>OY728155.1:1209047668-1211447668 GCA_963277665.1 Viscum album | reverse complement strand
AACCAATCATCCCTATTCCACATGCGCACCACTATATATGTGATACATCATAGGAATACAAAGGGTCAACCCAAGACACTTCTCATTTCCAAAATATATCATTCGGCATAAAGCACAAATTCCAAACCAATTTTTGAAAAAGTCACTTATCATCAAATAAATACCTTTCCAAATTCCAAAAAATATTCTAATTCTCATTCCAAAAAAGTGTTAATGAGATCCCAAAACAACTCCCAAAATACCTCCCTTTTTTTTGAAACCACACCTTCCATTAAAAGAAAAAAATTTCCATTTCAAAATCACATTTTCCCATTTGGAAAACACATTTTACTATGAAACATTTTCCCTTTTTTAAATCCAATCAAGTAAGTAAAAACTAATCCCAAACATAACTCACATAAAAACTTCAAAAAATAAGGGACTAGTGGCAATGCCAACCTGATAACATGGCTTAACAGACCATGATCCAAGAGAGAATCCACCACATTAAGTATCTTGAACCGTGCGCTCGGGCTGTACATGGGACGCTACTCCAGGAAAGTCCACCGCATAACACTGGCTCACTTCCTTGGTCATCCCTCTTCCACACAGACTGATCAAAAGAAAAACTCAAATCTCATACTACCCCTAGCAACTCGAGTCTCAGGATGAGAAAGGTTTCATGACTTCTTTCCTGCACCTACCTCTTGATTCCCGACACACCTAATCCCCAAAATACCTAACAACCCCAAATAACAAGGGCTCCTCTAATACCATTTTTTCACGAACCAACCCGGGTCGAACCTAAACCGGTCACCCGAGCCGGTCTACGACATGGTCCGAGAGGCATTCCTGATCCTCCCAGGCTTGCGACAAGCACTAGGGAATCAATATAGGTTGTGGGAACGATTTCTCCCATATAGAAAAATAAATTAAATAGAGATAATGTAAGGCAGTGAAAAAATAAATAAACTAGGTAAAGCAACAAAACAAGAATAAAATAAAATAAAACTAACTGAATGAGATAACCACTATCGTCATGTGACATCGTGGGTCACTCTCCAACTCGCGACCAAAGGTCACCCAAGGTGAACGTACCCGAGTTGTAGCATGTACAAACACTGAAAACAAAAAAGAACTATAGGCGTGAGTATTAAAACTCATTAGGCTATCCCGATATCTATTCCCAAGGCACTACCTTTAAAATAAATAAATTTACTAATTCTAGGTTTGAACTAAATTATATAAAATATTGGTTTCGACACACACTTTTATTTCTAAAACAAGTAACTGTCCATTTCCCTTTTTAATTTAATAACAATTTTAAGGTTTGAAAGGAACAGATGCATTGCATTTTAAAACATTTCCATGAACAATTTTGAAATTCAAACCTCAGTTGTTAGTCAAATGGAAAACTATACAAAACACACAATACTCACTAAGGGTGATGGAAAAAAGTGGAACACATGAGCTAGAAACCGAACTAGACCTCTCAACCATCCGCCACATACAAATAAACCATAAATAGAACATGGGCCGAACCTAGGAGTTCATGAAAAATCCATAACATATCAAACATGTGACTCAACCTAAAAGCCTGCTCTAACTCAAAGACATCATAACACCCTAATGTTCGGTATAGCCTTACATGGCCTAACTGAGGGGCTCAATCTCCATAGCAGCAATAACTCAGTATTCCCCTACTATGGGGCCACTATCCAGTGCGTAATCTAAACTAGTGCGGTAATCATTATCAAAAGAATTACTCACTATGTTAGGTTCCCATGTCAACACAAGCAATAAAAAGGGGTGCATCCACAATGTAAATCAATCAGTCATGATGCACAAACATCACATACAGCTCAATAAATCAATGCACACCAAAGATCACACCTGAGTGTGTTTTCCAAAATAATTTATTTTATTAAAGTGCCAAACAGGCCTTCATCAATTTTAAATAAAAACCTCATTTCTCGAGAAAACCCGAAACACTTGTTCAGAAGAAATAATTTATCATTAAAACTTCAACTACATTTGGAATTCCATGAATTATTTTTAAAGTCCAAATGGGCATTCTTTCAATACTGGGTTTCTGCTCATCATGAAAATGTTTCAGGTGTCGTGTATAAAATAAACGGCTCTTTTTACACCAAATAATCATTTAAAAATTAATTATCTTATATTGTTTCTCATTTATAAAAATTAATAAAACATCAAGCAATTAATAAATTTAAATTTAAAGGTAAATGCATTGGGGGACCTACATCAAACTGGAACCAAGTCATCAACTGGGTTCTTTGCGCTTTCTAACTGAAAGTCGCTGCTCTTGACGATGAAAACCAGAAACTACCTCATCTATACGAATTTACATTTTCATATATATATATATATATATATACCATTCAACCCAAGTACATATTCCCTGTACCATGAGAGAATATGTGCAAGGAGGATATACATATATACATGCTTACCCATGTATATACCTATAGGTCATTGTCACTGACGACCAAAACCCTAATCGCGATGAGCAAAACACCCTACAACGATGCAAGGGAAACCAATAACTACCCAAGGAATTAAACACCACTAAAATAATTTCAACTCCCATAAAATAATATGAATTAATAGAAACACATAAAAAATACACATTTCATGGAAAACATGTCACAAGGCCAATTTGTATCTCTCCCAACTTAATAAAACATTTACATAATTAATGAAACTTTTCCAAGATATATAACAATGAATAAAAAAACATACTCCAACTTACCTCTTTAAAATTAGACAGATGTAACACCCCAATATTCTACGGTATTCTTCTCTTTGAATAATGCCATAGCGTGTGTTGTATGCAACATCGAGTTCTAACACACCGCAACCAATCAAACTAGCCGTTATGAATAGTAATACCTACTTTTTGAAATTTTATCAATTTTATATCTCAAAATGGACTTCATTTTTGGATTTGGAATATCGAATTTAGCCTAGGGTGAAATTTTGGAACTTTTCGGATAACATTTATATTTTGATGAATAGTGAAAATTACTAAATTTTAATTAAAAACAACTTTTTTAATAAAAATATTTAATAGTGATAAATTATGAATTTGAGTGGTTTTAAAGTATATTTAGAATATATTTTTACCATTTAATAAAATATTGATCATTTTACATAATTTCACAATTAAACCGATCATAAAAAAGTATCAATCTTTTGATAGTTATTATATCTTAAAAACACGCTTTTTGTTTTGACAGCGGGAATTAATTTTAAATTAATTCCTGCCACTTTTGTGTTTTGCATTTTGAAAAATGGATTCCATATTTGGAATCAGGATGTCCAAATTGTGTAAATATGTAACTTTTAGTTTTAGACATTTTGAATAATTACTTCGGTAAATATTTTATTTACCATGGTTAAAGGGTAAATCCGGTAAATAAGTATTAAAAAATAATAATATTATAATAGTAATAAATTACCCTAAAACGTGTCCTAACATTATTGGGGGATACATGTCCGACCATCGGAATCTTTGGGTCGATTTTGGCACCCCATGGAGGCACTTGTAGGTGATAGGGACAATTTATTTTAATTAAGTGAAAATAAATACAAAAATGAAATAAGCATATATCTTTTAGAAAAACAATTTTTACATAGGGTTATATATGTTGGATTTTCGACTATAAATATTAATTAGAAAGTTAAAATGATTTCATAAATAATTATATTTTATTTATAATTTTTAGACATTAAATAATTTAATTTATTTATGACACAATGATGATACTGTAATTACCATAATAGTGAAAATTTAAAATAATTAATATTATAAATACCCAAATAAATATAATTTGAGACTTTTAATAAATTACACTAATTTTATAGGTTCATATGACATGTTTGGAATGATTTAATTAACCTTTTACGAAGTAATCATTCTGTTATGATTTTTTACAAAAATCAACTATTGAATAGTGTCAAAATTGACATAAAAGTGTTTTTAAAACAAATATTATATTATTAATTGATATTAAATTCCTAAAAAACTAAGGTTCATCCAAGATACTTATATCATGATATTTGTATCATTAATGGACCGCTTGAGGGTTTCTTGGATGTATATATAGTATGTTTATTAACCATATAATATAAAAATACAAAGAGACATTGTAAAAGTGAAACTAATTAACTAAGAGTTAATACTTAATGATAAGGTTAATATAGTAACACAAACCTATATAAATCCTATTGGTTTAGTTGTTTTGGACCTATCACCACCTTAACCTTTAAAAAATCCACTTTGGTGCCATTATAAACCGAATATTAATTTATTATAATATAATATTTCTAGCTTTTCCAAAGGTGCCCCTCACCCCTCTTATAAAAGGGAACCCCTCCTTCTCATTAATTCATTCCTTCAAAGCCTTTTGGTTCGTCCATCCTCTCCCCAAATACTCTCTCAACTTCCCTCACTTCATCATAGAGGCCTTCCTTTTGTCATAAATCCAACCTAAGAAGCCCTTTTGATCAATTCAAAAAGAAGAACCCTAAGATAAGGTAATAATTTCACCACCCTTTTTCAAGTTCCTTTCTTCTTCCACTTCTTCTTTCATTTTTATTACCATTCTAAAATAATAACTCCAGTATATTATATATATTGTGATGTTATTATAAATATGGTACAACCATATTCAGTATTCTATCCACCCTTTGAATAACATGTCACCATACCTGCGTACGTACGGCTTACCGTCTCGACGTCGTGGTGTAATTATTATTCAATAAATTATTATTTGGATGGGTATAATAATGATTTGTAATTCATGTAAATAATAAATATAACATGATAATGATTCTGATATATGATATACAATCCAATTATATATTATTTTAATATCAAAATAATGATATTGTCGCTCGTGCGTACGTACGGACTACCGTCTCCACGAACGCGATAAGATTCATTCTCCATAATATCCATTAAAGTATAATTATCATTTGATAGTTAATAATAGTATTTAAGGAATTTATATCATTCTGGATATGAATAATATACAACCTATCCATAACAAACATGGCTTATGTAACAAAACAAATAAAATAAAATGAGTAAGTTAACACCTGAAACGACGATAATTCTAAGATATTATTAACAAACCCATGTTAAAAAATCATATATGATATCATATTAATGTATATGATTCTTGAATAATTTAATAAAAATTATTTTCACCATTATACAGGAGGCTAACCTACCCCCAACCATGGAAAAGTACAAGGCAAGGGATTATTTCACAATCTCTTTATTATCTGAGGTTGTTTATACGTAATAATCTACTGGAACTTCTTTCTCATCCACATCCATGTTTCTTAAAAATGTATTTCAAAACATTTTTACTATTTACTAGAATATGGGTTAAAGTCATTTATACCCTTGTTGACTTTTATAAGTGGTTTATTAAGGAATATTTCCATCATTTTCCAAACAAGGTGCTTTTTAGCCTTTTTGACAGAATTAAGGTAACAATGTTTTTTAACTTATACGTCTAGTGAGGCTATTTTCCACCGTTATAAAATATTCGAAGCTTCCCTTAAAAACTTATAAGAATATTTTAAAAGAAAATTTTATATTTTATAAATATACGACTCTTAAATGATTTCAAAATAGAAAGAGATATTGCACTAAAAAGAGTTTTGATTTCATCTATGTCAACATACTTTGATGGATTTTACGCTTATTTGAAGTTTATTTATTATGATACAAAACTTCTATATTTTATTGAAGGTTTTGTGATATGTTTGACTGTGGATGTGTTATTTTTATACCATTCATGGTTTATGGATGAAGTATTTACATTTTGTATGCTAGTTTTAATACGAATGTTTATGTTATGTTTAAACCTTTTCATATGGGAATGCATTGGACTTAATATGTGATGGGTGGAGTCTGCTATAGCTCCTCGATGCATCGGTAGGTCTCATGAGACAAACTAGTGTCTTGTAACAAGGCCTTGGGAAAATCTTATTTGTACTCTTGGCACGAGGCCTTGGCTTTGTGGTTATGATAGTCTGGCATTATGCATTCCATCATTGTGAAAGTGGTTATTGATGTGGAATATGATTATTCGATTAGTAGAATATCTATGTGAATAAGTAAATAGAATTATTTCATTTTATTTTTTCCATACTATGTTGAAGTTCAAGTTTAAAAGGCTTTTGTTTTATTTATACATTGCTTTAAATATTTATTCTTATTTATGAAAGTTTCCTCTATATTGTTATCCTTACTGGGCATTTGAGCTCACCCCTTTTCTATGTTTTATTTTTCCCAGGATGTGAAGAAGTAATTTATGAATGACTTGCAGGGACATTATGAGGGGATAAGAGTGTGGACTATGGAGTCTATATTGTTGTAGTTTTCATTTTATGATGTAATGAAAACTTTATTAATGTATCTAGTTATTCCAAGGCTTCTAAAAAAATTGTTCTTTCGATATTTGACCTTTCTTGTGATCATGCCAATGCTATGTAATAATGCACCGACTCTGGGTAACTGGGGTCGGGGCGTTACAGTTGGTATCAGAGGAAGTTTTGTACAAACCTTGGAAGCAAGATTTAGATAATCTCTGATTAGAGAACATAGATTTAAGATGGACTTTGAGGATTAGTATAGAATAACTTCCTAGAATTTTGGTATTGTAGATATTTTGTGAGTTTTCTAAGCAATACATCCATGTCTGGATACGAGCAGGTAGAGGCGGCTTTGGCACAGATGTACCTAGGGTTAAAACCTGAAAACACCGCTTTGAGCTAGACTCGAACGGGAACTGGTGCACGACAACGGGCCTTGCTGCACTCTTGGTTACGACACTCCTGGGGGATATTCTTAGGATAACTCTCATTTTCTTTACAAATAATTCTGAAAGGTTTATGAGTATATACTTTCTCAAGGAAAACATTCTTATGATTATGGATTATATCCATAAATAGATCAATTTATGTTAAGTGTTTTATAAGTATGGAATTATATATTTTGATTCATAAACTTATCTAGTTTATGTCGTTGTTTAGAAATGGCTCATAGTGGAAGAAATGGAAAATGTATCAATGAACACACTCCATGTAGGGATTGCCCTCCTAATTAAGATAATTATAGTGGAGATGGTGATGCAACTGGTGCCGATATGCTAATCACCATACTGGGACAACTCACTCAGGTTATGAATAATAACCTTACCCGTTTGGAGCACCCTGATCCGTAGTGTGGAGGATCAATGTTAGATCGCTTCATGAAGCAACAACCTCCAAAATTAAATGGGAGTACAAATACCTTAGTAGCTGTGCAATGGATAAATTCCCTAGAGAAAATATTTCAAGCTTTGGGGAGTAGTGAAAGGGAAAAAGTTATCATGTCAGTTTTCCGCCTCACTGGAGATGCTGATCAATGGTGGTCATTGATTCAAAACATGAAGGAAGATGATGACGTATCAAATATGGAATGGAGGGAGTTTAAAGATCTGTTTTTAGAAAAATACTTTCCTCACGACCATCGAGAAGATATGGAAAGGCAATTTCTAAGTTTGAGACAAAAGGAGGATGAGAATGTCACAAAGTATGAGGATAACTTTACAAGGTTAGCAAGGTATGCTGGATATTATATACATAACCCAAGAAGTAATATTGATCATTTCTTTGATGGGTTAAAACCATTTCTCCATCGATCATTAGTATCACAATCCTTCTTGTCGTACGAAGACATTGTCTCATGTGCTATCAAGACCAAAAATGAATTCTCTAAGTATTATGACTTTAAAGCAAATCAAGAAAAGAAGATATCTGCTCATCAACCTGGGAATGGAAATAAGGGGAAGAAGGGAAGGGTTGAATATCCATCCTATGGTAAATGTGGGAATAAACACCCTGGTACTTGCTTGAAGGGAATGGGTGTCTGTTACAAGTGTGGTGAAAAAGTCCACCAAGCTCGTGATTGAAAATGGAAGAAGGAAGCTACCAATTTTCTGTGCTACAATTGCAGGGAGATGGGACATTATGCAAATGAATGTCCTAAGCATCAGGGGAACTTACCTTAGAAAAGGCCAAGGGATTAAGGCCAAGCTTATGTTATCACTACTATTGAGGTAGAAGCTCCGAAAGACGTGGTGGAAGGTAATTTAATGGTTTCCTCAAGTTTAGCACATGCTTTATTTGATTCTAGATCATTGCATTGTTTCATATCTTCCTAGTTTTCTAAAAAAAATAGATATTTCCAATTTGATTTAACAAGGGAGTTGTCAGTTAAAACTCCTAAGGGAAGTATCATTGCAACAATGTTTTGTGAATCAGTCCCCATTAGAGCACATAGTTGTTCTTTATCTGCTGATCTCATCGTCATACCTATGATTGAGTTTGATATAATCCTCGGTATTGACTGGATTTCGGAATAGGATGTGATGATTTATTGTAAGAAGAAAGAGGCTATGATTCTTGATGATGATGATAAGGAACACCTTATCTTTATAGAAGAATCGTCACCACATAATTCTTATCTAAATCCACCCCTTGTAGCTCAACTAAATTCAATTATTGGGGAGGAAGATAATGAAATGACTATGGGTGAGGAAAGGAATGTTCAAATAGAGGATGTACCTGTTGTGAAAGAATATGTAGATGTGTTTTCGGACGATTTTCCTATACATCCTCCAAAACGAGAAGTTGAGTTTTCCATTGATTTAATTCCTGGATCAAGGCTTATATCGAAGCCCCCTTATAGAATGGACACTATAGAATTAGTTGAACTAAAGAAACAACAAGAGGGATTGAGTAATAAGGGATTTATTCTCCCTAGTGTTTTTCCATGGGGAGCCCCTATTCTTTTTGTTAAAAAGAAAGATGGATCTATGCGGTTATGTATCGACTACAGGGAGATCAATGCTATAACAATAAAGAACAAGTATCCCCTACCTCAAATTGATGATTTATTTGACCAACTGCATGGAGCTCAATAGTTTTCAAATATTGACCTTCGATCTGGATACCATCAGTTGTGTGTGAAAAAGGAAGACATTCTGAAGACCGCATTTCGAACCAGGTACGGGCATTACGAGTTTACTGTAATGCCTTTTGGATTGACTAATGCACCCTCTGTATTCATGGATCTGATGAATAGAGTTTTCAATGAATATATCAATGAATTTGTGTTAGTATTTATTGATGATATCTTGGTATACTCAAAAAGCTACGAAGATCATGAAAATCACTTGCGCATTATCCTGAAGACTCTGAGAAGACATGAATTATATGGGAATTTTAGCAAGTGTGAATTCTGGCTTCATGAGATTTCTTTTCTTGGCCATATTGTCTCTAAAGATGGAATCTCTGTTGAGCCTTATAACACCAAGAAAATCCAATAATGTCCAGCACCTACGAGTATAACCGAGGTACGCTGTTTTATTGGTTTGGCAGGTTATTATCGACGTTTCCTCCAGAATTTTGCCCGGTTGGCTAACCCATTAACAAAGCTCACACGTAAAGGGGTTAAATTTGTTTTGACAAAAGAGTGTGAAGAATGTTTCGAAGAACTGAAGAGAATATTAGTCAATTCCCCTATATTGACTCTACCATCGGGGAATGATGGGTTCGTTATTTATAGTGATGCATCGAAAAAAGTACTTGGTTGTGTCATTATGCATAATGATAGGGTTAATGCCTATGCATCACGATAGTTGAAAATTCATTAACAAAACTATCCTACTCAAGATCTCGAGTTAGCAGCTGTGATCTTTGCTTTGAAGGTATGGAGGCACTACCTCTATGGTGAAAATGTGAGATTTATACTAATCACAAGAGTTTGAAGTATATTTTCTCACAAAAAGAACTCAACATGAGGCAAAAGAGATGGATTGAATTACTCAAGGATTATGATTGTACGATACACTACCACCCAGGGAAAGAAAACAAGGTGGAAGATTCTTTGAGCAGAAAAGATCATGGAGTTTTGAACAATATGAGAATTTAAAGGGATCCAATTTTCATGGATCTAGTAAAGATGGACATGGGAATAAACATGCAAGGTGAAACATCAATTATTTTTCAAATGATTTCCAAACCATCTTTACTAGAAAGGATTAAGAGTTCTCAGACCGATGATGAAGAATTTAAAAAGAATATTAAAGTTGTAAATGATGGGAGACTAAGAGACTGTTGACGCCGAAAAAAGCTCGCAACTCTCGGAGGATGTTTCAGAATAACGAATCGAAGTCATATTCGGAATCAGAGGCCTGATGCAGAGTCCCGGGAAGTGGTGCGTGAAATAAAGGAGGATCCGCGCGCAAAAATGTTCTGCACGCGAAGTGCTCCCGGGATTCATAGAATTTGACCGGTGAGGCGCGCAATAATTGCGCTCCCCGTGTCTCCGCGGCGAGAATTTGCGCGCAAGTGGTTCCCGGCACAAAAAACTTTGCGCGCCGCCTGGATTCCGCGCCGGAGGTCGCCTATAAATATAAGGTGACCCCGAACTGTTTGGCGGTTGAGGAATCCAAGAGACTCTCGTGCACGCAATTCGGCTCCCCCCACGCGAAAGATGACATCCTGGTAATCCTGAATTCCACGCAACCTTGCCCTGGAGTTCGCCTTTGCGCGCAACTCCACCGACTTCAGTGAATTTGCCCCTTCCCCATGTTTCCCCACTTGCGTGCAATCCGTGGTCCGTGCGCGCAATACACTGCCATGCGCGCAAAACCATGCACATAATTCCCTCTTCGCTCGCAATTCCAATACTTCAATTGCACGCCGTCCCGGTGTTTTGCGCGCAAATCATCCCTTTTGCGCGCACATAGCCGAGGACCCCTCACCTTGACGCCCCTTGGCTGCCCCCTGCACAGGCACCTGATGTCTCCCCTTCCAGGCATGTGCGCCATGCGTTGTTTTCCCGCACGACCTTCCAGGCTCGTGCGAAGTAACCTCAAGGTCCCTTGGGTCGTGTTTCCCGTTGCGTTGCTTTGCCTTATGCTTCTCCACATAGGTACGCTAACGGCTATTTCTTCTTCACATAGCCATGCTAACATGGACCCCCCGGTGGTTTGCCCTGCGACCCCCTTTCGCCACGGCCTTCCCGATGCCCTCCCTTCCACAAGGGGTATAGGGCGTTGGGCATGTAAGCCCTAGGGGTGTGGAGAAAACCCACCTCGTCCAAGCTGAAGGACGTTAAACTGCTAAGCACCTCGTCCTTAACACAAGACGTTAAACTGTGGTCCGACCCCATGCTTCACACGCAGGGTCCCCTCAGCTCGGACATTTTTTAAGCCACTCGTCTCCACGGGAATGGACTCTTCCTCACATGGAATGAGATCCTCCTTGTCGGAGTGGTGTTTGTCCACGGGGGAAGGGCTGCCTCAGAGCGTAAGCCCCTAACCTTTCGTACGGATGATTGCACCCGTGCATCTCCGTACTTCCCCCCTGCTAAGGCCAGTGGAGTCCTTTTCCCACTGCGCTTTGTTGCACCACGGGCCTCCACCCTTGAGTAAGCCCCAGCACCAAGGGCTGCTAACCACGCGTAAGCCCCTATTTCCTCTTTGGTCCGCTCAATTCGTAAGCCCCATTCCACTTCTCACGGACGCACCCTTCGTGACGTGATCGTCTGGTCCCTGGTGCCTCTTGTTTCCCACACCGAGCATGACTCACGTGGGCTTAGAGTGCGCATCGACCATGACATCCTCCTATGGGCTGCCTCAGAGCGTAAGTCCCATCCCAGCGAACTACATGGACTTTGATCCGTGCTAGTGCACGGTACGTAGGAAGCCTCCACGAGGTTCAAGCCCACCACCCAGTCGTCCCGACCTTTCCATGTCGGTTCCCTGACCACCTTGGGCCGCCTCAGAGCGTAAGCCCCAAATCTTTCGTCCCGAATAACGTTAAACTGTATCTCATCCTGCATGACGTTAAACTATATTCTATCCCACATGACGTTAAACTGTATTCTGTCCCGCATGATGTTAAACTGTATCCTGTCCCTCATGACGTTAAACTGTATCGCGTCCCGCAATATGTTATACTGTATTCCGTCCCGCATGACGTTAAACGGTATCCCCCCTCTTGGGTCATCTTAGAACGTAAGCCCCATGCTTCACCCCACCATCCATCCTGATCCTTACCCGGGCCGCCACATCCCAGTGAGATCATGCCACCCTTTCCCACTCTATGTCATACGGGAGGTCGCCCACGTGTTGGCCCCAACATCGGTGTTTCCCCCTAGGGATCCTTTAACCCGATCTGTCTCCGCAAGACGTTAAACTCGCGACATACCCCGTGTTAATCATTGGAAGATGAGGAAAACCTCAGATGGTACACATTCCCCGCATTCGATGTGGGATGCCTCGGGCTTCCACACCCTCGAGAAGCCCTGTGATGAGGGACCAAAGACAGACATGCCGATGATGCCCCAACGTGACCATTCTCCTCACCGTAGGTTGCTGTCCCGACAAGACCCCTTAGAGTGTCTTAACAGAAGCAGCGTAATTAACTGGCGTCCATGTAGATATGGCACCGGGAATGAGCTTCACTAATCCATCTTAAATCATTGAGGGAGACCCGGACTAGGTGACAAGCTCCGAGGAGGAATCCACCGAAGGAAGAACCGACATCCCATCATCCTAGTTTCGATCAAGGAGCAGACGTCCCTGAACAATGAATGGATTCTGCCCGCCTTTGGAAAGCGGGAATGCGGGGCCACAAGCAGCACGCCCTCCCCGGCGGGCGGACGCGCGTGCCCCGGCGAAAGCGTCGGAAATAGAGACTTTGTGTATGAAGATGGAATTTTGAAATTTGGGAAGAGACTTTGTGTTCCCGATATACCTGATCTAAAAAGGGAATTGCTGGATGATGCTCGTAGTTCCAATTTCTCTATACACTCTGGGAGCACCAAAATGTTTAGAGATTTGGAGGAACATTTTTGGTGGGACAACATGAAGCGGGAGATTGCTAATTTTGTGTCAAGATATATGGTTTTTCAACAAGTGAAAGCTGGAAGGCAATAGCCTAGTGGAGTATTGCAACCTCTTCCCATTCCTGATTGGAAATGGGATAATATCACGATGGACTTTGTCATGGGACTACCAAAGACTCCTATAAGGAACGATGCAATATGGGTTATTGTTGATCGTCTTACCAAGTCAGCACATTTTCTTGCTATATGGGAAGATTTACCACTTGAACGACTAGAATGACTATATATTAATGAAGTTGTGAGACTTCATGTAGTACCCCTATCGATTGTTTCTGATCGTGATCCTCATTTTACTTCACGATTCTGGAAAAGTCTTCAGAAAGCCTTGGATACTGAACTTCATTTGAGCACTGCCTACCACCCTCCAACAGATGGACAATCAGAATGAACTATTCAAACCTTAGAAGACATGTTGAGATCCTGCTCACTTGACTTTCAGGGTATGTGGGATCAATATTTACCTCTCGTAGAATTTTCCTATAATAATAGCTTCCATTCGAGTATTCAGATGGAACCATATGAAGCGTTATACGGAAAGAGATCTCACACACCAACCTGTTGGGATGACGTTGGTGAAAGAAAACTTGTAGGTCCAGAACTTGTGGAGGAATCAATGGAAAAGGTGAAGGTAATCCAAAACCATATCAAAGCAGCTCAAAGTAGGCAGAAGAGCTATGCCGATAATCGAAGGAAGGATTTAGAATTTCAAGTCGGTGGTCATGTTTTCCTGAAGGTGTCTCCATAGAAGGGAGTCATACGTTTTGGTAAGAAATGTAAATTGAGTCCTAGGTACATCGGACCTTTCAAAATTCTAGAACTAATTGGGGTTGTAGCTTACCGATTGGAAATGCTACCAAGCCTCTCCAAAGTTCTTGATGTGTTCCACGTATCTCTACTGGGGAAATACATGCCTGACCCAACGCATGTACTCACCTATGAGGAATTATAACTTGAACCCGATCTGTCTTATTTCGAAGATCCCATCAGGATTCTTGATACGAGAGAACAAGTACTAAGAAACCGGACAACGCGTCTGGTAAAAGTTTTGTGGAGAAACCATAAGATGGAAGAGGCAATGTGGGAACCCGAGGAACTTATGATGAAGAACCACCCGAGTCTTTTCATAAAGTAGTATTAGAGAAATTTTGAGGATGAAATTATTTGAATGAGGGGAGAATTTAACACCCCATGCTTCTACGGTATGGTTCTCATTGAATAATGCGATAGCATGTGTTGTACGCAACATCGAGTTCTAACACACCAGAATCAATCAAACTAGCCGTTATGAATAGTATTACCTACTTTTTGAAATTATATAAATTTTATCTCTCAAAATGGACTTCATTTTTGGATTTGGAATATCGAATTTAGCCTATGGTAAAATTTTGGAACTTTTCAGATAACATTTATATTTTGATGAATAGTGAAAAATACGAAATTTTAATTAAAAACAACTTTTTTAATCAAAATATTTAATATTGATAAATTATGAATTTTAGTGGTTTTAAAGTATATTTAGAATATATTTTTACCATTTATTAAAATTTTGGTCATTTTACATAATTTCACAATTAAACCGAACATAAACAAGTATCAATCTTTTGATAGTTATTATATCTTAAAAACACGCCTTTTGTTTTGACAGTAGTAATTAATTTTAAATTAATTTCTGCCACTTCTATGTTTTGAATTTGCAAAAATGGATTCCATATTTGTAATCATGATGCCCAAAATGTGTAAATATGTATCTTTTATTTTTAGAAATTTTGAATAATTACTTCGGCAAATATTTTATTTACCATGGTTAAAGGGTAAATCCGGTAAATAAGGGTTAAAAAATAATATTATTATTATAATACTAAATTACCCTAAAACGTGTCCTAACCTTATTGGTGGATACATGTCCGACCATGGGCATCTTTGGGTCGATTTTGGGACCCCATGGAGCCACTTGTAAGTGATAGGGACACTTTATTTTAATTAAGTGAAAATAAATACAAAAATGACATAATCATATATCTTTTAGAAAATAAATTGTTACATTGGTTTTTATATGTTTGATTTTAAACTATAAATATTAATTAGAAAGATAAAAATCTTTCCTATATAATGATATTTTATTTATAATTTTTAGACATTAAATAATTTTATTTATTTAGGACACAATGATGATGCAATAATTACCATAATAGTGAAAAATTAAAATAATTGATATTATAAATACCCAAATAAAAATAATTTGAGACTTTTTATTAATTACACTACTTTTCTAGGTTTATATGACTTGTTATAATGATTTAATTAAATTTTTTCGAGGTAATAATTCTGTTATGATTTTTACAAAAATCAACTATTGAATAGTGTCAAAATTGATATAAAAGAGTTTTTAAAACAAATATTATATTATTAATTGATATTAAATTCCTAAAAATCAAAGTTTCGGCCAAGATACTTATATTATGATAGTTTCATCATTAATGGACCACTTGTGGGTTGCTTTGATGTATATAGTATGTTTATTAACCATATAATATAAAAATACAAAGAGACATTGTAAAAGTGAAACTAATTAACTAAGAGTTAATACTTAAATATTAGGTTAATATAGTAACCCAAACCTGTCTAAATCCTTTTGGTTGAGTGATTTTAGATGTATCCCCACCTTAAACCTTTAATAATACACTTTTTATCCATTAGAAACCGAATATGAATTTATTATAAAATAATATTTCTAACTTTTCCAAAGGTGCCACTCACCCTCTTATAAAAGGGCACTCCTCCTTCTCATTAATTCACACCATCAAAGCCTTTTGTTTCAGCCATCCTATTCCCCAATACTCTCTCAACTTCCCTCACTACATCCTAGATTCCTTCCTTTACTTAGAAATCCAACCTAAGGAGCCCTTTTGAACAAATCAAAAGAATGAACCCGAAGAAAAGGAAATAATTTCACCACCCTTTTTCAAGTTCCTTTCTACTTCCACTTCTCCTTATTTGTTATTAGCATTCTAAAATAATAACTCCAGTATCTTATATATACTGTGATGTTATTATAAATATGTTACAACCATATTTAGTATTTTATCCACCCTTTGAATAACATGTCACCATACATGCGTACGTACGGCTTACCATCTCCACGTCGTGGTGTAATTGTTATTCAATAAATTATTATTTGGATGGGTATAATAATGATGTGTAACTCATGTAAATAAAAAATATAACATTATAATGATTCTTTATATATGATATACAATCCAATTATATATTATTTTAATGTCAAAATAATGATATTTTCGCTCGTGTGTACGTACGGACTACCGTCTCCACGAACGCGATGAGATTCATTCTCCATCATATCCATTGAAGTATAATTATAATTTGATGATTAATAGTAGTATTTAAGGACTTTCAATCATTCTGGATATGAATAAGATACAACCTATCCATAACAAACATGGCTTATGTAGCAAAACATATAAAAGAAAATGAGTAAGTTAACACCCTAAACGACGATAATTCTAAGATATTATTAACAAAGAAATGTTAAAAGATCCTATATGATATCATATTAATGTATATGATTCTTGAATAATTTAATAACAATTACTTCACCATTATACAGGATGTTAACCTACCCCCAACCAAGAAAAAGTACAAGGTAAGGGTTGATTTTGCAATCTCTTTATTATCCGAGGTTGTTTATACGTAATAATCTATTGGGACTTCTTTATCATCCACATACATGTCTCTTAAAAATGTATTTAAAAACATTTTTACTATTTACTTGAATATGGGTTAAATTCATTTATACCCTTGTTGACTTTTATAATTGGTTTATAAAGGAATCTTTCTGTCATTTTCCAAACAAGGTTATTTTTAACCCTTTCGAAAGAATTAAGGTAAGAATGTTTTTTTAACTTATACGGCGCATGTGGCTATTTTCCGCCGTTATAAAATCTTAGAATCTTCCCTTACATGCTTATAAGAATAGTTTCAAAGAAAATTTTATATTTTATAAATATATGAAACTTAAATGATTTCAAAATAGAAAGAGATATTTCTCTAAAAAGAGTTTTGATTTCATCTATGTCAACATCCTTTGATGGATTTTAAGCTTATTTGAAGTTGATTAATTATGATACAAAACTTCTATATTGTATTGAAGGTTTTGTGATATGTTTGACTATGGATGTGTTATTTTTATACCATTCATGGTTTATAGAAGAATTATTTACATTTCTTATGCTAGTTTTAATACGAATGTTTATGTTATGTTTCAACCTTTTCATATGGGAATGAATTAGACTTAATATGTGATGGGTGGAGCCCGCTATAGCTCCTCGATGCTTCGGTAGATCTCATGAGACAAAGTAGTGTCTTGGCATAAGGCCTTGGCAAAATATTATTTGTAGTCTTGGCATGAGGCCTTGGCTATGTTGTTATGATAGTCTGGCATTATGCATTCCATCGTTATGAAAGTGGTTATTGATATGGAATATGATTATTCGATTAGAAAAATATCCATGTGAATAAGTAAATGGAATTATTTCATTTTATTTTTTCCATACTATGTTGATGTTCAAGTTTAAAATGATTTTGTTTTAGTTATACATTACCATAAATCTTTATTCTTATTTATGAATGTTTCCGCTATATTGTTATCCTTACTGGGCATTTGAGCTCACCCCTTTCTGTGTTTTATTCTTCCCAGGATGTGAAGAAGTAATTTATGAATGACTTTCAGGGATAGTATGAGGGGATAAGAGTGTGGACTATGGAGACTATATTATTGTAGTTTTCATTTTATGATGTAATGTAAACTTTATTAATGTATCTAGTTATTCCAAGGCTACTAAACAAATCGGCCTTTCTAGATTTGATCTTTCTTGTGATCATGCCAATGTTATGTAATAATGCACCGACTTTGGGTAACTAGGGTCGGGGCGTTACAATAGACGCTAAAACATTTTATTACACATGGTGCACACAAATTATAAGATTTAATAAACCAATTAAAAATATTTTGAAGAAACTCTAAACAATATCCCAAGACATTGAACACAAAAGACCACCCAAAAACCCATTTTTTAGGCCAAATTCACACCACTTACATGTCAAAATAGGATTTTCAGCCCTTGCGCACCATAAAAAATCAACAGAACATTTTATAAAACACTACGAATGGCTTAACAAAAGTTTTCTTAAAATCAAAACACTCATGTCACATAAACACGTTACTAAACACGTCAAAAGAATATTTAAACATCAAGAAAAACCATATTCGCACAAATCTGATTAATCACATAACATACTAAATTCATTAAACAAGAAAAATAAAACACCAAATAATGATTATACACGAAACCCTTACCTTGGGTGTCAAAACCCCAAATTTCAGTGCGAAACATCAATTGCTTGCCAATCACACAATAAAAAATTCAGTTGAACCCTATCACAAGGGTGCACAAAGTTGTACGAGTAAGATGGATTGATACCGGAAGTGAGTCGCACTAGAAAATACCACCGATAAGGGTAGGGGCAAGCGGCTTTGGGGAGTGGCACGAGAGGGAGGGTGCGGGCGGTGTGGGCGACACAAGGAAGCGACCGGGGTAGTGTTCACTACTTGCTGGACAGGAGTGTGTGCCGACTCAGTTCGTCAAAGGAGAGGTAGGCAAGGGGTGAGGGTATCAGGCCAGGAAGAATGGGGGAGTCACGGCTGTTCGGTGAGGAGTGTGGTGCGGCCATGTAAGGGTGTGGCGTGGCTTGGTTTCTCAAGTAGGGGGGAGAGCCATTGCATCTGGCGATGGTGGTGCGAGGTTGCAAGGAGAATGGGGTCTGGTGAAAGGCGTAAAGGTGGAGTGAGGCAAGATGGAAGTAGGCAGGGTGACACCAGTCTGGGAGAGGTAGCACGATCCGACGAAGAAGAGGATTGAGTAGGGGGAAATTCCAGCGGATCGCTAGGGTTGTCAGGGAGAGAGGGGATGCACACGAGGAGGAAGGGGGCAAGTGAGAGGGAGAGAAGGGGGATAGATTAGGCGAAGAAAAAGAAAAAGAAAAAGAAAAATGAAATAAAATTTGGGATAAAATAAAACTTAAAAATAAAACTCTAAACTAATTTAGAATATAGTTATTTATAATAATAATAATAATAATGGTAATATTATTGTAAAGAAAACATGATGTAAAATAAAATTATAACAATAAGTTAATAATAATAATAATTATTCCCTCATTAAAATCATATAAAAATTAATAATAATAGTAACAATGATAAAAGTGACATGTTGAAAATTTTATATCCTTTACAATAGTTAAATGTTATCTAACTAATTAAAATATTAACTGAAATAATAAGTAGAATAATAATCCCCAATAATTACAATAATAATAATATTAAAAAAATTATTAAATTAATTATTCTTTTTTCATATTTTATTTTTCTCTTAATGTACTATTAAACTCGTTAATTATTTAATTACCCATGCACCGGGTAGGTCGCACGAACATCTGACAAAGCCATGCAGCTTCGCCCATTCCTTGCCCGCGTGCTGGACACTACCAAGCCAAAACACTCATTTATCATCAAAACGCAAAAACATAACTCGGTTCTGGCGTGCACCTCAACAAAAAAAATTATGTCAAACAAAATTATTAGATAAAGGTAAAAATTAAATTCATTATCGATGTGAGAAGTCAGGGTGTGACACTTGAGTTCTTCATGGTTGATCACAAAAAAAATTATTCATTATGGAAAAAGAAACCTTCTTGTTATCTCAACAGAATAAGAGGGGAGGGTGTGAGAGAAAATTATAGATATCTCTATCATAATTAGGGAGTATCTCTATATCTGTTCTCTGAAAAAGGGTTATGGAGAAAATTGATAAAATAAGTGTTTATTATGGAAGGTTAGTGTTTCGAAATTATACCCAATACTTTTCCCTACATTACAATTCATATATGGCCCATGCCAAATAATAATAATATTATTATTATTAATCACATGACATGTGCAAAACATCAATAATATATATAAATATAGTTTATAAAATTTCCAACCAAACCATTAAGCTCTGCTTACTTACACTTATCAACGTTTACCGATCCTTGAATAATGACTATTTATTTATTAAATATCACTGCATTATTCATCGATAAATATAAAATATATTCTTTTCATAAATCATGAATATAATAATTTATTATTATTTAACTTATATATTCTTTTTAATAACATGTGATTAAATAATGGATATTAACCAAACCCAAATTTATATTAATTTCTTAAAACATTTAAATTAATAATATGAATTTAATTGATGTTGTGCATGGGCTCGGTGCATGATTCCTTAGACCCATTTATTAGAGAAGTTTTTAATAATGTTCTATAGTTCAGGTTTAACATATAGTCACATGACAATTCCCCCATAAATAAGTAATTCAATGTCTCAATGACATCTAACCTCTTGTAAATGATTACCGTGTAATATAACCCATTAATCGTGATATCTAAAATTAAAGAAATTACATACTAGTTTAATTATCCTATATAATTAATGTATCTTTAATTGAAATTATAGAATTTGACTTTCCCTCTAAATACCATGACCATGGATTTATTCATGATTTTATATTTTATCAAAGGGAATGATATATAATATTTTATAAATAGATAGAAGGGATAAATCCTATCTGGCATTATCCATTAATGGAATATCACTGATGGAAAACCAAATATATCTTACCTCACCACGAGTGTATGTTATCACATATTTTAGTAATACAATAATTTTCTCGAGTCATGATATCCACTAATGATAATTTTCATGTCTTAGGATCAATAAACATATCATTTGATAGTATCATGAAATGTCCAGTGGAAATATTGATTTCCCATTAATGGGTTTGTAATCATAACCTTATATCATAGAGATTACCAATGCATAATAATATGAGATGTTTGGTCAATGTAATTAATGCCTCTTACCCCTGATATCAGGAATCATACATGCCCCATTAGACTATACCATCTATCTATAGAACAACATTCAATAATGATATTGCGGTACATATTTGTTCTCATTTTAGTGATGAACTACCATTGATTTATAGTGCAACATATATTTTTAGGATGTTATCAAATAAAAATGTATTATAGAAAAATAATCATAATTTGAGAAGACATAGCCTTAATAATGAATCATATAATCAAGTACTCAGAAGTCAGATCCAAGACACCAATTCCAACATAATACATAGTCATCAACTAAGATACAAAAATTCTTCAATGGCTATACTATGTTTTCCTTCATGGATATTATTCTCCTTGAAACTTCACCACTTTGAGAAAAATCCACAATTTGATGAACCATCCAAAGTATGTTCCTTGACCATTTATGTGAACATAGGTGACTAGATAGATCTATCACTATAGTGTTATAACAGTAATCTATGATAGGGTCTTGGCTCATATATAATACATCAAGCTCAATGAAAATGGTTTGAATCCAAAAATCATCCTTTTCTACATATAAATATAAAATATACTTAGACTTAATTATAAAAGTAGTATCAACTGGAGGAATAGAACCCTTCTATCTCATATCTCCTATTTTGAAAAAAATACATAAAATTACATGAATTTATATCACTTTGATCGATCTAAAATCTAACATTTATAGAAACACTGATGACTAGCTTCTCATATCGTATATAAACTAGAATAATGTCCTTAGTTATCATCAGATTCATAAGTATAACCATTACAACAGTATAATACTATTCAACTAGATCTACATGATGTCATCCAACCATGATAAAATTATATGAAACATAAAGCCTCATACATAACATACCATACCCGATAGATCCTATTATAGAAGTGTATGTGAACCTACTTATTCTCTCCCCATACTATCATATCTGATGACACATTTTCTTGTAACTATTAATACTTTATAATACTAGAACAATTCCCATCATGGATTTCTATATTCACATCCTATTCAGTATCTGGTCAATATATGAATCTTAACATAGTCCAAGAAGCCTTTTAGATCAATAATGCATGATCTTTATCTATAAAATGTTTGATATTCTACCTATTTCCTTAAAATATATTCTCCATTTCAATGACGTCTTAACGTCTTTTAAATTTTGTATCAAATTTAAAATTACTAAAATTTAATCAATATATTCAACTGTAAAAACAAATTTTCCCTAAAAACAACTTTTAACCACATGTATCACATTCATTCTTATGAAAATAAATTTTTTTATGGCCTTATCAAATGGAATATTTCATTTACATGAGGCATTATTTAGTATTTAATTTGATCTCAGAAACGTTACTACCTTTATATAATTTCATAGAGTGAAAACCTATTCTCATAGTTTAACATATACATCCACATGTAGGTTCTCATTAAGTAAACTATTTTTGACAAACATATTACAAATGTCATCTTCATGGAAGGAATATATAGAAAACACAAATCAGATTTATTCAATCATTGAAATTTAATAAAAGGTTTGTTCATTGTCAATTCATTGATGTTTTCTAAACCCTTTATCCCCCATCCATTTTTATAGGTATTTACATTACCATTCAAATATAGTTTTCTCTTGAATAACCATTTATTGTCTGAAGGAATTAAATAAATTGGTGGATTGGTCAAAACCTAAAAATGGTTTTGACATATGGAATATATACCATAATTCATGGATTTTTACCATCTCATAGATTTTTATCCCAGTAATAACTATTTATTTGAGAGAGTATCATAATTTTCAACCAATAACAAGTAACCATCACCGATGATTATAAAACCATATCTCTCTAGTTTTATTAGCATTCTTGATCTCTTAAATAATAGTTGTGTTTTAATAGAATATTCTCCAATGGGGACCAATAAATATATTCCTATTAAAACTCTCATAAATCTTGATAATAAAATTAATCAAAGTCAATTTCTCTCCCACTGTAACATCCTGAATCCGTAAGCCACCAAGAGGTGCCCAATACCCAGTTGGTCACATAGCCTCAAGCACATTTCCTCGAACGCCAGAGGCTATCGACTAGCAGCGAGAGCCATGGGTGTTATAGTGGGGAAATTATGCCCTCAATGGAAGAATACACAGTGGATTAAAATAAAAGAAATAGCAGAAGTAGTAATAATCCTTAGAAAAGTAAATGGAGGAAGACTGAAAGTAAGGAACAACTAGAGCACATACATATAAAAATGATGCATGGTACATATGTCTAGGAAAATAGACAAACACAACACAATGCTCGAATAAAATAGTACAAAACCCAAGTACAAATAAAAAAAATAAACACCTCCTCAGCATCATAAGACAAAGCTTGGTCCCATGCTCTCCAGCTCCATAGCAAGTCAAGTACCTGAAGTGGAAGGGTTCTTTGCCTTATCTATACCTACAACAATATAATCTGTTTGGGCCCAAAAGCATGGCCCAAAAAGGGTGCGATACTAAATCCCTGTAGGCAACCACCCGAAGATATGTGCCTAATAGTCAGTGAATATATAGTAGGTAAAAGTAAAGAAAGCAGTAAATAGGAATATGCTGAATAGTAAACAATCCATAGTTCCAATATCAAGCAACATCTAAATAGCAGCTAAGCACACACAGGTAACCCTCTAGGAAGTACTCACATCCATCCCCTCTGGTCCTACCTAACAAGTACAAGAAACCCTCTGGGTAGTACACTCATCCTAGACCCTCTCATTCAGTCATAGGAATTCATAAAGACTCTATGAGGAAGCACTCACAGTCAATTCCCTTTATAGTCTAAGTCAGTCAAGGACTCTCTGAGGAATCCCACAAGGTCAATTACCCTTATAGCCTTATGGTTAAGGAATCTCTGAGGAATCTCACCCAGTCAATTCCCCTTATATCCCAAGTCATTCAAAGACTCTCTGAGGAAGCTAACTTGGTCAATTCCTTCTATAGTCTAGGATAGTTCAAGGTAATTCAAAGCAAACAAAGGCTCTCTGAGGAATCTCACTCAGTCAATCCCCTCATAGTCTATAATGATCAAAGACTCTTTGAGGAATCTCACTCGGTCTATCCCCTTATTTTCCATAATACCCAAAGACTCTCTAAAGAAGATCACTCGGTCTATCCCTTTATAGTCAATAATTATCAAAGACTCTCTGAGGAAGCTCACCCGGTCTATCCCCTTATAGTCTATAACACCAGGTTCTCACGGCCCTGTGAATGTCAATGAGCATAACTATGCAATATGGCCATGGTAAACCTTAAAAACTACTTTTCTAAACAGTCTACAGCTGAACAACATGTCAGAAAAACAACTCTCCATCCTACAATCTCTAGGCATTGGAAATAGTCAAAACAAGAACAACTGGTCGAAAATAGGTCATCCTTGGGAAAAACATACAAAGCATAGTAATTAACCCTATTCACATTCAATTAAACTCTAATCAAGCATACAAACGTAGCAGGAAAAAAATAGGGATAAAACGGTAAACACACAATACCCCGTTCATGGGTATTGGGAAAAATTGTACAAATAACTCAAAGAATTTTAATGGAAAGGCTCAAACCACATTCCTTTAGGGTTTTGGTGGAAACGATTCACATTCCACCACACCCACAAATCCGGACAACCGCTTCACGAAAGACTGCTCTAAATATCCTTCCCTATCATCCACAAGCCTTAAAATCAACACCAAAGGAAAACTCAACACTAGATCTACATGAAATGGATGTAGATCTAGAAAACCTAGGGAGAGGGAAGAAAAGATCTAGGGAAAACCAAGGAGAAACCAAGAATAGGTACTCACCCGAGGAGAATCGCCTTTGATCATCCAATAAACCCCTTCGATTTGCCTCCAAAACAAGCCATGGAGCATCCCCAACCACTAAAAATCGCAACTCCCATGTGAGCCACGAGTAGGAGGAAGAATGGTGGAGGAATGGGAAATCCCGAGTGGCCTAGGACTTAAAAACCCTAACCTAAAGTGGTCACATGGTTCCCCTGCATTGTTTGGAAAACTGTGAACCAACCGTGCAAATGCCACTGTCTCACCTAGGGATTTCGCTCAGATTTCCCACACGGTCTCACAAACTATGTGCTGCCTGTGCAGACCCCACTATCAAGGGTTTAACAATTTTCTAGGATGGCTGCATGGTTTGTTCTGACTGTGCACCAACCATGTGTGAACCGTGCGCCCTTGAACGACCTCTAAAATTGCCTCTTTTTCTCAAAAATAACCAGAAAAGGAAAAATACCAAAAAATAAAGTCCAGGTTCTTACAAACATCAACCCTTAATGAAATTCATCTTCGAATTTCCCTAGTAAGGCGGCGCAGAAGAAGAAACCCCAAACAATTTCGGCCACTATGCTCGTACATCGACCTCCCTCTCCCAAGTCTCAACTTTTACTCACCCATGCTACCATATCACTCATACCATAGGAACATATCGTCCATGGAAAACCTTTGTACTATGATCAACAATCCGAATAGGATGCTCCTCGACTGAGGCATCCACCTCTAACTCAACCTCCTCGGGTGGAAATACATGAGATGGGTCTGAAATATAACGTTGAAGCTATGAAATGTGGAAGACATCGTGCATAGCTTTGTACCTCAGAGGTAACTGCAACTGATAGGAAACCGACCCAACTCTCTCTAACACCTCAAATGGCCCGATATACCTCAGAAAAAGCTTACCCTATCTCCTAATCCTTCTGTTCCCCAACCTCGGTGCGACATGTAGAAAAATCTGATCTCCATCCTTGAACACCAGAGGTCGTCTCCTCTTATCTTCATAAGACTTCTAATGAGACTGTATAGTAGCCATCCTCTTCCGAATCAACTCTGTATATTCCACGGTCTCCTGGAAAATACAAGGTCCCAACATAGCTGCCTCTCCTACCTCCAGCCAACACAAGGGTGTTCGGCATGGCCTACCATACAAAGCCTCATAAGGTTCCATCTAAATAGTTTCTTGAAAACTATTGGTGTAGGGAAAATCCACTAGAGGTATATGTCTCTCCGAAGAACCTCCAAAATCCAGAATGCATTCTCAAAGCATGTCCTCAAACACTTGAATCGTGTGCTCAGACTGGCCATCCATGTGGGGACGGTATGTGGTACTCAAAAGTACATGTGTACCCAAAGCCTTCTGAAGCCCCTTCCAAACCCGAGAAGAAAAATGTGCATCCTTGTCTGAAACAATGTAGTGGGGAAACCCATGTAGACGTACAATCACTCAGATGTACAACTGTCTTAGCTGGTCAACACAGAAGGTCTCCTTGTTCGGCAAGAAGTGAGAGGCATTCATGAGTCTGTTAATGACAAACCATACCACATCATTCCCTCAGACCACAGAAAACTAGTCATGAAGTCCATCGCGATGTCATTCCACTTACACTCGGGATGGGTAACTACTATAGAAGTCCTTCTGGTCGCTGATGGTCCTCCTTCACCTTCTGACAGGTCAAACACCTCATGAAAAACCCATCAACATCTCTCTTCATACCTGGACACATATATTGATGGTGTAGATCGCGATACATCTTGGTGACACAAGTATTAAATGCCCAAACAGAGGAATGGAAGTCCCGTATCAGCTCCTCGCGTATGTCTGTTGGAACCCATACATGCCCCTAGAAATGCAAGATCTCATCATCACCTATGGTCCATCCCGGAATAGGGTCCTCTCCTTACACACATTCCTGTGGGACTAGGGCTTCAGAATCTGATAACCACCTCATTCCCACTCGATCAAGCAGAGTAGAGGTAACAACTACCGAAGATAGAAACGTCTACCCCTATCTATCGCACACCTCCAAATGCATCTCAGAGAATAGAGCCATAAGATTCCACTCATTGCTGGCCTCCTAAACTGCTTGTATGTAAGTCCTCCTGCTCATTATATCAGCCTCTACATTGCCTTTCCCAAGCATATATGTAAGCTCGAAGTCAAATGACTGTAGGTACTCAACCCACCTCCGCTGTCTCAAATTAAAATCACGCTGAGTGAAAATGTACTTGAGAATTTTGTGGTTGGTGAAAACCACAAAATGATCTCCCATAAGTTAATGTATCCAACAACATAAGTCATGAACAACAACTGCTAACTACATATCGTGCGTCGGGTAGTTCCTCTCATGTGGCCTTAACTTCTGAGACCCAAACTTAACGACTCCATCTCCCTGCATGAGCACAGCCCCTAGACTGATACCTGAAGCAGCGTAGAAAATAGTATAGATCTTTACTAGCTATATAAAGACTAGTATCAGTGCTGAATTCAACCTCCCTTTCATCTCTTGAAAGGATGACTCACATGAATCTGACTACAAGAACTTTTCACCCTTCTTAGTCAGGCTCGTCAAGGGTGCTGCTAAGCATGAAAAGTCCTGAATGAAGCATCTGTAGTATTCATCCAGCCCTAGAAAACTCTATAACTCAAATAAGTTCTTCAGATTCCCCCAAAAAAACTAATTATCTCACTTTCTCTGGGTCTACTGATACTCTTTTCTCCGAGATAACATGACACAAGAAGTGAATCTGTTCCATCCAAAAGTGGCATTTTGAGAGCTTAGCATATAACTGATTCTTTCTCAGTGTACTCAGAGAAATCTCAAGATGTGTGGCATGGTCGTGTCTAGTGTGACAGTACACCAAGATATATTCCACAAAACAACCATGAAAGCATCCATGTATGGATGGAATACTCGGTTCATCAATGCCATAAAAACTGCAAGCGCGTTTGTGAGACTTAATGACAAAACCATATACTCGTATAGACCATACCTACTCTAGAAAGTTGTAAGAGGTATATCAGATGGTCTAACGTGCAACTGATGATAACCGAACCTCAAATAGATCTTCGAGAACACGATGGCTCCTCGAAGCTAATCAAAGTGGTCATCAATCCTCGATAATGGATATCGGTTCTTGACCGTCAACTGGTTCAACTTCTGATAATCCACACACAGCCTAAGAGTACCATCTGCCTTCTTTGCAAAAAGTATAGGAGATCCCCAAGGAGAAGTACTGGGTCGGGTGAATCCTTTTTCCTACAACTCCTCCAATTGCTTCTTGAGTTCCTGCAACTCAGGTGTAGCCATCCTAAAATAAGGAATGGACACTCGTGCCACTCCTAAGACCAGATCAGTTGAAAAGTCTACCTCTCGCTCCAGAGGCAAACCTAAAAATTCCTCTAGAAAGACATATATGAAATGATCCACTACTGGAGGAAAGTCTAACTAATATATCCCCTGGTCATCCAGATTTAGACTCGAAATCTGGGCGGTAACTCCTCCTAACACATGAGGCTCTGGACCTTCTCTTCTTGCCCAGATATCCCATTCTCCCTTATTCGGAAAAGATCCAACCTCTAGTGATTTGAAACTCACCCTTCGGTGATATCAATCAACGACTACCTGGAAGGTAACCAACTAGTCCATTCCAAGGATGACATTATAGCCTATAATCTTTAGTACATAGAGGTCCCAAAGGAATTGGCACCCACCAACCTCAAGAGGGAACTCCTTGAACTGACGTACACTAGATGTCCTAGTCCCCAACGGAGTGTCTAGCATCAAGATATCAGTATAGTAAAAGATAAGGAGCCCAAGTCTCTCCATGAATGCAACATATATAAAGATATGGGAAGAAATTGTGTAGAAAAGAGAAGAAGATAAAACTGAGGCAACTCAAATGTTACCTTGAACTATGGAGGGTCTGGAATCCTGTTCCTGCGAGGTTTTCTCCACCCCAAATGTCTGGCCTACTCCACGGCCCTGTGACCCTGGCTGACCGTTCTGAGATGATCCACCCTGTTGTTGCTGATAGCCTGGTGACTGGCTGCCATGGCTGCGACCTCTACCTTAGCCTGAACAGCCTGAAGAACTCAAGTTCCTAGACTGCTGAGAAACTGTTGGGGATGCTCCTATACGAGGAGTCATAGATGAACCCCTATCACCAGCTGCTGGTGAGAGGATCTGACAAAAATACTATAGATGGCCCATCTTGCCACAAGATCGACACTCCATCGGGTCTCTCTGGCACTGCGGCCTAGTATGCCCACTTCTCCCGCACTGGTAGCACACCTCCTGGCTACGAGAAGATGCATCTCTCCTACTCTGATATCCTCGCGTAGAATCCCTGCGGCACTTCCTGATATCAGTTGGTGGAATACTAACTCTGGATATCGAACCAGCCTGGATCACAGCTCCATAATCCCTTAGATTGCGCTCTGTGATCAGCGCCTGGATGACGATGGGGGATATAGATGTCAACTTGAAGATGTTTACCTGCTTTCAGAAGTCATGCCTCAGACCATCCTCTAACTTCCATACAAGGAACAACTCATCACCTCCTGGAATAGGTGTGAAATGATGTAGTTCAGTAAAGTGAGATGAGTACTCCATAACAGAAAGAGTACCCTACTCCAGACTCATGAACTCACAGGCCTGATCGTCCCTCAAGTTCTATGGATAGAAGTAAACGTAGAATATGCACCGAAACTCATCCCACACCGTACTCTGCTGGAACCCCGCCTCTGAGATCACCTCCCACCACCTCTTGGAAGAGTCTCAGAGCATGGTGGTAGTGAGCTTCACCATTTTCTCTGGAGGTATCTCTAGATTCTAGAAAATTGTTAGTGTGGCTTCCATCCATGACTCTACGGCCTGGGGTTCTCCATCCCATGAGAAATTTGTAGGATGTTGCTACTGAACAACCCGCGTAAATTCTGCCATCAACGGGGCAGGAGGTGGTGCTGCCTAAAAATTCTACATCATCATCAAAAAGACCTCTCTGAACTGAGTATTAGCTCTTCTGTCAGGAATAACTATTGGTGCCAAGACTATCACAACAGAAGTATCTACAGGAAGTCCCTGATCAGCCATATCTGGTGTCTATTCATTGTATGTAAAATGGCATACAATCGAAGGAAATCTCGGTGGCAAGACCCTACAAGGTCAAATACACACCTTAGATTCAATATTTTCAAGGACAGAAAACAGGAATGATGGAAATGGAATATAAGAAAGAAAGAAATACAGATTTTAAAAACACGAATACAAGGCGTGTACTTTAATTTCTCTTCGTTTTCTCGAGTCCTTCTACACGAATAACCCACATGGTTCCCATAAAACAAAACTACACAGTGTGTTCATTCCAGCAACTACGTTTACTAAACACGCTTCAGTGACCCGTGTTGTTAGCTACATGACCAGATACAAGGTCCATACACACGGCGTAAACATCTGACACATGGCGTGTTCTACCAAGATTTTCCAAACCCTGTGTCTTTGCCCACACATTCAGTGACACTTCTCACAGTCTGGGTTTTTTCAGACAATAATCCGCATAAACTACTCCGAAACCCAGAAAACACTGAAAATGATCATTTAAGTTCCAAATTCCAATCTGTGAAGGCCCATACTCCCCGCGAATCAAAGCTTGGAATCATATACATGTTATAACAAAGTGAAGAAGTCAATGATCCACTAAATTCTGGTCCATGAGGGCCCATAACACCTCAAGAACCAATGTTTGGCGTTCATTCAAACAAAACCTCACACAAAAAATACCCTATCAAACAACATGTATTTTTATCAAGGTATATACCACAAAAGCATGCATATTCTACAAAACATCTATCACAACAATATTTAATTGATAATGCACCCTAATTGGCATGGAAAGAATGCATTCAATATGATTTATTGCAAGTGCCTATATGATTCATGAGATGTAATAACCTCATCTCATTTGGTTGCAATAGAAGTAGAACCTCAATAATATCAACAGTAACAACACAAGGCATGTGAATCGCCCAATGGTGAAATCGAGTCAACTATAAAATTGAAAAACCAGAAAACGTGCAATAAATGAGGTAAATTATATTTTCCCTACACACGGTTTAGCTACTCTAAGGCACGACTTATTACTAATTACCTATTCCATTCTATTGCTTCTTATAGGCTCTAAATACTATGTCAAGAGAAAATAATCCTCTGAAATCACTTTGTAACGTCCCAGATCTAGAAGCCACCAAGAGGTTCCCCGTACCCAGTTGGTCACATAGCCTTAAGTACATTTACCCAAATGCTAGAGGCTGCAGACTAGCAGTGAGGGCCATGGGTGTGATAGTATGGAAATTATGCCCTCATTGGAAGAATACACAGTAGAAGAAAACACAAGTGATAGAAGATGCAGTAATAATCCATACAAAAGGAAACAGCAGAAGACTGAAAGTAAGGAACAACTGGAGCACATACATATATAAATGAGGCATGGTACATATGTCTAGGAAAACAGTCAAACACAACACAATGCTGGAATAAAATAGTACTAAACCCATGTACAAAAAAAAAATAAACACCTCCTCGACATCGCAAGTCAAATCTTGGTCCCATGCTCTCCGGCTCCATAGAAAGTCAAGTACCTGAAGTGGAAGGGCGCTTTCCATTACCTATACCTACAACAATATGATCTGTTTGGGCCGAAAAGAATGTCCCAAACAGGGTGTGAGATGATATCCCAGTAGGAAACCACCCGAAGATCTTTGCCTAACAATCAGTGAATATATGGAAGGTAAAAGTACAGAAAGCAGTAAACAGGAACATGATGAACAGTAAACAATCCATAGTTCCAATATCAAGCAACATCCAACGAGCAACTAAGAACAAATAGGTAGCCCTTTGGGATGTACTCACAGTCATCCCCTCTAGTACTACCTAACAAGTGAAATCAACCCTCTAGGCAGTACACTCATCCTATCCCCTCCGATTCAGTTATACGAATTCAAAAATACTCTCTGAGGAAGCACTCACAGTCAATTCCCCTTATAGTCTAAGTTAGTCAAGGAATCTCTGAGGAAGCGCACAAAGTCAATTCCCCTTATATCCCCAATGTCAAGGACTATCTAAGGAAGCTCACCCAGTCAATTCCTTTTATAGCCCAATTCATTCAAAGACACTCTGAGGAAGCTCACTTGGTCAAATCCTCCTATACTCTAGGATGTTTCAAGGTAATTCAAAGTAAACAACGACTCTCTAAGGTAGATCACTCGGTATATCCCCTCATAGTCTTTAATTCTCCAAGACTCTCTGAGAAATCTCACTCAGTCTATGCCCTTATAGTTTATAATACCCAAAGACTCTCTGAGGAAGCTCACTCGGTCTATACCCTTATAGTCTATAATGCTCAAAGACTCTCTGAGGTAGCTCACTCGGTCTATACCCTTATAGTCTATAACACTAGGTTATCATTGCCCTATGTAAGTCAACGAGCATAAATATGAAATATGGCCAAGGTAAACCTTATGAACTACTCGGATAAATGGTCTACAGCTCAACAACATGTCAGAAAAGCAACTCTCCATCCTACAATCACTAGGCATGGGAAACAAGCAAAACAGGACCAAACGGTGAAAAATAGGGCATGCATGGGCAAAACATCCGAATCATTTCAATTAACACTATTCACATTCAATTAACCTCTAATCAAGCATACAAGCATAGAAGGAAAATAATAGGGCTAAAATAGTAAACGCACAATAGCTCGTTCATGGGTATTGGGAAAAATTGCACATATAACTCAAAGACTTTTAATGTAAAGGAACAAACCACCTACCTTTAGGGTTTCGATGAAAATGATCCACAATACACCGCACCCACAAATTTTGGAAACCTCTTCATGAAATACTGCTCTAAATCTTCCTCCATGTCATCCACAAGCCTTAAAATCAATACCCAAGGCAAACCTAACACTATATCTACTTGAGAAGGACGTTGATCTAGAAAAACTAGAGAGAGGTCAGAGAAGATCTATGGAAAACCAAGGAGAAACCAAGAATTGGGACTTACCCTAGGAGAATCCCCTTCAATCCGCCAAGAAACCCTTCGATTTTCCTCCAAAACGATCCAAGGAGCTCCCCCAACATCTAAAAATCACAACTCCTACATGATCTGAAGTGCATTGTGTTGCATTTGTTTTCAATGAGGTATGTTGGTGTCAAGGAATGAATGGATGGATGTCAAGGAATGTCAAGATGTGAATGAAAAAGGATGTGATGGTGTTGGTAAGGAAAGGAGAATGGCCATGGTACTAAGATGCATGTCACTTAGGAGATTCACTAAGTGACATAGGAGATTATGGTTGAAACATTCTCAATGAACATCAGACGATTGTTGAACTGGTCTTTAAGTTCTAAGAACTTGTATCAACTGGATACAAAGTCACAACAATGTTTGAAGACCATGCATTGTATTGACAATGCATGAGGAGATGTAGATGATCCATCCACAAGTTCTAAGTGGATGAAGTGGTTTAATGAATTCCATGCACTATCACTTAGGATATGGAATTTGAAGAAGTTCCAATTTGATCTCTGATTAGATCAACAAATAGAATTGAAGAAGTTATTTGATTAAGGAGTTCGGTTGATGAATATCCTTGATAATTCTCTCCTAAGTAGAAAATGAGATGATGAAGAAGAATTATAAATTGAGGAGTTGTTTCTAATCAAGAAGATTAATGTTTGAATTCTCAAGAAGAATGGAGAAGAGGAAGAATGGCTTGAAGGGCTTGGCATTTGGCTTATACTCATAGAAGAACTTTGTATTTGACAAAGTCTTATTCATGCCTTTGCCAAAAAATATGGCCAGCCATGGACACCTTCAGGGTTCAACCCCAAGGCATGGGCGCTAGGCCCCACACACATGGGGGAACCCGTGGGGCGAGCCCAGGGCGGCAGGACGCACCCAAGACACCGCATAGGCGTCTGGGGCACGCCTGGAGGAGCGCGGTAGGGGCGCATGAGCGCACCCGCGAGTGTCAAGCAGTGCATAGTGGGCGCCAGTGGCGCGCCCGAAGGGAGCAGAGGTGGGCGCAGAGCGCGCCCACAGAGAGAACACGGTGCGGTGCGGCACCGTGAGGGGAGAAGTTCAACTGGGGAGTAGCGGAGAGCGCTTGGGTGATAAACCACGTAAAATCCGCTCGCTGTTTTGATGTGGGACGCGCATTTTTTCACCGGGAGTGAATCCTGGCCGCTCGATCGATCGCGCGCCAGATCTCGACCGCACGATCAATCCCGCGCGAGATCTTTAGATCCAGGCCGTCCAATGTCTTCTGATCGCCTGATCCAACGGCTCCCCGTTCTTCCCCAACCTCGTGCCATGCCAAAGCTTCCCGCGTGCCTCCGTCGAACCAGGAGCAATCCGAGCACGGTTTTTGAGTTCCCGGCCACCTCTGAGCAAACCGAGACCTCCATTGTGATCGTCTGGCCACACTGAACACGATCATGCATAAAAATATACTTGCATGCAACAAATTAGAAAATTCGATGAATGCCGAAGGCAAACGAAGTGCCGAGGCCTCGGTGTGTTCGTGATTTGCATGGATTGGAAGAAAAGAGGCCGTGCATGCGTTCTAAGTCGCATGCACGTGAAGAAGACCGAAGAAAAATAAAAATGGAACCTGCGTTTGATAGAAAGATGAAAATCAATATTTTTAAGATTTTAAAAGCCCGGAAAAATCGGGGATTCAAGATATCTCACGCGGAAGATCTGAGTCATTCCTCTGCCTATAAAAAGAGAGGCCGAGGCATTCTAATTGCTGCTGAAGTTCTTGTTGAAGATTTGTGTCCCGTGAGAGCCCTCTGCCTCGCGAAGACGAATCCCCGCGCACACTTGTGCGGTGAAGTCCCTTGCGCACTGCTCCTTTGCGTGACAAGAAGAAGAGGTTGGGTTGCGCCAACTTGCGCGCTCCCTCTGTGCACCGTGGCCCCCTGCGCGGTAAGCAATTGTGCGGCAGTGGCCACCCGAGGCCTTGCGCGCCTTGCACCAGTTGCACCCGAGGCTTGCGTGACTGGTTGGCAGTGCACACTTGCGCGCTTGCATCAAGCCCTTGCACGACAGTGTTGAAGGAGAGGGGTTGCACACCCTTGCGCGATGCCTTGCACCCATTGGATTTGCGAGAAGAACCTACGGGCAGTAGATGTGGAATGGAGGAGGCCGAGACCACACATTGGTGTGTGTGTGTGCACAAAAGAAATAACAAGGCCGAGACACCTTAGTTTTGTGCAAGAGAAGGAGGCTTTGTGCTTTGTGTTCACAAAGAATAAAGGAAGGCCGAGGCATAGCTTGGGGGTGTGCAAAAAGAGTGGAGGCCAAATATACACTCATTGTGTGTGTGAAAATCAAAGAACAAGCTGTGTGTGAAAAAACAGAAGAAGGTTGTGTGTGTGATAAGTGCAAGGAAGGATTGCACCTTGTGTGTGTGCCAAGTGGAGAAGAGGACCCGAGGCTTTCATGCCTTGTGTGTGCATCAAGTGAAGACACATTTTGTGTGTGCAAAATTGAAGAACAACCTACGGGTTAAGGGTGTGCAACAAGAAGCGGGAAGAGGCCCAAGTCAAGTGTGTGCAAAACAAAGAACAATTTATGTGTACTTGAACAAGTAACAAAGAAGGCCAAACCTAGGTGTGTACAAAGTGTACGCATTTAGAAGTTGAAGGAAGAGGACATCCACACTAAAGTATAACACCCAATCAAGTGTGTAAGCAAATTGAATAAAGTGTGTGAAGAAGTGAGAAGCTGGTGTGTGCTTAAAGATACTACACCCTTTGTGGGTTTATTGCACCAAGAGAAGAAAGAGGGGAGTGCATGCTTGCAAGCATGCACGTGCACACATGAACAAGTCTGAATCTGCTTGTGTGCATTTGAGGAGTCCAAGACCAAGAGATCTTGAAGATTTTGTGATGCCATGCATTAAGTGCATGAAGTTGATGTGAAGTGAGACTGAGCCAGACTGAAGTGAATGATATTGTTTGTCTGAGTTTTTCATTAATTGAGAAGATCCTGATCAACAGAAGTGATCAGAAGCTGTGAGCAAGACCAGCAGACCTTGTCAGAGGCTGTTGAAGATTCTTGAAGAGAGAAGCCAGGTCATTCTTAGAAGAAGGAGATAAATCCTGAGCAAGATGAGAAGACCTGATCAACTCAAGTGATCAGAGGTACAGAGCAAGGCCAGCAGTCTTTATCCCAGGCTGCTGAGGATACTTGAAGAGCTGAACAGAAGAAGAGCTACTCGTGTGACTCGAGGAGCCAGGAGAAGCCCCCTGTGAGACTCAGGGTGGAAGAAGTCTTCAGTGGGATTCTGGAGCAGGCCAATGGGACTCTGGTAACACTGTGGGACGCAGTATAAAGACCCTCCTGTGGGACTTAGGAGAGATACAGTGGGATGCTGTATCGACCATTGTAATTCTAACAAGTTATAATGGAGAAACCATGTTGGGGCGTATAACCAACATGGCAAGGATGTAGGCCTTTGGTGCCGAACCTTGTAAATCCTTGTGTCCAGTGCCTTTATATTTACTGCATCATTCGAGGAAAGGTGAGAGATACAAGAAGAGTGGATCTAGGCTTTAACCAGCCATAGAGGTTTAATTGATAAGGAATCAATTAGTAAAAAGTTTTAAGGGATCACTGATTCACCCCTCCCCCTCTCAGTGATTCACACTGATCTGGGCACTTCAATTGGTATCAGAGGGAAGGTTACCTCTAAAAGATCCATGGGAGTCTTTATGAAGTGCAGATTTGAGGAAATGAGTGACCAGCCTCAAATGGAGATATCTGCCAAGACTCAGAAAAACATAATGAAGAAACACGCAAAGAAGATGAAGAAGAAGGTTGTTGCAATCGAAGAAACTCCTTCTATGGAAAGAAATGTGAAAGTCACATCAGATGACAATTCCTTTTATCATTCTTCTGATGAAGCCTGCTCTAGCTGTGATGAAGATGGAAGGAACAATGATCTTCTAAATTCAATCAAATATCTTCAGAAGACAGTCCCCAAGGAAGTGGCAATGTGTATAGCTACAGGCCTCCTTGATCTTCAAGAAGAAAAATTACATCTAGAAGATGAAGCCAATTCTCTGGAAGTCCAATTGGCAAAAAGGGTTGGCATAACCAACACTCTCAGAAAGCTGGTGAAGGCTAAAGATGAAACAGTATCGCTTTGCAATGAAAGATATGAAGACACTACTGAATAATTGCAAAGAAGCCTTTCTGAGAATGATTTCTTTAAAATAATGGTCAGAGATGTTTTCCATACACTGGAAAAGAGGCACAAAGTGTCAATGAATGTCAGAGATGCTCAACTCGAAGAAAAAGTCAAATTGTTGAAGGATCTAGACAATTCATTGCAAGAATTGAAGAAGGTGCATGAAGACCAGATGAAACAACTGGTGGAGAATTGGGAAGGAAAGCTAAGAACTATTGAGGATGAGAAGAACTCCCTCAACATGAAATACTTAGAACTAGAGGTGATATTGAAAAATCTGCAATCACCCAATGCTGAATCCTCCCAGTCAGCTAAAAGAAGAAATGTTTCCACTCAAGTGAGCTTTGAGAAGGATGATTCTAAAAGAAAGACATCCTCTAATAAAAGGGCAACATCTTCTAAAAAGAAGGTACCATCCATACCATCTTGTACTAATGCTTCTAATTGTGTTTCCACAAAAAGTGCAGGATGGAAGAATAATTCCAAACAAGTATGGATGAAGACAATGAAGAAAGAAAGCTCTCCTGAAGCAGCACAACAATTCAAGACAAGTACCCTACAATCATAAGGAATCAAAAAGTCAAGATTTGTGGGTCAATGTTGGTGTTGTAATAAGTATGGGCACTGTTCAAAGGATTGTTGGTACAATCCACTGAATGCCAAAGCTCAGAGGAAGCCCATGCCTAGGGGGAGAAAGCCAGAGGAAAAGAAGCAGCATCCACAGGTCCAGAGACATCTATTTACTGCAAATAGATTTGGATTACTTGACAACATCTGGGATGATTGCAAAAGTGGTCAAAAAGATACATGTCAATCTCCAACTGTATCCAGAGCTAAAAAGAAGAGAAGAACACTGAACCTGGCTAAAATGGAATCCTTGGGAAGCAAGCATAAGAAAGTGGAAGATGCTCCCAAGAAGATTTTGAAAAAGGAAAAGAAGTCCTTGGAGTCTAAATCCAAGAAGGGTGATGCATCCAGAAGGACCACCAAGAAAACATGATTCTACTGTGGAAAGAAAGGTCATACCATGGATCTTTGTGAACAAGCCATGGAACTGAATAGAAGCAGACTGGACTCAAAAAGACAATCAATCTAGAAGAAGCAGAAGGGATTGATTGAAAATAAGTTGCCTAAGAAAGGTAGCTTAACAGCATCAAAAGAACCATGTGGAACTTCCAGAACTGAGGCCACACATCCAAGTGACTTACTTGTCATATGGCCATATCAGTTGCAACTTGCCAAAGATCTACAAAGAGCTGAAGATGAAGTTCTGGCAATTGCTAAGGCAAAAGGGAAGAAGAAGATTTCACATGAAGATGTATTGAGATCCACACCAGCACAAACATAATTGAATATCAAATGTGCAAGTGTGAAGAATGGTGAAAATGGGACATCTCGGTTGAGAGAATCTTCTCAACCTTGTTGTTCACATTGATGAACCAAGGAGGTTCCATCTTATTCCCTAATCACTTGTATTTACATGTGCTAACATTGCAGGGAATTGAAGATGATGATCATTCTCAACTGGAGAGTGGTTTGGGTAGAATGGAGAGCACCCCTTGAGGGGGAGCCAATCTGGAGAAGATGGTATTCTAAGATTTAATATCATCTTAAGAAAAGTGAAGGTATGCCAATCATACTTTCATCCCTTGTTTCTTAATTGTTTATCTTGTCAATTAAGGGGGAGTATGGATTAAAGGAAAATTGATGAAAGGGGGAGCTTTATCTTTACACCTGAACTTTCTAATGAGTTTTGTGAAGTTGTGCAGGATTTAGCAAATTCATTGTTATATCTGAAAAATTTCAAACCCCTAAGCATGATCTCACATGTGTAGAGAATTATGGACAGCTTTGAATTCCTTGGTCATATCACTCTTGTTTTCTACACCGGGTTAGCCCAAGTAGACTTAGAGCTGATTTACTAAAGGTTCATTGCTCAAGTGAACATGTGACATCATCCCTCTCTCAGTGTTTTTCAAGAAAATACTTTTCAAAGGGAGGAAGAGATTTTTGAAAGAGAACCACACCACACCTTTGCATTTGATTGCCAATAAGGGGGAGAAAATATTGGAACACATATTGACCCATTCATATGTGCTGAAGAAGTGTATTGACAACAAATACAAAGGGGGATATTGAAGTGAATTGTGTTGCATTTTTTGTCAATGAGGTATGTTGTTGTCAAGGAATGAATGGATGGATGTCAAGGAATGTCAAGATGTGAATGACAAAGGATGTGATGGTGTTGGTAAGGAAAGGATAATGGCCATGGTACTAAGATACATGTCACTTAGGAGATTCACTAAGTGGCATAGGAGATTATGGTTGAAACATTCTCTATGAACATCAGACGATTGTTGAACTGGTCTTTATGTTCTAAGAACTTGTATCAATTGGATACAAAGTCACAACAATGTTTGAAGACCATGCATTATATTGACAATGCATGAGGAGATGAAGATGATCCATCCACAAGTTCTATGTGGATGAGGTGGTTTAATGAAGTCCATGCACTATCACTTAGGATATGGAATTTGAAGAAGTTCCAATTTGATATCTGATTAGATCAACAAAGAGAATTGAAGAAGTTATTTGATTCAGGAGTTCGGTTGATGAAGATCCTTGAGAATTATCTCCTATGTAGAAAATGAGATGATGAAGAAGAATTATAAATTGAGGAGTCGTTTCTAATCAAAAAGATTAATGTTTGAATTCTCAAGAAGAATGGAGAAGAGGAAGAATGGCTTGAAGGGCTTGGCATTTGGCTTATACTCATAGAAGAACATTGTATTTGAAAAAGTCTTATTCATGCCTTTGCCAAAAAATATGGCCAGCCATGGACACCTTGAGGGTTCAACCCCAAGGCATGGGCGCTAGGCACCACACAGATGGGGGAACCCATGGGGCGAGCCCAGGGCGGCAGGACGCACCCAAGACAGCGCATAGGTGTCTAGGGCATGCCCGAAGGAGCGCGGTAGGGGCACATGAGCGCACCCACGAGTGTCAAGCAGTGCATAGTGGGCGCCAGTGGCGCGCCCGAAGGGAGCAGAGGTGGGCGCAGAGCGCGCCCGCAGAGAGAACACGGTGCGGGGTGGCACCGTGAGGGGAGAAGTTCAACTGGGGAGTAGCGGGGAGCGCTTGGGTGATAAACCGCTGAAAATCCGCTCGCCGTTTCGATGTGGGACGCGCATTTTTTCACCGGGAGCGAATCCTGGACGCTCGATCGATCGCGCGCCAGATCTCGACCGCACGATCGATCCCCCACGAGATCTTCAGATCCAGGCCGTCCAAAGTCTTCTGATCGACTGATCCAACGGCTCCCCATTCGTCCTCAACCTCGAGCCATGCCAAAGCTTCCCGTGTGCCTCCGTCGAACCAGGAGCAACCCGAGCACGGTTTTTGAGTTCCCGGCCACCTCCGAGCAAACCGAGACCTCCTTTGTGATCGTCTGGCCACACTGAACATGATCATGCATAAAAATATACTTGCATGCAACAAATTAGAAAATTCGATGAAGGCCGAAGGCAAACGAAGTGCCGAGGCCTCGGTGTGTTCGTGATTTGCATGGATTGGAAGAAAAGAGGTCGTGCATGCATTCTAAGTCGCATGCACGTGAAGAAGACCGAAGAAAAATAAAAATGGAACCCGCGTTTGACAGAAAGACGAAAATCAAGATTTTGAAGATTTTAAAAGCCTGGAAAAATCGGGGATTCAAGATATCTCACGTGGAAGATCTGAGGCATTCCTCTGCCTATAAAAAGAGAGGCCGAGGCATTCTAATTGCTGCTGAAGTTCTTGTTGAAGATTTGTGTCCCGTGAGAGCCCTCTGCCTCGCGAAGACAAAGCCCCGTGCACACTTGCGTGGTGAAGTCCCTTGCGCGCTGCTCCTTTGCGCGACAGGAAGAAGAGGTTGGGCTGCGCCAACTTGCGCGCTCCCTCTATGCACCGCGGCCCCCTGCGCGGTAAGCAATTGTGCGGCAGTGGCCACCCGAGGCCTTGCGCGCCTTGCACCGGTTACACCTGAGGCTTGCGTGACTGGTTGGCAGTGCACAATTGCGCGCTTGCATCTAGCCCTTGCACGACAGTGTTGAAGGAGAGGGGCTGGACACCCTTGCGCGACGCCTTGCACCCATTGGATTTGCGAGAAGAACCTACGGGCAGTAGATGTGCAATGGAGGAGGCTGAGACCACACATTGGTGTGTGTGTGTGCACAAAAGAAATAACAAGGCCGAGACACCTTAGTTGTGTGCAAGAGAAGGAGGCTTTGTGCTTTGTGTGCACAAAGAATAAAGGAAGGCTGAGGCATAGCTTGGGGGTGTGCAAAAAGAGTGGAGGCCAAATATACACTCATTGTGTGTGTGCAAATCAAAGAACAAGCTGTGTGTGAAAAAACAGAATAAGGTTGTGTGTGTGCTAAGTGAAAGGAAGGATTTCACCTTGTGTGTGTGCCAAGTGGAGAAGAGGACCCGAGGCTTTCATGCCTTGTGTGTGCATCAAGTGAAGACACATTTTGTGTGTGAAAAATTGAAGAACAACCTACGGGTTAAGGGTGTGCAACAAGAAGCGGGAAGAGGCCCAAGTCAAGTGTGTGCAAAACAAAGAACAATTTATGTGTACTTGAACAAGTAACAAAGAAGGCCGAACCTAGGTGTGTACAAAGTGTATGCATTTAGAAGTTGAAGGAAGAGGACATCCAAACTAAAGTATAACACACATTCAAGTGTGTAAGCAAATTTAATAAAGTGTGTGAAGAAGTGAGAAGCTGGTGTGTGCTTAAAGATACTACACCCTTTGTGGGTTTATTGCACCAAGGGAAGAAAGAGGGAAGTGCATGCTTGCATTCATGCACGTGCACACGTGAACAAGTCTGAATCTGCTTGTGTGCATTTGAGGAGTCCAAGACCAGGAGATCTTGAAGATTTTGTGATGCCATGCATTCAGTGCATGAAGTTGATGTGAAGTGAGACTGAGCCAGACTGAAGTGAATGATATTGTTTGTCTGAGTTTTTCAGTAATTGAGAAGATCCTGATCAACAGAAGTGATCAGAAGCTGTGAGCAAGACCAGCAGACCTTATCAGAGGCTGTTGAAGATTCTTGAAGAGAGAAGCCAGGTCATTCTTAGAAGAAGGAGATAAATCCTGAGCAAGACGAGAAGACCTGATCAACTCAAGTGATCAGAGGTACAGAGCAAGGCCATCAGTCTTTATCCCAGGCTGCTGAGGATACTTAAAGAGCTGAACAGAAGAAGAGCTACTCGTGTGACTCGAGGAGCCAGGAGAAGCCCCCTGTGAGACTCAGGGTGGAAGAAGTCTTCAGTGGGATTCTGGAGCAGGCCAGTGGGACTCTGGTAACACTGTGGGACGCAGTATAAAGACCCTCCTGTGGGACTCAGGAGAGATACAGTGGGATGCTGTATCGACCATTGTAATTCTAACAAGTTATAATGGAGAAACCATGTTGGGGCGTATAACCAACATGGCAAGGACGTAGGCCTTTGGTGCCGAACCTTGTAAATCCTTGTGTCCAGTGCCTTTATATTTACTTCATCATTCGAGGAAAGGTGAGAGATACAAGAAGAGTGGATCGAGGCTTTAACCAGCCATAGAGGTTTAATTGATAAGAAATCAATTAGTAAAAAGTTTTAAGGGATCACTGATTCACCCCCTCCCCCTCTCAGTGATTCACACTGATCTGGGCACTTCATGATCCATGAGTAGATGGAATAATGGTGGAGGAATGGGAAATCCCGAGTGGCCCTAGACCTAAAAACCATAATTTATGTGGCTGCACGGTTACCCTGCACGGTTTGAAAAACCGTGCACCAACCGTGCGGTTTCCACTATCTCACCTAGGGATTTCGCACAACTTTCCCACATGGTTTGACAAATTGTGCACTGCCCGTGCGAATCCCACTATCAAGGGTTGCACGGTTTCTTGGTTTGGCCACATGGTTTGTTTAGACCGTGTGCCTACCTTGTTCCAACTGTTCACCCCTTCACGACCTCCAAAATTTCCTCTTTTTCTAAGAAATGACCAGAAAAGGAAAATATACATGAAAACAAGGTCTGATTTCTTACACCCACTTTCCTACTTGAGGATATGTGCCTTCTCAATAATGATTTCTTTTCTTCTGATATATACTCTTTTATCCACAGGGTTTTATAGATAGTATCACCTTATTTCTTTGGGATACCCAAGGAAGATACAAATCATGAATAAGGGTGTTATATTGCTTGTTGATTTACCCTTGGAAATATCTTTATATCAGAATATATTATTTTATTAATAATAATAATTACAATCTTCAATAAATAAACCCCCCAAAATTTCAAACATTAAAATTCGATAAAAATTTTAAATTTGAAAAAATAAAATTGGAAAATATAGATCTCCCTAGTCAACCAGAATAATCCCTCACATGAAAAAAATATTGAAATGGAAAAAATATTATTAATCATCATTTTAGATTATATAATATAAATCCTTGATATAAATTTAGGTGAATACTGAATAAATGAATGAAGTTGTATTTATAGAAGGCAATGTGATGGTTTGAATAGAAATTTGACCGTTGGGAATAGTAACCTGGTCTTTGGAATAGTAATATGACCGTAACATCGTATAATGTTACATTAATATTATTTATCATGAGTAATTCATATAATGATAAAATTTAAATACAAAAAAAATCAATATTAATATTAAAAACTCAAATAATATATAAGCACATTGTTAAAAAACTGTATTTTATGGTATTATAAAAAAATCACAAATTGTATGTAAAAAATTAAAATAAATCATGTCAGAAAATTATTTTGATAAAATAAATGTAATTTTCAAAATCATCACTTCAAAATTATCAATGGTTTATTTTTTTGAAATTTTTTAAAAATATATCAATTTTTTGGTGAATAGTTAAAATTTATTTTTTTTTATAACTAATGTATTTCAATTTATATCATTATTTATGTAATAATGTCCTAATATGTTATATATTTGTTTTCAATTAATAAAATATTAAATGATACCTTTAAACGATTTTTTTTTCTCCATTGTAAAATGTTTTCCTCTGATGTATAATGTCTAATATATTCCATTATAATTAAAAAATTCAATTTTTATGCATTCCTTTTCAATGAACTATTTAATTATAATTATAAAAGAATTAAAAGTCAAAAAAATATTATATATATATATATATATATATTTCATAATTTCATTAACATCACAACTATAAGGTTTACCTTTTATATAGTATATTATTCAATAATTTATTCTAAAAATACCCCTCTCCTCAAGTATAATGAATCCTCCCCATCCCCTTGGAAACCCACTCCTCCCCACTTACCAATCCGAATATTTGCTAAAAATACTCTATATTAATCTTTCTGGAATACTAAATATATTTTTAGAGTAAATCTATAGTTATAATAAATAGAGGTTATAGTCATACAAGAGAAGAAACCCCAAGAAGAGGGTATTTGATCATTATCTATTCTTTAAGTTTTACTCTTTACATCATATTTTTCATTATCCCTTTCAAAAAAATTACATAAGGTTATTTAAATATCATGTTATAATTAAATTAAAGATTAAAAAACTGCTGTAAAATTTATTATTTTGAAGCATTTATTTTTCATACATGACTTTGATCCCCTATAAAAAATTCCTTATTAAAGGTTGCATAAAATATAATGGGGTTGTTGGAAATTATTCTTGTATCACTATACTTATGTGTGGTAATAATATATTATTTTTGATATTAAAATTAATAGATATATTTATTCTATTATAATAGAATTTATTCCACTTTTCTGTAATTTCCTTGATCCAAATGGAAAAATCGAAGAAAAATAAGATATTTTTTAATGAATAAAATATAAAAAAATACTTCGACATCAACAATGGAAAGTATGAAATATAATTAAATGAATAAAATTTATAACAAGGGAAAAAAATTAAAATAAATGAAATAAAAATCAATGTTTTAATGAATTTATTTTTATTTAGGAGGTGGAAAAGTGTCAAAATAGTAGGATTTAGGGTAATGGGATTCTCAAACCAAAACAATTTTTTTGGGTTATCACCTTCTTCACATTTAATTGGATACGAATGTTCCTCCTATAGCGAAAAGCTATATTTTCAATATTCTTTCATATTCATTTTGGGTATATAACTTTTTTACATTTAAAATTCTTATTCAAAATGACATCAATTTCAAAAAATCTCTTTGATCTTCTTTTGGTGTATCTCTATTGAAGGAAGTAAATGATATTTTTTATGGATGATATCAATAATTCATTTGTTAATATGAATTTTCATTTTATGATTTATGATATGAGAAATTTTTTACAACCTCCATTCCATTCCTTGGGTTATTTCATGAGTAATGTTTTATCATTCCTTGTATCATGCATGGTTATAAGCATTCTATGATGTTATTGTTGGGAGTAGAATTGTATGTCCCTCCAATGCATTCAGTAAATTGATGTTTCTCTTGAGATAATTTTTAATATTCATGAACATGATTTTATCTTTGTTCAAAATGATGATGGTATGATTTATGCACATATTTTATGAGTGGACATGATGTTATCTTTGTTCACAAATATTTGTGGTATTTGATGACTTTGTTAGGATCTTTCATTATAAAGAATAATCCTAATTCTATGAATTTATTGAATATTTACGTCATGATGTTGATAATTATCATCTTCTTGTGATATGATGATGTTGATTATGCTCACCAATTTAAAATTGAATCATATCCTATATTTCTTTTCTTATTAGGCTTTTTTCTCACCCGTTTTTTGATGAATATACTTGGGTTAATAAATGCAATATGTTTATTAATCCAGCATCAAAAGGCTAATGATGAATAATTTTAATAATTTTCATTTTCATTTTCTACAATAGATGTATTATAACAATTATTTGATGAAAATTAAACCATTGGATCATTGATTTGTATCAATATTAGGTTTTTTATCTAAAAAATGATGTATTAGCCATTAAAAAAATGTTAGGTCACTATAGTTTGATTTAGAGCATCTCTTATTTAATTTATGAATGGTAATTATATATTTTTAGTGAAAACCATAGGGATAAGTATATGTATAGGTAAACATACAAGGGGAATCATTTTAAAATTTTGAAAACATAACGGTCCTATAAGATATGCCTTTATAGTTTATCTTTTAATGGGAATAAATTTTTTTCATTATTTTTTACCTTATCATTTAATCATAAATTTTCAATTTTACAAAATTAATTGAACTAGGAAAAACTATGTATAAAATCTTTATGAGGGACAATTAAATGACTATTTGAATTAAATCCTATGTACCATGAGAGGTGGAGTTCAAAACATTATGGTGATGCTTACCCAATTGTCTCAAGCTAAAAAAAATAACCTAAAACATGTGGAATTTATACCATTGATAAATATGGATAAACTGGATATTGAGATCATTATGTGATGGAAACCATTGACATTTAGTGGATCTTAATATACACTTACCAAGAAATAGTCGGTTAACTCAATAGAGAAGATCATTTATGTGCTCCATTGTTCTAAGAAGGATAATATGACTCTTGTCATATATCATTTATATAGAGAATCCAATGAATGATTGGAATTTATAAAGATAACCAAAAATAAAGGATTAAATGATAGATATGGAGTGGGATTACTTTTGAAAAATATTTCTTAACACGTATTGAAAGAACCTAAATTTTCTTTGAGGTAGGAAACCCTTTAATTTAATTTTGAAACCATATGTCTGTCCTTATGAATGTATCCAACTGAATAAGGAAATTTTCAGGATTTTATGAGGCTTGTCAAGATACCAACGGTATACATACTAGAGATATCAACTAGGCAACACTGTTATTAGAAATTGTGCCACCCATTCTACATAGTTTTAGAAACCCTAAAGGGTACTATAGGGCTCCACATAGGGTAGAGAATAGGATGGGAATAAAATGTATAATTGTCTACTATAGCCTATGTGTGTTATGTTCCTTATCAAGTGATGGATGAATGAGAAGGTCATGGTTGAAAAAACTATGTTCCCCATACAATGAAATCCACTATCCTTGGATATTATCTCATGCATGGTCGGTGCACAGTTTGGCCAACCGTGTAGCCAAACTTTACATCTTATAAAATGTGGGTGTTTTTACTATTATTTGGTTTCTTATATAAAAGGATCACCCCACACTCTTTTCATCCTCCATATAAAAAATCACTCCTTTTAACTCACTCGAATATATCAAGACTCTTTAACTAGGCATTAATCATGCGTCTTCATCGAGACTCTGAATCAAGATTTGTCTACCATGTTGGATAGCTACCAGTAAGAACTTCAATACTTAATCTCCTTTCATCTTTCTTCTTCTCATTGATGATTTTATATGAGCTTATATTCTATATTTTAAGGGTGTTCTCATTTTCGTTTTTTTCATCCAATCCATGCCAAACTAAGGTAAAACACTATACAAGGCATATACTACCTGAATTTGGTAGGTGGTCAATGAATTTTCCTAAAATCCCACCTTTTAGTAATTTTTATCATTTTTGAGCATATTGGTATCACTAGTTTTTCCTTCGTTATGTTCATATTATTTATTATATGTTTTATAGGCTATATAATAAACCCTAATTACACCTCTTTAAATCATTTGAGTTTGAGAACCCAATATTAAACACCTCATGTAGGGTGAATTCTTAATTATGAATTTAGTTACCCATGTTTTGTTTACCTGTGACGATGTTAGGGTGTTCTTAAATTGATTTTTGATAAGGTATTTGTTACATCACAATTAATTGAATATTTAAAATTTTAATTATAATGTATGTATGTATATATATCATTTGGACTTGGAAATGTTTATAAATCTATGGTTGGATGCATTTCATTAATTCACCATGTCAATGATGATGAGAGATAATGTATGCATGTATATATATCATTGGGTCTTTGAAATGATTATAAATTTGTGCTTGAATGCATTTCCTTAAGTCACCATGTCAATGATGATGAAATTTAATGTTTTTAACTTAATTATTTGTAATTGGAATGATTATTACATGTCATGTGATGACATAAGTACATGAATGAAATCTATATAAGGTGAAAACTCTATATGGACCTTTTTCATCATTATATGATTGTTCAGCCTTAATACATCATTGAATTCATGAAGGATTGCCTTAATTACTCATAGGATTCCATTCTAAATCATTAGGATGATTGAAGTGGGAGATACCCACCACAAAATTTAATATTTTTATTATTATGTGAATGCACTGGTGTTTTATCAATGATTCACTTCCACTTTTTTGGATATTGGAATGCCATGGATGCACTCCTTGAAATCATCATGATGTCTTCAGGAACGCATCACTACAGATTGACCACATTGTGACCAGACATTAGTAGCCAAATATTACTCTGTAATACCTCCATGTACTCGGTAATACTCATTTACAGTAGAATTCCTCGAGTGTACCTCTTGGATTGTAGTCCGGCCCTTATAACTTGACTGCATGAGTTACCACTATGGGTCGGCTCAACCCCTAAGGTCAAGGAAATTCTGGTTTATCTTTGGAACATTTTTTATTATTATAATTTCTATTAATACATGATTACTAGTATATTATAATTTATAACCCATATCTATTAATGAAAATAATTAATATTTAGAGACACCAACAAAAGCTGATGCATGTATGGGTTAATTTTTTTAGAATTCCTTTAATTTTTTTAACTTCACAATATTATAGTTTATATTCAGAGACAAGATTTGTATAGACACCAGTAATGGTTCCATACATGGTTTATATCACACCATGTCTATGTATTAATTGGTACCCTATAAGAATATATGATCATAGTTAAGGATAATGGGAATCTTCGCTCTTTGAACACCTAACTTCTTATATTTGGATGGGATTTTGGTTTCTGAGGACTGAGCCTATGATGAGGATTATTGGACATTTTTATACCATTTTGAATATTTTTTATATAATTTATTATATAGTTTTCCTTATACCATGTATATATGGTTTCAATTTATTTAGATACATGACATTACAACATTTTATATATGATACAGTTCATAGATTCAGATGATTTTTTATTGCTTTGAGGCTTATGCATGATTCGGCTTCCTCGTTCATTATGATTACACATCCATTGTTTATATATATATATATATGAACTATTGTTTTAAACTATGATGCGGGGGAATATGCTCGCCATAGACACATTCTAGGACCTAACTATTAGTCGTCATTTTGTACCATATGGGGAGGTGCGCATGAGGCCATGTGGTTAATCGTGTTCAGTTACTCATGAATTAAATGTGATTAGGTCATCACAATGAGGTATCAGATCACTTTGTTTTATTTACATAGTATATTGGGATGGTTTAAAGAATATTATGATAATGTTGGAAATTGGTTATAAGTATTTCTAGAGAGTAGTTAAACCGCATTCGGGGTAAACATTGAGTTACATTGAAATATGAAATTTTTGTGTTATAATTCCTCCTGTTACATTAGATATATTTCCATCATTGTGTAATGCACATGAATTAAATTATTTTTATAGATCAGGGATGTTATACCTTAGACCAGTATAAATGGTATAATTGTTACATGAATTATTATAAGAACATAGTATAAAATACATTTCTATGCAATGTAATATATGTGTATTTTATTTCATTCATTGTCTATGTTTCCTATGATTTTTTAGAGTTCCCTTTTGTGATATATTTTTATTCCACTAAATTTTCTATAGGTAATGGAAATTGGTTGTTTAGAATTTCAGAACTAACATAAATGTTTTTCCCCATATAACTTCATGATGGAATCATGAAACCCAATTTAAACAAATAAATGATACGTAACCCTAGTTACATGAATTGGTGTTTGGATGAGATTGCATTACTTCCAATTCCAATTTATAATGTGTATGTGCCTTTATAAATTAGAATGGGAAATTCATCAAATTGAGGAATTATATTATACCCATTACATTCTAAGACCAAAGGTAAAGGGGATAATTGTAATTAAATAGGCTTCAATTTCATTTTATATTTAGTATGGTTCATTATAAACATGGAATGGAAACCAATTAAATGGATCCTTTTATTATGGATAAACACTCATAAAACTAAAAATATATATTATGACTAGGAAATGAAATGGTATAATGTTAATGAAGAGGTAAAGTGAAACATGAATAGTGTTTCCTCCATAACATTTAGTTCACCCTTTATATACCGAAACCCAATTTAATAAAACATTAACACATAACAATACACTTTCATTCTATATGGGTAGTTGCGGTATTATTTTCATTAGTGGGCCCTTTTATTCATTTTTAATTCCTCTAGAGAACCGGTCTTATTTGGTATCTTATTCTGAGTCATGTACTTGTCATTTGTTGAGATATGACACCACATCTTCCTTGATTCATGCACAAGGAGGTTTATGATGACCATTTTTTAGAGATAGTGTGCCATGTGTAAGAACCCATCCTTTTAATAAGGTATGAAAAATTTTATTTTAGATTAAATTATTAAAGCCTAGAGACTACGATTTTGAAGGAGGAAGCTAGGTCACACAGATAGTATATATCTTGTTCTTAAACTAAAAAATTAGATCAAACCATACGGGGTGGTCCAATGAACTATTCATCATGGCATAGTTTGGTGAAACAGTGCATCTCATGCTATACACCCATTTATTTTCTATAAGCACATTTAACATAGGTAAAACACATGGGAGGCACACCATTTTTCTAACCGTGGACCAACACCCTTAGAGAACAGGTGATGATGTAGTGATCTTTTCATAGTTGTAATATAGTTTGGACATCTATGCATCCAAACGAGGTGACCCATTAATAATGGATAAATGACCATTTTTCCTTATTGGGTTTATATATTTAAACTCCATTTTTTTCTCCTCAAGGGGATATATTCTCCACTCATTTGAGATTATCCTCATTCCATAAGCTATGGTTTTGATGATCACTAATGTCTAAACTCTTATTAATCCACCAATTGTCTCATTTGATATCCATTAGTGAGTTATTTTTTCCACTTATTCCTTTTATATATTTTATTCTTATTTACAGTGTCATTTTTATGTAAGCTCATATACCCTATTTTTGGTATTTTTTTGATTTATTTATTTATTCTATTTTAACCTAGATTATAGGACACATACCGAAGATGATTCAACTTTAAAGATAATGTTGGAGGCACCATGAATTTCCCTCAAAGTGTTAGAGTGTATATGATATTTTTTGTGTTATGTGATAGTTCTTACAGGGTATTCTTATTAATTTAATTTTTATTGAAATTAAATGATTGGGCATGAACTATATACCAATGAGACTGGTTGAAGTGTAATTAATGGTTAATAACCTAAAATAATAACCACACATTGGGTGAATTGTAAGATTATATCAAACCAACATGAGCGGATTATGTTTTCATTCACATTTTCAAGTGATTCCTATTTCCTCTTTCCTAAAATATGTAAAATAAATAGATTAAATTATAAATTGAATAATGGAGATATATAATGGAATATTATTTCCCCCGGCCTTTGACCATTGTTCTTTCTCTATTATGATAATGTTGTCTTTCATAATTTAAATGTCTAATTAAAATCAATGGATTTTCCATAAATGAGACTCGGTGCCCTGTAAACCCAAAATCTAGGCCAACAATGACTTTGACCGAAAGGCATTAATGATACTCATGGGTTGGAAACTAACATGTAACACCCTAAGATTTTAAGAGATAGATTATTTAATGTCTTGTGTATTACAATAAACCAAGACTAACTTGAGCTATATGAAACACCATATTAGATTGCAATATACACAACACTATACTTGTCCTCTATTGCACACAATATTATGTTCTTTTGATAAAATTCATTTCACACAACACTAAGTATCAATTTTGTTCAATGTATAAATAACAAAAGTTTGGATTATGTTATATGCAACACCAAATGAAGCTTTCACTACACAAAACACTAACTTGTATTGCGTTACATGCAAGGGAAACCTTCCTTGATAGCTTTAATTGTACGTGGTACCGAGTTTCACTAAACAATGACATATTATTAAAATGTTATTATTTAATGGGATTGAATCTAGGCGTTATGAATATTATTAACCACATTTTTTATTTTATATAACATTATAATTCATCTTAACATTTTCTTGAACACGGTATGATAATAAAATCTATTTCTCAGATAAATGAAGTATTTTTCAAAAAATACTTTTTACCACCTTTTAATGGCACACCAATATTAAATATATTTTTTGACACTTTTTTAAGTTAAATTTTACAAAATAAACTTCTTCTATAGAATCGACACATAAAAAAATTACTTTTGTTGAATTTTTCATTTTTTTTAATAATATTCAAATTTTAATGAATTATGAAAAATACTGCATTTTAACTCAAAAGTGATGTTTCATATTGTTTTGTTTTATAGTTATATTTTCATTTTAATTGGTTTTAAAGTGTAATTTGATTATATTTTTATCATTTAATCCAATTTTGGCCATTTTATGTATTTTCACGTTTAAATTAGAAATAAACACTTGTCAATCTTTTGATAGTTATTACTTCTTAAAAACATGCTTTCTTAGTTTTGACAATGGGAATTTATTTTAATTTAATTACTGAAACTTATGTGTTTAAAATTTGAAAAAATGGATTCCATATTGGAAATTGTAGGTTTCAAATTGTGTAAATAGTTACCTTTTATTTTTTGGAACGTATGAATAGTAACTTCATTAATTATTTTATTTACCATGGTTAATGAGTAAATATGGTAAATAAGGGTAAAAAATAATATTATAATAATATTAAAAATCCTAAAACATGTAATAATCCTATTGGATGATATATTTATGACCATTTTAACCTTTATATAGATTTTGGGACCCCATGGATTCACTAGGATATGAAAATGACATTTTATAAAAATTAATTTAATGTAAAGATAATTATAACCTAAACATATATCTTATACTAAATCGATTTTAATATAAGTTTATATATATTATATTTATGTCTATAAAAATTTATTATAAATTTGAAAATATATCCTAAATCATGGTATTTTATTTATAATATTTATACCATAGAGAAATATATTTATTTATGACACAATAATGATGTAATAATTACCTCATTAATAGAAGATTAAAATAAATGTGTTTGAAAATATCAAAACAAATGTAATTTGATTATTTTGATGTTATACACATATTTTATGGATGATATATAAATATTATATTTCAGTTAATTACTTATTTTAGAAGTAAAAATATTGTTTTAAATTTTTAAAAAGGTCATGTATGAATAATGTCCAAAATTGACACGATTTATAACTTAAAACATAAAATAGTTTATTAAATGAAATTAAATTCCTAAAAATATATTATCTGAAAAAATAGTTAATATAAGTCCAAATATGTCACAAATTACTTTTTTGTCATTTGACATGATATGGTAATTACATTAACCCACAATGTATAAAAAACGGGATATCACTGTATGATTAAAATGGGTAAAATAAGGGTTAAGCCAAAAAGATAAGGATAAAAAAATTATTGGTTTTCATAACCAACATCATCGTATCTTATAATTCAATAAGTTTTGTTCCATTTTAAATCAAAATTTAATTTATAATAAATAAATATTTTGGAACATTCTTAAAGTGCCTGTCTCCTCTCTTATAAAATAGATCCTCCTCCCTCCCATCTTCACTCCATTTTTGGCCTTTATGCTCTTCCAAAAACTTCCTATTTATCTACTCAACTTTTTAAGTTACATTCTACAGGTTTTGGTATTCTAAAAAGTCTAACTCTAGGTCGTAAGAGAAAATTTAACGTAGGCATGTTCAGAAAGAGGTAATCTCTTCTACTGATTCATTAAAATTTATTTAATCTCCTACATCCACTTATTTAGTTGTTTCGTTATAAATTAATAACATCAGTATCACTCATATTCTGAAATGTTATTTTAAATATATAATAACCCTATTTCACCTTCTATCCATCCTACAAAAACCAAAATCAGAGCATGTACGTATGTACATATTACCGTCTCCACGACATGGTGTAATATGTTTTTCACCACCACCATACTTGGATGGGTATAATAGTGGAAATAATAACTATATATGATTATTATATTATTATACTAATTTGGGTTTATTATACACCATCAAATTCAATACCATTTAATAACAATGGGAACGATGTCATCACTCGTGCGTATGTACGACATAGCATCTCTAGGATGCGATGAGATTCATTCTCCATGTTAACCATTCAATAATGATTATAAAGTATATATAATAAATAATCAAGAAATATATGAAATAATATGTTTAATTAATTAATTTATATATATATATATATTCAATTTACTTACATACATTGAATTTAATTTGGAAATGAAAATTCTGTTCATGTGTAGGTACGACCAACTTTCTCCAAGAACGGTGTACTCTATTACATTTATCAATATATTATATATATTTATATACTGAATATATATGATATTTAAATAATTTATAACATTCAAGAAGTAATTAAATCATGATCTAGGTAATAATATCAATAATAACAAGTCTAAACGCATATGATAAAAAAACAATTATTACCCAAAATGTTGCTTTAACATGAAATTGACGAATGAACGGGTAATATAAACTCCTAAGTGAATCATATATTATATCATAATTATTATTATGTTTATTTTACATGTTAAAAATATGTTTGAACCCATTATTTATGATTTTTGAACACGTATGGAAGAAATTAGACCTAAGGTAAGAGATAACTTTTCAAATCTTGTTTTATGAGAGATTGTTTATTTGTAAGTATGTACTAAAGATGTATTCAACATCTAGGTCCACATTTTAGAAAAAAAATCTCATAAAATGTATATTATTCTTCTATGTATGTTTAACATAATTCTTATCAATTTTTACTTTTTCTACATGGTTTGGATGGAATATTTCTTTTGTTTACCATACAAGGTAATTTTTGCCTTTTCGAGAAAAAGTATGAGGTTAATGTTAATTTAACTTATACAGCATGAATGAATTTTTACAGTTTCATGATGCCATATTTTCACGAAGATTTTTCTATACTATCTCATGTTTATTTTCAACTAAATTATTTTATAATTTCTTTGTATTTTGGGAAAAGGAAATGTTTTTGAAGAATAATGGGTATTTTTCTCATGAACTGATTTCATGTATTTTATCAAAAAAATTCCTTCTAAGAGGCCACTATTAAATAGGGTTATGTTTCTATCCCTATTATTTCTACGACTTTATTTTTTATAGTTGGATGATCTTTTATATAGATTATGTTATGATTTTATTTCTTGGGTTATACTATGATTTATGTTTTTGTGGCACATGTAATAATGATTTCATTATAAGATGGGTGGGACCTATATCTCCCTCCAATGCATTGTGTAAAGATATATATCTCATGAGATAGACATGAATGGAATGGCATGTAAATCTGGTTCTATAATACATGGATGGAATGACATGTAAACCCGGTTCAGTAATGGACTTTGATCATTATCATGGTCTTAAAGACAATGCCTTGGCTACTATGGAAGTCATGTTATTTTCTTATTAGTTTTCTACAATTACTTGTTTTATGGTAATGTTATCCTATCATGGGTAATGTCCCTTTTAGATCTATGCCTTACATACTACCATGTTTTATTTGATTACTCAAGATTTTGATTGTTTAAAATGTATGTTTATGTTTTTATGTTCAAATGTCTATGGTTTGTTTTATGTTCTCCATGTTCACCCTTAGTGAGCATTTGAGATCATTCATTTTAGGTTTTCTTTTCCCCAGTATATAAAGAAATTTTTTTGGTAGGAAAAAAATGGAAGATCATTATGGGAGATATTGAAGATCTTTCACCATGTTAGAAAAATATATTCCATGTTTCCAAAGACAATAAACTAATACAGCCATTAAGAATATTTTTTTTCTATGTATTTAAGTATTATTTAAAAAAATTTCACTTTCCAGGTATATCGGGCTTGGGTCTTTATACTTAGTATTAGAGAAAATGCTTAGTCAAACTTTGGAAACTAGGATGCGAAAACATTAGTGATATCCCTAGAAATATTTATAAGGTATGTTCATGTATGTCACTAAGATAAGTATAAGTATAGGTTATATTCCTAGAATTGTGATAATGATCATAAATAACCTAGGATTAAACCTATGATGTTATGGATTGAAAGTACCCCCCCATGATAATGTTGTTTTCCTTGTATAATTTATTCCTCTCATAATATTCTTTTTTGGATTTAGACAATGGTTTGAACCTGAAGGAACTATGTTAATGATCAATTCACTGGGAAATGGAATGATTTTCCTCCTAAACAACCAAATGTAATGGTAGATAGAGTGAAAAAATCTTAATTCTATACCTAAAAAACCTATGAATCATTCTGGACTTCCAAATGAGCAGAGAAGGGAGCAATATTCTATTGAGTCCTTCATGAGACAATGTCCACCTCCTTTTAGTTGGTCTTCAGATCCACATGTTACTGAACAATGTATCAGTACCATCGAAAATATATTTTCCATTTTTCACTATTTATAATAGGAAAAAAGCAGTTTTGGCTCTTTACCATTTAGAAGGTGAAGTAGACCAGTTGTGGAATATAATTAAAAATATAGGGCACTACGATGAAATTGAATCTATAAAATGGGATGAGTTAAAGAAATTATTTTTCAAAAAGTACATTCCCAGTATCATTCAAACAATTATGGAAAAGGAGTTCCATGAGATAAAGAAAAAGGATGATGAATCTGTTGGAACATACGAGGCAGATTTTACAAGGCTTTAAATGTATGCTTCGGGATTTATTATCCAACCCAAAAGTAAAGTTGATCGATACTTCAGTGGCATAAAACCAGGTCTTATAAGATAATTAGCGATAAGATACTTCAGTATCTATGAAGAGATTTTTCATTGTACTGTCAAGTTAGAACAATAGGTTGGTGTTACACATACATCTTAGGGTTTTGACAAGAAACGAAAGATGGAGTTCATGGGAAAATATCAAAACAATGGTGAAAAGAAGATGAATGTTTCCTTATGCTCAATGTGTGGAAATAAAAATGGTGGAGATTCTCTTAAAGGGACTAGAAAATGATTCAAGTGTGGAAAATATGGTCATCGAGTAGTTGAGTGTTGAAGTAATGGGAAAAGGTTTCTAATGATGTGAATCGAGAAAATACTAAATATAACACACCACCAACACTTCACTACTATAAGTGCAAGGAAATGGGGAATTATACTAACCAATGCCCTAATACAAGGGTTAATGATGATCGACGTTAGCAAACTTTTAAGGAAAAAGAAAAAGGGAAGTCACATGTGATCACTATTGGAATATTAGAATATCTATGGTCCATTGTGGTTTTCATAAGAATATGGTACAGGTAACCATGAAAAGTGATTGAAATATTTTTGAAAAGCAGATGATATGCTCATCATGAAGGGATAAGAAGAAAATAATATGTCTGATAGTATTAATGTACTCAGGACTGATAAAAGGAAAACATGCTATCATGGTTTGAGTATATAGACAATTTTTGTATATTTGGTGTGTGGAAAGAGTTAATTTTTATAGAATTCATGTTGTCATTATGGTTCTATAGTAATTCAAGTTATTATAATATTTCAAGGGAATACATGATTAAGGTATTCAGATATTTGGATTGTGACAACCAAAAACTACAAAATGAGGTATGGGAGATAAAAGTTATGTCGATTTAGTTCACATATTTCTAATGTTTTATATTTTCTTAGTTTTTTGTAGGATTGTAATGTTACCCATTGGTAGATAGTATAAGTTATTTTCCATTTTATTTTTTTTAGTTTAGTGTATTATCTCATTAGAGGTTGACTTATGGATATTTTATTACCTGTGCTAACATTTCTATTGAGATAGATGGAATGACCAATCATTCTATCCCCTCATCTGTTAACACTTTATAATTGAAAAATTAATCTTTTTTTCTTTAAATAATCGATGAAGTGTAAATTGTTCAAGGCTCTACCAATGATGAGATTGTAATGAAATCAAGTAAGTATTTATTCTCATGTTCTTCATCATTAGGAAAAGGATATTGAAAATATTAAAATGTTAACCTAGTACATTCTTATTCGATGAATCATAAGGTCCCTTAAAGAATAACGAATTTATAGCTTTCTAGTTGTTAACTTTATCCAAATGTTATTCTCTATCACTATCCATTAGAACATGATGGTTAGATTTATCTTCCATATCCATTTTTTTCACTTCCCACCTATGTTTTCATATGTGGAAACCCAATGATGAGTTACTTTGGGTAACCATTATGTTTCTAACATTTCTCCCTAAAATTATGTATTAGTAGTATTTTTTACGATGTGGGTTTCTATGAACTAGAATTTCATGTAGAAAACCACTTATAACCCCGAATAATTTTGAGGGAAAAATTCATTTTAAGGGGGGTAGAATTTAACACCCTCAAATTTTAAGAGATAGATTATTTGATGTCTTATGTATTACGCTACACCAAGATTATCTTGCGCTATACGCAACACCATATTATCTTATAGTATACACAACACTATTCTTGTCTTCTGTTGCACACAATTTTTAGTTGTTTTGGAAGAATTCATTTCATGCAACACTGGGTATAGATTTTGATCAATATATAAATGAACCAAGATTGGATTATGTTATATGCAACACCAAAAAAAGCTTTCAGTTCCCACAACACTGACTAGGCTTTCAATACATGCAAGAGATACCTTCCATGATAGCTCGCATTGTACACGTTATTGTGTTTCACTAAACAATTGTAACACCCCGAGCTTCCACGATACGCTTCTCTTTCAATAATGCAATAGCTTGCATTATACGCAAGTTCAAGATTCTAACGCACCGCGACCAATCAAAATAGCCATTATGAATAGTAATACCCACTTTTTGAAATTATATATATTTTATATTTAAAAATGGACTTAATTTTTGGATTTGGAATATCGAAATTAGCCTATGTTGAATTTTTGGTATTTTTCTGAGAACTTCCAATTTTTTATGAATAGTGAAAAATAAAAACAACTGTTTTAATCAAAATAATTTATAGTGATAAATTATACTATTTAGTGGTTTTAAAGTATAATTAGAATATATTTTTACCATTTTATCCAATTTTGGTAATTATAATTAATTTCACATTGAAATTAGACATAAACAATTGTCAATCTTTTGATATATATTGTTTCTTAAAAACACAATATTTGTTGTGACAGTGGGAATTAATTATAAACTTAATTAATGAAACTTATATGTTTGGAATCTTGTAAAATAGACATCATTTTTGAATTTGTAATATCAATTATAGCTTAGGGTGAAATTCTGGCATTGTTCTGAAAAACATTAATTTTTGATGAATATTGAAATCACTAAGTGGTAGTTAAAAAACTGATTTTTTGTTTAAATGAAACATTACCACTTCTGTGATGTGATTTTCAAAATTCCAAAATACATGGTTGTCATTAGGAAGTAAAATGTTGTTCAATGGGATAAAAATAATGTTTTTGTGAGTAGTAACTTTTAAGTTTAATTAATTGTGATTAAAGGTAATCAGTGAAATTTCAGGTAAAAATGATATTATAAAAATATGAAAATACCCTTATACTTGTACTACCCTTATTTGATGAGTCATATCAGACCAATAAAATCCATGGGTCAACTTGGGGACCCCATGGTGCCACTTGGGTATGAAAATGACAACAATAACTTTTTATTTAAAGTAAAAATAAAATTGACACAAACATGAGTTGTTTTACTAAAAAAAATTTAAATGGGGTTATACAAGTCATATTTTTTACTATTAATATTAATAAGAAATATAAAAATATTTTCTAAATCATGATAATTTTTTTATAATTTTTAGACTTTAAATAAATTAAATTATTTATGACACCACGATGATGCAGTGATTACCTCATTAATTAACGATTTAAATAAAATAAAAATATAATGTAAAATCTAAGACTTACACTTGTAAAAAACCTATTTCGGGAGTATATTTAGAACCCTTATCACCTTATCCTCGAAATATATAAGTTTGGAACCTTTAAAATCCGAAACTCATTAGATAATAAAGTATCCTTTCATGACTTTCCAGGACTGCCCCTCCTATCCTCTTATAAAAGGCACCAACCACTACCACCTTATTCACACCATAAAAGCCTTTTGGCTCAGCCAACCTCTTCCCAAATACTCTATCTACTTCCCTCTCTTACTCCTAGAAGCCTCACTTTGGGAATAATTCTTCCCAACAAAGCCTTTGGCTCAAATCAAAAAAGAGTTACCCGATTTTAAGGTAATGTCTTCTCTTATGTTATTTTGTTTTATTTTGCTTCTCCAACCCCTTAATCTCTTTTTATTACTTTATTTTGTTAAAACAACAGTATATTAAATATACTAGGATGTTTTTATGATATGTATTCATGCTACACTTACACACACCTCCATCTAATTGTTAAAGAACATATTGTTTTCGTGGATGGCGAATTACTACCTCACGAAACGATGATTGTTCTATCTTCTCCTACCACCTCTCATGGTGGACATTATGATGGAACTATATTTATTTATGATATATATTACATTTATTTCCTCTATATTCTTCTGTATTTTACATTTAAAACATATATTTATTCTTTTCATGTTGTGCAAATGCGATAATTTCATTTGAGGAAGTGTGGACTACCGCCCCCTCAAAGGGATTTGAATTGTTAATGCTATATTTGGGATGTATAAAGGATGGAGTAAATGGTATTATACATTATATTATAAATGAATTATATTATACCTTTATATAATTATAAATTAATTCCATTAAATATGAAATAGAAATGAAAGTAGCATTCATGCGTACGTACGGCTTACTGTCTCCATGAACGGTGCATTTCATTTCTTACCTCTAAATGTTATGGAATATTATAAAGGAATGTATATACTGGATATATATGATGTATATGATATCTATAGCATGAATATAATTATGTATATAATGGATATTTTACCACATGAACAACTTGTAATTTTAAGACGTTTATTTTTGACTCATGTACCAAATATCGACAAAACGACCGTTATTAACATACATAATTACATAATGTTCATAACATGGTAATAAGTGATATAAAAGGTATAATTAACATGAAAAATGTTCTTAAGCAAATATAAATTAACTCTAGTTTATTATTCAGGAGATTAAATAATGATCGAGTCCAGTCGTACACGAGGTAAGGGAACTTCTTAACCCAATTTTCGTTCTTTGGGTTAATCTCCTACTTTCAAATTATGTCATGATATTATTATTTTTTATCTTGAATTTGTTCTTTCTTTATGTGTAATTATTGTGAATACACATAATAGATCTATTTTATTTAAAAAATGTCCTTTGTAAGGGACTTCGTCTCAATCTCCTTTCTTTGAGGCATATTTTTTTTATACACAACTTTCTTTTATATGGAGTATATACCCCTTTGACTTTTACTTTTATTGAAAAAGAATATTTTTATACGAATCGTTTTTACTAAACGACAAAAGGAATGTTTTGTGTTACGTACGCGGCGACAATGACTTCTCTGCCATCGTGACCATTATTTGAGTTTCAGATTCCTCTACAAGCCATTACTTTTTTAAATGAAAAATAAATAGCGAGTTTTAATTTTCTTTTATTTTGGTATTGAAAATGGTTTTGAAATTTTTTTTATTATATCAATGTTTTGTGTTGATATCTTGTGATTGAAATTTGGAAATGTTATGTTTCCTTTATGCATGTTTTATTTGATACGATTATGTTATGGTTTATGATATGTTTAAACCTGTTCATATGAGGAATGCATTGGACTTAATAAGTGACAGGTGGAGCCCACTATAGCTCCTCGATGCATCGGCAGGTCTCATGAGACAAAATAGTGTCTTGGCATGAGGCCTTGAAAAAATATTATTTGTAGTCTTGGCACGAAGCCTTGGTTACATGGTTATGATAGTCTGGCATTATGCATTCCATCATTATGAAAGTTGTTATTGATATTTCATGTGATTATTCTACCAGTATAATATCCATGTGAATAAGTAAATGGAATTATCTCATTTTACTTTTTCCATATTAAGTTTAAGTTCAAGATTAAAAGGCTTTTGTTTCAGTTATACATTGCCTCAAATGTTTATTTTTATTTATGAAAGCTTCCGCTATATTTTTATCCTTACTGAGCATCTGAGCTCCCCCCTTTCAATGTTTTAATATTTTCCAGGATGTGAAGAAGTATTTTATGAGTGACCTGTAGGGATAGTCAGAAGAGGATATGATTGTGGACTATGGGGACTTTGTTATTGTAGTTTTTCACTTTATGATGTAATGTTACATTTATGAATGTATCTAGTGTTTCCAAGGCTACTAAACTAATCAATCTTTCGAGACTTGATCTTTTGTGATCATGCCAATGTTACGCACTAACGCACCGACTCTGGGTAGCTGGGTTCGGGGCATTACAGTTGGTATCAGATGAAGTTTAGTACTAACCTTGAAAGCTAGATTTAGAAAAAAAACTATGATTAGATCACATAGCCATAAGATAGACTTTGAGGATTAGTATAGAAGTACTTCCTAAAATTTTGGTATTATAGATATTTTGTGAGTTTTCCGAGAAATACATCCATGTCTGGATACGAGAAGGTAGAGGCGGCTCTGGCACAAATTTACCAATGGGTAAAACCCGAAAACACCGCTTTGAGCTAGACTCAAACGGGAACTGGTGCACGACAACGGGCCTTGCTGCACTCTTGTTTACAACACTCCCGGGGGATATGATTAGGATAATTCTCGTTTCCTTTACAAACCATTATTAAGGGTTTATGAGTATATACTTCCTCAAAGAAAACATTTTTATGATTATAGTTTAATTTATGTTAAGTGTTTTTAAACTATGGAATTATGTATTTTGATTCATAAACTAATCTAGTTTATGCAATTGTTTAGAAATGGTGCCTTGTGGGAGGAATCAAAACCATATAAATGTGCACACTCCATGTAGGGATTTCCCTCCTACTCAAGATAATTATAATAGAGATAGTGATACAACTGTTGCTGATCAACTTATCACCATACTGGGACAACTCACTCAGGTTATGAATAATAAACTTACTCGTATGAAGCACCCTGATCCGCAACGTGGAGAATAAATGTTGGACGTTTCATGAGGCAAAGACTGCCAACATTTAATGGGGGTACAAATCCATTAGTAGCTGAGAAATGGATAAACTCTTTAGAGAAAATATTCCACGCCTTGGGGAGTAACGAAAGTGAGAAGGGTGTCATGGAAGTTTACTGCCTCACTGGAGATGTCGACCAATGGTGGTCACTGATTCAAAACACAAAGGAAGATGAAGAAGTATAAAGTATGGAATAGAGAGAGTTCAAAGAGATTTTCTTAGAAAAATACTTTCCACATGACCATCGAGCAGATATGGAAAGTAAATTTCTGAGTCTGAGGCAGAAGGAGGATGAGAATGTCGCAAAGTATGAGGCCAACTTTACAAGGTTAGCAAGACATGTTGTAGATTATATACATAACCTAAGAAGTAAGATTGATCATTTCATTTATGGTTTAAAAGCATTTCTCCATCGAGCTTTAGTATCACAATCTTTCTCAACATACAAATATATATTCTCGTGTTCTATCAAGACCGAAAAGGAATTCTCTAAATCTTAGGACAATAAAGTAAATAAAGAGAAGAAGAGAACGGTGGAGAAAAAGAAAGATAAAGGGAAAAGGGGAAAGAAGGATTTTCCATTATGCGATAATTGTGGGAAGAATCACCCCGGTACTTGCCTAAAAGGAATGGGAGTTTGTTATAAATGAGGAGAAAAGGGTCACCAGGCTCGTGATTGCAAGCGAAAGAAAGAGGCTATCAATGTTGAATGCTACAATTGTAGGGAAATGGGGCATTATGAAAATAAATGTCCTAAGAGTCAGGGAATCTTACCTCAGAAAATGCCAAGGGATAAAGGCCAATCTTATTCTGTTACTACCGTTGAAGTGGAATGATTAATGTATTGGTGCTTTTGGACTCAAGGATTATATTCTGGTTATAAGAATAATGTGATATATATAAGGACTGTACTACAGTACTTGTTGTTTCATTAAGTTTTTAATATGATTAAGGTAATCATATTTTTAGTATGTGACAATAATAGAAACATTAATTTGTTTGGGGAATCTGATGTTACAATTGATTTTGGAATTTAGAGACCTTTTAGAGAAAGTCTGGACAGAGGTGTTTTGGATAACTATAATGGTTGGAATGGATTAAGTTGATCTTTGGATAGTATTGCTTAGGGTAAAAAAATTTCTGAAGATTATTTTTGGAATATTATAATACTATCGTTTTAGGAAAAGGACAACCTGCAGGGTGGGGGATAACCCATCACGTCAGACAAAGCTGTAGGAATCGAACCCACAACCATAGTGTGACATGCCTTTATTACCTACCACTAGCCTATAGGAAGTCCCTGGACATTACAAAATAGTTTTCCTAATCTAAATGGTATGTGGTAATATTTGGAACCTTATACAATTAGGATAAATAGTATATTTTTGAGTTCTGTTACCATTTGGAGTGAAACATGGGTTCGTGGTAAAAATTTATTAAAGAATGAAACCCTACATGACAAGTAAGTATATTTCTTTACGTTCTTAGTAAATATCTTAAATAAATTCCTCAAATTTATGAAAGGTAACTTAAAACAAAAACATTGTCTGTTAACTTTTCCAACTGGGGATTCAATGACCGTTTAACCAATCACAAGTTTCTGATTTTCTTGTGGTTAACTTTCTCCTAATACTATTTTCTACAACTCTCCATCAGACCTTGATGGTTTGTTTTTCCTCCATATCCATATTTTCATATAATCCTAGTATTGGCTATCTTGGGTGACCTTTGTACCTCTCTTTCTTTCTTTTAATGTTATATTTTTATTAACCCTATTCCCGATGTGGGTTTTCCACAAAGGTATTTTCTATTTTCAACCTTTTATTTTCAAAGAAAAATTTCAAATTTTGAGGACACAATTTATTAAAGGGGGGGAGAATGTAACACCCTGAGCTTCCAGGATACGCTTCTCTTTCAATAATACAATAGCTTGCATTGTACGCAAGTTCGAGATTCTAACGCACCGCGACCAATCAAAATAGCCATTATGAATAGTAATACCCACTTTTTGAAATTATATATATATTATATTTAAAAATGGACTTCATTTTTTGATTCTGAATATCAAAATTAACCTATGTTGAATTTTTGGTATTTTTCTGAGAACTTCCAATTTTTTATGAATAGTGAAAAATACTTAAAAACAACTTTTTTAATCAAAATAATTTATAGTGATAAATTATAATATTGAGTGGTTTTAAAGTATAATTAGAATATATTTTTACCATTTTATCCAATTATGGTCATTAGAATTAATTTCACTTTGAAATTTGACATAAACAATTGTCAATCTTTTGATATATATTGTTTCTTAAAAACACACTATTTGTTGTGACAGTGGAAATTAATTATAAAATTAATTAATGCAACTTATATGTTTGGAATTTTGTAAAATAGACATCATTTATGAATTCGGAATATCAATTATAGCTTAGGTTGAAATTTCGGCATTGTTCTGAAAAACTTCAATTTTTGATGAATAGTGAGACCACTAAGTGGTAGTTAAAAAAACTGATTTTTTGTTAAAATGAAACATTACCACTTCTGTGATTTGATTTTCAAAAATCTGACATAATTGGATGTCATTAGGATGTAAAATGTGGTTCAATGGGATTAAAATAATTTTTGGTGAATAATAACTTTTAAGTTTAATTAATCGCAATTAAATGTAATTAGTGAAATTCAATTTAAAATGATATTAAAAAAATATGAAAATACCCTTACACTTGTCCTACCCTTATTTGATGAGTCTTGTCTGACCAAGAAAATACATGGGTCAACTTGGGGACCCCATGGAGCCACTTGGGTAAGAAAATGACAATAATAACTTTTTATTTAAAGTAAAAATAAAATTGTCCCAAACATGAGTTGTTTTACTAAAACAATTTTTAAATGGGGTTATACAAGTCATATTTTTTACTATAAATATTCATTAGAAATATAAAAATATTTCCTACATCATGATAATTTTTTTATAATTTTTATACATTAAATAAATTAAATTATTTATGACACCATGATGATGCAGCGATTACCTCATTAATTAACGATTTAAATAAAATAAAACGATAATGTAAAATATAATATATAAACTTGTCAAAAACCAATTGGATGAGTATATTTCGAACCCTTATCACCTTATCCTTGAAATATATAAGTGTGGGACCTTTAAAGTCTGAAACTCAGTATATAATAATGCAACATTTCATGACTTTCCATGAGTGCCCCTCCTCTCCTGTTATAAATGGCCCCCACCACTACCACCTTATTCACACCTTCAAAGCATTTTGGCCCGGCCAAAATCTCTCCAAATACTCTCTCAACATCCCTCTATTACTCATAGAGTCCTCACTTTGGGCATAATTCTTCCCAAGGAAGCCTTTGGCTCAAATCCAAAAGGAGTTACCCGATTTTAAGGTAATGTCTTCTCTTATGTTATTCTATTTTATTTTGCTTCTCCAACCCCTTAAACACTTTTTATTCCATTATTTTGTAACAAAACCAGTATCTTCAATATAATAGGATATCTTTATGATATTTATTCGAGCTACACTTACACACACCTCCGTCTAATGGTTAAAGAACATACTGTTTCCGTGGATGGCGAATTAGTACCTCACAAAACGATGATTGTTCTATCTTATCCTACCACCTCTCATGGTGGCCATTATGATAGAACTATATTTATTTATGATATATATTATATTTATTTTTTCTCTATGCTTCTGTATTTTACATTTAAAACATATCTTTATTCTTTTCATGTTGTGAAAATGTGATAACTTCATTTGAGGAAATCTGTACTACCGCCCCCTCAAAGAGATTTGAATCGTTAATGCCATATGTGGGATGTATAAAGGATGGAGTAAATGGTATTATAAATTATATTATACTGGAATTGTATTATACCTTTATATAATTATAAGTTCATTCCATTAAATATGAAATAGAAATGAAAGTAGCATTCATGCGTACGTACGACTTACCGTCTCCATTAACGGTGCATTTCAATTCTTACCTCTAAATGTTATGTAATATTATAAATGAATGTATATACTGGATATATAAGATGTATATGATATCTAAATCATGAATATAATTATGAATATAATCGATATTTTACCACATGAACAACTTGTAATTTTAAGAAGTTTATTTTTGACTCAAGTACCAAAGATCGACAAAACGACCATTATTAACACAAATAATTACATAATGTTCATAACATGGTAATAAGTGATATAAAAGGAATAATGAACATGAAAAAGGTTCTTAAGAAAATAAAAATTAACTCTAGTTTATTATTCAGGAGATTAAATAACGATCGAGTCAAGTCGGACACGAGGTAAGGGAACTTCTTAACCCAATTTTTGTTCTTTGGGTTAGCCTCCTATTTTCAAATTATGTCATGATATTATTAATTTTATATATTGTATTTGTAATTTCTTTATGTGTACTTATAGTGAATACACATAATAGATCTATTTTATTTAAAAAAAATGGCCTTTTTAAGGGACTTCATCTCAATCTCCTTTCATTGAGGAATATTTTGTTTTATACACAACATTCTTTTATATGGTGTATAAACCCCTTTGACTTTTACTTTTATTCAAAAAGAATCTTTTTATACTAAGCGTTTTTACTAAATGACAAAAGGAATGTTTTTTCTTGCGTATGTGGAGACAACAACTTCTCTGTCGTCGTGACCATTATTTGAGTTTCATCTTCCTCTACAAGCCATAACTTTTTTAAATGAAAAATAAATACTGAGTTTTAATTTTCTTTTATTTTGGTATTGAAAATGGTTTTGAAAATGTTTTTATTATATCAATGTTTTGTATTGATATCTTGTGATTGAAATGTGGAAATGTTATGTTTCCTTTATGCATGTTTTATGTGATACGATTATGTTATGGTTTATGATATGTTTAAACCTGTTCAATTGAGGAATGCATTGGACTTAATAAGTGAAGGTTGGAGCCCGCTATAGCTCCTCGATGCATCGACAGGTCTCATGAGACAAACTAGTGTCTTGGCATGAGGCCTTGACAAAATCTTATTTTTAGTCTTGGCATGAGGCCTTGGATACATGGTTATGATTGGCTGGCATTATGCATTCCATCATTATGAATGTTGTTATTGATATTTCATGTGATTATTCGACCAGTAGAATATCCATGTGAATAAGTAAATGGCATTATCTCATTTTACTTTTTCCATATTATGTTGAAGTTCAAGTTTAAAAGGATTTTGTTTCAGTTATACATTGCCTCAAATGTTTATGTTTATTTATGAAAGCTTCCACTATATTGTTATCCTTACTGAGCATCTGAGCTCACCCCTTTCAATGTTTTAATATTTTCTAGGATGTGAAAAAGTATTTTATGAATGACCTGCAGGGATAGTCAGAAGAGGATATGAGTGTGGACTATGGAGACTTTGTCATTGTAGTTTTTCACTTTATGATGTAATGTAACATTTATGAATATATCTAGTGTTTTCAAGGCTACTAAACTAATCGATCTTTCGAGACGTGATCTTTTGTGATCATGCCAATGTTACGCAATAATGCACCGACTCTGGGTAACTGGGGTCGGGGCGTTACAACAATGATATATTTGTAAAATGTAATAATTTAATGGGATAAAAACTAGCCATTTTGAATATTATTGACCATGTTTTGAATATTATATAACATTAGAATTAATCTGAAACATTTTTTATAACCTGGTATGAGAACAAAATCAATTTTTAGATAAAAGAAGTATTTTTCAAAAAATGCAGTTTTACCGCCTTTTAATTGTCACACCCATATTAAATATTGTTTTTGAAAATTTTTTAAATTAAATTTAATAAAATAGAGCTTATCTGCTTAAATAGGACATAAAAATTTACATTTCCTAAATTTTTGATATTTTTCTGATAAAATTCAAATTTTAATGAATAGTGAAAAATACCGCATTTTAATTCCAAACTACGTTTTAATATAATTTATTTATATAGTTAGATTATTCTTTTGATTGGTTTTAAAGTTTAATTGGATTATATTTTTATCATTTATTATAATTTTGGTCATTGGATGTAATTTCAAATTTAAATTGGACATAAACAAATGTCAATATTTTAATAGTAATTACTTCTTAAAAACTCACTTTTTTGATTTCACAATAGGAATTAATTTTAAATTAATTACTGAAACTTATTTGTTTTTAATTTGTAAAAATTAAATCCATATTCATAATCATAAGATTAAAATTGTGTAAATAGATACCTTTTATTTTTGGAAAGTATGAATAGTAACTTTAGTAATTATATTATTTACCATGGTTAAAGGGTTAGTCTGGTAAATAAGGTTCAAAATAGTATTATAATAATATTAAACAACCCTAACACATGTTATAATCCTATTAAATGATATAAGTTAGACCATGGTCATCTTTGGATTGATTTTGGGACCCTATCGATTAACATGGATGTGAAAATGACATTTTATAATAATTAATTTAAAGTAAAGATTATTATAACCTAAACATATATCTTTCAATAAATCTATTTCAATATAGAGTTTTATAACTAATATATATTTCTATAAATATTTATTAAAAATATAAAAAAAATTCCTCAATCATGGTATTTTATTTACAATTTTTAGGCATTTTATAAATATACTTATTTAGGACACAATTATGATGTAGTGATTACCTCATTAATGAAAGATTAAAATAAATGAAATTATAAATATTAAAACAAATGTAATTTGGTAATTTTTATATCATTAACAAATTTTATGGAAGATATTGACATATTATCTTTGAGTTAAGTCCTTATTTTTGAAGGAATCAATTTGTTATGAATTTTTTAAAAAGTCATGTATAAATAGTGTACAAAATTGACACGGTTCATAACTTAAAACATAAAATAGTTTATTAAAGAATATTAAATTAAAAAATATATAATATTTTTAAAAAAGGATAATTAATTTCCTAATATTTGATAAATAACTTTTTTCGGTCATTTGATAGGATATGGTAATTAGATTAACCCACAATGTGTAAATAAGATGATATCACAGTAGTATTAAAAAGGGAAAAATAGGGGTAAACCCAAAAAGATAAGGATAAAAAAATATTTCAAACTTGTCAAAAAAATTATAGGATGATGGTTATTCTAACAAAAATCATTTTCTTTTATAATAAAATATATTTTAAACCATTTTAAATTAAAATTGAATTTATAATAAATTAATATTTTGGAACTTTCCTAAAGTGACCCTCTCTTCTTTTATAAAAGGGCACCTCCTCCCTCTTTTATTCACTCCATTTTTGGCCTTAAATAACCCCAAACAATACCTTTTTTTATCCTCAACTTCTCTAGTTATATTCTAGAAGTTCTAGTTTTCTCAAAAATCTAACTCTAGTTCCCTAAGGAGGAAATTTAAAAGAGGCATGTCGAGGAAGAGGTAATCTCTTCTACCGATTCATTCAAATTTATATCTTCTTATACATCATATTCTTTAGTTGTTTCATTATAAAGTAATAAAATAAGTATCACGCATGTACTTATATGTTTTTATAAATTTTGAACAATCCTAGTTCATCTTCTATCCATCTTACAAAAAATGAAATCACTACGAGTGCGTACGTACATATTATTGTCTCCACAACATGGTGTAATCTGTATTTCAGCACCACCTTACATGGATGGGTATAATGGTGGAAATAATAACTATATATTATTAGTATAAAATGATACTAATTATGAGATATTAGACACCATCCAATTCAATACCATTCCACAACAATTGGAATGATATGGTCACTCGAGCATACGTACGACTTACCATCTCCATGACGTAATTAGATTCATTCTCCATGTTAACCTTTAATGAATTATTATAAAGTATATATAATAAATAATCATGAAATATATGACATAATAATTCTACTGATTTTATATATATATATATATTTCATTTTCTTACTTCCATTAAATTTAATAAGAAAATGAAAACAACACTATTGGGTACGTACAGCCTACCGTCTCCATAAATAGTGTATTACATTCCATTTATAGATCTATTATATATATTTATATAATGAATATATATGATATATAAATCATGTTTTACATTACTGAAGTAATTAAATCATGATATATGTAATAATATCAAGAATAACAAGTCGAAACTTGTAGGATAAATAAAACGATTATTACACAAAACGTTCCTTTAACATGGAATTGACAAATAAACGGGTAATATAACGCTGTTAGTGAATCATATATGATATCATAATTATTATTATGGTTCTTTTACAAGTTATTAATATTTTTAAACAAACTATACTAGAGTTTTGGGCACGAGTGGAATAAATTGGACCTTAGGTAAGGGATAACTTTTCCTATCTCGTTTTATCCGAGATTTTTTATTCATAAGTATCTACAGGGGATATATTTATCATCAACGTCTATGTTTTATAAAAAAATTATCATAAATTTTTTAATATTCTACTATGTATATTTAATGTAATTTTCACCCATTTTAATATTTTCTATATTATTTTTAAGGAATATTTCTTTTGCTTACCATATGAGGTACATTTTTGACTTTTCGAAAAAAAATGTACGAGGAAAGTGTTATTTTAACTTATACGACATGAATAGATTTCTATGGTATCATGATTCCTTATTTTCATGAAGCTTTCTATACACTATTTAAAGTTTATTTGCAACTAAATTAAATTAAAATTGCACTACAATTTGAGAAAATAAAATTTTTTTGATGAAGAAAGGATATTTTTCTCAAGAACCGAGTTCTAGTGTTTTATAATAATTATTTTCTATCTAAGATTATGCTCTTAAATATGGTTATTTTTCTATCCCTATTATTACTATGATATTATTGTGTTACTGATGGATGATATTTTTTATAGATTATGTTATGATTTTATTTCATGGGTTATGATATGATTTGGGTTTTTGTGGATCATGTTAGAAGGATTTCATTATGAGATGGGTGGGACCTATATATCCCTCCAATGAGTTGGGTAAAAATTTATATCTCATTATATAGACATTACTGGAATAGAAAGTAAATCTGGTTCAGTAATATATGGCAAGAATGTCATGTAAACCCAGTTCACTAATAGAATTTGTTCACTATCATGGTCTTCGAAACAATGCCTTGGCTACTATAGAAATTAGGTTATGTGCTTATTAGTTTCCCATAATTACATGTTTTATGGAAATGGTATCCTATCATTGTTAATGTCTCTTTATGATATATGCCTTATGCACTTCCATGTTTTATTTCATGACTCAAGATTTTGATTGTTTAAAATCTATGTTCATGTTTTTATGTTCAAATGTTTATGGTTTGTTTTATGTTCTCCATGTTCACCCTTTCGGAGCATTTGAGCACACCCTTTATATGTTTTCTTTTCCCAATGATATAATCAAAGGTTTTAGTTAGGAAAACAAAAGAGGAAGATCATTATGGGAGATTTTGAAGATCTTTCACCATTTTTGAAGATTTTGTACCAATTTTCAAAAGACACTAAACTAATAATGTCATTGGGTATTTTTTTGTTTCATGTATTTAAGTATTCCAAAAAATAAATGTAATGTTACTTTTGTAAAGACCCGTAAAATTCAAGGAAAATTTTTTCTTAATTTTCTTTAGAATTTTACAAGAGCGCGGTTTCAGACGGCACCTGATTCCGAGGCCCGGAGTGCCCGGAATTAATTTCCGAAGTTTGGCTCGGGTACGTTCAGTGAACGAACGAGCGGGATTTCCTAACTTTTGATCCGGTGCTCGGAATTGAAATCCGAGGGCACCGATGAACTCGCAGCACCGATATTCGCTTAATGAGACCTTTTCGGGAGTTGCGTTTGTTGCGGGTTGAAAGTTACGTTTTGGGGTTTTTAGTTTGAGTTAAATAAAATTGTGAAGAACAATTTTATTACAACAAGTTAAAACCTATCAAAGGAGGTTGGAAGTGGGACCCACACCCACTTAACCTCCCTTGGGAGGATTAAGTGTGGTGGGGCCCACACAAACCCCTTTCCTTTTCAAATTCTCTCAACGTACTTAACCCCTAATTAATTGGCTTAAGCTACTCTTAATTAATTGTGGAAGTTATGTCTTTTTGAATTTCAAACAATGAAATTATTTTGTGTTGTGTTAATAAAATAAGAGGTAGTCTTATTTTATTTTGAGTTCTTGGTTTGTCTTTTTGGAGAGCTCCTCTTCATCTTCTCCGGCGAAGAACTTCATCATCCTCAACGAAGAACGACAACACTTCGTCAAGGATCATCGACTCGGCGACCCGGTATCTTCGGACCTCTTCTTCCTCCTCGGACCTTCTTCGTCGGCAAACGAAGATCCGCCAACGTCGTGTCACTTCGGGCATAACACTTCGTCAACGGATTTGACGAACGTCGACCGCGATGCCCGACCTCCGCGACGCCATCTTCCGCGGGACGTTGACGATTCTTCGAATCTTAAACCCGGGGTAGGGGTTGTCGTTTTCTTTTGGTTTCCTTATTTTATTCTTGAACGTGATTCTATCAAGACTAACGTGTGACTTGATTTATTTTAAGTTGCGTTTTATTTTAACGTGAGGGGGGCCGGACCGCACGAACACGGCCGAACCCCCCCTCCATCGTTCTTGTTTTATTCATGCGGGTGGAAACAAGTAGCGTGGTGCCGTCGCACCACGCGGTTGATCGTTCAATTAAATTACGCGGCGCCGTCGCGCCACGCCGAGGAAAAATCTTCAAGAACGCGACGTCGTCGCGCCGCGTTGAAAAGAATCAAAGCACGGCAAAGGGGCGCGGTACCGTCGCACCGCGCCGGATGACGAACGTCGCGGCCGGTTCCGGGCCGCGGCAGGACGAGGAGACCGCGGCCGGTTCCGGGCCGCGGCGGGACGAGAAGACCGCGGCCGGTTCCGGGCCGCGGCGGGAGGGGAGACCGGCGGTCGGGCCGCCGGCATCGGAAGTCGAGGGCGGGACCGGAATTTCCGGTCCCGTCGGTAAAAACCGGCCGGCCAGCTGGCCGGCCGGATATCATAAAACCGGGGGAATAATCCCCCGGCCGGTTCAACAAACCCCCCCTCTTAATGAGGGGGGCGGTTCATTAAAGGAGGGGGGGGGCAACAGCCCCCCGGTTCGTCCAGCCGGCCCCCACTTGCGGGGGCCGTTCGTTGCAAAGGCACGGCCCAGGGCCGTGCCGCCTTGACAAAACGCGGGGCTTAGTCCCCGCGTGCCACCCGCGTGCGCCGCGGCCTGCCGCCGCCGCCGCCACCGCGGCCCGCCGCCGCCGCCGCCGCCGCGGCCCGCCGCCGCCGCACCGCCGCGCCGCCGCCCGCCGCCGCCGCGCGCCGCCGCCCGCCGCCGCCGCGCGCCGCCGCCGTCCGCCGCCGCCGGCCGCTGCCGCCGGCCCCCGCGCCGCCCGGGGGGGGGGGGGGGGGGGGTCGGGCCGGGTCGGCCCGGACCCGGACCCCCCCGTTTCGAACCAGATTCGGTTTTTGGCTCATAACTTGAGCCTCGGACCTCCGAATGACGAACCGTCTGCGGCAACGCGATCCTTGGATCGAGACGGTCGTTTCGGTATATCGCACTCAAGGTTTCGGTTTACTTTGCGTTCGGCCGGGTTGGTTCGTTTACGAAACCAACCGGGCCTTCGGAGCGGAAACGCTCATATCTTGAGCTACGGACGTCCGATTGACGTGCCGTCAGTCGCGTAGTGTTCCTCTTAGTGAGACGGATCTTTTGGCATACTCCGCCCGAGGTTTGGACGCAGGTGGAGTATGGACGGGTTGGTTTTGCCTTAAAAACCAACCGGGCCCCGGAGACGAAAATGCCAATAACTCTCAGACCGGGCGTCCGATCGACGCGCCGTCTGTTGCGTTGAGTTCCTGTTAACGATACGGAACTTTTGGATACATCAACTCTGGTCTTTGTGACAGTTGATGTATCAGCCTCTCGGCTCGTGGAGCGGACCCTCCGTACGAGCTTGCTGTGTGCGGGAACCCTAGTGCTGGCTGCGACTGTTCTACTGCTACGACTGCTACTGTGACTGCGACGACGACAGTACAGAGATCCTGTGTGGATTCGACGATGACAGTACAGAGATCCTGTGTGGATTCGACGACGACGACTACAGCACTCAGCGATCCTACGTGGATCAGTGCTACATGTTCTGTGTGAGCCCGATCCTGTGTGGGTCCTTGCGCTCAGCGGTTCTGTGTGAGCCAGCGCCTACAGGTTCTGTGTGAGCCCGATCCTGTGTGGGTCTTCTGCGGGGGTTAGTTACCTATCGATCCTTCGTGGGTCCGACGACTTAGATGGATCAGTGATCATCTTTATCGTCCTTGAAGAAGTATACCTGTGTGAGCTGAATCATGTTTCTTTCCTGTGTGGATTGTGTTGTGCAATCCTGTGTGGATTACGTTTTGCTTTCCTGTGTGGAATACGTTTACTTTCCTGTGTGGACTGAGTTGTACTTGGGCTCGGAGGTTGGAGCGTATTTGAATTGATGACTTAGGTATATGTATGGGCATATACCTAAGCAGTGTCGGTTGTTACTTCGTGATTGTACTTTTCTTCGTGGTTTATCCTTTGTGGATTTGAGAGACCTTCAGGGGTCTCGGGGTCCCTACTGAGTAGCTTATACTCACCCCTGCACGGGCTTTGCCCGCACTACGTTGTGTTGGTTGCAGACGACGGACAGCATTGACCTTAGTTGAGGCTTGCACAGCGGGACGGTACCCGGAGGTGGACCACTGGGCGGGACGTGCTCGGAGCGGACGGCGGGACCCGTGGAGCAGAGGAGCTATCTGTACCCACCCTTCAGGTGGGATTTCCAGTGGACAGCTCGGAGTAGCGGCTTTTACTTTTCAGTTTCTGTTTTTCCCTTTTTGAGTTGTACTTTACTTTCAGTTTGGGTTTGTATTCTGGCCCATTTACTTTTCCGCACTTTTAGTCGTACTCTGCTTGTTTAGTGTTTACTTTCCGCTTGTTTACTCTGTGGTGTGTGTTTACTTTTCAAAGGCAATGCCTTCCTTTTTTACCGGGATTTACGCCTTGGTGCTAGTCGCCAGCCCCTGGCCTATGGAAGGCGGGCTTGGGGTAGTCACGGCATGGACCCCGAGGGCGGGTCGTGACAAATTGGTATCAAAGGAGTTCGGTTCTACCGTGAACTCTGATCTTTTCTTTGTGAAGCAATAATGTTTAGCGTATTGAGTGTGGTTATCAGTCCAGGGAGTCCAGTGTTGGTGCGGCGGCCGACGTATCCGTACACCAGGACCCTGACTCCTGATTTCCGACTTAATGCATGAAAACATTGATTGCGTGTGTGTTTCAAGTTTTCTTCGTGATTACTTGTGTCAGCTTACCGGGTATACTGATCTGCTTTATGAAAGACTCAGGTTTTCCTTGTGATTACTTGTGCCAGCTCACCAGGTATACTGTTCTGACTGTGGTGCTCTTGTTCTCCTTTTCAGGATGGCCCCACGACGGCAGCCAGCTAGGGTTCCGAGAGTCGAGCGAGACGACAGCCCACCGAGCGACGAGGCCTCGGTGGAGGGCCCTTTTCCAGTAGTTGCACCGGCGGTAGCTTTACCCGCCGATTCCCCGATGCTTCCAGCAGCAGCCGCTGACGATGCACGTCGCCTCAGCGCACTGCATGAGTTTCAGCGCCAGCGTCCGCCCAGGTTTCGCGGGGAGACGGATCCCCAGGCAGCAGAGGACTGGCTGGAGGCAGTGGTTCGAGTGTTTAGGCTAGTGAGGACACCAGCAGACCTCATGGTGATCCTCGCTGCGAGCCTACTACACGCAACAGCAGGACGATGGTGGAGCTTGATGCTCCAGGTGCACGATGAGACATCTCTACTTTGGACGGACTTTGAGAGCATCTACCGCTCGGAGTTCGTCCCAGCCACCCTTCGTGCGGTGCGCATCCAGGAGCTTCTACAGCTGCGGCAGGGCAGCATGACGGTCGCTCAGTACTCGGCGAGATTTACCGATCTCTCGCGCTACTCGACCGACATAGTACGGGACCCATTCTTCCGGGCCCGGACCTTCGAGCAGGGTTTGAGACACGAGATCAGGGCATCGCTGATCTCCCTCAGCATACCGACTCAGACAGGAGTACTGGAGCGGGCCCTTCTGATCGAGAGCTTCCTTGCTGAGTCTACACCAGCACAGCGACCCACCGCAGGGCGGCACGTGGCAGAGTCATCTGCAGCAGGCAGTCGACGAATGACTCAGGGGTCCAGACAGACCAGACCTCAGGGCACTGGCTCAGCAGTGCAGGGCACACAACGCGGAGCTAGTCTTTCGAGGGGAAGACAGTGCTATGCATGCGGCGGGCAAGGCCACATGGCTCGTGACTGCCCGACCCGCCATGCGGAGGAGCAGCAGACGGTTGAGGAACCACCTAGGCAGAGGCAGAGGTTCGACCGTGGCGGTCTGCAGGGAGGAGGTGGACGAGACAGAGGAGCTGGCCGAGCAGCAGGTGGTGGACGACGCTTTGAGGCTCTACCACCACCACCACCAGGAGGTCCACCCCGACCGCAGGGGAGAGCTCAGCTTCAGGCAGCCGAGGCCTTCGATCATGGAGCCCTGGGAGCCGATGGACAGGAGCAGAACTAGTGGATACATCCTTTGTACTTCTGGTTCCTTGTTGCTTTTGTGTAGCGTCTTGTATTACGAGCTGCATTAATAAAAGACGCATACCTTGTGATGTTTTCGTTCCTGTCCTCTATCGTAATGTTACTAAGAGGTTCCAGTTTTGGCTGTTGACTTGACCCTCACTTGTGAGACATCTACTGGAGGAGACCCAGTTACCACACACTAATGCCGACAGTGTGACTCAACCCTTGGAGGCGAGAGTAACGGTTGAATCTCTTAGTAGTAGCGTCGAGGCCTTACGACGTCATCCTTAGTATGGATTAGTATCATCCATGTTAGGATTGACTGTTTTAGGCAAAGAATGTGGTTCATCCAGGGGATGAGACCAGATTTCTCTTTTCGGCAAAAGAGAAATCTTGCAGCTCTGATGGGACCGGAGATGGTCCAGGCCACGACAGAGAAGGTCCAGGTCATCTAGGAGCGGATGAGGACAGCTCAGAGCCGGCAGAAGTCATACGCTGACAGGAGGCGGAGGCCACTGGAGTTCGAGGATGGCGACCACGTCTTCTTGCGGGTCTCACCTCGACGTGGTATTCGGAGATTTGGCCGAGGCGGCAAGTTATCTCCGCGCTTCATCGGACCTTTCCAGATTCTCAGCAGGATTGGTGAGGTGGCTTATCGCCTGGCTCTACCACCTCAGTTGCACCGGGTGCACGACGTCTTCCACGTATCCCAGCTGAGGAGATACGTGCACGACCCGACGCACATCTTTGACCATGGGGAGCTTGACGTTGACGATGGGGCGACTTTTACGGAGGTCCCGGTGGAGATAGAGGATCGACAGGAGCGGGTCCTGCGTGGGCGATCGATTCCTCTTGTGCGCATCAGATGGAAGCACGTGAATCTCCAGGAGGGCACATGGGAGCGGGAGGCTCAGATGCGTGCTCAGTACCCACATTTGTTTCCCTAGTTTTTGTTGTAGCTTTACGGGGACGTAAAGCCCTGAGGTGGGAGTAATGTAAAGACCCGTAAAATTCAAGGAAATTTTTTTCTTAATTTTCTTTAGAATTTTACAAGAGCGCGGTTTCAGACGGCACCTGATTCCGAGGCCCGGAGTGCCCGAAATTAATTTCCGAAGTTTGGCTCGGGTACGTTCAGTGAACGAACGAGCGGGATTTCCTAACTTTTGATCCGGTGCTCGGAATTGAAATCCGAGGGCACCGATGAACTCGCAGCACCGATATTCTCTTAATGAGACCTTTTCGGGAGTTGCGTTTGTTGCGGGTTGAAAGTTACGTTTTGGGGTTTTTAGTTTGAGTTAAATAAAATTGTGAAGAACAATTTTATTACAACAAGTTAAAACCTATCAAAGGAGGTTGGAAGTGGGACCCACACCCACTTAACCTCCCTTGGGAGGATTAAGTGTGGTGGGGCCCACACGAACCCCTTTCCTTTTCAAATTCTCTCAACGTACTTAACCCCTAATTAATTGGCTTAAGTTACTCTTAATTAATTGTGGAAGTTATGTCTTTTTGAATTTCAAACAATGAAATTCTTTTGTGTTGTGTTAATAAAATAAGAGGTAGTCTTATTTTATTTTGAGTTCTTGGTTTGTCTTTTTGGAGAGCTCCTCTTCATCTTCTCCGGCGAAGAACGTCATCATCCTCAACGAAGAACGACAACACTTCGTCAAGGATCATCGACTCGGCGACCCGGTATCTTCGGACCTCTTCTTCCTCCTCGGACCTTCTTCGTCGGCAAACGAAGATCCGCCAACGTCGTGTCACTTCGGGCATAACACTTCGTCAACGGATTTGACGAACGTCGACCGCGACGCCCGACCTCCGCGACGCCATCTTCCGCGGGACGTAGACGATTCTTCGAATCTTAAACCCGAGGTAGGGGTTGTCGTTTTCTTTTGGTTTCCTTATTTTATTCTTGAACGTGATTCTATCAAGACTAACGTGTGACTTGATTTATTTTAAGTTGCGTTTTATTTTAACGTGAGGGGGGCCGGACCGCACGAACACGGCCGAACCCCCCCTCCATCGTTCTTGTTTTATTCATGCGGGTGGAAACAAGTAGCGTGGTGCCGTCGCACCACGCGGTTGATCGTTCAATTAAATTACGCGGCGCCGTCGCGCCACGCCGAGGAAAAATCTTCAAGAACGCGATGCCGTCGCGCCGCGTTGAAAAGAATCAAAGCACGGCAAAGGGGCGCGGTACCGTCGCACCGCGCCGGATGACGAACGCCGCGGCCGGTTCCGGGCCACGGCAGGACGAGGAGACCGCGGCCGGTTCCGGGCCGCGGCGGGACGAGAAGACCGCGGCCGGTTCCGGGCCGCGGCGGGAGGGCAGACCGGCGGCCGGGCCGCCGGCGTCGGAAGTCGAGGGCGGGACCGGAATTTCCGGTCCCGTCGGTAAAAACCGGCCGGCCAGCTGGCCGGCCGGATATCATAAAACCGGGGGAATAATCCCCCGGGCGGTTCAACAAACCCCCCCTCTTAATGAGGGGGGCGGTTCATTAAAGGAGGGGGGGGGGGGGGAACAGCCCCCCAGTTCGTCCAGCCGGCCCCCACTTGCGGGGGCCGTTCGTTGCAAAGGCACGGCCCAGGGCCGTGCCGCCTTGACAAAACGCGGGGCTTAGTCCCCGCGTGCCACCCGCGTGCGCCGCGGCCCGCCGCCGCCGCCGCCACCGCGGCCCGCCGCCGCCGCCGCCGCCGCGGCCCGCCGCCGCCGCACCGCCGCGCCGCCGCCGCCGCACCGCCGCGCCGCCGCCCGCCGCCGCCGCGCGCCGCCGCCGTCCGCCGCCGCCGGCCGCCGCCGCCGGCCACCGCGCCGCCCAGGGGGGGGGTCGGGCCGGGTCGGCCCGGACCCGGACCCCCCCGTTTCGAACCAGATTCGGTTTTTGGCTCATAACTTGAGCCTCGGACCTCCGAATGACGAACCGTCTGCGGCAACGCGATCCTTGGATCGAGACGGTCGTTTCGGTATATCGCACTCAAGGTTTCGGTTTACTTTGAGTTCGGCCGGGTTGGTTCGTTTACGAAACCAACCGGGCCTTCGGAGCGGAAACGCTCATATCTTGAGCTACGGACGTCCGATTGACGTGCCGTCAGTCGCGTAGTGTTCCTCTTAGTGAGACGGATCTTTTGGCATACTCCGCCCGAGGTTTGGACGCAGGTGGAGTACGGTCGGGTTGGTTTTGCCTTAAAAACCAACCGGGCCCCGGAGACGAAAATGCCAATAACTCTCAGACCGGGCGTCCGATCGACGCGCCGTCTGTTGCGTTGAGTTCCTGTTGACGATACGGAACTTTTGGATACATCAACTCTGGTCTTTGTGACAGTTTATGTATCAGCCTCTCGGCTCGTGGAGCGGACCCTCCGTACGAGCTTGCTGTGTGCGGGAACCCTAGTGCTGGCTGCGACTGTTCTACTGCTACGACTGCTACTGTGACTGCGACGACGACAGTACAGAGATCCTGTGTGGATTCGACGATGACAGTATAGAGATCCTGTGTGGATTCGACGACGACGACTACAGCACTCAGCGATCCTACGTGGATCAGTGCTACAGGTTCTGTGTGAGCCCGATCCTGTGTGGGTCCTTGCGCTCAGCGGTTCTGTGTGAGCCAGCGCCTACAGGTTCTGTGTGAGCCCGATCTTGTGTGGGTCTTCTACGGGGGTTAGTTACCTATCGATCCTTCGTGGGTCCGATGACTTAGATGGATCAGTGATCATCTTTATCGTCCTTGAAGAAGTATACCTGTGTGAGCTGAATCATGTTGCTTTCCTGTGTGGATTGTGTTGTGCAATCCTGTGTGGATTACGTTTTGCTTTCCTGTGTGGAATACGTTTACTTTCCTGTGTGGACTGAGTTGTACTTGGGCTCGGAGGTTGGAGTGTATTTGAATTGATGACTTAGGTATATGTATGGGCATATACCTAAGCAGTGTCGGTTGTTACTTCGTGATTGTACTTTTCTTCGTGGTTTATCCTTTGTGGATTTGAGAGACCTTCAGGGGTCTCGGGGTCCCTACTGAGTAGCTTATACTCACCCCTGCACGGGCTTTGCCCGCACTACGTTGTGTTGGTTGCAGACGACGGACAGCATTGACCTTAGTTGAGGCTTGCACAGCGGGACGGTACCCGGAGGTGGACCACTGGGCGGGACGTGCTCGGAGCGGACGGCGGGACCCGTGGAGCAGAGGAGCTATCTGTACCCACCCTTCAGGTGGGATTTCCAGTGGACAGCTCAGAGTAGCAGCTTTTACTTTTCAGTTGCTGTTTTTCCCTTTTTGAGTTGTACTTTACTTTCAGTTTGGGTTTGTATTCTGGCCCATTTACTTTTCCGCACTTTCAGTCGTACTCTGCTTGTTTAGTGTTTACTTTCCGCTTGTTTACTCTGTGCTGTGTGTTTACTTTTCAAAGGCAATGCCTTCCCTTTTTACCGGGATTTACGCCTTGGTGCTAGTCGCCAGCCCCTGGCCTATGGAAGGCGGGCTTGGGGTAGTCACGGCACAGACCCCGAGGGCGGGTCGTGACAACTTTATGTCAAGATTTAGTCACTATATAATAGCTGGAATTATTTATAATGGAAGTGGGAATGAATTTCCCCAAAACATTATGAAAGCAATATAAACAAGACAATATTCATACTAGAGATACTCCACAGGGAGAAGTGTACTGTAAGTCAAACAAGAATGAATAAGCCAAAGCACTATACATATGTACTAAAAACACTGAAGGAACATACCATGTCCTAATGGACTTAACTCTCGAAGACTAGAGATCAACTAGAACCTACACTAAGTGGTGTATTTCCCATACTCGAACCATGAAGGAGATAATCTACAAACCCTCGAAGGTGCAGGTAGGGTGTGGGGTAATATCCAAACAGGGTCTCATCCAGGTTCCATAAAAGATTCCTTCAATCAATTAACCAAAAAATATCATTCAAAATTTAAATAAACAAGTTTTTAATTAAAAATAATATTTAAAAAATCATTATTTTTATTTCAAATTATGGAAATACTTTAAAAAATGACTTAACCAACATTTTATATAAGACGGATTATATAAATTCGGAAAGGATGTAAATTGTTTACAACAATCATTATAATATATTAATTTTAGATACAAAAAAATAGAGAACATTTTCATATTCCTAAAAGGTGTGATAGTTCAATGATATGGGACTTAGCACGCTCAATCTGACCTGGAATAAGAGTATATACACATCCCATTGGTACAGTAAAAGTAAACTTCATCCCTATCTGATTCCAGATATGACAAGCCTCATTTATGTTTTTGAACATTGTATATCATATAGTGTTATCCAAATAAGTCACTAAATAGATAAGGCCTTCATTTACTACAATAAAAAAATCATATATGGTAAATTTACTTTATGAATTTGTAAAATAAAACTCCTCCCATTCACTATTTCAATAATTCAAATTTTATATTTAAAAACCAAAATGGGGTTTTAATCAAAACATGCCTTTTCTATGATAAAACCCATTAGTTTCTATAGAAAAAATTATAATCCATTTTCACATATAATAATTTTAAATCAATTCATAATTAACATTCATAATTCACTTTCATAGTTTAACATAAAAAACTCTTATTTCACAAAATTACATCAATTTGACAATTAATCCCAAATTCATTAGAATTTGGGTTTTTTCCTATTTTATTCCAAAAAATTCAATTTCAAATCCAAATACCTCAATTCAATGAATTTTTTTTTCAAAAAATTTGATTTTATAAGAATCAAATACCACACATTAAATTGAAATAAATTTATTTATATCAAGAAATTTATTTTTAATTAAATTGTCCATTCAAAATAGAATCACCTACCTCAGGATCTGTAGATATGAAAACCCTAAACCAAAATCAGGAATCACCAACAAAAAATGTCAAAAATGGAACCTAGTAATCAAACCTAGATAAGAGATCCTAAATAAAGGTTTATAGTTCTCTATATAAAATGGAGATCAAAAAAACATAGTGAGGAGATGATAGATAGTTGGGGAATGAGAACAGGAAGATGGAAATTTCTAGGAGAAGATCAAAATTAATTCACCTAACAAAGATTCTATTTTTGAGTGGTGTTGAGGGGCTAAAAATATAAATTTACACCTTTTGGGGATGAAAAATTCTATTTTCGGTAGCATAAGCCTATCGAGGTTCTAATTTTTTTTTAATATTTTAAAACTTAATTTCAAATTAAAAAAAATGTAAACATGGATAGACTAAACTGTGAAACCGGGATATGAACCTTGTTTAATTTGTTATACTATTTCTACTACATGGGAATATTATTTTTCGAATTCTTTCCAAATTCTCAAAACCTCACTACCTCATTTTCCAAGGATTTATCAAGAGCAATGCATGGTTTTAGAAAACTATTCGACAAACATACACAACCCAAATTTTCTAAAAAATTACTAATTTTTTTACTCAACACACCCCCAAATGAAATCCAAACAAAGAATTGTTAAAATAGTGGTTTAGGGATACCTAAAAACTCTAATATTATTTTACAACCACCCCACCATATAAAATTTTTGTCCCTATAAAACATGTGTAGATGATTTTATGTGAAAAAGATAAGGACACTTCTCTCTCATCAGTGACTCCCTATCCTAGGTTTCATGATAATTAGAACTCTATTTCTATAGAACTCAGATCAAACTTATCACTCTCCCATGATGTACCATGGTTTTAAAATCAACAATCCTAATTATAATTACAGTCAAAAATAAATCAAGTTCAAAATCAAGATCACTCTATCTAAAAATTTGAGATGGATCAGATAAAAACATCCAGAGATGAGATACATAGAACAAAATATATATCGACGTCAGCTATGGTAGATGTGATAAATTGTAAGAAAATCTTCACACATTATGAAGAACCTGAAATGGTCCCACAAAATGATGAAAATGTGTCCCTTACCTCCCAGTCTATCAATGACCCAAACAGGGTAAAAATATCAAGAACACCTAGTCACCAACTGATAATTCCAATGTAATGTGATGAAAATTATCATTAGACTTATCTTGGATCTATTCCATCACCATTATCTAAGAAATAAAATGATTCATTCATGGAATCTCTTGAAAAATGGCCTATACAATCAAGGAACTTTCACCAATATTTGACCAACACAATGAATATCAACAAGGACTTCCATAAATGGCCCTAAAATGAGCCATTATGATCGAAGACTTGTAAATATTGTTAAAAGAAAACTCAAACCTCCTTAAATAGTCATCCAACTTCCCAAAAATGTTTAAAATCAAGGAGAAAATCATATCCTAAACAATCTATCTAGCTCATTATATCTAGTCATATGACTGCAGATGGTATTCCATGATCAAATAGACCTAAGATCCGAGTGTCTATTGAAATACTATAAAAAAACAAGAAGTGAAATACGGATCACTATCTGGGGAAATAGAAGATGGAACCTCGAAAAAAGAATGACCTCTATCACATAATGTTTTCCAAACTCCCCAATGTGGTTGTATCATGAATGGTTGTAAATTGATCCATGTTTGCCAGTCTATCGATCAAACCCCATATCATATTCTTCTTTCTTAGGGTACGTGGAAACCCCAAAACAATGTCCAATGATATCTCAACCCACTTCCAAGTAGGAACTGGAATAGGTTATGAAAAACCAAATGTTTTTTTCTCTGTCTGGTCATACTAGAACTTATAACAACGAGAAAAAAGTATAGCAATGTCACGTCTCATACCTGTCCACCAAAATCTAAACCCCATGCAATACAACATATTTTTGATTCATGGGTTAATATCACATTGGGAGTTATTGAAATACCTCATCATATCCTTCCTTATCAATAACAAATGAAAAATTTTATTATGAAATCATATACTATGCACATTGGAGAATGACCACTCAGAAATGGTCTCCCCACCATATAGAGAGTCTCTAATGATACAAAACTCGCCATCAAACTATTGTTCCTAAATAATCAGATTAGTAAGAGTGGATGTCAACTGAATATTGTCCAAATAAACCATATTCCAGGATTACCAACCCCCAATATGCAATTGGGGAAATAGAGCCATTAAGTTCCACTAATCTAAATATTTTTTCGGGGTTTGATTTGGATGTTTCATACTCAATGAATTTGTGATGTGATTCCCTTTCCCTGAGATATATGTGATTTCAATGTTGAAAGATTATATGTATCTACCAAAGACATCTGAAATAGATTCATATTTTATGGGAGAAGATATAACTCAAGATCTTATGTTGAAAATACACAGTAATCCATTCTCTGTAAAGTTATTGCTGCCAACCCTTAATTGTGTTCATCGCAACTAAAAATTCGACGTCATGTGTCAGGAAATTATTCTCTTGTAGAATAAGATGATGAGATCTAGAATAAATGACATGGTCCCATTTTATATGAATGCAACCCAAACCTAAACCTAATGCATCATAGAATACCATGTATCCATGCTCAGCATCTAGAAGATTCAATACTGATGTAGTAGTCAAAAGACGTTTCATCTCTACAAAATAATTCGAACATTTATCATCCCATGTAAAATTTACTACCCTCCAATTTAAATCATCCATTAGTGATTCCAACATTGATAATTCCTTTACACACTAGGGATAATACCCTTATATACCCAATAATCTCTGAATACCAAAAACATTTCATGGTTTTTTCAATTTAATAATAGAATTTACCTTCTCATTATCAACTGTTATCCCATGTTCTTAACCCACATGTCCCAAAAACATAACTTCCCAAGTTGAATAATAATATTTTGAAATATTGTAAAAAAAAATTTGATTTCACAACAATTCCAGATCTTCCAGCAAAAGATGTATATGATCCTACTCATACATAGAATAAATGTGTATGTCATACACAAATACCACCTCGAATGTTTCGAGAGACTCATGTAAAATCAATTTCATTAAATCCATAATGTCTATAGGAACATTGGATAAACCCAATGGCATGAAAAGGTACTCATAATGGTTATACCTACTCTGAGAAGAATTTTTCTAAATGTTAGGTATTTGTTCACAACTAAAGGTACCCAGATCGAAGGACAATATTTGAGAACTAGTTTCCCCCTTCAACTAATCCAAAATTCAACAATTTGTTGAAAAAAGTAATTTTTATTTACCGTAACCCAATTTATTTTTTGGTTATCTATGTAGAGGCCAAGGGAACCATCATCTTTTTTATCAAAGAGAACAATAACCACCCTAGTTGATGAAATCTAGCATATAAATCCTTTCTATATAAGATCATCATAATGATTTTTTACCTCTTCCATTTCAACTAGTTCCATATGGTAAGAGGAAATATGTAGTTGTTTAGTTCCATAAACTAAAAAATAGAAAAACATACCACCTATACTGGTAGAAGACCAAATAAGTTAGAATAAAAAATAACGGGAAATCCATGATCAAAGGAAATAGATTACCACACAAATATTACCACTCCAGATCAAAATGAAACATTGATATTGCTTTCCCCAACCATGGATTAGAAGGTCTGGCTCTACTCAACCTTTTGTTTCTTTCCCCTTGAAATATCTAGTAAACACCATTGGGTTCCGTAAATGAGAACCGTCGAAAATAATAATCAATATGAGATTTGTTGGCAATGATCCAATCCATATTGAAGATGAAATAAAAAGGTTTCATGTCAAGAACTAGAACACTCCATGATATCATGACATTTGATAGAGAAAAAACCAAATCAATACTATAAAGAGAATATTATCCCTTAATTACTAGTGGTGTAGTAATATCCCTTATAGTAGATAAAATCAATGAAGGAATATTTAGTGTATTAACAAGATAGGTTTAAATAAACGAATAAGATGAAACAGTATCAAACAAAGAAGATACTAAGGATGAAGCAATAGTGATGGAACCTCACATAGACACTAGACCTATATCTACTTCCTCTAGATACCCTTCCATTATGTGAATATAATTCAATTCATATTCCTGTGGCTGGAACCATTTTTTTCTTAAAGAATATGATTTTCATATATTTTTGGAATGTGATGATGATATCATTCCACAACAAAATAAAAGGGCCACATATTTTAGGTTCCACAGTGAAAATTCATATAGAATTCCTAGGGTATCCACACTAGTATAAAATAAAAGGGCTTATACCTAGAACTATTGGAGGTTTAGAAAAAAACTCCAATCGATAACCACTATGATAATCATTACACTTCCACTTTCTGAGGAAGGAATTGGTAAAAATGAAAATGAGAGAAAAAATTTCATGACAACACTAACTAACCAACCAAGTCTATTTCAACCATTAACAATCTATCCAGCACATAAACATAAGGGGGAAGATTTATAAAAAAACATAGGATTTAATATCATATAGAAGTCCTAACTCAAACCATATAGCCTTCATCTTCCCATTCGAAATTATCTCAGGTGTGAATTAGATGATCTTAGAAAAATGGTTTTCATACTCTATCACAGTCCTATCAGCATTATCATGTTTGAAAAAATCTACAACCTTAGAAAACAGCATCGAATCTAGATATAACTATCCATTTAAATTAACTTTGATGTCTTTCCACTCTAATCAGAAATTATTATTCATCATCACCATTTCATCACACCATATCCTACTCAGTCCTTCAAGTATAAATGTGGAAAACTTCATATTGATATCCTCATGAATCTCCAAGAAACCAAAAAAAAATCTATCATACTAGTCCATTCCTCATCATATTGAGGGTCAACAGAGAATAATTTTTTTTTGGCTTTAGGCAATGTAATTCCTAAGAATGATTATTGGGATCATCCCATTGAGGTTCCACATTTGGATCTTGAATGAGAGCTAGTATAGGTGCATGTTTTAAATCCTGGGGAGTGCGCATAGACACCTCAAATATATTCGGGTCCACAAGAGGATTTTCTCAGTGGGTTTTAGGGTTATATTCTTACTAGATCTGGTTTACATGTCTTCTCAGTGGAATGTTGTAAAGACCCATAAAAATCAAGGGAATTTTTTTTCTTAATTTTATTTGGGATTTTACAACAACGTTCGTTTTTACAGCACCTGATTCTGAGGCCCGGTGTGCCCGGAATCAATTTCTAAAGTTTGGCTCGGGTACGTTCAGTGAACGAATGAGTGAGTTTTCCTAACTTTTGAACCAGTTCTCAGAATCGAAATCTGAGGGCACCAATGAAACCGCAGCGCCAGTAATTTCTTAGGAACACCTTTTTTGGAGTTTCATTTGCTCGGGTGTGGTTTTTTTTAAATAAATGGGTTAACTAAAGAATAAAATAAAATATTGTGCTACAAATTTTATTTTTATTCTAAGTAGTTTAAACCTACGTATGGAAGTTGAGGTGGAACCCACTAAATCCTAACCCCTCTTGATATAATATTAGTGAGGTGGGCCCCACAGGATCCCCACCTATTCAACATCATCAAACCTCCCATTAAGTTGGCAGACCCCCATTAATTTTGTGTAAAACACCCGCACCCCTTCTTAAATGCCAAGTCAACTCTCGCATTTAATTGGATTATTAAACGCCTCATTAATTGGTCAGCACAGGTTAATTAAACCGTGATTTAATTTTGATTTTGAAAAAGGGATGGCATGTGTAATAAAATAAGGCAAAGCCTTATTTTATTATTGTTGATGTGTTGTGCAAGAATATTTGGGGAGAAATTACTCTAGTCTTGAAGAATTTTCTTCCACGTTGAAGAACACAAAGAACGATGAAGAACGATGGCCTCCGACGAAAGACGACGAAGAACGAATGTTCCTCGGCGGTCAATGATGTGACGTCGTGTACCGCAACGCCGATGATCCTCTTCTCCGCGATGCCGTGTACCGCGATGCCCACAATCCTCTTCTGCGGCGCCGTCTTCTGCGACGTCTTTTCTCGCGACGATCCTCGTTTGACAACTTCTCGAGGTAGGGGGTTTGGTTTAATTTAATTTATGTGGATTATATCCTTGACATTTTTTTTAATTGTTGGAAGTCATTTGAACCACTAACGCAGTGGGTGCGGACCAACGAACAAGTCTGAACCCACCGATTCTTTGTTCTTGATGCGCGGAATGTGGGGAGATGATTAAACGGGACTGCTGAGTGATTGGAGGCTGTCGCAGTAATCTACGGGTCCTGAGATGACCCTAGGCATAGACGGGAGCAAGAACGGACCACCAGAGTGGCTCCGGTGGCCCGCAGACTTCACGGACGGCGCAGGCCACCGGCGTGGCAGCGCCGGCGGCCAGAGGCGGCAGCGTCCAGGCGCGCCGCCAGGAGGAACTTCCACGGCCGCAGGTGACAGGGATCCCGCCGCCACGCGGGATCCGGAGGGGGACGCGACACCCGCTGCGTACGCGGAGCGCAAGGGAGGGGGGACCGCGTCCCCCCCCCCCCCCATGCTCGGCCGCTGGCTGAGCCTGCATGCCACCCGGCCGGGCCGGGCCGGGTTACGCAGACCGGACTGGGCCACGCAGTGCCCTAATGGGCCGGACCCGGACTTGGGTTGGGTTGACCCGGTTCGGGCCGACACAGGGGGGTTGGGCCGGGTCGGAGCGGGCCCAGACCCCCCACTTTCGGACCAATTTCGTTCTTTTGCCTATAAAATGGGCTACGGACCTCCGATCGACGCACCGACAGTTGCGTAGCGATCCTTGGAACGAGACAGTCGTTTTGGTATGCTACACTCAAGGTTTAGGAGAACTTTGTGTACGGCCGGGTTGGTTCGAACATGAAACCAACCGGACCCTCGGAGCGGAAACACTTATAACTTGAGCTCTGGACGTCCGATTGATGTGCCGTCGACTTTGTTGGATTCCTCTTAGTGAGACGGACCATTTGGCTTACTCCGATTGAGGTTTAGACATAGTTGGAGTACGGTCGGGTTGGTTTTGACTTAAAAACCAACCGGACCCCTAGAACGAAAAAGACAATAACTCTCAGACCTGGCGTCCGATTGACGCGTCGTCTGTCGCTTTGTTTTCATATTGGTATGACGGAACATTTCAATACATAAACTCTGGTCTACATGATAGTTGATGTATCGACCTCTTGGCTCGTGGAGCAGACCCTCCCGGAACGAGTGTGTTGTGTGCGGAAACCCTAGAGGTGGCTGAGACTTGACGACTGTTGATCGATTGACTGAGAGTGTTTCTATAGCCCAGTGGGGAGCACTTGGTTATAACGGCAGACCCACGGTGGATGAGCGCTTGGTTTTAGTGGCAGACCCACGGTACTCAACAGAAGTAGTACCTCTGTAGGCTATGAGGGGGAGTGCTTGGTTGTAGAGGAATAACCATGGTGGGATGCACTTGGTTGTAGCAGCAGGCCCACAGTACTCGACATGTGGAGTACTAAAGCAGTCCAAGGTTAGTGGGAAGTGCTCGGTTGTAGCGGTAGACCCACTATACTCGATAGAGGAGGAGTTCCCCAGCAGCTATGCGTTCGACGGTGAAGACAACTATACTGGAATCCTCCATGGGTTCGACGACGATGACAACCATACTGGAATCCTCCGTGGGTTCGGCGGTGACAACTACAATACTTGTATCCTACGTGGGCCTGACAGCTTAGCTGGTTTAGTATCCTACGTGGGTTCCAGCTTAGTTGAATCAGTGGCTACATCTGATCATCTCTATCACCTTATGAAGAAGTATACATGTGTGAGCTGAGTCTTGACTTTAAATCAATATGTTCGATATGATTGACTTGATTTCCTATGTGGATTGTGTTGTGCTTTCCTGTTTGGATTGGGTTGTATTATCCTGTGTGGATGTGATCAAACTTGGGCTCGGATGTTGGAGCCGTACTGGAATTGATGACTTAGGTATATGAATGGGAATATACCTAAGTAGTGATGGATGTTACTTCATGCTTGTATCTTTCTTTTGTGGATTATCCTTTGTGGATTCTAGGAGACCTTCGGGGGTCTTAAGGTCCCTACTGAGTAGCGTATACTCACCCCTGCACGGGCTTTGCCCGCACTTCGTTTTTTTGGATGGAGACGACGGACAGCGTTGATCGATGTTGAGGCTTGTAGAGATGGAAGGTACCTGGAGGAGGATCTCACGACAAGTCGGTGCCTGGAGGTGGATATCACGTCGACACGGTGCCCAGAGGCAGGCTTCATGATGAGTCAATACCCGGAGGAGACAGACGGACGTGGAGTGCTGAGGAGGAGATCTGTACCTACGCTTCAGGTAAGAAGTCGGAAGATGATCCAGGAGTGGTTTGTCACCTTTCAGCTGTTGTTCTTTGAGTTGTACTTTAATTTCAGTTGTAGCTATACTTTTCAGTTGGGTTTGAATTCTGGATCATTTACCTTTCAGCACTTTCTTTTGTACTCAGTTTACTTAGTGTTTACTTCTGATGGCTTACTCTGTGGTGTTAGTTTGCTTATAAAGGCAATGCCTCCCCTTTTTATCGGGATTTATGCCTTTGGTGCTAGTCTCCATCCCCTGGCTTATGGGAGGCGGGCTTGGGGTTGTCACGACATGGGTTCCGAGGACGGGTCGTGACAAATTGGTATCAGAGGAGTTCGGTTCTACAGAAGAACTCGGGACTCTGATCTTTCTTCTATGTGAAGCAATACTGTTAAGGGTATTGAGTGTGGTTATCAGTAGGGAGTCCAGTGTTGGTGTGGTTGCCGACGTATCCTTACACCAGGACCCTGACATCTGATTTCCGACTCAGTGCATGAAAACACTGATTGCATGTGTGTTTCAAAAGTATTCTTTGTGATTACTTTATGTCAGCTCACCAGGTAAACTGTTTTGACCGTGGCGCACCTGTTTCCTTTCAAGATGGACCCACGACGGCAACCAGCTAAGGTTAAGAGCTTTGTGCGAGACAAAGGCCCACCGAGTGACGAGGCCTAAGTGCATGGCCCTTTTCAGTGGAGGCACCAGCGGTACCTCTACCCATCGAGCCATCGATGCCACCAGCCCCAGCCACTGAGAGTGCACGTCGCCTTAGCGCACTCCACGAGTTCCAGCGTCAGAGACCGCCCAGGTTCTGTGGGGAGATGGACCGTCAGCCAGCTGAGGATTGGTTGGATGTTGTAGTTCAAGTTTTCAGGCTAGTGGGGACACCATCTGACCTCATGGTGATCCTTGCATCGAGCCTCCTGCACACAGCAGCAGGCAGATGGTAGATCTTGATGCTCCAGGTGCACGATGAGGAATCTCTTCTCTGGATGGTCTTTGAGAGCCTCTTTCGCTCAGAGTTTTTCCCAGCCATGCTCCGTTCAATGCGTGTCCAGGAGCTACTACAGCTACGGTAGGGCAGCATGACAGTAGCCCAGTACTCGGCGAGGTTTACCGATCTCTCAGGCTATTCCACGAACATTGTATGGGAAACATTCTTCAGGACCCAAACCTTTGAGAAGGGGATCAGGCAAGAGATCATAGCTTTAGTTGTTTCTCACAGCATCTCGACACAGACAGGGGTGTTGGAGAGAGCCCTCTTAGTGGAGAGTTTCCTTGCTGAGCAGTCTCTAGCTGCAGGACCCACCACTAGCTGGCATGCGGCAGAGTCTTCTGTAGTGGGAAGTAGATAGATGACGCAAAGTTCCTAGAGGACTAGACCTACAGGTGGTCGACCGCATGACACAGGATCGTTTGTGTGAGGCACCCGGGGTGGAGAACGACTTGCCATGAGTAGACAGTGTTACTCATGGGGCGGGGTTGGCCACATGGCTCTTGACTATCCGACCCGCCATATAAATGATCAAAAGATAAACGAAGGACCTCCCAGGTAGAGGAAAAGGTTCGATTGAGGCGGACCGCAAGGAGCAGTAGACTGAGGCAGGGGAGATGGCCGTGCAACTAGAGGTGGATGACGCTTCGAGGTGTTGCCACCACCACCACTAGGAGGTCCACCCCGACCACATGGAACATATGGACATTGGAGAGCTCAGCTTCAAGCAACTGAGGCTTATGACCATGGAGCTCCGAAAGTAGATGGACAGGAGCATTACTAGTTCCAGACATGGGCACTTTTGTTCTTTTTACTTTTAGCTTTGTTGATATTCATTTGTGGATGCTTTGTGTCTTTTTACGTTGAGCTGTAGAAATAAAAGTAACCTTTCTTTGTGGCATTTACTTTCTTGTCCTCTCTTTATGTGTACTAAGAGGTTCTAGTCTAAAACTATTTACTTGACCCTCACCTTTGAGATACCTACTGGAGGAGACCCAGTGACCACACACTGATGCCGACAGTGTGACTCAACCCTTGGAGATGAGAGTAACAGTTGGATCTCTTGGTAGTAGCGTCGAGGCATTACGACGTCATACTTGATATGGATTAGTATCATCCATGTCGGGATTTACTGTATTAGGCAAAGAACGCAGTTCATTTAGGGGATGCAACCATATTTCTCTTATCGGCAAATAAGAAATCTTAGAAGCTCTTGTAGGACCAGAGAAGGTTCAGGTCATCCAGGAGCGGATGAGGACAGCTCAGAGTTGACAAAAGTCTTGTGCTGACAGGAGAGGGAGACCACTAGAGTTCGGGGATAGTGACCATGTTATCTTGCAGGTCTCACCTTGACATGGATTGCGGAGTTTTGGCCGGGGTGGCAAGTTATCTCCGTGCTTCTTCAGACCATTCCAGGTTCTCAACAGGATAGGTGATGTGGCTTACCGCCTGGCTCAACCACATCAGTTGCACCGGGTGCATGATGTCTTCCACGTATCTCAGCTAAGGAGGTACGTGCATGACCCGACGCATATCATCGACCATGGGGAGTTAGACATTGATGATGGGGAAAATTTTGCGGAGTTCCAGGTGGAGATCGATGATCGACAGGAGAGGGTCCTATGTGGGCGTTCGATTCCTCTAGTGCGCATCAGATGGCAGCACGGGAACCTCCAGGAGAGCACTTGGGAGTGGGAGACTCAGATACGTGCTCAGTACCCTCATTTGTTTACCTAGTTTGTGATGTATCTTTACGGGGATGTAAAGCCCTGAGGTGGGAGTAATGTAAAGACCCGTAAAATTCAAGGGAAATTTTTTTTTCTTAATTTTCTTTGGGATTTTACAAGAATGCAGTTTCTGAAGGCACCTATTTCTGAGCCCTGGTGTGCCCGAAATCAATTTTAAAATTTTAGCTCGGGTACGTTCAGTGAAAGAACGAGCGGGTTTTCCTAAATTTTGAACCAGTGCTCGGAATAGAAATCTGAGGGCACCAATGAATCTGCAGTGCCAGTAATTTCTTAGGAACATCTTTTCTGGAGTTGCGTTTTCTCAGGGGTGGTTTTTTTAAATAAATGGTCTAACTAAAGAATAAAATAAAATATTGTGCTACAAATTTTATTTTTTTTCTATATAGTTTAAACCTACGTATGGAAGTTGAGGTGGGACCCACAAAATCCTAAACCCTCTTGATAAGATATTAGTGAGGTGGTCCCCACATGAGCCCCACCTATTCAACTTCCTCAAACCTCCCATTAAGTTGGAAAACCCCCTTTAATTTTGTGTAACACACACGCACCCCCTTTTTAAATGCCAAGTCAACTCTCGCGTTTAATTGGATTATTAAAGGCCTCATTAATTTGTCAACACACGTTAATTAAATCGTGATTTAATTTTTATTTCCAAAAAGGGATGGCATGAGTAAGAAAATAAGTCAAATCCTTATTTTATTATTGTTGATGTGTTGTGCGAGAAGATTTGGGGAGAAATTACTCTAGTCTTTAAAAACGTTCTTCCTCGTTGAAGAACGCGAAGAACGATGAAGAACGCCGGCCTCCGACGAAAGACGACGAAGAACGCAAGTTCCTCAGAGATCGATGATGTGATGTCGTGTACCACGACGCTGATGAGCATCTTCTCCACGACACCGTGTACCGTAACACCCACGATCCTCTTCCGTGATGCCATCTTCCGCGACATCTTTTCCCGCGACGATCCTCCTTCGACAACTTCTTCGAGGTAGAGGGTTTGGTTTTATTTAATTTATGTGGATTATATCCTCGACATGTGTTTTAATTGTTGGAATTGGTTTGAACCACTAAAGTGGTGGGTGCCGACCAACGAACAAGTCTGAACCCACTGATTCTCTGTTCTTGATGCGCGGAACGTTGGGCGATGATAAAATGGGACCGTTGAGTGATTGGAGATCGTCCCATTAATCTACGGGTCCTGAAACGACCCCAGGCGTAGACGGGAGCAAGAACGTACCACCGGAGCAGCTCCAGTGGCTCGCGGACTTCACCCGCGGTGCGGGTCGCCGGCGTGGTGGCGCCCGCGGCCGGAGACGGCGGCCGACACCAGCCAGCCGCCTGGAGGTGGCGGCATCCCGGCGCGCCGCCAGGAGGAACCGCCGCGGCTGAAGCCATGGCGGCAGTCAATCAGGATCCCACGGCCGTGCGGGATCCGGAGGAGGACCCGACAACCGCCGCGTCTGCGGAGCGCAAGGGAGGGGGGACCGCGTCCCCCCCCCCCCACATGCTCGGCCGCTGGCCAAGCAAGTGTGCCACCTGGCTGGACCAGGCCGCGCCCAGTCGGGCCGGGCCGCGCCCACTGGGTCGGGCTGCACCCTAATGGGTTGGACCCGGGTCGGGATGACCTGGTTCGGGCCGACCCAGGGGGGTTGGGCCGGGTCGGACCGGGCCCAGACCCCCCACATTCGGACCACTTTCAGTCCTTTTCCTATAACATGGGCTACGGACCTCCGATCGACGTACCCTCAGTTGTGTAGAGATCCTTTGAACGAGACGGTCGTTTCGGTATGCTACTCTCAAGGTTTCTAAGAACTTTGGGTATGGCCTGGTTGGTTCGAACACGAAACCAAACGGGCCCTCGGAGCAGAAATGATTATAACTTGAGCTCCGGACGTCAGATTGACGTGCCGTCGACTTTGATGGATTCCTATTAGTGATATGGAACATTTGGCTTACTTAACTCGAGGTCTGGATGCTGTTGGAGTACGGCTGGGTTGGTTTTGACTTAAAAACCAACCGGGCCCCATAAATGAGAAATCCAATAACTCTCAGAACGGGCGTTCGATTGACGCGCCGTCTGTCGCGTTGTGTTCCTATTGGCATGAAGGAACTTTGTGATACATCAACTCTGGTCTACGTGACAGTTGATGTATCGAACTCTTGGCTCAGGGAGCGGACCCTCCTGGAACGATCATGCTGTGTGCGGAAACCCTAAAGCTGGTTGAGACTTGACGACTGCTGATCGATCGACTCTGAGTGTTTCTATAGACCAGTAGGGAGCGCTTGGTTGTTGTGGCAGACCCACGATTGAGGAGCGCTTGGTTGTAGCTGTAGACCCACAGTACTCAACAGAAGGAGTACCTCTATAGGCTATGAGGGGGAGCGCTTGGTTGTAGCGGCAGACCCATGGTGGGAAGTGCTTGGTTGTAGCAGCAGGCCCACAGTACTCAACAGGTGGAGTACTACAGTAGTCCAAGGTTAGTAGGAAGTGCTATGTTGTAGCGGCAGGCCCACCATACTCGATAGAGGAGGAGTTCCGCAGCGGATATGGGTTCAACGATGAAGACAATCGTACTGGAATCCTACGTGGGTTCGATGATGACGACAACCGTACGAGAATCCTCCGTGGGTTCGGCGGTGACAACTACAGTAATTGTATTCTACGTGGGTCCGACAGCTTAGCTGGTTTAGTATCCTATGTGGGTCCCAGGTTAGATGAATCAATTGCTACATCTGATCATCTCTATCACCTTACAAAGAAGTATACCTGTGTGACCTGAGTCTTGACATTCAATCAATATCTTCGATATGATTGACTTTCTTTCCTATGTGGATTTTGTTGTGCTTTCCTATGTGGATTGGGTTGTATTATCCTGTGTGGATGTGATCGAACTTGGGCTGAGATGTTGGATTCGTACTGGAATTGATGACTTAGGTATATGTATGGGCATATACCTACGTAGTGCTGGATGTTACTTCGTGATTGTATCATTCCTTTGTGGATTATCCCATGTGGATTCTGGGAGACCTTCGGGGGTCTCAGGGTCCCTACTGAGTAGCGTATACTCACCCTTGAATTGTATTTTCCCGCACATCGTTGTGTTGGATGTAGACGACGGACATCGTTGATCGAGGTTTAGGCTTGTAGAGCTAGACGGTACCCAGAGGAGGATATCACGACAAGTCGGTGCCCGGAGGTGGATATCACATCGAGACGGTGCCCGGAGGTGGACTTCACGACGAGTCGGTACCTAGAGCAGACGGACGGACGTAGAGTACTGAGAAGGAGATCTTTACCTACCCTTTAGGTAGGAAGCCGGAAGATGATCTAGGAGCGGCTTGTCACCTTTCTGCTATTGTTCTTTGAGTTGTACATTACATTCAGTTGTAGCTGTACTTTTTAGTTGGGCTTGTATTCTGGACCATTTACCTTTCATCACTTTCTATTGTACTCAGTTTACTTAGTGTTTACTTCTGCTGGCTTACTCTGTGGTGTTAGTTTTCTTATAAAGGCAATGCCTCCCCTTTTTATTGGGATTTACGCCTTTGGTGCTAGTTGTCAGCCCTTGGCCTATGGGAGGCGGGCTTGGGGTAGTCACAACATGGGTTCCGAGGATAGGTCGTGACATATGTACACAAAATCATTATAAAACAAAGAATACACCAGATTAATACTCAAAAAGAGAAATGAGGGAAACAAATCCCAAAAAATAAAAAACATGATTTAGATTTCAATATATCCAAATAAAAAATACGGAATATACTACAAATGATACTCAAGATATCTTTCCCAAACCACCCCTAGTAAAACAAGGTTCATTGGGGTGGGAGCTAGTGTGTAACCCATTCGTAACTACCTACTATGTCTAGACTAGATTATAAAATTCATACTAACTTCAAGACAAAAAGATAAACCTTGATATCTAATACCACATTTTCATGAACCATCCCGGGTACCCTGGTTACCCAATAACTAAGCTGGCATTGACATGTCTTGATGGGTGTTCCATATACCCATGGGTTGGTGACTAGCACCTCACATCATAAAAAATGAAATTCCAAATAGGTTTTCTAGAAACATTGCAGAAGAATGATTAACAAGGTAGTATTCATACAAGAGAAAACTCATAGGGAAAATTGGACCAAAAGTAAAAATGTTGTTAGCATCACAATTTATTAGAGAAAAGTACAAGAAACACTGAAATAATAACTCATGTCTTAGCTGACTCAAATCTTTATGCCTAAATATCAATAGCTAGAACCACCTCCAAGTGGTTTTTCCCTTGCATGAACCTGGAAGGAGATAATCTAAAAGAACTCAATGGAATAGGTAGGGTGGGAGACAAAATCCAATTTGTGTCTAACCATGGATTCCATAACAGTTTCCACCATTTAATTTTCCAAATAAAATCCTTCAATTTTAAATAAACATGTTTGGAATTTGAAAATCATATTTAATCAAATCATACGTCACATTTGAACTTATAAAATTAATTTAAACTCATGTATTAATAATTTTTTTGTATAATATAGATAATATAAATTGAAAAGGGATGTAAAATAGTTTACAAAAGTCACTTGAATATATTCATTTCAAATACAAACAATAGAGTAACATTGTTATATACCTAAAAGGTATGATAGTTCCCAGCTATGAGACTCCATAGAATGAAGGTGAGACAGAAATATGTGTATACACAATCCTCTTTGGTATTTCCAGAGGGAAATTCATCATCATCCCATCGGGGATGGGTCTTATTATCCAAATAACTAACTAATTGCCTAAGTCTTACATGTGCTCTGATAATATATCAATTATTGGAAATTTACATTAAGAATTATTTTAGTACATTTCATCCCATTTTCTATTATGAATATTTCAATTTCCCATTAAAAACCAAAATGTTATTTTTAATCAAATCATTCTTTCTTATAAGTAAAAAACTAATGGCTCTATCAAAAAAATTATGCTATTTTTATCATATAAGAATTGAAAATTAATTCAAAAATAAATTTTTTAATTAACTTGACCAATTTAAATTAAAAAATATAAATTTCAAAAAATTCCACCTATTTCATAAAAAATCCCCAATTCAATGAAATTGGGAATTTTTCCAATTTTATGGCAAAAATCCAATTTCAAATCCAAATCCCCCAATTCAATGTAATTGGTTTTTTAACAAATTATCATTCATAGTAATCAAATCCCACACATTCAAGGGAAATAAATTTAATAATATCAATATAATTAGTGTAAACTAAATTGACCAATCTAAACAAAACCACCTACCTTGGGACCACTAGATCTCAAAACTCCAAACCCTAATCAAGATTCACCATTGATGAATGGAAAAAACAGAATTATAAAACCCTAGCAAGATCCATGATCGAAAACTAAGGATATTATATCTTCTAATATCATAGGGGATCCATATAACTCTAGAGATGTTGAGACATATAGTGGGAGAACATTAATAGGAGGATAAAAACTACTTGATGAATATTGAATGTCATTCTCATATCGTTGATTTTCTTCTTTAGGGGTGTAGAGGGGAAAACCCACTCTTGGGAGCTCCATGTTAATAATAAATTTAATGGGGACAAAAAATCCCATCTGGTGTCTAAAAATGAGTTTTTTGGAATTTAAAACAAAATTTCAGATAAAAAACCCTATATGAGTGGTTAGTTGGGATGGGCCATAAGGTTTGACTAAAATGCATTCCCTTTTTGTTTCCCCCTCTTAATGGTTTTCAAAATCTATCCTTAGTGGGATCATTGTTTTCCAAACCATTTTCCAGCAATGAAAAACCTCACAACATTGATTTTTAGTATTTTCTCTAGTAGGGAACATAGTTTGGGTACACTATGTGCCAATCACACATAACCCATAAAATTTCAAATTTTTCAAATTTTTTCCTCGAAACAATCCTAAATGAAACCCAACCAAACCATAGTAAATGTAGTAGTTTAGGAATACCTAAAAACCATAACCAAATTTTATGGGATAGATTCATGTGATGAAAGGACTTTTATGACTATGATACTGTTTTATGAAATTTCTAAGGTGAGAAAAATGATTATATATATGTGATCTCCAATTGCTTTTTTTAACATTAATGATATGATCAGTGTTTAGTCTCATGACCATTCTTATTTACATGCTATGTTTGAGAGGTGGATTCTGATTTAGGATCTCCATAAATAGACTCTTTGAGATTGATTCAATAAATTTTTATAATGACTGATTATTATTCTCCTCAGGTGCCACATGGTTTCTCATATAAACTCCTTGGGGAAACTCAATTGGGAGCTGTATTATTTATTCCAGAGTGATACATGGACTCCATTTGTGAACTTCTAAGGACAAACATAGAGGGAGGACTATTAGTATACACCATATGATACATACAATACCTATGTTAACTACCAAGTATAGACTCATAATGAAGATCTTTATGCATTCCATGATTTATATTAGGGCTTCCATTATACACCGCGAAGGACTAAATCATTGGGAGATGAATTTATTCAACAAATAGAGTTATACCAGGGATTACCCTGAGGATATCTTAGGCTGGGATTATAAGGTGATGGGTTTATATATTCCAAGAAAGATACATTGCTTCCAATTTAGGAATGATAATGATAGACTAAGGATTCCTTTATATTATGAAATGAAATGATATTAAGATGTTTATTCTATTCCAAAGAAAAATCTTGAATTATGTCAAATCCTTACACCATATGGAAATAATTTTTATACATATCCAATACATTTTTCATTTATTGGGGACTCTTTGGATATGATCCCAGTCTCAAGATATTTTTATTAAACCAAGACAATATTAAATTTTTATTTAGAGATATATCATCTTTGGTTGAATCAGGAAGGCTAGGATGAGCATTCCCTGGGAATCCAAATATATGTAGTTAATTCCTATATCACTCTTTAATTATCATTCTATAATCACCTGTACATTTTTTTTATTCATAGACTGTATGGAATTAGACACATTTGGTGGCAGGCCAAAATGTTTATCGCACACCCTACTTAGGCCACCTTTTGGTAGCAAGACACACAACATTGATATAGGTATAAATAAGGGAATTTTCGTAGTTTTCAATATATGACTGATTGTATAATGGGAGTGATGAGCATAAGATCGATCTATGGATCCTGATTATACCAAGATATAGTCATTTTTTTCATTTTTATTATTTTTTATCAATTATATATGTGTACATGCTACCCTATCTTCCAAAATTTCTTTTGAAATGTATTTCATGATATTAATTTTATTTTTGACATTAATACATGTGATTAAATGGTTATTTATATGATGAATGTTAATTATTTAGATATATAGTTCTCTTATATGATACCACTATTGATTGATATTATGATATAATTATTCTACACATTTATCATGAAGGTATAGTCTCCCCATTATTCGAATGTGGACCCTCACTACTAGTCAAAAGCCTCTGGCATATAGGGAGGTGCACATTAGGCAATTTTCTTAAAAAAATTGGTTTCTGTTGAGTAATCTAAGTCAATAATTTTTGAAATTTGTATCAAATGGATTATTTTCTTTTCTTTATTTTATTCATAATATTGGGATGTTATAAAGGATAAATATGAAATTTCAGGATTTGGTCATGAGCATGATCTTAGGAGTAGATAACCTTCATATAATGAAAATCCAAATTAATTTGGAAGGGATATGTTTTTCGAGATTATTCTCATTATAGTTTCCATGATTTCACTATTGGGTGATGCACTTGATGTTTGATGTTCCTTGTGACTATGAATATTTAACCCTGGATGGTATGGTAGAGAATAATTACATCCTACGTCATGATTCACACCTGAGGACTTATATTTCATGCATTATTCAAATCAAAATTACATTATTGTGCGCATTTCATGTATCTTGTTTTTGTGACATTATTATTATTCATACACAATTGTGATAGCATTTCCTGAAAGGACAAGATAAAAAAATGTTTTTGATTAAATGGATACCAAAAATTTAATTTATATGGTTTGTGGGACCTTATAATTTGGAAACGGTGATCTCTATAATTCAAAAAATTAAGGTATTTTCTATAGAAATGATAATGATTTAAAATAAAAATTATTTATAAAATGAAATATTCACCTTTAAAAAGGAGTGAAATTTCAATTTAAAGGTTCTTTCCTCTATAAACTATAATTGATGATATTTTTACTAGGTCCTTGTGCATATATAAGAGAACATGAACCCTACCCAACCATAATTGTGAATAGTAGGATGTTTCTCTTGATTTCATTATGATATGTACGTCACCCAAACCTGGATTTTGGAGTAGGAAGAGGGGTGTGAATTTTAAATTGGGCTTCTTATACATATCCTATTAGTAAATTTATGTTTTCAACAGTTATCAAATTTCATGTTGAGGCATATGTATGGAATTTTTAGAGACATAAAACCACACTTTCCTCAAGGTTTGCAACATGAGGGTGGTGATGACCTTGCTCCAGATGTGGTGGGCCATGGGTTAGCATTACAACATCTAGTAGTTCCACTTTATGAATTACTAATTATACCAGATATGGAAACCAATTTTCAATATCAATACGGTTATTTACACATTATATAGACTATACATGGATCCCCATGACCAAACCTGAAAATGGAAGAGTTGATGCATGAGTTTATGTATAAACATCCAACAACTTTTTTAGTATATGGTGGACCACAAGGTATGGAGTCCTGTCTAGAGTAAATTATATTTTTTTATAATCATATTCATACACCTCCTGAGAGGAGAATAAATCTTTCTACATATATGATTCATGATTCTTCTAATATATTGTTGGATGTTATCAACTAGACCGATCATCATTTGGATATGGTTTTGATGGATTATCAAACTATTTTCTATGATTATTTATATCCTGAGATGTTGAGGTCCAATAAGGCCTAACATTTTTTCACATGGATCAGAATGACTTATCAGTAGTCAACTCTTCTTCATGTTTCATAGAACTCTAGAGTTTCACAGCTATTCTATTTGGTGTCATGTTACATAATTCATGGAAATTCCAAGATGTTCCTAGATGTGATAGCTGATCATATGTAAATGTATTTCCTCTTACTAATGTATCTAGAATATTGAATCATGTACCTATCATAGGTATAACTTGGGAGAGAATATTGGTTTGATCTAGGGAGGTTCATCACCTAGATCTGAAACTACATCATACAATAGTAGGATACAACATTTGGAGATTTCCGATTATGATATTAATATTATGGGTACATACATATGTAGCCATGTGGGGTTCAATCTATGTGGTATAATGATACATATGAGATTTCAATGTACGAGGGTCCCAATCACATTCCAATTCTATAGAAAGATGGGATATAATCATAATTTTTTAAGAAAATTTCCCCCTAAATCCATTGAGATATTACCATCATAGACTCTACATTCAGGATATTGGTCAGCATATTCTCATCAGGTAGGCAGTCGAATTTTGGTTGGCAATCAGGACAATGATGTGGTCGTGGCTGAGGTATCCATACACCAGACAAATAAATCTTGTATAGAAAACATTATCTTGGTAGCCCTACTATATATCTTGGTTTCGGACCAGGACATATGTATGTATTACAACCAATACCTAAGGATTAGACTTCTGATACTTCAATAGTGAGAGGTATTATTCTTGTAGACTCCAAATTATAATATTCCATTCTCGATATTGGTGCTTCTAATTCATTCATATTTGTTTTTTTAGGGAGATTATTGGGATCAATGTTCAATATTTATATGTAATAAGGACACTTGATACTCTATAGGGGATATGATGGGACAATGTATTATTTTATAGGGATAAAGATGGCTGAGTGTCTCTTTGAATGGGACCTCCTTTCACTAGATATGTCAGGGTTTAACATCATTTTTTGGATTGACTATTTGGTTTTCTATCCTGATTATATTTAATGTTATAGAAGAATGGTGATTTTCACATTAACTTAGGGTGGGTTTTATATTCTCAAGGGTGAAGAGTATTTTCAGGTGAGTTAAGAAAGACCTGAGCATCATAGGCCATGCATGATGATATCCTATATTACTAGATTATTTCATGATTATTATGGAATGAGTCTAGTAGATTTTTCTTTTGCGGAAGATCATTTTAGAAAAATAGTCATATACATATATATATAACTACCTATAAAGACAATTAATGATCATTCTATAGATCATATGTGTGGAACTACAACAGTAACAATTCTTATTTATAAGATTGACTACTATTGAGTTCCAAGAGCTCAAGTGTTAGCTAAAAATTTGGAAACAAGGGTATTATAAGACCTAATTCTTCATCATGGGGTTCAATGGTCCTTTTCACCAAGAAAGAGGACGGAACCCCCAGGAATTGTATGTAATACTAAAAGTTAATCCTACTTATGGTTATGAGACAGTATTCATTAACCTGTATAAAAAATATTTTTAAATACTTCTAAGGATCAAGTGTATTATCTAATATTGGTTTGAGAACGAGTTATCCTTAGGTGCGTTTTAGACAATCAGATATACCATATAAAATAATATATATTAGATATTGGTTATATTATTATTTGGATATGTCATTAAGTATCACAAATGTGCTAATATATTTCATGGCACTGATGAAGCGTGGTTTCCATCTATATCTGGATTCATTTGTGGTGGTATTCTTGAATGATATTCAGTTGAATTCTCAGACATGACATGACAATTCCAACCTTCTTGATATCATATTGATACACTATAAGGGAATAACTTACATGGTAATTTCATATTTTCACTTTTGGAGGGTTTAAATTCACTTCAAAGGTCTTATTATCTCAAAGACAATATTATTAGTTAACCCAAAATAGGTGAGAGCTATACTTCCCAGGGATCATCTAAAGAGAATCATTTATATATGGTGTTTCTTGTGGATATATGGTTATTAAATACACTTCTTATTGGAATTTTCATTTATATATGATCCCATTAAAGTCTTGATAAATAACGGTATAAAGTTTATTTTGTTAGAATCCTATTATAAATATTGTAAGGAGGTGAAGGGAGGCTTGTTTCAACACCAATAATAAATATTCTAGAGATGAGCAGAAGTCATATATTTATTTTTTATTTCTAATGTATCAGGATAAGAGTAGTTATGTATTTGGAGGAGTGATTTGTGGAATGTGGGTCTCTCCAGTTAAGGCCACATGAGAGGAACTTCCCTACCCAGAATCTTGATTTATCCATTGTAGTTCATGGATTATGGATGCATTATTTTCAAAGAGATCATTTTTATGTATAAAAACCACAAAATCCCCAAGTACATCATTACATATAATGAATTTAATCATAGGTAGGGAATTTGTATTAAAATCTTACAGTATTTAGACATCGATCTTGATTATGCACCTATAAAGGGAAATATAGATGTTGATCCACTAAGACAGAATAAAAGTACACAAGAATTTCAGGAGTAGAGTAGCGAGTGGAAGCGTATTGACCTATTTCTTTTGATGTATTTTGATATTTAAGAACATCATTGATAGTGTTTAAATAATTTTTATTAGTGACCTTATTTCATATAGAGATATTGAAGGTGAAGACCATATTACATTCTAAGGGCTTGGTCTAATTGGAGAGTCTTTCATGTGTTAACCAAATCTTGGTTGGATTGTTAATGAAGATGAGATCTTGCACATTCATGGATGCATCAAGGATCTAACAGATGCCTAGAATGAGTTGATGTTAGAGTCTCATGCCTCAATATGGGGTTTCCATCCCAAAAAAATAATATTTATCATGACTTAAGAATCCAATACCGGTGGCCTAGCATGAAGTGGGAGATAGATGTGTTTGTTACATAGAGTTTCATCTATTACTAGGTGAAGGTAGAACACCAGTCACCACTGGGTATTTTAATTATACTACCTATTCATGCGTATAAATGGGAAAATGTCACCATGAATTCGGTGATAGGAGTTCCCAGTTCACCTTGGGGCGGTGATGTTGGATGGGTGATCATATACAATTTGACAAAAATTTCCAATTTCATACCTATTTGGGAGGCTTTATCAGTGGATGAGATCTGGAGCCTCTACACTCAATAGATTATATGACTCCACAAGGTACCATGTTCTATTGTTTTGTATAGAGATTCTCAATTAATTTTGAGGTTCTAACAGGGGTTGAAATGGGTAATCAATTCTCAGGTACTACTGACTAAATCCTATCATCATCTGACTAATGCTTAGTCTGAGTAATGGATACATATTTTGGAGGACTTTATTCATGCATAAACACTTTATTTTTGATGTCTGGGGTAGAAACAATAAACTCACACCAAGTTCCCTTATTATAACATCTTCCATGTGACCATAAATATGAATCCTTTTAAGTAATTATATGGTAGGTCATGTAATTCACCCCTTTTCTAGTTATAGATAGTGATATGGGGTCCTCGTATCATTCTAGAGACTTCATCCTAGTTATAGCTTATATGGAAGTGGACATCTAACAGTTATTATAAATAGAAATTACATGGTGGTTGTCTCCATAAGCCACAAGAGTGATAGGTTGTGATTCTGGTTTTATTAATATTATCACTTGGACTGAGGAATAGATGGATTATAAAAAAATTGAAGTCAGATTCTGATTATATCATGCCCTTTGAAATTCTATGGAGATTATGAAGGGTATACTATCTGTTTAATTTATCTTTGAGGCTTGAGTCCATGAATGATGTATTCCATGTATTTCAACATCACTGATATCATTATGATCCATCACATATTATTTATGCTGACAGTGTTGAGTTAGAGGTAAATTTGTCATTTATGAAGCATCCTATTTATATAATTGTTCCGGGCATTAAGGTTCTCTTGAGGATGGTTAGTTCCTTAGATACAAGTTTTATTGAAGCATTATCATGTATATTACAAGAAATGGGATTAAGAGGCCAATGTACACACCCAATGGCCATAGTTATTCTCGTATAGTGATTTACCACCCTCCAAAATGGAAATTATTGGAAAATTGATTTAATTGTGGAAAATTGATTCAACCGTGTATGTGGGGTTGTATGGATCCCATAACCTATTTTTTGGATGAGGAATTTGGGTCACCTAGATAGTATATGTCCTACTACCTAGACCACACTGTTAGATTAAACATTCATTGTGGTGTGGTCAAGTCCACTTCCCAGGGCCACACAGTTTGATGAAAACATTTTTCCCTTAACAGATTTGTATTACCAAACCCATTTTTCTTTCACCTATAGAAAAAAATTCTCATCACATTTGAGTTTATCATCATTATTTAAGAAAGTATTTCAAATAAATCCACCTCTTAGACTCTAATGAAACCATATTCTGTATCATTGGATAGTCACATGTGTTTTCATTATTTATCCTTCACCATTGATTGTTTTTTTCCTCTCAAAAATGTTATTTTGGTTTGAGGTCATGTTCCCTATTTTAGTTTGTTTTTTGATTTTTATATAGTCTATTCTACACTAAATTAGTGGCTAGTAATGTAATTTGAGTAAACTACCAAGATTAAGTTTGTTGTCTTGTGCTTTCCCCTCAATGTCATGTTTTTTTATATTATGCACATGTTCCAGGAATCAGTTATTCTAAGAAATGATTTTAAATTGAAATTATACTTAACTTAAATGAATGGAATTTACCTATATTACCCATGCAACTCGTTGAGGTGAATTAAATATTAAGGACTAAAAATTCAAATTACCCCTTTCATGTATTGTTAGATGATATTTATCCACTGTGGGTGGATTCTATTTGGATTAAACTTTTGAATTTAGGAAATATTCCCACATCCATTGGGAAGAAAAATTAATTTATTAAATTTTAAATTGAAAAATGGATAAAGATAATTTAAGACAATATCCATCAACATTTTGTTGTTGTTATAGCTTTTATATACATGCAATGTATTTCATAATTTAAATATTCAATTTAAAAAATGGATGGATTTGTGTGTTTCTTGGATTCTAATCCTATTCTATTATTTCAATAAATTTTTAGGTTATAAAGTTGATAATATAAATGGGATGGAATGTTTATTTATGTGAACATTAATGGTATGCTTAGTTTTTGGGACCATGACTATTCTTATTTTAATGCCTAGATTAAATAGTGGGTTCTAATTTGGACTCACTAATGATTGAATATTTAGGAATTATTAATTAAACATTTATAATTGATGATTATTATGCGCCATTCTGGACACATGGCTTCTTATATGAACTCCCTGGATAAATTCCACTTATATATGGACTATTTTTTCCAAAGTGAAACTTGGAATGCCTATGTGGATTTCCAAGTATAGACCTAGAGGGAGGACATCTATTATTATATGAGTGATACTTGGACTCCCTATTTGGACATACAAGGATGGAATTAGATGAATGATTATTATATATCCATGATAGAAACTTGGAAACCCTTTATAGAGCACCACTGATTTACTCATTGGGTGGTGACTTTATAGCTCACCCAGAGTAATATTAGGGATTCCAATGAGGATCAGATACGATGATATTATAAAGTGATGGGTTCATGTATTACAAGAGTAATACCTGGGTTCCAATTTATGAATGTTAAGGATGGTCCTATGATTCTATTATATTATAGAATGAACTGATATTATAATGAGTTTCCTAAGTCAAAGAACAAGAATTGATTTTGATGGATCCATACACCTTATTGATTAACTCTTTATACCTATCATGAATGGATTTGGTTTATAGGGGATTCCTAGGTTATGGTCAAAGTCATAAGAAATCATCTTTATACTATGTTAGGACTGATGGTTTTTTCATAGATATTTCAACATAGGATGAAGCAAGAATCATAGAACATGTCTTCCATGGGAACATGAAACTATGTGGTCTATTTATATACCACACTTCATTTATAGTATTATTTTTACCTGTAAACTATTTAATTTATATTTATAGAATGGATTTCCATGGACACCATTGATGGGGGCCTATTGAGTTTATCTAACTAACTACTTGGGTTTCCATTTTGTATTTGGAAACACATCATGGATTCTGGTAGGGTTAGGGGAAAGAACTTGATTGTCTATTATATTATTCCACTATTGACTAATATGGTTATACAGTTATGCATCAATCTAATCATGAGTGTATATTCTCCATGTTATTCCACCATGGACCCTCATAGATAATCTATATCCTCTGATATATGGGGATGTGTGCTTGAAATCATGTGGTCAATCTGGTTTGATTACTATTGAGTGAACCATGTATGGGACATCACATCGTGAGACTGTAGTTTTAACTCTAGGAGTTCCAACTATAAAATAAAATGTTATTCAAGAACTAGAAAATAATAGTCTACATCAAGATACTTCCTACGATTGATTCAATCAGTGAAGAGTGATCGATGAATTTAAACTACGATGTCTGATATAACTCATGAAATATAGCAGTAGTGTCATCCCATATTCTGGGGTGATAGAAGTCCTCAAGGTTATTATTCAAGGATAGAATCCATTATATCTACCTTTGATCATCTAGAAATTACTCCAGATATGAGGTTCAATATCACCACCTATATGTTATGCGATTCTACCAAGAATTGGAGGGATATTGTTACATAGGACGGTCTTTTTCAAGGCATAGACTAGGAAAACTTACTGATAACCTTTTTATATTACATTTTCATTAAGACAGTGAGATATAACCATTAAATAGGTTTCAGTAACCTATACTGAGTTTCTTGGTCTGTTGTGGGATATTAAGTGTTTTTCATTGATCTTCACATCTTTACACAACTTTTTACCGTTGATGAGATTTCGTAATTTATATGCTCTAACGATGTTCTCTGGTATTCCATATGGACTCAGGTGAATTCCATACAGCTATCAAAATTTTCTAAGATCATAAACCAAGCTCTTATATCTATTCCCATATTTAGGTAAGATAACAATGTAGGGAAAAAAGTTTTTGTTCCGAGAAAGGGTAGTAGTTTATTTGGTATTAGGAACCATAACCTTGAGTTTTTTCATCATAATATTGGATGATAGAGTATGCATACCAGTATAACTTTTCTATTCCATTAGTTTTGATAATAGGGGATTTTTAATCCATTGTTTTATAGAGACCAACTGGAGTTTCATTATTATAGCTGATTAGAACATATTCAATGGGTTTGCTAGACATTTCCGACCATTTCTAGTGAAATAGGGCATGATATAGCTCTGAAATTAGGAGAATAATTAATATCTATACATTATGAAGGATGTTAGAGTTGCATGAGCTATAAAATCTGAGTGGGTAGCCATGGTAAATGTATCCAGAAGTCATAGTTTTAGTTATTGTATTGCTTTCCAACTTAGGGTAGTCTGGCTATAGCTCAGGGTTGTGCATCAAACAAGATTCATGTATTATAGTAGGTACCTGAGGATCATTGTGTTAGTTAGTCTAATTTATGACGTAATATTCATGTATCCTCTACTGTGGTATATTAATTTTTCAATATAAGTACTTTTCACTACATTATCTCTATATTTATTGTGTAATGTCTTGGTCTTAAAATTTAGTACTTATATTGGGTGAAGACCCCGGAAAACTATTGTGTGTGTGGTAAGAGGGTATATTCCAATTCAAGGACTGTCCTCCAGAAATATTAGATTCTTTCTTCTTATAAATTTTTTTTATACATGAGATGATAGGTTTTTTTTTCATTCATGGGATGGACATTCTTGTGTATTACCATGCCCAAATTACTATTACCACTAAAGGGGAATTTTCACATCACCTAAGGAAAGTAAATATATAAATAAGGGAGAATTTTATTTTTATGATAGACGATAAGGATAGGATAATTGTTTTAAATAAAGAGTTGAGGCCTATATTTCTATCCTTTTCATGGGTGATCAGATTGTTCTTCTGACATATTTTCATCTGGTGGAAGTTTTTTTCTTAGGATTTTTTCTTGGATAACTTCTCTTGACTACCTATTAAAATAGAGGTAGAGTTTTCAATATAGATTGTTTTAATAGTACCATTACTATCTATTTCTCTATATAAGATGGCACCGATTGAACTCCAAGTGATTTGGGGTGACACACACCTAGAGTTCCAAGATTTGCGGTTTTCAATCAATTAAATTGGAAAGATTACGAGGAATCAATCTATAAAGGACCAATAAATTTATTAGTCTTGGTAAACCAGATACATAAATGTTGATTTCATTACAAATTGGTACACTAATTACAACATTACAGTTTCTTCTTATTATATATACTTTGAGGATGATCTCTGATCCATCTAGTATATTCCCGCATAACATTCATAGTATTCTTATTTGATTACCGAGGAATGAAACATAATAAGGGTGAGCTCAAATGCTCCTTAAGGACTAAATACAATGGAAGAAATAATAAATCACTGAGAATAGTCATTATGGAAAGAAAAATAACTGAACACACGTTCCATGTAACGCATAAACCGAATCAATGTATATAAAAATATGTAAAATTTCTAACTGTAAACACATACCATTCAAATAGCTAGATAATACAATGTCAATATAGAATGTTAGGAAACTGAAACACATTCCATTTATTCAATGAACTGAAAATGAAATGTATCTATAGATATTTTGACACAATATCTCATGGATGAATAATAACTGAATCCTTAAAATAAAATGCATCCATAGATATTTTGATGAAAAATCTCATGAATGGATAATAATAGAATATAAATGAAGGAAATGATTAATTATTAAACTCCACGTTTCCTAGGTAAATGGTACCATTACCATCAAGACCATTCAAAATAAGGATTACAAAATGTAGGGTAAGAACCCATCTAAGATGGCTAGCCAAATGAATCGTCCCATGAGATTACCAATGCATCAAGGGGATATCTATAATTGGGCCCCGCCCATGTCATACCAGTCCAAAACCTTCCTCGTCTATTGAATAATTGATTTAATAATGTGAATTATCAAATATCTATATGGAGTTAGAGATATATATTAATGAATATTAACATGAATATTCAAATAACTATCAAAGTAGGCAATATATGTAAAATGGTATATAGTTTATGAAACAATAATACCCTTGATAAATGAAATGGATAATTTTGTGGAAATTAAACGCTAATGATCATAAGAGATTAAATATTTCATAGGGACTAATAACTAAATCAAGGAAGTGAATTTGAATACTATCCTTGGACAAATAAATCACAAACCATCGAGAGTAAGATTAATGATAATATAAATACAACTAATCCCATGTAAAGTAAAAATAGACGGTTGTTGTCAGTAATGGAATAAAATAATAACATTAAACAATACTCAAGAGGATAATATCATTTGCTTTTGAAAATCATTGTGAAAATATTTTTTAGTAAAAAACATCTTCTAAAAAGGATATTTCAATGAAATGGAAGTGGATGAATCTGTGCATATTGTACATGGTTGGAATAATATACCTTTTGGATGATAGAAGGTTATAAAATACCTCATTTGGAAACATACAAGAATATTCTTTTGAAACATTCGTAAAAAGAAAAAAGTGAAATATCTTATTTAAAAACTCATTTTAAAATATTTTTTTAAAAAAACCATTTAATAAAACATATTTTTTAGAATAAAAAAGGTTCTCCTACTAAGGATAGAAATAAATTCAAGTTTTCTAAAAAAAAAATTTCTATAACACATTGAGTACTACAGAGTGGAAAATGGTACTAATAACTGAAAAAATCCATGAATAACCAGATAATAAATAAAGGGATTATTGGAAAATGGTTATATAATTTCCATGAATGAAAATTCCATTGAATGATCATTGGGATTGGTCTTGTGGAAAATAATCTTTAACCATTACAAAGTGTCCCATACCACTTTGAAATTTTTTAAAACACAATCTTAATGAAGGAATAAAAAAATATGAATGTTTAAAATATCATAATAGTAAGGATATTCATGATATATCATGTAAAGGGTAGTACCAACACCATGTAAAATAATCTTGGTTCATACTAAAAATTAAGCTACAGTGGAATGTAAATTAAGATGAAAATCTCTTACCAATGTGGTAACAAATGAATTAAAAAACCCAAAGGTATTAATCATTAAATTAAACTTTTTAACCCCATAATGGTAATTGGGTTCATGATATTATATTTCAATGTGGTATTAAATTCACCATATATGAGAAATTATGTGTAAAACAATTAATTAGGCCCCATACTAGAAGTGAGACAAGAATCCCTTACATTGTGTTTCATTTCAGGTGAATGTCCGTTAAATTAATGTATAATAAACATATATTAATTTTATACTTTATTAATAAAAAAATTTATGTTTATAATTACTTTTATTTAACTTATTACAATGTTTTATACAACTACTCAATCAATTACGTTTACATCGGGGGTTTTTGACAAAATTCGGTTTATGTATCAAAATAACTATTAATGGTCAACTATGGTAAAAAAATTTATTATATAACAACTCAATAATAATAACCATGAAATAATTATCATATTTATAAAAAAAATATACTTTTAAAATCTATCCTTAAATACGGTTATGAAATATTAATTAACGTTATAATTATGAAGACGGTAGGTCCTACGTACGCATGAGTAACATTGCTATTTTTCAGTGGTTGTTATGGAAAGAAGTTTAGAAACACCATATCATTTAAGAATTATAATTATATAATAAATATCATATTATTTAATCATAAATACTTATATATAGAATTATTTTATGTAAAAGGAATGAAATCATGTCGAGGAGGTGGTAGTCCACATGTCCACGAATAAATTTATCTCTTTTAAATATTATGAAAGGGTATTAAAGGAGATGATATGTGTGTGTGTCTATATATATATATTGTTTAAATAAATATAATTATGTAATTAAATTTAGATAGATGTTTTTCATGTCTCATATGTTTAATTAAAACCATCCTTTATATGTTTTATATTTAGTGGGAACGAATCACAGCGCGTTGAGGCGTCGATAGTCCACACTTCCACAAACGATGATATCGTATTAACGTAAAATGAAAATTATTAAAGGTAGTTGTAATAAAAGGAATATATAATAATTAATAATCAATAATTATCATATATATAATATATATAAATATATTTTCATTCATAATGGAGACTATGAGAGGCTGTAGTGAAAAATTGAACAATCATTATTTCGTTAAGAAGTAGTTCATCATACATAGAGACATTATGTTTGTTACCCATTAGATGTTGATGTCTGTTAGAGTAGGTACAACACTAAGAATTAAAAAATCCTTGTATATTTAGGATACATATTGTTTTATACAATAACATAATAATAAGATTTTAGGGGTTGGTTAATGGAAATGAAACTAAAGAGATTGGGAAAATACATTACCTTTTAATCAGGTAACTTATTTTGGTTTAACAACAATGCATCTGTAAAGACCCAGAAATTTCAAGGAATTTTTTTTCATAAATTCATTAGGATTTTACAAGAACGCAGTTTCTGACAGTACCTGATTCTGAGGCCCGGTGTGCCCGAAATCAATTTCTGAAGTTTAGCTCGGGTACGTTCAGTGAACGAACGAGCGGGTTTTTCTAACTTTTGAACCGGTGATAGGAATCGGAATCTGAGGGCACTGATGAAATCGCAGCGCTGATAATTGCTTAAGGGAACCTTAAGCGTAGATGTGTTTTGTCGCATGAGGTGGTTAATTTCTTTGGGGATTCGATAAGTCTAAAATAAATTGTAGTGTTACAATTTATTTTTAGTAGAAGTTAATATCTCTATAGAGAATTTAGAGGTGGGGCCAAACCCCACCTAACTCTCCAAGATAGGGTATGACCAAGAGTGGTGGGGTCCACACGAAACCCCAACCCTTCACCTTCCCTTTAACTCCCACGAGCTATCCCATTTAACACCCCTTGTGTTAATTTGTATAACTCCCTAACCCCCCCCCCCCCATTATTTGGGTAACACCTTCTCTCTCTATCTCCCTCATAACTCATGCCAACCCACACTTGAATTAAGTTGTTGAAACTCTTAATCAATGGAGTGTTTTAAATTTTAACTTTTTATGCATGGAATGGTTAAAATAAAATAAGTGAGAAACCTTATTTTATTTTTTGGTTGGGTTGTGTGGAGATTTTGTGGGAAAAAGCTCTTGAGTTGTGAAGAGCACTTCATCTCCTTCGTTGAAGAACACTGAAACCTCCGGCGAGGAATGACACACCCTTCCACGAAGGATGACGAGGCACCCTCCATCCACTTCTTCTTGCAACAAGAGAGGAGATGCCAATTCTTCTTCAGGTGCACTTCTACAACGACAGAAGTGACAAACACCAACGATCGTCGTCACTCTCTATTCTTTCTTCGCAATGCCGTTCTACCGCGATGTTCAACTTCCGCGACTCGACGACGTGCGTTGTCAATTTCTAGGTAGGGGTTTTATTGTGTGTGCGTGATTTCTTCCATCGCCATTCTTCATTTCAAATTGGGCCGCTTGTTATCGCAATAACGAGAGGAGGTTGGACCGCACGAACACGACCGACCCTCCTCCCCCCTTGTTTGTTTGAATTTGTTGCAGCATGTGAAAGGTGGTGTGGTGTCATTGCACCGCGTGGAAACTATGAGAAAGGGTGAAGAAGCGCGGCGCCGTCGCGACGCCCTGTTGAAGTTGAACAACCCGTGACACCGTCGCGCCACACCGTTGAAGTCAAACAAGTCGTGGCGCCGTCGCGCCGCGCCGGAGAACCTGGTGGAGACCGCGGCCGGAGTGGGGCCGTGGCGGAGGGGCGCGGCGCCGTCGCGCAGCGCTGGTCAGACCAAGGCCGTGGCCTTTGGCTGCTGCAGAGCAGGGAGCGGCGGCCGATTTTCGGTCGCCGGCGTCGGAGCAAGGGGACGGGACCGCGCAGGTCCTATGGCGGCAGCAACCGGCCGGCCGGATTGGGCCGATCGTTCAGGGAGGAGACCGGGGGTTCATAACCCCCGGCTGGAAGGAGGAGCGGCCCCCATGTAGGGACCACGTTTCTTTAAACCAGGGGGCACCCCCCCCCCCCCCCCATCCGCTAAGCTTGGCCGCTGGGGTGGCCAACGGACCGCGCCAGTGCGCCGGGCTGCGCCGCGCCAACCGGGTCGGGCCGCGCCCAAGCGGGCCATACCTGGACCTGGGTCGGGTCGACCCGGTTCTGGCCAACCCAGGGGTATTGGGCCGGGTTGGACCGGGCCCGAACCCTCTATTTTCGGGTAGTTTTCGTCCAAACTCCCATAACATGGGATACAAACCTTCGATCGATGCACCGTCAGTTACGATGTGATCCTTGGATCGAGGCGGTAATTTTGGTATATTACACTAAGGTTTCGGAGAACTTTGGGTATGGCCAGGTTGGTTCGAACCCGAAACCAACCGGGCCCTCGGAGCAGAAATGCTTATAATCTGAGCTTCGGACGTCCGATTGACGCGTCGTCGACTTTTTTGGATTCCTATTGATGAGACAGAACTTTTAGCATACTTCTCCTGAGGTTTGGATGCAGTTGGAAAGTGGCTGGGTTGGATTGTACCTGAAATCCAACCGGGGCCCTAGAACGGAAAAGCTGATAACTTTTAGACCGGACGTCTGTTTGACAAACCGTCATCGGCGTTGGTGATCTCGTTGAGAAAAGGTCCCTATGAATATACCCTATGAGATTTTTGGGTACAGTTAAGATACGGCCGGGTTGGTTCGCACACGAAACCAACCGGCCCCCTAGGACGAAAATGCTAATAACTCACAGATCGGGCGCCCGTTTGACGTGTCATCTGTTGTGTTGAGACCCCTATGATGAGGCAGTCCATTGAGATACTTCTTCGTGGGACTTTTTGATACTTGGAGTATCAACCTGTAGCTCTTGGAGCGGACCCTCCCGGAGACGAGCGTACGGAGTACGGAGACCGTGTAGCCGGCTGAGACCTGACGACTTCTTGACCGACTCGACTTGGAGTGAGTCGAATAGCCCAGTGGATGGAGCACTACTTTGTTTGGGTGCAGACCCATGACGGACGGAGCACTACTGAGTTTGGGTGCAGACCCACGGTACTCGTCCGGAGAGTACCTCTTTAGGCTATTTGGGGGGATGCACTACTACGTTTGGGTGGCAGACCCCTGTGGGAAGCACTACTATGTTTGGGTGGCTGACCCGCGGTACTCGACAGGAGGAGTACCTCAGCAGTCTTAGGTTAGTGAGTAGTACCTCGGAGTCGTGACAGGATCACTGTACCGAAAAAGACGAGGCTCTTCAGCAGTTACGGTTTCAATAATGAAAATCCTCATTTGAGCTGAGTCTTTGACCTTTGTGTTTACCTCTTGATTGAGATGGGTCACTTGATAACTTAGGTATATGTATAGGCATATACCTGGGTAGTGGTTATCCGTTGTTTTCATAATCTTTGTGTTTCCTCATTAATTAGATGTGTTACTTTATAACTTAGGTATATGTATGGTCATATACCTAAGTAGAAGTTATCTGTTGAGATCTTCTTTGTGGTTCTCCTTGTTGGATTTAGTGAGACCTTGAGGGTCTCGGGGTCCCAACTGAGTATCGTTATAATCACCCCTGCACGGGCTATGCCCACACCTCGTTGTATTGGTTGCAGAGGACGGGCAACGCTGACAGAGGCCTAGTGTTCGAGGACTGGACAGTACCCGGAGGTGGATCTCACGACGAGTCAGTATCCGGAGGTAGACTTCACGACGTGAGGATACTCGGAGGAGGTTGACTGGCTAGACCGTTGTAGAGGCTATCTGTACCTACCCTTCAGGTAGGATCCGTGGTGGACGATCCAGGAGTTGCGCTATCTGTACCTACCCTTCAGGTAGGATCCGAGGAGGACGACCTAGGAGCTGCTTCCATTCTTCCAGCTATTTGTCGTTTTCTGTTGTACTTTCGTTTAGATGTAGCTGTACTTTCAGTTGGGTTTGTATTCTGGCCCACTTACTATTCAGCACTTTCTTTTGTACTTAGTGTATTACTTCCACTTGTACTCTATGTTGTTTTGTTTACTATTATAAAGTAAATTCCTTCCCAGTTATCAGATTTTACGCCTTTGGTGCTAGTCGTCAACCCCAGGCCTATGGAAGGCGGGCTTGGGGTAGTCACGGCATGTGCCCCGAGGATGGGTCATGACAAATTGGTATCAAAGGAGTTGGTTATACTGCAAAACATAGGACTCTGATCTTACTTTTCTGTAAAGACATAGTGTTAAGGGTACCGAGTGTGGTCTTTAGTTCAGGGAGTCCAGTATTGGTGCAACGGCCGACGTATCCATACACCAAGACCCTGACTATTGATTTCTGACTTTGTGCATGAAAACACTGATTGCATGTGTGTTTCCAAAAAGTTTAAAAGTCATCTCAAACCAGGTCATCTCACCAGGTATATGTTGTTTGACCGTGTCACATTTGTTCAGGATGTCTCCATGCATATAGTCAGTTGGAGTTCTGAGAGAGTACACGATAACAGCTCACTGACCGAAGAGGCTCCGGTGCAGGGCCCTTTTTACTATGATGGCACCCTCGGGTGGTGTACCAGTATCACCACCACCTATTGGGCAGTAGATCCCACCAGCTAAACTAGTGAATTGTGCACGCTGGCAGAGCACGTTTCATGAGTTCCAGCAGCAGCGGCCTCCGAGGTTACAAGGTGAGGCAGATTCCTAGACAGCAGAGCACTGGCTGGAGGCGATTGCTAGAGTTTTTCGCCTAGCTGAGACATCAGTAGAGTGGATGGTGGACTTGGACACTGGTGTTTTCCATTGAATGACCATGAGGATGGACCGCATAGTGATGAGGCGTCGGTATGTGGACGGATGCCTGAGATAGTTCCTTCAGGTAGTGTGTCGGCTATACATCACTACCTGTTGTTTAGCAGTTACAACCGGTAGTACCGATAGGTGCACATGTAGGCTTACTTCCTTATACCTGTTCAAACATCAGATACCCTCAAGATCCAAGGTGAACCTGACTCACAAGAGGCCAAGGACTGGCATGAGGAGGTGAGAGAGAGTTTTCTAGAGATTATACAGCTTCGGAAGGACGACGTGTCGGTAACTGAGAATTCATCGAGGCGTACCGAACATTCTGGTTACTGGATGAATACGATTCGATCAGTGCTATAGAGCTTAGTCCTCTGAGTGTGGTGTGTTTGAGGACATTCGAGCCAACACCTTTTTTTCCTCTATGCATTCCCACTCACGTTAGGGTGCTAGAGAGAACCTTAAGGTTGATTGTTCTTGAGATGAACAAATATATCTAGAGAATGTTAGAAGTTGGAACGTAGTGAGCCGGTTCCAGTCTCAGAGACTTGGGCGTGCGAATGTTTCAAGAAGAGGAAATGTTAAGGACAGATAAATCTGCAGAGAAGCAGACATGGAGGTAGAGCTAGGAGAGCAGCATGAGGTGGTGTACTTTTCAACATGTTATAACCACCCGCCTCTGATGTCCTCTCCAGGCTCAGGGAGCTGGATGGAAGGGGAAAAGAGTAGCTGCAGGCGGTCAAGGAGTGTGACCGAAAGGGCTCTAAGGATGATTCGAAGTGTGTACTTTGTCTTCTACTATCTCCCGTAGCCACAAACATCGAATAGAATCATCCATTCCTTCCATGAATCTAGTCCCAGACCTAGAGTTTCCAGTTAAGCCGTTGACCTGACCCTCACGTCTGGAGATAACTTTGGGAGGAGACTCAATAGTCACACTTATGCAGACGGAGTGATCTGACCCTTGAGGCGAGAGTCTCGGTTGGGACCTCTTGGTGGCAGCGTCGAGGCCTTACAACATTAGTTTTATTATGGATTGGGAAATCACTGTTTATACTCAAATTGACGATATTAGGCAAATGTCGGGATGGGTTTTCCTTGGTCGGAGAAAAGGAGACCCAAGGAAGCACGGGATAAACTCATGCATGGGAGGGTGTAGCTGATCATTCTTGGGTCGGCCAACCTTACCCTCGTGGCAGCAGGAGTTTTGATTTTCAGTTCTAATCAGGAAAGGGAGACCTCTAGAGTTCTAGGATGGAGACCACATTCTTTGGCAGGTATCACCACGACGAGGTTTACGCAGATGTAGCCGAGGCGGCGAGATATCTCCGTGGTTCAATAGACTTTTCTAGGTTCCCATTAGGGTTGGAGAGGTGGTTCACCACTTCACCTTTCCACCTCCGTTGCACTGGGTGCATGAAATCTTCCACGTACCTCGACTGAGGAGATACGTGCATGATCCTTCACATATCATCGGCCATGGGAAGTTGGACGTTGGCGATGGGGTGAATTTTGCAGAGTTCCAGTAGAGGTCGAGGATCGACAGTTTCGGGTCCTACGAGCATGGTCGATTCCTCTTGTGCGTTTTCGTAGGCAGTGCAAGAACCTCCAGGTGAGCACATGGGAGAGGAAGGCTCATATGCATGCTCAATACCACTTTTGTATCCCCAGTTTGTGTTAAATCTTTACGGGGATGTAAATCCCTGAGGTGGGAGTAATGTAAAACCCAGAAATTTCAGCAAAAATATTTTCCTAAATTCTTTGGGATTTTAAAAGAACGCAGTTTCTGAAGGCACCTGATTCTGAGGCCCAGTGTGCCCGGAATCAATTTCCGAAGTTTAGCTTGGGTACGTTCAGTGAACGAACGAGCGGGTTTTTCTAACTTTTGAACCGGTGCTCAGAATTGGAATCTGAGGGCACTGATGAACTTGCAGCACCGGTAATTGATTTAGGGGACCTTAAGCGTAGATGCGTTTTGTCGCATGAGGTGGTTAATTTTTTTGGGGATTCGATAAGTCTAAAATAAATTGTAGTGTTACAATTTATTTTTAGTAGAAGTTAATATCTCCATAGAGAAGTTGGAGGTGGGGCCACACCCCACCTAACTTCCCAAGATAGGGTATGACCAAGAGTGGTGGGGTTCGCACGAAACCCCAACCCTTTGCCTTCCCTTTATCTCCCACGATATTTCCTATTTAGCACCCCTTGTGTTTATTTGTATAACTCCCTAACGCCCCCCCCCCCCCCCCCATTATTTGGGTAACTCCTTCTCTCTCTCTCTCCCTCATAACTCATGCCAACTCACACTTTAATTAAGATTTTGAAACTCTTAATCAATGGAGTGTTTGAAATTTGAACTTTTTATGCATGGAATGGTTAAAATAAAATAAGTGAGAAGCCTTATTTTATTTTTTGGATGGGTTGTGTGGAGATTTTGGGGGAAAATTCTCTTGAGTTCTGATGAGCACTTCATCTCCTTCGTTGAAGAACACCGAAACCTCCAGCGAGAGACGACACACCCTTACATGAATGACGAAGATGCACCCTTCATCCACTTCATCTTGCGACAAGAGAGGAGACATCAATTCTTCTTCAGGTGCACTTCTACAACAATGGAAGCGACAAACACCATTGACCGTCGTCACTCTCTATTCTTTCTTTGAAACGCCTTTCTACCTCAACATTTGACATCCGTGACTTGACGACATGCGACTTCAATTTCAAGGTAGGGGTATTATTGTGTGTTCGTGATTTCTTCCGTCGCCATTCTTCGTTTCAAATTGGGCCGCCTGTTATCGCAATAACGGGAGGAGGTCGGACCGCATGAACATGACCGACCCTACTCCCCCCTTGTTTGTTTGAATTTTTTGCGGCACGTGAATGGGGGAGTGGTGCCATTGCACCGCGCGGAAACTATGAGAAAGGCACAAGAAGTGCGGCACCGTCGCACCGTGCCGTTGAAGTCAAACAAGCCGCGGCGCCATCGGGCCGTGCTGGAGAACCCGGAAGAGACTGTGGCCAGAGCAGGGTCACGGCGGAGGGGCGCGGCGCCGTCGCGCCGCGCCGGTCGGACCAAGGCCACGGCCTTTGGCCGGGGCGGAGCAGGGAGGAGTGGTCGATTTCCGGCAGCCGGCGTCGGAGCAGGGGGACGGGACCGCGCCGGTCCCGTGGCGGCAGCAACCGGTCGGCCGGAGTGGGCCGACCATTCAGGGAGGAGACCAGGGGTTCGTAACCCCCGGCTGGAAGGAGGAGCGGCCGCCACGTGGTACCCGCGTTTCTTTAAACTAGGGGGGCAGCCCCCCCCCCCCCCATCCGCTCATCTCAGCCGCCGAGCTGGCCAGCGGACCACGCCAGCGAGCTGGGCCGGGTTGTGCCCAGGCCGCGCCAGCTGGGCCGGGGCGCGCCCAAGCGGTCCGGACCCGGACCCGGATCGGTTTGACCCGGTTCTGGCCGACCCAGGGGGTATCGGGCCGGGTCGGACCGGGCCCGAACCCCCTATTTTTGGGCAGTTTTCGTTCAAACGCCCATGACATGGGCTACGGACCTCCGATCGACGCACTTTTAGTTGCGATGTGATCATTGGATCGAGATGGTCGTTTCGGTATATTACACTCAAGGTTTAGGAAAACATTGGGTATGTCCGGGTTTGTTTGAACCCAAAACCAATCGGGCCCTCGGAGCGGAAATGTTTATAACTTGAGCTCCGGACGTCCGATTGACGTACTGTCGACTTTGTTGGATTCATCTTGACGACACAGAACATTTGGAATACATTGAATAAGGTTTGGATGCAGTTGGATAGTGTTCGGGTTGGATTGTACCTGAAATCCAACCGGGCCCCTGGAACGGAAAAACTGATAACTTTCAGACCGAACGTCTGTTTGACGAACCGTCAGCGGAGTTGGTGATCTCGTTGAGAAACAGTACCTATGAATATACCCTATGAGAGTTCGTGGTACAATTGAGATATGGATGAGTTGGTTCGCACACGAAACCAACTGGGCCCCTGGGACGAAAAGGCTAATAACTTACAGATCGGGCGCCCGTTTGACGCACCTTCTATTGTGTTGAGACCCCTATGACGAGGCGTTCCTTTGAGATACTTCTTCATGAGACTTTTTGAAACTTGGAGTATCGACCAGTAGGTCGTGGAGTGGACCCTCCTAGAGATGAGCGTACGGAGTACGGAGACCGTGTAGCCGACTGAGACCTGACAACTGCTTGCCCGACTCGACTTGGAGTGAGTCGACCAGCCCAGTGGATGAAGAACTACTTTTTCTGGGTGCAGACCCATGGCAGATGGAGCACTATTGAGTTTGGGTGCAGACCTGCAGTACTCGTCTGGAGAGTACCTCTGTAGGCTATTAGGGGGGATGCACTACTGTGTTTGGGTGGCAGACCCCGGTGGGCAGCACTACTATGTTTGGGTGGATGACCTGCGGTACTCGACAGGAGGAGTACCTCAGTAGTCTTAGGTTAGTGAGCAGTACCTTGGAGTCGTGACAGGATAACTGTACTCGACAGAGATGGGGCTCTTAAGCAGTTACGGTTTCGATAATGAAAATCCTGGTTTGAGATGAGTCTTTGACCTTTGTGTTTATCTCATGATTGAGATGGGTCACTTGATAACTTAGGTATATGTATGGGAATATACCTGGGTAGTGGTTATCCGTTGTTTTTATATTCTTTGTGTTTCCTCATGAATGAGATGTGTTAATTGATAACATAGGTATATCTATGGGCATATACCTAAGTAGAAGTTATCTGTTGAGATCTTCTTTGTGGTTGTCCTTCTTGGATTTAGTGAGACCTCGAGGGTCTCGGGGTCCCTACTGATCATCTTTATACTCACCCCTACATGGGCTATGCCCACACCTCGTTGTGTTGGTCGCAGACGACGGGCAGCGCTGACAGAGGCCGAGTGTTCGAGGACTGGATGGTACCCGGAGGTGGAACTCACGACGAGTCAGTATCCAGAGGTGGACTTCACGACGTGACAATGCTCGGATGAGGTTGACGGGAGAGAGCATTATAGAGGCTATCTGTACCTACCCTTCAGGTAGGATCCGTGGTGGACGATCCAGGAGCTACTCTATCTGTACCTACCCTTCAGGTAGGATCCGAGGAGGACGAACCAGGAGCTGCTTCCATTCTTCCAGCTGTTAGTCTTTTTCTGTTGTACTTTCGTTCAGTTGTAGCTGTACTTTCAGTTGGGTTTGTATTCTGGCCCACTTACATTTCAGCACTTTCTTTTGTACTTAGTGTTTTACTTCCGCTTGTACTCTGTGTTGTTTTGTTTACTATTATAAAGACAATGCCTTCCCAGTTATCGGATTTTACGCCTTTGGTGCTAGTCGCCAGCCCCTGGCCTATGGAAGGCGGGCTTGGGGTTGTCACGGCACGGGCCCCGAGGACGGGTCGTGACATCATCGATGGTAGTTATTCTTTCCAAGGTAGGCTTATAGGTCTAGGGGAGGGATTTTGGTAGGCCAATGCTTCACAGCTTGGCCAGACATAAGTGGTTGGAGAGGTGTGAGGAATGGGTAGAGGTGGTGGCCTTTTATTCTGAAGGAAAAATACTCACATGGTATTCTTGAAAAGAAGTAAGGTGTGCACATGTTCATACCTAATAAAAGCCATACCAAACCACCCAAACTCATTAATGGCTAGTGATTGGCCTAAATATATCCATATAATGGTTTTTAGAAATGTTTCCTCATCATTTGGGCCATTAAACTAAGGGTTTTAGACCATTTTAAGCCTAATTACACATTAATCACCCTAATTAATTTTAATCACTTTCCCTAATTATTATTTTTGAAATTTAATTAGATATTATTAGAATAAATATATTATATTTACTATAATTATGTATATTATAATTTCAAAATTCAAATAGTAGATGTGGAAAAATTAGGATTAATGCTAATCTCATAGGTCGAAGTATTAACTACTTTTAGTAGAAAAATGATCAAAAGACTGTTATGTTTTTATATTAAATATGAAAAGGTAAATTTATTCAAATGAAATAAATTTTATTTAATTTTTTTTAATTTATCCAATTGGACATTAAAAAAAATTATAATATAATTTAAAATTAATTATTATTTAAATGAAAAGATAGTTTTTACCTTAAACGCATTATTTTTCACTATTCCATAAAAATGATGTTTTTCAGAAAAATCCTAAAACTTAATCCGAATCTATTTTTGACATTATGAATTCAAATTTTTTTTATTTTATCAAATTAAATTCATAAATGTTCCAAAATTAATATTTAAAATACATTCTAAACTATAAGGCGATTAAAAACGCCTGAATATAGTGTTTTATGTGAAATATTGGGTTTGATACTATATTATGATTACCAAATCTAGTGGATGAAAATAAAAAATAAATTATTGAATACATAACATACTTATATCATTAATATCACTCACTATTTGAAATTAATTAAATCTATTAGGGTAAAATATCTTTGTGAGAAAAAATTATTTTTCTATAAAAATATGCTTTTAAGATTCAATTGCTTCTAATATTCATTTATAATTTATTTTTAACCAATGAATTACTTGCCTAATAAAATATAGTTTCAAATTTTTGTTACTACTATTTATAATAGCTATTTTATGTCTTATTACATTAAATAATAATTTTTTAATTATAGATTGTTTCTCGGTGAGTCTTGGTATTTATTATGGTGTAATACATCTATGAATGACGATTTTGTGTTTAACCCAAGAAATATAGGAAGGTCATTGTTTCATATGATGTACACCAACCTAGTTTCGTGTGAATTTCAAGATAAAACGGTGTTTCATGCATTAGAATATATAGAATATATTTTAAACATTTAATTTATTTTAAGTTATACAAATATTATATTACCTTATGTGCTTGATGTCGCATGCATTACACGCTATCAAATACGTGGTTATGACTTTAATTTTTTTGGGTGTCAAATTATCCCCACCATATTTTAATTTCATCCACCTAATTTAAAGTCAATATTTATTATAGATTGTGTGATATTTTCAACATTTAAATCCCACATCCTGATAAGATATCATGAAACATCCTCTAGAGAATATAGAATGGAATGTATAAAGTTCACATGGACTACCATGTAACTAGGTATATAATTAGGATAACATTACTGTAAAGTAGAGATATATACATGGATGAAAAGCATAAATATTTATAAAGAGTGAATGAGGTAATCAATCACAAAAAAAATTGATTGGTTAATGGAAAGTTGAGGACCTCAAACCCATATGTATGTGATGATTTAGAAGACCATCAGTTCAATATAAATTAAGGTATTAGGACCACCTTTTAGTTGTAATTCATTTTAATAATGTTTCATAATCCTTTTACTTACCATAAATATATATTAATATTCTTACATGATAGGTTTCAATGTCTTATTAAAAATCCTATATTTTTATGCTCTGAAAAAATTATAATACATCCCTTTAATCCAAAAATTAATTACCAATAACAAATTTTTTTATGCCTGAAACACTAAAAGAAAAATTTAAAGGATCATAAGGCCAATGCAAGAGTGAAAAGTCTAATTATTTGTCTTTAAATATCTCCCATGATAAATATGGTTAATAGATTAATTATTAATCATCAAAAAATCTACTAGTGTTTCATAATTAATATTTATTCATTAAATTGATAAAATAAAAACAATGAAAATTAACAAGGACATTGCACAGGTCAGTAGTTTGCATGAAACCCATATTATCCATCGGTTCTTAGTTCATGTCCCATAGACTTTTTGGATTTTATTAGTTTTTACCTATCCTACAGAGATTCATTTTCTAAATCCATAGTAATATAACATCCAAATATAAATATGATGGACATCCTTGAAATTAGGTTAATCTCTTAATATCATTTTAACTAAGGTTTTAAATACAACCAAAAAAAATAAATACCTTATCCATTTTATTTCACATAGGACCTTCCATGGTCTTAGTTTTATGTATAATATCAATATTTGGATTTTTTAAATCATGAAACCATATCTTCAATAAAAAACTCCTTAGGATTAACCTTGATTATTCATTATCAAAATACTTTAAAATTCATTATAATGTTTAGTAAAGGAAATCTGGATTATCCTAATCATATCCCCCAGGAGTGTCAAACTAGGTGCACAGTAAGACCCATTGTCATGTACCATGTTACCCTTAGTCAAGCCCAAAACACCTTTTTAGATTTATTACTCCATGGTACTTCTGTGATTGAACCATGTCCAATTATAGTATCCAGACAGGGATGTATTCCAAGGATGACCCACACAATATTTATGTTACCAAATTTCTTGGGTTTTCATCTATAATTATTACAAAATTATAACTTAGGGATATGTTCTAAAATATATGTTTTCCTAAATCTAGCTCCCAATGTAGCTACTGAACTTCCTTTGCTACCAACTATTCAACCCAAACCTAGATAGCCTAGAGCCGGTGTCTGGTCCCATTTACATTAGCCTGATTACAAGGAATAAAGCCTTGAATGACTGATCAATTTAGTTGTCTAGGTAAACTAGACACATAGATGAATATTTCATGATAAATGGGTAAACTAATTACAACCTTTTTCTTCTTCATAAAAAATAAACATTGAGTATGATCTCTAATCAATATATTATATTCCTTCATAACATTCATAGTTTTCTTCTAGGATTTATAGGTAAGGAATCATAATAAGCGTGAGATCAAATACTCAGTAAGGAAAAAATATATCATAAATAATAATGAATCAATGAGAATAGTCAATATGGAAAGGTAAATAACTAAACAAACATGTCGTGTAGTCAATAAACTAAATGAATTTACATAAGCACTATAGAAAGCTAATAACTGGAAACACAATCCATTTCAAATAACTAGATATGGAAATATAAATATGGAAAGTTAGGAAACTGAAACATTGAATTTATTAATTGAACTGAAAATGAAATGTATCCATTGATATGTCCACACAAAACCTCATGGATGAATAATAATTGAATATAGAAAATGAAATTTATCGATAGATATGTCGATGAAAAATCTCATGGATGAATAATAACAGATTAAAATGAAGAGAATACTTAATTACTTATTTCCATGCTTCCTATGTACATGGTGAAATTACCATCAAGATATTTTACAATATGGTGTACAAAATGTTGTTTATAACCCCTTCTAAGGTGTCTAACCAAATGACTTATCCCATTAGACTATCGATTCACTATGGGGATATCTATAACTGGTCCCTTTTATGTCATACCAATCCAAAGAATTCATTATCTTTAAAATAATTGATTTAACAATGTTCCGTATCAAATATTTGTATGGAGTAAAAGATATAGATTTATCAGTAATAGGCTAGATAATCAAATAATAGTAAAACTAGGAACCGTATGTAAAATGGTATATGTTTTAGGAAATAGTAATAGCCATGATAAATTAAATGGATAAATTTGGGGAAATTAAATGTTCAATGATCATAAGAGATTTAATATTTCAAGATAACTAATAAATAAATGATGGAATTGAATGTGAATACTATCCTTGGACAAATAAATCATAATCCAACCAGATAAAGATTAATGATAATATCAATACAACAAATCCCTTATGGAGTAAAAATAGAGGGTTATTGTCATTGATAAAATAAAATAATATCATTTTAAAATATTCTTGAGGAGAAAATTTATTGAATATGAAAAACCTTTTGAAAAACAAAACGTCAATGAAATGATGGCTGATGAATCTGTACAAGTTATAAGAGGAAAAAATAATTTTCCTTTTGTATTCCAAAAGATTAGAAAATTACTTGTTTGGAAAGTGACATGAATATTCCGTTGAAACATTGGTAAAGGAAAAAATGGCAAAAAATTATTTACCAAATAATTTTAATATACTTTTTGAATTTTTTTTATAAAACATGGTTTTTAGAAGAAAACATGTTCTTCTACTAATGAGTGAAACATATTAATGTTATCATAAAATCATTTTCTAAAACACATTGAGTACTAATGAGTGGAAAAATGGTACTAATACATGAAAATAGTCCTTAATAACCATGTAAGAATGTAAGGTATTAGTGAAAACTGGTTATATAATTTCCTTAAATAGAAATTCCATTAAAATATCATTAGCATTAGTCATGTGGAAAATTATATTTAAGAATTACATAGAATCCCATACCACTTTGAAATATTTTAAAACATAATACTCAAGAAGTAATAACATTATATGAATGTATAAAAAATTATGAGAGTAAGAAGATTCATGATACATCATGTAAAGGTTATTACATACACCATGTAAAAAAACTAGGTTCATGACAACAATTAATCCTCAATGGAATGTAAATTGAGATGAAAATCTTATACCATTGTGGTAACAATTGAATTTCAAGAAACTGTAGGTATTAATCATTAAAAAAATAAAATACCATGAAGATAATATGGTTCATGATATTATATTTCAATGTGGTAGTAATTACACCATATATAAGAAATTATTCATAATATAATTTAATATGCATCACGGAATGAAAATGAGATAAGAATCCCTCACCTTGCATTTTCTTTCAGGTGAACATCCATTAAATTACTATATAATAAAATTATTTTAATTTTATACTTTATTCATAACTTTTTTCATGTTTATAATTAATTTTATTTTAATTATTACCATGTTTTGTACAAATATTCAAAAAATCAAGTTTACATGAGGTGTTTTTTACCACATTTGGTTTATGTGTCAAAACAACTATTGTTGGTCAACTATGGTCATAAGGTTATTTATATAAAAAATACATAATAATAAAAATGAAATAATTATCATATTTATAAATCAATTATAATTTGAAAATAAATCATTAAATATGGTTATGGAAAATGAATTCACATTACAGTCATAGAGACGGTAGGATGTACAGACACATGAGTAAGATTTCCATTTTTCAATTGGTGTTTTGGAAAGTAGTTATATAACACCATATCATTCACTAATAATAATTATATAATAAATAACATATTATATAATCATAAATACTTATATAAATAATTATGTGATGTAAAATTAATCCCACCATGTCAAGGAGGATGTAGTCCAAACGTCTACAAACAATGTTATCTCTTTTAAAGATTTTGATAGGGTAATAAAGGAGAAGATATATATATATATATATTATATACAGAAATATAATTATGTAATTATTATCATATATATGTTAATTATTTCTCATATTATTAATTGAACTCGTTATTTATGCATTCCATGTTTTGTATTAACGAATCACAGTGCTTTGAGGGGGCGGTAGTCCACACTTCCTCAAACGATGTTATGGTGTTAACATAAAATGGGAAGTATAATTCGTAGGTTTAGTAAAGGGATTAAATAAGTGTTAAGAGACAATAAATTTCATATATAATATATATAAACATAGTTCTCATCATAATGGCTACCATGAGTGGTGGTAGAGAAAAATTGAACAATCATCGTTTCAGGAGGCAGTAGTTCGTCTTATATAGAAACATTATGTTTGTCATCCATTAGATGGTGGTGTGTGTGAGTGTAGGTATAAATATCATCATAAATACATCATAGTATATTTAAAATACTGGTTTTTTGACATAATAACATAATAATGATATTTTAGGGGTTGGATAATGTAAATTAAACTAAAGAGATTTAGAAAAGACTATACCTTTTAATCGGGTAACTTCTTTTGGTTTCACCAAAAGGAATCCATAGAATGTATTATTACCAAAGGAAGCCTACTAGGTCTATGGGAGGGATATTTGGAGGAAATTTTATTAGATATTTTATGATATTAAGTGGTGGGTTTGGCGGGAGGAATGGGTAGAGGTGGTGGCCTTTATTAAGAAAAGAAAATGACTCGCATGGAATTACTAAAAAGAAGCAACATGCGAATATGTTATTACCTAATAAAAGTCATAAAAAACCACCAAAAATCATGAAATGTAAGGTTAAAGGCTGAAATATTTTCATAAAATGGTTCTTGGACAAGTTTCTAGGTCATTTCATCCCTTAAATATAGGGATTTAGTCCATTTAAATTCTAATTACACCTTGATCACTATAATTAATTTTAATCACATCCAATAATAATTTTTTTCAAAAAAATTGTTGATATTTTTAGACAAAAATATTATCATTAATACAATATTTTATGTTTTATTTTAAAAATTCAAATCACAAAAGCTGAAAAATTAGGATTAATGCTTATCTCATAGATAAACAGATTATCCAGTTTTAGTAGAAAAATGTTCAAAAGATTATTATGTTATTATATAAAATTTAAAAATGTAAAATGACTATAATGAAATAAATTCTATTTATATATTTATAATTTATGCAGTGTGACTTTAAAAAATATTGTAATATAATTTATCATTAATAATTATTTAAACAAAATATTGTTTTTAACTAAAATGCAGTATTTTTCACTATTCACTAAAAAATGATGTTTCTCAAAAAAATAAAAAAAAAACCATCCTAAGATAATTTTGACATTATGAATTCCAAAAGTATATTTATTTTATCAAATTTAATTCATAAAAGTGTCAAAAATAATATTAAAAATAGGTTCTCCATTATAAGGTGTTTAAAAATGCCTGAATATAAGTTTTTATGTTTAAAATTTTGTTTGATCCTATATTATTCATACCAAATATGTCGGATTAATATAAAAAATAATCGATTGACTATATAAAATATTTATTAAATTAATATCACTCACTATTTTTAATTAATTAAATATATTTGTGTAAAACAACTTTTTGAGAAAAAAAATAGTTTTCTATGAAAATATGCTTTTAATAATCAATTGGTTCATATATTCATTTATGACTTATTTGTAACCAATTATTTAGTTTTTGAAACCATATATTTTTTTATGTTAGTTAATATTATTCATAATGACTATTTTATATTTTATTATATTAAATCATAATATTTTTATTATAGATGATTTCTCGATAAGACTTGGTGTTGGTTATAGTGCAAGCCATCAAAGAAGGTCACTTTTGCATTTAATGCAAGATATATAGGAAGGTAATTGTTTTGTATGATATAAGATAACCCAGTATAATGTAAATTCTAGTCAATCTCTATGTTTCAGGCATTGAAACATATAAAATATATTTTAATTACTAAATATATTCTAAAGTATATGGATGTTATATTAATTTACGTGATTGTTGTCATGTTTCATTAATGGTATCGAATACATGGTTCTAACATTAGTTTTTTGGGGGTGTCACAATAACAATAGAATGTTTTATGAGTTAATACATTTGGATTTTACCCCACCTAGTACTTCTATTTGATGTCCGCCTGTCATTTTCTCTAAGAAGGATGAAGGAACCCTTAGTCATGTATATATTATTTATAGTTGAACTAGATTTTGGTTATCAACTAGTATCATTTTCCTCAAATAGATGATATCTTTGACCAGATCTGAGGATATATAGTGTTCTCAAAGATTGATTTGGGATGATTCTATCATCTGGTGTGATTTATTCCTTCAAACATATGATGTACAATATTCCGAAGTCAATATATATTATACATGTAACGGATTATGTTTTACAGTTTTAATAACATTCCAATTATTTTTATAACATTGACAAATAGTTTTTCCACCCCTATTAAGAATTTTTCATCTTGGTTTTTGTAAAAAAATCGTGGTGTATTTTCAAAATCAAGGTAACCCTGAAAAAATGTGATATCATCATAAATGCACTAAGAGATAATAATTTATATGATAATCTCACAAAGTGACACTTCTAGATAAATAAGGTTCACTTCATGTTTCATATTATCTCAGGAACATAAGTATCAGTTTATTTGGTGATGGTGATTGTTGTTATTTCCTAATATCATCCCATGAATGTGTTTAATATATAAAGAATCATGGGTATATATCGCTATTAAACACAATAAATATGGGAATTATCATGCCTTGCGACACAACTTAATGGTCAAAATAAGAAGGGTGTGACGTTCAGGTCGTATGAATCGTATGAGAAGGCCTTACTAGAGTGGGAAGTAAGGTATACATTAGCACTGACATTAATTATTCTATAGCCTGGTAGAGGCTATACAGTATTTTTGATGCATCGATCATTTGGATAATATAAGTTCATATGCATTAGGATTGATAAATTTGGTATGGGTTTCTCTAGTTGAGACCACATGAACGTAATTACCTTACTCATGATCTCAAAAGTTGTTGTAGTCATTCTTGACTTGCACTTCTGGATACATTACCATAAGGGTAGGAACCTTTTGGTATTTATAGACCACAAGAACCTAAAATATATTTATAAATATCCTGAATGTAATCTTAGACAGTGAATATGGATAAAATACCTTCAATATTTTGACATTGAGATTTCCTATATACCTAGAAAAGACAATATGGTAACTGATGTGCTAAGATGGAAAACTCATGCATAAGTCGTTTAGAAAGCTAGTGATGGTTGGAAGTTGATGTATCTCTTTTCAAAAGTGAATATAAATTTTCAATAAAGTCATGTGTGACCTTTAATATAGCCTTAGTAGTTACTTATTATCTCCTAGATATGGTGAAGATAATGTCCTTTTCTGACCCTGAAGGTTTGGTCCTATGGAAAATTATTTCTAGTGAGCACAAGCCTCCAAATTGGTCAATATATGAATATGATAGCCAAAACAAACATGGTTTATCTAAGTTCCTACATTCATGATAAATGATCTGATTTGAGAATCACATGCTTATAAGTTGGAATTTCACCTAAATAACTATCTTGAAGATGTTTCGTGATGTGTGATGCCAGTAATCATGGGTAGGATAACATGCTAAATTGTGGGTTTTATAACTAGGTGCCCATATGTGAGTAGGTGAAGGAAGAACACTAGTGGACTCATGGACTTTCAATGTAGTTACCTATCCCAGAATGAAAATGGGATGAAATTTTGATGGAATTTATGACTGTTTTATTGAGGTTTCCTCTAGGTAGTGAAATAGTTTGGGTAGTCGTGGATTGATAGATAAAGGAATCAAAATTCATTTCTACCTGAGGGACTTTATCATTTGAATATATAGAAACATGTTATGTTTATTAGATTATATTCCTACATGGAGACCTTCTTGCTATCATTTCAGAAAGGGAAACTCATCTAATATTAAGGGATTTTTCAACGGTTATATAAATATTTTCATAAAAAGGAGATATTGATAAGAGCTTTGATACCTCACACTAATTGCTACATAGAATAGATTATACTGGTGTTGAAGGACATGATCTGAGAATGTGTCCTTGATTTCAGGGGATCTTGAGAGAAAAATATACCCCTCATCTTGTTTTCCTATAATAATAGATTTTAGTAAACAATTAAAATGGATCCATATGAGGCCATATATTTTAGGTCATGTCATTCACCCCTATGTCAGTTATAAGTAGGAGAGTTACTACAACTAGGTCCTAGTATTGTGTAGGATAATTTGGTTTAGGTCCAGCTGATTCAGAAGTGTACGGATAATACTAAGTCTAGATTCAAATCATATGTCGATTTTCATCTAAGGCCTCTTTTGTTCGAGGTGTACGATAATGTTCTCTTATGAGTATCACCCTGGATTGGAAATACAAGGCCATAGAATCAGTTGAATATTTCACCTCATTTTCTTAAAAAAAACATAGATATTCGATGGAGTTGAGTCAGAATATTATCAGTTGTAGCTACCTAAAAGGTGCCATTCTATGCATGTCTTTGTCCATGTTTCACAGCTTCACCGCTACGATGATAATTTTTCTCATAATTTTGATCACAAGGATGTGGAATTGGATATCAATAATATTTTTTAGGAGTATCCCATTTTCATTTTTGAATATAACATCTTTTCTCCCTGAAGTGTGTCTATCCATTAAGTGTCGGTGTTTGGAAACAAAACCATATACAGGATAATACTTAGGGGTAGGAGGCCAATGTTCATGCTTAATGGATTAAGTTATTATTTGATTAGGTTTTAACACTCATTAAATGAATGATCAAGGATGTTTTACTTTAAGGGAGGAATTCTGTGAGATCATATCTATTACTCAAGGTATGGAACCTTTTTCCTTTATTTTGAAACCTTATGTTTTTTCTTACGAATTCCCATTATGGATTAAGGAAGGGTTTTCAAGGATCATTGGATTTTTTGGAGCCTGTAGCTCTAGATTTTAAATATGAAAAAAGGCTACATGATTTTTAGAAATTATTAATCCCATTCTACATGGTAAGAGTAACCATTTTAGGTGTTATAGGGCTCCAAAGAGGGGAGTACATTAGCTTCCCAGTGTCCATCTAAACATTCACTACAACTTGTATAGAGAGTGTTACACAGGTAGAGGGGGGTGTGTCTTTGGACAAATTGTGCTCCCCCAACTACACATGCCACTATCCTTAGACAATAGCTCAAAAATAGTTGGTGAATGATTTGTCCAACCATGTAGAAAAATCATGAACCTCTTAAAAGTTTTTTTATAAGTTTTACCCTACATCTTTAAATGGGGTCACCCATATCTCTTTTTCTTCCTATAGTAAGAAACAACCCTAGATTTCCTATAATTTTAATCTTCAAATCCTCCTCTTATTTTATTTTATCCCAATTCATCATCAAGACTCTAAATCAATTGATTTATATCACATTGGATATCTACCAACAAGATCTTCCAAAATTCGTCTCTTTTTATTATTTTTCTTCCAATCAAAGACACTATTTTCAGGTGAGATCATTTGCCCTATTTTCAAGGAGTAAAAATTATATTCCATTTTCATACAATCAAGGAAAAAATAAGGGTTGATACTCGATGAGTCATCTATTACATGAATTAGGTAAGTTTTCTATGACATTATTCTCAATGTATCATTTTTTTAAAATTTGTTGTCATTATGGCATGCTGATTTCACCAGGTGTTTCTTATTTAAATACATCCTAATTATTTTATGTTTTCTAGGTTTTTTTCTAGACCATTATGGCACCTATTTAAAAAATTGTAGGTTTACACCTCATTATTAATAAGCCCATGTAGATTTTTTTCATTACCATGCCTTTAGTGACACGTGTTCGGTTAACCTGAGACTTTGTTCAGGTGTTCTTGATTTGATATTGTTATGGAAAATGTTCCGTTATAATTAAATGAAGAATTAAATTGTAAAATATAATATATATATATATATATATATATCAATTTTCTTTTGAAATAATTTTAAATATATAACTTTTTTCTCATCCTCAAGTCACCCAGTCATGTATGCTGAAAGTTAATGGAATGAACAAAATGAACCAAAATTTTCATGAGAAATACATTGCATACGATGACATATGTACATGAATGAATTGAGTATAAGGTGGGTACTACATGTGGACCAATTTCATCTTAATATGAGTGGTTATAATTAATACATCTTTGGATTCTCTATGGAATTCATTAAGAACTCAGAGGACGCCATTCTGATTCATTAAGATGATTGCCATGGGGGATTTCCTTTGAGGATTTTTTTCATTGAATTATTTTTTTAATGTCTTAGTATTCTACCAATGATTCACATTTCACTTTTCCATATAATATAATTCCTTTGATACACTCATTGGATTCATCGTGATGTCTTCGAACATGGATCACCATGGATTCACCCCACTGGGCCCGATCAATATTTTCCTCTGATTATCGTGAAAAGATCCATGGACATAGATAGAATATTTTATATTAGAATTAAATTTTTATACCCCTTGTCTTAAACTAAGACCCCAATCTCCATACTACATTAGTTAATACTATGAGTTGGATCGACCCCTAAGTTTAATGATGAATTGTTTTCTCTATAGATCCTATTTTATTATTATTATTCAAATTACTACATTTTTAATAGTATATTATAATTTATAACCCTTGTATAATACTTAAATGAAATAAATTTTAGATACACCAGTTGAGGCTGAAGCAAGTGTGTTTTATATATTTTAACAATACATTACTTCTATATACAGGCACAAAATTATAGTGTATATTCCCTGATTGGGTTTGTATACACACCATTTATGATGTCCTAATGAGTTTATCTGACACACATTTTGGGTTATCATTAGTACTCTCAAATATTATATGATTGCATGAATGGATACGAATAAGAATCCCATGCTAGAAACATGTCTTCTTACTTTAGGATGGGATCTTGGCAGTAGATTACTGATCTAGTGATTATGATTCTTTGATAGATTTTTTCTTTTTGAATATTTTCTATATTATGTATTGTATTTTTTGACGAATTCCATGTATACATGATTTAAATTTTTTTAGGTTTTACAATTTATCATTTTGAATATGATACAGTTTATTTATTATAATGATTTTTTAATTCTTTGATTCTTTATTCATTATTCAACTACCTTATTGATTTTTCTTGTGATTTTTTGTTTATATATCCATCTTCACTGACATAAAACACTTTAAAAAGAGGTAATAGTCTCCCAATAGGCACACCATTGTCCATCGCTTCTAGTAAGTAGCCATTGGAATTTGAGGAGGTGTGCTTGAGGGCATGCATATGACCGGGTTCGATTACTATAGAGTGAACTGGGAAAGTAATAAAACACTTAATTCCCTAGAAATCTTCAAAAAAATATAGAGAGGGAACTCATAGAGAATAAGAAAAGGAATGGAGGATCAACCAAAGATAACTTGTAAAACATCATAGTGCCTAAAAGATACACCTTATGATATTTTATGTGACACCGATAGAAATATAGATAAACTATTTAGGGGTTTAAAAACACACATTTGAAAGGATATTTAAATCAATGAGTCTAGGATTTATAATTAATTAGTTATAAGACCCTAAATGTAGAGATAGATTTAGGTTAATGTTTTCATGGTTGTGGGGATAATAATAAAATAATGGAGTTTCATGATGTCGAGTAAAATGGTAATGAAAGAAAGAGGAACCAACAACCCACATGAAAATAATGTGGGTTGAAGTATCATGGTAATTTACTAAAAGGGATGAAGAAATTCTTCAAGTTTGTGAGTGAATGAAACTAGGTTGATGAATATAAAAGATACAAAAATAAGTTTTCCATCTTTATGGAGAAAATTAAGGAACCTCTTAGTAAATAACCCATGGTTCAATTCATCAATTTTTGGGACAAAGGTAACTTTGAATACTAGAACACTTACCTATGAGTCTGTGAGGGTAATCATCATCAACAATCACCACATCCAAAGTATAAACTGAAAGATTATACCATCACTACTACCGAAGTGGAGTGTGAAAATGAATTCATTCAAGGTACATGTCCTATTCACTAAGGAATGGAATTATTTTTATTTTAATCGATGTCCCCAAATCTATATGTATATAAATGTACATATAACTCAGTGGTAAAATTATTGAAACCCAAGTGTTGGACTATTTTCATGGTTTTGTTTCTATTAAAATTATTCTGGAAAACTAATAATCCTTCCCCTAGTAGAATTTTAGGCTATAAATTGCAAGGATCGGATCAATTTATATTGATCACAAATAATTATTCTATAATATGAAATATTTTTCATATTCCAAAAAAAACCCAATGCTCATATACAAATGAAAGGATGATCGTGAATATCTTTGTGTAAATACCTCAATGGTGTGGTTTTTTATACCCTATAATTAAGTATAACATTCATATATCGATGAGTAAAAGGATGTTGTCAACCTGTAGTAAATTCCCTATACGAGGGAATACAATGATGTATTTATTGATGAGTTACCTAAAAATCCACCATATCATGTGGTAGAGATCTCAATGAATCTTATACCTAGAGGCAGCCAAATTTCTAAATCCTTATATAAGATAACACCTTTAAAACTTGAGGAACTAAGGAATCATTAGTGAGGAGACATCGAAAAAGGTTTTATACTCCATTTTTCACCGTCGTGGGGTGCACCAGTTCAATTTGTTAAGAAAAAAGGATAGATAAATGCGGTTTTTTATTTATTACTAGAAGATCGACAAGAGAACCAAAAAATTAAAATTATCCTCTTCCATGGATTGATGAATTGTCAGATCAACTATAAGGAACTCAATACATCTTAAAGGTGGATCTCTATTTAGGATATCATCAGTTGATAGTGAAAAAGAATGATATTCATAAAAAGACTTATGTACATGTTATGAACATTATGAGTTCATAATGATTACACTCTTACTTACTAATGGAATATAAATCTTCATAGATTAGAGGAATATAGTCTTTAGATAATAACTAAACAAATTTAAGGTAGTATTTTTAATTGATATTCTAATTTACTCTAATAATAAAAAAAGAACATGAAGAGAATAAAATGATTTTAAGAGAGAAATTATGTGTAACACCTTAATATTATAAAATAATATCATTCTATTCAATGTTTTATGTGACATTCAACATAGAGCTTAAACAATCCTCAAAATATATTCATTTATATTTTATCTCTTCAATATCTAGAAAGACATGCAACCACAAGTCTAAAGGAACTAAAATATAGAATATATTTATAACCCATATGTTGAATTGGTAGCTATGAATAGTACAAACTAAATTATAAAATATATGGTAATGTATTGATTTAGAATAAAATAATAATCATTTAAAATAGAATGAATTTTTTATGAAATAAATTCATTTTCTAAATAACGGTTTAGTCAAAATTTATATACATAATTTAAATATATTTTTTAATTTATTTAGTGAATTTCAAAAATTAAAATTCATTTTTAAAATATTAATACCAAGATTATCTTATGTTTTTTTTGGATTTTGATGAGAAGTTTGATTTTTATGTAGAATGAATATGATGAATTTTAATTGAAATTTTGATTTTTCATTTAAATAATTTATAATAATAAATTATATTTCAATTTGGTTTTAATGTAACATTAGTTCAATTGTATATAAATTAATCCATTTTAGGTTTTCTGGATCATTTTCATAATGAAATTTTCTATAAAAAATATGTAATCTTTTCTCATTGCATCTCCAAGATTAATTTTAAATTGAAAAATTCTTATTTGGTTCGTTGAATTTGAAATAATGGATTACATTTTTGAAACCATCATAATTTATAATTTCAAATATTTTCAAAATAATTTTTGACTACATTAATTGTTAAAATATTATATATTAATTACTATGGTTAAGGTAATAATGGATTTAACATGGTTAAATCTAAGAAGTAAGGGTTAAAATGACCTACCATTTGTATAAAACCAATTCTATGATAATATTTTGTCCTTATATCATCTATTTTCTATTATTTACCATTTTGGAGGCTTTTGTCATGCTAACAATGTGGTTAATATTTAATCTTTTCAATAACATTTCATGTTTTTCGCTAACCTTTCTTAGAAAAGGCCACCCCTTTACTCTATTATTCACACCTTAAATCCATATTGGTTCCTCCAGTACCTACCCAAATAACATCCCAAAATATATCCTCTCATCATATAATCCTTATTTGTTTAATAATTCCATCATAGGAAGTCATTAGTGCTACCCTAAGGAATATACCCCAAAAGGAGGTGATGTTATTCATCGAGCATTTTATTTATTTCTTCCTCCACCGCCATCAATTATTTTTAAAAAAGGATGATATAATAATATCAAGATCTTCAAAATAATTATATTTTTATGTTAGGTTCATTACCTAAAACCACCCCCAATTCGATCATATGGGTTATGAAATCATCATTCGTGTGTATGATGGACTACCGTTTCGTGAACTGGTTTCATTTATTTTTCCATTACCACCATCAAGAGTTGTGTATGGTGATTGACATAGAAATTATATATGATATTTATAAAAAAATTATACCTATGGAGTAATTATATAATATATACCTTTTTATTTTCCATTCCTTTGGAGATGTTATAATGTTTCTCATGTGAATAATCACTACTACAAAAACGGGCAAGGGAAGCGCTACCCTTTTATCAGCGCTAAAATAAGTGCTGATAAAGTGGGCCTTTATCAGTGCTAAAAAAAGGGCTGATAAAGGGGGGCCTTAACAGCGCTATTAAAAGGGACCCTTTATTAGTGCCTTTTTTAGTGATGATAAAGGCCCCCCCTTTATGAGTGCTTTTTTTAGCGTTGTCAAAGGGGACCCCTTTATCAATTCTTTTTTTAGTAGCGCTGATAAAGGGGGGATTTATCAGTGCTTTTTCCTACCGTTGATAAATTTTATGTTTCAAAAAAAATAATTTTTCATGAAAAATAATATATTGTTATATGAGTATATTTATATTGATATAAATATAATATATATTTTTTAAATATGTTTTAGATAAGTATAAATAGACTATTACATTTAATATATAAAAACTTTAGTTAAAATGGATTTAAAATATGTTAAAAAATATTATTAATTAATAATTTTCTAATTATTATCGATTAAAAATCATTTAATAACAATTTTAAGACACAAAAAACCAAAATAATTAATAAAAGATATAAAATAAGTTTAAAGTGTAACTCAAACTTCAAACGGCCATAATTTTTGATTCGGGTGTTCGTTTGAGCTCTACCGCATATCAAATCGAAGCCTGCGATGAGCTCTACATGATTGTGACCCAAGAAAAGCTTCAGTAACATTTTCTAAGCCCAAAAGGCCCATAAGGCCTCAAAAACTAAGTGTTTAGTCTGGATACACCGATTTTTTTACATTCAAACATGTATAACTTATGATCCAGTTGTCTGTTAGGCTTGTACAACATATAATATTGAATGTTGTTTCATTTTCTTCGATTTTACTAGTTGTGAAGTTGAAACAGGATTTGGTATTATAATTTATGGGCATTTTTACATTTTATGGCTTTTCAAATACACAAATATATATATGTATTTATTGGTAAATATGAGTGTGCATGTGTGTCTTTGTGTGTATGTTGTATATATGAATGTATGTATTTATTTATTTATAAACACACATAAAAAACATATTTTATAAAGGTATTTAAAACTAATCTTATAAATATATATTAATATACAAATAAATATACGTATAAAAAATTGTAACTACAAATATATATATAAATAGATATAAATATATATTAATAAATGAATGAATATATATATATACTAATATATGAATAAACATATATGTATTAATATAACTAAATATATTTATATTAATATGAATCTATATTAATATAAAAATAAATATAACTATATATATATATAAATAGATGTATCATTAAATAGAAAAAAATGAAATGGCTTAGTGGTAAAGGTGTAGGCGCGCAAGGTGGAGGTCGTAGGTTCGAGTTCGGGTGGAAACAATGAAGTGCACATGCATGTGTGGGAGGCATGGGAAAGAGCAGTGCGCGGGAGTGGGGAGGGGCCTCCTAGCGCTAATAAAGGGGGGGGGAGCGTAGTTAAAATCTCCCCCCGAATATAAATTAATTTTTATTATTTTTTACTTTTTTTACTTTTATAATTGCTAAAAAATGTTCTGATAAAAGTCTCATTTTATCAGTGCTAAAAAAATCGCTGATAAAAGACCCCTTTTATCAGTGATTATTTTAGCACTGATAAAATGGGTATTTAACCTGTGCTTTTTTAGCGCTGATAAAAGGGGTCTTTATCAGTTCTTTTCTGAGCACTGATAAAAGGGACCCCCTTATCTTTTCCTCGATTAACAGTGCTTTTTGAGCACTGTTAATGCACTTTTCTAGCGCTGATAAATGCTATATCTGTAGTAGTGAGTGGTTTACGGCCTTGCGAAGCGATGTCATTTGTTATTCAATAATGATTTAAATTAACTGTAATAAGGATAAATTTAATGAATATATGTGACATAAATAAAAAAATTATTATATTAAATAATTATTAATTATTTTTATGGATAATATATCATTTTACTTCTTACCTTTTCACTCAGTTAATGATGATAACATAGTTCATGTATGTGTGGACTGCCACCATCATGAAGAGTTGTAATTATACTCACATTAACACACCAAATCGATGATATATATATATAATGAAATTATATTTTATTATGACACAATGATCATTATGTAATTTTGAAATGTCACTTATCACATTTCCATAAGGACAACTGAAAAATGGAAACATAACTCATGCCTACGTACAGCCTACCATCTTTGTGGTTATAATGTACATCATTTCTCGACCCCATCTTTCATGATTAGTATTAAATTAATAATTTATGTTTAAATATGATATATATGTTATTATTATTATTATTACTATTCTAGTGTTGATTAAAATATATAATTTTTAAAATAATCAGAACATTCATGATTTAAAATGGATGAGAGAACAAAGAAACTAAAGCTGAAAATAATAAAAATAATGAAATATTAATAATAAAAACGTGATTAAATGATAATAAAGGATAATATATGATATTATAAATATTATTATGGTTTTTTTATAAATTAATAACATGCTTATAACCATTATAAAATTGGTTAAATCATGTTTTACTAAATGAAAGTATTATTTAAGGGTTTTGGATTTAATTTACAATCTATTAAGACTTATTTATTATTATGAACCAATTAACTTTTATGTGTTTTATATAATTACCCTTTGACATATAATATCAATATTCATTCATAATTTAGATAATTTTATGTTTCAATTTGAATTATTTAATCCAAGATGATTTTAATTCAAAATTAAAAAATGGTACAAGTTATTGTACAGTCTAAATTTCCTCTCTGAGGGTTGAGTTTATCTTTAAAAAATTACCTTCTTATGAATATTTTTTTAGAAATTACATTTCTCTTAAATTTCCATAATCATTTATGATGGATATGATGATTTCCAAAACGGTATACATTTTTATAAGTAGTGTTTACTTTGAATGTTATTTGATTATTTGGGTAATTATTAATAAAACTATAGCCTTTAATCAATATAGATATTTAATTTAAATTCATACTAATTAATGAATTAAATCAATCATTAGTTATTTTTAGAGTTATTTGGACTTACTTTGGTTGGTTAGGCCTAGTATAATATATCCCCTTGATGCATCAGTATGTATTATAAGAAAAAATAAGTTCATCAAAATAAACAGGATTCTAGCGGTAGTTTAAACAGTCATGTGAAAGTTCTTTACAATATAGGTATCATAATTCCTGAGATCATGGAGTCCAATAATTAAGCATTATATTAATTTATAAATTTTTTATTATTAATATATATGATACAGTGAAAATTATATTATATGTGGATGTATTTATTTATAATATTATTTATAAAATGAAACATGTGTTTACTTATTTACCTTTACAAATTTAATTTGACTTATCTATTATTGCAATCTAATTATTTAAATAGAATGTGTATTCAGTTATTTTCGAATCCATATTTATTATTCCCTGACAAATTCATATATAAATGGTTTCAATTAAATGTCATTTTTGTTCAATTATTTACCATTCCAGGTTGAATATTATTTAATTTTAATGATATATTCCATTGTACATAACCCTTACTAATAATTTCATCACACCATTGTTTTGTTTTCCTTTCCCCTTGATACAAAGAAAATATATTTTAATGATTTATCAAGGATGTAGTTAATTTTCATATGTTATGTGTTATGTTTTATTTTCTATTCCAAATTTAAAATAAGTATCAAGTATTTATATTGTTCTCTAAAAATGAAAAAATGATCAGTCCTTCATGATTATATTCATTGTATCTATTCTAATTTCATAATTCAATACAGTGGACCTATGTTACAAGGGTCATGGTCATTATAGTTGGTATCATAATAATTTTTTCATAATCCTTAGGAACTAGAATAAAGAAAACATAAAATAGGGGATGCTACACTATAGTAGAAATTTAGGATATATATAGAAGAACATCCTAACAGTTTGGATATGTAATTATTATGTGGGTTTTCCTAGAAATAAATCCATGTTTTGATACTACGAGTATACATAGTTATGGAATAGAGGTACCTAAGGGTTATATCAATGGAAGGGGTGCGTTGGGATAGACTCAATTGTCACTTAGTGAATGAAAAAAATCCATTACTGAATAACTTGTTTTACAATAAAAAGCTATATTCTAATTATAATTAACAATTTCATTACAAAATATTATGAAGCATTTTAAAATAATGAAACCATGTTTATGTTTATGATATTAGGTATGCATAATTTTTCAATTAATGTTAAATATTTAACTAGTTATTGGATAATAAAATATTATTCATAATGATATGATCTAATCATGAATATACTATTATTTATAAATGGATCCTAGTTTTAGGATAGATATGTAAATCAATTCACATAATCCAAAGTGTATGAGTGATCATTTCTTTGATGTGGTTAAGCTAATATTTGGAATTTAACTAGTTTCAAAAACATTCTCATCATATGGGGACATAGTATCATTGGGTAAAAATATAGGGAAATAATTCTCTATGAATTATGGATTTAATGGGATACATGAAAAGAATATGATGGAAGGAAAATAATTAAAGATAATGGAAATAATATAAATAAGTATTTTTCTACAATTGATAGTTATAGAAAAAATCTTCATGGTGCTTTCATAAAATGAATGGATGTTTTCTTCATGTTTAGAAAAAATGTTCATCGGTATTATGACTGAAAGGGTATGAAAAAGTTTCTAATGTATAATTATTTAACAGTTTGTAGATGGAGAACTATGTAAATCAATGTATCATGCATCAATATAATATACATGAAAAGAAACTAATTTATCATAATAATGATTATGCATGTACCATAGATGAAGTAGAATGAATAATGTTCTTTTGTTTGGATTCAAAAAAAAAATTCATTACTATTTTATCAACAACATCTGGGTGATAAGAATTTTGAAATGTGTAATGATTCTATTGTTATAATTTTTTTGTAATGAATTGAAATCATATATTGAATGATAACAATTACCAAGAAAAGTGATTAAGTGAAAATTTGAAATTATTAGAAAAATAATTATTGAGTGAAATATAACCCTTAATATGTTTCAGAAGTTGAGATAATGAAATTGGGATAAATTTATTATAGATATGGATTAAGAAAATTGGATACTATTGAATACCTTTGAACAGAATAACAATAAGTTCATTTGGAAAATTCAGTGACCTCCTATGTAATGTTAGTGAATTTATTTTTTTATAAGGATTATAAGATTAAAAATTTATGAAATTTTATTAAGTTAAATTTTGAACAAGGTTTTATAGAATTATTTATTTTGTTGGATAATTTGTTTGAACCATGTTGTTTTAAGAAGACAGTTAGAGATAGGTGGAAAGATTTGTCACCTTTTCATGACTCTAATGATCCATTAGAAGTTAATTTTAATTATTTAGGAATAAAAATTTTATTTTTGAATATAAATTAAATAGATTTAGGGACACATTAGAAACTGATTGAAGTGAAACCAAAAATTAATTTGTGATTATATAATAGAACTGTATCATGTATTTATATTTCATTGTAGTGTATGGAAATTCACCAAAATTAGAAAAAATGATCTTGAAAAAAGTTGTATTTAATGTAATCATCATTTGTATGATATCAGTGTCCTTTTTTTCTTGTATATTTGGATCATGGATTTAGGGTATTTAACCTTCTCTAGATCACCAACTTTCCTATAATCAATGTTCTCTATCACTCAACATCAGTATTTGGCTGTTATTATTCTATTCCATGTCTTTATTTTCATTACAAAAATATGTTCTACTAAATGTAAACCTAGTAATATAATTATTCTATTGTAACATTTTAACTTCCCATTCTATCTTATTAAGAGTATATTTAATTAACTATTTATATGATGTGAGTTAATCATGAAACTTTTTTCTAAAATTTCCATGGGGTCTAGATAGGGATGCAACCTTTAATCAAGAGAGTAGTGACTTTCGGAATCACTGGCATGTCTGGACGTTGAATCATTGTCCACATATATCTTTTTTATAGGAGGGAAGCTATGGGTGTGTTACCTAGGGAATCACAGGTCAATCATGTGGTATTTAAAGATGGATACATACCTTCCAAGGAATTCACCTTAAGAATCCCTTGTTTGGAATTAGGTAGATGATTCCATATGCATATATCTTCCAAGGGTTTCACATAGAGAATCCCTTATTTGGAATGGGGTAACTGTTTATAGATCTGGGTCATTTGTTTAAAATCATAATGAAGTAGAAATATGTTGAGCTATATTCACCATGGAGGTGGATCAAGTCCAATTCTCCCTATGTGGGAATGCCTAGAATGTTTACCGAATAGATGCATTAGGACAACTTTGGAGGAGGACTATATATATTGTTCCCTTAAAGGGAAGATGTCACATCATGAAAGCTAATCATAAAACCTCTAAGGGTGGATCAAGGAGGTTCATCCCAATGAGGGGGAAACCAAGATTTACCATTACTTTGGATTGAGCCTCAGGGATGCATCCTACATACCATGTTTAAAAGACATCGATCAAAATCCAAAATGTTTGATTGGGGATGTGGTGGGGCTTATTCATGTTATTTATCCTTCATAATAGGATCGATCTTGTTTGGATGAATTTTTATGGGGATTACATAGAAGATATTGCTCTATTATGCTGGAAATAATGAGGATGTGGTTGGGGATTTTGTGTAGAAGCATCGTAGAAGGATGGATTGTTCATCTAGAGAACTTGTGGCCTAGATAAAATAAATATAAATTATGGATGGAGTGGATGTTTTGTTGGGACTATTGGATTTGGACCTCAGATATGCTTCTTATGTATCCCCAATTGATTGGGAATCAAAGTCCATGTGGTTCGAGAAAAGTGCATTGGGGGAATAAACATGAGGAGGTGGCCCAATGAAATGAAGGGTATGGATTGGGATTACATATAGAAATGACCCATTTGGGGGTGGGAACATAATGGGGCTTACACCTAAAGGGATTCCTATTGGAAATAGGAACTCTAGGTCTTATGTGTGGGAATAAACCAATAATGATAGAGATGATGGGGATTACACTATAAGGGACACCATGTGGATATAAAATGTGGGGGATTATGTGTGCGAATGTCCCAATGAGGATTTATTGGTTACATGGTCTCTGCTAACCCATAACATAACCTGAGTCATGGTCAGTGTGAAAAATAAGTGGAAGACATAGACTCAAAGATCGGATTGCAAAAGATGAACTAACGAGACATGGTGTGGGGATTATGAATAGATTATACACAAGGAGGATGTCATTCCATGTGAGGAGGATCTCATTTCTTGTGAGGAGGATCTAATTCGATGTCAATCAGACAAGGATAATCTTATCAAGGATGGGTGAGGCTAACATAAGGAAACTGGCCAAGGAAGAATTATTATCCCATGGTGATATCCCATAAGGGTTACTTGTGGGTAACCCCATGTGCATTTCATAGGGTGAGACTAGAGTTTGACATCATGTTCTAAGGATGTTAGTGATTGATGTTTTAGTCCATGAATCACGGATTTTGGGGAAACACTCCTCACCCCATGGACTTACATTACCATCCCACATGTACCCATGGGAAGAACATGGATTTAGAAATTTTCGGTTGTAATGGTGTGGCGGAATTTCCAAACATGAGGTCCACATTATTGTGCCTATATTGAAAAGAAAGTGGTATTAATATAGCTTTGCTGAAGAGAAAAAGGTTAATAGAAATGTTTTGACACACTTGAAGTGGAGAGGTCCATACGAATGGGTAGCATATGTCACATTGGGAAATTAAATGTAGTTGTACCGATCATGCATGGGAGTGGAGGCTAGGGGAACTCATCCTCTATGAATATATGTAAAAAAAAGATATGAAACATGGAGAGGCCATGGATATAGGATTCTCTAAGCATAGGGCCTCAAGGGGAGAATAATTTCAAATCTCGGGTTCTTTGCGGTGGCTAGGGGCTTCGTGAAGAATGCAATTAATGAAACATGGTGAACCTACCTCCGGATGAAGCCTTTAATTAGGAAAGTTGGTCTTTATGAGAACGTATTTTTTTTCATAGCCTCAAGTACCCTGAAGGGTCTCTTTCCCTAGCCAAGGGAATTGGCCTTCACGAAACGCATCCACCCCATAAGTGTCGGTATTTAAGGGCATGGTAAAAGGGTGATGGAAAAGCTAGGATACCATGTGTGATCCATTTTTTGTGTTTTTTCAATGATCGGGGTGCTGTGTGAACTGAAATCTATTTTGAAATTCAAAGGTCGGGTAATCATAACAAAAATTTTGGAATGATCTAGGTATTTATAGGCAACAAGTTTCAGGAAGCATGAGATGTGGTTCATGGGAAAAAATGGGCTTCATGAAATGTTGTGGTTTTTTTGGACTCACAAAACACAACATCAATAGATAGCATAGTCAAGGAGAACCATTAGACTCTTAGGGTGTTTAATCAGGGCCTCTCATGTGCGCAGATGTAGATGGGCCTTTGTGAAAGAGATTCACAAAGTATCCCCTTAAGGGTGATTTTGGGGTAGTTCAGACTCAGACTCGCATACAACCAGTCACGCTCTCCTCAAATTATCATGTAGAAAATATTTTACATCCAAATAATTCCCCCCTCAAAATGGGATTTGATGGGAAATAGATGTTATAATTTAGAGGAAGAATCCCAAAAAATTGTGACAATATTCTCCCTTTCATGAAGATTATAGATACCCGTAAATTCTATGTATTTTTTTAATTTAATGGAATTATTAGAAGTCTACGAAAATAGACAGCACATGATTCTGCCCCCCCAGAGAGCCCAGAATATAATTTAAAATAGTTTTAAAGTTATGTTTAGTAAACGTGCAGGTGGAAATTTTTAACTTTTGAACTGGTGCTTGGATTAAAAATATGAGGACACTGTTGAATCCGTAATACTGGGATCCGTTTAAGGGAAGCTTATCATCGATTGGCAAGGGTTGGATGAAATAGTTATGTTCTGGATTTTATAAAAACTAATAAAATGACTCAATGGGTTATTTTATTTATTTATTTTGTAACTATAGAGAGGCGGTGGCAGTACCACTGGGTTGTTAGACCATTTAATGGCCGATTACACTTGGTTGTGTAACCGCACCATTGGGAGAATTAATAGGTTCACTAATTTAATTTGTTAATGAAAATCATTAATTTTGTTGTGGGTTGATCCCTTATTTTATTCTATTTAAACAATGATCAGGTAGGGGTTTTGGAACTGAATAGGGGAACCTCTGATGAAGTGTCGGCGACATCTCCCACTAACATAGAATAGAGATTCGACGACCATTGGAGTATTAGATGATGAGCACTAAAGGACATGAACCGTCTCCATCATCTGAAACACCCTCGAATGTGGACACTCCTTCATCCATAGTGACATCCATCAAACTTGATGTAGGGGTTTTTTTGTTTCACTAAGAGTTTTTCGTTCATGAAATGCTTCCCTTGTTATTATGCTAACGCGGAGGGCACAAACCAAATAAACAAGGCACGAACCCTCCACTGATCTCAAAATTGGTTGTGTTCTTCATGGGAAACTGGAAGATATCATGGTAAGGTTGAACCCAGGGCCGTGCAGTTTAGTTACTGTCCCGGGAAGCCCATAGGTGCAAACATGAATGAAATTGGACCACTGGAGCTTCACCGGTGGCCCGTACAAGCTCCATCGGCACAGTGGCACTGGAGGTCAAGGGAGGCGGCAGCCAGTACCTGCCATCCGCAATGGTATGGGGGTGTCTGAAGGTGCTGTGATGAAAAAGGGGTGGTCGGCCTTTGCCTTCCTCATTGGAGTTGGGCGGCGCGCTGCGGTTGTGCGTCGTAGAGGAGGGTCACAGCTTCAAACCGCAGCAGAGGGCGGACCCGCAGTCCACAGGTTCTGTATAAGACCGGTCTACATGGACCTACCATTTGGTGAAGTGCCATATTGAGTCACTGAGTTGAAGACCCTAATGGATTGACCATTCGAGAGGGCAGTGAACCCCGACATCTGGCCAGCGGTCTGGGTAGTTCTATGGCCCAATAGGCTGCACCCAGCTGGGGGGTGGATGGGTCGAACCCTTGTCCTAGCGGGCCTCACATCCGGCCAGCAGGCTGAGCATAGGGCCAAGCGGGCCACGCCCACATCCTAGAAGGGAAGACCAGGCCCATCCATACCAGGCTGATCCCATCCCCTTTGGGCCGGGCCCAGTAGGCCGGGCCGGGTCAATCTGACTAGGTCGGACCGAACCCAGACCCCTTCAGCCGAGTTACGCTTAAATGGACATATCTCCTAAGCTGGACATCCGTTTGATGAACCGTAAATAGTGTCAGAACCTTAAGAAGAGGCGGTCCTTTTAATATTATCCACATTATTTTTCGAAACATTTGGAGTATATATGGGTTGGATTGAACCTGAATCCAACTGGGGCCTTGACACTAAAATGCTGATAACATAAAAATCGGACATCTGGTTGACGCGCCATCTATTTTATTTGAACCCTTATGATATACATGTTAATTGGGTTACTTTTTCATGGGATTTCTTTCCAGTTTAATTATGATTGATGGCTTGAGGAGTGGGTCCTCCCAAAATCAATTGTCTTTTGTGTGGGAATCCAGCTACTGGCTGTGACGTGAAGAAAAAATAGTGATCCTCTGTGGGTCAGAACCTAGTGATCCTGTGTGGGTCAAAACCTGGTTATCTTGTGTGGTTCAACACCTAAAGATCCTCCATATGTCATCAGCTAGTGATCCAATGTGTTTAAACACATATTGATCCTCTGTGTGTCAACACCTAACTATCCAGTGTGGGTCAGCACCTAGCTATCATGTGTGGGTCAACACCTAGAGACCCTCTGTGGTTCATCACCTATAGATACATTGTGTGGTCTAGTAGAAAAAGCATCTCAATAGAATAATATGATCGATATTTATGAGTAATCATCTTTATTACTATTCTTTATATTATATTACTGGATTGAGATGAGTCTTTACTAGTGCTTTGTGATTGGGATCATGTTTTTTGGTTTTTCATTTCGTGCAATTATGGGTGATCTCCAGTGGTATCAGGGTCTCTTTTGGGTATTGTTATACTCACCCCTACATGGGATTCTCTTGCACATTACTGTGTCTTTTGTAGAAGATGGACTGCTATACTGAGTCTTGAGGATTCAGGTCTTGACGATGCATGGAGGTGATTGACAGACGGTTTATGGAGGTGATTGGTAGATGTGGAGAGTTACGGTGATGAGCTATACCTACCCTTCAGGTAGGAAGTTTTGAGGACAGCCTCGAGATACGTTTTCCCCTTTTTTCCATGTACTTCCATTTCATTTGGTCTTGTAATCTGACCCCTTTACTTTTAATACTCACTTTTACACTCAGTGGTAGTTTTTAGTTGTGTTTGTACCTTTATTTTTTGTTGTGTTTACTTCTATGTAGTGTGCCTTATATTTGTGTCTAGAGGTTTTGGATTTAATTCCTTCCCATTTTAGGGATATTTTTTTTTGTTCCAGTAGCCAACCCCTGGCCTATGGAAGGTGTTCTTGGGGTAGTCACAATATGGGCCAAAGGGGACAGGTTGTGAAGAAGTTGTATTAGATGGGTCAGTTTGACCAGAAAAACTAAGAGTCTATATTTTCAATGGAGTAATAGTGTTAAGTTTCTTGATATTGGGTTTCAGTTTAGGAAGTCTCGTGTTGGTGTGATGGCTGATATATCCTTACACCAAGACACTGAATTCTGATTTGCGACTCAATACATGAAAATAATCATTGTGTGTGTTTTGATAATGATGTTTTTTTCTTTTGATCTCATTGAGTTAGCTCACTAGGTATATATTATTGACCGTGGAACACCTATTTTCTTTCATTACATCACCGTGTAGACAGCCACCTAGGATTCCAAATAGAGATCACGATGACGGATCATTGAACGATGAGGTATCGGTGCATGGCCCTATTACGGTGGTGGAACCTTCGGGTAGTGTACCAGCAGCACCACCACCCGTAGGGAAAATTTTTCCACCATCCCCACCAGCAGATCGTGCATGCGTACTGAGTATGTTGCATGAGTAACAAATATAGAGGCCTTCGATGTTTCGAGGAGAGAAAGATCGCCAGGAAGCTAAAGACTAGCTAGAGGCTGTGGCACGGGTTTCTCGCTTTGTTGAGACCCCGACATATCAGATGGTGATCCTAGATGCTAGCCTCTTTCATGTCACCATGGGGAGATTGTGGATCCTGACTCCCCAGATGAATGAGTAGTTGACACTCTTCTTGTTGGACTTTGAGTCCCTCTTTAGGGCGGAGTTTGCACAAAAAACATGACGCATAGTGTGCATCCTGGAGCTACTTCACTTATAGTAGGGCACCTTGATAGTGGCTCAAGACTCAGCGAGATTCACTGACCTCTCTCATGACTCCTCCGACATGGTAGGAGACCAATTCTTCAAGGATTGAACCATTGAGTAGAGTCTCCAATGGGATATCAGCGCATCAATGATACCGCTCAATATCCTAACACCGTATGGATTTATCGAGGAATAATTGTTGGTGGAGATCCTCCTAGTTGTGCAGGCACCAATGGTGAGACCTAGCACTAGATGACAGATAGTCGATTCATCTATTTTAGTCAGTAGGTATATGACATAGAGGTCCAAGCAAGGTAGATATTCCAGAGGACAACCCCAAGACACAGGATCGTAGGTGAAGATCTTGCGAGGCAGGGGAGGTCATCTGAGGACTAGAGTCTGTTTATCTTGTGGCAGACAAGGGAACATAACTCATGACTGTCCGACACCCCATTTAGATGATCAGTATATGGTTGAGGTACCGCTAAGATAGCAATAAAGATTACGCATGGGGGTCCACAGGGTGGTGGACGTGGAAGAGGAGCTGGCCGACCAGCAGGAGGTGGGCAGCGATTTGTGGTTCTACTGCCACCAACTCCAAGAGGTCCACCCTAACCTCTGGTATTAGGTTGATAGGGATGAGTTCAGCTTTAGAAAGCTGAGGCCTATGATCATGGCACTCTAGAGATGCTTTGAGGTACAATCTGTGTCTATTCCACCCTAGCTACAATACTTATAGACATATAACCTAGTCCCTATTTTTTTCACAGCTCTCGTTTGGAGCTCAGAGATTACGATGGAGCTGTTGGATTGATACTTATGATTAGACACTCATACGGGAGAGAATTCTATGATTACGCACTGGTTCCAGAAGTATGAGATTACTCTAGGAGAGTAAGGGTGGTAGTTTTGTGCTTCCTTTTACTGGTTTCTTATCTACGTTAAATATATATTGTTATATATATATATATATTGGTTGTCTGACCATTTATGGTATTCAGTGGGTTCCTCTTAGACATCCTGATGGAGCGTCAGGTGGGTGATGACACAGTTCCGCCGGTCTAGGATCAGGTTTGGGATCTAGTGCAGGAAAAGCAGGAGCCACAGGTATAGGCTCAGGGATAGGATCAGGTTTGGGATTTAGTGCAGGAAGGAGAATAGCCGGGTTTGGCAGTGTTTGGACTATGGCTCAACGAGCAGCTCCGAGCTAGCCAGGTTCGTGTCTTGTAGGGGATCGACAGAGGTGCACAGGGAACAGAGACATCTATTACTTATCTGATGCGAGAATTCTAGTCATATCACCCATCGATTTTTGAGGGTGAGGTGGTCCGCAGGCGGCCGAAAACTGGATAGAGAGTATGCAGATGATCTTCGAGCAGCTCGAGATGCCTCTAGGGTGGAGGGTCGAGCTAGCGACATACATGCAGTGAGGACCGAAAAAGTGTTGGTGGGAAGTGCAGGTTCAGGCTCGTAGGCATGAGGGACTGGCATGGAAGGACTTCGAGGATAAGTTCTTTGATCACTTTTACCCAGATACACTGAGATCTGAGAGAGCTCAGGAGTTCTTAATTGTCCAATTGGGAGACTTCTCTATCATGGACTATGAATCTACTTTCACTGAGCTGTCTTTCTTTTCACCTGGTATGGTAAGTGATGACGCGACTAGGGTGAGACACTTCGAGGATGGCTTATGACACACCATTAGGATACAAGTAAATATCTTCCAGCTAGGTTATTTCTCAGAAGCGGTGAATCAAGCGCTCATAGAAGAGGTCAACCGGCTAGATAGGCCTCAGGTTGACCGGACGATGGCTTTAGGCAAGGGTTCATATAGCAGGAAGTGAGGACGATATGAGTTCCGGCAGGGCAGTCAGTCCAAAGTCTCAGCTATACCACCTCGTAGCAGTTCTTCTAGGGGTTTATTTTATTTTGGATAGCTAGGACATGTTTGGACTTAGTGCGATAGGCCTCCAAAGGAGTGTCTGGTATGTGGACAGGTCAAGCATCTGGATAGGATCTACAGGTAACCTTCTCAGATAGCAGGAAAGAAGGGACCATGACATACAGTGGCATCTGGAGTTGGTTCAAGTTCAGTACCAGGAGAGGGTAGATGAGGTTCAGTTGAACGTGGAGGACATGACAAAGACAATGGGATACAGCTGAGGGGTCAGTGGCTGGTGGCTGGAGAAGCACCGTCGGGAGGTCATACATTAGGTAGCTGTACTTCAGGCCAGGTGCACGCTGTGGAGCTACCAGAGGCTGAGCAGGCTGGTGGGCCGATGAGGGTTATAGGTACACCACAAGTGTGGCTGTTATTTTTTTTCTCTTTGGCCCGACCTGTAGAGGCATGCCCGTTTTGAGTGCACAAGGTGCATAGGTTTTATGTGGATGGACTAGATGCTGGTCAGTTGGATTGGTTATATCTCAGGCGCGTGATATATATATATATATATATATATATATATATATATATGTATGTATGTATTTATGAGATGCGTAGCATCAGGGTAATCGAGGATGTAGGGTACTTTAGGTGTCCTGGGCATCGGGGCATAGAGGATGCGGGTTACTTGAGGTGCCACGGGCGTTTGGGAATTGAGGAAATGGGTTACTTGAGGTGCTAGGAACCATGTTCATTTTGAGCATCCATGGGATGCATGACCTCACGGAGGCGGACACCGATGCGGTGGAGAATATGTTGGATGTTAGAAGTTGAACAGGGGCGCCAATGAGGTGCAGGGGTGACGATGCATCACGAGAGGACCTTGAGTCCATATACGGCTTAGTAAACCTTTGCTTGTTCTGAGTTTTTTCCGGTTGAGACCGAGTTAGGAAATTCCTAAGGTGGGGAGTCCCTTGAGGAATTTAGCTAGAACCTTGAGACCGAGGAAGTCCATGTCACTTTGATCGGAGTGTCATGTTTGGTGCCACCTCCGGGTTTCGCCTGATAGATCAGGAATGAGCTATGTTAAGGTGGGGAGTTTGTAAGAACCCATGTTTTTAGAATGGGTTGAATCCTGACACTATTTGGAATTTTGACATGTTTTGGGGGAAAACTTTTTAAAAGTTAGGGAGGTCGTGCAGGAGCGCACAGTTGGCCCATGGTCTGAAAAAAATGTGTGGACAAGTCGTGCGAAGTCTCTAGGTGAGACAGTGGGCACCGCACGGGTAGCACACGATTTGTCAAAACTATGTGATATGGTCGTGTGATGTCCCTGGGTGAGGCAGTGGAAACCACATGGTTGGCGCACAGTTTGCCAAACCGTGCGGGGTAAACTTGTGGCCACCTAAATTTAGGGTTTTTAAGTCTTGGTCCACTCGGTATTTCCCATTCTTCTCTCTTTTCTTCCTCCCTCTTGTGGCTCACATGGGGAGAGCCAGTCAGACCTTCGAATCCTTCCCGGATATTCATCCAAACTCCATTTTGAATGTCGTTTGATCGGTTGGAGCCCCCTCGGTAAGGCAATGATTCCACTTGAGATGTTCTTCTTGATTTCTGTACTAGAATGAGTAATATGGTTTTTAGTTTTTTTATTCTTTTTTAGATATACCACATTTTAGACCTTTTGAGGATGTTATCAGAAGAGTAACATCATAATAATACGAGTAAGGTGGTGCATATCTTATTTTGTGTTTATACAGAGCTTTGGGTGGTGTAGCCTATGGCGCGTATTCGGGTATTTCGAGAGTGATGCTAATTTATCTACTATTGCACATTATGTAGTTTATTAGACCTACGGGATACCATTGTGTATTCCCTTTGTCCAGTATTGATTGATTAGGGCTGGGTGAGAGGTCGTTGCTCACATGGGGAATTTTGGACGGGGTTTCCAAAATGATAATACCTGAATTTTATTGGTTTAAACTGTTAGGTTTACTTATTTAATCCCAGAAACATCAGTTCTAGTATGGTACAGCACTTTCTTAGTGAAATTCATCTGTTATGATGGTTTTTCCTGTTATGTGTCCAGTTTTAATGCAATTATATATGTGATGTGTGATATTGCATATGATGGAACCTTTGGGTTGTGATGGGCATGGCCTGGGTTACTTTGGGTAGTTTTGACCATGAGATTGGGCGTCATGGGCATCATCTTGAGGTAGTACGACTGTTAAGTTGGGCTTCGCACAGGGTTAACTTGGGTGGTTTTGACCATGAGATTGGGTGTCATGGACGTCAAATTGAGGCAGGATGACTGTCTGGTTGGGCATGGCCAGGGTTACTAGGTTGGCGAGACCATCTGACTTGAGTGGCATGGTCGTAGGGACATGATGTGTCAGATGTGTGGTGGCTTATGTACTATTTTTTTGATTACTACTCACCCAGAACTTTGAGTAGTGTGCACACCAAGATACTCTGTGATGAGGTGGTTTTGAACAGTTTTGTGGGTAGAGGCCCCCGTAGATGTGGTTTAGGTACTTTGGTTGGGGGTTCTTGTCGTAAGAAGCCACGTGGGAGGTGTGGAGCCTCCAGGGGATAGCTTGAGGCTATCGAGTTTGGGGATGAGGCTCATCATGATTTGAGGGCAGATATATTTGTCCCTCTAGTTACTTATTTGAGGGTGGATATTGTTATCTCTCAAGTTACTTGATTTGAGGGAATACATTGTTGTCCCTCTGGATATTTATTTGAGGGCATACATCGTTGTCCCTCTGGTTATTTATTTGAGGATAGACATCACTATTCCTCTGGGTTACTTCTTGGGCGTGCCTTCAAAACGTAGGTACTTAAGGCACGAGGTCCCAGGAGGCACAAGGTGCCAAGTTATTATTCCTGGGAATGCCTTCGAAATTTCGGTACTTGAGCCACAAGGTGTCAGGAGGCACATGGTGCTGAGTTACACGACAGAGATTCCGTCATTGGCCGAAGCAGATGACACTCCATGGTGGTCGCTGAGCACCAGTGAAGTTTGTGTTTATATGTGCATCGTAATATGTACTATTTTCTTTATAAATGCATTCCTGCTTAAACACTTATATTAGGTACACACCATTGGGTTCTATCCTACTAATATTTGTCTCACACCCTGCGCGGGCCCTTCAAGACACATGCATACTTTTTGTATTTACGTGAAGGAATGTGGCCAGCTTCAGGATTTGGGATGCATTAGTTGTTTCATGGAGATGGTATGGACCTTGAGGTCTTGCCTTGCTGGAGTTTATCTTGTTTTTTTTCCTTTCTTGTATGAGAATGCTTTATTGTTATGTAGCTATAGTTGGTTAGCCAATGGAACCTTTTTATATATAGATACATGTATGACCTATTTTGGATGCATGTTTGTTGTTCAATGGTAGTTACAAGTGATCAGCATGCTGTTGTGCTTACTTTCTACTGTTGTTGTTTATAGTTATTGCTTCCACTATTTATTGATCTTGAATGTGCTTCTACTCCGCGGGTCTTGTTCGAGTCTGCTAAGTCATTTTTTCTTCTGCATCTTTATTATTATACTTGGACCAGTACCCTTATTATTATCCACTAAGAGGGTATAGCCTCCCCACTATACCTATATGACCCTCGCTACTAGTCGGCAGCCTTTGGCATTCAGGGAGGTGCGCCTAAGGTATTAGCACCCAACCCATTTATCACTATTCGGGTGGTTGAATGGGACTAGGTTTACTTCCGCCAACAAGAAGGAAACATTTTTAGGTCAGAATAGACTTTCTCATAGGAGGGTTCATCTGATCACTCATTAGTTGGCTAGCCTTACACTCAAAGCTATTGACATTAGGAGTTTGAGTTATCCTATAGTGGTGGACTAGTTGGATGATGTCTTTCCTAATAATATTCTGAGACTACCTCCTCGGAGAGAGGTAGAATTCTACATCTTCTAGTACCCTTGGATGCCACTAATATCTAAAATATAATATCAGATGGCTCCCATAAAGCTTCCTTAGTTGAGGGTAAAATTGGAGTACTTAAAGGGTAAGGGGTTCATAAGGCCTAGTGTTTCTCTATGGGATGCGCCGATTTTGTTCGATAAGAAGGAAGATGGGAGTTTGTGATTTGTGTGGACTATCAGTGTCTAAACTAGGTGACTGTGAAAAACAAGTATCCACTTACGAGGATGGATTATCTCTTCGATCATCCGAAGGGAGCTTGATGGTTTTCAAAGATAGAACTCAGATCATGATATCATCATCTCAGGGTATAAGATAAGGATGTTCTGAAGATATCCTTTAGATGCTAGTATGGCCTTTATGAGTTCTTGGTGATGCCTTTTGGCTTGACCAATGCTCTGGTAGTGTTCATAGGTCTCATGAACAAGATATTCTACCCTTACCTCGATCTCTTCGTGGTGGGTTTTAATGAAGTCATCTTGACCAATTCTGCGTCGGGGGAGGATCACACAACGCATCTGCACATACTTTTGGATACACTCTGATAGCACAAACTTTATGGAAATCTCTAGAAGTGCCTGTTCTAGATACTAGAAATCCACTTTATAGGAAATGTTATCTTGGAGGCTGGAGTAAAGGTGGATCCAGAAAATATAGAGGCAATGATTTATTGGGAGCCACCTAGGAGAATGATCGAGGAGCGGAGTTTCCTTGGGTTTGTTGGGTACTACAATAGATTCAAACCTGACTTTTCGAGAATAACATCACCCATTCTAGCTTTGAAAAAGAAGGGACAACCCTTCTTGTGGACAAAAAGATTCGAGTAGAGTTTCTAGGATATGAGATTGAGATTGACGAGTACCCCCATCTTAAGGCCACCAGAAGAGGGAGTTAGGTATATAGACTACTGCAACACCTCAAGGAATGTACTAGGATGTGTCCTGATGTAGGAGCAATCAGAGATCGCCTAAGGCTCACTATAGTTGAGGCATCATGAGCATAAATACGCTACCCATGACCAGGAGTTAGCAACTTTGGTCTTTTCCATGAAGATGTGTTGGCACTACATGATGGGAGAATGGTTTACTGTCTACTCTGATAATAAGAGTCTTAGGTATATCTTCTCACAGAAGGACCTAAACCTTAGAAAAAATCGATGGCTGGAGTTCCTCCAGGACTATGACACTAAGAGATTCTACACTCCTAGGAAGGAAAACATGGTGGCAGACACGCTCAACAGGATGTCTGGATTACAGTTTCGGAGTGGGGCGATATAGCTGCTAGCCGAATTTCATATGTCCTTCATGGATAATGATGGTGTATATTACCTCAAGTCTGTGATAGTGACTATCCCGCTCCTTCAGTGACTCAGGGAGACACAACTTGGGGACATTTATTGCGAGACCCGACGTGCTCAGATATCCTTAGGATGGGATCCTAAAGGATTTTCTAAAGGTTGCGAGAACATCATCCTTTTTAGAAGACATACCATGGTGCCAGTGATGCTAAGAGAGGAGGAGTTAATGGATTTCCACAAATCTCCATTGGAGGTACATTTTGGTGTCGCGAAGATTTATTAGGACCACTAGTGTCAGTATTGGTGGCTAGGGATGAAGAAAGAAATGGCAGAGTTCATTTCACGGTGCCAAAATTATTAGCAAGTGAAGGCTGACAACCAGGTTCTAGTAGGCTTGAATCATCCATTTGATGTTCCATAGTGGAAGTTGGATGGAATTTTTGTGGACAAGGTCTACCACGTACATCTAGGGGCCATGATTCCATCCTGGTGATCGTTCACTGAATCACCAATTCATCCCACATCCTACCCATCTAATAGCAGGGATTAGTATTCGTCTTGGGATGCCTCTATATATAGGAGATTTTACATCTTCTTAGGGTTCCATTGACGATTGTTTCAGGTTATGATGCTTGTTTTACATCTCGGTTGTGGATGGGATTACAGGAGGCATTCATGACTCAACTACACATGACCACTAGCTTTCATCTTCAAACTGATGGACAGACGGAGCATACCATACAGACGCTTAAGGACATGCATCATGCTTGATTCTTTGACTTTGGTCATAGTTTGGAGGACCACCTTCCCCTGGTGGAGTTATCATACAACAATAGTTATCACTCCACCATCGGTATGAAACCATTTTAATCCTTCTATGGGTGACCATGCTGATCACTTCTATGCTGGATAGACCCAGGGGAGTCAATACTTAGGGGTCTAGAGTTGGTACGGGCTACCACTAAGAAGATGCAAATCATCCAGGAGAGGATGAAGACTACAAAAAGTTGACAGAACTGTTATGATGAGAGGAGATGGAGGCTCTTGGATATTGAGGAGGGAAACCATTTCTTCTTATGGGTCTCACCCCGATGAGGATTATAGAGATCTGGTCAATCAGAAAGCTATATATGAGGTTCATCGAACCTTTGAAGATCCTCAATAGATTAGGATAAGTGTCGTAATTCCTAGATCTTCCCCCACAAATTCACCAGGTTCATATTGTATTCTATGTGTCACAACTGAGGAGGTATTTGTATGATCCATCACACGTTATTGACTGAGGCGATATGGATATTGATGATGGGGAAATGATTGCAGAGATCCTGGTGGAGATAGATGATCGAGAGGATTAGGTCCTTCATGGATGGTCGATCCCTCTGGTGCGAGTTTGGTGGTAGCACGAGAACCTCCTGAAGAGCACATGGGAGTGGGAAGATTAGATACTTGCTCAGTACCCCCCATTTATTTATCTATATTTTGTTGCAGATTTCAGGGAAAAAAATTCAAAATGTGGAAAGAATGTGATGACCCATAAATTCGACATAATATTTTTTAAAAAAATGGAATTATTATGAGTCTGTGAAAATTAAAAGAAAGTGATTTCGAGGCCCGGGGACCATAGAATATAATTTTGAAGCTTTTTATGGTACATTTAGTAAACGTGTGGGTGTAAATTTCTATCTTTTGAACCAATTATCGTATTAAAATTATGAGGGAACTGTTGAATCTACAGTGTCGGGATTCACTTAAGGGAAGCATAACTTTGACTGGAAAGGGTCGGACGAGAAAGTTAATTTTTGGACTTTACGAAAAATTAAAAAAATTCAACGAGTTTTTTTATTTCATTCTTTATAACTATTGAGCATCAGTGGTGGGACCACTGGGTTGTTAGACCATTTAATGTCCCTTTATACTTGGTCATGTAACCAAACGATTGGGATAATTAATAGTTTAATTATTTAAATTTATTAATTACGTGGTGGGTTGATCTCCTCTATTATTCCTATTTAAACAATGCTCGGGCATGGGTTTTGGAACTGAAGAGATGAACCTATGATGAAGTGTTGGAAATATCTCCCACTATCATAGAAAGAAGCTTTAATGACCGTCAGAGGATTCTATGATAAGCACAAAAGGACGTGAACATTCTCTATCATTCGCAACACCCTTGAACATGGAAACTCTATCCCATCTGCGACAAATTCAAATGAACTCGAGGTAGGGGGTTTTGTTGTTTAACTAAGAGTTTATCATTCATGAATTCTTCCCATGTTATTATGTTAACACGGAAGGAGAGGGACAAAAACATAGGGCACTGACCCTCCGCCAATCTCAGAATTGATTTCATTCTTCATGGGAAACCAAACGATATAGAGACATTGTGGAACCAAGGGATGTGTAGTGTAGGCACTATCCCGGGAAGCCTGTAGGCCTAGAAAAGCATATAATTGGAACAATGGAGCTTCACCAGTTTCCCGTGGAAGCTTCGTTGGCATGGAGGCACCGTTGACCAAGGGAGGTGGCGGTTGGCACCCACTGACAGCAAAGGAATGGCCATGCCTGAAGGTTCCATGACTGAAAAGGGGTGGCCAGTCATTTTCATCCATGTTGGAGTTGGGTGGCGCGCCTTGGAGGAGGGTTGCGGTTTCGAGCAGTGGAGGAGGGTCGCAGCTTTGAGCTGCGGCAGAGGGTGGACCTGCAGTCAGTGGGTTGCACATAAGGTAGGTCCACATGAACCAACCAGTTGGTGTTGTGATATCCGGTGCTGCTGCATTGAAGACCCAAATGGGTTGGTCATTTGGGAGGGGAGAAGACCGCAACATTCTGACAGTGGGTCGGGCGGTTCAGCGGCTCGGCGGGCCGTGCCCAGCTGTGTGGGCATAGCCGCACCCACAGCCATGTGAACCAAGCCTGTGGCCCAGCTGGCCGGACCAGGCCCAGTCGAACTGGTTCATGCCTAGGCCCTTCAGGTCAGGCCCAGCGGGCAGGGTCGGGTCAGTCTGACTGGTTCAGATCAGACCAAGACCCCTTTTGGCCCACTTACGGTTAAATGGCATTTCTCTAAAACAAGACATTAGTTTGATGATCCATCTACTGCAACAGAACCTTAAGTAAGAGGTCATTCTTTTGAGATACTCTACTGATGTTTACAAGAATTTTTGAGTATGCCCAGGTTGGATCAAACCCAAATCCAATCGGGCCCTCAGCACCAAAAGGCCTATAATTTACAAAATGGGTGTCTAGTTGACGCGCTATCTATTTCATTGTAACCCTTATGAAATGGCGGTTTATTAGGTTACTTTTCCATAGGAATTCATTCTGGATGAAATAAAATTGATGGCTTGAGAATAAACTCCTCCCGGAATCAAGAGTGCTTTGTGCAGGAATCCAGTGGCTAGCTGTGACATGAAGAAATAATAGAAATCCTCCATGGGTTAGCACCTAGCGTTCTTGTGTGTGTCATCACCTGGAGATACTATGTGGGTCAGCACCTAGAGATCCTGTGTGGGTCATCACCTAGCCATCCTATGTGGGTCAGCACCTAGATATCCAGTTTGGGTCATCACCTAGCCATCCTCTGTGGGTCACCACCTAGAGATCCTATATGGGCCATCACCTAGCCATCCTCTATGGGCCAGCATCTAGAAATCATGTGTGGGTCTACACATTGCGATCATCGGTGTGTCAGCGCCTAGAGATACTCTGTGGGTCAACACCTCTACTGACCTTGTGCGGTCTAGCATCAAAATAATCATGAAATAATAAGATGATATATCTTTATGACTAATTATCTTTATTCTTGTTCATTAAGTTATATACCAGGTTTTAGTAGTGTCTTTACCTGTACTTTTTGATTGGGATCATGCATTGTGGTTTTTCCTTTTTGGAATTCTGGAAGACCTTCAGTGGTATAAGGTTCCCTACTGGGTATCGTTATACTCACCCCTACATTGGATTTTTTTCACATCATATTGGGTCTTGTGCAGACGATATATAGCTAGACTGGGTCTTGAGGAGTTGGGGATTGACAGTGGTTGGAGGTGATTGATAGATGGTGTACAGAGGTGATAGGTAGATGCAGAGAGCTGTTGTGACGATCTGTACCTACCCTTCAGGTAGGAACATTGCCTAACGACCTCAAGAGCAGTTTTCCCCTTTTTTGTACTTCAATTTCATTTAGGATTTTATTCTTGACCCTTTACTTTCAGTACTCACTTTTACACTCAATAGTGTATTTTAGTTTAGGTTGTACCTTTCCTTTCCATTTTTTATACCTGTGCACAGTGTGTCCTATCTTTGTGTTTATAGGTTTTTGAGGAAATCCCTTCCCATTTAAAGGATATCCCTTTTGGTGCTAGTCATCAACCCCTGGCCTATTAAAGGCGGGCTTGGGGTAGTCACGACACGAGCCCCAAGGGATGATTCCTGAAAAAGATCCTTTGTAATGCTTCATTCGGATTGATGGAGGATGAATAGAGTTAGCATGAAGGCTATCGTGAAGAACTGGTGCCTATATCCCAATAAGTAGAGTGGTTGGGGCCCTCAAATGTAATTATGTTCATGTAAAGAAGCATCGATGTTCTCTTTATTCATGGAGATCATTTACTCTATTATTGTCCAATATGAATGTTTTTCTTTGAGAACAAGATTCCTTTTTTTCTCTAAGAACGTTTCACTATGATCAAGGCATTCTAACCTTGTTCTCTACAAACACTTCACTACGAACTGGTCAGTTAATCTTGGAGATCTGTGAGTTGTGCACCATAAACATGCATCGTGAATGTCCTCCATGAAACATTTTTTAAAAACAAATAATTACCTTATTTTATTTCCACATAAGAAGCTACTCAATACGTCATTCTAATTATTCATAAATAAGGGAAAATGAGGACACCATTATGATATGGGAATATGCACAAAGCACCTCAGACTACAAATCATTTCTTCAGATGTTATTGAATGCTTATTGAGCATATTCCTTATGAAAAGGATTCCTCTATATGGCTTCAGTTTGAGGGTTGATGACTTCATTCCACCAACATGTAAGCATGGAATAACATACTACTGGAGAGGCACACCAAGGTAGTTCCATTGGAAAAGGGATGTTGGTTGAAATATCTAGAAGGATCACTCTCCAATCACATCTGACTATCTCTAAAACCATCTAAATAATGTTGATGAGCAGAAGCAGGGGGATGGGAAATACTATCCTCAGTACAAAAATGTCATCAATGATAGGTTATGGAACCTTTATAAAGGATATACTGAAGGCTAGGATCTATTCCAGGGTATAGAAATCATATATGAATGGGCCTGATCCAACTAGGTATGCATATCCATCACAAATTTTGGAGAAGGGATGATGTGGATAGGTCTCTATGAAGTAACATGGTCTTCGAAGTCCCATGTGTAACATCCATGAGATAACATACCAATTATTTTTAGCAGGTGGTCATCAAGGACTAACACATTGCATCTTCACAATGAGAAGGTCGACATCCACATTTGGGACATACACTAGATATTTGGAATCCCTATTACAGGGGAGGTGTATGATGAATTTCTCCCTGAGGAGAATGTGTGGGAGGATAAAAAACCTTCTTTCGTGTTTGGTGAATGTGCTGATGGATCTTGTACAAGGCACCGATAAGGAGAATTCGAGGATGAGGGGAATCCACTTCAAGCCATGGTTCAATTCTTTATTGAACATCCCGATAGAGGATCCTACTCTGGGTGAAGATCCAATGATGAAATTTTGGACAAGGCCTAACACATTTCTCGGATAATTCTAGTGAGTTAATGTGGGATCTTACTAGAAGATCCTAGAAGACAAATAATGCTAGTTATAAGGGTACAACATCAAAAATGATCCTCAACCCATTGTTAGGTAGGCCAGATTCATCGTGTTACTCATCAGTGGGTGGACACTTCTGATGAGGGATGAACACACAAGGGTGAGTAAATGATAATTTTTAATAGAAACGGTTCTAGAAATATTAAATCATGTAAATCATGTAATCCTAGTGCTAGATAAGATGTATAAAATATTTCAGGACATTATTGACGGGAAGACACCAATGCATTTGTGTAGACCATTCCATTTCGTGTATAGGTGAGTCTCCAAACACAATGGTGGGGGTATGAATATCCCAACACTGTCTTCCCTCAAAAAACAAACATCTTTCTAGTGATCTTGAATGTCAGGGGGAGATTCCCCTTCATGATGGGTTTGATGGAGGTGTTGAAAAAGGTGACGATAAAGGACTACTTTACTTCAAAAAAAAATTCTCTATACTGACTGGTGTTGTGACAGATGATGGTACATAAACTAAGGAGAAACAATTCTAACCTCGGTCCCTCTGTTGTGGGGTGCTTGTTTCAAGGGTTGAAAACAATCCAGTATATAAGTCATACAACCCACATTGGTTTGCAAGTTAGATTTGGTTCATGAAAATGTTTAACCTGAAGGTGTACTCATAAGTGAGTCATGAGTTCCATACATCAGTGATGAGGAAAATTTGGGTCATGTTCCCATAAAAATAAAGAAAAAATTATAATGAGGTACTGCCATCTATTATTGGATATAATATAATCCATGAATATGTAATGATCTAGGTGACTGAATATCAATGAAAAAAAGGCAGGGGACTATCCATATAAATGATGGGGTGATACCCCCACCATAGGGTCATGGAAGACTATTAGATTAAGTGAATCATGGATGCATAGCTTCCCTAGTATGTAGGCCAATAGGGGTAGGGCTAGTAACACATGGGCCTGCACAATCAAGTGGGGATAAAGAAATAGGGTTAGTGGTTCCAGTCCCAACACTATTAGTAAGGTGGTCCCTTAAGTAAGGGGATACCCAAGGGGAAGGGGAGCCACTTTTGGGTTCCATATGACATTTTTCTCATCTCCTTGAAAGCGGTTTCCCCACGTCGACATTCCAGATGATGTCATCTCTTACAAAGGATTGGATAACTAGGATATCTATATTTAATCAAATCTAATTTAGTGGATGTGGGATAACCTCAATATATGTGGAAAAAATAGTTACTTGGACCAGTCATGCCATGGTAGGTTTCAATGTGTCCAAGAAAGGGGGGAGCGATATTTGATAGAGTTGGGTGAACTAGTACATACCTGGAGAATTTCACTTATAATAATATAACAAGTGAAGCTTTTGCTAGACATGACCTCTCCACTAAAAATTTCTACAATTGAGCTTTCTATTTGTACTCCCTTGCCTAATGAATCAGATTATTCTTAGGGGGAATATTCTAATGAAGGGATCCCCTAGACAGTGGTGAGATCAAAGCCACGCTTGAGGAATTTTACAGATATATTAAAGTATGTTTTAAATCATTTTATAATTTTTATTATTCCTTTATGATTTATCTAGATTCCATAACTCAAATATCTTCTACGATGAAGGTACTTTCACAAAGGACCGATGCTGATAGGGATGGAGGTCCACCAATATGTTCATAGAAGAATACTATGGGGCAATCACCCAAGACTGAAGACGATAGAATGAAAAACAATGTTTAAGAGGTCGGGAGACCACATATTAATCCATAAAGATTCAATTAATCTATGGGGGACACACCCAGACATCCAAAAAGTTATAAATCGAATTTCTCGTCTACCACTGCTCGCCTTTCATAATTCTAATTTTTTATAAATCCATACTTGTTATCCTCCAGTAAGACAGCCTTACATGTTTCCTTCCAGAAGAGTGTTGGGAGTGCAATGAGATCTGCCATGATAGGAAACCGAGATATCTAGGTTCCCCTATTGAATAGATACACCAGTCCATCCATAGTTATTCATCAAGGCCAACGATGCCATGGTATCATGTGAACATCTTATTGTGGCTGCAAGTGACACCACTAGAGGGAAAATCTGGTTTGGAAGGGACAACATTGTCATGGTTGGGTCAAACAATTACAACAACCATTTGACCTCGTTACCAACCTATTTAAAATATATACTGGAGGAATCCCATAATACTGAACTACTTACTACCTTCCAGGAGTATGAGCCTATAGATCCTAAAGTAATGGATGACTCTGATTTTCACGCGGCCAAAGAACATCATATCATCCAGTATAGGGCATGTATGTGCATCCATATATTCATTTATTATACTTTATAGAAATAGTTGGTGGGATGTATGGAATTACTTCACCACTTATTGTTTATTCTGAGCACTAGTGGGAGAGATGATAGATGTATTTATGCACTAATTCGCACCTAACTTTCCTGAAAAGGTGTGGGAAGGAAGCCATCATTTGAATGTTGCATGGCTCTAGGAGAAGGTTGATAGCATCTGGTGGTTAGATAATAAATATTATTTCTAGAAAGAAAAATGGATGAGATTAAAACCTTCATCGCCACTCAGTATGAAAATATTCATATAACTGTGGGGCCATCTAAGATATGGCCAAAGATAAAATATGGAATGGGTCAGTCTAGGTAGTTAATCATTGGCCTGAGAAGAACCAAACATAGATTAAGGATGAACAACTTCATCTAAAATCTGTTGAGGAGTTATCTAAACTATGGAGGTTTCTACAATATATGGAAGAAACATGATGAATTCTGGCAGAGTTGGAACACTAAATTACAACAAAAATACTATAGAGGCAATTGGGATAGAACTTATAAGATGACTCAATGTGTGTATTCACCTACAAATGTCGTCACATTAATTTATTGGAATCTTTTCATGTATAGACAAATTTAATTTCTTTCTTTAATTATCAAACATAAATCCCATTTTTGAAACAATAAATGAACGGTACCTAATCTTGCATGAGTTCTACTCAGTGTAAGAAATAAGGGATGGCCACAAAATTGTTTAATATTTTATGAGTGTATCAAATAATCCTTGAAAACATGGGGAATTCTATAATTTACTGACCACCGAGAGTGTTCCGGACAAGGTAGACTATGAATGGAGAATAGGTCTCCTAGGACAACTGAATTACATTACCAATATGTCCTAGTTCAAAAATGGTATAATGCCAAGTGTGTTAGAATCTATCTGAATAAATGGAAATTAAAAGTGTGAATCACATTTACCAAGATTTGGAACATGAGGAGGGTTGAAAGAATATAAAGGATAAAAATGACCATATTTGATAAGGATATTTTCCCTACTGTTGGCCTAGAATGGCGAAAAACCAATGAGGTTCTACAGCTAACCATGTTCAAAACAAAGGACCTCTCTCAAAATGTCTTATGATGTCTTTTGAAATGTCAGATCAAGAGGGTAGATGAGTCAAAAGATTCATGGGACTAGGATATTAGGGGATCACATTAGATGTGGATAAGGATGAGTATCTAAATGTCGTCTAAATAAAGAATGGGAATGGAGTGATGGAGTGATGGAATGTTTAAATAATCATTACACTCTTGGATTCACACCACTATGAGATAGTGAATTAGGTATATACATGATAGTCTGAAAAACGATCAGACCTATCTTTCAGGGGAGTGCTATATCATATTTTGAACAATAGGTGAAAATGAAAACAATGTGGAAGACTACCAGCATTGGGGAGTATGACCTCTCAGGTGATGATCTAGAATGGCTTACAGATTCATGCCATGCGTTGTGGATGGTAGACACATAGTTTTACATCATACTTCATGGATTGTACATTGTATTGTTGGATGTCCTAGGACTTGGAAATTATACACAGTTTAAGCTCATACTTCATGGACCTTGGATAATAGTATAAAGTCTTGTCTCATGGACTATAGGATCGTAGTTTATTTTCATATATTTTGGATCGATGCAGAAGACCTAGGGAAGGTCATTCTAAGGAGGGGAGTATGTGGTGTGGGAGAGTGAAAAACTCGATGTGAATGGGACCATGGAGGGCCATTGTCACACCACATATTCATAGGGTTGGATTCACATGCAGTTTAGAGTCATGATTTCTTGGACATGAGATTCTTATTTGAGGTCATAGAATATGGACTGATGGTTTCTCTTGTATTATTGACCATGTCATTTCACACAATTTGATATTCTTAATCAAATCTGAGCCACTCTCGATGTGGGAATAAAGGAATGGTATTTTTTATCTTCCAACAATTGGGGGCATGTAGGGTGTTGAAATAAGGTAATTCAAGACTTTTCTGACTTTGATCAATGAGGAGATAAATGAGTAAGGAGAGAATAATAACCATTTTAAAAAAACATAGGAATCCTTACCAACCTAACCAATAATGGGGCGTGCAAATGAAAAACCAATTGTTGATCATAGTCAAAATTATAGGATTGGGAATTTTTTACCATAGATCCTTTTGGGAATGAGATCAGCACGAGAGGTGGGATAAAATGGAATGAGACCATCAAAAATAGGGGGTATGTCCGGATATGAAAGATGATGAAGATCCAATCTAAGAAAGGTCCAGAGTGTGGAATGGGTAGGTATTAGACAATGAGATTCTGACTTAGGTTTTTTAAACAATTTAAGGTCATATTGACTGGGCTATGGAAGAGAGTTTACTGTCAAGTCACCTAAACTAAATGAAGGATTCTCTAAAGATGGGAATATATAGAACAATTGAGTGACAAACCCAACATGAATAGGGACCATGGTGGCCCATTGGAACACTAAATATTCTTTAGGAGACTCACAAATAGTTTATTGTTGTTATTCTTGAACTACAACAGAGGCCAAGGGGCCAAAAGACTGATGGAATTGCAGATGGTTATAATGAAAATTTATTTGTATGTCACTATATATCACACAAAGATTGTAATCCAGCCACACATAGTTCTTCAAAAACACATTTTTGTTGAATACCAACACTGGTGGGGAAAACCCTTCCTAGAGGGGAAGACAAAATATCCCAAGATTATTTTGAGTCATCCTAAACATGTTAAAGGTAAGGTTGCAGTTTAATGTCATTCATAGGAGATTTGACAACTAGTTTAAGGTCATAGACATTAGACTAAAATGGAAGAATGTATCAAATTGGTATGTGTAGTGCGTTGAGGCCAAAGGAGCCTCAGTACTATACCACACATCCTGAAGAAAATTCCACATGTAGTTTTAATTCATGTTGGTTGGAATAAGATGAGGCAAAAGGGATAAAGGTTTGATGAATCTACGGCTAGGACCAACGGTAAAATGTATTGGAATCACTACATATCACATTTATTTGAATCAATTAAAAATTATTTCTTGATGTACCATGTATTTTAATAATATGTTTTAAGGAATTAAGATAAACTAATGTGAATGAAAGGAAATTGCATGGCCTGGCATGAAATTGATAATTTGAGTGTCACTATGTATCCCATAAAGATGGGAATTAACCCAAAAATATGTTTTAATGGATGGATTGGTAGATTAACATTACCAAGGTTGATATCCTTTCAATATAGGACATTTGGGTTTTGTGTATATTATTATCATTGAACCGGGGTGATAATATTTATACAATTTAACGTCGTGCATCTAGATTAGAAGGAGGAAATCATAAAAATTGGAATGTGTGTGGTGCATCTTGTTATTAGCTGACATGATTAAGGAAAAATATGTTTAATGAAACACTAAACACTCCCAATGAAAATATTCCCATATTTTAATATCATGTTTCTGGGACTTTAGGGGTTGTAGACAGTTTAATGTCATAATTTTTGGATCACTGGCTCTTATTTTAAGTGTATATAGTTTCGAAAATGGCGTTATGAGGCCTCTAAAGTGGGTATATGTATGATGCAATCATGAAAACTCCTACATGAATGAGGTATAAGGAATCCTATTCCACACAACACATTACCAAGGAGGCTAGCACATAGTTTCACATTATGTTGTGGGGATGATAGTGTGTGACTTTTAAGGTCATGTGAAAAGGACCATCAATTATATTTAGTTTAATGTCATGCATCTTAGATGGGTAGTTGTTACATAGTTTAACATCATTAAACTAGGATGATAATTCTAAAAAAATTTATCATCATGCGACTAGGATGTTGTGGGAGGAGTATTCCATGATGAATGTGCAAGATGCGACAATAATAACCTAATTTGAATAGGGACTAAGGAGGATTTCAATATTCCGTATACTCCTAAGGAAGTCCAATATTGATTTTATTGTAATTATCTATAGACATGAACCTCTAGTATAAGGTCATAGAGCTTGGACCAAACACTGAGTTTATTGTCATGTTCTTAGGACATGAGAATATTCCTTTTAAGGTCATGGGAAAAAGACCATCAACGTTGCGCAGTCTAACACCATGTTGCTAAGATGAGGCCTCTCATGCGAATTATTTCATGAGAAACATGGAATTTGTTGTAGGAGTGATGATATCCCTATCAATGGTTAATAAAGAGTGTGCACTATTGGGATTAACCTTGTTAATGATGTAACATCTTTCCCTATTGGGATCCAACATTGGTGGCTTCCTACCAGGTATCATCGACATAAAAAGATAGAGAATCATTTCACCCTTGAGGGGGGAGAAGTATAAATAATTATTTTTTAACTCTCTATCCTTCTTGTATTTCTACCTCTCTAGATTTTGAATTTTCTAATGTATCTTCTCTTCAAGGGATTCCGAATCATCTATATGGATATCAGTTATTCATTCTGATGTCTACTAGTCATATAATGTTTTCCAAAGTAATGAAAAAATAACTCGATTGGTTGAACTACTTCTATTCTATATACCAGAAAATATGGAGTCAGATGGTTGTAATTAAGAGTCATCATTCGATAATCCTTGAGAGCATTGGGGAGAAATTCTAGCCAACTCTTACTATTCTTATCAAACATCTATTGCATAATTTTTGATAGGGCCTTTTATAATTCTTTGATCTATCCACTTCTCTCCATATAATAGTGATAGGTATAGTTGGACCAGATGTTGTTCATGGAATATAAACACTTTAGTTTGGCTACCTATATATCGGTACCATTGTTGGTGAGAATTTTATGAGGGACTCTGAATCGATGGATGATATTGGATCTCATGAATTCTATGACTGATTAGGCCTTGTATTCCTTGATAGGAATCTATTCTTTCAAATTGGAAAATAAATCTATTATAGTAAGAATTAATCTAAATTGAAGATTTTTGGCTGGTGGATATGGTCCCATAACATCAATTCCATGTACTACAAAATTCAATAATAGTTTGTAGTATGATGAGTGTGTAGTGGTCGATGAATAAATTAGGCATGGACTTGACATGAATGTCACCTCTTGGAAAACTCTATACAATCATTGACCCTGGTGGGATAGAGGTCTCTCAACTTTAGAATCTAGTGGTAGAGCTTCAACCCAGCCTAATGAGAACCACAAGAACCTGGATGAAATTATTTCATATCTTTGGGAATATCATCTCCTTGAATGCCGTGGAGGAAAATTTCATCAAACCCATGTCTGTAGAGAGTTTTCTTAGAGTTGGGCCCACTATAAAGGGTGAATTTAACTTTACACAGATGGATTCAATCCTGTTTGGATCTATCCGGTGGTAGAACACCATGCTAATGATACTCATTGAATGGATTGATCAAATTAGATGTTTATTCAGATTTTGGGGACATGACCTAGACGTCCCGGTGCGGAAGCACTGAAATTTAGGTGACTTACTTACCGAATTTCATCATCATCTGAAATGACAGGAATGATGACCCCATAATACACCACATGGATGAATTGGTAGTAATATTCAGGATCTACGAGATATGTGTATAGACTGTACAATGCATCGATACAACCATTATGTAACCCGGGAATATTAGTTACCTCTAGTTGAGAGGGGTATTGGGCCATCATATTGTGAGAATTCTAGCGCAAGGGCATGAGATCTGAAATCCTGATTATATAATCACCGTTAACTTACTAGATTAAAAATTTGGAGACTACCTTCACATGAAAGTATGGGACTTCAATCTGTATATCTAACTCGAGATGAGAAATGAGAGCCTGATACTCAGCCTCAATATTTGTGTAGCCTTCTAATATTAAGAATGAGGAGGGTAGAACTGCATGTTCCAAGGTGACGAAGGTCATCCCTAGACCAACTCTATTGGTCTGGGGATCATTGATCCTTCTAAAAGTTGGGATTTCGTAAGCACCATCGAAATGTATCTACCAACGTGGAACAACATGACCCACATATATGATGGCCTCATCTACAAAAATCTAAATCTATAGGAGTTTCTTCAGGGGTGGGATTAGCATTAAAAAAGTACACTATCTCTTTTCGATTGAAGTCCTTTTGTGGAATGAATCTGATGTCAAACAACTAAAGGATCAATTCCAAGAACACCAATCAGTCAGTCAACATTTAGATGTTCATGATATACCTTAGTAGATCCACATAGGAAACCAATTATATCTCATGATGATGTAGATAGTGCAACATATTCTGTGTTATGAAAACTTGTGTGAGGTATATCTTCTCTATAAGAGATCATCAAGACTCCCACTTGTGTAGTATGTGACTTAAATAGTATGAACTGTTCTATTTCTCTTCCTTGTTCATTTGATAAAGAAGGGAAGTGAGATGTGATTCTAGGGTGGTCACCTAAAGGACAAGAGGCTTCCCAAGGATGAGTTCCATATGAACTAGAGGATTTAGCTATGACGTCCTGGACCTGGATACCACTAAACGGGTTCCCCAAGCTTAGTAGGCCACATGGCCTCAAATGCAACCCCGCGAATTCCATAGGCTGATGACTTGAAATGAGGTCCTAAAGTGTGTCTATGGCATGACTATTACTTCATTAGTAGAGTGTAGCATAGTAGAAGGAATATAAATGAATAATGAACAGTGGAAGATGTATGCTTACCTTTGTAAATACATGCAACCATATAGTCTACTCTGGGTACCAACCAGTTCCCAGAGAGGTTGTGAGAGAAATCTCAGTGGGACACCACCAACAGTGTTTATAAAATCCTTCCCGTGTATTGGAATATAGTAGTGTTCAAGCATGAATATATAATGTAATTCAATCAGTACTGTGTAACAAAATACCCAAGTACCTTCTTTATCCCCTGGCTAGTGTCTGAACATTTAACCAGTTCATTATATTATGATATTACTGTTTAGTGTTAATAGGTCACATGAGGAATATCCAGCACCGAAATCACCTCATGAGAGTAAATAGTAATGTTCCCAATACATAATATGGAAACCTGAAAATGATATCCTATAAGGGTGTTCCAGGGTAATAACCAAGGTAACACAGATCTCATGGAATGATAACTCAGTAGTATCTGAGTCTAGCTAAGGGGTAAGAGTGTAATACAAGGAGCGTAATCCAAGTCATTCCACCATAAGGTACCTACTGAGTCCAAGGTGATCGACCAAGGTAAAAAGGGGATAAGAAAGGACAGGTCCCTATTGGCATTCACCATAGAACCTACTTGTCAATTATAGATCCAAGGACTGTATCTGAGGTATCCTGTAATGATGTAAAGGACCCTGAGGTAGTATACCATGGATCTGAAGAATGGATGAGAACCGGAGTCTATGGTGGTATCAACCTAAGAAAACTACATTCTGGAATTGGAATGGGATTCCTAAAACCCAAGGTTTCCTTATCATAGAATCCAAGGAATTCTCAAGTCAGTCCATTACTATTTGATATTGTAGTAATGTTTCCATTCATTAGGTTCAAGTCTTTCCTTTCATTAGTGTGGATAGGTAAGGTAGAGTTGAAACCATTTATTTATTAGTCCAAGACTTGTCTCTCATTATTATGGATAGCCCAAGTAGCATTGCAACCATGAAATCATGACTTAATTTACCATTAATAAATATTCAATTTTAGAGGTTAATTCTATAACCTTCAATCAATATGGAAAGGGGTTATACGGAAATGTAACTTTTATTCAAACTCATTTTTTAAGGCCATGTTATATACTTAGTAAACATTCCATTCAGATTTCACATTTAATAATCAATTTGAAAGCACTTACCTTAGGTGGGTCAAGTGTTAAGGATATATGGAACATTCCATTATTCGATTCTCATTAATAACAATTCATTTAATATATAAAGAATCCCCTTTAAGAATGTTATGAAATGTTACACACGAATAGTGGCTTAATCGTGCCCAAACACTAAAAACCCAAATATTGACTAACCTTCAACATAGGGAGGATTGGGTTGTGGGTGTAATTACTAATAACTACTCACATATTTGGAAAGATCATAACCATATTATTCAACCATGTATAATTATGGAATGTAAATTTATGAAACGACATCCAACGAAACTGGTGGGCCCCACACCAATATTCCAAAATCAATGAACATTAGGGAATAGATATAGACCACCCACCTTAGGGTTATACGATCCTTCTCCTCTGGTAATATCCCTTTATTTAGCTCAGATCAGAGTCCATATAAGAAAATGTGAAAAAATATCACATTACGATAACTAAGTGAACAGAGAAATAGAAGAAGACTAGCTAAAGAGGACTTGAGTACTTACCATTGTGCATCCAACATGATGAACGAAAGCTGGATCAGATTTCGAAAGATGGATATCTATCTATCCCTAAATATGGCCTTTAAAAATCTCCAAAATGGTGAAAAAGGAGGAAAATCTCACTGGTTTCCAATTTAAGTAAGAAGATAGGAGTAAATAGATCATTAAGGGAAAATTTAAAATTATCCCAGAAAATTAGCATGCGCACAGTTTGTCCCCACAGTTTGTTAAACCATGCGCATACATTACGAGACGGCTCTACCAAATGGTTTGGCCGCACGGTTTGACAAAACAGTGTGTAAGCCATGAACGGGTACCTGGGAAAAAAGGGAGTTTGCATGGTTAGGACTCATGTCCATGCACCAACCATGTGAGGTGGATATTTCTGGAAAAACACAATCTTCATAGTTTTCCAAACCCTACGCAATGTCTATTTTCTCCAAAAGATGTTTTCTGGGCTCTGAAAAATCCTCGAACACTTGTGGAACATTTACTAACTCAATAGGAATCTATATTAGGTCCAAAATAATGATTTAGACAAAAAAAATTAAAGGATCCATAAACGAGTAAAAACTAGGTTCTTACAGTCTTACCCCATTAAAAGAACTCCCCCCCGAGTTCTCCTTAAAATGGTAAAGAAACACTGTTTGAAATAAACTCTAGCCATTGGTAATGTACATCATCTTCCCTCTCCAAGTCTCATCTTGTACTCATACATTCCCCCATATAAACCATACGATAGGGACATACTTTCCTTTGTGAGCATTTGTGGTTCGTTCAACAATGCATACTGGATATTCCGTAATGGTAGCATAAACATATTACTCAACTTATTCATGGTCAAAAGTATGAGATGGTTTTGCATGATATTAGATAATATGTGAGGCATTAAAGAATTTGTGCATGTCACAATACCTCTGAGGTAGCATCAACTGATAGGCCACTGTGCTGACTGTCTCTAGAATTTCAAACGGCCCGATGTAATGAGTTTAAGGCTTTCTCTACTTCCTTAAGCATCTATTCCCTAGATTTGGAGATAAATGAAGGAAAATATAATCCCTGACCTCAAACTAAAGATTTCATCGACGAATATTGGAATACTATTTCTTCCAAGACCGAGCAGTATTCATATGCTTCCTAATTAGCTAAACTTGTTCTGAAGTCTCCTGAACAAGATGGGGACCTAGTAGGGTTGTGCCACCTGCCTCTAGCCATCACAATGGTGAACAACATGGCCTACCATAAAATCCCTCAAGAGGATCCATATTGATCTTTACCTGAAAGATATTATTATAAGAAAACTCGACAAGAGGGATATACTTCTCCTAAAAATCACTGAATTCAAGGACATGTGCTGAGAGCATATCCCACAGAACCTGTATTTCCATTATGATTGTACATCGATCTGAGGTTGAAAATATGTTCTTGGAAGAACTTGAGTCCTAATATCTTTCTATAATCCATTCTAGAACTGTGAAGTGAAACGAGCATCCCTATCTAAAATGATAGTATGGGGAACCCCGTGTAGTAAGATTTGATGGATACACATTCTTACCAGCTCATCAACTGAGATGGTCACCCGAATAATAATTAAGTGGAATTATTTAGTTAGTCGATAAATGACTACCCTGATATCATCGCTTCCCATTTTTGATCGATGTAATATGACTATGAAATACATTGCAACACCTTCCCATTTCCATTCCAGGAATGGATGTGGTTGTAATAAGCCTACGGGTCTCTGGTGATCTGCCTTTACCTGCTGACATGTGGAACACCCAGTGATAAAGCTTCAAATATATTATTTCATTCCAAGCCACCAATACTGGCATCATATATCTCGATATATCTTCGATATTACTATATGAACTAGCCACTGAGAAACATGGGACTCTCTCATAAACTCCTCTCCCATACCTATGGGGACCCAGATACGTCTACATAGACAAAGGACATCATCCCTGTCCAAAGACTAATCTGGAGGTGGGTTATCTCCATATATACTCTCATAGAGAAACAAACCTTTAGGATTTGAAAACTATTAACTCTTCACCTTATCAAAAATAGAATAGCTAACTATTAAGGATGAGATGTGAGACTAATCATGACTATCACGAAACTCAAGATGAATTTTAGACAAGAGGGACATTAACATCTATTCATCAATGGCTTCTGGTATGGACTATGTTTGAGTATTCTGACTCAATCCATCAGTGACCACATTTTCCTTTCTAAGAATATGGGAAATCTAAAATTCAATGGATTGTAGATTTTAAACCCATCTTCATTGTCTATGTTTCATGTCACGCTCAGAAAAGATATACTTGAAGCTATTGTGGTCCTTATGCACCACAAAGCCCTCACCCAAGAGATAATCTCTCCATCAATGTAAGTCATGGATAACTGGTACTAGCTCTAGGTAATGTGTCAGGTTATTTCTCTCATGAGGCCTCAAATTCCATGATGTATATGCAACTAATTTGTCTTCCTACATCAACACTTCTCCTAGTCCAATTCATGATGCATTGCAGAAGATGATATAACCTTTACCTGGTTTTGGAAGAATCAGAATAGGTGCTGATACAAGCCTCCCTTTCAGCTCCTGGAAGGATTTCTCACATTCTTCATACCATGTGAACATGAAACCTTTCTTTGTTTGACCAGTAAGAGGTGAAGAATGTTGAAAAAATAATTTTATGAAATGCCTATAATATCTAGTGACCCATAAGAAACTCATGATATCCCAAATATTATTGGGCTGATCCTCAGAAACTATAGAACCTACCATTTCAGGGTCAACAGATACTCCTAATTCTGAAATTAGATGACCCATGAAGTGGAATTGTCGATCCTGAAGTTGGACCTAGTAAGAATGGCAAAAAGCTAATGTTGTCTTAGTGTACTCAAAATGATCTCAAGATGTTTGGCATGATAATTACAATTTTGATAATACACCAAGATGTAGTCAACAAATACCATGACAAAAGATTCCAAATAGGGGTAGAAAAACCTATTCATCGAAGCCATGAAATGTGTAGACATGTTTGTAAGACTGAATGACAAACCAAGATACTCACACAAACCATACCTTCTACGTAATGTTGTATGAAATATATCTGATGGTATGAATTGCACCTGATGATAAATTGATATCATTTCGATCATATAGAATACATTTTCTCCTTGGATCAAGTCAAAAAGATCATCTATTTGAAGAAATGGATAAAAATTCTTGACTATAAGCTGGTTCAAGCTCCAGTAATCTGTTCATAAATGAAGAGTTTCATCCAACTTCATAGCAAAAAAGAATGGGTGGACACAAAGAGGATGTACTAGGTAATATTAATCCTTTGGCCTCTAGGTCCTCTATCTACCACTTGAGCTCCTAAATCATAGTAGTTGACATCTTTTATGAAGAAATAGACACTGGATCTTCTCCTGGAACAAGCTCAATTGTAAACACTACCTATATCTTAGGAGGTAACCTAGAAAAGTCATCCAGAAAGACTTCCCTGAAATGATCACCTATTGGAGGGAAATCAGTTTCAAGAAAACCCTGATCCTCTATGAAAAGATTTCCAATCTAGGCGGTCACTCTAGTTATCCCATGATGCTTTAGTCTAGCTCTTCTAGCCTGGACATCCCACTCACCTTTTAAAAGAATGTTGATGCCTTCTGGTGATGTAAAAGAGACTCTACAGTGATAGATGTCTATAAAGGAGTCATATTGGACTAACCATTTCATCCCTAGAAGGACATTGAATTCATCATGAGAATAAAGAGATTCCACATGAAAGGGTAACTAGATACCTCAAGGGGACAGTCCCTCGACTGGAATATTCCCTCCATCAATATTCCCAACGTTGTATTGAGGGTCATTTCACCATAGTGACACTGTATATCTAGTCTAACATAGCCCATGATAGATACAAAAATTTAAGAGTTTTAAGAACTTTTATCAAACAAATAATAGACAATAGGGGATCCTACAATAATAGTACCTCGTACTATAGTTGGTCCCACATCCGGATCCTTAGAAATTGGCTATAAATCTTGCAAATAACCAGATCCACGGTGTTGTGGAACACATGGACTACCAAAATCATGTCTGCTCTGCTTACACTGATGGTGATCAAGGGTTGGACTTCCACAACAATGACCTTTTCTTTGCCTAGACCTATCGGTGGTATTCCAACTCCCCACCTGATGCAGCATAAAAGAACTTTCTCCTGATATTAGACCTGATGTCGATACTTTTCCACTCAAAACTAGTGGAAAGTTCCAGAAAAAGAACTAAAGATAACCCATACTACTACAAGATCAACACTCCATAGCATCTCTATCACATTTCAGATTATTATTCTCTGGTCTTCCACACTGATGACACACCACATAGCTATCAAACTGGATACTATGTCTGCCACTTCCCTGATGAGAAACCTTGAGGAAACATTTCCTTTCACCAGAATATCTAATGTCCTGACATGGCACTAACACTTTAGACCTGGTACTTGTGTCTTCCCATAGGTTATGTTCATTGATAAGGTCCTGATCATCTATTTTAGAATAGGTAGCAAGGAAAAATAAATTCACATAGGTTTGTATTGTGTACTAGAACCCATCCTCAAAATGTCTAGCAAGAAAAAGCACATCACCAGCTAGAAGTGGTGAAAAGTGCTCTAAATCAGTGAAACATGATGAAAATTCCATAACTGACATAAAACCCTACTCTTAATGGATGACCACTTTGGATATATCATCTCATAGTGCCTAAGGAAAGAACTGATCATAGAAGGATGTCTAGAAATTAGTCCATAACATGCCATGATGAAGACCGTCTGGGTAACCACATACCACCAATGCCTAGATGAATCCCGAAGCATATATTTAGAAATCATGACTCTCCAGTCTGGAGACATTTCCAGATTCTCAAAGATAAACAACATAACCTCTATCCAAGACACACTATCCTTAGAACTGCCATCCTATGTGAAAGTAAGAGGATTTTTTTACTAGAACTCAGGGGTCGGATAATCCATCATAGGTGAAACCCATGGAGCACCTTCCATGGACTGCATAAAACATACGAAACTATCACGAACATGAGGAACAATGAATGAATAAGATATTAAAGGTGTTTCCTCTTGTGGAACTCTTGGAGGTAAGAGTGGAACCTCAAGGCCCACCATGTCTGGATTGTGGTCATCATCACACTCATGGAGAACGACGCGAGGACGTTGTGGCAGTATTGGTCTACAAATTCCCAGAACATACCTTGGAAAATGAATATAATCAATGGAATAACATCACTAACAGAGGATTAAAGTAAGAAAACTCACTACCAAAGGCATACCACCCCAACTACCTGCTTTGGTAGCCATGTATTAGTAACTGCTCATGTATAAGTTTGATGTCATTTTGAATTTAATTTCTAGGTTTACTCCATTACCATTCATAAACATGAAAAGGTGGGATAAGGATGTGCAACCAATTCATTATAGAATTTAGGATTCACATTATAATTGATATTCAATTTTGATGAATCAGTCCCCATACACCTATCACTAGATATGACACCAATTTCATTATAGCATAATGGTTTGAATCGGTAAATTACTCATCCCAACCCATGAAGGCCAATACACCTCATGAATTGAGATAGAAAATCACCCAATCACACCCAATCGTAGTGAAAGTACAAGAAAACTATCACAACGTCACTCAACAATCACAAGCATATCAAGCAGTGAAAATTAGTGAAATGAACATATATGGAATGGAAATATGTATGATATGTGAACTTTAGGTGCCTATAATTATTCATGTAAAAATTCTCCTTTCCCTCAAATCATTGGGTTAAGGATGAAAGAATTATCAAATAGAGAAATAATCAACAACGCCACATAGCATGTGCATCACCAAATTGAGGAATAATATCAACTCTAATAAGTAAAATCATGACAAAAATTATAATATAGGCATCATAGTTTTTACACTGAACATGGGATTGCGATACCAAATAATGGATTATGACAAAGTCCAACGTGTTCCTATTCTCCAATCTATTTTCCCCAAATATTGAGGGAAAAAATGAACCACCTTTGAGACCACTTTGTGATGTCCAGGACCCAGATGCCACTTAAGGTTGATCTGAGCCTAGTGGGCCACATGACCTCAAGCACATCTTCCCGAACGCAAGAGACTTCCAAATTGCAGCGAGGGACGAGGGTGTGTCTGTGGGGAGGCTATTACATCATTAGAAGAGTGTATCATAGAGTAAGGAGTATAAATGAATAATGAAGAGAGGAAGAAATATAATTAAATAGTGGAAGCAAACTAATTCAATAGTCAGTTGAGAATAAAAATAAATGTATCAACTGACACAATAATGATGTAATGACATTTCACTGGAAAACTTTATAACATGCATAAAATAAAGCAAGCATAACATGTTCCACAAGGTAAAATAAAATAAATTCTACTCCAAGTATCCAGATATCCTACTCGATCATCTGCTATCAAGTTCCATCCTATCAACACATAATCAAGTATTGGAAACTTTATGCTTCCCTTTGTCAACACTCGCAATCATGTAATCTACATTGGGTACCAATCGGTGCCCAAAGAGGGTGTGAGAAATATTTCAGTGGGGCACCACCAATGATGTCAATAACCTCCGGCCCATTTCATGGAATATAGAAGTGTGTATGAATGCATACATAATCTAAATAATGCAGTCCAATAAAACTAAATACCCAAGTATCTGCTTCATCCCTCAGCTATTATTTGAACATGTAACTAGTTCATTATATTATGAAATTACCATTTAATGTTAATAGGTCACATGAGGCATATCCAGCATTAGAATCACCTCATGATATTATATGTAGTAAATTTCCCAAGACATAACAAGGCTACCTGAAAATGATATATAGTGAGGTAGTTCCAAGGTAATAACCAAGGTAACCTAAATATCAATGAATTAAAACTCAGTAGAATCTGAGTCTATATATGGTTTTAGTGTTTAATACGAGGATCATAATCCATTTTATTCCACAATAAGGTACTTATCGAGCCCAATGTGATCGACCAAGGTAAAATAGGGCTAAGCAAGGACAAGGCCCTTTAGGCTTTCACCACGGAACCTACTGGTCAATGTTGGATCCAAGGAGTGTATCTGTGTTATTCAATAAAAATGTAAAGGATCCTACAGTAGTATACCAGACATCTAAGGAATAGACAAGAACTGAAGTCTAGGTGTGTATCATCCTAAGAAAACCGTATCCTTGAATCAGAACGGGGTTCCTAAGACCCAAGGTTTCCTCCTCTCAGATTCCAATGCAATCTCATATCAGTCCATTCCTATTTGATTTATTAATCATGTATATATTCATTAGGTTAATTTATTTCATTCCATTTGTGTATATATGTCAATTAGATTTTCAACCATCTATTTATTAGTCCAGGCCTAGTATGGAATTAGTGTGGATAGGCCAAGTAGCATTATAACCATGAAATCAAGTCTTTATTAACCATTAAGGAATATTCAATTATAGAGGTTTATTCTTATACCTTCCATAAATATGTAAGGTGGTGATATGGAAAGGAATCCTTTATTCAAACTCATTTTTTAAGTCCAAGTTATATACTTATTATACGTTCTATTCACATTTGGTATTTAATAATCAATTTGAAAGAACTTACCTTAAACAGGTCAAGCTGTTAGCATACATGGTACATGCCATTATGCAATTCTCATTAATAACAAGTCATTTATTATAAAAAGTCTCACCTATAGAAAGGTCATGCAAGGGCACACCAAAACGGTGGCTTAATCGAGTCAAAACACTAAAACCCCCAATATGTCCTAACTTTTGACATGGGGTAGATTAAGATGTGGGTGTAACCGCTAACAACAAATTAGATATTTGGAAAGATCATAACCATATGATTCTAGTGAGTATAATCATGGGATTCAAAATTAAGTAATAACTTCCAGTGAAACTGGTGGGCCCCACATGAATATTTAAAATTCAAAAAACTTTAGGGATGAGTTATAGACCACCCAATTTAAGATTTTATAATCCTTTTAATCTAGTATCGACCATTGATTTTTCTTGAATCAAAGTAAATATAATTAAAGGTGAAAAAAATCACATGACGATAACTAGGTTGACAGTGAAAGAGAAGAATAATTGATAAAGAGGACTCGAGTACTTACTGTTGTGCATCCAATCTGATGAACGGAATCTCGATCAGATGTCAAAGGAATGAGATATCTTAATCCCTGGATTTTCCCTCTAAATATCTCTAAAAGGGTGAATGAAGAGAAAAATCATACTGGTTTCTAATTTAGGGAAGAAGAGGGGAGTAAATAGATCATTAAGGGAAAAACTAGAAATTTAGCCATAAAATTATCTTGTGCACGGTTTGTCAATAAATTTGTCAAACTTTGTAAGATAGCTCTACCCAGATGGATTGGCCACACGGTTTTATCAAACCATGTGCAAGCTATGCATGAGTACCTAGGAAAAAGGTGTGTTCACATGGTTAGGCTACATAGCTGTGTGAAAACTGTGTGAGGTGGCTCTGTACAGAGAAACACAATTCGCACGGTTTGCAAAACCATGCTAAATTCAACATGGTTTACCCTAAACTGTGCACAAAGTATGTTTTCTCCAAAAATATGGTTTTCAGGCTCCAAATAATAACCGAACACCATTGGTACATTCAAGAACTCATTAAGAATACATATTAGGTCCAAAGTAAGTATTTAAATGAAAAATTAAAGGATCCATTCCTAAGTGAAAACCGGGTTCTTATAGTAGTGGATATTTCTTGATCTCCTCAAACACATTCTGGCACTCTTCATCCCACTAATAGAGAACAAATTTCTTCATTTGGGTTGAAAAGTTCTTACACATGTCAGATATATTTGCGATGAATCGACATATATAGGCCTAGTGGTCTTAGAGGACTTGGATCTCTCAGAGTTTTCAAGGAGGAGGCATCTGTATAATGTCTATGATTTTATCTAGGTCAATTTTTATGCATATTTATTTGATTATTAGACTAATAAACATCTCATTGGTAACCCTAAAAGAACACTTCAAGGGGTTAATCTTCAAATACTGTGAGAAAATGATGACAAACACCTGAAGATCTCTTATATGGTCTTGACGCTATAATTATTTGACAAACAAATTCTGTACGTAGCATTCCACATATATCCCAAGATTTTTTTGAAGATTTCATGCATCTCTTGCTGATAGGTAGCTATTAAATTCTTCATAACAAAAGGAATTTCTGGATAATAGAATGTTACATGATTTTCTCTGACGGTGGTAGAATCCTCATCGTTAGTGGACATCTAGATTTGATTATACTAAAAATATACATTCTTGAAAGAGATAGTTCGGAACCCATCTATGGAATCAATCAATAGCTCCGCCATAGAGGGGGAAATCATCATTCGGGTAGTGATGATTGATATCCTAGAAGATGATATACACTATGATATTTCTATTCTTTTTCCTGAATGAGACAATGTTTTATAACAGTTTGTGGTATTAAACACCCTTGATGAAGCTAGACATGATATGCTTATAATCATCAGCCTCGACCATGGAATGATAAGAGGGATGCATTTTTCTAAGAGGCAACATGAACTTGTGAAGACTCACTAGAAGAACATGTTGCTGGAATAAGACCTGAGGGACTAGTCCTATTATCTCATCATAGTTCTAGGAAAATACATCAAGATGCTTCTTCAAGAAATCCACATACTGTTATTGCTCCTCCTTAGGCATGGTTGCACTGATCAGGTTTGGCCATAGATCAATTTCAGTACCCATGTTCACCTGAACCAGATCACTAATAGTGGTAAAGATGCATTATATAAATGTGATATGAGGGTCTTCCATATCTCCTTCATCATCTTAGGTAGGGGTAGAACTGGGATGAAGTTATTCTTATGAGGTGACTGATTCTGGAGGAGTGGTTCTGGGTTGGGTGGAGGTGGAATCCCTGCATGGGAGAGCCCTTCTATACTGAAACCAGAACGACATAGGCTGTCTTGATGATTCCATCAGGCCTTTAACAACATGGTCCATACTTCATTTCAACGTAATATTTATGGCTGGGTATATGATAATTAAACCCATCTCGATGAAACAAATGACTCTGTTCTAGAACTATATCCATGGGGAGAACATCTCGTTACATGATGGGAGTATGGGGTTTTATTATTACTCGATCCTAGAATCTATAGGAATATTAGGTAATTGTTCCTCATTCATTAAACTTAGTAATCCATCTCCCTTTACACCTAGATATGATGAATAAATTACCCATGTCTAGCATCATATTATGGAACCGATGAATAAGAAGGATGAATGCATCATATAGATCTGCCCAAGGGAAGGCTATAATGGAGGTGTACTCAACATTGTTGGTATGCACCTTCTTATCCTTCCTCTGGTAAATAGAAGAATCTGTATAGAAGGCCTCACAATTTTTAAAGGTAGATTCATCACCCTTGATAATGCCTACTCAACTATTGATTGATTACTTCAGTCATCAGTTATACGATGAGGGAGATTATGCATACAGATAGATCCAAGACCTAACCATCAATGAATTATAGTTATTTTCTATGAGACAATGATGAACTTAGTGTTTTCTAAAACACCAATGAACATGGTATTAAAATGAATGCTTCCACATTTTCTTTCCTTAGTCCTGTCATAACCACGAATCTTCTTGTCATAGGGGATCAGGTCTACATCAGGGAGTCCCAGCCTACAAAGAGATTAGGTCGGGATGAGGTTTATCCAAAAACATGTGTCAACTAGACAACGATGTACATCCATGCCATTTAACTAGTATGTTATATAGAGTGAATAGATATTAAATTGCATTATTGTTCCCTCATCTTCTCCAAATAATGATATGATGGCTGAATATTCATCTTTCTTGACATCCTCAACAAATAAAGTCTTGGTATCCCCTACCTCTGTTTCAAACTAGATAAGGATTTTCAAGAATTCATCACGATCATTACACAAATATTATTATATATGGAATCAAGAATCATCCTACTTTTAGTAAACCTTTTAAGATGCTTTATCATAGAGTATGTAACGGCTAGAGTTTTTAAGATAAAATTTACCCTTTGATTAAATTAATTGTCTTGTGGTTATAGAAAACACATAAATTTATTTTGTTTTATTATATCCAATTGGATTTAAATGGACATTATGTGTAATTACCATTTATTATATTTCCATTAAATAGTGACCACATATCTACTATAAGTATTGGTTTTTAAAAGTCCATTTTTCATAGCCAACGGAAGTGATGGCCTCAACTAGGAGGATTATACCCTATGAAGCCCATTTATCGGAGCTTCCATGGGATATAGATTTTTGGGGATATTCTTAAAACTAATACCATTCCATGATTTAGGGACTTAATTATGAGCAGAACCATTTACAAGATATGTTCTAGCTTATTGAGATCTCGACACAAACCATGTTCACTGAATGACCCCATGAAAGCCCCACCATTTCACATCTTACTCTTAGGGTATATTCATGTGTATTAAATATGTATGTAACAAGTCCCTAGAAATATATTCATTTATATTATTGTTTATAAAAATGTGAATATATTTTCATCATATTATTTTTACATTGTAAATGATTTTTAAAACATAGGCATTACATTTGGTCAGTATTGGAATTCAATTAAGAAATATATTTTTATGATTCAATGGAAATTTGAAATAAATAATATTATATAAAAATGATATTTTTATCCTAATTTTATTAAATATAAATGATCATATAATTTTTATGAAGTCAAAATTTAATTTCATTAGGGTTCAGAAACTACTATTTGACAAAAACCATACATTTTCACTAAATTCTGATTTTTATATGAAATGTAAGAATTCACATATTATGAAAATTAGTTATAACATAACATAACATGGTAATATATTTATTATGAAAGAAAAATATAGAATATATGGCCAATGTCAAGGCCCTAAATGAAAGCGCCTATAGAATCCAAAATTAAGGAAGACCTAGCTAATCCCCTCTTATCAGGTTAACCCCCTCTATACCCAGTTGAGGAAAATTTGAAATGAAAAAGATGCTACAACCCTGGTTTTCTACCATCATGGAGTCCAAATGGCCTGCAACCTTATTTCCCTCATGGAACATGTGAAGAACCAAGACATTGTTTTGGCTAATTATGGCTTTACATCTCCTGATAATATAAACAATCGAACAAGAAGAGGAGGCCATACCAATAAAGTAATCATGAATGATCTTGGAGTCAGTTTCCATTTGAAAAAGCAATATACCATTTTTTCTTCATAGCTTCAGTCCCATGAATAACACCTTGGCCTCCTCCTGGATGGAGCTCCCCACCCCATAGTATGCAGAAAAAGAAGTTAACACACTACCCTTGTGACCCCGGACCACACCTCCCCCGTGCATGGTAACCACAACACACAACCCATCACAATTTAACATAAGACCCATGACAAGCGGCTCCCATGAAACCCATTGACCCCTTGGACCAGTGAAAATTGGCTGCAATGAGGAAATAGTCCCCTTAAGAGCCCTCAAATATGGAGCATCACATAAGTTCTTAAAACAACGAACCAAATCAATGAGTACGGATCATGAGAAAGTGATCAAAGATCTTCATAGGAAGAAACACCATTAAATATGGCTTTATTTCAGGAATGCCATAGACACCAACACCCAGAACAAAAGATCAATGATCTCGCCCTACATTCTGGCCCCAGACCAGTCGCTCCATGATACTATATGTCAAGAAATTATGACCTAGAAGAATCAAAGGACATAAGATCGGTGAAACTTCCAAAAAGCCTCCAGACATAGATATCCCTTTCTCCTTCAATAAAGAGAGGATCATAGGACTTCCCCCTTTGTGCCTTACATATGTGGAGCCTAGAGGCCATGCTGACCCCCATTATCCACATGGTTTCATCCTTATGAACCAGATGATTCATAATCCTCCCAGTAAGAAATTTTCACTTAGTTGAGATCTTCACACACCAGACCACACTATTCAAATCATCATGATGCTCATGGAGGAGTGAAATCCGCTGAAAATACCTTGAGGAAAAAGTCTCTGGAGTAGACTCAGTGAACACACAAATATCAGGCTCAAAGGTTAGCAAGATAAGATCAAGCACCCTTTGATGCTCCACATTCAAAATTGTTCTGGCAAAACTACTGTACAAATGGGCCTCCTAAAAAGAGATCATTGGAATAGGACATTCTGGAAATCCTTTGATAACACCAACCTAGTTGTGGTACTAGAAAGAGAGGTCTCCCCTCCTCACAATCTATTGGGAATGTTGCCAAATTGTTGGGATAATACTGTGAATTATATCCCATAAAGGATATGCTTGGCCACCATCCCACTCAAACCCTCTACTCTAAGAGGAAATTATTTTCCCCCAAAGAATGCACTCTTCTACAACCTCCCATGAAATATTTGCATGTAAAAAATGGACAAGATCAACCAGACTCTGCAAATTGATCCCACCTTTATGAATTGGCCTTTCCAACCTCCATTATGAGTCCAAATGGTTCTTACCATCATCCTGAGAATCCCAAATAAAATTGGTTAGAATCTTGTCAATGGAAGATATAAATCTCTTATGAACATTGGCTACTGAAAGAACATATATAGGAATAGCTGAAAGCACAATATTGATAAGAGTTATCCACCCACCAAAAGAGAGTTAGAAGTTCATCCTATTAATAGCTCAGCTAGTGATCTTATTCAAAATCCCATTATAGTCACAATCCCAGATCCAGCCTCAAAAAATAGGAGAACCAATGTAGGAAAAAGGAAATGAACCCCTCTGTATACCCAACTTATTGAACAAGGACATGGCCTGGTGATTGCTGCATTTGGATGAGAGATATAGGAAGATCATGGATTTTTTAATGATTTGGTCACTCTAGTTAAAATATTAATTTAGAATTTTGGAAAGACTACTGATCAATATTCTGTTGGAATTCATAAATATGAGAGAGTCATCTAAAAACATAAGGTGGAAAATGGGGGGTCTGACTCCTTTACCTATGAAATGGATAATGGTACCCCAAGGACACCTTTTTGTGGATAATCTAACTAAGAGTGCCTTGAAAAATAATAAAAATAGGCGAGGGAAATATGGTCTCTCAGCCTGAGACCCTGGGATGGCTTGAAAAACCCATGTCTCTTGCCCGGGAAGGACACGACCATCCAAGAAGAGCTAAAGCATCTGAAAATGATATCCACCACCCAGGGAGAGAGGCCCATACCTGAAAACACCCGATTGATAATGCCACATTCCATCCTTTCATAGCCCTTATTCATATATATATTAGGGTCCATATTGGATCCATACTCGAGCACTCTATGGTTTGATGTTCATTACCGTAGAAAAAACTTCCTTTATAAACATATAATATTTTATTGGAAAATTTCATTTATTTCTTTCACATTCCTTGTCCATCAAATAACATATTATGTTGAATTAATCCATGTAATTTTTTCTATGCGGCACACATAAGAATGAGACTGGAATAATTATGAAGGGTGCACCCTGATAGCACTTGAATGCATTGGGTAATGTTTATTATCATGATAAGTCATCTTGGGAAATTGATTTACCTAATTCCATCATCATTCTTTTTTCCACCCTAAAGTATTAGCTCTTTAACTTTGACATGTGTTTAGGATGTAATTTTTTCTATTGTGGACAAATTTTCCATGTTATGTTTATCCTGATATATCTTGACTTATTATTCATGTTCCATTTATGCTCCATTGGCATGAATATTGTCTAACATGTACTATATTTGTAATGTGATTCTTTTTTTATTCATGTATGGGGACTTATATCTAACCCCTTTTCCTAATCTATCCCCAGGATATCCCATGCGGTTTTATGTTTGATGGATTATTATGATTCTGTCAAGTAAGTTTTAATCAATTTTTTTATATACAATATTATAAGTTGTTTTATAATGTAATAAATTCCCAAAGACACTATACATTTCAATATTTTTTGGGGGTTTTAAGTGTAATATCATTTTATAAATCGTGAATTAATGTGTAATAAAAATAATGGTTGTTGTTTTTGGTATTATAACTAGGTGTAGTAATATTTGTGATTAGGATTAGAAAGCCCTAGTGAAACCCCTAAGATATAATACTATGTCTAAGAAAAAATCCCAAAATTTTGGAAAATATAGAGTAATTGGTTTATAAAGAAAATACATCCCTATCTGGATATTGTAACTGGATGTAGTTTTAGAATAGATTTACCTAGGAGTTACTACTCAAAAAAGGTGTCTGAGGCATACTCCAGGTAACATGGCACATGATAATGAGCCTTACTATGCACCTAGTTTGACTCTCCTAGGAAATATTCATTGTTAAATTCATAATCTCATTACAAACCAGAATTAAATGTACATTAAAATCACCTAAAAATATATGTTATGAAATAGATCCTGAATAACGTATATTTAAGCCTATACATGCATAAGTTAAGAAAATAAATATAATTTATTTTTTCTCCATTTCTGTCTATGGATTCCTCTTTATGTGTTAAATATTTTTAAATACTCATCCATAATTTTCCCATAATTAATTACAATGGTTGTTTATAGGAGGAATCAGGTTAACAACCAATTTGAAGGGAAATGTGATGACTACTCGAATGAGATGAACAACTTGATAAGAGCATGAATCGAAAATCTTTTCATGATAATATCTAAGATGACTCATATTCTGAATTGAAACCTTGATCATAGGAGTGACCAAACCCCCCTTAGAAAGAACAACAAGGAATCAAGGGCATCACAAGACAAAGTTCTCCAACTTTTAATAGATCACCTAATCTCTTAATCACTGAACAATAAAAAAATCTATTTAAAAGATCATATCCATCCTTCAATGTTCCGAACTAGAGAGGGATCTTCAGGATGATCATCTTATGGAAAGTGAAGCTAATAAATGGTTGAAATTTATCAAGAATAAAAATACCAAGGAATAGATCAATGAAATTGAGTTGAAGGAATTGATGAAAATATTTTTTGATAAATTTTTACCCACACCATCCATCTTAAAATGGATTGATATTTCCTTGTACTCAAGAAAATGGATGATGAATCTATAAGGGAATATGAGGAAAACTTCACAATACCTACATGATACGGAACTAGTTTTGTTGTTACCCCCAAATGTATGCTTGATGGCTTCTTTGGTGGGCTAAATACTAGTCTACAAAAATACCTACAGATTCGTGACATAAATAGATATCGGTGAATTGTATGATGTTCTCTAAAATTCGAAATGGAGATCGCAAAATCTCAAGGGTATTAGGGGTATATGAAGTGGAAAGTGGAGTTTAATTTTTGAGGTCTGATGGATAAATCCAATGGTGCTATGAAATTTCAGCATCCCACTTATAAAATGTGTGGAAAGAAGCACCCTAGAAATTGCCTAAGGGGAACAAGGAAATGGATTAGGTGAGTAATGGAATGAATCCTAGAAAATGATTACCGATAGGATAAATCCACCAATGTGACATAGGAAAGTATCACTCCAGTTGACACTTAACTCATTGTTAATTACTAAAATTGTATGGAACTAGTGCACATTGTGAACTAGTGCCCTAGTCTAGGGTTTTTGGAGGACACCTACAACCTCCATGGTAGCAATGGAGAGATTTTTCCATCACAAACACTAATGTTAATCTTGACAATCAAGTTGTGAAAAGTACTCTAGTTAGTCATTACAGAATAGTGATCCTAATTTTTTATTCTAATTTTATGAATTCCATTATATCATGAATGTTTTTTATAACAATGAAAACACCAAAAAAATTCATTGGAATATATTTTTTAGTGAAAATTGAAAATGGGAAAATTATTACATCCCTTGAATATAAATCATCCCCTATCAATGTTTGGGGGATGAACATCCCAATTAATATCTTTATACTCCCTAGGGTAGGAGTTGATGCAATTCTAGGAATGAAATGTATTTCCTTATATAAATCCTATATAAGTTTCCTTGAAATGGAAATCACTCTCTAAATAGAGAATCGACCCCTAATTCTATACAATTGAAAGCAGGAGGATGAATCTTCATCAACACCATCACCCCAAGCAAGGATATTACAACCATATAAGAAAGTGTATCTTTCTCAAATGGTTTTATGTATGAAAAATTTCATCCTTAAAGGAATTTTTATTGTGTGATAATTCGTTGAAGTGTTTCCCGAGGAATTTCAAGGTCTTCCTTCAAGATGATAGGTTGAATATTCAAGTGATCATATACCTGCGGTGTTCCCAATATTCAAGACTCCAAATAGAATGACAATTGTGGAAATTTCGGAGTTGAAGAATTAACTATTGGAGAATTTGGATAAAGGTTTTATACTAACATGTTATTCACTATGGTGTGAAGTAGTCCTCTTCATGAAGAAGAAGGATGGGTAAATATGAATTTTCATTCATTATCATGAGCTCAACAAGATCATGATAAAGAAAAAGTATCATTTTCCCCAAATTGATGTCTTGTTCGATCAGTTATGTGGAAAAAAAATAATTCTCCAAGGTGGATCTTTGGTCTGGATATTACCAAGTTTGGGTGAAGAAGGGGGATGTCCCCAAGGTTTCTTTTTGTATAAGGTATGGGAATTATGATTACATAGTGATGCAATTATGACTCACTAATTCTCAACAAAAATTCATGCACTTAATGAACATAGTGTTTAGATATTTCCTAATCAAATTTGGGGCAGTCTTTACAAAAGATATTCTAATATTCTTCAAAACCATGGACGGTCTTGAGGATCATATGATCACTAAGAAAAAGACATTGTGAAAGAAGAGGATCTATTAAAATTACATAAATTATGAGTTTTTTTTAAGGAAGTATCATTCTTGGGGAATATCATCACAAAAAATGGGATATCTATAGATCCAAAAAAATACAATAGAAAATGAGGGATGCTCGAGGCCGACATCGCCGATAGATATCCATCGCTCCTTGGGTAAGTTGAATATTATCACTAATTTGTGAGAAATTTCCCATAACTATCAAACCCTCTTACCAAGATAACTCATATGGGACTCATGTTTTCTATTAATGATGAATGCGAAGAAAGATTCACATAGATGAAAATAAGGCTTATTACGGCCCTGATGCTCACACTCTCCACAAGTGGGAACCATTTAATCATTTTTAGTGATGTTTTGAAGAATTCATTGAGATTTATGTTGATGCAAAATGAAAATGTCATTTGCTAATCCTCAAAGAAGTTTAATGTTCATGAGAAAAACTATCCAACACCTAATCTGGAGTTTGTCGTTGTGATTATTACATTGAAAACTAGCTAGAATTATATTTATCAAGATATGTGTGAGATAAATAAAGATCAAAATGTCCTAAAATATATATTCATAGAATTAGATTAATATGAACCATTGAATATGGTTAGATCTTGACAAGGATTATGATTTCTCAATACACTACCATGTTGGTAAGGTAACTAAGGTGTATGTTTCTCTAAGTAGAAAGGATCTAGTAATCCTATCGTTGATGAGAATTGAAAAGGATCCAATATTATTATATTTAACAAGGATATAAATGGGAATCATAAATAATGGAACATCATCAATCCTTCCACAAATGATTGACCAACCATATCATTAGGAATGGTTAAAGGATGCTAAAAAAGATGATATGGGAATTTAGAAGATGGTGGAAACTATAAGGAAAGAGAAATCCCCAATGATTAGTGTTTATAAAGAAGGAATTGTCAAATTTGGGTCAAGACTATGTGTTCCATCAAATATTGAGTCAATGAATGAACTATTAGATGATGCACATAGTATTACTTTTTATACTCACCTAGGGAACAGAAAGTTGAATCGAGATCTCTATGAGCTCTATTGGTGGGACAAAATGAATAAGGAGATCACATATTATACATCAAAGTGACTGGTATGTCAAAAATTCAAGGCTGAAGGGTATAAGTATAAGGGGATGATGAAACCATTTCCCATATAAACATGGAAATGGGAAAACATCACTATAGAATTTGTCACCAGACTTCAAAATACATCCCATAAAAACAAAGTTTTATGGGTTGTTGTGGATAGTCATACAACGAGTGCACACTTAATTAATATTAGAGAGTATTTCTCACTTGATAAACTAGAAAATAAATACATAAGATTAGCGGTAAGGATACATGGAGTACCACTATCGATTTCATATGATTGAGATCCTAGATTTACCTGTATGTTCTAGAACATTTTTCACCATTATCTCAACACTGAGATGAATTTCATTATGGCCTACCATCCTCAAACTGATGTCCAATATAAGGGGACAATTCAAACACAAGAAGAAAATTTGAGATCATTTGCTATGGACTTCAATATAATATGGGACCATCATCTTCCTTTGGTTGAGTTCTATAATAATAATAGTTCCACTCGAGTATCAAAATGGATCCCTATGAATCCCTTCATGGGAAGAGGTTCCAAAATCTGGATGTTAGGATGAATATGGAGAAAAAAACTTCTAGGTCCTAAAATGGTTGTGTAAATGGTGGACAAGGATAAAACCATTCACTAGCACAACAAAACAACTCAGAGTTGACATAAGAGCTATGACGAAAAACATCGATGAGACCTTGAGTTTGATGATGGAGACATGGTATTCCTAAAAATTTCTACATGGAATATAGTTATGTGTTTTGGGAAGAAGGTAAATATTATTCCATGATATATTTTCCCTTTTGAGATCATTGATCACGTCAGAGTAGTGGCATGTTGACTACCACTCTCACAAAACATGTCTCAAGTACATGATGAATTCTTTGTTTCTCTCTTAAGAAAGTACATACTAGGACCGTCACATGTATACAATCTAGAGGTTGTACCACAAGAGAATTAACATTCTTATGAAGAGCATCTGGTGAAGTTCTTAGAACATAGAGAAAATGTTCCATGAAATAAGGCAATGCCCCCCATAAAATTGTTGTGGAGAAATCACAAGTCTGAAGAAACGATGGGGAACCAGATGATGTAATGAAGTAAATCTAACACCATCTATTTTAATGTGGGAAATAGATATTTTGAGGTTGAAATTCCTAAAGGGTTGAATATTGTAATGACCAGATCTATAATTAATGAAAGTCTTCTTTTTCATTTAATTAAATGCCTTGTGGTTATAGGAAACACATGCACTTGTTTTTTATTATATCCAAATGGATTTAAATTACCGTTATGTATTTTTACCATTAATAATATATACATTGAACAATGATTACATAAATAGATATTTATATGGTTATAAAAAATTCATTTTTAACAGACAAAGTAACTGATCACCTCAACCAGTATGATCATACCCTATGAATACTATTTATTGGAGATTTTGAGGTAGGTAGCATTTCTGGGAATTTCACGAGACGATTCCCAAGTTGATTCCAATAAAATAATAATGGGAATTAGAATTTATGTTAGATGTTAAAGATCATAGAGATCATGACCCAAAACATGTTCGCTGAACGACCTCATGAAACCCCACTATCACACACCTTACTCTTAGGTCATATTCTGGTTTGTTAATGGGATATGTAATAAGACCTTAGCAATTGGATTTTGTACATTATTTTTTTATAAAATAATGAATATATTTTCATCAAATAATTATTACTTTTTTAATTATTTTGAAAAAAGAAATAATACTTAGTTTTTTATTTTAATTCAATTAATAAATATGATTTTTTTAATTAATGCATGTTTCAAATAAAGAATATTTTAGAAAAATATTATTTTTATATTAAATTTATTAAAAATAAATAATAATAAAATTTATATTAAGTCATAATAAAATATTATGATGGTTTAAAAAAATATTATTTGTCCAAAACCTATCATTTTAATAAAGGCTGACGTTTATTTTAAAAGTGAAAATTATAGTGACACTCACTTTTCCAAAAAATAGTATTATATAATTTTTTTGGAAATCTTATACATTATACTAATAGACACCCAAAGACTTTAATTGGTCTAGTGCATTTGGAAACATGGAAATGTAAAAATTGGTACATGAGAGGGATGCATTATCTTCAAATTGGTTCTCCATGACTAGAAACCCTCTTAGAAATATCAGTCAATAAATATGTATTCATAACATGGGGAAGGAAAAATTAAAAGGGGGAGATGAAATGCTCAATAAGGGTAATCCAGGGAGGCATGAAGGAACAATCATTTTCATAAGGGTATGAGAACATGATCATTAAAATAGAATATCATACAATACATATCAATGATCATAAACATGAATCATTACATAAATCTTGGAAGTTCACAAGACATGAATCATAAGGAAATAAAGAACATAATCCATGAAATCATAACATAAGATTAAATAGGGACTTGTGGGAGACACATTAGCAAATAATATTATTTTCATAGTATCCAAGTATTCACAACCATGACTATTTTTTTAGTATGGGTTCACTACCCATACCATATTGGTAGTCATGGTTTACTCCCATGGCCACCTTAGTAGCATATTTTAATTCTAATATCATCTTGTTAGTCTTGTTTTACTCCCCTGGACATCATAGTAGTCAAGGATCATTCCTAATACCTTAATAGTCTAACTCAAGAGATATAAATATTTACCCAATGAATTGGATGGAGATATTTTTCCCATCCATATCCTAATGAAATCATATGTACATGCACCACAAAATCATAAAAAATCTTATCTTAACCCATGAAATGAATTGGGTATCATAAACATGTAAGCATATCATTACTTATGTTAAAATATACATGTTTTTTAATCATTTTATAATAATAATAACCCTTTAAAATAAGTGGGTTTCAATAGTATATAACCAGTGAAAGAGAAACTAATTTCATAAACATATAACCCATGAATGAGAAATTGGATTCATAAACATATAACACTTGAAATAGAAATGGTAATCACAAAGACCATGCCATTAAGAACAACCCATTCCATGAAATAATATGAACGGAGCCTTTAGATCATTTACATGAGGGTAATGAGTGACATCAATGGGTGTCATCTTAGATGGAAAGTAATTTTGAAATATATTTCAAAAATGTTTCTTGAGGAAAATATCATTTTATATATTAAAAATTATTTTAAATACATAAAACCATTTTGGGAAACATGTTTTCTTCAACACTTTTAAACAATACTGGATATCATTTAAATAAAATTCCATGAAAAATATCAAACAAGCATCAAAATATTTTAAAACCCATTTTCATTGAAAAAAAATTAAAAAATTATAATGAATGCTTGAAAATGTTTTTGAAAACCTTTTCATTGAAAATACATTGAGAAATTATAAATAAGGCTTGAAAACATTTTGAAAATAATTTTACTTAAAAACTTATAAATGAAGCATGAAAATGATTTGAAATCAACATTCCATTAAATTTATAAAAGCATATTTATACCATATGGAAATCAATTTTACTTTAAAATAACTTTTAATAATCTTTTTCTTAAAAATTGACTTTTTAATAATGAAAATTATTTTTCAAAGAAAGGACAATGGTAAATCCATACATTCCGTTCGTGGTAAAAAGAAAAATCGTTTTTCATGGAAAAAGGTTAGAAAATGAATTTTAGGGAAAGTGAAAAGCATATTACTTTTAATAAATATTTAAAATAAAAGAGGGTAAAAATTTCATTTATTAATTATAGGATAATAAAACAATATTCTTGTAAACCCTTTTATAAAACAAAGATTTCCAACAGAATGTCTCGTAAAGTTTGGCCTTCTTAAAAATGAATTACAAATAATATTATATACCACAGAGTAGATAATTGGTATGAATACATGAATATATAATTAATAACCAGAAGAGAAGAAATGTAATGATATTTCTTGAGATATGGGTCATAATATTTCGTCAAATAATCGTAGTCATTAACAATCTCGAAAAGTGAGGAGATTGTTTCAATACAATCGTATCAATTCGTAAAATGGGATCATACTATCCATGTAAGATAATTAAATTAAATTAATCTTGTAATATAATGAAAATAAATCTACTCATGATATGTACATATATACACCTCATAATTAATTTACTTTCATAACAAAACATGAGTCTAAAATAGATAAATTTATACAAAACTATTTTACCGACATGGAAACTTTTGAAACATAATCCCCATAAAATAAAGTTCATAAAATAGATATGTAAGTACCCATAAATTTATCCATAATAATAATTTATTAAATCCCTTGGAAGAATACACACCACACAAAATTAATGGGTAGTGAACAAAACATGTATCTCATGGAAATAAAAAGATAGTTGAAATCTCATTACCTTGTGTCCTTACTCTCTTTGTACTTGTACAATATTCCAGTATAATAAATTTAAGTTTATTATTATTATTTTATAGAATAATATTATTATAAATAATACCATATATGGTTGTATTATGACCTAATATTACTCTCTTTTTAATGATCTAACATTAAGTTTTCACTTTGGGTAATATACACTTTGTTCTTCGCATGTGTCTAAATTTTTAATATCATTGGTCCATATAATTATATCATGATTTCCGGAATGTATAACACGATATAAATATAATTTATATCCATTATATTTATATTATAATAATCTATATCATAAATAATAATGAAATGGAATTCACTATTCATGGATACAATAAGTCATACGTATGAATGAACATCGTTTCTGTTTTATTCATCGAATTGAAAGAAAGAAAGAAAATAACATATAAGTGAATATGATTATTATATAACTAAATTAGAAATAAAATGTTTTATATATCATATAATTTAACTTATCCTAACTTTAATACATTCCATGTATGATGTGAATGAATCACAATGCTTTGAGGGTTTCTAGCTCAGACTTCCTCAAAAGAAATTATCATAATTACACCAATGGAAATTAAAAGATATGATTTTTCAAATTAATAAAGAGTATTAAAAACAATAAATTTAAGATATAACATATATAAATATATTTTAAATCATAATTACTCACAATAGAGGTGGTAAAGGATAAATGAACAATCCCCGTTTAGTGAGGCGGTAGTTTTCCGTACAAGTAAATAGTATATTTGTTACCCATTAGATGGAGGTGTGTGTAAGTATAGGTATATCCATTAGCATAAAAATATCCTATTATATTATGGATATTTTTTTTAATTCAATAATATAATAATTTGAGTGGAGGGGTGTAGAAGAAAAATAAATGAATTGATCTTGAGAGAATATGTTACCTCTTAATAGGGTAACTCTTTTTGGTTTGTGCCAAACTGATTCTTTAGTTTTCCATAATCCATAGGTAAAGAATCTAGAAAATAGGTAGGTAATTTTGGAGCTTATTTGATCATTGTTTTTTATATTCAAGGATCTTGAGAGGTGCGAGGAAGTGCTTAGAGTTGGTGGCCATTTATAGGGAAGAGAAATGACACTGTTGGTATTTTTGAAAACAAGATATGTATACCCATGTTGTTAATTAAAAAATGTTTTACCAAACCAAAAACAATCAATATTGGATGGTAAATGACCGAATAATTTCAATAAAATGGATTTTGGAAAAGTTTCTAGGTCATTTTGAGTCTTATATTTATGTTTCATTACATTATTACCCAAATGTTTCTCTTGACCAATGTAAATAATTTTAATCAATTTCACTATTATTTTTGGTCAAATTTTTATTAACTTATTAAAATTATAATATATTATTATTCCAAATATTTAATCCATTTTTAATAATTCAAATAACGTTGGTGGCATAAATAATTTTACAATTAATCTCGTCCACGGGACGACACTATGGGTTATTAAAGTGAAAATATTCTAATCTTTTCATAGTTTTATATCAAATTTCAATATAAATTTGATTACATTGACCTAAATTGTATTAATTGATAAAAATAACATATAAAAAAACTATTAAAATAATTATTAATATAAATTAAACTAATAAATAAATTATGGCAAAAACATTTTTGAATTAAGATGTAGTATTTTTAACTATTCATTAGAAGATAAAACATTGGATAAAAATACCAAAAAATTATCCTAACCATATTTTTATGTTTCAATTAAAAATATAATGTTTATTTTGACACATTAAATCTATTAAATTTAAAAAATTTACATTCCAAATGGGTTCTCCATCAAAAGGTCGTAAAATACCTTTAGAAAAAATATAGGGTTTTAAGCATAAAATTGGGGCTTTTGATTTATTATAACTATCAAATTAATTGGATGAATATAAAAATTATTTTATTGAATATATAATTTATCTATTAAATTAATATCAATAAATAATTTTTTTGATTTTATGTATTAGTGTAAAACACATTTATGACCACAATAATATTATTTCCTTTTATATTCAATTTATTTTCAAATTCGTTGCTAATTAATTTGTAACCAATGAATTCATATTATATGTTTATAAACCATATATATTCATAAATTAGTTAATTATTTTCATAATCACTGATTTATTGGAAAGATTATATTCTATTTAATAAAATTTAACAATAAAATTATGTTTCATAGAAACATTGGTGTTGTGTGTGATGTACGCCAAATCGCAAGCTAACCTTAGTATTCTATATATAGAACACTAAAATTTATGTTGTGTGTGGTGGATGATTAATTTTTTCTTGCATATAATTCATGAAAAACTTTTTTATTTAATATAAAGAATTTTCAGTGTTGCATGAAATGCATAATATCTAAAATGAATAATTAATTCTAAAAATAATAATATACAAAATCTCGGTGTGTTACATTCTACTACAAATTAAATGACTTTACACTGAGATATTATTATAGTTTTTCAATGGTTTAATACATGAATTATTCATTTATAGGAACCCACATTGTACAAATGAATACTAAAACATTCCTTAATAATCAAATGTTGGGACCATTACAGTTACCCATATATCAAAGCTTCTATATAAGAGAAAATAGGTTTGGAGTGAATATTGGACATAGAGGGAAAAAATATATATGGAGTAATTTAGTTCCTGAATAAAAAACAATTTAATGATCAAATAAATATTTAGGGCGTCAATTTCATGAAAATGTAATGATTTATAAGCCATCGGTTCAACAAAAATTGAAGCATTACGAAAACATTTTTTTGATCATTATCCTATATTTGAGTAATTGTTGCATTGACCAAGAATATATAGAAATTTAATTACATGAAATATTTACATAAACTAAATTTTATTCTGGGATTTTGTATTTATCTATTTCTAATTCATCCATTACTTTATGAAATGGAAGTTTATAAAGTAACTTTGATGTCCAAAGCACTAAAATACAATTTTAGCAGATATTAAGGCCCATATAAGATTGAAAAGTATAAATATTTATTTATAACTATTTAAAAAATACATATAGTTATTAAATTACTATATAAACCTAATTATTAGCACTAATTTTTCATCATATATAATTATTAATCAAAAATAATTATACATTAAATATGACATAGTCTAGGCCAGTGGTATGTGTGAGACCCTTATCATACTTCAGTCATGGTTTCATGACCCATAGAATTTTCAGGCATCATTGGTTGTCAGCCGACATAGATGATGTTCTTTCTAAAACCACACAAATATAATTTCTAAAATAAATATGAAAGGCTTCCTTAAATAAATTCTAATTATTAAATAGCCTTATACCATGGTTTTCAATACAAACTCATTATTTAAATACCTCTTACAAAGTTTAACTTAATATTTCCATGAATGGTTAACCTAGTAATAGTTTCAATGTATGGAAATATTAATCTTTATAAAGAAATTCATGAAATCAACTTAACATTGACTCCTCTACATACTGCAAAGTAGATCTTTGTTGTAACATTCCAAACATGTGAATACCCTCATCTTATATTCTCTTGAAACATGGTAATAAGCAAAATTACAATAAATCCATTTTGAAAACTTGAATTCTTCCATATATAAAATATATATAAGATCTATTCATTTAATAAAAAAATGTTGAAAACTTCATCAATGATTGAAAAAACAACCTATAAACAAGTCCTTACTACGTTCAAGGGTAATTTGTACCTTCCAATTTATTAACCCATATCTCACAAATATTTATATAGAAAACATTATCTTAACATAAAGAACATATTAAGGGTTACATTAAATTAGTCAAAACATCACCTTGTCATTAAATCACTTCACAAGTCCATTAGGAAAATTCTACATGAACATTCAAATACTGAGAGAAAAATGAGTTAAAAATAATTTTATATTTCATCATTCATATAACATAACTTTTTAGTCCAAATAAAAAAAAGAATTTATTATTTCCCTTAATCCTTATGAAATTATAAAGGATACCTCATCTTATTACACAATACTTATTTTCTTTCACATTTCTAATATAGTAACATTATCATCAATAATGTAACCATTACCCACACCTCCTTGCTAGTTCCCTTCAGCTACTCTCATCTTGGGACATTGAGTTCTATAACGACAATTCATTCCACACCTAAAACACATAACCATAGATGACGGAATAGGGAGACCAATATTCTCATCCATTACAATAACTATACTCTTCATTTTCCCATTTTTTTAATTACTTTGTTCCTTTATTTTCTATAGTCAAAATAACTAATTATTATTGTAAGAGATTCAATTATGTGACTCATTCCAAATTCTTGACACAAAATAAAAATTAATATTATTTCCTACATGGTCCCCATTCCCTGAACACTCAGTGAACTCCTTATTTATCTTCAACAGTGAGCCTGATTATTGGTTAAAGTAGATATTTTAATATTGTTCCTTGAAAATATATTAGTCATGATCAAAACATCTTTCACTCTAGTGAACATCACACTTGACTACTCTCTAGAAACTCATCCATCACATTAAAAATTAATCTACTTTCATCTAGTTCCCTCCATTGAAAAAAAACATAATCATAGTGTGGTCATTACTTATCATAAGAGAAAACCATATAGTTTGGAAATGAATTACTTAATGGATATCTAAATCATGTCACCTTCTTTAATATATGACACCCTAGGTTCACCCGAGGTTTTTAATAGAAAAAATATATTTAAAAACTTCTATATTTTTCATTAAGAGTTTGTGAATTTCAAAAGCATATATCTTAGGTGTTCCATACTATGTGTACAACAAGGCCCATTTCAATGTACCATTTTCCCCGATCAAGGCCTATAAAATCTTGTTATACTTTTTACCCCTTTGTACATCTTTTCTAGATCCACATCCACTTGTATTATCCAGATAGGTATGTATATATGGTAACTCACTATATCATTTACCAAAATTCCATGAAATTTTCATAATTGTTAACTCATCCTTAAAATTATCCTTACAGACATCCCTAGCCATGTCCTTGGAAATATACTTATAGATCTTACTAAAGATTTATCATCCTAGTTTCTAAAATATAACTATAACTTCTTTATAATACCAACTATATAAAACCACTATTTTGAAAACATTAACATTACATAACTTTTTTGGAATATAAAAACATTATACAAATAGAATCCCAAAGATTGTAAATGGTTTAGTTCCTTTTGAAACATGTAAACCTAAAAAATAGTACATGATCAAGCTAAATTATCTACCACAAAGTTCTCTAAGACTAATACCCCACTTAGAAATATCATACAAAAAATATATCATAATAACATGGTGAATGAAACCTGAAAAGTGGGTATCTTAGATACTCAGTAAGGGTAAATAAGGGAGGCATGTGAGGATAGTCATGATAATAAGGGTATGAGAACATGATCATTAAAAAAAAGATCATAACCTTCATATCAATGATCATAAACATGAATCAAGACATAAATCATGGAAGTTTATAAGACATGAATCATAAGGATATAAATAACATAATACATAAAATCATATCATATGAATAAAATATGGAATTTTTAATGAAACATAAGCACCTAAAATGATTTTCATAGTGGCCAAGGCATCGCTGCCATGCCCATCTTGGTAGTATGGTTTCACCCCATAACATCTTGGTAGTCATGGTTCACTCCCATGGACATATTAGTAGCATGAGTTCACTCCTTATACTACCTTAGTAGTCATGGTTTACTCTAATATCCATCTTAGTAGTCAAGTTTCATTCCCAATACAATCTTAATCTATCTAAGGAGATATAAATATATACCCAATGCATTGGTCGAAGATATTGGTACCACCCATCTCATAATGAAATAATACATATATAGTCCACAAAATCAAAAAAAAATTACATCATAACCCATGAAATTCAATGTCTTGCTTAAAAATGTAGTCAAATAATAACCTGTGGAAAATGAAACAAGTTTCACAATCATTTTATCATAATAATAACATAATAAATAAAGAAGGTTTCAATATCATATAACTAATAAAAGAGAAATATATTTCATAAACATATAAACTATGAATGATAAATAGGTTTGATAAAAATATAAACCTTGAAATAGAAATATATTTCACACAGACCATTCCCTTAATAATAACTTCCTAGAAAGAATATAAATGGAACTTTTTGATCATTTCCAATAAGGTAATGATTAATATTAACATATTTGATATTATATAGAAATTAATTTTGAAATATCATTCAAAAATGTTTCTGGAGGGAAATATTATTTCTTCACTGAAAATGTATTTTTAATATATAAAAAAATTTTGAAAATAATTTTTCTATAAAATACCTTCAAAACATATTAATAAGACTTGAAAAAATTTTGAAAACCATTTTCCCTTAAAACATATAAAATAAGTTCCAAAATATTTTAAAAAACGTTTTCTGTTAAAATAAATTAAAATTTAGTAGAAAATATTGATTTTTTTTTGAATTTTTTTTTTACTTTAAAAAAAATAAAGAATCTTGAAATTTTTTTGGAAACCATTTCTTTATAACAAAATTGAAAACTTATAAATAATCCTTGAAAAAAATTAAATCAATTTTTCTTGAATGATTATAAAATAATATTTAAAAATTTCTAAAAACAAATTTTATTGAAAATTACTTTTAAAAAACATTTTTTAAAATATTATCTTTATAGAAATGCAATGGACGATTCAAATAAAGGATGATGGTAAATCTATAAATTTCATATAAGGTAATATGGATCGTTCTTTTTCACTATAAAAATGTTAGAAAAATGCCTTGTTCAAAAAAGAAATGGAAATTATTTTGAAGATATTGGTAAAAGAAGAAAAATTAATAATACCATTTAATTATTATAGGATAATGGAAAAATATTCTTGGAAACCCAATTTAGAAAACATTTATTTATGACCAAAGAGAGGGTAATGTCAGGATTTCAAACAAACACTTTATTAACTATATTATGTTCAGAAGAGTAAAAATGGTATCAATTCATGAATATATAATGAAAAACTAAAGGATAATAAAATTATTTAACATTTTTGATAGATGGATCATAATATTTCATCAAAGAATCATAATCATTAACAATCTCAAAAAGCAATGTGATTGTTTCAATAATCTCTTATCACATTGTAACATGGAATCATACTCTACATATAAAAGAAGGAAATTAAATGAATCTTCAAATCTCATGAAAATATGGAAATTTGTTATATGGTAGTATATATATGTAGAAATAAATTTAGGTGCATAACAAAACATGAGTATCAAATAAGGTAAATTGAGACAAAAGTATTTTACCGATTTGGTAACTTTTAAGACATAATACCCCTGAAATAAATTTCATATAATTGATATTTAAATAAAAATAAATTTAATTATATGAATAATTTATTACATCTATTTTTTATACACACCACACAAAAGGATTAGGTGGTGAATAAATCATGTATCTCAGGGAAATAAAAATTTACCTGAAATCCCCTCACCTTGTGTCTTGAATCTCTTCTTACACGTAAAAGATTCTTATATAATAAATATAATTTTATTATAAATATTTTAAATAATATTATTATTATCTATAATACCATATATGATTTTATTATGACCTTATATTACCTTCTTGTAAACGATCCTATGTAATGTTTCATTTCGAGTAATATTCGCTTTATTCTTTGCATGTGTCTTAATTTGTTATATCTTTAGTTGTTATACTTATATCATGATTTATGTAATTTAAATCATTATTTAAATATAATTTATATCCATTATATTTATATTATAATATTTAATAGCATAAAAAAGTATGAAATCAAATACACCATTCATGGAGATGCTAAGCCATACGTACGCTTGAATTTTGTTTTAATTTTAATTATCTTATTGTCAAAATGAATGAAAATGAAATATAAGTATATATGTAGAAAATATCATTAAAGTTTCATTATTATGTTATATATATCATATATTTTCACTAAAACAATTATTAATACATTCCATGAATTGTGTAAATGATTCGCATCTCTTTGAGGGGGCGGTAGTTCACATTTCTTCAAAAGAAATTGTCATAATTACACCAAATGGAATGAAAAAGATATTTTTTTCAAAAGGAATAAATAATATTAAATACAAAATAAATATAATAAATACCCTATATAAAAAAAATTTCCATCATAATTCCCACAAAAAGATCTGGTAAAGGATAAATGAACAATCATTGTTCAGTGAGGTGGTAGTTTGTTGTACATGTAAACAGTGTATTTGTTACCCATTAGATGGATGTGTGTGTAAGTGGAGGTCAAAAATGTTGTAAAAAACAATTATAGTATTTTTAGGATACTTTTTTTTAATAGATTAATGTAATAAATAGATTGGAGGTGGAGATGGAAAATAATGGAAATGAGATTGAGGTAAGATGTTACCTCTTAATCAGGTAACTCCTTTTGGTTTGTCGAAAAGGGTTCCTTGAGTGGCCTTCTACTCAAGGGATGGAATATAGGATTAAGGGAGATATGTTTTGAGCTTATTTGACCAATGTTTTGGCGAGCCATGGGGATTGAGAGGTGTGAGTAAGTGGGTAGAGATGGTGGACATTTATAGGAAAGGGAAAAGACACATTTGGTATTTTTTAAAACTAGCTAGGTTAACAACATTTTTACCTTAAAAAAGTCATATCAAACTATAAAAACCGAATATAATAGGTTTAATTTCCTATTAATTTCCATAAAATGGGTTTTGGACAAGCTTCTATGTCGTTTATGGGTCTTATATTTATGGTTTTGTACTTTATTAACCTAGTTTTTCGCTTAAGTGATTTAAATAATTTTAGTCACTTTCAATAATTTTTTAGGTAAACAAATATCCTTATTATAAATTATAAATTCTATAGGTTATAAATATTGAATCATTTTTTACAAATTCTAATAACATATGTGGTATAAATTAATTGATAATTAATCACGATGAAAGGAAAACTCTTCGGGTTTTATTGTAAAAACGACCAAAATATTACTATGTTTTTTATCCAATTTCAATATGAAATTAGTTCCAATGACATAAATTTGATCAATTTATAAAATATTATCCAAATAAAAAAACTAAATCTATTTAAAATATAATTTAGCATTATAAATAAATTGGGTGAAAACTTGTTTTGAATTAAAATCCTGACTTTGTAACTATTCATTAAAAGATGAAACCTTACATAAAAATACCAAAAATTTATCATAACATAATTTTTATGTTTTTATTAAAAATAAAATATTTATTTTGACATATTAAACCTATAAATGTTCAAAAAATCTGATTAAAAATGGGATCTCTTTTAAAAGGTGGTAAAATACCTTTATAAAAAATATTGGTTTTTAAGCATATTATTTGGATTGTTCTTAAATTATGTTTATAAAATATATTTGATTAATATAAAAAAATATTTTATTAGATATATTACATATATATTAAATTAATATCACTCACTAATTATATTTAATTTAATTTATTAGCATAAAACACCTTTATGACCACAGTAGTAGTGTTTCCTTTTACATTCAATCAATTTCGATATAAATTTATAATAAATAGCTAACCTATAAGTTCATTTTTTATTTTTATAAGAAATATATATTCATAAATTAGTTAAAAATGTTAAAAAATTATAATTTAATGGATTTTTTATATTTAATTTAAATAATTTAAATAATAAAATGATATTTCGTAGAAACATCGATGTTGTGTGTAACGTACTCCAAGTTAAAAGCTAGCCTCAGTGTTACATTCAAGGAAATATAAAATTTTGGTTGTGTGTGGTTCATTATTAAAATGGTGTTTTATATATTGAAATCCAAATAATTTTTTTGAATATACACTATTTTCTATATTGTGTGAAAGGAAAAATATCAAAAAGGATAAATTATTTCGAGAAAAAATATTTCGAAAACTATCAAGGTGTCACAAAATTTAACCTATTTGGATAATTATTTATAAAAAAATGAATGTTATTTTTGGAATTAAAATATTGAATTTATCCAATATATAATTTCTCATGATTTTCTGAGACTGCCAAATTTTCAGCTAAAAATTTAATACCTTATAAATCTATGGTGTCATTTATGACATCATAGTAGACCAACAGTGATGTAATAAATACATAAATGTATAAAAGGTCATTTATATGTTTTAAATTTAAAATAATGTGATTTTAAGTATATTTTATTTTATTTATAAATCCATAGTGTATCCTCCAATACTTATAATATATTTAAAGATTTAAAAATCATTACATTGATTTTGTGACTCACCTCTATGTAAGAAAGGGAAATATTTTCATATGATTAGACATTGGAATTATAAAATAATTTAAACCAATCCACTTTGGTAGAAACCTTTGTAAAAACCCATCAGAATGTTTTTTAATACTTTATTACGAAGAGTCCAAAACCCAAATAATAAAGAAATCCTCCACATTTCTAATATAAACCCACCCACACAGAGATTTCTCGTAACTAAAATTCCATGAAGTAAGTCCAAACTCTACCCTATACTCCCTAGAGTCCCCCAAGGTGCCCTTAAGCTCCCAAGATGCCTCTCCCAAGCCTCAGGTGTTTCACATTGAAGTAATAGATCCTATCTTTCCCACTTTTATTATTGAATTTCCTCTATGTTATACCCTTTTCATTTTCATTCATAAAAAGGGATATTTTTTCAATCCATACCTATACCACCCTTATGATTTAAAAGTGATGATACACCCCTTTCTCTCTCTTGTAATCCCTCCCAAATACACTTGTTACAATGCCAAAATTTAATAAGGGTTATTTCCTTTCTACTCTTTCATCAAGATTCTTTATTACGTTACGTCTTCTATTTCCAATTAAATTTTTTGGGAAATTTCTTTTCTTTTCCATCTTACTATCCATTTCATTTATAAATTATTAGAGAGACCTTATTTCCCTTGTCAACTTATTTTATGAATATCAATATGACGTTGTTATGAAGCCAAATTTAAACTATAATTTTCCATGATAAAACAATTTTTTTATTGAATACTTTACCATTTTTCTATCATGGGAATTAAACATTAGGAACAAATACATATTGATTTCGGAATTACATGTATGTATTACACATTAAATAATATTATATTAACTTGTGATGTTGAATGAATCCATTTATATGATATGTGTGGCACACTTAAGCTGGAGACTAAAATGATTATAAAGGGTGTGACCTGATAGCACTCAAATGTAGTGGGTAATGTCTACTATCATGATACGTCATGTTGGGATAGGGGTTTGTTTGATTCCTTTGTGGGAATTTTTTCCACCATGATGTCTCGGTAGTTTATCCTTGACTTATGTTTATGATGTAGTGTTTTAATTTGTTTTCACATTTCCCATGTTATGATTATCATGCTATATCATTCCTTATTATTCATGTTCCTTTTATGTTCCCCTGATATTCTTATTGTCTAAAAGGTATTGTATTCTTTTTTTTATTCATTTTTTATTCTCTTACTAGGCTTTATATCTCACCACTTTTCTTTATATTTTCCCATGATATCCCATGTTGTTTTTAATATGATCATTTCCAAGAATGTTTCGATAATATTAATTCATCCGATGTTATAAGTTCTAATGTAACCTATGTAATTCACAAATTCACTATATTTGTCGATATTTTGGGGGTTTTAACTGTAATATCATGTAATAAATCATGTATAAATTTGTAATAGAATGTAGGGTTGTTAAATCATACCTCTGTTATAAAATCACATTCCTTCCTAGAAGGGGTTTCTATACAGCAGGAAGCACGATAGGTACTGTTGGATAAACAACTGGATTCTGGATGGTGTTGGAAATGTCTAACTTCTCATAAGATAAACCACTTATAACCACCACAGGATGATTGTAGTCTGATTGAGCCTTGGTTTTATCCATATTTGATCAATCATGATGCGATGATAGATGTTATTTCTGGTCAATTATCATGGTCAATTATGGTGATGATTCTAGCAGAGCGGGAAAGAAAAACTATGCCTATTGATCTCTATGTATCATATTATATATAGATTTTGTTTTATGGATATCTTGGATTGAAGCACTGGACTGATCATTCCAGTGGTTTTACTATCCTAGAACTCTTCTCTTATAGTTACGTTTGGGGACATTTGGAGGGTTCGGTTATATTTCAAATCCTTAGGGACCATGTAGGGATCCACAAGTTCGATGATATTCAAAAATACATAGTCTCATTCCAAATTAAGGGATACTTACTCTACTGGATGGACTTGTGATGTGACTCTTATTTCTAGGGTCGTGAAGTTTATGAGGGTAAGATATTACATTAGCACTGGTGGAGGACTTTTCTTTTTCTTAATCCATCGGTGCCTACACTTTTGAGATGTCAACATTTGAGAGGTGAATTTATAAGCAGTATTTGTAGAAGTATTAGGGATTTAGGGAGGTTTGAATTATTCTAAATTGGCATATATAATGATTTTGGTGGAAAAAACTACCCCTTGATCCAACTAGTAAACATACTTCTGGGTCCCACGTCTAGCAACTTACTTCCATTATCCAGAACCATCACTATCACTGTTGGGATTAGAAGTGACGTGTGTCTCCTATTCCAAGACCTCTCCCAACCTGACTATACTATTATCCACTTGGTTTTGAATTCAATCCTTAACACATAACAATTCTTGATTTTATTCCCACAGATTATATAGTAATGTAATTGGTTGGGAAAATCTGTGAGCTCGACCTCATTGGGATTCATGTATTCTGGAAGCTTTGGAATCCATTATTCTAGGGCACTAAACAAATAAATAGGAACCTTGGCCTCCAAAAAAAGTAGGTTTGGTTTCCCTTGTCAGGAAGGGGACCTTTGAAATCCTAGCCCCGATGTGGGGTTGGAGCCTAGAGAGGGGCTGGAGCCACATTATCTCACATGGGAGGCGGTTCATGTTGAGGATTTGAGATGTTATTTTGTGGTGGGTGAGGAGGATCTTTATACGGCTGTTCCCTTACAAAGGTTGTGCTGGGTGAGGTTCTTTTGGGAAAAAATTGGAGTATTGGGGGATCGCACCGGTACATCTGTGACATCCTCATTCATGGTAGCTCTTTTTAAAGGATCTAGAAGACCCAAGGGACATACCTTCTTGAATTTATATGGATATTCCTCTAGGTATTGATCCTTTTCATAGAAGTCATGGAAGCCACCAAGGAATACTGATTGATGAGGGTGGGAACCAATTTAGTCATTGAATTCCCCACACACATCACTAGTAACTACACTTGATTAAATGGAATATAGAGATATTAAGTGAGTCCCTTCCACTTGGTTGTAAAGTTTGAAATGCCCTAAACTAGATGTTTATTGCACTTAAAGAGGTTGGAAATACTTTTCCTTTTCCTAGTATAGTTGAACTATTATTGAAACAAACTATGAAGGTATTCTTAACCTATGATAGACCCAATGGGAAACTAGATGTACATGATGAAAACAGGCCCATCCACCAACATCACAAAATAAAAAAACATGGATACTCTCTATTGCTATAGAGTTACCAACATTGGTCTGCACCTGGATATAAATTGGACAAGATGTTTCAACAGGCATCACATCCCGTTGAAGGGGGTAAATGTGGGATTTTTGAGATATGAGGGTTCTGGAATGTCATCCATCCATGTGGAATATGGATTTCCATCAGGTGGTATCACCACCTATGATTTTTCCAGGGCTTCTAGGTGAAAAATAAGAGTGTCCATATCATCTTGGTGGGGGTTCATGTCTTAATATGGGTTCCAAACCACTAGGGAATTAATGGTCTCATCGACGCTATATTTGGGATTAGCGGCGCATAGAGATACCTATGGAGTAGATTCGAAATAGGATCGATATGGGTCCTATAGAAGCTTCTCAAACTACACAAGTGGGTTGGATGAGGCATAACACAATTGATTTTCATAAGAACTGCACTATGATTTGTTTAGCTATGTGAGATCACTGGGATTGATTGGGCGAAACTGGTCAAGAATGACTTGTTGTTTCCCCAACTACCCCATTAAAGAAGGAACATGATCCTTATTAAGATGAAAATAATTAGGTTGTTTTTCAAAAATGAGCTCATCAATGTCCCTCTAATGATCTATGATCTAATATTTCATGGAAAACATAATAGAATCAACCTCATTCTTTCATTTAGTATTACGATTCGATGGTTTAGAATTCCACACTTGTTCATATTTTTAAAGATGAACAATGGTGCAGTGGGGTCTCCAAGGAAAAGTCCCTACCTCTACAGGTGGGTGAAAACACCCATATAAGGGTCTACATGATATTGTGCTACCTTAGTAGGTTAGTCCCATTTAACATATCCTACACAGGTGTCCCAATGCTTAAGAAATATAAGACAACCCATATTCATCGTGACAATATTCCAAAAATATCCTAGTTATATTAAAGAGAATTTGGTTTTCTAGGATTGTACTAAAGTGGAGAGTGGAATAATTTCTCCATAAATAGATCTTTAGGTGTAGATATGATTCTTCAAGATTATATGGAGCACAATAAATATTTGAACGCAAAAATTATGGTTTATTGTAAGGTAGTTGGATGATTCAAGAAGTTGAGCCACCAGGTGTGCAACATTATCTTCCATACAACAGTATTGGTTGATGTCATCGAAGTTCTCCCAACTACTTTGGTATACCAAATAACATTCACAGAAGAGAAAACATGTTTTTTCAGATGGTCCGGTGAATTCACATATCCTCTCCCTAGGTTAGGGACTTAATAATTTCAAAGTAGGGAACCATGCTTGGCCAGAAGACCACGAATAGCTTGTTAGAAACCAAAGTGTCACGTTTCCACCCTTGTTTAGAAGTGGGTCATGGATCCTGGTTTCCCCATGCTCCAATCAAGACTGGATAAGAAGTTGGGAGTAGCATGAATGTGGATAATTGTTGTGGTGGACTAGAAAGTAGAGATACAACTACATGAGTTGAAATATTGATCAACATTGGGTCCAAACTTAGGGGGGGTGTTGACTGCGTCATCATGTTCCTATAGTATTGGGTACTCACCACAACCTCATGTTTGAGAGTAGTGGAAGTAATCTTTGGGTATGGTGGGTTCTCATTGACTATGATTCCCCAAAATAATTTTCTATGATCTCCAGAAGATCTATATAATTAATATGGTGATGTAGAGATGTCTACACCACGATACATTGGATGGGAGCCAAATCTTCCTCTGCCTGCGTGTACCTATGAAGGGATCTGGGAATCTTATGGACCTCACCATCTGGGACGATGAATCACACACATCAATCTCCTTCCCCTAACACTAATGTATATTAATGTGCTGAAGTCTCTAACATTGAATCACATTTGGATATTGAGTCTATGAAGTGAGAAGGATTTAAAACATATCACTTCCATGAATTTTTTCCTTTAACAGTGTAAATTCTCCCTTCTTCCTCGAGATGGTTCTCAGGGATGGGAACTTTTTCAGCATAAGGAGGTCCGTCATGGTGTTGATTGATGCCACAGGGAGGACTTACACTTTGGTATTTAGTATATGGGGAGTAACTTGATATTTTTTGTCATCAATGTAGGGAGGACCTCAACTTGGACAACTGATGTATAAGGGAGGACCACTTTTTTGGTCACTGGGAACATGGGGAGGTCCTCCATGATGGTCATGAGAGTGGGGAGGGATTTATATTTCGTGGGTCATTGTTTTGGGATAGGCTTTGCATAGATTGATTTAGACATTGGTAGGAAATCCATCTTGAGAATTATGAGTATGCGGTGGTCCTCCATAATGGTTATTGGATACATTGAGAGAACCTCTGTTGAATCTGGTTAAATATTGGGGAGGAACTCCATGTTGACCTATGATGGAGTTGGTAGGACCTCAAATCGGGTGTACCATGGTATTGGGAGGACCCCAATGTTTTTCATTAATGATTAAATGATGAGGGAACTGATACTAATTGTCAAAAAAATTTGGAGAACCTCCTCTTTGGTAGAATCTAGAGTGGGGAGGAATTCTACTTGAGCTGGGAGTGGCTCAAGGAAGAACTTTTCACTTATGGTTTATACCATGAGGAGGAAATATATATCATGAACAAAATTTTGAGGGATGAACTCTACATTAGATACCGAATAAGAGGGGGGACCTCTGCTTTAGATGTTTCTTGGAACATGAAGAGGACCTCGATGCTGATTTTGATCGTGGGAAGGACCTCTGGTTTGGTTGGATACTACATGAAGAGGACCTACATACTATGTCTCATCATTACGGGCTGGCCTGTAATGGCTATGGTAGATATTAATAGTTGATAGAGTGAACCCAACTAGCCTATGAGTTGGTTGAGGGCCCAATCCCAACCATAAATTTATGCATCCCTACTATGTAGTGGAAGGGACCCGGTGAAATGCGCCAGTGGTGGAAGGGGTTGTTGGAGTTATGGAAGATGATTCCATTTGATGGGAATCCTCATGATATTGGGACAGACTTTGGTGTTTGGTCAGTTGAATCGGTTCTAGTAGGATAGGGGATAGTTCTACATATACCTTGGCCTTACGGGTCTGTCCCAAGTGGCACTAATGAGGCCTGGTGGGATACCTATAAGGACAATACCACATGGTATTCATTTTCAGGGACAACATAGGAATCACCCACCTCCTCGGTGTAGGATACTGAGTTAATGGTTCACTTGGGGGATAGGATCTTAAAGTATTTTGTTTTCAGAGTGGGGATCAGGGGATCCCTACATGGCCCATAGAGGTGGCAGTGTCTGTGAGGTGCAGAAGCCTCCAGGTCCTATTGATCTATATCCCTTGTAATAATGACTCCCTATTGCTCATATAATCGTACAAGTGTGTCCATAAATCTCATCCTTATGGTGTAAGATTGTGAGAGGAGGCCTATAATCTCGATAGCTGATGGTGTAGTGGACATCATGGCAGAGGTGCAGTCGTGTAGGATTTTTCTATTGACCTTTATCCTTATGCTGTGTAAGTGGGCAATGGGTGAGTTGTTTTATATTACTTAAATACTTTAAAGAAACAAGTTTTAGCTCTCAGTACTGATACCATGAATCTAATACCCAATTCCCCAATGCCATCTAGTATTTCATGGCTAGAGGGAGAGAGATATCCACAATCAAATGTTGTAGATCGGGATCCTCATAGTTCAATTGCCCTAATTTTTTATGAGTTTCATGTTAGGACCATTGTTTTATTAGTAGGTCTTCTCACTAGACATCTACTACTAGTGTCATCCTTATCTATAATTCTAATGACCTACATATCCAATCCCCATATTTGATAGAGAAATACTTTAGGTTGGGTTTAAAATTTCAATTTCTGATGCTTCCACCGAGGCACACGTTGTCAGGAAATTGTTTGCATTGTTTCCCTGCATTCCCACATTCAAAAGGCGAGTGACATTCATCACATTCTATGGTAATTTATATATATTGATCAAAATGGGATTATGGGATATCAATCCCTCATTCCATATATTCCTCATTGGAATTTGTCACCTTTTCCAGGTCTCTCATATATATTTTAGTCACGTTGGTGAATCTCATTCCTGATGCCATCCCTTTTTTGACACAGTTTAATTAAGAAACATCTTTCTGGACATTCTAAGGGGTCTAGATAGGGTAGAAACCTTCATTCAAAGAGTATCCATTTTTGGAATCACTGACATGTTGGGAACACATTTGGAACATGATTTTCCCAGTAATCCAACAAAAAAATATACCTTTTAAAATTCCATTATTTTTAATATTTTTCCTTGCATATTTAAATTGGAACACCCCTATACCTCTTCAACCCCTAGAGGACATGAAACCTCCTTTTTCTCCCTTTTGAAGATCTCAGGCCTATTCAATAAGGATTTCATCTTGCATATTTTTCTAGAATATGAATCAATGTTTTTCTATAAAATTGGATAGCCACCAGTAGGCACTCTAATATCTTGGATCCTTTCATTATTATTATTCCTATCAATGAAGTTATTTTGGTTGAAGATCATATTCCTTATTTTCTGGGAGTTTTTATTTTCATAAATTTTCTTTTAATCTAGGCCATATTATGTTCTTATACAATATGAGGGTTCAAATATAGAATTTCGGAAGGTGATATATGAATTTTTCCTTTAATGAATCATCTTTTTATAAAATGTTATCATTGTGTGAAGGCCGGTTTCAGAGCATGTTTCACTTTTAAATTCAAGTTATTTATTTTATGTTTCCTAGGTTTTATTCAAGACACTAATGGAAAACATTACCACCTTTGTGGTTGATACCACATTGTTACCCACCCCATGTAGAGTTCAATCTTCTCTATGACTTTAGTTACTCCTGTAGGTTTTACCTGAGACACCATTCATGTGTGCTTGACATTCCCTTTGTTATGGTATGTGTTCTATCATAATTAAATGAAAATTTCAATTGATTAATAACCATATATATATAGATATATTCACATAGAAATGAAAATGTATTTAAATTTATATTTTTTCATATCCTTGTGTTTCCTTATCACATTTGATGAAATAAAATGGAATGAAACTAATTAATTGAAATTTGGATGATTATTACATTGGATATGATGAAACATGTACATGAATGAGATAAGTATAATGTTCATAAAACATATTGGCCTTTTAATCTCAATGGTAATGGTCATACTTGATCTGGAATAGGATTCCATAGGGAATGACACGAGCACTCATAGGATTCTTTTCTGATTCATTGAGAAGATTTATGAGGGTGATACCCATAACACAATCAGTTTCTTATCTTATTATGTGAATTTATATATATTATATTGATGATTCCAGTGACTATTTTTTATATATTAAAATTCCATGGATACACTCCTTGGATTCATCTTGATTTCTTTAGAAACATGGTTCCATTGGTTTTCCACTTTGGGCCCAATCTTGGTTAGATTGGGATGACTGTGGATAAGGTCAATGGACTCCCCTTGGGCATCTAGCACACAACTTCTTGAATCGCTCCCAATACTCATGCATTGACTCCCCTTGGGCTTGCTTGATCCCTAATATCTCCTTTAGAATGGACTTGGTCCTTGAAGCTGGGAAAAATATCTGCAAGAGAATACATTTCAAATCATCCCAATAAGTTACATCTTCAGGTTGTAGATAATACATCCAATATTTCACAGCTCCATCAACTGAGAATGGGAATTCTCTTAGTTTGATTTAGTCTTCAGATACATTTCTTGGTCTCATGGTTGAGTAAACCCCCATTAAATTCATTAAGGTGTTTCTTGGGATCCTCACTTTAGAGGCCATGAAATTTTGGAAGTAGGTGAATTAATCCAGATTTCAGTTCAAAATCCGATTCAATATTTGGATATGAAATGCAATTTGGTTGATAATTAATATCCGGTGCAACCAATTCTTGAATGGTTCTATTAATTTCCTTTCTATTATTATTATCCATTGGTTCTTGTTTTATCGTTGATTTTGAATTTATTCCAATTTCAATGTTCTGATATTGGAGTATTTCTCTAACTGTTTGAATGTTGAAACATCACGTAGACTTAGAATGTCTAATTCGAGCCCTAGGACTACGTTCAATATTAGGGTCAAGATCTAAGAGATATTAAGGATTATTTTTTCATAAATCAAATAAAAATGAAAAGTAGGCAAATGTTCCACTGTAAAGTAAAAATAAAAATTTCTAGTTGATGGTCCAAAAAAAAGTAGAAGAAAATAAAAGAAGAAGAAAAAAAATCAGATTGGGTAAAGAAGGAAGAAAGAAGAGAGGTAGAGAATAAAATGTAAAATAAAATAAATACCCCTAATTTGTTGAAATAATTACTTGCATCCCCAAACATGGTGCCAATTTTAAAGTGCTATGTTGTGGGAGCCCTCAAATGATTAGTGGTTTTTGGGTACTTAGGTGCAGTAGAGTGGCTGACCAAGGTTGTATCTCAAAGGAGGAACTAAATTAAAAAAACTTCATAATGGTATTCTAAAAGTAAAATATAATAAAATTAAAACACTAAATAAAAGGATGAGTGTGTTTGTTTATCGATTATAAAACTTGAAGATGTTTTCTAGAAGAAGATTGCATTTTTTGTTTTAAATTTTGAATTGAAGTTTGATTAAAAAGACACAACAAGAATATGTTTTTTTAGAAAATATTTTAAAAGTTATAATCGATCTAACTCTACCACTTTATTTATATATTAATAATTATCATTTAAATCAATATACAGTTAATTATGATCCCCTAATTTGTTAACCCTCAAAACCTATGAGATTTAACTTAACCACAAAGATGAAATTACTTAAACCCTTGGCTAGCTTCGGAACACGCAATCATAGAAACCTGATTTAATTATTGTTCTAAGGCTAGAATATGGCCAGAGGTTAATTAGAGAACACATCCATTCTGTAAATGACGATGAATTGTATTTAGGGATTATATTTGAACTCTACAAATTTATCTTGTGGGGTGTTGTATTATCAATTAAGATCGCGCTCTCACAATTTACACAAAATCTCGACCTCATGTGTTTTTGGGTTAATTGTTCAATTGCTTGATTAGTTTATTATAATTTAAAAATAGAATTCATGGATCATATTATGTAAATTACAGTAGTTCAATGATTCTAAATAATTAAATGAAGAGGGTAGAAGATGGATCAATCACTAAAAAACTACTCTTCCATGGGTGGTGTGGTCATCGTGGAGGCGTTTTGCATGAGCAAAGAAATGAAAGGGTAGAACCCAATCTCATCTGCACACTTGATTAAAACCTAATTAGGATGATTAAGAGAAGAAAAAAATGAAGAACACATAAGATTAATTAAAGAGAAAATGAAGATACAAACATGAAATAAACGAAATAAAAAGAGGAGGTGGGAGTGGAGAGCCTTTTTGGAAGAGAGGTTTGAAAAATTCATTAATTCTTCCAAGAGATGTGAGGGGTTCCCAAGAGACACCCATTTGTACACACCTTCCAAAATCCTCTACCAGCCCTCCCAAAGTGTTAAAAAATCATTTAAATAGTGTTTGGGAGGGCTAGGGTTACAAAACATTATTAAATTTCAAAGGGAAATTTGGAAAAATATTTTAATCCCACTTTCACTACATTGTGGACCTAAAAATGCGCCAATTGTCCGACCTTCTAGTAGGATTATTTGTGCATTATCTTTTTCTTGAGCGTCCCTCAAAATTTAGGCTCTATAGAAGCCCGGATGAAGAAGATAGGGCCCAAATGGTGAAGTAATGTCCAAACTGGATGGTTCTGTCTATCTTTGTTTTCATGGCCCATTTACTCCACTAAAATGCACGATCCAGCTCCCATGTCCTGAATAGAATTTGTAGCCCATTAAATAAGGAACATAGTTACAAAATTTTATATCCAAATAGTTTACTGAAAAATATTTATTCCCAAAATACTACAGAAAATCCTAAAAGGGTAAAACTGAAATTTTCATCAATTTTGAAAATGAATTATCTAATCCCAAATATTCTATAATTGAACATATCTATCCTTATTTGAGGAAATTATATCATTTATTATCAATAAAATATTCATCAAAATAGTTCTTTATCAACTCCCCCACACTTACCCTTTTGCACTCATTGGAAAAACCTCATATCAAGTAAACATCAATATCAAATCAAAACAAATTTTAAAACACATATCATTGAGATCCATAAATTCCACACCAAGAATCAAAAGATATCATGCCTCATAAAAAATCTTATTTTAAGATATCCACTAATATCATTAAATATATTCCCACTTAATTTATCCTCCAATGCACAAAACACTTACCTCGCTTAAATTTTCTCTAATCACACAAATGCCAAATTTTTTTGCAATGTATTTCTCATCTAAACTCAGAAAAGGGTCACCATAGGCTTGATAAATTCCTACATTGCCACCCGATGTTATTCGAGGATATAATTTTATCATGAGGACTTTTCAGGTTTGTTCTGTGGATTTCGTTTGGTAGGATTTAGGTGTGAAACATTCTAAGGCTGAATAAGGAGGGCTTGACTCTTTTTTAAGCAAAATTACATTAATATAATTTTCACTTTAATATTATCTCATCCTCAATAGACATTGCATTAATTCATGTTAATCATCAAGAAAAATAAATTAATTTTCACACCATTCAACATTTCAGCAGTAAAATGTCAATCTTATCGAACATGATTTTCATAAAACCTCCAGATAGGCACAATTTTCCCCCTCTATTAGAAGCTCCAGAAAGGCAAACATTATTTAATAATGAAAGCTCCTAAAAGAAAAAAATTTTAATATAATGATTTTCTTTAGTAGAAAACACATCTCTTAAGAATTTAATTTTTCACCCAAAGTATCACAGAATGTGGTAGCACAAGACAAGATAGCTTCCCCCAAACTTAAGCTTAACTATATTATGAAATTTCACATCAAGAGTTGGTTGGATAGGGAAACTTGGTTTGTAATATAGCTAACCTAACAGGTTGTTCATGGCCTCTACGGGCTACTAGGATTAAATGTTCAAGGTAGGCCATTATTAAAAATAATTCTCTGAAATAGGGGCTTTAATTCCAACCAAATGACTCAATCATTTAAACATTCGTACCTAAAACCCTAACTTTTTGACAGAAATAAATCAAATTCTGGTTAAATCAAGCATGGTTTGGTTCTCTCAATAAGTGAGTTGAATGTAAATAAAATGAAAATAATGATTTAGAATCCTCATAGGAAAGTTATTTCAAATATAAAGACAGTGAAATGTATCATGGGATTCAAAATTCAGTGTACTTTACATGAAATTACTAAATATTTGAACTTGAAACAAAGTCATTTAAGTATTCATTTAAGCTTAGTTTCAAGGGATAAATTGTTTCACTTATTGATATAGATTTAAAAATGGTTGTGGAGAATAATTTCAGCTCAAAAGTTTCAAAAACACACAGAAAATTGAAAAATAAACACACAAAATTTGGAAAACACACAATTTTTTGTTGTTGTTTTTTTAAACAAGAAAACAACAGAAATTACTAAACTAAAATGTTACCTCCTACACACCTAAAATATTGAATTGCCCTAAATGTGAACCCATGAGATGATATTTTCACATGAAATGTATAATTGTAAATAGGATAGAGAATTAAAAAGTTAAAGGGTTAGGAACAGACTGATGTGCTCAAGTGATGATGGGGTCATGCAGTGAGATAAAATCTACTGCATCATAAAGAAGTCCCTCAATGTATATATTCAAACATTTCACATTGACTATAAATATTCCTCTTGTGTCCTCTTGTGAGATCTACACTACACCATAAATAAAAAAATTAGTCACAACATAAGGACCCAACCACCTGGAACGCAACTTACCAGGCATCTTCTTCAGTCGTGAACTATAGAGAAGGACTTTCTCTCCAACATGAAGCTGTTTTTGTTGGATAATTCTATCATGTGTTGCTTTTGACTTTTCGATGTAGAGCCTTGAGTTATCATATGAAGACAATCTAATCTCCTTAAGTTCTTGAATTTGCAGCTTCCTTTAGATTCCATCTTAGTCCAAATCCATGTTGTATTTCTTTATAGCCCAATAAGGTCGATGCTCAACCTCCATGGGGATATGAAATTCATTCCAAAAAACAATCCGAAATGGGGACATACCATTAGGTGTCTTGAATTATATCCTATAAGCCCACAATGCATCATCTAATCACTTGCTCCAATCATTCCTATTTGGCTGCACAGTTTTCTCCAAAATTTGTTTCAACGCATGATTTGAAACCTCATCCTGGCCATTTTTTTGGGGGTGGTATGGTGTTGATGTTTTCTGTGTAAACCAATACTTAAAAATGAGGTAAGCCAAATTAAGATTGCATAATTGTGTCAATTGGTCATTTATGATGGCCTCTTCTACTCCAAACCTGCAAAATATTTGCACTTTGAAAAAGTCCACAAAAACATGAGAATCATCGGTACTGGTGGCCTTAGCCTCCACCCATTTACTCACATAATATAAATAAACCAAAATATATAAAAAACCAAATGAACTAGGAAAATGATATATAATATTAGTTCCACATACATCAAAACGCTCACAGAATAATATGGGTTGTTAGGGCATGTCATGTCTCCTAGAAATGTTCCCAGTGTGTTGGCAATGAGAGCACGACTTACAAAACACATGTGCATCATGGAATAAGCTAGGGAAATATAATCCAGAGTCCAAAACTTTCTTAGCTCTCCGTTGGGGTCCAAATTGTCTACCACAAGCATGTGTGTGACAAAAATGTAAAACAGACTCCAACTCATGATCAGGAATAGACCTCCTAAAAAATTGATCACTACACATCTGCCAGAGGTATCGATCAACCCAAACATAATACCGAGACTCATTTTTTAATTTTTGGACTTGATGTTCCTTTAAATTTGCAAGGATTTTAGAGGCAACAAGGTAGTTAACTAAATCTGCATACCAAGGATGCGTACCTGAGATGGAATAAATATGCTCATCAGGAAATGTGTCCCGAAGTGGAACCTGGTCCAAGGTGTCATCCTATAGTGTGTGAGTAAGCCTACTCATGTGGTCTGCCAATAGGTTTTCTGACCTCTTTTTTTCCTTTTTCTCAATTTCAATTTCTTTAAGAAGGAACATCCACCAAATAATATTGGGTTTTACATCTGGCTTCTTCAAGAGGTACCTCAAAGCTGCATGGTCAGAAAAAACAACTACTTTTGAGCCCAATAAATATGAATGAAATTTATCTCAAGCAAATATATCATCAAGAAAATTCTTTTCAGTGGTTGTGTAGTTTGATTGGGCTGAATCCATTTTCCTCGATGCATAGGCAATCACATGTGAACTTCCCTCCACCCTATGAGATAAGACATCTCCAACCACAAAGTTGGAGGCGTGACACATAAGTTCAAAAGGAATCTCCCACCGTGGGGGCTATGTGATAGGTGGAGTGGTCAGAAACTTCTTTATCCCATCAAAGGAAGTCCTTCAAGAATCATTAAATACAAAATTAGAATCATTTTGAAGTAATCATGACATAGGAAGATAAATCTTACTAAAATCTTTGATGAATCACTGATAAAATCCTACATGCCCTAGGAAAGATCTAACATCACGCACACATGAAGGATAGGGCAAGGATAAAATAATGTCTATCTTAGATCTATCAAACTCTATCCCATGTTTTGACACTAAATTCCATAAGAAAATTCCATGCCCTACCATGAAATGACACTTTTCAAAGTTCAGGACCATATTCTTCTCAACACAACGATTAAACACCTTTCCCAAACTACATAGATATTCTTCAAATGAAGACCCATAAACTATAAAATCAACCCTGAATACCTTCATATAGGTCTCAATAAAATCATAAAAAATACTCACCCTACATCTCTGGAAGGTACCTGGGGCATTGCAAAGTCCAAATGGAATCCTTAGGTAGAAAAATGTACTGAAAAGACAAGAAAATGTGGTATTCTCCAGATCCTCCAGAGAAATAGGAACATGAAAATATCTAGAAAATCCATCCAAGAAATAATAATGTGTTTTACCAGAATGTATCTCAAGCATCTGATCAATAAATGGGATGGGAAAATGGTCCTTATGAGTAAATTGATTTAGTTTCCTATAATCAATACACACAAGCCAACTGTTTTGCACCCTCATTGGAACTAACTCATCTTTATCATTGTTAAGAATAGTAACACAACTTTTCATAGGCACAACTTGAATAGGACTTACCCACTAAGAATCCGAAATGGGATAGATTATACCAACCTTGAGAAATTATTCATCCTCTTTTTTAATAATCTCCAAAAGTGTTTGATTGAGTCTCCTTTGTGGCTGCCTAACCTGTTTAGCCCCATCCTCTAAAATAATCCTATGCATGAAAATGGAGAAGATAAAACCTGATATGTCAGCCATGGTCCATCCAATTTCCCTGATGTTCTCCCTCAAAAGATTTGAAATTTTTTCTTCATGTTCAAAAGAGATATTGTTCGAAATGATAACAGGTAATTTCTCACCACTCAACAAGTAAGAGTATTTGAGATTTGGTGTAAATGGCTTGAGTTCCAGTGTAGGGGTGGTGTATGGATGGAGACATAGAAGGAACTGAAATATGTGCACAAAGGGCATTAGTATCTGAATATACATCATTGAAATTAGAGAATAAAGCATCAAATCCATCCGCATACTCAACATCCATATCATAATCAGAGTTCACATGATAAAAATTATAATATGAATCCATTTCAAAATAAAATCTAAGAGAGTATTGTGCATTAGAAATAGGTTTGGAAGTACTCTTAAAAATCAAACTAGAACCAATACTCATAATCTCCCTAAGAATAGTACAATCAATTTCCATGGGGTTTTTACTTGGTGGTTCAAAATGGGAGATAACAAATGAAGAATGATACTCTGAGGGGTACTTCATGGAATCAATAACATTAAATATCAAAACATAATCCCTAAATTCCATGGAAAGTTTACCCTCATTGACATTTATGATAGTTTTTGCAGTTTTGAGGAAGGTTCTACCTAAGATAATGGGGGCATGAGAACTTACCTGATCATCCTTAATGTTAAGGACGTAGAAATCTACTGGAAAATCATGTCTCTTACCTGGACAAGTGCATCCTCAAGGACTCCTGCTGGATATGTCATAGCTCTATTTTCTAACTGCACCACTACTCTCGTCGGTTTTTTCTCACCAACCTTCAAATAAGAGAATTCAAAGTGAGACATCACATTTATGGAATCTTCCAAATCACAAAGTGCATTAGAAAAGTTAAACTCCCCTATGGTGCATGGGATGGTGAATGTCCCTGGAACCTTGCACTGTGTAGGCATTACTAGAATTGGTGTAATGAGTGCTGACACATTCCTTCCAAGATTGATCCTTTCATTTCCCTTGATCCATCTTCGATTGGTACAAAGTTCTTTAAAGAATTTCGTATACCTTGGAATTTTCTTAATGTCTTCAAGTAGAAAAATGTTGATCTCCACATGATTAAATGTGTCCAAAACCTCTTTTTTCATTGCTTCTTCAACCATCTTCTTGGTTTGAAAAACCCTTTTTAGAAAAGGAAGGGATTTAGGAGGAACATCATTAATATTTTTCTGACCTTTATCTTTCTCCTTGGGTTGTTCATCAGTTGATGTAGAATTGGGATTTTTGGGGGTTGAGTTGAATCCCAGTGGAATGGTAGGTGGAGAAGCATCAGTTGTTTTCATCTCACTTCTTAATGTGATGGCACTGGAATTCCCCTTTGAATTTAGAGTGGGTTGGGAAGGTAGATTTCTGGAATTCTTTCTTACAAGTTCATAGAGGTCGGTTGAAATCTTGATCATTTGAGTCTTCATCTCCCTCATCTCTGAACCATGACTCTTCAGCTCATTCTGTTGATTAAGAACAATTTGTTTCAAAATATCATCAGTATTATAATATACCTTTGGTGGGGGATTCCCTTGTTGTTGGCTTGTTGATGTTTGGGCTTCAAATCTTATTTGGGGTTGTTGGAATCCCTGCTGGTAAGGTGGAGACTGCTGGATGTTTTGTTGAAAGGGAGGCATTTGTTGTTTTCCAGATCCATACCTCATGTCTGATTGATCCTTCCACCCTTGGTTGTATGTTGTAGTAAGGGAATCAATCTTATTTTGGGGATATGGTTGTTTCTACTGATAAGGTCTCCCTGGGAATACTACTGCACAATCTTATGTCTCTTGTAGTTGTGAGAAACATTCAGTTGGGTGGCTTGTCTTAGTGAAAATGCCACAAGGCCTTGAAGGAGGAGGTTGGGATGACTTTTTATCCAAAGAAATCTGTCTCACCATAGTTTTAAATTCTTATAACTTGGTATCAATCAAATGACTTTCAAGAGAATATGGACTTACCTGATGTACTCCACAGACATGTGGTGTACCTCGAAAGCCAAATTCTTGGGAGTTTTGGACCATTTTGTCAATCAACACACATGGAGCTACCGGTGTCTTATCTATCAATTCTCCTCCATCTGCAGCATCCACCATGATACTCTACATGGGTGTGAGTCCTTCATAGAAGTATTGGATGAGGCGTTTCTCACTGATTTGATGATGTGGGTAGCTAGCACACAACTTCTTGAATCTCTCCCAATACTCGTACATTTACTACCCTTGGGATTGATTGATCCCTGAGATACCCTTTTGAATAGATGTGGTCCTTGAATCTAGAAAAAATATTCACAAGAAAAGACGTTTCAAATCTTTCAAATAAGTGACATCTTCGGGTTGTAAATAATACATCCAAACTTTCACATCTCCATCAAGTGAGAATGGGAATGCACTTAGTTCGATTTGGTCTTTAGATACAATTCTTGGTTTCATGGTTGAGAAAACCACATTAAATTATTTAATGTGTTTATTGGGATCCTCACCTGAGAGGCCATGAAATTTTGGAAGTAGGTGAATTAATCCAGATTTCAGTTCAAAGTCTGATTCGAGATTTGGATATGCAATGAAATTTGGTTGATAATTAATATCAGGAGAAGCCAACTCTCGAATGGTTCTATTATGTTCATTTATATTGTTGTCTGCCATTTGTTCTTGTTTTATGGTTGAAATTGAATTGATTCCAATTTCAATGTTCTGATATTGGATTAATTCTCCAACAAGTTGAATGTTGAAACTTCCTGTAGAATGAGAATGTATGATTCAAGCCCTAAGGCTATGTTTAATCTCAGGGTCAAGATCTAAGAGATATTCGGGATTATCTAGTGTCACAAATGAAATAAAAATGAAAATTATAAAAGCGGGATATTGTAAAATAAAAATAAGATGTTTGAGTTTACAGTTCAAAAAAAAAGTAGAAGAAAAATCAGATTGAGTAAAGAATGAAGAAAGAAGATAGCTAAAGAATAAAATGTAAAATAAAATAAATACCTCTAATTTGTTGAAATAATTACTTGCCTCCCTATAAATGGTGCCAATTTTAAAGAGCGATGTCAGGGGTGCCCTCATATGATTAGTGGTTTTTGGGTACTTAGGTGCAACAGAGTGGCTGACCAAGGTCGTCTCTCAAAGGAGGAAGTAAATTAAAACAACTTCTTAAAGGTATTCTAAAATTAAAATAGAATAAAATTAAAAATCTCTATGAAAGGATAGGGGTGGTTGTTTATTGTTTATAAAACATGGAGATGTTTTCTGGAAGAAGATTTCATTTTTTTGTTTTTAATTTTGAAATGATGTTTGATTAAAAAGACATAAGAAGAAGATTTTTTTAAGAAAATATTTTAAAAGGCATAATCGATATAACTCTACCTATTCATTTAATTTTTAATCATTGTCATTTAAATAGTTATCCACTTAATTATGATCCCCTAATTTGTTAACCCTCGAACCCTACGATATTTAACTTAACCACAAAGATGAAATTACTTAAACCCTAGGCTAGCTTTGGAACACGCAATTGTAGCACCCTTATTTGTGTGTTGTTATAAGGATAGATTATGGATAGTGGTTAATTAGAACTCATATCCCTAATGGAAATGAGGATGAATTGTTTTTAGGTATTATATTTTATCTCTACAAATTTATCTCGTGTGGTCTTGTATTACTAATTAAGATCGTGCTCTCACAATTTACACAAAATATCAACCTCACGTGTTTTTGTGTTAATTGTTCAATTGCATGCTTAGTTTATTATAATTTAAAAACACAATTCATGGATCATATTAAGTAAATTAAAATAGCTCAATGATTCAAAATAATTAAATGAAGAGGGTATAAGATAGATCAATCACTAAAAAAACTACTCTTACATGGGTGGTGTGGTCATCGTGGAGATGTTTTGCATGAGCAATGAATTGAAAGGGTAGAACCCAATATCATCTCCACTCTGGATTCCAACCCAATTGGGATGATTAAGAGAAGAATAAAAGGGAATAACAAAGATGATTAATTCAATAAAAATTCAAGATACAAACATGAAATAATATAAATACAAAGAGGTGGTGGGAGAGAGGAGCCTTTTTGGAAGAGAGGTTTTCACAAAGCCTTAATTATTTCATGAGTTTTGAGGGGATCCCAAGGTACAACCTTTCAAACACACCATCCCAAGGCCTCGACCAGACCTCCCAAAAAGTTAAAACATTATTTTAATAGAGCTGTGGAGGACTAGGGTTACAAAACATTATTAAATGTGAAAGGGAAATTTGGAAAAATATTTTAATACCACTTTGACTGCATAGTTTACCTCCAAAATGTGTGAATTGTCTGACCTTCTAGGAGTATTATTTGTGAATAATCATGTCCCCGAGCTTCCCTAAAAATTGGGGATCAATCCAAACCTGGATGAATAATATAGGGCCCAAATGGTGAAGTAATGTCCAATTTGGATGGTTCTGTCCAGCTTTGTCTTCATGGCCCATTTACTCCCCTCAAATGCACGATCCAGATCCCACATCCTAGAATAGAATTTGTAGCTCATTGAGGAATAAAAACAGGTACATTATTTTAATTAAAACTAATTTACTAAAAAATATTAATTCCCAAAATACCACAGTGAATTTTAAGAGGGCCAAACTGGAATTTTCATCAATTTGGAAAATGAATGATCTAATCCCAAATATTACATAATTGAGCATATCTAGAATAATGTGAGGAAATTATATAATTTATTATCAATAAAATATTCAACAAAATAGTGTTTTATCAACCATCTTATCCACAATCAATGTTTCCTAGACCTATCAAAAACTGTGGAATCTGCAACTCACCATCTCATCCAATAGACACATGTCCAGAACTTCAAGAAGAACCATATGATTAATCTGGAGAAATAGAGCTCAATGCATCCTATGCTCAGCAGAATACCAACCCTCAACTATCAGGTCAGTTTTTTAGAAACTTCAACCAACCTCACTCTAATCCCTTCTCTTCTTCCTATAACCAAGTCTTGAGGTATGGTAATCCCGTCTCTCATCCCCCCTCAATTACATCCTCAAATCTTAAACTAGTTTCAACATGGTCAAGGGGTTGGTAACTTCCAAAAACCATATCCTTTTGTTCTGTAACAACAAAGGAGGAATCCTAATCCTATTCCTCTAGGATTCCAATATCCTAGTTAGCCTTCCCAATTCCCAAACCAATACAATCACTTTCCCAAGAACCAAAATCAAGGAAACCCCAATCCGGGACAAGCCTCTTCTTCCAAGAAACGATGGGAATGTTTAGTTGAAGATCTTTCCTCTGTCACTCATTCCAGCCTTAAAAAGATTGAAATCCAAATTGGTCAACTTTCATCCCACTTTAGTCAACAACAACCATCCAATTCTTCCCAACTCCCAAATCAACTATTACCCAACCCGGAGAGTAATGTAAGTGGAATTTCAGTTAGATTGGGAAATAAATTTTCTATGACTCCTGATGAGACCTCCGACCCCCATTTAAATGTTGACCTAGAAAATTAAAAGAAAATGATGCTTGAAAAGAAATATGAATACATTCCCTCACCTCCTTCTATTACACTTTGGAACCCAATTCCTTTTCCTCATGCCATTTGTAAGACGAAGAAGTCCTTTGAACCTGATCCTGAAATCCTTGACATGTTTAGATGTGTTCAAGTCAAAATTCCCCACTTAGATGCAGTAAAAAAAATCCCCAAGTATGCAAAGTTTCTTAAGGAATTTTGCACACACAAGAGGCATCTTAGGACCATTGAAAATGTTTCCACCCAGTAGTCTATCCCCATAAAGTGAAAAGATCCAGGGGCCTTTGTGGTTCCATGCCAAATTGGGAGTTTGAACATCGATGATTCACTCATAGACCCAGGAGACTAAATTATTTTCATGCCAGAATACATATTCTCCAACCCTGGTCGACATCCTTTACATCCAACGGGTGTTGTCATTCAATTGGCCAATCGAAGCACTATCAGTCCTGAGGGAATAATTGAGGATGTCCATGTTCGAGTCAATGATCTTATCTTCCTGGCATACTTCCATGTCATTGACATGGATAGTAAGACACCATCTTTATAATCTCCTCTAATTCTTGGAAGACCTTTCCTTTTGACATCTAAAACAAAAATTGATGTCCATACTAGCATCTTATCAATGGAACTTGGTGACCAATTGTTCATGTTCAATATTTTTCAATCCATGTGATACCTATCAGAGAATCAATTAGTAATCTATATCCACACTTCTGAAAGTCTCATTGAGAGTTGTTTGAATCCTAATATACCATGTTCTTCATGTTCTACTGATAGAGGATTTACTGAATATTTCATATTTATTAGCCAAGTCGTAAATAGAGAAGTTGATTTTGACATTACAAATGAAAACTCCATTGATATAAAAGATATTGAAAACTATTTTGAATCCCATCTCACCTCTGACATCCAATGCTCCAACTTAGACGGTAATGAGGAAAATGAAAAAAGTATGATCATTTTCTGATTCAAATCTGATTATCCAACATTCACCATTTCCTATCCATGATTTTAAAAACACTATTATATGTGAGGTGAACCCTGAACCAATGAGTTTATATTGTCCCAATGGTAGCGATGTTTGTGATATTTTTTCCCTAATTAATAATGTTATCATTTGTGATGTTTAAATTGACCATTCATTGGTGAAAAAAATTGATATAAAGGATATTAAAAAATATATTTAGTCTTATAATCCCACTGATCCTTATTACCCTACATCTGTAAGTGATGAAATAAATGATTCGAAAACAATTAGGATTTTATATTCTGGTTTCGTTTTATCTAAACCTTACATAAATGAACAATCAAAATTGATACATCTTCCCGAATTTACAATCATAGAAAACCAGCACATTTTGGATAAAACAATTCCTCACATTGAAGACCAAAGTGAGGGTAGTAATATTCTCTTCCAACACCCATTGAATTTCAAGCAAAAAAATAAGGAAGTGATCAAATTATCCAATGAATCAACAGGCCTCTCAAAGGAGAAGTTTTTCTGGAAGCCTGCTAGAGTTCAGGAAATACGATGGCCAATATCAAACTATGTGTAGTCCACTGCATTTGTCTAGCTATAGACAAAATAAATGTAGTTCCTCTGGGGAGGTAACCCATATTTTCTTTAACTTTTATGAAATTTTAATTTATTTTTTGTATTTTATTAAATGAATAATGATTTTTTTTTTACTCTCTTTTAAGTATTTTAAATTTTCTAAAGAATCACCATGAGAAGATGCACAATCCTATAACAACATCATCTACCATCAAATCCCCAAATTCTGTAGTTGACCCATAACTCGATAGATATGGAAACCCACCAAATCCAAACAAGGGGGTACCACTTTCCCATTAACTTCTCTTCTCTCTCTCTCTCCCTTTTTCTTCTTCTTCCTCTCTTTTTCATTTTTTACCACTTCCTTCATCAAACACTCTTTTTTCTATTTACCTTTTGTGTTTGTGTTTATTTATAAGAAAACACTAAAAAACTAAAAAAATCATTTAAAAATATATTAATAATCAAGATTCATACTTACTCATCTTCCGATTAGTAAATTTTTTCCAACCATTTTTCTGAGTCAAAAGACATGTTTTTATATCAAAAATTTTGTATTTTCATCATGACTTTGGATAAAGAATCTTGTGTCAACACCATCAAATTTTTAATTCTCATTTTTTTATTTGGAAAATGATTTTCCCCACCTGGTAGGAACAAACTTTTTTTTCATTCTAAGAAAACATATGGCCATATTTTCAAAATGTGTGTTTTCACCCTCATTTTTGAATCTTGAGTTTGTTGACCTTCAATCCGAATTTCCAAATTTAGTATGCATTAATATGATAGAGAAATTTTTTGAACCACATAAGAATTATAATAGACAAATAGCCTCCCATTAACCATACAATAATCCTCATTTTGAAATCCCCTTGGATCCTATAAAATACTTTTCCTTGATAGCCACATTACAAGCCCAATACTTTTTCCACCCAATATCAACTTGGATGGTCATTGCATAATTTTTTTTAAATTTAAGTGTGGGGGGAAATGATTTTATTTTGGGTACCCTTTTTTGGATTTTCACCGTGTTATCATATGCTATATGGCAAGAATAAATTTATTTGTGGGGGAGAGGTTATACTTCAGTGGGGTTTGGGAATGTATATATGTTTATCTTGTAAATTTTATTGATAACTGTTCAAAAAAAAACAATAAAAAAATTATAAAAAGCAAAATAAAAGAAAAACAAAAAACAAAAAATTGGGTTGTGTCTTAGTTATGTCAACAATCACTCTTCCTCAACCTTTAATATTATTATAAATATTACAATTAGTGTCATGATGAGATTAATCATGGGTTGGGAGAAGAGTTTGAGATCTATTTCAAGTTCAACATTAGAAAAAAGAAAAAAAAAATAAAAATTAACACTTATGTCATTTGAAGAAGTTTTGTATTTTGTAAATATTTCATCTTCTAATACACTTAAAATATTCTTCCTCTATTGTATATTTCTTCATACAATCATTCCATTATAAACATGTGTTTCTATTTCCTTTCTTTTCTCATTTTAAAAAATATATACATTTCTTTTTCCATGTTGGTGTTTTACCCCTTTTTCCTATCTTTTGGATATCATATTCCTTCCATCCCATAGACACAGAAAAACCCATAAAAATACCTCTTGATTTTTGATAACTTTAGGATAGGGAATTTAGGTTGAGGCCTCTTACAAAATCTATGATTTTCAATTTTGTTTCGTGAAATATTCGACCTCCATAAATGAATTTTATCATCTTGAGACGTGTGAGTTTTGTGGGCCACCATTTTCCCTTTATAAATTTGGGCATGAAAAAAATGAATTGTTTTTGGAACATTATTTCTATAACATCTTGTGGTGGAATTCAATATTCATGAGTGAAATTTTCTAAACCTCCCCTGATTGGGAAACAAAAGTTTAATATTTGTTGGTGAGTGAAAATGATTTTGTCATGGTTTTAGATTTTTTTTTGAGGAAATACACAATACTAAGTGTGGGGTATTTGATGTTATTAATATCTTACTAAATTTTTATATACTCCCTTTAATAATTTTATATGAAATGTGCATAATTTGTGTGAAATATAAATTTTAAAATATGAAATGTAATTTTTGAGCATTATTTTAATTAATCCAATCTATGTCAGTTTACTATTTTTTATAACTCTCACCCTATTTATAATATTTGCATGTTTATTCTTTATTTGGATTCCTAGTTCAATAAAAACATTTAATTATAAGAGATCATGGCCCATTACAGCCATTGGAAGGTCATATAGACCACACAATAAGACCTAAAGAATTTGTGATGAAACTAGAACAACTATAAAGATTTAATTACGAGGCTCAATCCATAATTGGAAATTGATATTTTCTCCTAAATTTTTTTGGGTAAAAATCAAGGAGTCTTGGATAAATATTTCATGGACGAAATACAAGGAAAATGGTCCCAACTAATTCATTCAAACTCAGCCTACCATTCTCTATGGGAATTAATATTAGTACAGTATTCATGACATGTCTCTTAATCTAGTCATAAAATCAAGATAAAATTATTCAGTGTGAAAGAGGAGATATAGGGGGCCTAAATTGTTGAATAAATCTTTCAGATTTGAAGGAATATTCCTATTCAATAGTCCATTAACATTTCTACCATTGAAAAAACATGGATAGAAATGGACAGTTTAACATTGTTTAATAAAACCATCATAACATTGGCTCCATAAGTCCAAATGACTCCAAAATTTGAAATTACACAGCCAAAATTATTATCTATAACTATTTAAAAGAGGATATCTCGAGATTCACCTATCTGAATATCCAAATTGGTGATGCAATTGGAGGGATAGATTTGGAATGAAAACATTCTACCTCCTTGGGCTATAAATGAAACCCCCTCTTCTCCTTTCATATGGTTGGAATTTGAGAAGATAGGATCATCAATTGGCATGACCAAAACCTTTAAAAAGGATTGGGAGGACCTTCCATACTCATTTTTTCACTTAAGAGACCCTTCCTCCTCTATTGGGTTTCATTTACTTCTGTGTTCTTGATTTTTGTAGTCTTGTAAGAATTTTTTTGTAATTATATTTTAATGGAAGTTTTTTCTTCAATATCTATTATTATAATCCACATTCTATATATTAATATAAATTTTATTAAAGTAGATTAAATCAATTTAAAACATCTTCCATTCATTTGCTTTTTCATTCAATCTTAAGTCAGTATTTAATTCCCTTCATTGTTTGTGTGTGTGTTTGACGCACCACTCTTTTCTTATCCCTTTATTTTTCTTATCTTCTTAATTTCTCAACATAAAAATTTTAAGAATATTACAAATCATTTAAATGGATGATTAAATCTATAATTGGGGTGAGTTATAATTTAGGTATGTTTAGTGATTGAGAGCTTTTTCTCGATGAATATTCTTTAAATTGACATTGTGTATGTTGGACTTAACATGTCATGGATTAGTTACATGTTTTGTTTAACGTATGGATTCAATGTATTATTGAAACCATAAATACACTACCAAAATCAAGTATTGATTGATATTAGAATCCAAGTTAGGTTTTGGCTTGTATTAAAGCCTTAACACTTAGGAATTCCAATCAATGTCAACTTGTGACATGGGTGTTAATTTTATGCAATATAAAGTAAAGCTCAAGAATATCATAAGATTAACTACTTAATGAAGAACTCATCTCAATATTTATCAAATTGTTAAATCAATATTAGTCAATCAATCATTTCAATTAAGCTCTGCAAACAAACCCCCCAATCAAAATAAAATCAACTAAAAACATTCAACTATTAAAAAGTATCGTCGTCGAGGAATTCACCCTGAGTGTTGCTATACACATTAGTACTGCCTCAGTACATTGAACAGTTGATAGAAGACAATTTCCCGCACTTTCAGGAACTCAAACTTTAGAAATTTGTGTGAAAAGAAGGGTAAAAACATGGATAAGCCAATGAAATAGTCTTCGTAAGAGATTGGGACTTGCGGAGAGAAGCTTTGCGAAGATATGGTTCTTCACGTAGGTCAAGAGATTCATGAAAGAGTAGGATTCACAAAACATGGTGACCCTACCTCTTGATGATGTCATGGTTTGAGAATGTAGTTCCTCGTGAAGTCTTAATGCTTCATATAGCCTTAAGTACCCTAAAGGGTGTCCTTCCACCATGAATAGGACTGACCTTTTTTAAAAGCATCCGCACCTTATGTGGAGGTACTTAGAAACATGTAAAAAGGGGGTTCACAAAGCTATGATACCTTGGGGGATCCGTTCTTTGGTTGGTTCATGATGCTCATGGTGCTCACAAACATGGGTCAATTTTGAAGTCCAAATCACTGGTAAACATACCTAAAAATATGGAATGTTCATTGTAATTATAGAAAATAGGTTTTTTGGTGCTTTAGATTCATTCCATGGAGGAAATGTGAGGATTCTGAAAGGTTTCCACTACGTTAGAGTTTTACAGAATAATGTTAATATTTATCATGGTCGTGGAGGGCTATGAGATTCATAGGGAATTCTTTTAGGAACTCTCATGTGCATGGATGGAGAGGGGCCTCTATGAAAGGTTTTCATGAAGCAAAACCTAATGAGTGATTTTGGGGATATTTGGGCTCAAAGTTTCTTACAACCTTCCATTTTCTGCTAAACATATCGCATAAAAAAATATTGGCACCAACACCCCATCCAATGATTGATGAATTATTCAATAAACTATGAGAAGATCAATACTTCTTAATGTTGGATCTCTATTATAGATATCATTAGCTGATGGTGAAGAAGGATGATATTCAAAAAAAGACTTTCATACATGTTATAAATATTATTAGTTCACAATAATTCCCTCCAAACTTACTAATTTCCTATAAATTTGCATGGATTTTATGAATATAGTTGTTAAATATTACCTCAATAAATTTATTGTAGCCTTTTTTAATGTTTTTCTCATTTAATCCAACTATAATGAAGAACATGATGGGAATTTAAATAATGTATTGGTGACATTAAGGGTTACACCCAAAGAATCTAAAATAATGTTACACTATTCAAAATCATATGTGACATGAAACACAAAGTAGAGAAAACCCACAAAATATATTTATTTATAGTTAGTTTTTTTTACAGTTTCTCCAATATGCAACCCAACGAATAAATACCCCATAAATTAGAATACCTTTATAACACAAAAAATAAATTGGAGGGTATGAATAGTACTAACTAAATTATCAAAATAATGTTTATCTATTGATAATAAATAAAATAAGTATAATTCCAATGAAAAATAAATGCTTGATGAAAAACATTATTTTTGTCTAAATGACTATTTGTCCATTCTTTATACAAATAATTTATATTAAATTTTACCAATATTGAAAATTTAATTTTAAAAAATAAAATTAATTTTTGAAATTGGAATAAAAATATAATATTTGGATTAGTCTTGGATTTTTTTTTTTGAAATGTTTCCTTTTTTTGACAAATAGTTAAACATGTAGAATTTTTCTAAAAAACTACCTTTTTATTTAAATAACATAAAATGTTAAATTTATACTAAGAATATTTCTTAAAGTAAAATCATTTCATTTTTATTCCAATTATGTAATATATTATTATTTTAAAAGGAAACACTATGTTTGATAGCACATATAATACGTCACATCAAGTTTAAACGAACAACTAAATATTATTATTTAAATGTTTTTGTTATAACCTTGCAGTTAATTTAGCTGCTATGAATAATAAAAACATATTTATGAAATAAATATATAGATACTAATCAATATAAATTTATAGGTAAATTATTATAAAATAATAACATGATTTTTAATAAAATCATTTTAAACCAAAAAAAATGTTTTTTCTTCAAAAAATTATTTTCTTTTATTTTTATATACAAATAATTTAATAAATTTTTGAAAATTTTATAAAATTAATTATGTTAAAGGAAATTAATTTTCAAATCATGATACCAAAATTATCATATGGTATGTTTTTTATAATTGTTTCAAAAAGTTGATTTATTTAGGAATAGTAAAAAATACAGCTTTTTTTATTATACGATTTCTTTTATGATACCTTCATGACATAATTATGATATAAAAAATATTTAAATTATGGAATTACTAAGTTATTATATTGTTATATTCATTTTTCTCAAAAATATTCAAGAACATATAAATTATAAATTACATCATGATAAATATATATAATATTCTTAGTGTCGATACAGCACCTGCACAACATTAGAAAAGTCCAATTTGGTCCTTTATATATGATAATTGAGTGATAAAAAGTATTTTAAAGACTTATTTTTTAATTATTATGTTTAAAAGATGTATACTTATCTTTGTTGGAGTTTTAGAGTATTATAACATGATTCATTCTAAATACATGTGCAATAATTACACAAGGGAAAAAAGAAAAATTAAAAAATTAATGATGTTATCTTGACATGGATATGAATAAATATAAACAATTAAAAAATATAAATTATTATCCTAAAATTATTGAATTAATTTTTCTTTTATTAATTTATTTTTAATTTTTATAAATTAAATAAATAGATTTAATGTGTGGCCAAAGATGATGTACATCTGAAAATAAAATAAAAATAAATTAAATGATTTTAATTATAATTAAAGAATCATTAAATGACCCTAAATTAGACAATTTTTTTGTGAGAAAGTGTCAACTATTATATTATTTTTATATGAAAATTATACCTTTTGGGACCAACTATATTTACATTTATACATTTATAATATTTTATTTTAAATAAAGTCATGTTGTTCAAACTATATTTTGAAATTAGTATAATATTGTAATATATAGTTTTGTAGAAAACAAATTGAATCTAATTGTCAATTTGAAATATAATATATTTATCTTCTTTAAGTAAATATATAATTAATTTTTAGGAAATAAATACTAATCTTAATAACTTTCATAATAAGGATACAAAAAATAATTAATTAATGAATAAATCGCGTAAATGATATAAAAAATAATCAAATAAAAATAATTTGACATTTTTAAGGTAATACAATAATTATATATATTACTATTATGATTCTATAATATAATATAATATTTTATTATAATATTTATCTTTTAATTAGTGATTTAGAAATCCATAGTTATGAATAGTGTTTATTTTGAAAAAAATTATTTTCCATTAATATAATATATAATTAATTCATTTAAAACTCACAAAAATCATGAACAACTCCAAAAATGGAAATATTCTAATTAAAATGTGGTATCCTATTATTTTATTTCTTTTTGGAGTCTTTAAAACTATATTAGACTTATTATATTTTACTATTTTTTGTAATTCCTAAATTTCCCCTCACCTCAATTATAAAAGGGGACTCATTATTTCACTTAATTTCATCACCATAAACCATATTTCTCAACTATAAACTAAATAATATCCTCTAAAATTCTATCTCTACTATATGGAGTTATTAGTTTAGGTAGAACACCGTCCATGGTGACTTAATGTGTTAATCAAACCAATTTTCCTAAAACGAGGAAGATAAAAAAGCATATGTGATGAGTCGCACTCAAGGTAAAAGAATTGTTATAAAATAATTATTTTATTACATAATTTTATATTTTTTGGGATAATATTTTAATATCATTAATTATTGTACATATGCACATCATCTATAATTTTTAGTGATGTATCGTGAACTTTCATGCAATCGTATGTTTGAATTTCAAAGCGTTTCTGTTTTTTGTCTTTTAAAATTTATGTATTTCATCTTGAGTGGGAGATTGTGTGACAAATGGGCCCACTGATAGCATAGACACCCCACCCTAACATGGTCATCATGTCCTAGCCCACCAGGTTCCCCCAGTTCCAGCGCAGTCACGTGGTCCCTACTATAGGGCTCACCCACATGCCTAAACGGGTCATCTGAATACTAACAGCCCCTAATGGCCAACAAATGTCCTTTATAGTGTGTTTTTCCTCACTAACACAGACCCTGCTAAACGTCCCAGAAGGTCATAAATCCTGATCACTACTCTAGGCCATGTACACTTAATTGTGGTGTTTTAATCAGGTAGGCTCCTTAAAAAGAAGGTACACCTTGTCGACATGAGCCATATCATTTAGTCAAATAAACTTTTATCATTATAGGTGTTACATTCACCCACCCCCCCTACATTAGATCACAACATCCTTGTTGTCGGTCCTACATCTCATCCCAAGTAGTGCACCACATGTAATGCTGGGTTTCTTCTCTGATACAAAATGTAACAACTAGGTCTCGATGACAGCTCAAACACCCCGACTTTAACAAGGTAGTAGATTCTTGGCCCACTAGGTTACAAAATTTGTCCTACAGACATTTCATCCCCACTATAGGGCTCACCCACATGCCTAAATGGGCCATCTAACAATTGAATATCCCCACATGCCAACACACATCCTAGGAAACATATCACAAGTTCTCCCATATAGATCACTACTCCAGGCCATGGACACTTAACTATGGTGTCCTAATCAGGTAAGCTCCTAAAAAGGAAGGTACGCCTTGTTGAAATGAGTCATATCATTTATTCATTTAACCATTTTTTACTCTAGGTGTAACATTCACCCCCTCCTTTAGATCATAACATCCTTATTGTGGTCCCTACATCTCAACCCAAGCAGTGCACCACTCTTAAGGTTGGGTTCTTTCTTTGATACGAAATCTAACAATTGGGCACCGGTGATAGAACAGACACCCCATCATTAACATGTTCGTCAAGTCTCAGCCTGCCAGGTACCACATGTTTTTTTTTGCGAACATGTGGTCCCCACTATAGGGCTCACCCACATGCCTAAATGGGTCATATGACTAATGATCATCCCCATAGGCCAACAGATTTCCTTTCTAGTGTGATTTGTCTTCACTCACACACACCCTGGAAAACATCCCAGAAGGCCACCCATCCTGATCTCTACTCAAGGCCAAGAATACTTAACTATGGAGTTCTAATCTGGTAGGCTCTCAAAAATAAAGGTGCACCTTATTGACATGAGTCATGTCATTTAGTCATTTAACCCTTTATCATTATTGGGTGGTCCGGATTTTTAGAAAATCTATCGAGTTTTAATATAATTGAAAAATATTTATTCTCATAAGTATTAAAATTATTTTCTTGTTTTAAAATAAATCATTTATTATTATAAATATTTTTAGTGGGTTATGTGTGAGAAAGGCAAGCCTTCTAATTTTTTTCATATAATGTGGAACTAGGTTACCATATGAGATGATAATGTATGGGGAGTGAACTCATCACCTCATGGGGATTATTTCTTACATGTGATACTCTTAGTGGTCATATGATTCTTAAAATATTTTTCATGTAACATTTTATTTAAAAAATAGTTATTATTTTTAATTGAATTTTAAGGAGAAATCTAATTATTTTCAAGTATTATTTCAAATTGGGGTTTCTAAATGATAATTATTCTAATTGTTTAAAATGGTTATATATATATTTTTTTTGAAAAACCATGTTTATAAATAATAACAATTTTTTAGTTCATATAAAATGTTTTTATAAAGTTTTTTCAGTGAATTTTAAATTTATTTTATCCTAGTTTTTTAAAAACCCATACTTTAAAATTCAATACTCACCGTATGTTTTCAATTAAGTTTCCATTGGTTTAGTAGAATTAAACAAATTGCATTTATTTTGAAAAATATTTATCAAACATGATGAAATTTGGTTCTTTAGATTTTAATTTTTGTATAGTTCTGATAAAATGTAGTATATTTTTTAATCCTCCAAAACATAGACCGGAAAAGTTCATTACATGTAAAATGTTATAATTATTTTTCTGTTTTCATTATAAAAAAAACAAATCATTTTTATGTACTCAATCCAGAAGCATGGGTTTGGGGTTTCACACTTGGTATCAGAAAAATGGTGAATATAACTTCGGATATTAGGTGTTGTTGTTTTGCTTAAAAAAATATAAGCGATTGATTTTTCTTTTCAACATCTAGGTAATTTTGTTCCCGTAGAAGATCTAGATTTTATTAACTCCAAATATAAAAATTCTGAATTTTTTGGATGTTGGAAATATTTTGAGGGAGTAATTAATTTATAGGGGATAGAATGTAACATCCCTAGATTTTATAATGAAACATTATGTTCCATAGTGAATAAGATACATCACATCACGTTTAAAAGAGCAACTAAATATTATTATTTAAATTTGACTGTTATAACCTTTCTATTGACTTAGATGGTATGAAGAATAATATCTAATTTATTAAATAAATATTTAGTTCATTAAAAATCATAATTTTTTGGTAAATGAATAAAAAATATTTACATAAATTTTAGTAAAGTTATTTTAATCATCTGAAATAGTTTTTATTCAATGGTTATTTTTATTTATTTTTATGTACACAAAATATAATAAATATCTAAAACTTTTAGAAACTATATTTGATAAAATGAAAATTGTTTTTTTAATCAAAAAATCAAAATTACCAGATGGTAAAAGTTTATGGATTTTTAAATAAATGTGATTTTTTGGTAAATAGTAAAAAAAACACAGTTTTTGAATAAAATACGTTGTATTTTACAATATCGTCAAGAAATAATTAGTATATAAAATATATTCAAAATATGGAATTACTATGGTATAATATTATTATATAAATATTTTACAAAAATAATATTGAACATATAAACTACAAATTACTTCAAGATAAATAAAAAAATTATCAATGTTGACACAACACTTCTACATCCTTGGAAAAGTGAAATTTGGTTCCTAATATATGAAAACGAAGTGATAATAGGATATTCATGACATAATTATTAATTATTATATTTAATTGACGTTTTCATCCATTAATCTCACATTTTATAGTTATATTACTTAAGACTTATCCAAATGTCTGTGCAATGCTTGCACAAGTCAAGAAAATGAGAATTAACAAATTAACAAAGTTATCTTGACATGGATGAGATTAAATTTACTTAATAATGCATATAATTGATTATATTGAACCAAATTAATTAATTTTCTTGATATTAAATTATTTTAATCTTTTATATATGAACTAATTGACATTAATGCTTGTGCAATGTCAATAGAGACATTCTAAAAGTAGTGGATAAATAAATAAAATTATTTTCATTAAAATTATATGAATCATTATATGATGAAAATTTTGACTAATTATTTTTCAATGAAATTTTTTCCAAAATTTTATATTTTAATTCGAATTTTGGACTTTTTTGTACCCACTTGATGAACTTTATGACATTTATAATTTTTTACTTAAAATGAATTCAAGTAGTTCAAACTATAGACTTTAATGAGTATAATATTTTTAATATTTTGGTTTCCAAAATAGTTGTTAGAATATAAATAGTAATTTTATAGATAATAAATTTATATTATTCATGTAAAAATAATTTTAGTTTTTATGAGAAAAATATGTACCTTAATAGCTTTCAAAACGATGATGAAATCAATAATTAATTAATTAATTATTTAATTAACTAAATGATATTAATATTAAAAAAATAAATATCATTAGAAATTTTGAAGGAAATACATGAATTATATAGATTAATTTGATATTTCTAGGATATAATAAAATATTTAGTTCTAATTTTAATCTTTTTCTTGATGTTTTAAAATTTATAGTTATGAAAATTGATTATTTTGAAAAAAAATATTTTTCATGAATATAATATTTTATTAAATTATTTAAAAATAAACATAAAATCTTCAAAAACAAAAAAAAAATGATAAGATTCTATTTAAAATGTGTTATCCTATGATTTTAAGGCGTTTTTGAATGTCTTCAACCCTATATTAAATTCATTATATTTTAATATTTTATGTAATTCGTAACATTCCCATAACCTCAATTATAAAAGGGGGATCATTCCTTCACATTATTTAATTACCTAAATCCTTGTTTCTAGACTATAAAATGATAATATATCTTGTACACTTCTCTATACAAATTCTTCAGGTCTTATTTTAGGTAGAAAAACATCTTCTCTAGTCATAAGGTTTCAATGAAAGCGATTTTCTAAAAAAGATGAAGCTAATGAAATGTATGTGATGAGTCAAAATCAAGGTAAGGGGGTTATTTTTAATTAATTAATTTTATTAAATAATATATATTTTCAGGGAAATTATATTATTTTCATTCATGACTATAGATATTGCCATCATATATAACTTTTGGTGATGTATCATTAAATTTTTTGCAATCATCTATTTTCATTACATAGAAATTATGTTTTTGTCTTCTTATATGTAAGTATTTAATCATGAATGTTTGATTCATCCCAAATATATAGAGTTTTTGTAAAATTGGTATTTAGTTATGATGATAATTTTTTTTAAAAATTATTATATAAAAATAATTTATTTAGGATTATGAACTATTTTTATTAGTTTATGAAAGAGAAAGCCATGTCTTCTAAAATGTTTTCTTCAAATTCAGTATTAGGGTATCATATGAGATGGTAAGGTTTTGGGAGTTAACCCATGGCATAAATGGGACAATATACTATAGTTGATACTCCTTGAGTTCATATAGATTTCATAAGATCTGTCACGTATCATTTTAATTTACAAAAGCGTTTTTATTTTCTATTTATTTTTAAGGAGAAGTCCAAATGTTTTAAAGAGATGATTTTAAAATGGGTCTTCAAAATGATTATTATTATAATGGTTTTTAATAGTTCTATATTATGAATATTTTTTTAAAAAAATGTTTATAAATTATATAAACTATTTTTTATTTGATATAAAAAGTCTTTCTGAAGTATTTTCAAAGTATTTAATAGGTATTTTATCTTTGTTTTTAAAAAACACTTACTGGTAAATTTAATGCTTAGCTTATGATTTATATTAATTTTAAAAAAATTTAATATAATTGTCCAAAAGAGTTTTACTTTCTTATATTTTTAGACCACATAATGAAATTAATTTATTTTAATTTATATTTTTGTGGTTCTGATAAAATATAATATATTTTTCTAATCCTCCAAAACCTATATTGGAAAATGTCCAACCATGTAAAATTTTAGGTTTATTCTTTAGTTGAGTTTAAGAAAAAACAAATAGAAATTTTCTGTAATTAATTTTATAGAATGTGTTTTGGGATACAATAATTAACCCAATATAAGTCATTTGTTTTATTTTCTTATCAAATTGAAAATTTTTTAACATGTTCTCTTTAAAAACCTGCATTCTCGTCACGTCTGTGTGATTAATTTCAAATTCAGATTTTCCACATATGTGATTTAAATTCTGAAAAATGGATTATGTATTTTGAATCATCATAATTAATAATTTCTAATAAGGTAAACTGAAATTATCCTAAAATTTAATTATGAAAACAGTAAAAATTAATTGTAATTGTTTTTGTAAAAATAGATTTACTAGAGGTTAAACTAAGAAGGGTAAAAATGAAAAGTACAAAAAAAATTAAAATACCCATTTTTGTGCAATATTTTGACCTTATATCTACTAGTATTAATAACTTATCATTTTGGACGATTTTGGCTTGATAATAATGTCTTTATTAATGAATATTTTAAAAATATTGCATGTTTCCCACTAACATCACTTATAAAAGGTCAGCCCCTCTCCTCTTTTCACCACACCATCAAAATCTTTTGTATATGTCAAAAAATTACAAAATAACATTACAACATACCTTTTCTAATCTTATAAGCCTTATTTTGGGAATAAATATGGCCTATGAAGGTTTTCGTGCAATCTTAAGGAAGATAACTAAGGAATAGGTAACAGACTTCAACGAGCATTTTTTATTTATCTGTTACCCCTCCTCTTTCAATTATTTTTAAAAATTATGATAAAATAATACATGCATATAAAATATACTAATATGTTTCCATTCTATGATCATGACTTACATCCATCCCCACTTTCATCTAATGGTTTAAGAAATCATCATCCATGTGTACAGTGGACTACAACCTTCTGAACCGATTTCATTCGTTTAATCATTACCACATTTTATGGTTGGGCATGACGATGGATATAAAGTTCATATATGATATTTATAACATAATTATATTTATGGATTCATTATATTATATATTACATTTATCATTCAATTCCTTAGGAGATATGACAATGCCACTCTTTTGTATAGTGGATTACCCCCACAAAGCGATGTGATTTGTTTTTTGATAACCCTTTACATGGAAGGTAATAAGAGTAAATTTATAATAAATATGTGATATAAAGGATAAAATTATGATATTAATGAAATATTTATATTTTTTGAATTATAATATATCATTTTATTTCACATCATTTCACTCACATAAAGATGATAACATTTCTCATCTATGTGTCGACTACCGACTTCACAAAATGATGTGACACACATTTCATCACCACAAATAATAAATGATATTAATATTTATATGTGTATATCTAAGGATATAATATGGTATTTATGATATCATTATCATTATGTAATGATGAACTATTTCTTTCCACATTTTCGCAATGACCATTCAAAAATGTAAACGTTACTTATGCCTACTTATGACCAACTATCTCCATGATCGTAACATACTACATTTCTCAAAACCCACATTCATGATAGGTATTAAAAGTACAATTTATTTGTAAATATGATAATTATTTCATTAATATTATTATACGTATGATTAAATTATATAATTTTCTCATGAATGAGAACATTCATGATAAGAAACAAATTAGAAAACAATGTAATTAACACCCATGCTTATGAAAATTATGAACAATTATTAAAAAATGGGTGATAAAATGATATAATATGATCATATATTACATTATATATAATATTATAGTTATGGTATAAATTAATAAATTTCTTAAAACTATTATACATGTGGCTAATGAATGTTCAACCAAATGAAAGTGTGATGTAAGGTATTTCGTATCAATTTACATTCCATTGAGTCTAATTTTTTTAATATGATCCAATTAACATTTATGAGGTGTATATAATACCCATATAACATGTAATATCATCATTCAATCTAACTCATGGGATTTTATGTTTCATTTTGATTTATTTCATCCAAGGAATGTTTATAAGAAAATTTCCAAATGGAAAATGTTATTGTAAAATCTCACATTCTTTTAGGATTTTTACTTTCTCATGAAAAAATAAATTTATTGTAACCATTATTCAGTTTAAATTAAATTTATAATATATTATATAATATATATATATATATATATCTTTTTATGATTTATATGATTATTTATTAATCCATATAACATTTTATAGATGGTGTTTACTTTGAAAATTATTTGATTAACTATTGAAATATTGATAAATCTTTAACATTTACAAGATAAGTATATTTTATTATAAGAAATACTGATTATAAAATTAATTCAATAATTCTATATATGATTAATTCTTGAGACTAGTAGTAATGGGTGGGTACTTGTATAATATACCCCTTGTTGTATTAGTACGTCTAATAAGCCAAAAATAAATTTTCCAAATTAAATAGTAATCTACTAGGAGACTAAACTACCATATGAATGTTATAGAAATTAAATTTATCATGATTCCTAATATCATATCATCCAATAAATAAGAATCTAATTCCTTTAAAAATTAGTTATTAATATTATCTATGATTTTTTCATAACAATATTATCTCTGTATGAAATTCATTAAAGATTATTGTTCAAATGGATTGTTTATTCAGTTATTTACATTTCCATATTTATTATTCCTTATATATTCATGTATTCAAGTTATTTAAATGTAATTTTGTTCAGTTACCCTTTCATATTTTTACCCCTATCATATTATGGTAGCCAGCTAATTTATTCAATTCCATTTGTGTTAAGTTATTTACCATGTCATGATGATTATTCATTATTTATTCATGATAGATTCCATTTTACATAACCCATACTGATAATTTTTTATCACCATTATTTTTGTTTCCTCTCTCTTGGAATTGGAGAAGATATAATTTTATCAATTTTAATGTATGTGGTTCATTTTATTGTGTTATTTATTATGTTTTATTTTCTATTCCCAATTTAAAATATGTATCATGTATACACATGGTTATCCAAAAATACTAAACCAAGCTTCACTTCAGGATTTGATTCTTTATATCTTTGAAAATGAACTAAATTAAGGCAATTTTCTCTGAGTTACAGGGGACATGATCCTTATAGTTGGTATTAGATAATGTTTAGCAGAATTCATGGGAACTATATTATAGAAAATATTGATTATAGGACATAACTCTATGATAAACATTGAGGATAATCTAACAAGAATATAATAGTGTTTTTAATAAACTTATTATGTGGTTTTTTCTATAAATACATCATCATCTGGATAATATATGTGGATGTGGTTCTAGAATAGAGGTAAATAAGAATCATAACTTTTAAAAGGGCATGTTGGGATTGACATGATCTTTTCCTAGTGTATATACACAGGCCTTATTTCACAGCGGGTTTGACAATCCCAACTGATATGCTTAGGTTAATGTAAATTTCAAATATAAACCACTATTAAGGTTCTAAAAACAAATATATCCCCAATGAACCCATGATTTTTATTATGATACTAGTTGTGCAAAAATATTTCAATTTATATTAAATATTTCACTAGTTTAAGGATTGTACATTATGTTTGATAATTATATGATCTAATCTATTATAATCCATTGTTTTAAAATGGAACCTATAAGAAAGAGTGGTAACAACATCATAAGTGCAATCCAATGAGTAATAAGGATCATTTATTTTGCTGTATAAAGATAATATTTCTAAGGTATCTCGTCTCAAAAACATTCTCATTATATAAATACATAATATAATATACTAATAAGACATAAAAACAGTTCTCTTTGTTTTATGTCTTATAAGGGACGCATGAGATGATTTTTACTAAAAGAAAAATGATAGATAATGGAAATATGTGAATAAATTATTTTCCTACATGAGATTATTTGGGAACGAATCAAATGGGTACTTGTTTAAAATAATGGTAGTTTTATAAAAGTTTAAAGAGGATTACCACCATTATTTTTATTTAAAGGGTAAGAAAAATTGGTCCAATATAAAATTATTCTTTTGTATGGAGATAATGAAATTTGAAAAGAAATTTCCCAAGAAGTAAAGTATTCTACCTCCAAGGAAGATAGATATCATTCTCAAGATTAAGCTCTTACCATGGATAAAGTGGAATGAATATTTCATATAATGACCTGGATTTACCAGATCGTTTCCTTTTTTAAAATCTAGTGTTTGTGGTGTTCTTGGGGGTTGTAGTGGTTTTGTTTTAGTGGTTTTCCAAAAATACCATTCACTGAATGGTTTGACCGTAAATGATGTCATTGTAAACGATGCCACCAAATTAGTATAAATACAAAGCGGTGTCACTAAAATAGTATAACAACAAAACGGTGGCACACCATGACAGTGCCATACCAAAATGGTAGCACCGTGATTTTGGCATCCTGACAGTTCCACATCTATTCCTAATTTTTCCATTTTCTTGAGTTTTCCCAGTTTTTCACCTCTACCATCTTATTTGACGTAAAAAAAATTCAAGCCTTCCTTGGGAAATTTTAAGTGTGTTTAAAATTTTATTAATTATATCTTCAAATATTCTTATATATTGTGTGATGTAAGATACTCAAACTTCATGATCTTGACTATGATCCCAAATTAATGACTTTTGGAAACTATTATTTCTTTAAAATAGGATATAGGTCTTCAAATACAAGACATTCCCTTCCTATTTTGTTTTCTGTTTCCCCTTGGTGATCTTAGAGCCTTTCTCTATAGATGAGTCATGCTCCAATTCTAGAGCTCTCCCACTCACATTTCTTAGAGTTATTTAATGTTGTTCATGCGACCCCTATGCTTGGTGTTAGAAGGAACTTCAATCCTTTGATCATCTAGGTAGGTATTTATTTTGTATCTCTTTATTTTTGCATTATGGGGGGTGGGTGTACTAATGATTCATTGTGATGAATGGGTGAATACATTTCATAAAACTAGAAATAAAAAAGAATTAAATATAATCAATAGATAAGAGGGGTAAATAAAATAATGTACAAGGAGTGGTTTGATGTTGATTTAATATTTTATTTATCATTATTGATTCTAATATGGATTGTTGTGACTGTATTACTTCTAAAAATCATGATCGTTGGGGGACATTCCTTGTACACTAGTGATATTCAATTTTTTTGTGATGCTTTGATAAATAGAAGTATTAGGAATAATAGTTAAACCACCTACACTTAGTTAAATAAATGTACTCCCTAGGATAAAACCAATTGTGTGATCACCATGATTACATTAAAGTGTAACTAAAGAAACTCTATTGGTTAAATCTGAATACATATTAATTTATGGATGTGGTTGGGTGTTCTGTGTTCTGATTTAGTGGTATTAGTGTGTGGTGTGTCATAAGGGGTGTGTTGGTATCCTAGTTTGAGACACTGATTGATTGTGGAATGGTTGGACTTGAAGGTAGTTGTACTGCCTTTGTTAGTGTTGTGTCTATGGAGAGATGTTATTGAGTGGGACTATGGGGTGGTTATAAACTTGTTATGTAGTGGAATTGCATCTAAGAATTGTTTGGTCATCGAGGATTCCTGGCTGGGTTGTGATAGAATTATTGTGTGGTATAATTGTGAAGAATTATTATTGGAAATGGATGAATGGGTGTCTTAGATGATTGGGGGTTTTTGCAATGGACTGTAAATCTGGTTTTGTACGGTCGTGCAGTGAGGCTGCAGTTTGGTCTTTTGTTTTGTTATGGTTTTGTTTTGTACTTTCCCGGTAGTGATGGAATAAATTATATTTAATCCATTAAATAAAAAAACGGCATGTGGTTAATTGAAAAATGGTTGGGTTTGTGTGGTTATGCATATAGGGGTAGCAGCGAAAGTGGCTCTAAGTGGGCTGGTTGTTTGTTTGGAAACCCATAGGTTGGGTTGAGTGTTTTATTATCTATAAAAATTGTAGTTTCTTGTGATTTATAAACACACCCCATCCTTGTTGAGCACCATGTGCCAAACACCACCATTTAATGGGGGGTGTTTCCCAACATCCTGGTGGGAGGATGGATGGTCGGGTATTGACTTTATTCCTCACACCCTATTCCATTTTCTCACCACTCGAGTGTATCCAAGAATGATGTAATGGATTGAGGCTTACCATAGCCCAATATCCTTCAGGAAAGGGTTTATTGTGTATGAGATGCCTAGGTGTTTATAGGCCTGGTTTGTTTTCCCAAGTGTCTTTGGGATTAGGCCTAGGCGTCTTCGGGAAAGTGACATGGTTGTTGTAGCCTTGGTGTCTGCAGGTGGTATTGTGTGTGGTTTGAGGCACTTGTGTGTGCAGGTAGTTTCTGGAAGTTGGACTATGTACGGGAAGAGTGGTAGCATCAAGATGTTAGACATTAGGAATGAGAAGTTAACCAGTAGGAATGTGGATTTGTGTACCCAAATGTTGATGTGTTTATAATATTACATTACATGAATTGAATTATTTGGAGAGTGTGCCATGGTGAGGATGGGATGGTTATAATTCCATGGTAGGTTCTTTGAGGTTATATTATTTTCTCACTAGGGAATTTGTATATTCTCTCACCTGTGCATGGGTAGATTTTATTTCCCTACTAAGTATAATTTTTTTCTCACCCTATTTATATAAAACTATTTTCAGGTTTTTATGAGGACTTTGAGGAATGTACTGGACTTTTCTAGCTTAGGCGTCTGGATTGGTTGTTATTTCAACTTAGTCTCTTTTATTTTGGTAGTTTACTTTTGGAAATTTTGTTTTACATTGTATCATATTCACTTTTGAACATGCCTGTGGGAATGGATTTTTTCCTTACATTTACTTTTATTATTTGGGGTTGTTTTAGATTTACTATCTTATCTCTAGATATTTTTCTATAAATAGGGTAATGCCTTCCATTTTGTGTGAGATTATATAGCATTGGTACCAGTTGAAACTCTAGGTCCTATTGAAGTTGGGACTCATGGTTCATTATCAATCCTATATCATGAGGAAAGAATGTAATGGAACTTTGATATCCCTTCCCTCATGTTGGAGAAGGTGGGCTATGAAAAAGTGGCAAAAGACACTTTCTGCCTTCCAGTGGAGGACTCTGGGAAAGTATGCAGGCAACATCTCATACAAAGAGATGTTGAGTTGGCTTGAGGAGCCGGTGATCGCTTTCATCTTGAACTGGGCTCAAATAGAGTACTAGGTTTCTCTAGTAGTGATCTAGATGTGAGGAGCGGTAAATTAGTGGTGGAGACTTTACCTTAGGGAGAGGGAGGATATTAATATCTCAATGGAGAACTTTGATGAGTACTTCCAGATGGAATCCCATTCTTTCACGATGAAGGACTCGAACAGGAAAGAGCTACTCTCCCTCTTGTAGGGGATTATGTCAGTGAAGGAACTGGGGATCAAGTTCAAGGATATCCTACATTTCACACTGGATCTCTTCCTGGATGAGGAGTCCCAAGCGAGATTCTTAAAAGATGTTCTACGACCTTCTATTCAGAATTTCATTACTCCCTTTAGTATAATGATAAAATTAGAGGTTCAGAACTATATTGAGGTAGTGGAAAGGATGCACTCTTAGGGAGGTGTACTGTGAGAGGGGAACCAGCCAAGTTCATCAAAGGGGAAGGTAGTCAGAAATAGGTCTCTGATATGAGGGCCTTCAAGGTTTTGGCCAACGGGGAGTAGGCCTCAGTAGTTCCAGTTCATTTCTCATATTCCTTGCCCATTCCCCTTGGGTCTGGGACCAAGGTGCTTTGTTTGTGGATTTTGTGTTCATATTTGGAACTAGTGACTAGTTGAAGCACCATATAGTGGGGGTGGGTAGGTTCAACGCCCACCTCAGCAGCTATAGTTGCCAGTCAGGCCTTTCCAGCAGTAGGGACAGTGAGCTCCCGCTCCATCGATGGAAGTCACTATAGTAGGAGTCCAACCTAAGAGCACTCCTTAAGGACCTAGACCATGGTGTGGTTGGAGTGTCAATCTACACCTGAGGGGTAGATGAGATAGGTGTAGTAAATTTCTCACCGAAGAGGTAGAAGTTTTTGCAGGGCCGGAGGTTATTCGAGGTATGATCAGTTTTTTTAGTACCCTTGCATGTAATTTTTTTGATTTAGAAGATTCACAATCCTTTGTTACAACAAATCTATCTCATTTTATAGGACCGCACATAGAGATAATTTCCATGCCCCTGGGGTTGAGTACTCCAGTTGGATGTTAGACCAACCTTTTTGATGTTTTTAGAGGATGTAGACTGATGTCAGGGCCACATCAGTCTTGTGGGGATATTATTCTGTGACAGATGTAGCCATATGATGTCATCCTAGGCATATAATTGTTGATTTCAATGCACTCTGTTATCTACTGTTTCCAAAGGAGAGTCATTTGTTCATGTATGGATTGCCAACATGTAGTTTTCATTGGTGAGCGGAGCTGTTAGGTGAGTAGTCGGTGTGTGGAGCCTCTTTATTTTTTATTAGATGAGCTCTCAGTGGAATCAGAAGGCACAAATATGGTGGATGGTTTGCGGTTTGTTAGTGATGTCTTGGATGTCTTCCCTGAAGTGGTTGTGACTATATTCCCTTAACGTGACGTTGAGTTCGAGATAAACGTGCAACCCAGAGCCCGTCCTATTTCGATGGCTCCCTATTATATGGCGCCATCTGAGTTGCAGAAGTTATAGATTCATGTTGAGAACCTAATGAATAAAAGTTTTATCTGGCCATGTGTGTAGTCGAGGGGTGATGTATTCTTGTTCGTGAAGAAGGCAGATGGTGGCCTAAGACTATGCATAGACTACCAGAGACTGAATCATGTGACGGTCAAGAACTGTTACCCCCTTATGACGATTGAAGATATTTTCAACTAGTTAAAGTGAGTAATTTGGTTCTCTATGATTGATCTTCAGTCTAGATATCACCAGTTGTTGGCGAAGGAGGGTGACATCCAAAAGATTTCTTTCATATATAGGTATGTGTACTTCAAGTTCGTTTTCATGTCGTTTGGTGATATGAACACTCCAGTTGTGCTCATGTGGTCCAAGAACTCTATTTTCCATGAGTACCTATAACAGTTCATCATCATGTTCATCAATGATATCCTTATATAATCAAGGTTAGAGGAGGAGCAAACCGATCATTTGAGGGATTTCTTTGATGTCCTCCGACACCACCAACTCTGCAGAATGTTTTCCAAGTGCATGTTCCAGACATAAGTGGTCTACTTCATTAGACATGTGGTTTCCAAGGTAGTGATATAAGTAGACCCATAAAAGGTTTAATAGATGGATTATTGGGAAGAACCCATGAATATGAAAGAGGTTTGTAGTTTCATGGGGGTATTAGGCTACTACAAGAGGTTCTTACCCAACTTCACTCAAGATTCATATTCATTGATAGTAGTGAATTGAATAGGCCTGACCTTCATATAGAGTGATCAGTGTCAGATAGCCATCATCTATCTGAAGTGGAAGCTGGTTTATGCTCCATTTCTCAGGTTTCCAGAGGAAGGGATAATTTTTGAGGTGTTCTCTAAATCTTTTGGTCTTGGAATGGTATGTGTCAGGATACAGAAGAAGGGAGTGATCTCATACAGGTCTAGGAAGTTATGTACCCTCAAACCTAACTATGACACCCATGACCTGGATCTTGCAGGGGTCATGTTTAATTTGAAATTGTTTCAACATTACCTTATCAGAAGCCATTTGTGGTATAAAAGAATCACAATTACATAAGTTATATCTTCTCTTATCGAGACCTGAATTTGTGGTAGTAGAGGTTGATAGAGTTTCTCCCAAACTACGAATTTGAAATCTCTTACAACTCAGAAAAGGTGAATGTTGTGGAAAATTATTTGAGAATTAATTAAAAGATTTATTTAGTTCAAGAATCCACATATACTTGGAAATAAATGGAGGAGTAGTCCACTTTTCTCTTGGATACTGGGGAGGATAATGGAAAAGGTTATCTATTTTAGATAAAAGTGTGGTCTTATTTTGTGTGAGAGGTGGAGGAGTATCAGTGGGGAGACTTATAGGATGAAGTGATGAATGATCAAATTGGCCAGGGTGATGCTTATGTAGGATGGTTGGAGGATAATCAGAATATAATTTTGTTACATGGGAAGCTATTTTTTCCAGTAACAATTCCTAAGGGAATTCTTCGTAAGTTCTATAGATGTCCCCTATTAGTGCACCATATTGTCTTCAATAAGATTAGAGTCCTGAGGGAGTATTTTTGGTGGCTTGGGGTGAAGTGGGTAGTGGTTGAGTTTGGGGAAACGTTCCTAGTGTGTCATCAAGTAAAGGTTGAGCATCCTATTCTCGGAGGTCTATTATAGACCTTAGACATTTTTTGGGTGGGAGTGGGATGAAAACTCAATGGATTTTCTCATAGTACTACCTAAACATTAGGGAGGATGAGATTATTTTTTGGTATTGGTGGATCGATTGAAAAAATAAGCTCACTTTTTGGCGATCAAGGAGTCGAGCATAGTGTATTTTGTAGTATAGAGGTACATAAGAGAAGTGGTGCAGCTGCATGGAGTTCCAAGATCCATTATCTCGGATCGAGATGTACATTTTACCTCACAAGTCTGGAGGGGATTATAATTTGGCACCCAGCTATGGCTCATTACTACTTCTATGCTCAGATGGATGGGTAGACTGATAGGACCATGCATACATTGGAGGAAATGTTGTGGGCTTATATGCAGGACTTTTAAAGATCATTAGTTTGAAACTTTCCTCGGGTAGAGTCAAATTACAATTAAAGTTATCACTCTACCATTTTCATGGTGCCATTCAAAACCTTGTACAGAAGACTATGTTATTAACCAATGTCCTGGATAGAGATTGTGGAGGCAAGTTTTCTTTTCCCAAATGTTGTGTAGAAATCAAGGGAGAAGCTTCATCTTGTGCATGAGACGGTGAAGGTGGCTACAGACTGGAAAAATTCATATTCTGATCATAGGAGGAGGCCCGTGATGTTCAAGTCTTGGGACCATTCCTTTCTCATAGATTCCCCTTGGCATGGGAAATAGAGGGTTGGTAGTGGGGGAAAGCATTCTCTAAGGATCATCAGACCTTTCGAGGTGTTGGGATGATTTGGTGTGGTGGCGTATCAGCTGGAATTGCCACCACAGTTGGAGAGGGTCCACAATGTCTTCCACATCTCTTAGCTCTGTCAGTATCTACAAGATGAATCCCATGTCATTGACTGGGCAGATTTGGATATCAAGAACAACGTGACATTCATGGAAAAACTTTTACGAATCAAGGATCGTAGGAGAAGGTGATTTTTGGATGGATCATTACTTTGGATCAAGTGCTCTAGAGGCATGGTGGTCTTGAAGAATGTACTTGAAAGTGGGAGGAAAAGATTTTTGGCCTGTACCCATAGCTATTTTGTGATTCTCTATGGTGTTTTGATTCTATGATTTTCTTTTGATATAGTTCTTCACCTTTTTTCAATAATATGTTCTGTTTCCATAAGTATGTGTTTGAAAATTCCTGACACATGGGAAATGGAGAAAATTATCCCTAATCAATACGCATTAGTTTGAATGTGGTTAAAACCTTGCGGGTGAGTCAATTCCGTCAAAATCGAATAGTATCTTAACATGGAGGAAGGAGTTCCCTAATCCAAGTGTCTAGAATATGAAACCTTTGGAGTTGTGAATTTTTTAGGGGTAGTGGAGCTATAGTTTTTTCCCAGTTTTCAAGATTTATATGTAATTGAGGTGTTCTCATATGTCAAAGTTTTATCTCTAGTTTTAAAACAATGCAATGTGGTTTGTCCCAGAAAGGTATCTACATGGTGGTTGTTCATACCTTTCTTCTTCTGGTTCTGTTTTTAATTCTCGAGGAAAAGAATCACTTCATTGGTATCTAATGTAATGACCTAGATTTCCCTATGCCTTTCCTTTGTGAAAATCCAGTGCTTAAGGTGTTATTGGGGGTCATAGTGGTTTTTATGGGGTTTTCTAAAAATCCAATTCACATAAAAGTTTCACCAAAATTATGGTACCGTAAATAGTGGAATTGAAATGGTAGCACATCAAAATGGTGTCACCATAAATGTAGCACTGAAATAGCAGAACACTTAAACAATAACATGCCAAAATTGTGGCAATGTAATGGTGTACAGTAATTGTGCCACATTGAAATGGTGGAACACCCTTTACAAAAAAACTGTGTTTCCTGAGTTTTCCCATATTCTCCCCTCTAATGTATTTTTTGAAGTAAACCAACAATCCATCATTCCATGGGAGTTTTAAAGGAATTTTAATGGATATTAATTATATATTTAAATATCCTAATATCTAGGGCGATTTTAGATACCCAAACCATGTGATCTTGACCATGATCCTACATTAATGACTTTTAGAAAGAGTTCATCCTTTAAAATATTATCTGTATCTTCAAATCTCGGATGTTCCCTTCCTAGTGTGATTTCTGCTTCCCCTTAGTTTGCCTAAAGCTTCCTCCCTAGATGAGTCATGTGATTGTGCAAGATCTCCCCTTCTTATCTTTCTTGGAGTTATTTCCTATAGCTCAGGCAACCCCTATTCTTGGTGAAAGGAGGAACATTGATCCTTTTGTCTTCCAGGTAAGGATTTCTTCTGTCTCTCATTATTTGTACATCATTCAGGGTGGGTGTACTGATAATTCCTTATGAGGAACAGCTGAATAATTTTCTTAACATGAGAAATAAATAAGATGTAAATTTGTTCAAAAGATAATAGGGGTAAATAAGATAATGGTCAAGGAGTGGTTTGATGTTGATCACCTATTTTATTTGTTATTATTGATTATTTTATAAATTTTTTTGTATGTATGACTTCTTAATATTATGACCATTGGTGGTGCTTTTTTGTGCACTACTGATGTTTCATTTTAATGTGATGCTTTTATAAAAGAACACAACATAAAAAATTGGTTTCCCCGCATATAATTGGATAAATAAATGGATTTACCAGGATCAAACCAATTTTGTGATCACCTTAGTTATATTAATGTGGAATTAATGAACCTCTATTGGTAAAATTTAAATACAGATTAATTGATGGATTGGGTTTTGTGTTGTGTTTTCTGGTATTGCGGGAATAATGTGTGGGGTGGCACAGGGGGGGTGTTCTTATCCTAGTTTGATAGATTTATTGATTGTGGAATAGATGGACTTGTAGGTAGTTGGACTGTATTTGTATATGTTGTGGCTATGGAGTGATATTATGCAATGAGACTATGGGGTGGTTATGAACATATTATGTAGTGTGACTACATTTGGGAATTGATTGGGAAGTGGGGATGTGGGTTTGTGTTGTGGTAGAAGGATTTTGTGGTAGAATTCAGAAGAATGATTTTTGGAAATGTATGAATAGGTGTCTAGGAAAATTGGGGGTTTGTGTAGTGGACTATAAATATTTTTTTGTTCTATTGTAAAGTGAGACTACAATTTGTTCTTTCTTGTTGTTTTTACATGTTTTTGATTGGTAGTTTCATGGTAGTATGGGAATTAAATTTAATCCCTTAAATAAAAAATATAATGTGGTTAAAAGAAAAGGGGTTGGGTTTATGTGGGTGTGCATATTGGGGTAGCTGCGAAAGTGTCTCTGAGTGGGATGGATGTTTTTTTTGGAAACCCATAAGTTGGGATGATTGTTTTCTTATCAATATAATTTTTCCCCCTGTGATTTCTATAAGAACCCCACCTTTTTTTAGAACCGTGTGTCAAACAGTCTCATTTAATGGGGGAGGGTTTCATTCCCAATATCCCTCTGGGAGGATGGATAGTCGGTTACTGACTTTCATCCTCACACCCTCTTCGAGTTTCATATATCTCAAGCGTATCTTGGCTAGTTATAATGGCTTGAGGTTTACCATATCCCATGATTATTTAAGCAAGGGGTTTGTTTTGTATGAGAGTCATAGGTTTTTGAAGGCCAAGTTTGTTTTCCCAAGTGTCTTCAGGATGAGGCCCATGTGTCTTCAGGTGAGAGACATGGTTGTTGTGGCTGAAGTGTCTACTGAAGGGATTTTGTACGGTTTGAGGCTCAGGTTTGGGCAAGAAGGTTGTGGTAGTGGGACTTTTTATGTGAAGAGTGGTAGCATCAATATGTTATCCATTATGAACAACAAGTTATCCAATGGGGAAGTGGTTTGGGGTACCCCAATGTCAATTTGTTTATATTATTACTTAACGTTACATACATTATTTGGTGAGTGTTCCTTGGTGAGACTGGGCAGGTTAATATTCCTTTGTAGGTTTTTTTATGGTATATTGTTTTCTAATTAATGGATTAGTATGTTCCCCAACTTGTACACAAGTAGATTTAGTTTCCCTACTGAGTATACAAATATTTTCACCCTATGTATATAAAACTATTTTCAGGTTTCCAGGAGGAATTTGAGGACAATGATGGACTTTACTTGCTCGGGAATCGGGATCAATTATTGTTTATTCTTATTATATTATCTTTTGGTACTTTACCTTTGGATATTTCTTTGTAATTTGTATTATCTTCACTTTTAAACGTGCATGTGGGAATGGATTTTTGAAATACATTTACTTTTAGTATTTGGAGTTTCTTGGTATTTACCATCTTATCTCCCAATCTTGTTCTATAAAAATTGGAATGCCTTCCAATTTTGTGTTAGATTCTATACCCTTGTGCTAGTCTCCACTCCGAGGTCTATTGAAGCCAATAATCAATGACCATTATCTCTCATTTATATTGGGGAAGAAAGGGCATGTCACTTTTCTTTTTCTTCCCTCATCTTGAAAAACGCAGGTCATGACAGTGCACATATGTTTTCATTTATGAATTATGAGATTTGATTTTTTTTTATTAATGACATCCTTGATATAAAAAATATATGAATTCCTTGAGGATTGTAATAATTTACATTTTAATTGAGGATTTTAACGATTATATTGGCTGGTATTGAGGACCAAGAAATATTATAGAATGGAATGTTTAAATTGTTTGAAAATGAATGATTGAGGGGAAAATAAAAATTTAAATGTTCTGAATGTTGAGATAATGATGTTTTGATAATGAGATTATTAACATGGATACAGTAAATAGGATATAACTAACTACCTTTGAACTGATGATTGATAAGTTCATTTTGGAAATGTAGTGAGTAACTTACTAAAGTAATGGATATTAATCTTTTGTAAGGTCTATAAGGTAAACCTTTTATTAAATGATTTAAGATAAACATTTGGTAGGTTTTTAGAGATTACTTATTCATGTTAGATATGTTTTGAGAATAATATTGGTTTTAGAATATAGCATTTATAAGGACGCAACCTTAAATATTACATAATATTTATTTTTAATCAATATGTTACTTGTATCTCTCTAAGAATCCTTTTATGTTTAAATTTTTAGAGAATTAGGTCATAACTCATAAATTAAAAAACCATATAATATAAAGTGGTCATTTATTTATTTCCATCCATTTTCATATAATATAAAACATTTAAAATAAATCATGATTTATTTTCATGGAAAACCTTCATGAAATTCAACATGAATTCTTACTTTACCTTACCATTTCTTAAATCCTATAAAAAAATATTTAGAACATTGGATGATCACAAAAAGAACGTTAAGGGATACATAAAGAAGGAACTCTGTTATTTTTTTGAAAACGTGAAAAATAATATAATGATTGACTATATATTCAATTTTAATTGAGAATAGGAAATAAAACATTTTCATATTATAATTCACACACACTTTTACTGAAATAAAATCATTAAAACCCATATCAAAAAATTAAAACAACTTTTGGTGACATGGAGGGTCAAATTCATAAAACCCTTTAAAACCGCTTTTAATTATAATAACCATTCAAACTAATTCAAATAATATTATAATACAATGAATTTCATAACTATCAACATTTCCAAATCATATAAGCTGTAACTAGCCCACCTGACGCTCTCTGGGTTGCTTCATCATACAATCTATAATGGGCACACCCGAGCTAAATTGGTCTCCCCCTCATATAAGATATTACGGGAACATCGAGAGATATCTATTACAGCTATTGTATAATTATCACATACATTATCTTGAATAAATCATTTTCATTCTTTCAATTTTTTATCATTAAACATTTGAATATCTCTTTTAAAATCATAAGAAAATTAATTTTTGATATTAGATTACCCTTTTCATTAAAAACCCTATTTTAATACAATAGTAATATTTTATTTTTAAAAAAAATCCAATACCAAAATACCCAAAAAGTTGGAAATTATTTTTCGTTTAAGTAAATGATAATACCCTTTAAATTAATCTAGAAATCATGTAATTTTCCCGGTGGTACAATAGTCATTGTCATCATTTACATTAAGAATTTATTTTTTCATTTATCAAAACATTCTTCTAATACAAATAAAAATATATCTTTTGAAAATATTTTAAAATAATGTATATAATTTAATTTAAATATATTTGATTAAAAAATTTCAAAAATCATTTTAAAGACATGAACGAAAAAGAGAAATATTATTTGACGGAAGATTTTAAAATAGGATTTATTTAGATGAAATGTCACTTGTCACTTTGGAAATCATTAAATTATAGTCCCCATGAAATAATAACATTAAAAAAATTCAATACCAATATAATAGATAAATTAGTTACATATAATTCAAAATGTGTGTTATATATGCCTTCTAAAATAATATAGGTGTATAAAATCATGATATGCCTCAACGATAGAAGAATGAGAAGAAGTCTCATACCTTGAGTCTGATTCATCATGTGTGGATTTATCTTCAAGAATAATAAGATTTTGTTAATTATCTAATTCCTTGATAACATTTTTAATGTTTATTTTTAATTTTTTTCACTTATTCCAAATTATTTTCAATTTCTTAACTAATTAACATTATGTCAGATGTTTTTTCCATATTCAGCTTATGTGTAAAAAATGATTTTGGTTGGTCGACTATTGTTGAAGATTTAATCATTTATACATATTATGAATAGTAATAATTTAATAATTAACATATTTAGACTTAAACTATACTCTTAAAAATAATCCTTTAAGAAGGTTATAAAAAATGAACAACCGTTTTGATCATGGAGACGGTAGGTCGTATATACGCATAAATAAAATTTCTATTTTTGAATGATCATTATAGAAAAATTTATGTAAATTTTTTCATTACATAATGATAATTTTATCCTATATTACATAATATCTAATTATATATACTTACATACATAATTCTTGTGATGCGGTGATGAGAAAAGAAACTACATTGCTTCGACGAGGCGACAGTCCAGACATCCACAATCAACATTATCATTTTTCAATGAGTGTAAAGGTAAAAGTAAAATGATTTATTTTATTTAAAGAATGAAAAAAATGTAACAAATATCCTAATATATGATTTATATCATATATATTCATTATATTTACCCTTGTATCCATCCATGTAACTCTTTAGTGAATAAAAATCACATCGTTTATCAAGGTGGAAGTATGTTGTACACTTGAAAGTTGTTATTGTATCCCTTTTGTACTAGAATATACTAACTTTATATATGATATAATGACTATAGAGTTATAATTAGTTTATTAATATAATTGATAAACATTAGATCCATCATTTTATCTTTAATACCATTTTGTTGTTTCTCCTTTAAAATAAAATAATGATCTCTCATTCTAATTTATGATCTCCCTTAGTCATTTTGGAATCCTAAAGTTATTTTAATGAAGTACGATATGCCATATTTTTAAAAAACCCATTCCTTTCCATTGGTTAGATCAGGACTATAACTGCGATCCTTCCGTGTATGATTATGATCATTTTATGATGTAACAGGTGGGACTAGAATTTTATATCCCTCTATTGCATTGGGTAATTTGATGTACCTCATGAGATAAAGTGTCTTATGCATGAACATGATTCTAGATCTTTATACATTGATTTATTTATGATTTATAAACATTTTTTATGCATGGGAATGATGTAGGATTATTTATCAACTATGATTGAAATTTAATTAAAATGCTAAAATGTTTCATTATTATGTTTATTCCACAATAAATTCATTTATGAAAATTTTCCCTCATGATGTTGATTATGATCCTATGATTACGATAAGATAATGTTCATCATTCTCACCCATGAACTGTTTATTCATTCCTATATTCCTTACATTATTGGGATTTTTTTGTCCGATATCTTTGGTGAATATCCAAAGGTAACTACATGTATTATGGAGATTGTGTAAGAGTTATATTCATAAGGAATATGAATTTAAATAATGGTTAATTTTTGTAATGTAAATATGATGTATGTGGATTATTTTTTAAAGAAAAAAATATTCGATGATATATTTTTATTAATTTATAATGTTTATCTTAAAGATGATATATTAGTCAAGTAATAAAAATTTGGGTCACTATTGGGTTTGTCATGCTCCATGTCTTTATCGACATGAAAAATAAGATTAAGAAGTTATTAATGTGTATTCTCTGTATTTTTCATATTATAATACACAATAAAACTATATAATTTTTTATTTAGTGCGGATATAATGCGATATATTCAAATATCATGAGAGATATTAAACACCAAGATGTATAGGTGTTAAATTTGGCCAATCATGTTGACAAAATGTGACCCACCTATTAATGAATATCCAGGGTTTCTTGTGAAAAGTGTCTTGAAGATCCCATACCTCTTAGAAATTACCTTCTCTTTATAGAGATATGGAAGGTGAGAAATTATGTTATTCAAATTCATATCCCATACTGTTTTATAATCTCATTGGACATGAATTATATTTTAAAACATTGGGAATCTTTGTGTCATTAACATATTTTATATAGAGATATACTATTTCCTAACTATATTCGTATTCTAGTAACTATGTAAGTGGGGTAACCGACATGTATAATTTCCATTCATGGTGTATTAAAACAAATAAGTGACTATAAAAATCCAATAAAATTCACAATGGTGAGAAGGTTATCTATCCATAGTATAGATCATAGTAATGTCTTCAAATTTATTTGATATTACTATTTCTAGAAATTAAAATCAAATTATTAGAGTATTATTTTATTAATAAAATATATTAATATATTTAAATCTCAATTACATTAACCTACAACAATTTTTATAGACATATTATCCTTAAACATTATCTTAATAATGTCTTATAGCATATACATTGTAAAGTAAAGGATCAACATTACCCTTATCATAACACAGATTGTGAATTATAAGTTATTTGTAGGGTTTTCAGTATTTATAACTTTCCATCAACATTAACTCATAGTTCCCTGATCAATTTATTTGACTCTACAATCGTAAAATCCTGAATGAATATTTAATAAGCCCTTTCCTCTTAGTTACAACATGTCATTCTTGGGTAATCAACCCTTTATGTGAACCATCTTACATCATCCCAAAACATTAATCTATAAGTTCCATGATAATTGAAACCACCCCTAATTGGATTCATTAATCAACTTGAACTATGTGGCTGATTCTCATATAAGTAGTGAAATCCCATGCCGATATACTATTTTAGTAGAAGGATTTCATGTAATTATACATGGATATATTTTTTATTATTTCAATTGACCTGTAAATATTAAGTGGATTTTACATAATTGATTATCAAATCCTAAAAAAACATTTATACATAATCTATTAATAATTTATTCCATATTTCATACTTGTCAATTAATTTATTAGGTGATCACACAACATCCAAAAACAAAAACAAATAACCATTCCACTTTTAGAAAAAAAAATATAAGTGGCATGATCATGAGATTCTATAATGGATACTTAATATATAATAAGATAAACTAACACTTAACCCTATGGGAAGCAAATTTAACCATGGATTGGTTTGGATTTCAATATTCCACCTTGGATCTTAATCACCATCTTGATTGGATTTTTCTTGGCTCCTCAAATTGGACCACCTCCCCTCATGGTGGAACCCCTTCCTTCATATAATCATTAACTCGCATGTAGGTGAGGGATTACAAGGGAATAAATAAAGTGTATTATATAAAAGAAACCATGATCATGGAGGTTGTGATATAATATGAATGAGGGGATGATATGTTGGCCATATAGTGACCCTACATTTTCTTACATTACTATTACATCATTTTAATGATAAATAACATAAATGAATTACATAAAAATGATCCAAAGGCTTAGTGTCTTGGTAAAACTAGGACTATACATAACATTTACAAAATATATCATAACATTTATTTAATTCCTTCTCCTCTAGCATCATATTGGACTTCAGATTCTCCTTAGTACAAGTAATCATATGAGGATATACATCAAAAAGAGTTGAGATAAAATCCCACTAAGAGTATAGAGTAGGACATGAATCAATATAACATGGGTTGAGCATAATCATTTTCATAATAACATATTCATAGGATCATAAACATGAGATGCAGAATTAAGAAAAGTCTTGCACGTGGCAATGCATAAAAATGAAACCTGAAGTCCTAGTGGTTAGATACCACATATACTTGTGACAAAATCTTTCTTCCTGTTCATGCATTATTCAATTTTTTTCATGAGATACACCAAATTATGTAGACCATTGGAGATTTATATAATTCTGGCTACACCCATCACATCATAACATTTACTTTATCATGCATGCAATATAAAACATATATAAATATTGGACACAAAATAACCCATGAAAATGAATTGTTTCAATCTAATAAGGCATACATTAATAAACATTGTGTTCCCAAAATAATGATGGAATAACATACATGACATAGGAATCATCAACCTTGAGTGCAGAAGAAACAACCTAAAGAAGTAAAATGTTTTTTAATAAGAGTTATTTTGGAAAACATCATGTTTGTCATAAAATGAAGTTAAAAACATGTATATCCCAAAAAAAGGAATTATAATTATTAATAAATGATATTTTAGTAATATCTATACTAAAAATTGGGTGAAAGAGGGAGACCCCAAAAAACGATAGTTGGGTTTGAGAATTCCACATTCCTCTTATCTGAACACTTTATTTTCATTAATATATTTATAAACACATGAGATTCGATAATTAGAGAATAAATAACCTTTTATGCATTAATTATATTCATTTTTGCTATATAAATCCCATTTATTAGATTTTTTATGAGTTATAGAGTTTAATTTCATCGTTAGGGAGCGTCCGTTTTCATAGTTTTCATGATCGGTTCTCTTGAATACATGAATGGAAGTTCATGTAAAATTTGTATATATTAACAAAACTATTATTATGTGTTTCTAATGATATTAATGTTGTTTAAATTATCTTAAAATTATCTTTGTTATATGATATTTGGATGAATCCTTAAATAATAGTCAGTGATGACCATTTTATGTTAATTTTTGTGGGGTTTTGATAATAATGGACTCATTTTATTTTATCATTTTGTATTATGTATATATGTTAGTTATAGAACGTTAATAGTGTTATAATATAAAAATTAAAATCTTTTTTCATCCATTAAATTGTTTTATTAAAATAATTTAGGGCGTTAAATCAAAATTAATGTGGAACACCCACAATGTTGGTAAATAGACACATTATGGGAGATGATTTCATTTTAAAAAAATGAGAGAGATATGGAGGATATTAATGATGTATATTACATTAACATGATATAATTATAGAATATTTAAGGTAGTTGAGTTATAATTCCATTTGGATGAGGGGGAGATTATAAGAAAATAAGGAAAGAAATAGTAATTAAAAGAAATTAAAAGTAAAAGGAAGAGGAATTTAAATCCTAAATATCTCCTCCTTAAGAAACTCTGTAGGGAAATGGTTTTGGTTATTTGATGAGACCAAGATCTCTTGGATTTGGGGAGGGGATATGGAAGAATATTAGGGAGAATTTTCTTAGGGCTCAAATTTTATGATGTGTGAGGAGAAGTGGTGGTGAGTGGTGGTATTTTTAGTGTTGGAGAGGGATGTTTTCTCATTATTATATTCATTAGTTTATTAATTCTTATAATAACTATGAATACCTTGATAATTATCTCTAAATATAAAAAAATAATGAAGGAAATTTTGATATTTGGGGATTACATATATATTACTTCTTCCATGACTCAATAATTAATGTATTTAGCATTTATTGTAAATTATAGTATTTTACAATTTCAAAACAATTCAAGTATTTTAGAAAAATCCAAAAAAATTCACCCTAATGATTTTTTTTCCATGTAGAATTGAAAAATGAACTCCATTTTTTTGAAAATAATTTTCTAAATATTAATAATTTAATTATTATTTAAAATCATCATTCACTTGGAAAATATTCATTTTTACATTTTAACTAAATTTAAAACACTTTGAAAAAATACTAAATGTCTTATTAAATTATCATAAAATTTTATCATATAAAATTATTAATTTATGAACACATTTCCTGGAAATAAATTTTATTTTAAATTATTTAATTAATCATACAATTATAATTAAATATTTATGATTTTAAAAATTACAATCACTTAATTAATAAATTTTAAAATATTTACTTATGTATACTATAATATAATTACATCATATTTTCACATATAATTTTTTGTAATTTTATTTATAATTTAAAGGGTGAGTTTACTAATCATTTGGATATTTTTCTATTCATATAGGTCATATTACTATTCATATGGTCAATATACTACTTCATCGGTATAGGTTACCTAACTTCTAAAAATACTTATTATTTAATTAATTCTTTACTTATAAGGATATTATTATAGTCTGTAAGTAATTTTATTTGATTTATAATACATGTAATAACTCTAATAATGGAGTAATTAAATTGACAAAATTTTGGGTCATTACACATTCCCCCTATTAAAATTTCTCCCGTGAAAGTTCATTTTGCATAAACATGTGAGGGTATATTTCATTCATCACCTCCTCCAGTTCCAAAGTTGATTCTTCATACATATGGTTACTCAACAATACTTCTAAAAGGTGGGTTGTTTTGTTCCATAGAACCTTATCTCTCTAGTCCAGAATCTTTACTGAATGCTCGTCATAAGAGAGATCATCTTTTAGAAATACCACCATTGAGGTCAGTACATGTGAGAGGTATAGTATATACTTCCTAAGGAGTGATACATGGAACACATCATGAAGGTAATCCATATTCAGTGGAAGTTAAATCCTATAGTTCGTGGCTCCAATGTGATCAAGGATCACAAAGGGTCCAATGTACCACGTTATTACCCTACCTTTCATTCCAAACCACATGACTCTATTCTATGTTGATATTCGAAGGAGGACTTTATCTCAATACCAAACTCCAAGTACCTTAGATAGTTTTCTGTATAGATATTTCACCAACTCTGAGAAACGATGATATTTTATTGGATGTATTGAACATTCTATATCATCTATTTCACAAGATCATTTCCAAGTATCTTTCTTTAACCTAATTCATCCTAACACATCTGATTTCTCCATAATTTTCTATACCGAGATTCTTATAGTGCCATATGAATACTCGAATGGAAGCTATTATTGTATGAGACCTAATCCAAAGGGATATGTTTATCCCAACCACATTATAATTAAAATAATAATTCTCTTATAATATATTTGATTGTCTAAATAGTCCTTTTATATTAGTCATTATTTTGGGGGTGATAGGCCATTCTAAAAATAATTTCAGTACTCAAATCATGTTAGAGACATCTCCATAATTTAGATGTGAACCTTGGATCAAGATCAGAGTAAATTGAGAGTGTAACCCCATATAGTTTCACCACATCCTTCACATATATCATATCCAGTTGATCAAGCAAGAGACCTTCATCAATAGTGATAAAGAGGAATTTCTAGGTGTGTCATTCCACCATAACCCATATTGCATTATTTCGCATGGATTTCTTTGATATACTATTGAAAAATTTCATGGTGATACTCTCCCATTTAGACATGGGTATAAAAAATGGTTTCATCATCCCATTGGACTTTCACCTTCCTTTAATATTCTAATAGATTAAGAACCTTGAGTTATAGTCGACAACATCCTTATTCACGTTATCCCAGAAAAGGTTCTCTCTATGATCACAATATATTTTTGTACTCCCATGATGGATAGAGAAAGCTGAGCTATTTGAATTATCCAATAGATCATTCTTTTTCTCAGGTGATGAAGTCGTATAAAGCATCAATCCAAACTGAATCATAACATAATCATCGATATAGAACAGTTTCAGCTTCCCTTCCATTACCTAATTCACATTTTTTTGTAACTCCAGATCATCCCTTTGTGCCTCATTAATATTATCTTGGATAGAAGGTTGGGAAATAAATAATGAATGGAAGGATATATTCCCTTCCCATATGATTTCAAAATTCATCCTTTTCATATCCATGAATATAGTGTCTTTATAAATTCATAACATGGATAAAGTTTTAGGTTATTTTCTGCTAAGAGATTGAACTACCTTGTTTACCTTACCTATATGATAGTAAATAGAAAAATCAAAGAATTTTATTAGCTCTTACCATCTCCTTTGAAACATTTTGATCTAATTTTAGTGTAATATATACTTTAGGATCTTGGGGGATCGTTATATATGTCACACTTCTCACTATAGAGGTAGTTTTCAAGATTTCTAAGGAAAAAATCATATTTAGTAGCTCTATATATTGTGTTGGGTACTTCAGCTCATGGATCATCAACATCCATGTGGCATAGGGTATCACATTATCATTTTACATGAGTACACAACCTAATCATGTTCTCAAAGAATCACTATATATAACAAATTTTTATCCTCTTTTTGGTAATGTGAGTATAAGTGTAGTGATCAGTCTTATCCTTAGTTCCTTAAAGATTTCATCACATACATCCTTCAATACATACTTTACCTCATTCCCTGTTAACATATTTATCGGGCTTTATAATCATGATAACTTTATCAAAACATTCTATCATTACCCATTTAATCCAAAAAACATTTGTATTTACATGAAACTAGAGGGTCTGGTCCATTCCTCAACTTCCTTTGTTATTAAAAGGTCCACAAAAATTCCCTCAATTGTGATCACATATACCAAGAATGTGATCTGATCCATCAAAAAGTCATACTTTCTATAAATTTCATACAAATTATTCTTCCTTAATGTTTCCAACACATGACTTAGTTGTTCTTAATGTTTCACCTTGCTCTTAGAGTATATGAGAATATCATCGACAAACACTACCATAAATTTATCAAGGTAATGTCTAAAAAAATTATCATTAAATCCAAAAATATTTAATGGTAATTAGTATGTTTGAATGGAATCAATAGAAAATCATAGTTCCCATACCAAAAATGAAAGGTATTTTTCTAAATATCTCATTTTTTCACATTTAGCTGATGGTATCTAGAATGTAGACCAACCTTTCAAAAGTAATGAGCTTCTCATAACTGATCAAAAAAATCATCAATATTGTAATATAATACGTATTCATTATGGTGATCATGTTGAGTTGTTAATAATAGATACACAACCACATTGATCTATCCTTCTTCTCCACAAATAGTATTGGGGCACCCTAAGGTGATGAACTGGGGATTATGAGTAGATTTCCCAAATTCTCTTATAACTTATTTTATAACTCCTCTAGTTTTATAGGATCTATCCTATAAGGATAATTTGAGAAAGCAGTATCTCTTGGAATGAGTTCTTTTGAGAACTCTACCTCACGATTCGGGGTAAGTCTGAGTAACTCTTTGGGAAATACATCATTTTATTCCCTCAAAATGGTACTTTCTAGTAGGTTGACACGTTCCTTGGAATTAAACATTTGAGTGAGGTATGATTCTTTATAAGGAATCAACACCCACACTATTGAAGTATTTCTTAAATGATATTCATGGTATTACTTTCATTTGTAGAGGATAATATGATGGTTTAGAATATGAAAAGTTATTTCATTTTCCAAATAATTGATATGTGATATATATAATGACAGCCAATCCATTCCCATTATATCATCAAATTCCACCAAGGGAAGTATAATGATATTTTCTGGAAAAATCTTCCCTTATACACAAAAAAGATAAGAGTCCAACAATTATGCTAAAATGATTTCACTAAAAAAAGTTTTTATGGATATCTCTACTTCAAGATTTCAGGTAATAGATTCAATAGTTCTAGAAAACATGCATGATATTAATGGATGTGTAGAACATGAAAAAAAATAATACTTTCTCCATTTATGAGTGATTTGAAAGTGTACCATATAGGACTTCATTTTCATGCTCCACATCAGTAATAGTGATGAAATAAGAATTTCCTTTCCCTATTGGATTTGGTCACTGCTGATATAGGGTACCCTTGAGGACTCAAGGTTTAGAGCATTTCCTTGTATAATTCCCTTGCTCTATACAGTTTTAGCATTGGACCATGCATGGTTATCACTATTCCTCCACCACATTTTCATGCTTCCTTGTGCCTTTTAGACATTCATGATCATGGTGGCCTTCTCTCCCACACTTAAAGTAGTTACATATCCCTTTGATCTAGTTCCCATGATGATTAATCCCCTATTTTTGACATGTGGGTGGTTGACTTTTCATTCCACCATTCTCATTAGATCATCCTTCTTGAAACTCAATCTATCTTTTTTTTATCACCATATCCATGGGACCATTCTCCAAACTCCATGTCCACTTTTTTATGACATCAATAAACTTCTTAATAACTTCTAATGCCTTGAATTTATATAGCCTTATTAAGGTGTAGTTTTAAACCACAAAATATTCTATAAATTTTTATGTAATTGTTTATAACAAAACCCTAAGCGTGTCTTGAAAACCCTGTGCAATTTTATTTAAAGGTCTTGAAATATTCACCATTCTTCTACAAAACCTATATGAGTTTTATCACTATATTTTTATGAATAATTTGAGGGAAATAATTAATAATTTATATTATCTTAATTTCTTCTCACTCCATCAATTTATTTTTTTCAGTTGGCTTGGAGTTCTTATAAGCGCCCATCATTTGTCGGCCTATCCATCTAGACGGTAAACATAATGGATTGCATTATCTATCTCAGAATAGCGAGGAACAAAAAAGATATTGCCCATTTACTTGACCCACTGTTATGAAACTATTGTATTAGAAGATTCACAAAACCATAGTGGTTGTGGCCATATTAAATAATTGATATCCAATTTCTCCCTCCTAAGTGAAGGCGGAAGTTCCACATTATTCATGTTATTGTTTATAACCTGAGATGGATGGGTAAGTTTCACCATGAAATTTTTAACTCCACCTCCAAACACATTGGGCTTGTAATTTGGTCAATTAATGAATTTTTCCTCACATGGGGTGTTGTTCTGGTTTCTCCTGGTTCCCATAATTTTCTAATTTAGAAAATTTTAGAAAACAATAATTCAACCTGGCCTGGATATGTATTTTTTCCTTTATGAAACTAATTATAATGTAATATCTTGTAGGATCCCTATTTTTATCAAATTATATTGTGTTCTTACATATAAGTAGTCTCATACTATGGGGTTTTACTATGGTTCTATAATGCTAATTCCCAAATTAACAAAACCATGTTTCAATACCAACTATTGTGATCCTACATTTTCTTACATTACTATTACATAATTTTAATGAAAAAAAACATAAAATAATTACATGACCAGGATGAAAAGTTTAGTGTATTGGGAAAACTATGACCATACATAACATTTACAAAATAAAAACATAAACATTTATTTAATTCATTGTTCTCTATATTCTTATTAACCTTCATATTCTTCTTACTACAAGTAATCCTCGGCGGATATACATCAGAATGGTTGAGATAAAAGACCAGTAAAATGATATAGTAACACATAAATCAATATAAAATGGGTTTAGGATAATTATTGTAATAATAAAATTGTAATAGGATCTTAAAAATTATAAGAATATTTAAGAAAAGATTTGGAATGTGGCAATACATAAAAATGAAACCTTATGTCTTAGTGGTTAACTACCACACATAGTTGTGAAAAAAATATAGAATAATTTTCAAGAATAATTCACTTTTACACATGAGATGTTGAACATTTATAATTAATTATATTTTTCTTTAATTCCAGGTGAATTCATCATAACATAACATTTACATTGCATAATATAATTTTTGGAGCACCCAACATAACATAACATTAACATTATCATGCATGCCACATAGAACGTATACCAATATTGGACAAAAAATAACCCATGGAAAGGAATATCTTGAATTTAATAAATAATATATTCATAAATATTGGGTTCCAAAAATAATTAAGGAATAACATTATCGACATAAGAATCATCAACATTGTGTGAAGAAGAAACAATCTCGATAAGTAAAAGTTGTGTTTAATAAAAAAGTTATTTTGGAAAAAAATATTTTTTTCATAAACTCAAATTGAAATGGATTATATCCAAAAAATTTAATATAATGATTAATAAATTATATTTGAGTAATATTCATATTGAAAATGCGGTGAAATAGGTAAAACCATAAAAAGAGAGTTGGGTTCATGAATTCCACTTACCTTGTATTCGAACACTTTTTTCACTTTAATATCATGAATAGTCACATTAGATTAATAAAGTTAGAAAATAATTACTTATTATAAATTAATTTAAATCTATATTGTTTTTTTAAGTTAATTTAAGTTCATATGGATGAGTTATATTGTTTAATTTGATTGTTCGGGATTGGTCATTTTCTTAGTTTTCAGGATCTGGTAACTTGTATACATGAATGATATTCGTGTCAAATGTGTATAAATATCAAAAATTATTATTATATGTGTTTACTGATCATATTGAAGATTAAATTACCTTAAAAATAATTTGGTTATATGGTATGATGTTGAATCATTGTATAAATGTTACTGGCGATCATTTCAGATATATTTGGGCATTTTTTCATAATGGACTCGTTTTATTTTATCTTTTAGTATTTTGTATATATGATAGTTACATAACATAAAGTGGGTTATAAAATAAAATTTAAAATATTTTCTCTACAATTTAATGGTTTTATTAACATCCTTGGAGGAGTTAAAGTTAAATGAATGTGCATCACCCACCATGTCGATAAATTGACACATCATAGGCGACAATTTCATTTTTAAAAATAAAATAGATATATATGTATGATATTAATGATGGATATTACATTAACATGATATAACTATAGTATAATTAATTTACTAGATTTATCATTCCATTGGGATGAGGTGTAGGTGAATAGAGAATAAAAATTAAAAATTAATTAAAAGAAATTAAAAGTAAAATGAAGAGGATTTTACCTCTTAAATCTCTCCGCCTTGAGAACTTCCATACAAAAATAGTTTTGGTATTTTGATGACACCTATAGATCCTACATGTGTGGAAGGTATATGGAAGAGTATTTAGTAGAATTTAACCAAGGATAAAATATTCATAGGTGTGATGAGATGAGGGGCTGATGGGTGGTATTTATAGCGGAGGAGAGTGGTGTTTTCTAATTATTATATTCATTAGATAATTATTTTGGTTTAATATTATGAATGGTTTTATAATTATCTATAAATATGATAAAATAATTAAATATAGTTATATATTTTGGTCTTAAATTATCATTACAACATATATTACTCCATAATTCATGTATTTATATTTTATTGTAAATTAGTGTATCTTACTATTCATAAAAAATTCAGGTATTTTAGAAAAATCCCAAAACATCACCCTAACAATTTTTCAAAGATTATAATTTAAAAATGAACTCCAATTTGTAAAATAATTTTCTAAATAATACTAATTTAATTTTTAATGAAAATTATCATTTACTTGGAAAATATATATTTTAAAATTATAATAGATTTTATAATGCTTTAAAAAATTAATTAAGGTCTCATAAAATTATATTAAAATCAAAATATATCAATATATTAATTTATGAACACATTTTATGATAATAAATTTTCTTTTAAATTTTTAAATTAATCATAAAATTGTAATTAAATATTTATGACTTACATAAATGCCATCAATTAATTAATTTTTTTAAAATATTTACTTACTAATACTATGATATAAATATATCTTATTTTATTTTATAAGATTCCTAAATTTTATTTATACTTTAATGGGTGATGTTACTATTCATTTCGATGGTTTATTATTTATAAGGGTCATATTATTATACATAAGGTTAACTTATTACATCATTGGTATAGGTTACTTAACTTCTAGAAATACATCTTATTAATTAAATATTCATTTATAAAGATTTTATTATATTGTAATAGTTATTTTATGTGATTTATGAAATATGGAATTACAATACAAAGGTAGAAATTCCATTGATAATATTTTGTGTCGTTACAGAACATAATTTTTAATTTAATCCCAAATAATAAAAAATAACCAATAAGAAATTTAGGGTTTGTAATATATCATGATCACTAAAAAAACATGAAATGATAATAAATTTTCATTATACACTTAAATTAAATAAATTCCTAATTATATATGGTAATTCACCATATATTAGTCAAGTTAATTGGTTTTATTTTAAATATATCAAAAAAAATTAATTCTATATCATCCATAATTTAAAAAAAATTAATGAATTAAAAAATATACTTGGAGGGACTGTCATGTACTAATCCAAATCATATATACTTGTTGATTGTGAATTTTATTTGAAAATTAATTCAATATTTACATTTTAAGCATATAAAAAGGGTTGTACTATTAAATAAATGTAAACCAGAACACCTATTAATGAGTTTGATTATATATTGAATTCTTATTTATGTGTCAAATTTGACACATTATATGCTATAGATGGTAAGTAATAAGCTACATTACACATAGCGACTATCTTTTACCAATGTTTACAGTACATGACTTTATACTAGTTATGTCTCTTATAATGGATGAGTTTGAGGTACTCATGTTTCATTCACTATTACTTTGTGTGTGGCCATGGTGTTTCATGTAATTTTATTCTGTTTATCTTTTATCTAATATAAGAAATTATGGGATACCTCATTCCATTATACATTATAAAATGGGTACTACATATCATTTTTAGTGGTTACACACTGTGTAGCATGTTTTCCCAAATCTACACGTCAAAATAATTTTTCAGCATATATATTATTTTATCCTGAGATATGGATGTGAAAAACTAATTCATGATTTTTATTCTAGATGTACATTCCATATACTTAATTTTTTTCCCATAATTGTGTATGGGGATTGCATATAGTTTCCTTTGGATGTTATTTTTTTATCTTAACCCGTTTCCTAGTTATGTCTATTGGAATGAATAAGAGAAAATATGATGATTTTAGAATATTAAAATGAGTATATTTCAAGTAATATTAATCAAAAAAACATAAAACAAATAAATCAATAATAAATAATAATAATTTAATCATATGATGACTCCAATAAAACATGAATGTTCTAGGTACAGAGGTACCACCTAAATGAATTAGCCATCTCTTATTTTTTTGTCTTAATTTATTAATAATATTTTTAAAATATGATAAAAAATATATAATATCCAAAGGAAACATTAGATTACATGAATAGAAAATAAAAATGGTAATTTATGATGAGGATCGTCACATGTGAATTATAATTAATTTTTGAGTTGTGGTAGAATTACTTATACTTTTAATTATAACTTTTAGATGATTTGGTTGACTAGATATCATCATAAATTCATTTTTTATAGGATAAAGTGTATTGTCCCTCTTGCGATGATCAAAACATGCAGAAAAATCTCTAAACGTCTCTGCAAAATCATTTGGTGCTAGTATGGTTGATCGGCGTCGCTTGTATTGGTCATAGTTTACCATGGTATAATTCTTAATGACAGATAAAGGTCTACTGATATTCTCACAATGTCTTGAGGTAATAGTAATAGATAGAAGATTCTAGATCTTTAAATATATTCTTAGGGGTTATGATTGTCTCTCTATATATGTTGTGTGAAGCTAGAGTGACGCTGGAAAGTGATTTTATTATATATTAATTGTGGAATATTTAGGGTTGGAAAATCTACCAAAATCCCTTTCCTTAAATAATAATTAATAGGAGACCTCATGTCTAATAATGATAATATGATTATTATTATTTTTATTAATTGTGTGATATTAATATTACCTTAATAATATACATAAATATCATTTATACGATTTCAAATCAAACCATTAATCTCAATCATCTTTCTCTCATCGATATTTACCAATCATTCAATAATGAATATTTATTTAATAAATATAAATGTATTATTCATCATTAAATATTATAATAATATATACATTATACATGAATATAAAAATTTAATAGTATTTAACCCATATATTCTTTCAAATACCATAAAACTAAATCCAGAAAATCATCCAAACCCTGAAATATATTATTAATTTTAACTTTTTAAATCCAATACATTAATTTCAATGAGATTTTGGATACACTTGGGGTGTGTACCTTTGGACCACATTCTCAATGGAATTAGAATAAACAACCTTCCATCAAAGGTTTCAATCTTACTACATGCCAATGAACCCAAAAATAAATAATTTAACATCACAATGAAATCCAGTCCCTTAAGAATGCTTACCATATAATATAACCCCTTTATCATGATATCTTAAATAAATAAGGTAGAAATATAGTTCAATGAAACTATACACATGATATCTCTATCATTTAATTTTTTAAATTAACATGAATACAGAAATACCATAGCCATGGGTTTTTTGAGCAGTTTGATTCCATAAAAGGGCTTCAATTATCAACAACCTTCATGAAATAGAAGGGATAACTCCTTTCTCACATTATCCCTTAATAAAATAACACTCATGATACACACAACATATCCTACCTCAACCTATGAATATGTTGTCAAAGTTTTCATTAATACATAAACGTACATACGTCATGATATACATTAACTATAATCTTAATGTTTAAGGATCAATAAAAATGTCCATTGATAGATCAACCAGTGTAACATGGAAATGTGGATTTCAAATTAATGGTTTTATTCTTCTAACCTCATATCTTGGAGATTTCCAAGGGATGAAACCCTTAGAAGGTTCAAAAATATATAATAATCCACATATCTGTGATGTAACATATTATTTGTGTCTCATAAAAAAATATCGTCCATCAATAGTAAAAATTTTAAAAATGATTTCGTGGAAGCTACCGGTTCTCATCATGTTACAGATCATGCATAAAAATTTATCAAAACATAAATTCTTAGTAAATTATCACATAAAAATTTCATGTAGTGGGGAAATCATGATCTTATACTATAATTTATTAATAACGACAACATATAATAAATTACTAATGATGTCAGTTCTAGGGAACCAACTCCAACAATAATTAAGGATGGTTATATGTAGGATTTTATAGCAGGTATGAAAGTGAATATGTAAAGAATATGTTTATAGCATCGTTGTCATCACCCGTCCCCCGGGCCTAGTGTCGTGACTACCCCTATCCTACCTTCCATAGGCCAGGGGTTGGAGACTAGCACCCAAATGCCTATCCCTATAATGGGAAGGCATTTCGTTTAAACCTATACTGCCACACAATCCAAGAAATCAACAATAAGAAACAATGAAGTAAACTTCTATAGTAAAAAGTTTACTGAAATTAAATAGGCCAAAATACAAGCCTAATTAAAAATTATAAGTACAACTGAAAATAGAAAATAGATCATGGATCATCCACTAAGGATCACAGTGGAAGGGTAGGTAGAGATTGTCTCTAGCACTCCACCTTAGCTAGTCTCCTCCATGTACTGCCCGGTCCTGAATCCCTCAAGTCTCAGCCTAGTTGCATGTAATCTATTCAACACACAACAAGGTGTGGGCGAAGCCCGTGCAGGGGTGAGTATAATAATACCTAGTAGGCGACCCTGAGGCCCCCGAAGGCCTCTCAGTGATCAAAAAAGGAAAAACATCACAAGATATACCTCAAAGGTAATATCACAAGCAAAATCTAATGATGAATCAAAAATAAAAAGAGACACCTCACACCAGGTATACAACTCAGATATTAGGAATATATATTATTTTTCTTAATGTATATCATCTTATTCCATTTAGAAGTTACAAAACAGATCCACAATTTTTTTTACCATTTTCGATCCACATATGGTTGTATGTCACTGATCCACGACGGGCCTCTCTAAGGCTGGTCCTCATTAGTTTGTGCACTGTTGATCCACATAGTGTCGCTAGAATATTGATTCACACAGGGTCGTTGGAATGCTGATCCACATAGTGTCATTGGAAGGCTAATCCACATAGGGTTGCTTGATGTTGATCAAAACAGGGTAACTAGTTGTTGATCCTTGATGGGCCACTCTAAAACTAGTCCTCATTGGGAAGCTATGATAATGATCCACACAAAGTATTCATGATGCTGATCTACACAGGGTTGCTACTTCCAAGACAGTTGGTCATAGGATTCCTGCCCATAGCACGCTTATTTCTAGGAGAACCTCTCCTCAAGCCATTAGTCATATTTCAACGGGTACGATGTCCCTCAAAAAATCATACCCACGGTACTGCTCCATCATAGGGGTCCCAATGTGACAGATGGGGTGTCGATCAGATACACGGTCTGTGAGATATGGGGACTTTTTTAAAATGGGTCTGGTTGGATTCAAGTCTAATCCAACCTAGGTCGCACGAAAAACTCTTTCCAAACTCACATAGAGTATCTACAAATGACCACCTTGTCACCAGGGTCTTTATTCCATAGACAATGTATCGATCGGACACCCAGTTTGTTAGTTACATCCCTTTCCGTGAAATCGGGGTGATCGCACATCTATCCGGCCCGACTCAGTCAGGCCCACAAAAATATACATAATGGACTGCTTCCCAAAAGGGGTCTGAACTCCACTAATATCATGTCAAATAGACACTTGTTTTTTCAGTTACAAGTGTTTATTTGATCGGGGGCTGGTTGGGTTTGGGATCGGTCCGACATGGTCTGACTGGCCCGACGCAACGACTCTCGAGGTCTACCAGACCCGACCTAGGCCTTACCCATTAAGGGTCCACCTAGTTCATTGGGTCCGGCCTATCAGGGTCAGCCCATTGGTTCGTCGGCCTGAGACGTACTTGGTCCGGCCCACCGGGGGGTGCTCGGCCCACCCACGCCATCTAGCTAGGCCACAGGTCCGGCCCAGCAATCTGGAAGGTCCAGCCCGCTTGGCCGGGCTACATCTGGCCCAGTCCTCCAGCGGGCAGACCACCTTTTTCGCTGGCCCTACAGTTGCGGGTCTGTTTCACCCAACCGATGGGGCACTTCCCCACCGCATGAAACGGTCGGCCATTTGGTGGACTGTTTTCCTCCAATGCAGCGTGGTACGAGGTTGTTTCGTTCACTCCTACCACAGCCTGCTAGCCACAGCTGCTACCTCCGGTGGTGCCTGCGGGCGCCTCCCTTGTCCCGTATAGCCAGCTTGTGTCGTCCACCTTTAACCATCGTAGCACACGATGATGAACCGATTCCCACTTCTAGAGGTCAGTCGACGCGGTTCTCCTCTGACTGCCACCATCATGGGGTCCCGGAAGTTTCTTCCTCGGTCCCCCGGATGCACTCCGATGGTCCATTTTTTGTGTCTTCACTGCCTACAAGGCTCTCGGATCACTATCGTCACTGCGAGTCCCCCGGTTTCATCCTATCGTTCTATTGGGAAAACCATTCTAGAAAAACGAGACAAATACCAAAGAGGCGGAGGGTCTGGGCCTAGTTTGTTTTGACTGTGCCCTCTATGCTAGCATTGTGTCAGGCGGTCAACAAGTTATCTCATAAATATGTACTCAACAAAAATCCCCCTACCTGTATAAGACATCAACTGACGATGATCGAAGAAACTTCCTTTGTCATTGTCGTCAGTCTGTGATTCAGTGACGCTCGTCACCACTTGCTGAAACTAGTCTCGTCATCGAGGTGGTTGGTGTCATGGTACTTTTCCAAAGCTTTTTTGCTTGGTGAATTCGTACCAACACCCCTCACCAAGCTCCATATAAATAAGAGGTGAAACAAGTGGTTAACCTTCTGAGGAATTTATGAGGTTAATTTAATTAATAAACGTCCAAAATTTTAATGCTACAGTTACAAACAAGGATAAGTCAAGCCAATTAATGAATTGACATGTCATCGGTCCCGCCATCGCCACTTATCCACTGGATAAAAAGAAAATAAATAAAATAAAATAACATATTATTTTATTAATCTTTCAAAAGTCCGCAAAATTATGTTTTTCACCCGACCTTCTACGGTCGAGGTGAATCCTCCCTTAAACGAATCCTGGCACTATGGATTCAATGATTCCGTCATATTTTTAATCTGAGCACCGTCTCAAAAGATAGAAAACACCACCCGTGTGGTTATTGAACATATCTTAAATAAAAGTTCATAAATTCATTCTAGGAGCATCAGGACTCATAATCACACACCTTTAATTTTCATAGACTTGTAAAAATTCCATATAATTAAAAAATATATGAAAAATCCGAGTATTTAAATTCTCCCCAACATAGGGATTTTCATATCTGAAAGCCACAACATAGAATAAGGAAACAAATGGGGGTACTGTGTATGAATCTGGGCGTCCCACTCCTGTGTGCTCTCTTGGAGGTCACCACGTTTCTAGTGAATGTGCACTAGAGGTATCAATCATCCACGAAGTACCCACTCCTTTCGATCCTCAATCTCCAATAGAACCTCAATAAATGTCACCCCATTATCAATGTCCAACTCTCCCCATTTGATAATGTACGATGTATCAAGCACGTACTTTCTCAGCTTCAAAAAGTGTAAAATGTCATGGACCCAATGCATCTGAGGGGGAAGAGCTAGGTGATAATACACCTCATCAACTCTGATAAGAACCTGAAAGGGTCCGATGAACCTCGGAGATAGCTTGCCGCCCCAGCCAAATCTCCACAAACCACGTCAAGGTGAGATCTTTAGGAAGGCATAGTCTCCATCCTCGAACTCAAAAGGTCTTTGTCGCCTGTCAGCATAAGGACTCTACCTGTTCTGTGCAATATTCATCTGCTCCGGATGATCTATACCTTCTCAGTGGTAGCCCGTACCAATTTTGGACCCATAAGTGTTAACTCCCCTAGGTATTTTTAGCATAGAGCTGATCTACATAGTCGACCGTACAAGGCATCAAATCGTGTCATGCCAATGGTGGAGTGATATATATTGTTGTATGAGAACTCCAATAGGGGAAAGTGGTCCTCCTAACTCTGGCCATAATCTAGGACACAATCAGGAAGCATGTCCTCGAGTGTCTTTATGGTTTAACCCATTTGACCATCCATCTGAGGATGAATATTGGTGCTCAAATGTAGTTGAGCCCTGAACGCCTCCTATAATCCCTTCCACAATCGGGATGTAAAAAATCTGTCACAGTCAGAGACTATCATCGATGGAACCCCATGGAGTTGTACAATCTCTTGTACATAGAGGCATCCCAATCCCTCTACTATTCCCTACTCTCGGATGGGTAGTAAATGGGTCGACTTGGTGAGTCATTCAACGATCACCCAGATGGAATCGTGGCCCCTGGATGTACATGGTAACCTTCTCAAAAATACATGGAAATACCATACCTCTTCTGCTCTGGTACCTTTAATGGATGAGCTATTTTTGCTGGAACCTAATGCTCAGCCTTCACTTCTGACAAGTTAAGCATCGTGAAACAAACTCTACCACTGCTTTATTCATCCCTATCCACCAGTGTTGACACCAGAGGTCCTGGTACATCTTTGAAACACCAGTATGTACTTCTATAAAGGACATATAGAACTCCCTCAACACCACCTCTCATAGCACCATTGGTACCATGGTTCATCCTCTGAAGAGGATGACGTGATCCCCACCATCGAAAAATCCATCAGGTGCATGTCCTGAGGATATCATAGCATATTTATCCTCGAAGTCAATGTCCCCAAGATATGCATCCCAAAATCAGTGAAGAATTGGGGGACTTCCAATCTTAGACTAGATGTAAGGTGCTTTATCTCAATCCGCAACATGGCTAGCTGCTCTATCATCTCACTCAACAACAATAGACCAGACCTCCTAGTATGTGTTTCTGCTACTACATTCCCCTTCCAATGAGTGTAGACTATCTCAAAGTCATAGTACTAGAAGAACTCTAAGATGTTTCGTTTTCTTGGGTTCAGGTCTTTCTGTGAAAAGATACACCTAAGACTCTTGTGATCAGAGTAAACAGTAAACTGTTCTCCCATCAAGTAGTGTCATCACATATTAAAGGCAAAGACTACTACAGCTAACTCCAAGGCATGGGTAGAATTGTTCTGATCATGTTGTCTCTGATGTCATTAACCCTAAGCGATCACTGCTCGCTCCTTCATCAGTACACATCTCAGTCCAGTCCCTGATGCGTCACAGTATATTACATACACAAATCCAACTTCTAGTAGCCTCAAGAAGGGGGAACTCGTCAGTCTCTACCTCAGCTCCTGAAAACTCTGCTGGCATCTCCCTATCCCCAGGAAGGGCTATCACTTCTTCTCCAATGCTGAAAAGGGTTCCACAAATCTGGAAAAGTTAGGTATGAATCTCTGGTATTACCCAACCAACCCCAGGAAACTCTGCACCTCAGTCAGACTTCTAGGGGGGCCCAAGCAAGCATATCCCCTATCTTTGTCGGATCCACTGCAAGTCCAACCTCTGAGATAACATGTCCTAGAAAGTGGACCTCTATTATCCAAAACTATCACTTCGAGATCTTACCATAAAGATGGTGCTCTTAGAGTGTATCCAAAACTATCTGCAGATGATAGGCATGCTCCTCCTCCGACGCCGAGTACACCAAGATGTCTTCAATGAATACCACTATGAAGTGATCGAGATATGAATGGATGATTCTGTTCATGAGTCCCATGAAAATTGCAGGATCATTGGTCATGCCAAATGGAAAAACCAAGAACTCATAGTGGCCATAACAACATTTTAAAGTCATCTTGTGAACATCCTCTTTTCGTACCCTGAGCTGAGGATAGCCTGGTTTGAGATCTATCTTTGAAAAGCAGCGAGCTCCCTTTAGCTGATCAAAGAGATAATCAATCCACATAAGTGGATGCTTGTTCTTTATGGTCACTTGGTTTAGGAAATGATAATCCACACAGAGCCTCAAACTCTCATCTGCCTTCTTGGAAAACAAAATTGGGCCTAACCAAGGAGAAACACAGGGCCTTATGATCCCCTTCCTCTACAAGTCCTCCAACTGTACCCATACCTCATGGAGCTCTGAGAGAGGCATCCAATATGTTGGTGTAGATATCAGTGTATTTCTGAGGTATAGTTCGATGTAGAAGTCCACCTTTCTATGGGGAGGTAGTCTCGAAACATCATCCGGGAAGACAACATCATACTGGTCCACCACTATAGGATTGCTTGGACTGTCAACATCAAATGTTATGAGGGTAAGGCTATCCTACTGATGTATGATCAGGTTCACCCTCCTATGGGAAAGTCCATCTTATCCTGTAAAAGTTCCCTTCTCACCGGTGAAGGATAACCTGGTCCCATCCTCACTAACACGCAACACTTTGTGCCTAATGCATTAAATCTGAGCATTGAATGTAGATAACCAATCCATAACCAATATAACATCGTATGGCCTCGACGCTACTACTAGATTATCACATCCAAATCTCTCACCTCTTAGAGTAAGCTCACACTACCAACACTAGTGTGTAATCATCGAATTTTTTCCTGTAGGAGTATATTACTATAAGGATCGAGCCAACTGCTGCACTAGCATATTTGAGCTCCAAACGAGGGTCATGGAAATGAAAGAGTGACTGGAACCTATGTTTATAAGTACTGCATATAATGTGGAGTAGACACAAATCATACCTCGAATCATCTCTAGAGTGTCGTGGTCATAGGACTCAGCTTTCTGGAGCTGAGCTCATCCCTATCCACATGCTCCCTACGATCAGGGTGGACCACCTGGAGGTGTTGGTGGTAGAACCTTGAACCATCGTCCACCACCTGCAGTACGACCTGCTCCTCTGCCACATCCACCACCCTACAGACCTCCTCACTCAAATCTCTACCTCTACCACGGTAGTCCCTCTGCCATATTCTGGTCATCAGTGTGGCTGGTAAGGCAGTCACAAGCCATGTGACCCTATCCACCCCATGTGAAGCACAATCTACTCCTCTACTATCCTTCTCTACATCGTGAGTCTCGCACCTTTGACCCTACGTCCCCAAGTCATCCACCAAGAGGTCTGGTCCACTTGGACCTCTATGTCATCTGCCTACTACCAACTGTAGATTACCCTGCTATGTGTCGTCGAGTGGTGGGTCTCGATGTCGGTGTTTGTTCATCAAGGAAACTATCCACTAAGAGTGCTCCCTCTAGCACCCCAACATGTGTCAGGATGCTGAGAGATACCATCAAAGCTCTAATCTTCCATCGAAGTCCCTACTCGAAGGTCCGAGCCCTAAAGAAAAAATTCCTTCCCCATGTTAGTAGAGTTGTGTGAGAGGTTGGTGAACCTCGCCGAGTACTGGGCCACGATCAGGCTACCCTACTATATGTGTAGCAGATCATGTATATGCATAGAGCGTAGAGTCACTGGAACGATCTTTGTCCTGAAGAGGCCCTCAAAATCCTCCTAGGTGAGGGTCGCCTCATCGTGTATCTAGAGAATCGGGGTCCACCATCACCCTGCTTCTCCCTGTAAAAAACTGGTAGCTAGGATCACTTTCTGGTCGGCTGGTGTCCCAACAATGCGAAAAACTCTGGCCATTGCCTCCAGCCAGTCCTCAACCGCCTGTGGATCCATCTCGCCTCGGAACCATGGAGGCTCTGCTATTGAAACTCGTGAAACATGCTATTTTTTCATACACCATATGCTGGTGGGGATGGTGGAAATGGTTTCCCAATGGATAGTGGTGCTGCTGGTATACCACCTGAAGGTGCTAACATAGTAAGTGGGCCCTACACCAAAGCCTCAACACTCGGTGGGCCATCCTCGCAAACTCTTGTTAGAATCGTGGATGGTTGTCTACATGGTATCATTATGAAAGAAAAAATGTGTTCCATGGTCAATATGTTATAATTGGAGAGCTGACTCAAAGTGATAAAAAAAAACTACCAAAACACACACAGTCATTGTTTTCATGCACTGAGTCAGAAATCAGAATTCAGGGTCCTAGTATATGGATACGTCGTCTGCCGCACCAACACTAGACTCCCTGAACTGATAACCACACTCAAAAAACATAACACTATTTTTCTATTAAAATATTAAAGTCTTATTTATTCGGTAGAACCTCCATCAGATACCATTTTTTCATGACCCATCTCTCAAGGCTCGTGTCATGACAACCCCAATCTCACCTTCCATAGGCCATGGGTTGGTGACTATCACCAAAAAGTCATATCCCTATAACATTAAGGAATTTCCTTTAAAACAGTACAATCACACAATCCAAGAACACAATTAGTATCAACCACAAAGTACACAGTTGTAGTAAAAACTTTACTAAAAGTAAAGGGGCTGGAATACAAGCCCAACTAAAAAGTACAATTACAACTGAAAAGAGAAAACATCTCTTGGATCATCTACCAAGGATCCTACCTAAAGGGTAGGTACGGATCATCCCAACCACACTCCACACCATACTATCTCCTCCGTGTACCACCGGTTATTTCCCCCCTCAAGTCTTAGCCCAGCTGCTCGTCATCTGCACAGGACACAACAAGGTGTGGGAGAAGACTATGGAGGGGTGAATATAACAATACCCAGTAGGGGACCCCGAGAGCCCCGAAGGTCTCTCAGTGATCCAAAAAGGAAAACGTTACAAGATATACCTCAAAGTTAATGTCACGAGAATGATCTAATCATGAAGCACGCAGAAAAAGATACATCTCACACCATATATACAACTGAAAGATCAATAATATAGATGATTAGTCTTAAGTTATTTCATATTAATCCATATAGAAGTTACACATATAATACAAAAATAATTTGTTCCATTGTCAATCCACATGGGGTTGTATGTCGCTGATCCAAGATGGGCCACACTAAGGTCGGTCCTTGTTGGGTCATGCACTGCTAATCCAAAAAGGGTCGCTAAAATGCTGATCCACACAGGATTGTTGGAATGTTGATCCACATAGGGTCCTTGGAAGGCTGGTCCACACATGATTTCTCGATGTTGATCCACACTAGGTCTCTAGTTGTTGATCCTCAATGGGACTTTCTAAAACTATTCTTCTTTGGGAATCTACAATGTCGATCCACACAGGGTCGCTATGATGCTGATCCGCAAAGGGTTGCAACTTCCAAGACATCCAGTCACTGTATTCCCTCTCATAGAACACATGTTTCATAGAGAACCACTCCTCAATCCATCAGTCATATTTAAATTGGTACGAAGTGCCGTAAAAATCATACCCAAGGGACCACCCCGTCATTGGGGTCCCATCGTGATAGACAGAGAGTTGATTGGATGCCCGGTCTGTGAGATATGGGGACTTTTGTAAAAATTTCTAGGTTGGATTCATGTCTGATCAAACCTAGGTCACACATAAAACTCCATCAAACCTCACATAGAGTATTTACAAAGGAACAACTTGTTGCAATGGCTCTTATGCCATAAAAAGTGCGTAGATCGGATGTTAGGTCTGTTAGTTACACACCTTTCCATGAAACGGGGGTGATCGCACCTCGGTCCGACCCAGCTTGGTCAGGCCCGTCGAAATATGCCAAAGGGGTTGATTAATTGAAGGGGTCTTAATGCCAGTGAAAACATGTCAAACGGACACCTGGTTCTTTTGTTACAAGTGTTTTTCTAATCAGGGGTCAGTTGGGTCTGGGCCTGGTCCGACTCGGTCTAACCGGCCTGATGCAACGGTTCTTGAGGTCTACCTGACCTGCTCAGGCACAACCCATTAGGGGTCGGCCTGGTTCACTGGGTCTGTCCCATCGGGGTCAGTCAATTCGTTCGCGGGCCTTGGCTGAGGTTGTCCTGGCCCACCGGGTGGGGCTCGACCCACCCGCACTGGCCCGCTGGGTCGGGGGTCCGACCCGCTCGGTTGTCTCAGTCAGCAAGAAGGCAGATCGCCTTCTCCATTGACCCCACGATTGCGGGGCTGTTTCACCCAGCCAGCGGGGCACTACCTCACCGCATGGAACAGTCAGACGTTTGGATGATCGGATTCCACCAACGTGGTGTGGTGTGGGGCCCCACTGCACCCTCCTTCCACAGCCTGCAGGCCATGGCTACTACCACCGATGGCACCTGCGGGCACCACCCTTGTCCCGCGTGGCCGACTTGGGTCGCCCGCCTTTGATTACCACGGCACACCACTTCCCACTACCCACAGCTAGTCCCCGAGTGTCTCCTCTAGCCACTGTCAGCCACCGCCAACATGGCGTGTGGGTGGTTTCTTCCATGGGCCGCCAGACGTGCTCTGGTGGTCCGTTTTTAGTGTTGTCAGTGCCTATGAGTCTCTCGGGTCACCGTCGCCACTACGAGTCCTCTGGTTTCATCCTTCCTCTATGTTTGGAAAACTGTTTTAGAAAAAAAAGACAAATACCGAAGAGGCGGAGGGTCCGAGATTTTTTCATTCTGCACATGCTCTACTCATTAGCATCATATTAAGCGGTTAACAAGTTATCTCATAAAGATAAACTTAACAACAATCCCCCTACCTGGATAAGACGTCTACTGATGACCATCGACAGAACTTACTCCATCGTTGTCCTTAGTTCGTGATTTAGTGGAGCTCATCACCACTCATTGAAACTAGTCTCGTCCTCCAGGTGGTTAGCTTCATTGTACATTGCAAGAGCTTCGTCTCTTGGTGAAGCCATACCAACACCCCTCACCGAGCTCCATATAAATAGGGGGAAGAGTTGGTTAATGTTATGATGAATTTATGTGGTTCATTTAATTAATTAACCTCCTAAATTCCAATGGTACAGTTACAATCAAGGAGGATTAAATCCAATTAATGGATTGAAATTCCATCGGTCCCACCACCACCGTATATCCACTGGAGAAAAAGAGAAGAAATAAAACAACATAACATGATATTTTTTTAATCTTTCAAAAGTCCGCAAAATTAAATTTTTCATCCAACCTATTCTAGTCGATGTGAATCCACCCCTAAGTGAATCCATGCACTGTGGATTCAATGGTGCCCTCATATTTTTAATCCAAGAACAAGTTCAAAAGACAGAAAATCCACCAGTGCGTTTGCCGAAGGCACCTTAAAAAAGTTCAAAAATTCATTTTGGGCACACTGGGCCTCAGTGTGACACACTGTTAATTTTCAGAGACTCATAATAATTCCATATAATTAAAAAATACATGGATAATTCAGGTATTTGCAATCTTATCTAGGATTGGGATTCCAGATCATCATAATTTCTCCCTATTTTACACTAAAACCAAAATATACCGAATTTACCATGCCTGAGTAGCCACATTATACATTAAACACCAAAAGGGATTTTGGATACTCTTATCCAACATAAAATTTAAGAGGTATTAAATTACCAAGATTTAAGTGATGACTTCTGAACACCAATGTGGCTAATGGTTTCTAGTAAATAACTAAGATAATTTAATTTTTGGATGTTTTATACTTTGAAACCTCTAATTTCAACCTTATTTTTTATCCATAAACTCTATATTTATAAAAATTATCATAGTATATTATTTTTTTACTACTATATAATACACATAATTGATGTTAAGAGGAGTTATATCTTTTTTATACACTAGTTAACTAATTTAATTCTAGTGAATAAGGATACTCTTCCATTAGATTGTTTTATTAATAGTATCACCTGTTCTATCAATATTAAAACATAACATCAAATCATAATCTTTTTTGGATTAGTATTTAAATCCATAATTAAAGGTATCTCTCACTTACATCATGATTCACTTGACTTCCATTAGAGTATCTTCTTTTGGATGTCTTTAAAATAATACTTCTTAACATGTTCTATACATTCGGTCACCCCTCATTTAAATCAACTACAAAATCCTTCCAATTATTCTCTAGAATAATTTCATCAATATGCCTTCTATATTCCTTATTTACAAGTTCATTGATAATATTGATTGGTTTTCGAACAAATTGCTCATATTATATATCAAACAATTTCAACTCCTCCATAGAATACATAGATACATCATTAATAACATATTCAACCTTCTAAATAACTTGAATCCTAAGGAGGTATGTTATTTCCCTAATTATTTCCATCTCAAAAAACAATGACATCAGTTTTGTAAAATCATTAACTATTTTTTCCCAATTATAACCTCATAATATACCGTCTATGTATATGATTAGCATCAGTAGTTATTATTTAGTTTTTAAAAAAAACTTTTTTGATCCAGAGAAAATATTTCAAAAATCAATTTCATCTTATATTAATTTAAAAAACAATACAAATTATATGTCACTTAAAATAATGGTTAAATTTTTTTATTAAATGGAATAAATTTTCTAAAGAAATTTAAATTTATTATCACTCCAGTTATTGAATTCTAAAATATTATTTAATAATACTATAAAAAAATAATATCATTCCAAGAATTTGATATATCTTAAATAATATTTGAATTCCCTCCACAAAAACTATTTCGGTTGATTAAATCCTAGAAACTAGTATATATGTCTCTTAATCATCTAGTAAGTAACCAACCATAAAAATAACTTATTAAAATTATTTCAAAACAAGATATCACTTTAATTCTCCAAAGACCATTTGGGTCTCAAATTATTGATAATTAAGAAAAACACTTACATAGTAAACCCATATATTACTAGTGGTTACTTACATATAGTATACATTTTTTCACCAAATTAACCCTTTTAAAATAAATCATTTTTTTCAAGACACATGTTCAATACTTTCATATTTACATCTTCTTTGTCATTAACAATATCACATCCTATAAAAACATTTTAAAACATGTGATGTTCACAAAAATTAGTGTAAAAACATAAAAGACCAAAATCTATTAATATCAGGAAAACCCATTAAAAATTTCCTTAAATCAAACTTTTTTAGCTTGAAACGTTAACCACTATTTCAAAAATATAATTATCATACCTTTTGAAAATTGAACATTTTTTCATAAACCCTATATGAAAGCATATAAAAGATACGTAGGTAAATTGGGCCATAATTATACATGATTGGAATAACCATACAGACAACATTCATAAAAGAAACTCTGACCAATGGAATAACTATATGGTTGAATTCTATACCAAATACGTTGGAGTTTATAATGTAGCAACCCTTCCTTGGTTTATCACGAAACCAACCATCATTGTTCAATCACGTAAACACCCATCAAATTATTAATTACCATTATATAATCTAAACACATAAAATCATGAAATTTCATTATTAAATTATCATTTTAACTCATAAGAAAACATTTCAACCTATTAAAATAATCAATCCATTTTCAAAATCCATTTCAATGATTTAAAAAGAGATTTTTCAACCAATGTTCCCAATGCACATTGAATCATTTGAATGAAATTCTAAAATTCCCATTTGAAAAAATTACTGACCTTAAAAATAGATTAATAAAAACTATTTTTAATTAAATGGATATTAATAGATATATATTTATAAAATAAATCATTAAAACATTTAAAATTGGGTTTTAGTTAAAAATTGCCTTACATTGAGCCTGACTCATCACAAATGATTTTCATATTCATAAATATTGAACATAGGTTAATTTTTTGCTTTGATGATAACTTTTTTAATGTTTATTCTTACTTTTATATAACTTATTATCTTTTTATAACAATAACATATTTATTTAAGCTCAAGTAAGATGTTTTGATGATATTCAGTACATAAATCTAAAATGAACTTAGTATAATTTCTGTAGTAAAAGTTTTTTTTATTCCATAATATCCAGAATAATACTAATGAAATAGTAATTAATTTTATTCATAAATTGTACTTTTCCTTAAAAACATTAATTATGGATATCAAAATCCAATTGTATTACAATCATGTAGACGGTAAGCCAAACGTTCATATGAGTAACATTTTCATTTTTCAGTGATGATTATAAGAAAAGGGTAAGTATTGTTTTTTATTACAATAATTATATTTATTTGTTTAATATCGTATTATTCATTTACATATACTTATATATATCATCAATGGGATGTATGTATTAAAAACGAATCACACTGCTTATTAGTGGTGATTGTTCCCACGTACGCATAAACGATGTTATCATTTTTATGTACTTTGAAATGTTAAAAATAAAGTGATATATTATGATTAAAAAATGATACATATTTCATGAATATCATAAATAAAATTTAATTCCTTCATTATAATCAGTCTTAAGAGAATTTTATGGAAAATATTATATCGATCTGTGATGCGTTAGTTTGCCATAGAGAATAAAAATTAATACTTTTCTTATTTAATGGAAGTGAATATGAATTTAGAAGATTATATAACATATTAAAATTTAAATATATTGATTATATTGGATTTATTATTTAATCATGGTTGAATAATATTTTATTGATGTTTACGAAGAAATAAAATTGAAACACTTAATTAAATGTGATACCGCATCTTCAGATAATCACAGTTGATTAACACATTAATACGTCAATGGAGGATGCTCTGCCTAATATAGGCCTTTATAATGTGGGACGGGATACATGGATGAAATTTTCGTAGATAGTTTACAAACAAAATAGGTTATGAGGTGTGAGTAATAGAGAATAATAAGTGCATTTTTATAATATAAGGGAGGGGAACTTTATGAATTCTTCAAAATAATGAATTAATATAATTTAATTTTCTAAAAAAATGTAATTAAAAAGATTTTTATCAATTATATAATGATTATGGGTCAATATAATTATATCCAATTAATTTTATACAAGTATTTACTATTTTTTAATCCTTATATTTTTGTTTTAATGCTTAATTATCCATTTAAATTTTTATCTTGATATAATGTAATTTCCATTTAAGGTTAATATAATTACTATAAAATGAAAAAAACAATTAAATGATTCGTTGATTACATTTTGAATCTTCTCTTAGGATTTTTTCCAAATGTTATATTTTTATGAATTCTATATCAGTTAATAAAATTTAATTTATTTTAAAATAAAATTTATGTTAATTTTGACACTATTAAGTACTTGATGTTTTTGGAAATATCATAATAACATGATATATTCTAATAAAATCTCTTAAACCCTAACTAACATGTAAAATTCATCTATAAAATTATGGTATGACATTAGTTATCCCAAAATATATTTATTTTAATATTTTTTGTAAAATTTATTTGATATATCCTTTAATTAAACAATAAATGCATCATCAGTATGTCACTATTTAACGTAATTATTTTATCAATAAAACTATAAATAAATTACCATGATATATATAATTTTCTTAAAATCCATTTAAGATTAATAATTTAACATATCTCTTATATTACCCCACCTTAAAAATATTTCTTCTCATAATTACCAAAGAATTAAAAAATTGACTTTCCTTTGAATATAATTTTATAAAGGTTATATTCTCATCAAAAGGACACAAATAGTATCATAACTGATCCTTTAATTCTTAGGGAATAAAATTAATCATCACGTAAAATTATTAAATGTGTTAGGGTAATTTTATAATATTTATAATACTATTTCTACCACTAATTACATAATTTACCCATAACTATGGTAAAAAAATACCAATGTTACAATTCATATTTTCCCAAAAATAAAAGGGACTTATTATTACATTTACCGATTCATATTAAAAATATATAATCCATTATATAAAATTAAAAACATAGAAATTTCTAAAATAAATTAAAATTTAACTCATTGACAAAATGAATAAATAGGTTTTTTAAGTAAAACCCTTCAAAATATTGAAATGTTTTACTACACTAATTCAATTTTAAATTGATTAAAATATCCAAAAATGGATTAAATAAAAAAAATATCTATTTATAATTTAAAATTAGCCTAAAATATAATCTAAAAATATAAATTAATCCGACAAAAATTCAATTTTTCATTAAAATACAATATTTGTACAGAATTCATCAGAAAATTATTCTTTTAAAAAATAACAAAAATTAAACCTAAGTAAATTTCAATCCTTAATTTTCAAGTAATAATTATATTTTGTAAAATATAATTTATAAATGTATAAAAACTATATTTAAAACAATTGTTCCACCATAAGGTGATAAATTGGTTTATAAAAAAGTACTTCTTTTATACTTAAAGTATGATTTTTTTTTTATATCATGTATTGAAATTATATATGATGAATTTTAAATATTATATTGAATAATATATATATATCGTTAAAATAATCCAAAATTAGTGATTTTATAATTTATTAGTATGAAACACACTAGTGCATATTTAAATAGTTTTTTAGAAAAATCATATCCTTTTTATTTAATAAAGGGGTTTAAATTCATTTATAATTAATGGGTAACTATATAATTAATTATAAATACATTTGTAACCCATATTTTCATAAATCATTTTATCATTTTCATACCCTCCATTTTAAAAACTAGCTTATAATGGTAACATTTAAATAATAATATTTAGTTATTCATTTAACCTCAATGTGACATAGCATATATTCTATCAAACATAGTGTTTCCTTTTAAAATATTTGGATGCTAAATTTTCCCCCATTAATAAATTGTTTAAACACAATTAGAACTAGTGAATGGTAAGAGGGTTTGGACTATTCAAAATAATTTTTTTGAAACTCATATCAGAGCAAGGATTAATGTAACTTCCATTCTAAAATAAAGAAATGTATGTTTAAAGGTCAACTGATATAACACATACTGGGTTTTCATTTATGAAAACATGGGCATGGAAGATAAAACTAACTATAAAGGTTCAATTTAGAGTGATAGAGAACATGTTCATGAAAACGTTAATAAAACCCCATTTATATGTGATGGGTTAAAAGGTCATGATATTGTTTTTTATGTTCCTTTTCAATTAGTTGAGAAATTATTTTACTACCTAGACTAAGAACAAAAGGGAATATACATAGATTACATATAGAGTTTCATCTATTAATAAATTTGCAACATAAAATCATATTTTCCTCCATGTAATGAGTATTCATGATGAATTTTTAAAGCTTGAATCCCTTGAATAAACTTCTAGAGAATCACATAATTCAAAAATGATAAACTATATATTTATACTATATTTATAAATTAACCAAAACAAAATGGTAGAACAATATAATTTAATTACACAAAATTAAAAAAACTTATATAAAGTAAAACTACATCAATATAAAAACATAAAAAAACACCCAAAGTTCAACATAGTCTATTCAATAAATAACTATCCATGAAATTCCTCAAAATAATCCATATTATGATTGAAACCCAAAATCCAGAAAGATTTGATCAAATGGTCTTCCAAGATAAATTTTAAGAATTATATTAGAAAAACATCAGTAAATCTTAATTCCTCATTCTAAAAATAAATGTTCGATAATCACACATTCTCCATGTATGATATCCATTTCCATAAAAACATGAATTAACACAATTCCAAATTAAAATCATATTTCACTTGAAAATAAAATTCAAATAGTATTCCTAATAATATTATATTTCCCTAAATCTTATAGTTTTACCCAATATATAATTTTTATAAAATTACATTAATAACTTAATTAAAAATTTGTTTTTCAATCCCAAGTATATATATAAATCATATTTTCCCAAAATGATATTAACCTGTATTCAACAGACTATTTAAATAAAGGAAAAAATTATACTAATGTGGAGATAATGTAGACTAATTGTATGTGATGCATCCTTTTCACCCTTCAGTTGTGGATTTTATTCTAGTGGTCTTACCAGACACGATGTTTTTTCACCCATCCCATGGGTTTTTCTATTTTATAAAACTATATGATTCACATAACACTCCCTAAATGTGATAAAATTGTAAAAAATAAATGTCTCCAAAAGTACAACTAGTCACCGTAAAATTTCATAATATAAACAAACAAAGGGGGTTTCAAGACTATTAACTTCTGATAAACCTTAAAATTATAAACCAATTATTATATCCCTAAATCTTAAGAAAACATCCTAATATCTAATGATGTCCAAACCCTAATTTGATACCAACTAGAACGACATGACCTTGAACATAATTTATTCTAATTATTATAAAACAAGGAATCACTTTCATTCCAAAAAGATATTTTTGGTATAGAGTAATATAGAATTACTAAAAACTCATAAATTGTAAACCCACACATTACAGGTGGGTATTTATACACCATTTTATTTTTCAACCAAATCAAACTCTTTTAAAATAAAACATTATTTCTTTTTATGACAGATGTTCAATACTTTCATCAGGAAATCTTCTTTTTCCATACCAATATTATGTTCGATATAAATCAATTTAAAAAATTTCATGGCCACAAAAATTTCAGAAAATTAATTAAAAGAAATGAAACTATTAGTATAGTATAAACCCATAAATAATTTCTTTAAAAATGTACCTTTTAATCCTAAAAAAGGAATCATTATATCACAAAGTTCATTATCTTATCTTTTGAAAATAAAATTATTTTTATGAAAAAACATATAAAAACAAATAAAAGATAAATATTTAACATGGGACATTATTTAATAGAATGGAATAACCCTGAATTTTAATCCTATACATTTCATTCTTATAAGTTGAATAACCATACGTTTGACATCTATACCCAATGCATTGTAGGTTATAATATAACAACCCATCCTTGGATTATCACAGAACCACCTGTCATTGGTCTCTCATGTCACCACCCATCAAATATCCAAGTATAATTATATAAATAAATTCATAAAATCATTCAATTTCACTATTAAAATTTCATTTTAACTCATAATAAAAAATTTCAAGCTATTGAAATAATTAATCCATTTTCGAATCCCATTAAAATCAATTAAAATATATTTTAATATAAAAGTGTCTCTTACCACTTTGAATTAATTTAATGAAATTATGAAAATAAAATTTTATAATAATAAATTCTATAAATATAAATTCATGAAAATAATTATTAAGAACAAATATATGAAAGGTAAATATTTAAAAAATAAATGATTAAGACATTTAAAATGATATTTTTATTTAAAAATTCCCTTACCTTGTGTCTGAATCATAACCTACAATCTATATATTCCTGAGTATCAAAAATAGTTTAATTATTTAAATGATTCATAAAATTTTTAATTTTAATTATTCCTTTTATAACACTGATTACCATGATATAACTATTACTTAATTATTTACGATCACATCAGATGTTTTGATGATATTCGGTAGATGAGTCCAAAATAAAATTGGTATGATGTCTGTAGTCAAAGATGGTCATTAGTACATCATCTCTAGAATAATATTCATGAAATAATAATCAATATTATACATAAATTATATTTTTAAATCAACCCATATTTATGGTTATGAAAAATGAACTACGTTATAATCATGGTGATGGTAAGTCGTACATACGCATGAGTAACAATTTCATTTTTCAATGATCATTATAGAAAGAAGGTAAGTATAATTTTATCTTACCAGAATGATAATACTATAATTAATATAATAGTATTAATTTAAATGTACGTATATATATCATCTATGTGATATGGGTATGAAAAAGAAGAATCACATTTCTTCGTTAAGGTGATAGTTCAAATGTATGCACGAACGATGTTATAATTTTTATTGGAATGGAGATGTAAAAAGGTAAATAATATATTTTTATTTAATAATGGAAAATATTTAATTAATATCATATATTTAAATAAATTCCATCATTATAACTAGTCTTGAAAAACAATGATTAAAAAATAATTATATTGGTTTGTAAGGTGGTAGTTTGCCATACACATAAACGATTAATTATTCTCTCATTTAAAAAATGTTGAGATAGATATAGTTTATCATATTAATGTAATAAAATATCATTATTATTCGGATAATGGATATATTATTTCATCATGTTTGAAGAAGATTTTATGGAAATATAATAAGAAATAAAATAAAATCTCTTAATTGAAAACCATAACACTTCTTTGATTAACATCTTAACACCTCTAGGAAGGGTTTTATAACAAAACAAAGGCCTCTAGAATGTAGGAAGGCATTGTATTAAGGTATTTTGTCATAGAATTTCTGAACCAAAAATGTTTTCTTGTGTTAGGAATATAGAAGAAGATGTCCATTTTTATAAGAGAAGGGAGGGGTAATTTTGGAATTCTTAAAAATATTTAATTAATATAAATTATTTTCATATTAATAAATCCTCAAAATATGTTTATTTAAATTATAGGATGATTAAGGGATGAAATAAATTCTAATAATGAAAATAAGACTTATTTTTAATATTTTGTTGTCCTTATTTTTTTATCCATTATTTAATCTTTTATTTCATACAGTGATATAATGTAATTTAAATTTTGGGCAATAAAATAATTACGATAAAATGAAAACGTACAATAAAAAGAAATTGATGAAATTTTTATACGTATATCAATTAGCTGGCCTGATTTAATATTTTATTAATTTTATCTCATTTAATAAATTGTTATTTGTTTTAAAATATCATTTATGTGAATTTTGACACTATTCATTACTTAACATTTTAAAAATATCATAACAACATAATATCTTCTAAAAAAATCTTAACTAATCAATAAAATGTAAAATACATCCATAAAATTAATTGATATCATTAATTATCTTAAATTATATTTATTTTAATATTTTTATAATCATTTATTTGATATTTTCTTTTGATGAACAATTAATTCATTATCATTGTGTCATAATTTTAATTACTTATTTTATAAATAAAAATAATAAATAAATTACCATAATTTATATAAAAATATTATATTTCCAAATAAAATTTATACTTGAACACATCACTTATATAACCCCAAATTAAAAAATATTTCTAATATTAAAAGGAAAATATTTACAAAATTGACATTCCTTTGAATATAATATTTGAAAGGTTATATTCTCATCCAAAAGGCCAAAAATGGTCTTATACCAAATCAACTAATGTATAGTTCTAAAACATTATCATAAAATAAAATTAATACACATGTTAGGTTAATTTTATAAAATTTATAATATTATTTTTACCCTTAATTACTCGATTTACCCTTAATTGTTGTAATAAAAATTGCCATATTTACTATTCCGATTATGTCCAAAAATAATGGGGAAATATTTAATAAAATTGGATTTTTTTTATTCCAAATATGGAATAATTTTTTTAATATTAAAATCATATATATTTTAGAAAGTAATTAGAAATTATTCCCATTGATGGAAGGAGAAAAAATGGTTTTTAAGTAAAATCCCAAAAATATTGAAATGTTTGTATATCTAAATTAATTGTGAAATTTATAAAAAATGAACTAAATTGGATTTAATGATAAATAATTATATAATTATCATTTAAATATAGTTTAAAATATATTCTAACAATTTAAATAAATTAGAAAAAAATAGTTTTCAATTAAAATAAAATATTTTTCACTATTTATCAGAAAATGAATCATATCAAAAATGACAAAATTTTAAATGAAGTAAATATTTATACATCACTTTCAAAGAAAAATGTTTATTTTTTTATATAGAATTTATAAAAATGTCAAATATGGTTTTAAAAAATGTGTTCCATTAAAAAGCAGTAAAAGAACTATTTTTAGAAAAATAAATTTTTTATATTTAAAATTAGACATGTTCTTATATCATGATTTTAAAACACCTAATATGAATGTTAAATATTATATTGAATATTATCTATATATATAGTTAATATAATCTGAAAATATTTATTTTATTATTTATTAGCATAAAACAAACTTGTTCATATTTAAATAGTTTTTTAGAAAAACATTTCTATTTTTTAAAAAAGGGGTTTACATTAATTAATAATTGATTGATCCCATTATAATTAATTATATATGTGTGTAAAAAATATTTACATAATTTAGTTAATCATCTTCATATGTTTCATTCTAACGTCTAGCTTATAATGGTAACATTTATATAATAATATTTAGTTGTTGGTTTAACCTTGATGTGGCATGTCAATTATGCTATCAAACATAGAGTTACATTTTCAAATTGTTGTATGTTACATATATTTGCCTTTATTTTTAGTATATAATCTACATGCAAATATTTCTTTATATAATATCACATTCCAAATCTCAATATGGTAATTTATGAAAACTCATTTTTTATGGATACTGTGATCATGTAACCTATTAAATTACACCAAATTCTAATTTTTATCCACTTAACATCTTACTACACTAATTTAATCCATGTGGTATATTTTCACTTTTGGAAATTATTATTTTTTGAAATGTGAAAAAATGTATTTCTCAACAATTATCATTTATTGATTTTATATTTGAGTCATTTTTTCACCAATGATATTTTACTAATAAATTGAATATTTGTTTTTCATCCATTAGGGTAATTATTTAATAACATTATATTTTATTTTATCTTCTAACTCTACATTGGAGTCATTATATTCTGATATACTTTTATATTCTCTAGAATTTCTATCACAATCATCCTTATAGATATATATATTTTCTCTAGATTAAAATGTTTAGATATAATTATAGACTTTCCATCAGTAATATTGATATTATTTCACTTCGAAACATTCTTGATCCTACTATTAAAATATTTATATTCTCAAATGATTGTTTCTTAAAAATTAAATACACCTTTGTCTACAATATCACTATATTTTCCTCATATACAATTGTATTATGAATATATAATAGACTATAAAAAACTCTAAAATGATTTAGAGAAATATTTATCGAATTCCACAACACACAAAATGTTATCTTCTCTTTAGGACATAATAATTCTTTTTTTCATTACGCACCATACTTTCACATCCTCTTTAAAATAGTTCCTTGGAGTTCCAATCTTAATGTTTATTTCATTTCTAGGTTATTCATCTTGTGATTTCTCTTTTCAATAAACAATTTTTCTTTCATGGAGTTTTTAAAGATGGTATATCTTGTTTGAGTAATAATTTCTCAATATAATTATAAACATTGATAGATACATACTCTAGATGTCTGTCTGATTATAAGATTTTAAATATCCATTAAGTATAATTTTCAACTCACCACTGGTATCATGTGATATAACCCATACGCTTTTTATCTATTTTTATGAACAATATTTACCCCCTTCTATTGTAATAATATATAGAAGTTTTAAATAATTATCACTAGTTTCTCTTGTTTGTGTTATGGGACCAAAAACATCATTATAATATAAAGAAAATTATTGAAAGGTTTATAACCTCATTATCCTATAAGTATTGTATACTATGTTACCTTTCAGACATGCATAATAATAACTTTCCCTATCTTTTTATATATTAAGAATTTCAATCATAGATGAATTTTATAAATTGTCTTTTTATAAATTTTTGTGTATATTTCTAGGTTGTCTACAGATAAAAATATTTTACTCATCCATTGTAAGGACAAATTAATACACTATTCTTTTCATATGACAATGATGATGGGATTTTTGTTTACATTGTATTAAATTTTGTATCATAAAGAAGCCCATATAAACTAGATTTTTTTTAAGATATTGAACATGAAACAAATGAATAGAATGAATAATAAATATAGAAAAATATTTATAAGCTAAATATTGATTCTTAAATTGAGTATTTGTAATAGTGAACATTTTAGAAACCACTAAATAACTCCTTCCTCCAATGGATTACTCTAGCCTTAGGATCTTCATTCCAAATAAAAGGATTACCAACCACTAAATGGGTTTTAATTAATTCTCCAAGAATAAAATAGTGACTCATAATGAACTATATTTGGGCATAGCATTCATAAATTGATGCTAGATTTTTCTAGGGGGTCAAATCCCTTTTATAGACTCTCTTAATTAATTAAATATATTTAATGTGTTCTATCATGGGGTTCCATTACATGGCCTAAACATATCACATCCCATCTGTGTGTTTCATTAATGGGACACATAAATGAATATTTTTTTTATGAAAAACCCTAAATGAAAAAGTTCTATTTATTTACAGTTGATTATATCTAAGTAATGATGTGGTATTTTAGATTCCATATGATATGATATATCTAATGGTATGATATCACATTTTGGATAACCAACTATAAAATATGATGGAAATACAATTGTAAGATATGATATATGAAAAAATAGATAATATTGAATGATATGATTAATCACTATTGGAAATGAAGGTTATAGTAACGGTTCTAAATCATTGGTATAGGCTGGAAAACCATTGGTATAGCCTATACCAACATTTTTTCAAACTGTAGGGAAGTAAGTTTTGAGGAAAGCCCTATCCCAACGGTTTGATCTAAACTATTGGTATAGGCCACTATATATATTGATTTACCAACAGTTATAGGCAAACCATTAGTATATGTTTGTATAGCATTTTTACCAATGGTTTCATTGAAACAGTTGGTATATATTAAAGACTAAACACTATACCAACCGTTTTAAAACCATTGGGATAGTTTTTAAATTTTGATCAAAGTATACCAATGGTTTAAAACTGTTGGTATTGTTTATTTCCAGAACTATTGCACAGCAGCCCATCTAGTATCCACTCTAGTATACACCTGCATAAAAAATAGCACAAAAAACACATACAAACAGACTTATAACAACAAAAAACACCTTCAATAGCACAAAAAACACATAAACCATCATAATCTTCCAACCATGTCATGTACTACAATTCTTCATTTCAATCTTCATATGACAACAATATTCCAGTAGAGTTGAATAACAGTTTCAATAACTCATACATTATTTACACCCATTTCAATCTTCATAGGACAACCACTCTTCCAATAGTAACTCACCTCACCCCTACACAACCCCCCAACCAGTACAGCCCCCCCACCTCCCCATCAAATACTAATAGGCAGAATAGTCTGAGAAATACTTATTAGAGTTGAATAGGAGTTTGAAATTAGGTCACATCCCTTTTTTCGGATTCTAGATTTGGGTATGTAATTATTTTTGGTGCTTTTTGTATTGAACTTGTATTTTTTATAATATATGGTGAAACGGTATTTTTTTAGGTGTCTCATCACTCATGACCCCATGAGTGAAACTACCCAACTCGTGAAAAAGAGTTTTCAACTATTGTTAATGAGTATAAATTTCAGAGACACCACTTCTTTGATTAGATACATGTTATATATACAAACTGAATGTCATAGTAATATAATTTATTCTAATATGACTAAATCGTTTTCAGATGTGTTGGATAAAATACATGTAGATGTTCAAATTTGAAATTGAATATATTATTTGTAAAGGAAATGTCAGTTTTGATGACCTAAGAAGGAAGATGAAGGAGGTAGGGGTGTTAATGTCAGATATTGGGGGAATGGTAATGGCTTTGTTGTTAGACTCTATAGTGGTAATAACAAAATATACTTGGGTATTGGTTTTTATTCACATGGTGATAATGTCCAAATTGGTTGAATAAGTGGATGTTGAACATGTGTCTAATCCAAAGTGTGTCGTGATGCATATGAGGTTGAAAAAAATAATCCCCTTCTAGGATGGGTTATAGTCATACATGGTGTACTACTGGTTAATGTAAGGGTGACACTTCTTTATTCCATGATAAAAATAATTGATGAGACCCTCTCATGCTTAATAGTGAGAATAAAAGTGACAACACATAATATCCACACAAAAATTGGATCTAACTGAGTCATGCCCCAAATACCCTCTTTAACCCAACCATCCTACCATAATACTTTGACAAGTGGCATCATATTCCCTCGCTACAATTTCTTAATGTTGTGAAATAAAACCCCTCAATGTTTGAAATTGTTAGGTTTTGGGTGATCATAATAAGATCTTTTAACAACGAAAGAACACCCAAATATAATCTATTCTCAAACAAAAGAAACATTTATAGAGAATGAAAAACATTTAAAAATGGATTTTACCAAGGAGTGGTTTTATTCTTCCTAAATATAAAGTGAAAGTTTGATGATGCATGCTATGAAACTGAATTTGAAAATGGGGTATGGAAATTGACCCGTGGTTCCATGGTCATTACAAAATGAGTAAAGTATGGAAATATTTACATGATTTAAAATTCAGGTAGAACTGAAATGATTACAAGTGTAACTTGTGATGGACTAAAAGAATGTGACTATAATCTTATTGAACTTAGTGAGAATAATATTAATGTTTTTAAGGCTATGAATACTAAATGGTACACGTATGGTGTGATCTATTGATCAGAGAATGATTCCACCACATTGTTCTTTGGATTGAGGCAGGTTTGTCTTATACACGTAAAAAATAACCAATATATTGTTGTCCTAAAGTATCAACAAAATCGAAAAACATTTGATCAGTTTTCTGTATCCCAGTTGTTGATTTCAATTAAAATGTTGTCCATTTTAAAACAATTTAGACACTTAGAGTGATATCGATCACACCGTGCCTCCGATGGTGGTGGGGTTGACTCATACATGTCTCAAATGACACATATATCATTGTACTAAAGTAGTAATACAATATGAAAGCGTTTGCTCAGTTTTATGTTTGCAAGTTGTTCTTTGAACTTAAAATCCTATCCATTTCAAATAAAAGAGAGACACTTTGTGTGATACCGGCCACACCATGCCCCGGATTGAGATGGGGTAGACTCATACACATTACAGATGACTCATGAATCATTTTCATAAAGTATCAATAGAATATGAATGTGTTTGGTCAGTTTTATGTATTTCAGTTGTTGTTTTCACTTAAAATGTGTTCCTTTTAAAATAAAGGTGAGACACTTTCAGTGGTGTCGGCCAAACTGTGCCTCAGATTGAGATGGAGTTGACTCATACATGTCACATACGACCCACGAATCATTTTTCTAATGTATCAATACAATCTGAATAATTTTGGTCAGGTTTCCATATTTCGGTTGTTTTTACTTAAAATGATGTCCATTTTAAACAAAAGAGATACAGTTAGAGTGATACCGGCCACACCGCACATTGGATTGAGGTGGGGTTGACTCCTAAATGTGACATATGACCCCTTGATCGTTTTCCTAAAGTATTAATAGAATAAGAATTCATTATGTAAATTTTACGTATGTCAATTGTTGTTTTCACATAAAATGATGTCCATTTTAAAAAAAAGAGAGACATTTTGAGTGGTGTCGGCCACACCGCACCTCAGATTGACGTGGGGTTGACTCGTACACATCAAATATCACCCATGGATCTTTTTTCTAAATTTTCAACAGATTCTGAATGCATTTGGTCGTTTTTCCATGTGTCAATTGTTGTTTTCACTTAAAATGATGGTCATTTTAAACAAAAGAGATACACTTTTAGTGGTGCTGGCCACACCATGCTTTGGATTGAGGTTGGGTTGCCTCATACACATCACATATGGTCTATGGATCGTTTTCCTAAGGTTTTAATAGAATCTGAATGCTTTTGGTTAGTTTTCTATATGTCAGTTGTTGTTTTCACTTAAAATGATGTCCATTTTAAGCAAAAGAGAGACATTTTGAGTGGTTTCAGCCACACCACACCTCAGATTGAGGTAAGGTTGACTTGTACACATCACAAATGACCCATGGATCGTTTTCCAAAAGTACAAACACAATATTAATGCATTTGGTTAGTTTTCTGTATGCCAGTTGTTGTTTTCACTTAAAATCCTATCTATTTCAAATAAAAGTGAGATAGTTTGAGTAGTTTCGGCCACACCGGCCTTCGGATTGAGGCGGGGTTAACTCGTACACATCACTTATGACCCATGATCGTTGTCCTAAAGTTTTAATATAATCTGAATGCCTTTGGTTGGTTTTATGTATGTTAGTTGTTGTATTCAATTAAAATGATGTCCTTTTGAAACAAAAGAGAGACACTTTGAGTGGTGTCGGCCACACCGCACCTCAGATTGAGGAAGGGTTGACTCATAAATGTTAAAAATGACCCATGGATAGTTTTCCAAAAGTATAAACACAATCCAAAAGTGTTTGGTCATTTTTTTATATTCCAGTTATTTTTACTTAAAAGAGTATCCATGTTAAACAAAAGAAAGACACTTTGAGTGGTACCGGCCACACCGTGCCTCATATTGAGGTGAGGGAGACTCGTAAATGTCACAAATGACCCATGGATCCTTATCCTAAGGTATAAATAGAATTCAAATGAATTTGTTCAGTTTTATGTATGCCAGTTGTTGTTTTCACGTAAAATGTTGTCCATTTCAAAGAAAAGTGAGACACTTTGAGTGGTGTCGACCACACCACACCTCAGATTAAGTTTTGGTTGACTGGTACACGTCAAAAATGACCCATGGATAGTTTTTTTGAAGTATCGACACAATATGAATGAGGTTTGTAGGTTTTTCATATGCCAGTTGGTGTTTTCACATAAAATGTTGTCCATTTCAAATAAAAGTGACACACTTTGAGTGGCACCGGCCTCACCGCGCCTCGGATTGAGACAGGGTTGACTCGTACACATCATAGATGACCCATGGATCGTTTTGTTGAAGTATAAACACAATATGACTATGTTTGGTCAGTTTTCCATATTCCAGTTGTTGTTTTCACTTCAAATGTTATCCATTTCAAATAACAGTGAGACACTTAGAGTGATACTAGCCACACCATGCCTCAGATTGAGGCAGGGTTGAATCATACACGTCACAAATGACCCATTGATTGTTGTCCTAAAGTATCAATAGAATCCAATTGTGTTTTGTTGGTTTTTTGTATGTTTGTTGTTTTTTTCAATTAACATGTTGTCCATTTAAAATAAAAGTGAAACACTTTGAGTGGTATCGGTCACACTGTGCCTCGTATTGAGGTGGGGTTGACTCATTGATATCAAAAATGAGTCATGGATCATTGTACTAAAGTGTAAACACAATCTGAATCCATTTGGTCAGTTTTCTGTATGTTAGTTTTTGTTGTCATTTAAAATGTTGTCTATTTCAAATAAAAGTGAGACACATTGAGTGGTACCGGCCACACCGTGCCTTGGTTTGAGGTGGGGTTGACTTGTACACATTACTTGGGTGTTTTGAGTGTCTTCATGTATGGATTGAAGATCTGGGTGAGCCTAATACTCTCCTTACTCTCTCTTTTCAAATAGGTTTTGCACACTTCTCTCATATTCTTCTGAAGATCTAAAACCCTCTTTTTTGTTGAGATTTAGGGCGAACCTTGAAGAGAGGCTATATTGGGAACCAGGGTCCTAGGAGGAGGGTTGGGGGGCTGTCTGGGGGCTGTCTGGGTTCCAGAGAGGATGGTGGGGGGGGGATGTTCAGGGGGGATGTATCTAAAACTATATCTAGGTATCCTACATGGTATTCCAACTGGATTGAAAACTGCAGAGCGGTGTCATCCTAAAGCACGGCCAAATCATGACATTACCGTGGCATGACCGCGGAGTGTTGGCCTGGTCCAACGATAGTTGTGGGGCAGCATCTTCTCAGCCAGGAGTGAAGGGATCAGGAGGAGGCAGGGCAACATTCCAGTCATCGCCTTCCTCCCCATTAACAATGGGTGGGTAATGTATCTAAAACTCGATCAAGGTATCATACATCGAATTACGATAGGAATAAGAACCATCATGGGATGTTGTCCTAGAGAAGGTCCAAATCACGGCATTACCATGGTGTGACTGTGGTGTGACCGCAGCGTGACCGCGAGATGTTGGCCCGATCGAGCGATATTTGTGAGGCAACATCTTCTGGCCATGAGCGATGTGAGAGGGAGGAGGTGGGAAAACATTACGTCCATATCCTCCCTCCCCATTAACTATAGGTGGGTAATGTATCTAGAACATTATATATGTATCATACATCAAATTCGGACAAGACTGTGAAATGCCGCAGGGTGTCATCCTAGAGTAGGGCCAAATCATGGCATTACCGTGGCATGACCGCGGCGTGACCGTGGCATAACTGCGGCCTGACCATGGTGTAACTGCAGCGTGACCACGGCATAACCCCTAGGTGACCTCGGTGTGACCGTAGCCTGTTGGCCCGGTCCGGTGACATCTGCGGGGCTACATCTTCTGGCGAGGAGTGAAGGGAGTAGGAGGAAGCGAGGTAACATTCCAGCCTTCGCCTCCCTCCCCATTAACTATGGATGGGTAATGTATCTAAAACTATATCTATGTATCATACATAAAATTCTGATAGGACTGAAAACCATCGTGTGGTGTCATCCTGGAGAAGAGCCAAATCACGGCATTACTGTGACGTGATCGTGGCGTGACCGCGGTGTGACTGCGGCGTGACCGCGGTGTGACCATGGCTTGACCGCGGTGTGTTGGCCTGGTCCAGCGACATCCGAGGGGCAGCATATTCCTTTCAGTATTTCAAATAAATCCTATCTAGTTGTCCTACACATTATAGAAACTGATCTTATGTTATAAAAACATACTGTAGATTCAGGATTGTTGTATGATAAAAATATATATTTTATATTCGTTGTTTTTAAAAGTGGTAATAAGTAGTTGAAACTGCTAATTGAGAGTCAAATTATGCATGTGTATCACTTATCAATGCTATATGCATTTCTTGGAACTCTAATAATTAAACTTCAGTCACTTTGAGAACAATAGAATTTGAGAATGTTTTAACATATCAGGATGCAACACAAGTCTTATGGGAGAATTAAAATATGTAAAAAATTAGATGTGCATCGAGGCTAGAAAAACACCCCCAAATAGTTTTAAGATGAATCTTATGGTGGGGAGAACCATAACCCTAAAAAGTGTTAAACAATGTCACCATCAGTGTTTTTAGATATATAGGATTGGGTAAACACCATAAGGGTTGGCCAATAGGCCAAGAAAACACCAAAAATGGGTTTCGCCATAAGATAAGGTCACAACTGACGGGATAGAAGAAATCAACTATTTAATATGTTCTAACATGGGATCGTCGGAAGGTTGTAGTGAGAAGCACAATGACACAATGTCTAAAGGGAAACGAATCAACTGAAAAGAATAATACACCCTAAACTATCGCAATGAGTTTTCGCAGACAGAACACCTCCGTTTGAGGTGTTTTATTATAAAAACATTCCATTATTTATCAAATGAAATAATTTCATTAAAGAACACTTATTCAAGATATTCAATTCAATATAATTAAGTAGAATTAAGAAATAAGCTAAATTCAATTTAAAGTATTATTAAATTAAAGAGGCTACGAGAGGGACTCTACCTCATGGTGGAACCAAGTCGTCCACTTCGGATCTTGAAGCTTTCTAACTAAAATGTTCTGCTCCTCCACTAGGTATACACACCTTCACACACATGCAAGGAAACCTATCCCCTATGCACACACCTGCATGGCCATGAGAATGTACAAGGGGATCCTTGCACATATGCTTATATGCATATATCAGTATCTACTCACCTGCGTATGGATTATACATATATACATGGGAACACCTAGCTCCATACGTGCATAATCACTTCCATGGGTTACTATACACATAATGAGGGAACCCACATACGTATACTTACTTACCTATGCACACACAGGTGAGTCTCCCTTGACATGGCGACTCGAAACCAGTGATAAGGGATCAACTCACTACACAAAGGATATTAATAACCTTAAAACACCTGAAGGACACTACATAACTAGTGAGAATCCAACCAATGGCATTAAAGCCTTGCCTATATTGGCAGTGGAGAACCAAATCCACCCGAACCAAAACGAAACGATCCAACGCCCTATCAAAAACATAATAATTAGTAAAACACACTAAATACACAATTACATAAGGTGTGAGACATGTAGTAACCATATAATATTACCTCGAATCAAAGCTGGCAGACTAAATCAATCTGAACTCCATCTGGCACCCTTCGCAGAATATAACTACCCTCTATCCATAGAAAGCAGTCAAAGATCTAAGTGACCAATGTGATAAAGAAAATAAAATAAAAACTAAACTAAAACATACCTTTCTCCTGTGAATATACCTGTCACCACCCAACATATAAGTACCACAGCACCCCATGGGTCAAATCATGTTCCTGCAAGAAAAGGTTAAATAGATCAATGTTTCAAAATGATACCATCAAATAGCACAATCCTATTAATTAACAATTACTCTTCCTATTAGTGGTATATAATCAGTTTGGCCAGAGTTTCAACTTAGTTTGGTTTTGTTCGATTCAAAGGATGAGGTTTTATTATTCTTGGTATTTATGTTTACACGTGAGATATTTATTTAAAAATGATGCATGTATTTGGCATTATTATTTATGGTTTTAGTTCTTAGCTTGTTTCCATGGGGCCTGTACACATGAATAATTCTTGCAATTTAGGTTTCAGTTAAAATTTATATGCTTTAATGTGATTGATGTCACTAATGATGAGTATTTAGATCAAGTAAAATATTCCTAATAACATTGGGCCTGGTAGTGATAGGTGTGGAAATTGTACATCTAGCATTTGATGAGGAAATACATATGAGGATGGATTGGAATCTTGGTAGGTTCTTAGAGTGGGATGGTCCCTCTGAGTATATAAAATGTATTATGAAAGGTTTTACTCCATTTAATGATTCAAGAGTTCAACTAAAGAGATGAAGGATGAGATTCTAGTGTGGGTATTGGGTATTGTTGTACAGATTGGCATTATAATGCCAAGAGGTTTAGTGTGATTTAGCTTAGGATGGCACATGGTTAGTGGGGCTCGGTTATAATACATGATTTTGATGAGGTTCTTGACCAGATTATGGAAAATATAATGTATATGGGTGCGACATGGTGTTATTTTTTTATTAGGAAAATCATAAGGTGAATAATCCTCTTGGTCTAGTTGGATGATGAGATGTGTATCGAGGCATGGGATAATCCTCGGGAGATGAGTATAAATTATGTGACTAAGAGGATAGAGTAGGGTAAGTTTGATAGGATTGCATGAGTGGCCAACCCATGCGAGGATGATACGATGTATAGAGACACTTGGAGACACTTGGGGTTATTTATTTTTTCTCATAGAGACACTTGGGGTTATTCCATGACTCCAACATACGCCAGAAATGTTCTCACACATTGTTTTAGAAAAACAATTACATCTCATAGAAGACCCCAAGGCTCCTCTATCTGGAAATGTTTCCTCACACTCACACCTCATGGTATTACAATATACAAGTTATCTATGTCAACTAGTTAGGATAGCATCACTACCCTCCGTCTATAGAAAGAAGTAAAATACCTATGTGGCCAATGCTATAAAGAAAATAAAATAAAAACTAACCAAAAACATACCTTTATCCTGTGACTATAAATTTCACCTCCCAATATATAAGAACCACACAGCCCCATGGGTCAAATCATGTTCTTGAAAGCAAGGGGGAAACAGTTCAATTTAATAATATCTTCATTTTTCATTATGTTATTTATATAGAACATTGTTGGAAACATCATACTAGTAAAATTATCCATTTCATATACACCTATGCTACATTAGTCGAGTTTAATATTGTGCACATAACCCTCTTCACTGTGGAAAGAACCTCAGAGGGAACATAATAAATATTTATTAGTTGATCCTACTCTTGAACCAAGTTGGGAACCAGCCCATGAACCAGATGGTCTACTTGGTCATGAGGGTGTAAACCATTTCATTCTACTATACTAAGAATAAAGGTGTTGGTATGTTTTCTACCAGCAATGGGAATTTCTCAATGCTTGAGTGCCAATTGACTTTAGTTACTAAGTTAATAGCCCCTTAGCTATCCATAGATGTCAAGGGGTGTCTCCCATGGGTGTCTTGTGGTGTGTAGTGTCTATCTACGATTTATGTGGTGCTTCTGTATTGTGGGAAATGTGTATTTCATGGTCAGTTTAATAAATACATTAGTAAATTGGAAAATACACCCCTAGTCAATAGTGATATACCCAATTTTGATAGGGAATATTATCTAAATAACCAACTCAAAAATCTGAGACCAACATTTTACTTTACCAATTCCAATTACATAATATATGCATAATCAATAAATGTTTTATGAACCAATAAATTAATGGGAATGAAACTCCTCACAAGAACCCATAAAATATCATAAAGCATCACTCACCTCCAATTAACCAACATCCTTGCACATCTCAATGATTATACAACCTCATCGCATATATATCATTATTAACAAACAAAATCCAACACAGTATAAGGTCTAATAGGAGTATATAGAGGAAAATATGAGGTTTTTAAAAAATCATGATCTTTCTATTGAATGAACTGTTTGAATGAATGGAATTAAAACTGTGAATCTATCCCTACATTTATAGAAGACTCTATTTTGAAAAAAATTACAAATTACCCAATAACTCACCACACCATGAGTTGGTTACTACCCAGAACCCTAGAAAATTCATGACTAATATGAATGTTTATCCTAACTATGAACCTAACAATGAATTCCTCGTTGCCTCATTTTTTTAAAAAGAAGTATAATTCTTACCTTGAAGTACCCATAAAAACCCTGGTGGGAGGAGAGGGAGCCGAGAGAGGGGGACGTCCCGTGGGGTGTTCGGCCATGGTGGGTCTCACACGTGATTGGTGAGGGGGTTGGAGTACATCGGAGGAGGAGATTAAGCCAATAGGGGAGGGTGATGTCAACAAGATAGGAAGATGAGAGGGGAGGGGAGAACGTCGCCTGGAGCCTAAAGGGGAGGGGGACGTCGTCGTTGAAGAAGGAGCCAAGAGGGGAAAGGGAACGTCACTAGAGGAGTGGGAGGGGGCCGGGAGGCGGAGGTGGAGGCCGGGAGGTAGAGGTAGAGGCCGGGAGGCAGAGGCGAAGGCTAGGAGGAGGTCGAGGTTGGGAAGGGGAGGAGTGTGTTGGGACGAAATGTTGTGAGGGAGACCTAAATTGGGTATATTTTTTCCCAACTGTTAATAAAAAAAGTGGGTAATAGTTTTTTTCCTAATGGATTTCTTAAACTGTTGGGAAAACCCAACATATAACAACCTATGCCAATGGTTTACTATAACCATCGGTATATGTTCTTTTTTCCAACGGGTGTTCTAAACCGTTGGGGACAAAGTGTTGGTATAGGATCAATTTCCCGTAGTGAATATATGCCACAAAATATGACATCTTCATGCATATCTAGTAATATATCCCCTGTGTAAAATTAACATAAGAAATTTTTACAAAACTATAAAGCTATTTTTAAATAAATTGATAAAATATTTGGATACTGTTAAATAAACTATCTAAATTTTGAAACAAAAAATTTTTCCAAAATGGAATCCTTATTAAAAGGCCTATCTAACTGACTTTTTAGGCCTTAGTATCATTGATAAAATATTGTAAAACCCCCTTTTTCATATATGTAAGAGAAAAACACCCTTTAGAAAATCATCAATGAAAGTAATTCAATAAAAACACCTATTGGGATCACAATCAAATATACTAATTTCACAGTAAAAACATTCCAACCGTGTATTATATCACGTAAATCATACATATACCAACATAATCCCATTTTCTTTGACATCTACTGTCCAATAGGAAAGGAAAATTTCAATCCATTATTATATATATATATATATATTTGTGTGTGTGTGAGAGTTAAAATTCAAAAAAGGGGTGAATTTACTTTAAATAACATATAAACATGGAGGGTAATGGAAATTAAAAAATAAGAAAATAAAAAAAAATAAAATATTAATCATAAAATAAATATAATATTGTGTCACAGTAAAGTGTTATTGTAATTCAAACAATGAATGTTCTAAATAATTTTATCGATATTGTGATAACTGTCAATGCCATTTAACAATAAAATATACTATCAATAAAATATAATGCCAATAATTTAGATATTACTTATATAAAATAATATAAAAGTAAAATAAAAAAGAACTATAGATCATAAGGTTTATCAAAATTATCTGACTATTTTAGTTCAAATAAATATAAAATGAAAAAATAAATAAAAGAAAGATTGTGTGATTTAATAAAGGAGCTAATAAATAGTTCGGGGTGAGCCCTTATGCATCCTCCCCTCTTGTTGAGAGGTTTTTGTATTTATGCAATGATTTTAATATAAATCATGAACCAAATGATTCATTTCATTTTTTTGGTAGTTTTCAGAAAATAATATCTCTCACGTTACTCATTGTGAGTAACCATTACTCACATTGGGTTTTGAAAAACCTGTAAAGAAGATATGGTGGGAAAATACATATACTTTGAACAATCCCATTACAAACTAGTACTCATATCTACTAAAGATTGGAATGATATGAGTTATACATATATATATATATATATATAATGATAAAAAATTAGATGGTGAGATCTTAAATGAAGTTTGAAATTAAATTGGCTCTTGATAGTATAGTGAGAGTGATATAGAAGATGTATTGATTCATTATTGATACACTCCAATTTTTTATCTAATTTACAGATGATCTTAAAGCCTCTATAGAGAACTATTTAGGTACTCTAAAAGGAATAAGAATGGTCTTAATTTTTTCCTTGTAAAAAATCACTACCAAACGCAATATTAAAGTTCATATGTCCAATAATAGGCGTTTTTTTAACATCATATATTGGATATATTGGATATTTGGATCATATAACTGGTTAATCAGTGAGAAACATAGAGCTTATAACTTATAGATAACCCTTATGGTGTAGTTTCTACTAGAAAATAGCGAGCTATTATCCTTTATACAAACCTTGGTTGTTTTGGAATGGTCACCGGCTAGCTGGTTCCCTTATACTAGTATCCAGTACATCCTACAACCATTAAAATATCACTATTTTACTCAATAATCCTTATATTTCTCTATTGATTCATTGAATCTTAATTCTATAAAATCATTATCTTCATTAATACTTTAATTAATATATTAATTACCATGATGAAATATTATCCAAATCCATTGAATTCAATCATTTGGTCTATTAATGACATTAGTTTGTAATCAATTACAATAATTTATAATAAATTAAATGAAATTAGTATATACAAATTTGAATCTTCGTTATCATGAAAATATCCCAGGAGAGATAGAGGTACAAAAATTTATACTATTTTTGTGATCAGAAAGACATAATATTAAAAGATATATCAATTGTAAATAAACAGAGAATAAAACATTCAACATTTTAAATTTAATTGAAATTTTAAAGAATATATTCTATATTTTAATGCAGAAATATATATTATTTTTCCCCTTTTTAAATGTGAAAAATTTATAATCTATGGATTAGATATTTACTCTCAATTAATTATTGTCAAAAATAATATCTGTAGACAAAAAACAACTAAGACATATATAAAAGAGATACCCAAAAAAACATAAGAAAATAGAAACCTATAATAATTCCTCCCCATTAATTATTATCATAATATTAAAAATAAATGATTGTAGAATAAGGCTTTTGGGACCTTGACAATTCGTAAGGATGAAATATATAAAACACATGTGATGGATTATAGATATAATATTGAAGTCTAAAATAATAATCAAAATATATTATAAGTAAATTGAAATGAAATTTTCAAAAAAATCAAAAAATTATAAGAAAAGGTTCTGAGAGACTTCCAATATTAGATAAAGACAAAATATTATATTGAAAAAAAGAAAGGAAAAACAATTTCAAAAATGAGATACAAAAAATAAATGAAAAGGTACAAACTTATTGATTTAGAAACCAATAGAAATAGATGAAATAATGGCATGAAATTCAAAAAAAATATCTTCTCCAAAACATTAAAAATAAAATATAAATTTTACATTTATCCAATGAAAATAGATACATGACATAGAGATATTGGAGGTATCTAGAAATGAAGTTCAAAAGTGGTGAATTTGTAACCAAGAATCTCTAGAACCCAATGAGGAAAAAATATCCATCATAGTTTTGTTGGATAAGAGTCCCCCAATTGGTTCGATAAATGAGGAAAAGGAAAATTCACCACAAGATAGAGTGACAGTAATAATATCATTATATCAAGTGGAAATATTTAATGTTATATCAATAACATTAACAGTTATATCTAATATATTATTCACAAAAATATGGTAACACCTAATTTATAAAAATAATAAAATTCATATAGAAGAAAAAAATTAGAAGTATTTTAAAGGGATAAAATATTTTAGAAAAATATTCATGAGGAGTTTAAATTTATAATTTGAAATATGTTTTCATTTAAAAAAGAAGATGATTTTTTTAAAAAATTAAACACCCAGAAATTAAAACATTTAAATATAAGGGTAAAACTTTTCAAAAGAAAACTTAGGTAAATAATATTTTAAACTATTTCATAAGGTATTTCATTTACATCCATGATAAGAAAAAATGTTTTTAAAATAAATAAAATTACCTTTACTATATTAGAAAATAACATTACATGTGAACTATATCAAATTAAATAAAGAAATAAGAATAATAAAAATCATTTTTACATTTCTCCCTTTATATAAAATTTATGGTGAATATAAAAAATTGATATTATTTCAAAATCGATTGATCAATTATAGAATACATTTGATCCATCTGATTGATGAGAATAGAAAAAATGATATGTTCGTAAAGGTCCAGTGACATAGTCTAAAAGAAGTCAAATATAAATTCTGTGTGGTTCCAATGAGAAAATAGTCCTAGAAATATTATATGATTAACATTTTTATTAGGGAATAAATTTTGGTCCTTAAATGATGGAAAATATGTATTTTTTAACCAAAAAATTAATATGAAAATAATTATTTTAGAAACATATGATGAAATATACATATATTTATGTCTTAAAAATATTTCATTTCTTATATCACACTAATAAATTATATATTCAGTTTTATGATAATACCTATAAAATATATCTTGAGAGAAATCATTTTCGGAGGTATTATTTTTGGAAAGACTAGAATTATTCCAAAAACAAAAATCAAACTAATTTGTTTTTGGATTTTTAGAACGCAAATTATTATCACAATGTTAATAATTATGGGTGACTTGAGTTGTAGTTTTTTAAAATTATTTTATTGGGGTTTCTAAATTCTCATTGTTTATTTTTTTATTATTATTTAAATAAAATAATAATAATTTCTATTTTATAGGTGATAATTTTCATTTTAAAGTTATTGTGTTTCATTAAGAAAATATTTGAATTTTTTACAGAGTTCATATTATTCGGAATTGAGTTCATCATAAAAATTCTCATATTTTTTTAATTGGATGGTAGAGAAAGAATAAGAGAAAAAATAATTAGTTTTGAAAATGGTAGAGTTAGAAGAAGTTAAATAATTAACCTCATTATTTATATCAAGTTGATCTATGAGGCATTTAAGACTTCTGTCAACATAGGAGTTTAAGTAAGTTTATTTGAGTGAGTCATTATTATCACTCCAAGTCTAATTGAATTATCACATTTTCTCTTTTTCCTTATATTTATTTTTTATATGGGGATTTTTTATTTAAATCAATCCCTCTTATTTCGTTCATATCATATCACAACCGATACTCAGTATTTATATTCATTTTTTTAATATGAATGGATTTATTTTTTTCCTTTTCGATTATCTGATGTCATGGTCAAGAATTCAATCAAGATATCTCTTTAGTATGCATTATTGTTGTCAATAGGCATGATAGAAATTGTTATTTTGGATTATTTGTGTTAATTTCCTTATTTATCTTCTTTTTTACATTGACATTTCGTAGTTATCACATTGTTCATGAATAATCTAATAAGATCCTTGACAAGTTTGCTTTTGAACTCATTCACTTCTTGTATAGTCATCAATTTGTGTACCCAATATCTTGGTAAGAACTATATAAAATTTTTTACTATAGTTTCTATTGAAAATTCATTATATACTGAATTTAAATTATTGAAAATTTATATAAATAACATTATTCATGCCTTTAAATGTGCTTTAATAGTGTTTCTTTATTTAATGGGATTTTTTACAAGAATTAACATGACTTAATTTTTTTGGTAAATCCAAAAATAGGGAGAATTTCTGGATTTTTCAATTAATCTCAAAAGATGTAATATCTTAGGGAGTACATAGATCATAAAATAGTTTTTTAGAATGTTTTCAGTTATAAACATTTTCAAAACAAGATAAAAATACAATTAAGATATATAATCATTTAATTCTTCTAGTAAGAGTGATTTTCACTATTGAAAAAATGATCACATCACAAAGAGATTCCATTAGAGGGAAACATTCAAATTAGAGGTGGATTCAATTTAAAAATGATCTAACTATGAAATCTGTTAATATTTTTAAAATTAACTTTAATTTTGAAGGCATGTTATTTTTAGAAAAACACAACGACGATTTTTTTTAAAAAACAAAAAATGATACCTTTGATATGAAATTTTTGTCAAGGAAAAAATGTAAATAGGAGGGTGAATTTCAATTAAAAAAAATTATACTTAGAGAGTGATATTATTTTAAATTAAGACAATAACAGAAGATATAGACATTGTAATATCCCACTTTACAACCCACTAATTGGTTCCCCAAGAAGGTTGGAAACATGACCTCAATCACACATCCATGGATACTAGAGGGTGATAAAAAGTATAAAAGTCTTAGTGTGTGTTTTTGTGAAGACAATGACCTATGGATTAGAGTGTATAATAGAATTAATTAATAAGGATAAGTAGTGAAAACCCAATTAAATAAGAAAAATAGAATTAATAATAAATAATCCAATATGTTCAACTAGCATAAGCTAAAAACATTTTCAATACAAAATAATTATCGTGCCATAATTCTACACAAAAAATACAAGTAAATAGTGAATAGTGGTACAAGAAAATACAATATGATAAAAAAAGTAAAAAAAGAGAAAATAACGCCACCACTAGAATCATGATGAAGGGATCAATCCTCTTATGTTGTACTATATCATAGTACCAATATTCATGCATCAATAGCTAGGTGCTTCCCTTTTTCAGCACCTACATTCATTAATTCTATTTGGGTGACATGGGAGGCTTGAAAAAGATTTGAGGTATACGTAGTAGGACATTAGAAATTTTTTCAAAAACTATCCATTAGATTCATAAGAAATTAAGAGTGTGTTGTTAAAGGTAAAATAATAATAAAATAAATAAACTATCTTGGCATGGGTTCCCCATGGGACCCCCAACCAACACTACCAACTTCAGTCTATGATGGATAACTCTGAACTATGGTCAACCTGTAAAGATATAGTATGGGTGCATAATTGGGTAATCAATGATCATGTATCAAAATTTGACCAAATTGAAGCATTTTATTTGAATTGGTGAATGTGTCTTTTGGCTAATAATTTTACATTCATTCAATTTAATAAAATTACATATTTTGAATTTAATAAATATGGCATCCTTACCTCATCTAAGGGTTATATGAAGAGGAACCCATGTATCGCTCCAGGAGCACCAAAAATACCCATCATCATAAGAGTCCATCCAAGGAGATCTGTAAGTGGCATCCTAAATATGACTCTCAAGATTGTGTAAGAATGGACATCTTATCTAATCCCTAGTATCTCATAAAGGGGACTGAGTATCAACCATGGAATGGTATAACCAACTTTTCATTGAGCCTATGCTAGGTGAATCCCATAGGAAACCTCTATCACTCATGGGTAGGTCAGTAATTCACCCCATGAAAATCTATAATTCACCCTATAAAGAATCAAATTATAACTCATATTGTATTTACAATCCATTAGAAGTTATAATTATAAAGCATAATGATCATGTCCATGGTGTCCTCAAATTTGGACCCTTATCTCATAGCTTGATATCAAGTTATAGTTTAGCTATCATGAACTCATACCATTTCATCAATTCATTAAAACTATGATACATTAAGTAGGGATTACAATAAATTTATCCATTCAATTTAGTATATGGAATATGGTAAAGGGGCCTATCGCATGGCTAATAATTTTCCTTAGATTCTTTCCACATTCCAATGTATTTTTTACAAGGGAAACACAAAACTTAATTGGTGGTAACATATATTCCAAATTTGTGGATTTTAATACATTAAGTTAAGGAACACCCATTGGGGTGGATCACATATTTGAGATAAACCAGTGATGTTGATTAAAAATCATATATAATTGTGTTAAGCATGGAATGAAATCTAATTTAATTAAATAAACTTTATAGAAGTGATACTAGAGGATTCTGGAGCATGAAAAAGGGTACTTGATAAATAAGGATATAATTTTAGGTAAAAGGACTAAACCACCTACATTAGAGCCACAGTACCCCCTTTTCCAGTATCATCCATTGAATACAGATTGAATGGGTGAAGATGACTACATAGATAAACTACCTGAAAATTGGAAATATCACATCACACTGTAAAGGCACAAAATGTAGTGATATAAATGATCAAATGTAGAATTTGAAGTAGATATCATATCAATTCAGATAAAATGTGTCTGATAATGAATAGAATGTATCTTGAATAAAGGTGAGTTAGAAGAACCAAGGTTAAGTGTGAGAAGGATTTATCTCACGCAACATGCCTTTTATGCATGAGTATAATTGGGTTATATAAAAAATGTGGTCATGCCCCCTATAAAAAATAATCCATTTTATTTACAGGGAATGTAAATTTTATATGTCATGTAATTCTCTAGGTTTTCCCTCCTTAGGAAAAACCAATTCATAATGTGCAAGGGGTCATTCCAACCCTTTAAACTTCATGTATTTAATTAACACTATATATTATGAGTACACTATATATATGTAATAAAAGTCATGCATTTGGCCTATGAACATACTATATCTCACCAAATACTCTCTTACAAGAATCCTAAAAAGTGTACTAAAGGACTAGTCTAAAGGTTTATGTGAAAAAAGGAATATTCAATGATTGTCTGAATAAATTTAAAAGAAAACATACCTTGTTGAAAATTAGGGACATTAAAACCTCCCCTCCTTAAAAAAACTATTCCTTGAGTTTCCATTTCAAGTGATATAAAGAGTAATCTAAAAATAGTTCCATACAATAAGCATGTACATTATCCTCTCTCTCCTAGGTCTCATCCTCCATAGGCACATATTTTCATAGCACCTAAACCAGAGAAATTGACCTGCACTAGAGGACCATTGGGACCTGATCAATGATTTTCATTGGATGATATACAAAGGAAGTGTCTACCAAGCGATCAATATCCTGAGGATAAAATTAATGAGGTGGTTCATAGTTATACCTAATAAGTTGTGATACTTGTAATATGACATTAATTGTCGGGTACCTCTAAGGAAAATACAAATGATATGATATCAGTTCAAATCTCCCTGCAATCCCAAATGGCCTAACCTACTGAGGAAAGAGCTTTCTTTGTCTCAAAATCTATAAATGTTCTAATCAAAGTTAAAGTCATAAAGATACACAATATATAGAAACCCTCACATAACATAAATTAACATTATATCATTTTTATAGAATTCTTAATAAAAAATAGACACTTAAAGACCACATTAGTTTACTACCTTTGGAAATATGGAAACATAAACCCTGGTACATAAATGAGATACATTATATCCAACTAGGTTCTTCAGGAATAGCACCCTTATTAGACATATAATATATAATACATATCTTCATAACTAGGGGAGATGAAAAATAAAATTGGGTGACCTGAAATGCTTATTAAGGGTTAAAAATAAAGATATGTAAGATTAAACATTCGCATAATCATGTGATAATGTGATTATAACACTATAATATCAAACCTTGTGTATAAAAAATCCTAAACATGACTCATGGCATAAATATTGGCAGTTTATAAGACCTGAATCATAAGGGAATAAAGATAATAAACACTGAAAGTACAACATAGGAATAAGAATATGAATTATGGAAGACACATAAGAATATAAATTGATTACTATAGTATTATATTTTTATTGAAAATAATATCTTAGTAGTATACATTCACTCTGTATACTATCTTTGTAGTCATGGTTCACTCCCATGACCATCTTACGAGTAAAAGTTCTCTCCCTAGGACATATTAGTTGATAAATTCTTTTAATTAACTAATTTAAATACCCATTCCATCTATGTCTATTGTGAGAGATATAAACCATTACCAAATTCATTGGATGGAGATATATTTCTCACACATATCGTAATGAAATCAGACTTATGTGTGCCATAAGATCATAAAAAATCATATCATAACACCTAAAATAAAATGGGAATTATAAATATGTAATCATATCAAAACATGTGTAAAATATACAGAATTAGTAGCCATTTAATTGAAGAATAAACTATGAAATTAAGTGGGATTCATAATAATATAACCTAAGAAATGTAAATGGGTTTCGTAAAAATAATTTCATCAAAACATAACCCATTAAGAGAAATAATATGAATATATCCATGTGATAATTTACCTAAAAGGCTTGAATAACATAAATATATGTCATATTAGATGGAAAATTATTTGGAAATATCTTTTCAAAACATTTCTTGAGTGAAATATCATTTTTCCATCAAAAATTGATTTTTAAAACATAAATGTTTTTTGAAAACCTTTTTCTTTGAAAATATCTTTGAAAACATATAATATATTATTTAAAAACCATAAAACATTTGTAAAATCCATTTTCCTTGAATATTAACATATCATATCATTTTAAAAACATTTTTAAAACCTTTTTGAGAACTTGAGTTCTTGAATAAAACAGATTTACTGTCGAAATGAGAAATAAGTTCATATTTACTTAATTTTTTTTATTATTTATATTAATTAATGAAGTGTAAAAATTGTAATATTAAATAAATATATATTGAATAAATATGGGATAATAAATGTCATGAGTTTTATTGATATATGGATCTTCATATTTCACCAATGGAAGAATAATCATAAACAACCCCGATGAACGATTAGATTGTGGCAATAAACTCTTATGAATTTGGAAAAAATCAAGAAAAACACAAATTTAAGAAAATGACATTAAATGAAGATTAAAATATAATTAAATAAATTATTTTCATCATAAAATATGTCAAATTTAGGTTTATAGTTATAGTAGAATAATATAGGTGTATAAAATCCATGTGTCTCAAATAAGGTGAATTGGACAAAATTACTCTACTGATTTCGTAAATTTTGAAACAAAAACCCCGTCAAATAAAAAAATTAAATGGATATGTAAACACCAGAAAATTTAAATATAGTAATCATATAATACCTTCATGGGTAGTATAATCACCATATAAAATAAACAAGTGGTGAATAAGGAAACAATATCAAAAAAATAAAAGAGAGATGATAAATCCCCTTACATTATGTATTGAATCTGTTCCTAATCATTAAAAACTCATGTATAATAAATATAAATATATCATAAGTATACCATTGAATCTTATTGTAATATATAATACCATGTATTATTTTATTATGGATTTATATTACTGTTTTATTAACAATTCCATGTTAATGTTACATTTCGGGTAATATCCGCTTTGATTTTTGTATCTGTTTTGAATACATGATCCTATTACAGAGAATATTATATTATTATATAAAAAGTTTAATAAATGATATAAATATAATAATTATTTATTATATAACTATTTATAATAATCTATAAAATGTATTAATAGAAATTGAAATATATTTTTTATAGAGCCGGTAGGCCGTACGTATGCATGGATGTTGTTTCCATTTTATTATCATTATGAAAGAAAGTATGTAAATGAAATATATGTATATATTTATATAATATAATTATATTATAATAATTATTTCAGATACATCATATAATTTCACAAAACTCATCCTTAGTACACTCCATGTAGTGTGTGACTAAATCACATTTCTTTGAGGGGGCGGTAGCCCTCAAATCTACAAATGAAGATATCGTATTATAAAAAATGGAAATCATGAATTTATGTGATATATAATTATTAAATAATCAAAAAAAATAATTAATATCAAATAAAACTTCTTAAAATAGTCTGTTCTTCCTAATTCACAACCATGATAGGTGGTACATGAAAAACGAATGACATCATTTCACGAGGCGAAAGTGTGTCGTACACACGAAGGGTCAATTCATTACCCATTTAATGGAAGTGTGTGTAGGTGTAGGTCTAAACCATATAATGACAATGTATTTGAATATTGAGTATACTAAGGTTATTATAAAAACATTTAATAATAATAATTTAGGGGTTGGATAATGTAAATGAAACAAAACATCTTGTTGAAGGATATTACCTCTTCTTTAGGAAACTCCTCTTGGTTTCAATCAAATTGGTTGATTGGATGGATTTATGTACAAACGGAGGTTTCTAGGATTATTTGAAATAATTTTTGAAGATATTTTCATAATTTTTGTCTGATCCAAATGGTTTTATAGTTTTAAAGAAGTGATGGGTTGGGGTGAGTGTTCTATTATACTAAAGGAGTTGCATTCTTGTAAATATAAAACGTAAAAACTATTTAGAGGTCTCCATTACATGATATGCCTCAAATAAATATTAATATTTAAAAAATAGGTTAATTGGTCAAAATATATCTATAAAATGTATTTTGGATGTGTTTCTAGGTTACTTTTCTACATACGTAACTATATAACTACTATATAATCTTTTTTTAACTTTGTCACTATAATTAATTTTAATTACTATAACCATTTTTTGTCAAAAAATAAGTTCAACATATTAAAAATTATAAATTTTTGTGATTAGAAATATAAAATCCATTTTGCAAAAATTTTAATCATTTTAGGGGTATAAATTAATTTAAAATTAATTCTGCAGATTTTTCATGATAGGGGGTTTTAAGTGAGAAATGTTTTGTGGTTTTAAATGTGTTTATATCCAATTTCAATGTGAAATTGGTTCTAATGACCTAAATGTGATTAATTGATATAAAATTTATCTAAATACACATTAAATTAAAATTGAAATATATTTTATCAATATTAATTAATTGTATGAAAAATCTGTTTTGAATTATAATTTTGTATTTTTTACTATTTATCAAAAAATAAAAGTTTTCATAAAATTCTAAAAATTACAGCATAAAATAATTTTCAAATTAAGAGTTCAAAAATATTAATTATTTTATCAAATTATATATCATAATTTTCTAAAATTAATTTTATTATAGCTCATTTAAGGACATAAAAACAGTTTATTTGAGAATATAACATCTTCAAACATATGACGACTTTACAAAAGATTATATGGTTCATTATCAATATTTTATATTTTTTATAAAACCATGGTAAATAATATTTAAAAATTTGTTATTACTATTTTTATTACTATGTTTAATGTTTATTTTAATACTATCTTATTTAAATAATTATAAAAATAAAATGTTGATTCATAGAAACTCAGTGTTGCGTGTAATGCCAGACAAGTCAGTATTTCATGTTGAGAAAGATTAGTTTTGTGTAGTGTATAATAAAAGTATGACTTAGTGTACAGTTCATTATATGACATCAAATAAAAGTAATTTATTCCAAAAAAAATGTTCTTAAAAATTTGTGGTGTTACAATCTACACCACTTAAAATGAATTTATCCATTGAAATATTTCATTTTGATACAAAAAAATGAGGATACTTATGTCCCATCATATCCTCAATTTTCTACAAAGCTTCTTCAAACTAGTGATTTCTCTAAACATCATTGACCAGTTGAGTGGTCTTGTTTCATCGAACCTTATCTGAATGATCCAAAATTTTAACTAGATGTTCCTTATAAGAAAGACCATGCTTGAAAAATATGACCACTGAGTCAAAACATGTGAACTGTAAGGTATGTACCTCCTCAGGAGAGACATATTTAACACATCATGTACTTGAGGGAGATTTGGAAGAAGTTCCAAGTTATATTCTACCATCATGATATGATCATGAATTTCAAAGGGACTGACATACCTAGATAATAGTTTCTATTTTTTCTCTAATCCCATAACCTTCATCTTGGGTGATATTCCTAGAAACACCTTCTCATCAATTTCAAATTCTACATCATGTTTAGGGTTATACACATAACATTTCTTCCAATTTTTTTCTACCCTGATATGTTGTTGAATGGTTATAACCTTCTCATCTTATTATTTATCTCTTTGAGGTCCCAATATCATTCTTTCTCTATCTTCATCGTAGCACATTGAACCTATAAATTACTTCCCATTGAGGGATTCATAAAGAGTTATCTAGAATCTTGGCTATAAGATATTGATGTAGGAAAAATAAAATAAAGAAAGGAATTGGTCCCAAGAACCTTTATAATCCATATAATAGGATCTCAAAATATCATATGGGTTTGAATTGTTCTTTAAAACTGAAAATCACCTGATGATGATAAGTAATGAGGAAAATCAATTCTGAATCAAGTAGTTAATAAATAATTCGCCAAAACATTGAGTTAATCCTCGAATACCAATCTAATTTAATGGAAATTGGCATTCCATGAAACCGTACCACATCATTAAGGTAAATACTTTCCAGTTAATCCATAGATAAGTCTTCTCTAATATAAATGAAGTGTGCTGACTTAGTAAGGCGATTGACTACCACCCTTATATGACTAACCCCTTTAGTGGTTTTAGAGAGTATAATGACAAAATCCCTAGTGATGTTCTCCTATTTCCATTTTCTTATGATAAAAGGATAAAACATCACCTTATACTGTATTCCTTCATCTTTAACTTCATGTAATTCCATGCACCGAGATACAAAATATATGATATCTTTCTTCATGCCATCCCTCCAAAAGTATTCATTAATGTATCTAAAGGTAATCATACTTCTAGGATGAGTATATAATAAAGATATATGAGATTCCTGTAATAGTTCCTTGTTCAAATCTAGTATGCACATAACATATACATATGTTCTAAACCTTATCATTCCATCGTCTTCAACCTTTAAGTTGAGAACAAATATATCATTCTTTTTTAACTATAAATCCTTTTTCTGTGTATCTTTAATTTTCATCTGTATAGAGGGATAGATATTCAATTAAGAATGATAATATGTTCCCACTTCCTTTATAATATCCAAATCCATCTTTTTGAAATCTATAAATTTTTTATCTTTTACGATCCTCATCATAGATAAGATAGCATGATCCTTTCAACTACATGCATTAACCACCTTTTTTCGTTCCCTGGGTGGTAATGTATTGAACAGTCACAATCATTTATTAGATCTAGCCACCTTCTCTGGTGAATGTTTAAATCCATATATCTGAGTATAAGTTTCCCACATTTATGATCGATATATATATCATGATTTTCTCAATGAACATAATTCAACCATATCTTTAATGATAAAAAATATCACTACTAAATCCAAATAATGATTTAGGTCATTTCACTCCTAAATCTTCAACTATTGTGATGTATAGGCTATTTCTATGGTATTATTCATAAAAAATCCCAATACCTTCATGGATTCATCACTATATAATTAAAACCATTTTATACTATAAGGTGATGTCATCACAATTTTGTTGACTAATCTTATATTGAGTTCCACAAAATTTTCCTCAAATTCATCTGTCTAGAGGAACTTGGCACCTTTCCGAGTTAACTTGATCATAGAATTGGATTGTCATTATAAATTACCTATAGACAATTGATAATATCTAGATAAACCAATAATACTATATACCTCTATCACCATGGATTATTTACTCCAACATTCGATAGCCTCTATCCTTTAGGGATATACTATTATAACCCATCATGTGATTATATGATCCAAAAATAAAACCATTTTAATCAAAAATTTACACTTTCTAAATTATCTATACATTTTCTCATTCCCAAGGGTCTTTAGTACAATTATCAAGTGGTATTATTTTTCTTTATTTCTCTTTGAATAGATAATAATATAATTTTTTGGGACTTCCATAAACCGATATGGGTAATCTCTAAATAATATATTGATCAAATCCATAAAGATAACATAAAAATTAATAAAACCAAAAGCCAGGCCTATATATTTGTAGTGTCCATGCCTTTTATTGATTTCCATGTGGGATATGTCCTCTTTCTTGACCTTCAATTGATGATAACTGAAACGAAAGTCAATATTGGAAAAGTATTTATCTACTTGTAGATGATCAAACACATCATCAATACGCAGAAGAGGATACTTGTTCTTGATCATGATCTTGTTCGACTCCTGATAATCAATGTAGAGTAACATTGATCCTTCTTTATTTTTTAAAAAACTAATAGTTTTATCCCAAGGTGAAAAACATGGATGAATAAATCCATTATAATTGTTTTCAATGAGTTCCTTCTTCAATTACTACAACTCAATTAAGTTCATTCTTTAGGTAGTGCTTGATTTTTTTTGGAACCAGGTATGAGTTATATCAAGAAATCAACTTCACATTTTGGAGAAATTATATGTATATCTTTTGGAAATACATCAACAAATTCTATATAAATTACAATATCAACAACATTAATTTTATCCAAAACCCTTTGAGATAAACAACCCATCAGAATTGTATTTAAGACCCATACCCAAGAAGTAATATCTATATGATGTTTAAAATTATGGTCACACTTATATAAGATTGTATACATGTTTAGAACATCAATTTTAACTTCCCTTCCTCATAAATTGATGTGGAATTTATGAAGATAAATCCAATCCGTGCCTAAAAGGATATAAAATTCAACAAGATGAATAATGATATGATTTTCTTAAACTAGAAATATGGGCTGTAACACTGCCCAAACCATGATGCTCGGGTCCATCTCTGATTGCCTAGACATCCCATTCTCCCTTGTGAAGAAAACACCCGCCCTCTGGTGACGTGAAACTCACCCTGCAGTGATGACAATCGACAAAGGCCTGAAAAGGAACTAGCCAGTCCATTATGAGAATGACATCATAACCCGTCATCTCAAGGAACAAAAGATCCCACAAGAAGTGAAACCCACCAACCTCAATAGGGCACTCCTTGCACTGACGCACACTAGTAGTTCTATGTCCCAAAGGAGTGTATAGTTCCAACGTATCCTCAAAAGTAAGGGCAGTAAGTCTAAGGATCTCCACAGTGTGCACAGAAATAAATCATTGAGAACCTCTGGTATCTAAAAGTACAGAAGATAAAACTGAGGCTACTAAGATCATACCTCTAACCGTGGAAGGTCTAGGATCCTACTCCCAATGGATATGCTCTACCGCAAACGTCTGGCCAGTACCGCGGCCCTGTGTAGTAGCCTGATATCCCTGATCTGATCATCCCTAAGCCTGACCACCGCGTCCACAACCTCTACCCTGGCCTGAACGACCTGAAGAACTCCAGCCCCCAGTCTATTATGGAACTGGTAATCCTTCTCCTGTACGAGGAGTAGAAACTGATCCTCCTTCACTGGCTGCTAGAAGAAGAACCCTACAAAAATGCTGCAGATGTCCCATCTTGCCACAATATCGACACTCCACTAGATCTCTCGGACACTGAGGATTCTTATTCCCACCCATTCCACACTAATATCACACCACCTGGTTTCTAGATGGAAGATCCCGTCTACCAGAAGAAATACCTCGCTTCCTCAAGTCACCTCGAGTATACTCTCGATGGTGCTTCCTGCTGTCAGTATGAAATGAATTAGTCTTGAATGTTGAACCGCCCTGGTCAACAGCTCCAATCTCCCTCAGATTTTGTTCAGTGATCAGTGCCTGGTTTACTATCAGAGTAATTGAATTCAACTAGAAGATTTTCACCTGCGATTTGATCTCTGGTTTGAGGCCTTCCTCAAACTTCCTTGCCAAAAATAGCTCGTCATTTCCCAGAACGGGAGTGAAACACTATGACTCAGTGAAACGGGAGGAATACTCCATAACCAAAAGAGTACCCTACTACAGGTTCATGAACTCTCTGGCTCTGTCAGACCTCAGCGTTTTTGGATAGAAGTAATCGTAGAACGTACGCTGGAATTCTTCCCAAGACATAGTCCGTTGTTGCCCTACCTTCAAGACTACATCCCACTATCTCTAGGAAAAATCTCACAGCATGTAAGTTGCGAGCTTCACCCTTCTGTATGGGGGTGTATCCAGATGCTCAAATATGGAAAGCAGGGTTTCTCGCCAGGACTATGCAGCTTGAGGTCCCCCATCCCCTGTGAAAGTGGGAGGATGTTGCTGCTGGAAGACTCGCGTCAGCTCTGCCATAGACGGGGCAGGATGCTGAGCTCCCTAGAAGGTCTGCATGAACCTCATGAAACCCTATCTGAACTGAGCATTGGAACTAGTGTCTAGTATCACTATAGGTTCCATGTTTGGAATGATCAGTGGAACTACTAGTAGTCCCTGGTCTACTGTATCAGGCATACAGTCACTGCCTGGTTCCTGACGTGCAACGGGAGGACGTCTTGGTGCCATAGCCCTGAAGGTTCAAAAGAACACCTCATATTTAGGATTAACAAGGACAGAAAACACAATAGTACAAAATGGGAACAGTAGAGAGAAACATTTAAGTTTTCAAAACAAGACTACACGGCATTTATTTAAACTCCACGGCGTGTTTTCTAAGACTTCCACATGGGCGTGTAACATCCCAGACTACATGGCGTGTTGTCCCAAGACACGGCGTGTACTTGAACTCCACTCCCCTGCCCAAGACTCTTTACACGGCTAACCTACATGGTCCTCCTAATTCTAAACTATACAGCGTGTTCACAAAGGACACGGCGTGTACTAGACAGGTTTCGACGACCCGTGTAGCGGTTACATGGCCGGATACATGGCTAACCCCTACACGGCGTGTTCTGAACAAACACGGCGTTTATAAGGATAGATAACACTGACCCGGGTTGTTCATTACACGGCCGGGTACCTAGAAGTAAACTATACGGTGTGTTCTTATAACACACGGTGTATACAACATGAGTTTCCCCAACCTATGTTGTTAGTGACACGGTCGGGTAAATGATTCACTACTACACGATGTGAACTTATGGTACACGGCGTATGCCTGAAGACTCTCCACCACCCCGTGTCTCTATTCACACAGTTAGTGACGTGGTTTAAAAACTACACGGTGTTTATTAATAAAGTACCCACCGTGTATTCTGAGTTTTTTTGGGCAGTAGCTCAGAAACTGCACCGAACACCATAAATACTGAAAAACAAACATCTATGTGCAAAATTCGGATCCGTGGGGGACCATACTACCCGTGAATCCAATCTTGGAACCATAACAATGCATATACCAATTAAAACAACATAACAACTATGTCCTTCACTGCAACTATCACAATAACATGCATAATTTATCACGACATCTATCACAACTGCATGAAATTCTAATGCACCCTAGATGGCATGGTAAATTGCATGACATGTGATTTCCTACCCAGTACATATATGATGCATGAGATGGTACACCCTCATCTCATCGGGTTGCAACAAAATAGAACCACAATCATATAAAGTGTATCGGCACAAAACTTGTGCATCACCCAACAGTGAAATATTATAAACTATAACACTTGCAAAAACTGAAAATTGCAATTACGAGGTAATATAGATTTTCCCTGTACATGGGTTAATTACTCCCGGGCACAGTTATGTACTAACTACCCATTTCTTCCTATCCCTGTCTATGGTTGCAAAACAGTATGGCAATAGAAAAGAAGAAAACCCCTCTAATACCACTTTGTAACGACCCAGATCCGGAGCCACATAACTGGTGCCTCGTAACCGGTTCGCCACATGACCTCAAGCGTGTTTCCCAAAATGATAGAGGCTGCCGACTAGCGGCGAGGGCCTTGGTGATTCTATGGGGAAACTATGCCCTCATTTGGTAAGTATACAGCGGAAGAATAAACATAAACAATAGCAGAAGGAGAAAACAACATACAACAACTGAACTAAAAGTAGAAGCAATGTCTGATATGATAATGATGTAGTGCGGTACATGTATCTATGGAAAGAAGTAAACAAATAAACGTTCTGAAATACAACTGAAACCAATATACTAAATGTAAACAGCAACTCCAGCAGCATCGCGAGCTAAAGCCCAGTCCCTTGCTCTCCAGATCCAACCAGAAATCAAGTACCTGAGGTAGAAGGGCCACAATCCCTTTATAAACCTGAAACCATATAATCTGTTTGGGCCAAAAAGTAGGCCCCAAATAGGGTGTGAGACTAATCCCATTAGGCAACCACCACATTATTTGTGCCCTACTATAAGTGAGTAATATAGAAAAAGTAAAAGAAAATAAATACAGTAATGAACTAGAAGTACACCAGTAAATAATCCTAGCAATTACCATTCACATTCATTTAATTAAATGACCAAGGAAAACTAGAAAGTTCTCTATTCCAATGTAAAGCAAGTATCATAACAGGTATCTCAAAAGACTACCTAAACATAAGGAGTACAAAACCCAAGCTTGTTATTTGGCTTGGTGGGATCATCACAACCAACCATCAAAATTCACACTGACCCTCTGGGTGGATCAAACTAGCAGACCCCTATAGTCCAGTAATCAAACAAGGCACAGACACTCTGGGAATCTCTCACGTCAATTCCCCTATGGTCTTACAATGATAGTTACAGACTCTATGAGGAAGCACTTACCACTAATTCTTTTTGTGGTCTCGATGTGTGGGTAAACTATGAAAACTCATGGGAAGCACAAAGTCTTATTCCCATAGGTCCTGCGTACGAAACTAAAACCATCAGACCCTCTAGGGAATCACTTAATAGTATATTCCCTCTTTGATCTCCCGCACCAGGTTCTCATAGCCCTGAGCAGTCCGGCTGTGCGCAATCGACTATCAGCAGCCCTAAGTAAGTTCAACAACTACTTGGATAATAGCTACCATGCATCAAAAGAATTTAAACAACAGGAAACACATGCAATCAGTGATAACAATTAAACTAACAATTTCAATAGGGTTTGCCTCACAGAAAAACGGTGCCAAATGGCGATAAACAACAATACAAGGATAGACACCCATGTGGTGATCCTCAAACATGAAACCTAGAATATATTAGCAATAATTAATCATAAGATAACAAGAAATCTAGGTCAAACAAACAATAGGATCAAAATCCTAAACCCAGGACACCCGATACATGGGTATCCGATACTTTTGCAACCAAAACTAAAAGAACTTCAATGTAGGGAAACAAACCACCTACCTCGATCTGCGAAGATCGATATACATGAACCTCGGCCTGTGAATCGGCCTAGAATTGAGTAGATCTGCAAAAAAGTCTAAAAATTTAAACCTCATATAACTCACATGAGAGAAAGAATCAAGAAACGAGGCCAAAGACGAACCAAGAACTCACCGCTGCGATTCTTCTGCAATCGATGGAGTTTAATTTGGAAAACTGGTGACAGATCGGTGGCTCAGAGAAGAATCATCCTCCTCAGACACTCTAGATGGAATTAGGTGGAGAAGAATATGTTTATTAGAATTAGGCATGACCCTGGTCCAATTAATGAAATAAAAAGAAATTACACAGTGTGTACAAGGTTTTTCCATACTCCGCTTTAAGTGGCTGCCACATCACCCCTACACACCGTGTGTGTGGCCCAGACACGGCCAGAACATGGCTTCGAGTGGTAGCGGAGTACACGGTGTGTACTCATAAAGTACACGGTGTGTACTCTAAAATTTCTCAGATTCTTCATTTTTCCTTAAAAATCCCATAAAAGAGATCTGTACCTGAAACTGAAGATCCGAGTTCTTACATGTTATCTATGTAATACCTAGAGATTTTGTGAAAAAAAAAAATCAAATAAATTTTATATATTCAATATTTTTTATTAAATAAAATCTTTAGTATATTTTTTTTATTAAATATTGAGTTTATCATTTTTTTTTCTTGAAACACTAGATTTAGCCTATGTTACTTGCAACATTGAGTTTAAATGAAACATGACTTAATAAAAAGAATTTATTATTTAATATGATTGTAATCACCTACCCACTTGAATGGTGGATATGAATTATTTTAACTAAATTTTGAAAATATAAGGTTAACACAAGTATATAAAATTATTTCTTTGATGAGAAATTAGTTAGAAATAAAAAATAAAACTTTTTAAAAGAAAAGTGGAATTTTTTTCTAAAAATGATTTTTACAAAAAAAATAATTTAAATTTTTAAAATTTTAAAAAATAATTATTCATAATTATTTTAATGAAATTTATATATAATATATTAAATCATTTAACTTTTTTTATTTTCCATATAAGATATAAGTATAAGCGGGGTTTTATACTTAAAACTTTATAACCACCTTTTCACACTTATTTTAAAACAAATTTATGACATTTCATAAAAAGTAATTTGAAAAAATAAATTTTATTCTTTAAAAATTAATTTAAAAATAATCTTAGAGTGATTTTTTGATAAATTTATAAAAAGGATAATTTTTTTAGGAATTGTGAAAAATATTGAAATTTTATTCAAACATCCCTTTTCATCGAAATAATTTATATTTAAAAATTATATATTAATCCAGTTCTAAATTAAATTAAGTATAATAATATTTCTAATAATTAATTCCTAGTCATTTAAATAATTTAAATTTTTAATTTTCATATAAAAACATTTTAATCTTTATAACGGTTTCAATTTGAAAACCCACATTCTCGTCACATCTATGAGATTAATTTTCTATTATTTTCTTCAAATTATCTTAATGATATTTGTAAGAAATTATTTAATATTTCGAATAATAATAAAATTTCTTATATAATTATGACAACTCAATTTTAATTCCAAAATTAATTGTGAAAACACTAAAAATTATTTACCACGTTTAAGGTAAAAAGGTGTTTACCGAGGGTTAAACTACTATGATAAGGGTCAAAATAACCTAAAAAAAGATACAAAATATTTATCCTGGAAGTATTTTTATCATATTATTTCTTTGTATTTATAATACTCTATTTTGGATAATTTGGTAATGATAAAAATGTGGGTATGTCTTTTTATTTCTAGAAATTTCAAGTGTGTCACTAACCTCACATATAAAAGTCCACACACTATACTTTAACCTTCTCAAAATTAATACATTTTATTTTAGAAACATACTTCACAAATAACTTCCCAAAATTGATAATATCATCCTAAAATCCTTTTTTGGGAAGAAATACAACTTACAATGGATTTTGGTATAAACATAAGAAGGTTACCTGAAAACAAGTTTTGTTCTTTAACAATCATTTTAATTTTATTTATTTCTCCACTGCCATAAATTCTTATTAAATAGTGATAATATAATACCCACATTATATTCAATATAAAAAAACTTTATTATATTTTTTCAATTATATAAAACCATCTCCACTTATCTCAAAGCATTTATAGAATCATTATTCTTGTAAACAATGAACTTCCTCCTCGTGAACCAATCTCATCTGGTCTTCCATTAAATCCTCTCATGGTTGGTTATTATTATATATCAAAAGTAAAAAAAGAGGATATTTATAAAATATTTAATCCTATTTAGTCATTATATCATACATAACTTTTTTTACATTGCATTCCATATGGCATATGATAATGTCGCACGTGTGTATGGAGGACTATTACCTTATGAAGTGACTATATCTTTAAATTTTAAATAATAATGATAAATATATGTGATATAGAAGAAATGATTATGATATTAAATAAAATATTATCATACTTAAAATATAATATATCATTTTATTTGTTACCTTTTCAATCACTTAATGTTGAAAATGTCATTCGTGTACATGTGGACTACCTTTTTCATGAAACTATGTGACTATGTTTTCCTCACCACACCAAATGGATGACATGTATAAGTATATTTAAAAAACTAATATGATTTTAATGATATTATTATAATTTTGGTAAGATATTAAATTACATAACTCTTTTCTATAATGATCATTGAAAAATGGAAACAATCATTTTGCGTATGTATAGTCTACCATCTTCATAATTGTAATGTACCTCATTTCTCAAAACCATATTTCAGGATTGGTCTCAAGAGTATAATTGATGAATAAATATAATAATTCTTTCATGATTATTATTATGGATATAATGGAACCATATTCTATTTAAGATGACTGAAAATAAAAAATCAATTCATATACAAAAAACAAAGTGGTTATTACCCAAAACAAGTCTTTAACATGGATTTGTTAATGAATGGGTAATATAATGGAATAATTAAATCATAAATGGTATGATATATATATACATATATAATTGTGTTTATTTTACAAATTTATAATAAATTTATATTTATTATTTATGAATATTGAATTAGTGATAAGGAAGTGAAGACTTGTGGTATGGTATTTAAGTCTCACTTTTTACTCATTTTAGACACATTTCATATTCACCAATTATTTATTTTCTTTGGTGTATATAATGAATGTGAATTTATTTTTTATTTTTGTTACTTATAATTATTGGTATTTACAAATAAATTTTAGGGTCTCAATTTCATCCGAATTTCATTTAAAAATAGTTACCAAAGAGGTAAGGTATTATTCCTCAATTTTTATTCTATGAGTTATATAAATATGTTTTGAACCAATATACATTTAAGAGGTGTATAAACATCAAAATTGAAATTTAATACGGTGAAATTATTTATCCTCATGATATTTTTTATATCATTTATTTATATTCATTCATGGTAATTAAATCTCAATTTTACCAAAGTGGTAATTATTTTATGCTACAATATCATCATCTATCTAGTTATTTATGATTATGATTCCGATTATAAAATATCATGATTATTCTATCAATAATATCTATAATTTTATTCTATTCTGGTTATTAATGATAATATCAAGTAATAGTTCCATTATTATACTCTTTGAAACTCAATATAATGGATAATTGTTTTTAAATAAAATCATAAACTACTTATCACTTTGGTTTAGAATATATTTTAATCAAAAAAATGTTTTAAAAAATCAAAATGATTTATTATTATACCACACTTTATTTTGAAACTAAATTTTTAATCATGTTTTAATTTTTAATAAATTTTTTTGGATGAAATCTTTATGTCGTTTTTCAAACAATGTATGTTTTTCTTTTACAAAAAATGTGAAAGAAATATTTATTTTTATGTGTACAAGATGAAAGAAACTTCCCATTGTGATGAAAATTAGTTTCTATGAATCATCCATTATAAATTTTCAGGGTTATTTTCAATCAAAATTGATTTTAAAATGTTATATTTTTTTACAAATTTTTTTTCTACGTGGAAAAGATATTTTCCTCAATATATGTTTTCAACAATCATTAAAAATAATTTTCCTCTAAATATGAAATCCATTGATGTTACCTATGACAAACTGGGGATAGGATCCAATTATACCATTATTCTTATTTCTCTTAATGGTTTATGTTTAAGATGAAAAGATTCACTAGTGCAGAAAACATTATTTACATCACCATTTTTTACGTCGGTTATATATAACTGACGTGATAATCTGTGAAACATGGTTTTTTACGTCGGTTATTTTATAACCGACCTAACAAATTCGGTGAGTACATTTTTAACGTCCGTTATTTTAATAACCGACGTTAAAAATCGTGCGCATTTGTTTTTTACATCGGTTATAAATTAACCGACGTAAAAAACCAAGGGGCTTCATTTCTTACGACGGTTATTTGATAACCGACGTAAAAAACGAGGTATCTAGGAATGTTTTACATCAGTTATAAAATAACTGACGTAAAAAAAGTGGATTTTGAGGCCTTTTTGACGTTGGTTATTTGATAACTGACATAACAAAAAAACCCATAGAATTTGTTATGTCTGTTATAAAATAACCTACGTAAAAACTGTGATTTATGATGTATTTTTTACGTAATTTATTCTATAACCGACGTAAAAAACCAACACGTGGATTTTTTTACGTCGGTTATAAAATAACCGACGTAAAAAAACCATAACTGATGTATTTATAACGCCAGTTATTATAATAGCCGATGTTATAAATGTAATGAAAACTTTTTATAACATCGGTTTTTTAATAACCGACATTATAAAACATTTAAAAAATTAACACGCCTCGTGGATTTTCATTTACGATTTTTCGATCGACAGTCCAGCAACTCGTCTCTCTCGCGCGGTAAACCCTAATCGACTCGTCAATCTTGTTGCATTAAACTCGTTTTTCCATCATTTTTTATCATCTTTACTCTCCTCAGATCTATCATCTCAACTCGTAACACTCAGGTAAGCCTCTCATGACTTTATTTTGTTCGTTTTTTCTTTGGATAGTCTATATTTACGTTTTGAAATTTTTTTGTTTATACTAGGTAATATTCTTTGATTTTTAACCATTTTACCTTGTTTTTTTCATCATCATCTTATTTATTATCCCCAGATCTATTAGATCGACTCACAATATTCACATAAGCCTCACCTACTTCTATTTATTTTGTTTTTGTTTCACGAATGCCCGAAATTGATGGTAATTTTTATTGTCATTGAAAACTAATGATCTCATTAACCTATATTACGGCAATTTATATGTAAACCATTGTGATACACCCATTCTATGTACCAGTGTGATTTATTTTATAAGTATATATATGGTTTTTCATGGTGGAATATTTGTTTTGGATCCTTGGTTGTTTCTATTTTGGGTATCACTTTCTGTTGTTCCATAATCTAATTACGTCACTTATTTTTGTGGACTATTATAAGTCTTCATATGACATTAAAAACTGATTCATTTCACAATAGAGCAATTTAGACTAGTAGGAGATACAATTCATGGTTCTCATTTTTAATAATGGCATGATACCAAAACTAGTATCTTGAGGTTAAAATATCTAGATATTCCAAAACTAGAAGCTTGAGGTTAAAATCCCATGGTTTTGGGGGGCTTTCAAGAGGGTTGGTGGTTGTCCAGGGGGTTGGGGGCTCTCCAGGGTGTCCATGGAGGTGGGGGGGGGCAGTCCAGGTGTGTGGGGGTCCAAGGGGGTGGGAGGGTTGTCCAAGGGGGTGTGGGATGTTCAAGGGGGTGGGGGCATGTCCAGAGGGTTTGGGGGTTGTCCAGGGGGTGGGGGGTTGTCCAGAGGGTTGGGGGTCTATGGGGTTTTCAAGGGAGTAGGGGGTTGGGGGTGGTGTCCAGGAGAGGTGGGGTGTGCTATCTAGAGGGGTGGGGGGTTGTCCAGGGGGTGGGGGCTGTCTAGAGGGTTGGAAGGTGTCCAGGGGGTGTCCAAGGGGGTGGGGGTGGGGGTGCGGTCTAGAGGGGTGGGGGCTATCCAGGGGGGTTTCCAAGGGGGTAGGGGGTGGGGGTGGTGTCCAAGAGGGGTGGGGGTACTGTCTAGAGGGGTGGGGGCTGTCCAGGGGGTGGGGGCTATCTAGAGGGTTGGGGTGTCCAAGGGGGTGGGGGGAATCCAAGGGGTGGGGGCCTATCCAGAGTGTTGGGGGTGTCTGGGGGTGTCCAATGGGGTAGGGGGGTGGGGTGGGGTGTCTAGGGGGTGGGGGTTCTTTATAGAGGGGTGGGGTGATGTCCAAGGGGGTGTCCAAGGGGGTATGGGTGGGGGTGGTGTCCAGGAGGTGTGGGGGTGCTTTCTAGAGGGGTGGGGCTGTCTAGGGGTGGGGGTTTCAAGGAGGGGTGGGGGGTTGTCCAGGGGGTGGGGGCCTGTCCAGAGGGTTTGGGGGGTTGTCTGGGGGGTGGGGGAATTTCCAGATGGTTGGGGGTGTCCAGGGGGTTTCCAAGGGGGTGGGTGGGTGTGGGGGGATATCCAAGGGGGTGGGGGCCTGTCCAGAGGGTTTCGGGGGTGTCTAGAGGGTTGGGGGTGTCCACGGGGGTTGGGGGTTGGGGTGGTGTCCAGGAGGGGTGGGGTGCTGTCTAGAGGGGTGGGGGCTGTCCAAGGGGGTTGTGGTGTCCAAGGAGGTGGGGGCTATACAAGGGGGTGGTGGTGTCCAGGGGGTTTCCAAGGGGGTGGGGGATAAGTGTCAGTTGGGATTGCCTACTACATTGTGGTTTCTGAGATTATGACATGATGATTTTGCCACGATGATTGGCTTTACATTGTGATTTTCTCTATCTGAATTTTTATTTTAAATTTGATTTGATTCTCAGGTTTACTCTATTTTCTCCAATTTTCTATCAACCACTGTAGGACCCATAGTTTTCTTTGATTCAATGGAATTTAAATCTGTTATATCTAACTATATTTTGTTTTTAAAATAATATTCAAGAATATTTTTTAAAAAAATGCATAGATTTGTTTTATATTTCAAAATTGTTTTACATTCAATTTATGATTCTTTTTAATATAAAGATATATTTGTCTTATCTTAAAAATAAATATTTTTTTGATATTTGTTATAGGTAATAATGAGTTGAAGTTGGATTACGGCACATCTAATGAGCAATGAATATGAGGCAGGTGTTGATGCCTTTTTTGAATTTTCTAAAAGAAATGTTCCAAGTAGTGACATTTTTTTCTGCCCATGCCTGAAATGTTTGAATATGAAGAAGTTAAAATGTAGAGAGATAAAAGATCATCTGATTTGTCATGGTTTTAATCTGAGTTACATCCCTTGGATTTGGCATGGTGAAAATGGATGGAATTTCACTGATGATGATGATTCGTAAGATGGTAACTCCATTGGAATTGAAGAAATGATTCACGATATTGTAGCAGAACAAATTGAGATTGATCCGACAGTTGCGCGTCTATAAGATGATACTGAAAAAACATTATATCCTGGATGTATATATTTTACATTTTGGTCAGCGGTGTTAATATTTATTAACCTGAAGGCGAAACATGGATGGAGTGATAAGAGTTTTACAGAGCTACTACAATTGATGAAAGACATTCTTCCAAAAGATAACGATCTTCGAGATTCACATTATAAGGGCAAGAACATATTATGCCCGATGGGATTGGGATACAAGAAAATACATTCATGTCTGAATGACTGCATTATATATAGGAAGGAATATGAATTTTTGTCAGAGTGTTTTAAATTTGGGACATCATAGTATAAGGTGAAAGAAAAATCACAGGCTGATGTAGAGATTACAAAGATCCCTTCAAAGGTATTTGGGTATCTTCCTATAATTCATCGTTACAAACATTTATCTCCTAATTCACATGATGCAAAAAGGTTAAGATGTCATGCTGATGAGTGGGTATGTGATGGAAAAATACGTCATCCAGCAGATTTTCCACAATGGAAGAAAATTGATGTGCAGTATTCTACATTTGGAAATGAAATTAGAAATCTCAGACTAGGGTTTTGCACAGATAGAATGAATCCATACTGAACCCTCAGTAGCACACATAGTTCATGGTCTATTTTATTGGTAATTTAAAACCTCTCTCTTAATGTCTGTATGAAGCACAAATATGTCATGTTGAGTATAATGAGCTCTAGTCCAAAGCAACCCGGCAATGATATTGATGTTTACTTGTCACCATTGATTGATGATTTGAAATTGTTATGGGCTGATGGTATTAGGGTGTATGATTCTTATAAAATGGAATATTTTGAACTACATTCAATGCTTCTGTTCACTATAAATGACTTCCTAGCATATGGAAATTTGTCTGGATATAGTGTTAAAGGGTATAAAGCATGTCCAATTTGCGAACAACAGACGTCATATTGTCAATTGCATCATGGGAGGAAAATAATGTACATGGGTCATCAAAAGTTTTTGCCTATGGATCACCCTTATAGAGGACTAAAAAAGGCATTCAATGGTTCACAAGAATTTGATACTGCTCCAAAACCTTTATCCCCTGATCTTTATTTTGAGAGGGTGAAAAACCTTGAAGTGACATTAGGAAAGACACAGAAATCTGGTAACGATAGACATATTTGGAAGAAAAGGTTAATATTTTTTGAGCTACCATATTGGAGGTATCATGAAGTTAAACATAATATTGATTTCATGCACGTGGATATAAATATCTATGATTTTTTGATTGGGACATTGTTTGATATTAAAGGAAAGACAAAATATGGGTTGAATGCAAGATTAGACTTACTATCAAAGGGAATACATTTGGAGTTAACTCCCACTCCTAAAGGAAGACGAAAATTTCTTCCCCCGGATTGTCATACATTATCGAAGAGGGAGACAATTATATTTTGTCAGTGTCTTCATGATATCAATGTACCTCAAGGTTATTCTTCAAATGTAAAAAATTTTGTCTCATTGAAGGACTTGAAGTTCATAGGTATGAAATCACATGACTGTCACGTCATGATGCAACAAATTTTACCAGTTGCATTGCGTGGAATATTACCCATCCATGTAAGAAAGACTATAATGAAATTGTGTTATTTTTTCAATTCAATTTGTAACAAGGTGATTGATGTGAATGCTTTGATCATTTTGGAAAAGAATGAAATTTGTATACTTTGTCAATTGGAAATGTACTTTCCTCCAACTTTTTTTGATATAATGGTGCATTTAATGGTTCATCTGGTTCGAGAAATAAAGCTTTATGGAACTGTATATCTTCGTTGGATGTATCATTTTGAAAGGTATATGAAAATATTAAAGGGGTATGTTAAAAATACATATCGACCTAAAGCCTCCATTATTGGAAAGTATATTTCTGAGGAGGTATCAGAGTTTTGTACGAGATATTTGGCTACGGCGCAACACATAGGTTTGCCTCTATCTCGCTATTAATGAGTTAATAATGAGGGAAAGGGGATTCGTGGCTTGAAATTCAAATCATTGTCAGCTGAACAGATGAAGAAGTTAGAATCATACATCATTAATAACATAGCTGATGCTCAGCTGTATATCACATTTCATATTAATGAGTTGAAACAATGTCATCCAAAGAAGAAAGAAATGTGGATTTTGAATGAACACAACAAAACTTTTTTGTCATGGTTTATAAAGACATTTCTTGGTAGATCAGTTGTATCAGAGATATTAAAATGTATAGTGGGTGGTCCATGTTTAAATGTGATAACATGGTCCGGTTATGACATTAATGGCTATACATTTCATACAAAATCTCAAGACAACAAAAGTACAGTTCAGTATAGTGGTGTATTGGTGTTTGCATAAGTAATGCATTTTTTGAGTGCTAAGGAAAAAAGCCCAATTTCTACATCAAGTGCATATTATGGAGTGGTTAAAGACATATGGGAGGTTGATTAATTTGAAATTAAAGTTCATGTTTTTTACTGTAAAGGGTTTATCGCTAACAACAGTGTCATACACGATGAATTTGGAATGACACTTGTTAATCTGAATAGATTGGAAGACACAACTGATTCTTTTATAATGGAAACACATGCAAAAAAAAATTCTATGTAGTAGATCAATCAGATATGCAGTGGACTATTATTTTACAAGGGAAAAAATAATATGTTGTTGAGGATGAACTTGATGAAGATGCTGATTTATGTGAGATCCCTACTTCCATGGAAAGATTAACAGAACATAATGATGAGCATGTTGAAGACATGGTTTGTGCCACAAGGAACAGTCACAACGAAAGAATTTGGGAAAACAATCCATTTTTACATTCCTAAAATTATAGGTAACATATGTTTATTTCTTGTTTATATTTATTTTTTTCATAAAATGATAGATATTGTAATTTTTTTATTTATTAAAACATGTATTAAAACAAAATAAGTATAAGTTTTTGTTTGTTTTAAGTTTTTTTAGTTTACTTCATCATGTTAACCATTTCATGAATTATATATCTATTATTTTTTGGTTAGTGACAATTACTTTAACATGTTTACCAAGTTTACCATGTTCACCATGTTTACCATGTTTACTATCATGACCATCTTGACCATATTTACCATTGTTTAACAAGCTTAAGATATTAACAATGTTTACTATTACGTAACTTAGTACACTTTTATATTTTCTGATTACAGTAGTATTAAAATATTAGAATTTGTATATTTTTGAACTAATGTTTGTTTTTCTGATTTGAAGGATAATGACAGATCATTCAGTTGATCAACCACATGATTCTGGAGATGAGCATATTGGTCACACCTTTGGGGAGGAACATTCACATTCTCCTCTTGACGTCCCCCAATCTTCCTCATGTACTCCTATTATGACAAAGAGTTCAAAGGTTAGTAAACGTGGGTGCACACATTTACCAAAATTAGCACTTGCTCGTAAGCAGGATCAGAGGATACTCGTTGAGTTTGATGATGATGATATTCCTAGAGGTCCAAATGCAAAAGATTTTAAGATTTTTGTAGCAACTCAGGCTAAGAGCAAAGTAAGAATTTTGTATGATGACAGGAGAAGTGTGGATAAAGCGATAATATCTCAGTTGTGGGAGACGATTTTGGTAAGATATTTTGCTATTGTTTGACTATTATTTAAATGTTTGTAGTATATATAATATGTTTAACCTTTTCTTTATCAAATGACATTTGATATTCCTGACACTGGATGAGTCAGAAATAATGGTTATCATTGGCTACCAGGAGATGGAGGGATTTTAAATTAACCCCCTCATCTGATTTCATTTATGTTCATAGGAGTAATTAAAATCCATTTCGTATATATCCTTTTATATATGAAGACACATGGAGATAGTTTTTTGAAAGTAGAAGAAAAGAGTCATTTTTGGTAAGGGAAATGTAAACTTTTATAAGCTTTATTATATAAATGATATTATTAATGTTTTGTTAATGATTTGTTATTCTTAATTTATAGAAAACAAGGAAATCTTATCAGAAGATCCAATATAAAAATGTATACCCTCATATTTTATCTCGGGGAGGGTATGCATTTTTGGAAGAACAAATGATGGCAAAAAAATTTCAACAACTAAGAATTGAGTCTTCAAGCTCTGGAGAGGTGTCCCCTCCATCCCCTCCATCTCGACATGAAAAATGGAAGAGAGCTCTGAAGGGAAAAAAAGGAAACATCTTTCAGAAGAATCGAGAATCGTAGTTGAGAGGATTGTAAGATATCTATTTTATTAAATTAAGTTAACTATTTTGTTCCTATAATTTCAATCATTACAGAAATGTTCAATTAATTAATACAGGACTCTCTTGAGGAGCAGAGTTCACAGGGGGCATTTACTGCAACGGGGAGGCAAGATATTTTATCTGTAGCATTGGGAAAGCTGAAACATCCTGGTTATGTAAGAGGATGTCCGGAAGGTGTATTGGTAAGAACAGTATTTCCACGTTCATCAACTTCTAACATTGAGGGGGTTTATAAAAAATAGAATCCTTAGAGGTTGAAGTTCATAATATTAATGAGACGATGGAGGAAAAGATTAGAGCGTCGGTACAGTCTATGTTTGCATACATGAAAAGACAATTTCAGACTGCAGCTCCAACTCCTCCACCTCCCCCTACATACCCCATTATTTATCCTCCACCTCTGCCAGTAGCTCCCACTCCCCGCCTCAGCCTACGGACCCCATTTTTTATCCTACTCCTCTGTCGTAGCTTTCTACTTATTGTGAGTTGTGTGTTGATGATCCTCAACATCATATAGTTGCATATGGGTTGGTATATTGTATAGGAGATACAACTCATCATCAACAATTAGAGGTAGATAATCAGAGGGTCACTGTAAAGGATATTATAGATAGATCAGCTTGAGTACCATTACCTACATATGAGGTGACGATGGTTGGACATAGAATCGGCCATTTTTTAATTTGGCCATCTAGACTTCTTCGACTCATTACCATAGAGGTATGAATGTCATATCTTTTATTCTATTTTTTTATTAAAGTTTTTTTATCATTTGAAAACTAATATATTTTTCTATTTATTTTTACAGGAATACTTCAAAGGTAAGGAAATACTGTATAGACAACAACAAATACAAATGGCTATGACATCAGATACAAATTCTAGTATTCTTGACAGATTTTCAAGATATTAAAATTTTTTGGTGGGTCATTATGAGTTTCCAATGGAAGCTCATGTTTGTGGATGTGCAATAAGTGTGGGGATTACAAAAAATGATATCTTGGAGCTTGTTACTGGAGGTAAGTTGGGCATCAACGTGGTGAAAATGTTTTCCATGTAAGTCTTAACACATTTTACCTATGTTATATTTATAAAAAATGTATACTTATGTCTGTTTTGTATTAGGTATCTTTATAAAATTTTTGAGAGGAATGAGCTGACAGATGTATATGGATTCATTGACCCGCAATTGATTTCCCCTGAAGCATGTGCATTGGATTAGGAACAAAGAATGCTTTATATTGCTGAAAGACTTGAAAAGAATATAGTAACACAATGTTGGATGATGCCTTTTTGTCAGAGGTATGAAACACATCTCTCTCAAAGAGTTCATTATCTTTTATCAGAAAAAACCACTAACGTTAAATTTCCTTTTATCAGTGATCATCTGATATTATGTGTTTTTTGCCCAAGGGAGAATGCACTTTATTGGATATGCTCTATCCATGATGATGTGTGGGAAAGTTATAAGAATATATTGGAAATGTAAGTTTCAATTTCTCAATAGTCTTATATATTATAATGAATTTTAAATTTACCCCGTTCTTATTTTTTTCTAATAGGGCATGGGCATACTTTCAAAAAAACACAAAGAAAAGGAGTGAAAATATCAAATATGTAAATCCGAAGGTAAATATCCATTTATAACTTGTAATTTTTGATTTATTACATAAAAATAATATATTGAATTTACACTCATTCAAACAGAATTTTCATGAACAACAAGGCGTCATCGAATGCGGATATTATATGTTAATATTTATGTATGAAATAATAACAACTGGGATAGTTATGAATTTTGACCTTGTAATATTTAATCCTAAACTTTGCCATAATATTTCAATTTTATTTATTCATTATACACGTTAACTACTATCCTTTTCATTTATAGATTTTTTATGACCCTCAAACCTATACTGCAGAAGACATTAAACACTTCCAAGTGGAGTGGTCAAATTTTTTTATAGGTTTGATTGAATTTTAGTTGTTTGTAATATAAAATGTAATTTTAAATATTGTCGTTGTAATTGTGTATTTGGTAATCATTTAGGTTGGATTTAGTTTTTTATGAAGTTTACAGTGTAAGTTTTAAATGTTATATATGTGAATGTTTAATTTTTCTATACTTCTGGTTTTGGTCTACTTATGATGGTTTTTCTGGTATGGATTCTGGTCTAGGGGAGGGGATCCAAGGGTGTGGGAGGTGTTCAATGGGGTTGGGGGTGTCCAGGGGGCTAGGAGGGCTGTCCGATGGGGTGGGGGCAGTCCAACGGGGTGGGATCATTTCTAGGATGGTAGAAGGGCTTTCTAGGGGAGTGGGAGGATGTCCAGGGGGTGTCTAGGGGTGTGGGGTGTCTTGGGGGGTTAAGGGGGTTTCTAGGGGTGGGGGCTGTCTAGTGGGGGGTTCCAGGGTGTCCATGGGGATGGGGGTAGTCCAGGGGTGTGGTGGGGGCTGTCTAGTGTATTGAGGGGGTTCTGGTCTGTTTTTGGTAACTTTTTGGTATGTTTCAAGGGTGTGGGAGGGCTGTCCAGGGATGTGGGAGTACTGTTCAGAGGGTGGTGGGTCTATAAGATAGTGGGGGATGTCCAGGGGTGGTGGGGATGTCTAGGGGTGGGGGGAAGTGTCCAGGGGTGTGGTGGGGGCATTCTAGTGGGGTGAGGGGGTTCTGGTTTGTTTTCGGTAACTTTTTGGTATGTTTCAAGGGTGTGGGAGGGTTGTCTAGGGGTGTGGAAGTGATGTCCAAAGGGTGGGGGGATAAATGAGGGTGGGGGTTTTCCAGGGGTGTTTAGGGTTGTCTAGGGGGTCGGGGGCAGTCCAGGGGTGCGGTGGGGACTCCAATGGGGTGGGGGAGGGCTGTCCAGGGTGTGGGGGTATACATGATGGTGGGGGGGGGGGGGGGGCTGTCCCGGGGTGTTTGGGGCTGTCTAGGGGGGCGGGGCGGTCCAGAGGTGTGGTGGGGGCTGTCAAGTGGGGTGAGGGGTGAGGGGGTGAGGGGGTGCAGTTCGGGAGGGTGGGGGTTGTCCTGGGGTGTTTGGTGATGTCCAAGGGGTCGAGGGCAGTCCAGGGGTGTGGTGGGGGCTATTATGTGGGGTGAAGGGGTGCTTTTCCGGGGGTGGTGGGAGTCCAGTGGGGTGGGGGTGTCTCAGGGTGTTTGGGGCTATCCTGAGGTGTTTAGGGATATCCAGGGGGTCGGGGGTAGTCTAGGGGTGTGATGGGGGCTATCAAGTGGGGTAAGTTTTATATGTTATCAATGTAAATACTTAATTTTTATTTAGTTCTTGTTTTTATCTACTTCTGTTTTTGGGTTATGAATTCATGATTTGGTTTCTGGATTTTTTCTGGGGGAGATCAGAGGACTGCATCAGAGTTTTAAAAAAATTTCTTCCATGTCGATTATTTTATAACCGATGTGATAAAGAAACCGGGAAGGGTTTATCACGTCGGTTATTTTAATAACTGGTGTGATAAACACCTGTGGAATGGTTTATCACGTCGGTTATTTAATAACTGACGTGATAAAAGGCCTAGGAAATGGTTTATCATGTCTTTTATTAAATAACCAATGTGATAATAGGCCTGGGAAATAGTTTATCACGTCGGTTATGAAATAACCAACGTGATACCCCCCCCCCCCCTCGGACTAGTTTAGCAGGTCGGTTATTATATAACTGACTTGATAAACCATTTCCCAGGGGTTTATCACGTCAGTTCATTAATAACCGACGTGATAAACATCCCCCGAACAAGTTTATAACGTCAGTTATTATATAACCGAAGTGATAACCCCACCCCCCCGGTTTATCACGGAAGTTATATAATAACCGATGTTATAACCCCCCCCCCCCAGTTTTTACACGTCGGTTATTAATTAACCGACGTGATAAACACTGCGATGTTAGGTTTTTTACATCGGTTTTTAAATAACAGACGTAAAAAACTTTATTTATAATGTCATCCGTATTAGCGTCGGCTAAAAACCAACGTAAAAATGAAAAATAACCGACGTAAATAACATTTTCTACACTAGTTATGTTTATTAAACCCATTTAAATTTCATAGGTTATACCATGATAAAATTATTACAAAATCTGCTTCTTTTTTCATTGGTTATGTAATGATTAAATGATGAAATGATTATGAATCATGTACCTTCTCCAAAATTTATGATATGATGAAATTTTTATGAAACGCCTTTCATTTCATGGGTTATATTAATATGAATTTTTTTCATTATGTGATGGTTGGGACTATTATCTCACTCAAAGGCATTACGTAATGATAAATATTTAATAAGCTCTTACGGTACACTATTATTTTGACCATGACCAAAAAATGAGGGTACATGAGTGGTTAGACGATTCCTGAAATATGGTACAAGGGAGGTCATCCCAAGCCTCAATATGGTACACATGTGGTTATCCCAAGCCTAAAATGTTAGGATTGTCTTGGTGGGTAGAAATTGTTGATGATTTTTTTTCATATATATATATATATATACCAAAAATCTATGTATTATTCCTATAGTATTCTATCATAACTCATGTTATTTTATTTCATTAATAATAATGTTTTATGAGCTTCCAATATTTTTATCATAATTCAAGACATTGATTGTTAATATGAAGGGTATGGTTTTCATAAGTTATTATCATGTTATCATAACATTATGCTTATGTTAAGTTTATTTTTTCACTTGATAAGCCTTAATGAGCATCTAATATCACAATTTTATATTTACTTTCCCTAGATTATGAATAAACATTTATTGTAGGGTATTTAAATGAGCTATACTATACAAGAAGATCATTTTTTGAATCATTGAATATCATTCACTAGTTAGAATAATGTTTACCTAGTATCCAAAGACAGTAAAATATTGCACTCTTCAGACGTTTATTTGTTCAATGTGTTGAATATTCATCTAGGAATATGTAGTATTCTTGTTTGAGGATCTTGTAGTCTATATATTTGGTGTCATAGGAATGGTTTATTAAACCTTATGGAACTAGGATGAAGAAAAATTAGTGATATCCCTATGTATATTTATATGGATATGTTTTGGGATACGTCTAAGGATAATTCTAATGATATGTCATAGTATAGCAGAATTCCGTGAAGTTTTGTATATATAGAATATGGTTTATAAGAAATCACATCCCAATCTGAATACTAAATGTGGATGTGGCTCTAGGAAATATTTACATATGGGTAATAAGTCTGAAAATGATGTATTTAGTTGGACATAATTGTCACCTGGTATATTAAAATGGACCTTGTTACACACCTATTTTGACATTCTTGGGGGATAGGTTTTAGAAATTCAAAAAAAAATATGAACCATAGTTATGGAATTAAATATATGATGATGATGAATGACCTTGGAAAAACCTTCATGTTTATATATTGAAACAAAGGTTTCATTATTTAGAATTCATATAAATTATTTTATATTATTATGTGTTTTTACTCTGATTAGAGATTATCACACAATTATTTTAGTTTTATTCAATGGATTGAACCTGAAGGAACCATGTTAATGTTTAGTGTGAAGGAAAATATTTTTTTCCCTAATAAGAAACAAAATTTAATGGGAGTTGTAATGAAAAATCTTACTTCTATTCACACACAACATACTCAACATATTAATCATGTTAAATATACATATGATAAAAGGAAGGATCGTTGTTATATTGAGTCCCTCATGAAGAAACGTCGACTCACTTTTAGTGGTTTCACTATTCCACTAGTCACTAAGATGTGTATCTATATTTTAAAAATATATTTTCCATTATCAAGTGTTTGCATTATCAAAAACTCATTTTCATATCAATCATTTGTAATTGGAATTATATCAATGGTAGAACCTTATTATTAATACGAATCAACATGAGGTAATTGAATCCATGGAATGGAATAATTTTAAGATGATATTTTTTATCTTGTAATTCCCTTTCATTATATAAGAATAGATGGAGAAATAATTTCTCAAGCACTAATAGAAGGATGATGTATATATTGGTACCCATGAATATAATTTTAAAATACTTGAATGGTATGATTTTGATTTAATTATCCATCTATAAAGAAAATTGGTCGATTCTTTGGTAGCATAAACCTATTTCATTGAATGAAATTTTCTATAAGAGACTTTAGTATCTATCAAGATATTATTTAATTTTCACTAAAAACTCAAATATACATTGGGAATTACAAATATACCCATAGTTTTTATAATAAATTGAAAATAAATTCTCAGGATAACTCAAATAAATCACATGGTGGAAAGAAATATCAGTCACCTAAATGCAATAAATGTAGGAAGAATAACACAAGTGAATTACTAAAAGGAATAAGAGGGTTTTATAAATATGGGAAGCTTGTGCATAAAAGAAATAATATAGAACTTATGTGAAGAGTCTAGTCAATTAAATTAATGGATATATATATAAATATATTGCACCACCCACACTCTAGTTTTTCAATTACAAGGAGTTTGAGGTTTGTGAGAAACAATTCCACCATCCTTGGGCATATGTGGGTGATAATCCAAAGAAACCTCTAAAGAAAAGGAAAATTTGAATTCATATTCTATCACAATGGATAATGTGAATAATGATAATTATGTAACAATTATCCACCCCTCCTAAGTTGGGAATTTCATGTCTGATTTTGTCTGACTGAGTTCCATGAAAATTATATTGGTCATAATTTAGTGACATTTTATGTTTTATTTAGTATGAATAAGCCCCAATAAAATAATATTGGTCATACTTTAGTTAAATTTCATCCTATTATCTCCCTCAACACAGATTCTAGAATAATCCATTCAAATTGGACATTCTTTCGATTCAAGAATGAACTCAAGCTTCCCATGAATCTTTTTACATAAGATAGGATATTATATAATTAATAAATGGGGAATTGACTTTTTTAAGAGTATATTATTACATGTAATATTAACATAAGAGTTATATATTCCACCATTGGTTTATGCATTTATGTATGATAATTAGTTTAATGTCATTGACACCCCTTTTGACGTTCCCTATGATAATATTTTTTTCATGATTAATGATATTTTAAGAGACATTTATGGTAATACAAAACATTAGTCTATTATAAATTCTATTGAATATTTTCTTTAAAAATAATACCTTTACAATTTGTGAACATTGAAATAAAGTAATTAGAACACATTAGGGGTTTAAATATCTTTGATTTTAAGGTGATTATGGGTTTTAGTAAGTCACCTTACAATGCCAACATGCTTCATCACTGTCTAAGAAGATTTTTATTTGAATATACTTCCCAGAATACACATTAAGGAAGTTGTATGGTTTCATGGGGTATGAATTCGGTTATATATAATAGGGATCATTATTTTACATTTATGGTTTGGTAATGTTTTAGCAATCTCTTGATATAGATTAGAGTTTCAGAAATATGTATTATCCTCTGATAGATGGTAAGTATAACAGAACAAATCAATCTCAATAGGATATTCTAATATCTTGTTCTATGTAAAATAATGGACTTTGTGATAAAAAAACATCATAAATCTTGTTTTTTGGAAAAAATATAATTAACTCAATCATTAATTTGAATCATTAAAAATACCTTTATATAAATAAGTGTAGAACACTAATGTAATTAATGATGTTGTAAAGATAATTCTATTGGGACATTTTTAAATGGATAAGACGGCATAGATGTGTATATCCATTTCTCTCAATGTAATAACTGTTAAATTTTGATTGAAAGGTTATGCTATTAATGGTCAATGTGATGTAGAATGTGATGTTGGTAAGAAAGTATTTCTATGAATTTCCCCATATAACAATGAAGGGAAAACTAAATATGAGATATATTAGTCACATTGACATATATAATCATATTGGAAAATTAGTATAACATTTGGAGCTTCATATAATCATCTCTCATTTTCATTATGTGTTTCATGTATCACTCTAAAAAATACATTCTTTATCCAACACATGTACTAAACTCCAAATTCATACAACTAAAGCATGAGATTTGGGATCGAATGGGGAAATATCAAAAAAACCAGACCACTCATATGATCCGTGTACTTTTTTGGAGAAACCAATATCTTAAAGAAGATATATGGGAATCTGAGGTTGAAATGAGGCATAATTATCCTCCACTATTGTTAAAATTTAAATATTATATATTTAATCATTAATCTTTTTTTATATACACAAGATAATCATAAATCAAATTGTATGCTTGAAAACTATATTATCACCTTTTGAGATCTTATTTTAAAAATATTTTGGGTCAATTTTAAATAATTATATCAAAAAATAAATTATATTTTTCAAATTAGAATCAAAAAATTATGTTAGGGTGAATTTTGGAAAATATTCTGAAAAGGTAAATTTTTTATGAATAGTGAAAATATAGCATTTTAACTAAAAACTGAATTTTCCATCAAATTATTTATAATGATAAATTATATTTTAAATTTATTTTAAATTAAAATTATTAAAATTATATATTTATTAATCTAATATATGTCATTGAATTCATTTTTATATTGAGTATTGATAAACTTTGTAAACTTTTTATCTTATTCTCTTTGAGTACCCAATTTATCACCACGTTTGTGAGATTAATTATAAATTTATTTTTTCAAATAAATCAATTGAATTTAAAAAAATTTATTCTATATTTTAAATTAAGATAGTTTTTATTATCTAATAATTTCTACTTAATTTTTTAACAATTTTAATAGTGAAAATAGTAAAAATCAATTACTGCATTTAAGGTAAAAATGGGTTTATAGTGGGTTAAACTAAAATGATAAGGGATAAAATGACATAAAAACATATATAAAATCTATTTCATATAAATATTTAGACCCTATAATGTCTAAATATTTATAATAATCCTTTTTTGTTCCTTTTTTCATGGTAAAAATGTGGGTATACCTTTTTCATTGAAAAAATTATAAGTGTGCCACTCACTTCACTTGTAAAAGGATACTCTCAATCCTCTCATCTTCACACCATAAAAACATTTTTTCCATCCAATAACTACCCATATCAATTCTAAAATTCTTTCTTATCATCCTAAAATTATTATTTTGGTCTTAAAAATAACCTATGAAGGATTTTGGAACAAACATATGATTACCGGAAGAAGAGGCAACACTCTTTAGTGAGTGTTTTTATTTTATTTCTTCCTCCTAATACATTAATTATTATTGAACTATTAATATAGAATAAAATAAGTATTTTAAATATTTCTATATGTTTTTATGTTATGTTAAGGACATGAAACCATCTCCACTTCCATCAAATTGGTTATGAAATCGTCATTTAGGTGTATGTCGGATTATCGTATCGCGAATTTGTATCATTTTGTTTTTCATTAACACCTCTCAAGGTAGGGTATTATTATGGATATAAAGTATATATTTTTTTTTATAACATTAATATATATGGGGATTTTTTTTATTATAAATAACATTTTTACATTCTATTCTATACGGGATATAAAAACATTGCTCAGGAGTGTGGGACACAACCACCTCTCGAAGCGATGTGATTTGTTTGTCACACTCACTTTAAATGGAAGATAATAATGAAAAATATATATGATATTAATGAAATAATTATTATATTTATGAAATTTTTATTTTTTTAAAAAGATAATATATCATTTTATTTCTTGGCTCTCACCCATAGAAATTTTATAACTTCATTCAAGTATGTGTGGACTGCCGCCTTCATGGAGTTATGTGGCACACTCTTCATCACCACACGACATTGATGATATTTATAAGTGAAATTAAATAATTAATATTTTATTTATGATATTATGATCATTATGGAAATATAATATATTACTCGCATCGTTTTTAAAATCATCATAGAAAAATGGAAACGTTGCTCATGTGTATGTATGATTTTCTATCTCAATGATTTTAACATAATTCATTTCTCCAACCCAACATTAATTATTGAAACTAATAGAATAATTTATTTAAAAAAATATAATTTCTTCATAATTATTATTATTATTATAATGGAACCATGATAAAATTAAGAGGATGGAAAATAACAAATAAAAACATATACAAAATACAAAATGGTTATTACCCAAAATATAACTTTATCATGGAATTGTGAACAAATGATTAAAAAAATTACATTAATAAATCATATAATGTATGATATAAATAATTATAGTTCATTAATAGATGTATAATAAACATATTTTTATTATATAGGATGTTTGAATGAATTTGACATTGAGACTTACGTTAATGGATTTTTGTCTAACCTTTGACTTATGTTGGACACATGACATATTCCCCACTAATTTATTTTATGTGGTGAATATACTACCCATGAATGTATTTTATGATTATTATACTTAAAATTATGGATATTTACAAATCTATTTTACTATCACTCTTTCATTGGGTTTATAGTTCAAATAATACCAAATCAGTAAGGGATTTTTTTCTCAAAATACCTTATTTAAGACATATGATTAAATTATCAACCTATCCTATTTTGAGAGGTGTTTATATAGTCCCTTTGAAATGTAATATCCTGAATTTAATTATCCCCATTATATTTATAGTTTCATTTATGGTTATTACTTCATAGGGCTTAAATTTCAATGTTACCCAAATGGTAAAAAAATTATGTTAAAATTATTCCATTTATCTTGATTGTTTATAATTATGTTTATGGTGATAAAATATTATAATAATTATCTCAATAAACTCATAAATATTCTTATACTACGGTTATTCATCAAATTTTTATGTAATAGTGACATTTTCCACTCTTTTTTAATTAAAATAATTAAGAAAATGTTTTTAAGAAAAACTGAATTTAGTTCTCTCTTCGGTCAAAAATCTATTTCATCCAAAACCACGTAGCCTATAAATGTTTGAAAAAATCTTTTATTATTTTCACATGAATTTTTTTAAAAATAATATTTTCCCTTGTTTAAATTTTTTAAAATATTTTTTAGAAGGAATTATTATGTTGTTTTCAAAATAATTCTCATTTACATTTTACAAACATTGTGAGACGAAACTTTATTTCAACATGTAAAGCTGCAAGAAACATACCATATTCATGAACTTTTTTTATTTGGAGATTTATTTATTTTTTATCATGTTAATTTTCTAATAAAATTTATTTTAAAATGTTTTATTTTATAAAAAAAATTATTTTTCAAAGTAGAGGGAAATTTTAAATAAGAAATGTTTTAAATTATAGTTAGAAATAATTTTTCATATAAGATGATATCCATTGATGTTACCTATGCCATATTGTTTTTATGATGCAATGAAATCATGATTACTATTTTTTTAATGATATATGTTTATGATGAAAAGAGGATTATGAAACCAGTTTTTCTTCCACGGGTTATACCATGATAAAATTTTTATAAAATATGCTTATTTTTCCATGGGTATTGCTATAATGAAGTTATAAAATGATATTCAAACATATCTAATTTATATGGGTTATGATATGATTAAATGTTAATGAAACCCATTTCATTTAATGGGTTATTATAAGATGAATTATGTTCATTATATGATGGGTTTTCCAATAACTCTCTCTAATGAATTTGGTTTTTGATAAATGTTATTTCATATATGAGGGTATATGTGTGGTTATCTAAAGCCCATAAATGAGGGTACACAGTTGGATTGGTCAATCCCAAAATTGGGTATATGGGAGGTCACCTCAATCCAATCATAGGTACATGGGTGGTCATCCCAAGACATATAAGAAATGAATGAATTTCTGTATATCCTCTACAATATAGTTTTTATGATTATGAATATGCCAAAAAAATATATGTATTATTACATTGTTATAATCTCATAACTAATGTTATTTTACTTACCTTTAATTATTGTCTTAAAAACATCCAATATATATTTAATGACTCGTGATTTTTATCGTTGATATATAGGGTATGGTTTTCATATGTTATTAACATATTCGCATACCTTTATCCTCATGTGATGTTTACATATTTCCCTTTTTTAATGTTGCTGACAATCTAAGGTCACCCTTTCATATGTTTCATATCCCATGGATATTAAGAAAGGATTTGTGTTGGTTATTTCAATGAATATTACTAAATGGAAAGATATTTTTGGTAAACATTGAAGCTCTTTCAATAAAATGAGGATTGTGTACCTATTCTAAAAAAACTCCAACATTATGGTTCTTAGGTTTGTTTTTGTGTAATGTATTGAATATTTATATAAAAACTTATAATATCCATATATGATAACAATGAGTTTTCTATCATCTGTCTGATAATGAAGATATTTTTTCAATATTTTTACAATCATTAACCTCTGGTTTTAATCAAATAAGCACACAATGACATAACACTTCTTAGAGAATAATATATGGTTGACCATCCTTGTGAGTAGAAACCATGAGTGGACCTTTAAAAAACATCATGGAACTAGTGAACCATAAGAGGAAATAATAAAATTAAAATTTTATAACTTTATAAATAATTGCAGGTCATTGGGCTATAATTATTCCCTACTATTGATGGTCATCTCTAAAAGACCTTCTAATAAATGTGACTCAACAATAATGTTTTAAAATAACCCTAAGAAGACATCAAGATTATCATTTAATGATAGTGTTTTATGTGTGCTCAATTATGAGTTACTGTATCAATCAAAAGTAACCCATTGAAGCTATACAATACCAAGGAAAATAGATCATAGAAAAACCTAGACACACAAATAATGATAGAATATTTTGAGAATATCTTAAATATCTTCAATTTCACCACAGTAGGACTATAAATAGACATATACTATATAGATACTCAACAAATAATATCAAATACTTATCCAACTATGTACATATACATTTTTATGATTCACCAGTTTTAAATAAAAATGAAACTATATTAGATTACTAAATGAATCATGTCATGAAATACATATGGCCTCATTACATTATTAGTTGGAATTGGATCATGAAAATGAAGTTGACTTTATCCTCAACCCTAAGGTCTAATAAACCGACTCCCCTTTAGGTAATTACCTTGATAACACTATTTATCACGACCCTAGGGTACCATTTCATCCACCATGTTATGAACAACTAGAATATCCAAAACTATATGAAAAATATTAAAATAATGTAACAAAAAGAAAAACTGGAGACAATCTGGAATTACTCCAACCATCTGATTATAGAAAACAACCCAAAACCTCAATAAGTTCTCCATCAATTAAATCAAACTCCCTATTTCAATCTCATTTATGCTTTTATATTCATCAATAGTTGAGTTTTGGTCATGTTGTTCAAGGAATCAACCTCTTAAAAAATATACTCGACAATACACTCCTTCAATCATAATAAAAACCATAAAATTTGGATGATATTATCTTGATGAATTTCATCAAAAATATCTTTTTCTTATTAATAAACTAAAAATGTTCGGGGGAAAATATTCACATGTGATAGAATAGGATTCCTCAAACCATCCTCATAATGTTTAACCCTAGTAGTCCCATTACCGACCAAATTTGGTGTGGATTATAATGAATGAGTAAAATATATGGAAAAACTAATCATTGATATGAATTAGTAAATGATATGCATAAACTACCTCCATCAATTTTCAATTAGATTATTAGTAAATAAATTGTCAATGAAACAGACTATAAATTCCTTCAAAGAATTCCCCACATACTTATATTCTTAGACAATGAGATATTCTCCACAAATTATGTAAGAATAAATATTTACACTCCTATATAGTGGTATCATGATCTAATTAGATATTTTCTTTATATAATTTATCCAACACCAGGTAACTTTTAATCCACCATATTATACAAAAATAAGTGTATGGTATATATGAAAATATCTAGTATTTTTCAGAAAGGTAGATACATATCTTAGAACCCCAAATCCCATAGACTAAACTATTTTAGGATGTTCTTCTTAGAAATACATATTATTACATGATACATGTAAAATATGATCCTTAAAGACTCTTCCAAGTGGGGCATGTTCCTCATCTCCTTTGAGACACTCAAAAGAATCCTTTTGAGGTGGCGTATCTATAAAAATTTAAACGCATTGATTAAAATATTTCTATAACTCTTATTGACATAAAATTTTTGGAAAATAGTAACATGAAACATATATTACATAACTATTCATACATTGTGTAATATAATAAATCCATGCACTATACCTCAAGTCCTTATGAACCTACCCACTCTCAAGTTATGTATAACAAATAGAGGTACACAAACCCAGTTATCATATATTAAATTCATGAACCAGGAATAAGATGTCTTTCATGTAGTGTTACATCAATGAGAAATATATGATATCACTACACATAGGTTTTTGAGATGTTAAATAATTAAAACCGTCCTCATAACCATGTATTCAATTACATACAAGTATAAAAATGTGATATGAATTCATTGTCCCATATAAAATGTATGATTTCACACTTAATTCCATATTTGGCTAAGAAAAAAACCATACTTTAACCATCATGTTCCTTAGATATTACAAAAACCATAACACTAAAATTCTGAAAATAATAATCACATCTCAATAAACCTACATTTTACCTATACATGGGATAAAAACTACTAGTATAATGTTGTATTTAATCTTATAATAGTATCATATGTCTTTACACCATTGAAAATAGTGAAACTAATCAAAACAAGGATCAAATATAGCATTATAACATCCCCTCTATGGTCGAAAAAATTTTCTCCATGTTGTGTGATGCCACATGAACTTTGAAGATCCTCCACATATTCCCATGACTATTGAATTATACCATGTTCACTGTAAGAAAAGTGGTGAGAAAACATGTTTGTATAAGATAAATATATATTTCAATGGATGTAATGGTAACCATCCATTATAATAATTGAAAAATAAGTACATTATAGAAATATTAAACCCAAGGACAGAAAAACAAAAAATTCCATATTAATATATTCTGTGATGCAATTAACACAACCATACATCAATATAAAATCACCTATATTGTTATCATGTCATATTTTGTCCCAAAAATAAAGAAAATAATGGATACCTCAATACAACAATGTCAGACACCCGATCTTATCTCATCTCCTTCTCTAGCCAATAATCTCAACAATTTATCACATGGATATTTTCCTAACCTTCATCCAAAATCATGAAATCTACATAAACGCTGAGATAAAAAAATAGTTTATTTTTAAATCATTCTAGGACACAACCAAAAATGTCCCTAAACAATTATAGGCTACGTAAGTGAATTTATTATATAGAACAGTAAAAAAATATTAACATAATAAAACCAATGTTTTATTACGGAGTGTTTAGCAGCTGAACAAATGGTCGACCGTACATACTTAGACTGCTATAGAAATTGGATAGGGCACACATATTTTGACTAAAATATTATGATTAGTTATATATAACACCGTTTTATAGTTTTTGTGATGAATAATCGATCCCTAAAATATATACGACTATTGAATGATGCATCATTAATATGTTACCGTAGATGAATAGTGTGTCATTATCATAGTACCCACAATGAATAACATATCACTATTACATTATACCCTAGGTGAATGATACATCATAGTCACACAACATCTCAGGTTAATGATATATCACCATAACATATCCTGGTGTATAGAACATCACTATCACATACCCCATAGAATGATACATAACTATAACATAACTCGGTGTTTCATGTATAGCAATCACATACTCCAGTGAATGAAACACCACAATCACATAATGTAGTTAAAGTTTCATCATCATCATAAACCAAAAATAATGGTAAATCACTATAACATACCCCCATAGTGAATGACACATTACCATCACATACATGAATGAATGATAAATCTCCATCACAAACCTTATGAATGATAAAACTCAATCACATGCACCATAAATGAGTGAAATAACCTTTTTAAATCACCCATTTAAATGATAGATAAATCACACATACCCACCCCACAATGGATGAGGAACCAATATAATGACTATAATAGTGAATGGATTATCAAAAATATCAATTAAAAGTATGTGAATTATATATCTCCATTATAGAAAATATCTTTGTTTAGGATATATCATCCCTGTACAAACTAGATTGAATAATTTATTTCATTAAGGGATGGTTTAGGAAGCCTATCAGGTCTAAATTGCTCACATGATAAGTGAAGGAACCCTTCCAAAGGACTAGGTAGAAATTAAATTACACTATGAGAAAGGAACAGGGTTATAAAAGACCATATAAAACACATAATCCTCAACGTGCCACTAACAAAACTAATAAATTTTAATCACCCTTTTGAATAAATGAATATAATATAATATTATTTACATGGAATGTGAATTCATTTGGTACTACCTACATATATCACAGGGTATAAAATAAATATAAACTAACAATAATCTTTTAGCACCTTATACCACATTAATGTAGGATTATATGAATCAATATTAATCTAGTGATTGTGCATCAACCATAAATATTTGAAAAAGATTTCATTATCCCTAAAATTATGGATTTTAATTATTAATACTATAAAAGGTGAATAAATGAATAATATATTAAATATATAGGTCAGTCTCACCACGAATGATCCATAAGCCATCTATAAAATGGATTAGCTAAGGATGACATCATCCACATAGAAGAGGAGATCACAAATAGAGGAGGGGTTTGGTTTCATATTGTTGAAGAAATAAAAGGGGAAAACTATTTTATAATTTTATCATTTAATCAATTTAAAAAAATTATTGTAAATTTCAACTGTAGGGCTATTGTAGAAAAACAACATTAGTTTATTCATAATTTCCTATCCCATGGTAACATTACATTTTGACCCTTTCACCCAAAGATCAACTCCTTTATATATAGTGGCATAAAAAACCATGTCCCCCCATTTATGATGTGGTTTGGTTCTTCATAGTAAGTTCACCCCTATTATATTGTGACTATTCATAGACTCTATATATCTAAACATGCAAATCCCCTTCTCACGAACTAATTCCAAATTCTAATCATATTCTTGTTTTTGTAAAATAAATTGATCATGTACTAGCACCAAATCAAAAAATACCACCCCTGAACCTCTGATAAGTCCATGAATAAAAAATATACAAAAACAAATATTGACTAAAAAATTATACAAATAAATGCCTTATAATATTCAGGGAGTTTCGTATAAAATATTTGAAATAAGGGTTTTTTTGTGACATCATATTCCATTAATCTTACCTTCTTACACAATTTAACATATTTATATTATTTATTTAAATTTCATTTTATGTTTATGTGAATTAAATTTTAATTAAAAATTAATTATATATCATAATGATTTTAGGGAAATCATCATTGGGATTTTTATAAATTTACTGAATCATAAATTTTTTTATTTGTACTTGTTTTTTTATTATTTTAAACATCACGTTTTAGAAAATAATCTAAAAATAATTTTCCATGATTTTAAGGAATATAATTTACTATAATATATGGAATTTGAAATAATTAATATACCAAAGTATCATAAAAATGATTATAATAATAATGGATAATTTTGTTACTGATGTATTCAATATGTGTTATGTGTCTTCGGAGTCAATTTATTACTACTTTTTGACTAAAAAAAGTTTGGTATTTAAGGACAATAATTTATTAAAATAAATATATGTTTCTTCACCAACATTTGATATACTCTTACATGATAAATTTATGCATACTAATTTAGATATTAAATATAGTGTATCTGGAATTTAATTGATTATAATTTTTAGTATCTGTTTACTTTTTTTTATAATATAATACAAAAATTGACTATAAATGAGTAAAAAGGTGATAATATTAAGATAAAAATGATGTATTTTAATTTAAAATAAGTGAAGGAACATGTATATATATTATATATATTAATAACTATGTATATTCATATCCAAAATAACTATAAATTCTTTATTCATTTCATGAATCAGTCATTCATGATGTGAATGTCCAAAAAAAGAGCAAATGAAGAAGTTATAAAAAATGAGTTTAGAATAAGAAGATCATGTGTCACATTTTGAGATATATTTTTGACACCATTAAATCCCATGGAAATTTTGAAAATGAGAATTTCATCCATGAACTCCCCAAATGGTGGAAGACCATGAATATTTCCTGTAGAAAATAATATTTTAGGACATGAATTAATTTGATGACATTCAATGAATCAATTTTTCCCTGATTTTTGACTTGTATCACAAAATTATTTTACCATTATGACCATGGATGACTAAAACCCATTTATTATCAAATTTGTTATTTTTAGGGCGTGTAATTCAAATGATAAAATAAAGGCTATAGGGGGATTAAAAAATATCCAAAAATCTAGGATCTATGGGTATTATACTATACTAGGGAGTAGGATAATATTTAGGTTTTATTCAATAACTTTATCTTTAAATTATTTTATATATAATTTCAATATCATATTTTAATTTAAGGAGTTTCTTCTTTCATATCCCTCCCTTAATTTCACCCTTTTACCAATGTATCTTATGCTCTTAATGGTGGGTGAAAAGATTGAGGCTCAACATTGGGGGAGGTTTTAATGATTTTCCCAAATTCATTTGCTTTAATTATAAATGTATTAAATCAACCTGTGGTAAATGGGAGAGAATTTTTTGGGTTTGGAAATCATAAACCGTAACTAATCTTTCAAATGAACCCCTATTTTTTAACAAATCACCATTACATCACTTTTTTCTGGTAAAATATTCACAATATGGAGTTGAGGTTGCTCATGGGATGAAATGACTTACAATAGAGATGAGTATTGTAATATATTACATTCTATTTCAAGGTTTTTATCATACATGTGTACAGGAGGATGTGATATTTGTTGTTCCAATGAAATCACATAGGCACGCTAAATTTTAGACTCAAAATAGAGAATAAAAATTAATATATGATGTGATGAATTGTAAAATTAGATGTAAATACTAATAAATGAATTATGAAAGAACCTATGTAGATAACCCTAGGGCCAAGACCTTTCTTTTCTAATTCCATTAATTTTTTCTGAATTTGAATCTACTTTATATATTTTTATACACAGTTTCTATTTCTTTTTTTCATAGTTATTCAATAAACAATAAAAAACAAAATAATTTAATTTTAAATCATGTTTGATAGACTGAAAATATCTACATGTTATATGACTATAGTCAACCACATGCCTATACAATGAAATAAATATTATGTTTTTCACCACCCTTTAATAGAAAATTCAAAACACGGAACCATTACTGGAGATCCAAGAGGTAGTTTACTATTTCTTTTTACATTTTTAACTATTTTTATTTTTTGTATAGTTTTTTTAAAAAAATAGCCTTACTCACCCTATTCAATAGAGGATGATTTTTAATTCCTTACTAAACAGATCAAGGGAGATCGAATATGAATTATCATAGTGAATGAAATAAAAGACCTAGTTAGGGACATTAATGAGACCCTAGAAAACCCCATAATTCAAGGGTTTTCCTTATAATTAAATAAAATACAAGGTTACATCCCATATTTTATTGAAAAATAATGACGGAATAAAAAGATTTTTCCTTGTTTCCCAAAAAAAATTGGAATACATTACTCATGTAAAACATCAATAAATAGTGGTTAAAAAGTAAATTAAAAACTAGTTTTAATCTGTTGAATAGAATATATAGGAGATGATGATCGAAATAGAATAAATAGACCAGTAGTTTCAATAGAAACTCAAACATGAGATAGTGTGGGAACATGTATCCACATTAACATTTGAAATTGAAGAACTTGAGGAGGTAAAATAGGGAATACATAAAGTTCAATTACACCTCCCTTAACCATTTTTCTAGGAGATAGATGAATATGACTTTCTTGATGAAGTGCTTAAGTGAGGTCAATAAGAATGTGATGAATTCTAGAATGAATATGATGTACAATATGATCCCCCCACTCATAATAAAAAGTATATAAATAAACACCATTGTATAAATCTATATCCATTGAAGAATAATGATCCCCAATAGTGGTGTAATTTGAATAGAATATGGATGATCAATTATCAATACCTCTATAATATGAAAATGAATGCCAATAAGAAAATTTCAGTGAAGAAAAATTTATTTAAAACCATCTTAGGGAGAATATATTTTATTTAAATTATTCACTTTTTATTTTATTGAAACATAATTTACTATAAACTCCCTATATTTCGAATTTTTATTTTTTGTTAACTCTTCATCTACCTTGGAGGAAGATGAAGAAAAAGAAGATACACCTGAAAATACACCTGAAAAAGAACACATAGAGCTTCCCAAATATATTGAAACATTGTAAGAGGGAGTACATAATAAAACCCAAGATTGATTCCATGAATAAAAAGAGAAAAAATATTACTATATTAATGGATAATAATTTTATATTGATTCATCATGTTTTAATTTTGTTGAAATAAAATTACATTATAACTTTCTCTTTGATTATTCAATTGATACAACATATTAAAGAATGCATTGGAGAATGAATAAGTGATTGTAGAATTGGTAACTAATAAAGGATAGGATACAAATTTTTCTTACCCCCACTATGAAATATGTTTCTCATTTACATGGGGGACGATTTTGGATGCTCTATCTATTGAGTCCTTAATAACAAAGGGGAAGAAGAGAAAAATGGAAAGAATACTTTTTGGCGGTTAAATTCAAAAAATGTTACCCACCATCAGACTTAGGATAAAAAATTTTATTACCCATCTATAGGTATTAAAAACCTAGGTCTTGTTTAGGGGGTCAAACCAAATCTTATATTTCCATTAATTTATTATCATTCTATAAATTTATTTTTCATTTTAATTCATAGAAATTAGTCATAGAAATATAAAAAGGATATATGCATATTTCCATAATTATTTTATAGAATTAATTGAATGGTTTTTGCACTTTAATGTGTTTTTTTTCAATTTTAGGTCCATCACCATAGCATAAAGCATTAGGAAGGAAAATTTACAGGTTATCCACATGATATTTACAACATGATAATCATATCCTCATAGTGAATGGGTAAAAATAGAAACCAGAAATTCTAAATTTGAAAATTATTGGAAATGAAGCATGAGTTTTAATTCTTTATTATATCCCCCATAATTTAAATATTTTTTAGATTTAATAGAGATGTTTCATATCCCACATTTAAATCTTGTACTCTAGTATCTATTTAAGAGACATATGTTTAAAATGATAATCATTTTTATATATTTTAGATTTTCAGGCTATCATTACAAGATGTAAGAAATAGTAAATAGATAGGTAAATTTATTCCTAGTGGGATAAATTTTGACAAATCAATAATATTGTAAATGCTTTTATTTTTTTGTAGATGAAATTCTTATTAGAGTTTTAATGTTATGAATTTTAGCTATTTATTTTGATTTTTAATTTTTTTTTTGTTTATTTCCATTAGTAATTGTGATAATAATATGTTCTAATTTTTAATGAAATTTCTAGACCAATATTTTCCATTATTCTTACACATATTATGTTCCAAATTTTAACATTTGGTACTGGGGAGATAACATATTCATTATTTCAAAATAATTTAATTAGTCTAATATATTGATATCTCCTATCATGATTAAGTGTTGAACATTCTTTTTCTTCCTTATTTTATCCATTACCCCAAAATATATTTCAATGGAGACATTTGAGTTTTAATGAAATTATATCTTGTTTAATTTTTATCTCTTCCTTTACATGATTTAGAAACGAGATTCAATGAAAGATTATAGTAAGTAACATGTACTTTGGGAAAGATAAAAACATTATTACATTCATTAATTTTATTTATGAGTTAAAATAATTCAATGTGAGGTAGGTTAGAAGTGGAATTAAAATTATTTATGAATTAATAAATATAATTTAAATGAACTATTATTTAAAAACATGAAAAGTAAAAAAATGACTGTATTTGATTTGTTAAATAGTGAGGCGTATGATGAATTCATATTTGTGAAATTTGAATAGTTAATTTCCATTGAAAAAAAATTACTTTTATTATCATTGAAATTTGAGTATTGGAAGAATGATTTTCCTTTATAATGCTATTAAAATTAATTTATTGAGTAAAAATAATGTTTTATAGAATGGTGAATTTATAGAAAAAATTTATAAATACATTTTATGATTTTAAAAATTGTTAGTTCATAATTTAATAGATTAATTGTTCTGCAATTTAATATATTTTTCTTGATTCATGAATGATACGAAAATTCACTAAAAATGATAATAAAAGTGAAAATTCATGAATAAAATGATAGTTCCCAATAAAAAATATGTTAAAGACCTTGTCCAGATATCAAATTTAAATAAACAAGTAGAAATGGAGCTATAAACATTGTTAATTTTTCATTAATTTCATTACTGAGTGATTAAAGATGTGAAATTATTCGTGAAATCAATATATATTGAAGAACTAATGGAAAAAGGTGTTTGGAAGGAGATAAAAATGTTTCATGGCATGAATTTTTTAACATGATCATATGACATAAAAAATTTAAAATTTTCATTTAATTTATGAAATCACACAATTGAGAGAGATGATATAGATTAATAGTGTTGAAGAATAGTTTACATTGTGAACTTCGTTTAAGGTATTTAAAGCCTCCTATTTTCTATAACTTTAAACAAGGATGGAACAATTATTTACCCATTATAAAAATAGATTTCTATGAACCATTTATTAGGTATTTTATGGTAACATAGGAGGTTTCAGTAATCTTATAAAAAGAGGGACATGGGGGTTAGAAACTAGGAAAAAATACTATAATATATGGAACATCCATTTAAATATAGAGTATGTTGATGTTTAGGTTTTATTTTTTAATTTTATCTTTAATTTCCTCTGAATGTAATTTTAATTTCATATTTTCCTTTTATGTTTTTATTGGTTAATATCTCAATCTCTCTCCCACAGTGTTCTCTTGAACATAAAATGGTGAGTGAATGACCTAATGGATTAGTATTTGGGGAGGTTTTTATGGTTTTCCCAAATTCATGCGCATTTTTTAAAAAAAATTTAATTCTATTTTTGGATAATGAGTGAATAGTTTATGGGTATGGTAATCATCCACAAAATAATAACTTTCAAATTCATCCTTATACTCTATCAAATCATTATTCCCTCCCTTATCTTGTGTAATATCATCATAAGATATAGTTGTTAGTTATTATAGGATAAAAAACATATTATGAAGGTAGTTCTTGAATGATATTATATTATCAATCACGGTGTTCATCTAACAAAACTATAGAAGGATGTGAGATTTAGTGTACTGAAGAAATATCACAGGTTCTATAAATTCCTCAATCAATATAGATTAAAAAAATCCATATAATATGGTATAAATTGTAAAACTAAATACAAATAAAAATAAATGAATAATTAAGGAACCGGAGTAGTCGACCCAAGGACCGAGATCTTTCATTAATAACTATATTCATTCTCTCTTCATATGAATTTTCATTTTTTTATTTGGATTAAAATTCACATTCTCTCTTTCAATTTTTTATAATTTTACATTAAATAAAAAAAATATATAAAAATTGAATTAGGTATAGATTTTGATTAACCAAAAATCTTCTCATGTGAGAAAACCTAGGTAACCCTTTATATTATACTAGGAAATAAATAGTATATTTTATGCTTCCCAATAACATGATTTTCATAGAACAACATAAAGAATCCATATGGGTTTTTAATAACAAAAATTTAATTCGTATAGAAATATTTAGGATTTTATTTCATTATAATGGATCTGATATCACATCCACTCCATTTTCATCTTTTGTTTGAAATGAGGGGATAAACTGTGTCATAAAGCATTTCAAGTGCAATAAGGATGTGTCCCTCTAAATATGGATATGAAACCTATATATATTTCATAATTCTATTATGTTTTATGCAATTAAAATAAATATTGTTTGTGATTTCCTCAAGATGAATTATATTCATTCAATCTAATAAACACAAGGTCATAGTTTTTGAGAAAATTTAAAAAATATACTACATTGATTCCCCCCCCCCCCCACTCACACAATCTCCCACTTATTTTTTTGGAAAAAATTCTTATGGAATATAATTTTCTATTAGAGTGATTAGGTTCTACTTCAAAATCAATCACTCGAAGTTCTTTCATTATTGGTATTTTGAGAAAATAGATTTAATATTTGATTATTCTAATTCAACCACAACAATTTTTTCAATTTTTTATTTTATATTATTTATAAACATTCAATAATTATAGATAAAATAATTTGTTTCAATATTATAGTAATATGTATCATTTATAAGAAAAATTACCATGCCTTGAAAGGTATTTTTTATTTTATTTTTTTTATAGAAGGTAAAAGAACATATAAGGTAAATATTTCATTGATGAATTTTCATGTGGTGGTATTGAAGTCTTTGTTTCTACTTATTAAATTTAATATCCCTATGAGATGGTGTCATATCAATCTGAAAAATAACATCACTCTCAGTCTTCCTCAGAGAAAAAACATGATATGACACAAAATTACATGAAAGGGATTATAGACTGTAATGAAAATAAAAGGATTCCAAGAAGAGGGAGACTTTTGAGTATATGTTTAAAAGAGAATTTTAGAATAATTTATTCATATAAAACTATATAATAATAAGAAACTTAATTTTATTGGCTATTTTGGTTCACGTTGAAAAAAATTAAGATGTTTCAATTAGTTAAGATGTTATTTTTTAATGAATTGAAGACATTTAAGGGGTTTATATAGTAAATATTCTAAATGATATAAAACAATAATATCTAGTTCAAAATAAAAAGACAATTTAAGAGATCAAAAATGTGAAAAATAATATTGATAATCATAAAATAATTTATTTTTAATTCATGATTATATAAACAAAATATTTAGAATAACATTGAAATATTAAAAATAAAATGGAATAGTATAATATTATCATAAAATAGATACTTGATAACTTTAAAATAATGGATATTAAATATATAGTAACTCATTAAAAGGATCATTATAGTTAGAATAGATTGATATATTGTGATAGGTTTTAAATAAATCTCAACATGTTTCTATTGAATCCTATAATAATATTGGAAAAAGAGCATAAGTAAGAAATAAGACTGAGAAGTGTTTCAAATTTCAAATACGTCACATTAATGGAATTTAAGGGTTTCATTTATTATTATATGTGATTGGAGTATAACTTAATGCGTAGGAGTAAATTTTAAAGTGGAATATTAAAAACGTTCTAAAATAATTATTACTAATTATGTGTATAAAGATCTCATTTTTTATATAATTGGATCAAAAATTATTATAAAAACTCATTTATTATATTCACCCTAAATAAAATGTATTATCCTATAGTAGTTAAATTGGAATCTTGTTTGGATATTAATTAATAATAAACAATGTCTTGAAAAAATATACATTAAGGTATAATATTTTGAATTAAATGAAAATAACAGTGTAATGTCCTGGTTCGAACGACCCATAAGATGGGGGTAGACCACTCGGTCACATTTCCTCAAACGTGACTCCCCATACACAAGAGGCTACCGACTACTATAGAGTCTCTAAGGGGGTGATAGTGGGGTGACTATTCCCTCATTATTATAGTAACATATCGATAAATCAGAAATTAAATTTGAAAAAAACAGCTGAAGCTATAAATAAAGAAAATAAAATGAAGTAAAAGAATAACAATAAACTATATATAAGATACAACCAATTCCAATGTAGAACAATTCATCCATGTATATATGGTAATAAAAAACTAAAATATTATACATAAAATAGGAAGTAATATAGTATAGTAGATGAAAAAATAAAATAAATAAATTCTTCAAAGGTAACTCCACAGGAATCCTGATCTTCATCTCTTTCTTATGTCCCTAATTCCCAGGTACTAGAAAAAACAACAAAACAAATCATCCATGTTATTATGAACATGGAGGTATACTTAGGTACCCCACTGACATAGAATCATGATAAGGGTGTGAAATATAGATCCAAGTAGTTTTCCACCCACGATATACACAACAGAATCTAGTTTGTGAATAATTAATAAGGTAGTGTGAATGTATAATGAATAATAAAAAGTACACAAGAAAAAAAACAACTGCCAAGTTAGGTTCATCAAGGAAACCTAGAAACTCTACCTACATCATCTCATAGCTTTAAAAAGATGTTTTACCAATACTATGCATAATGTAATAATATTTTATAGTATAGTTATATATTTCATCCACCTATATGAACCAACTGCATATCGACACTTAATGTCCATTTACCAAGAATACTAGTTGTTGGTTAGACTAGGGTGTAACTCAAGCATCCATAACCAGTCTAAATGAGCCTTTAATTCCATGATGTTGGGTATATTCCCTGTATATATATAGAGTCATGGACATTATTCCCATCACTTGGGATATATATTCTACTTCTATGGAATCACTCTTATCATGGAACGTGGTGCATAAAGACCCTCTTCTATATAGTATCACTACTGCGAGACGCCAGGAACTCAAAACCAAATGTATGGGAGCATGATTATCCACCAATTTCAACACTCCATACCATCTTCCAAGACTTATTTATATAGAATAATCATATTCAGAATAATTAGAAATGAGGCAAAACCACTCACACTTTCATCAAGCACATATAAATGCATCATTTAATTTTTATTATAATACATAAGTTAGTAACTATTATGAATATCATTACCCATATTAAATTACATAAAGACCATAAAATTAATATAATCATTTTAAATACATATGAAATAGATATGTCCTTACCACCTGTATAAACTATTTTACTTGTTTAAGGAAATAAACCATCATGCATGTTATATTCAGTTTTAAACATTCTATAAAATTAAATAAACATATATATTAGTTTTACGAGGTTAAAAGTGGTTCTTAGAAGGTACAATGATCTAATTGGGGAATTACCAACATGTTTAATCCATCTCATTTATAAATCAAATCCAAAATAATGTGATTTGGGTCATTGGTCACCAAGATAGGAGAGTGCCAAGCCACACACATAAAAGGTGAAACAAATCATGAATGTTTTTACCAAAGTGGACTGCTCTATTTAATAACACAAATTGAGGACATGTTCTAAAAATGACATTTAAACTATCAAAATAAACGACTAGAAAACACAACACCATAAGACAAGCATGATGGAAAATAACAAATCAACCCTTTTTAGTTTATAATACATCCTCTATATTCTAAACATGGAACATGGGGAGTGTATCTAGGTGGGTTGATCAGATAAATATGAAGGACTCAATTAGAATGCAATGTTTAGGAAAGGCTGGTGCGCATCATATTGGAAATATTCATAAAGTGATGGAATATAAGGGGAAAGACATAGAACAACTACCAAATGAAAAGGATTCATCACTCGTCCAATATCAAACTCTCATTTAGTCCATATTATAATTAATATAACAAACAAAGACCCACCCTGAAAATAGTGAAAAATAGAATTAATCTCAATAGCTTCATCGAGATAAAATTTCACGAAGAATGATCAAAATAGAATCAATATATTACCATTGTGGATCCATAGAGACTAATGATGATAGATTCTAACTTCAGAATTTGGAAATATAATAATTCCTAGAATAGAGATAAGGGGGACCTACTGTGAATAAAGGGAAAGGACACATGGTAGGAGGAAGATAAGAAAGTTGGAAATGTTATTTTAATCTCATTATGAAAAAAATAATCAATTCAACCAAAAACAAAGGTCGCACAGTTTGACCACATGGGTTAGCCAAACCATGCGCCAACCATGTGGTACCCTCTACCTATGGAATCCACCTCATACAGTTTTTCTGGAATGGTTAGAGAAACATTGTGTAAACTGTGTAGTGAATAGTTCTTAGGTACTGACTAATTGGCACTATTCATCCAGTATTGGAGCCTGGTTTGGTAAAACTATGTGCAGCCTATGTGGGCACATATGCTCCCCCTCTATAGCTACACAGTTTTCTACTGGGGCCTCATGGTTTAATATAATTCATGTGACTCTATTAGACCCTCCAAAACATGGATTTTTATACCCAGAATATAGTGATAATCAACAAGGCAACTGAGGGACCCTTTGTGATTTTACCCCAAGTGTAAAAAACACATTAAAGAGTTCCAACATTTCCAATTTCATTCTGAAGATTAGTTTTTAAAATAGCCAATCCAGTAAATTTAAAAGTATAGTTTCCCTTAGAATTATACCTTGGATTAAAACAATGGACTTTATAACCTCCCCACCTCAGAACGTATCTCCCCTGAGAATCCACCTGTAAAAACAAAAACATCACATGTCCTATGATGGTATTTAAGTATCATTGGAATTGTCACATTGTGTTTCCAAATTCCCAATGAACCTCGAAGAACTCACTTTACAATATGACACATAAGACATCAAATGTTAATCCAATGGTCGTTTCCAGAACTCAAACATTGAAATAGATATTATATGAGCATGTTTAGTTAAATACATGATCACAATGCCATCTATTTATACACATGACTGATGGTTCTCTCCACCTGATGTATTTAACATCATAAAGGGAAAATTCCAATACAAGGTTCCTCCACTATCATAATTTCCTAGAAAACATTCCCTAAGAGTTATAGTAATTATTTAAATGTTATTTTGAAAAAATCAAGTTGTTGTCTACCCACCGACATCTCTTTGATGAAACGGTTGAATCTTGATCAACCAAATAGAACATGCTTTTCAAGATTTCCAGAAAGAACCTCCAAACACAAAACACCACACCCACCTTAAACTGGCGGCCTATTTAAAATGGTCTTCACTAACCACATACATCAACCAATAAGGATAAACAATCAAGCCACCGGTTGATTTTCTCAAACACTCCCATCTTAGACAGTAAATATATTACAAAACATAACTGTGAGGTTTACTTCCAAGGAATACTATATTGACCATAAGAATGTTCACAAAAGTACACAAGATAATTCTAGTGATTATGTGAGATCGATCCATCACCTTGTTATTGATTGTTGTTGTGCCTCATCATGAAAATGGGTGTGACCTAGATCTAGACCACAAAAATCATTACCCTTTAAACATCACCTCTAGTCCTGTCTACATGTTGGGGATAACCTAAAATTCAAGGAATTTGATTCCAAGGAACTAACCCATGGTAGACCATATTACATGTTTATAAGTGATATTTATGTATAATCCAATACATCCAGATAACAACTTTGAATGAGCTCAAACAAGCATACTCCTGGATATCACATCAAAGGAAAAGAGTCATTTTCAAGTAGTTTATTAAATGAATTCCTACACAAGAACCCATTATCACTCTGTACTAACCATTCCATGACATAAAACTCGCATCCAACATGCCACTTAAATAGATATCTCAAAAAAATCCAAAATATTTTAAAACAAATAGTAATATATAACCACCTCTCTTTTAGTTCTTAAAATACAATTTCATGATAGGGAACATGTTCGTCACTTCATAAAGAACACTAAAGGGGTTGAGAATTTCTTAAAATATCAATCGAACCACTATAGGTCAACTTTTTTGGGAAGAATCTCAACTTCACTGACCGATGCATCATTATTTAACCAATCACCTCACCTTTACCACCAGTGAAATTCTATGATCGCTTAAACTCAAACACTAAAATCCATTTAAGACCAATGGTGGTTATCAAATGTTTCATACACATCCAACCGCAATAATGTATTCATACTAATAAATAACCAACAATATTTAAAACATGAAATTCTCAAAGGCATTCAAAAAAGACCGATCATTTTCAAATGGTCCTTGTTGGTTATGTTCCCTCTACACAAAAGGGAATAGTTCTAGGAACTGACATGGAATTACCCACCTTATGAGTGTCCTTTTCATTGAAAGGATATATAGAGAATCCACTCATAAGTGAACTACATGATATTCACATTTAATGAATGTGTAATGATCTTTGGAGCCACACCTAGAACATCAAACCATTAGGCATGGAAACCAAAACCAAAACGAACCGGCATGTGAAAACACTTGATACTCTTATAATACAATATTGAGAATGAGGATGAACATGATTCCTTTCACCAAGTCCAACATAGATAAATTATTCCTATGAAAAAATGTATAAATCCTATAGATAATGCTCATGTTTCTATTCTAAGAAACAAATGAGATATTAAACACACCACTTAATATTTCATTTTATGGTTATTATATTATTTCACATCAACCTTTAAAAATTTTAAAATACTTAAAATGGAACACCATGAACCAATTATAAAATTAAATAACTTCATAAAAGATATGGTAAAACATGAAAATATTGTAAACTATTATTTTAAAACATTAGACATTCATCAACACCCCATTATAAATAAAGAAATTTATCAACTAAATACCATTTAAAAAATAATTATAGCTTCAATGGTCCAATTTTACTCAACCTAGGTTAATTAGAATTGAAAACCAATAACATTTGGTTAATTATAAAGTGTTTTAGATCATGTATATTGGGTTATCTCATAAGAAACAAGCCTCAACTTAAATACATAGGTTTGTTTATGCAGTTTAGAGGTTAAAAACACATGTTAGTACAAAATTTAAATATAATTAAAATTTTATAACCATTTCATAATACAATGAGGTCATAAATCATGGTTGGATTTCATGGGGTTCTATTCTGAAGCCTATAAAGTGCCCATACACATTATAAATTGTAGTTTATATCCTATTTAACTAAAACTAATTCAATTTAGCATGTGAATTCTTGAAGATTTTCTGTTTATTAGAATTTTAAAAATACACCATAATCATATTTAAAGGTCCAATTATATGGTTGTCCTTATACCAACCTATAAAGCGCACATACACTTTATAGTTTTGAATTTGGCTCCCACTTACCTTAATCAATTCACTCTATAATTTTAATTTTCCCAGACTTTTCATTTTAACAATTTTCTAGATATATATAAAAACTCAAAAAATATTTCAAGTATAGGGGATACATTTTCCCAATTATAAGGCACACATACACCTTATAATTGAAAACTGGATCCCATTGAATTGCATCCAATAAATTAAGCCAAAGAAACTATTTACATATCAAAATAAAAATTAGGATTATATTTAAAGAAATAATCATAAAAAATGATAAATAAGTATAAAACATGGAATATAATCACCTAATCATGTTATAAAAAGGGAATGCTAAAGAAATCAAAAGCATGGAATAAAACTCAAGGCACACAATCAAAACAGAAGGAAAGGTACAATTGTTTCTATATGGTGTCAAATATTCATGGAATATGAATTTATATGTGTCTATTATGATGTATTTAATACTTTAGACTTTTCATACCTAGCCAAGTGTAAAATATCCAAAATTAAATAAATCAATTAGTAGTGAAAATTAAACCATTCACTCTAAGTGAAATAATATTCAACTATAACATTGAACATCTTGAACATCAATCCCAACCCTAGTCACATGGTCATTTCCCATTGGTTGGGGTGACCAGTCCAAGAAACGACTATTTACCAAGAATCAAAACATCCCATGTCTCCAATATACCATCCCAAAACAATAATACCAAGGAAAAATAACCACTCTGATACCACTTTGTAATTTCCCAGCCTAAAAGACTAATAAAAAGATAATTGTATCAGTAGATCACATGGCCTAAAGTGTTCCACCCCATACACAAGAGTTTTCCTCCTAGTAGAGAAGGTCTATGTAGGTGAAAGTGGGGAGACTATACCCTCATTATTATAGTATCACAATGGTAAATTAAAAATTAAATACTAGACAACTATTTAATATGTAAATAGAAGAAAGAAAAACAAGAAAAAGAATAATAATAACAAGTATATAAGATATAGACAATGCTAATGTACAACAATTTATACACATCCATATAGTAATAAAAAACCAAAATAGTATAAATACATCAAGAAGTGATACAATATATTACTTAAACAAAGAATATAACGAAATTATTCAATGGAAACTCCATGAGCATCCCATGATCTATCCTAATCATGTCATCTTGACTCTTAGGTAATAGGAATATATCACAAGCAATCATCCATAGTCTTGTGAACATGAACATCTACTCAAGTGCACTAGTGCACTGGAGGCCAAATCATGGTGTGATATATACAACCCAGTATGTTACCAACCAAGATGTCTACAACTAAATCAAGTTCATGAATTTGTTATAAGCTAGTCTATAGGAATAATGAATAATAAACATTACAAAAATGAATAAAAAACTACCCGATAATATTTCTAAAGGAATCCTGGTTGATCTACCTACATTGTCTTATAGCTATAAAGAGATTCTTAACTAACACCATATATAATAATATATATATATATATATAATATTTTAATATATTTCATCGACCTATATTATCCACATTTCTATCGATGCCTAGTTTTCATATACCTATAATACTAGTTTCTAGCTGGACCGGGGAGTAACTAAGGAAACCATAACCAGTATTAATGAGCCAATAAGATCATGTAATAGGTTATATTAACTATATCCCTATAAAGTGGGGGTAATCATTCCAATCACTCGGTATCAGTGGTGTGCCTCCATGGCAACACTCTAATCATGGAACATGGCACATAAATCCCATCACTCATTTGGTATCACTTGTGTGAGAAGAAATGAACTCAATACCTGGTGTAATGGAGTGTTCTTATCCACTATGGTCAACAACCCTTACCATTTTCCAAAACATATTTAAAATTCACAATCATATTTATAATAAACATCCATGAGGTAATACCCCTAAAACCTTATATTCATCAATCCCATATAAAATAATCATTTAATTTATAACATAAAATATAAGGAAATAACTCTTATGAATTACATTAGAGAATTTCAATTCTATAAAGACCATAAAAATAATATAAGGATTTTCAAAATATAATCAATAGGGGTGGCCTTACAGCCCTTATAAATCATCTAATTCTTTTAATGAAAATCAAAACATCATGAATATAAACCTACATTTCAAACATTCCATTATATTAAACATAACATGTAAATTCATTTTAAGAGGTTCAAACATCTACGAATAAGGAACCATGATCAAATTGGGAAATTACTTACATAGTTAATCCCTTTCATTTAGAAATGCAATACCTTATAAGTACAAAGGGTTCATTGGTAACTTAGATTGTAGAGGGCCATGACATGCACTTAGAAGGTAAACCAGTTTCGGAATATTTTTATAAAACGGGGACCACAATATTTAATAACACAAATTTAAAAAAAATCGTAAACATTCCATTTATTATATCAAAACAAAATCATAGGAAACATAATACCATATTCCATGAAATACATAAAATAACTAGTCAACATTTTTTAGTTTATAAGATAACACACCTCATCTGGGAGGTTTTATTATAAACAAATGACATTGTCTTTCAATAAATTCATTTCCAGAATTTGAACATCCATTCCAAATGCATGTCTCAATTCATCAAAGGATACATTTTAAATTAATGAAAAAATATGGAAAGTCATATATAAAGTTAAACATGGAATATATGAGGTTCCATTATCAATTTAAACAAAATCCTAACAAGGAAATTCCATTGTTAATCATATTCTATACCTTATAAGAAATTCCAAGCATTTAAATGTTTAATTATTAAGTTCCAAATAATGTTGACACACACAAGTGGTGTCTGTGATTGAAGTCAGTATCCTATATATACTAAACATGGACCACAAAGAGTGTATCTAGGTATGTTGATCATATAAATATAAAGGACTCATTTAATATGTGACACTCAACAAAGAACTACATGTGTCAAATCATCACTATTAAAAAATTATGGTATTTGAGGAAAAATTCATAGACCAACTACTGCATTTTGGGAATGTATAAATCATCTAATATTAAGATCTAATTTTTTTGGTTTGAAAGAAATTTATGAAAGGGGTATTTTCCCTGAAAAAATGGTAAAATAAATTTTACCTCAATAATTTTATCAAGAGAATATTTAATAAAGAAGGATCAAAAATTAATTTACAACATACCATTATGGTTCCATAGAGATAGATGTTGATCGATTATGACTTCTATTGAAGGAGATCCATTAATTCCTAAAACAGGGAGGAGAGGAACAAACTCTGTAATAAGGGAGAGCTAAGGTAGCTAGAGGAGGATAAGAAAAGATGAAATAATATTTTAATCTCATCAAAAATAATGTAGTCAATTCACCCTAACTCCAAGGTTTCATGGTTTTGATACATGGTTTTCCCAAAATGTGCACCGACTATGTGACAAGATATATCTAAGGAATCCTCCTCACATGGTTTATGCCACACAGTTAGCCAAACCGTTCAAAAACCATGTGGTGTATAGTGATTAGGTACAACCAATTTAGAACTAATAATGTGGGATATGTGCACATTTTGGGAAAATCATTCACAGTTCGTGTGTGGGACAACTTCTCTTCCTTTTAAGCTGTAAAATGTTTTATTGAGGGCTGCACTATTTCATAAAAACTATGTGCCTCAATCAGACACCAGAAAACATTGATTTCTAGACATCGATGCTCCCAAAACACAACAAGACACTCTATTGGCCCTTCAATTGTTTACCCAAGTCTAATAAAAACACATTGACGTGTTCAAAATTTTGGAATTCTGTTCCGAATATCAATTTGTAATACTTCCCATTTGATAAATACAAAAGTTCAAATTTCATTTGAAACCTTGGCTCAAATCATGGGAACTTATAAAAAATTTCATAGTTTATTTGTAAATAAGTCATATAGATGGTATTATAATATGTATTTTCTATGGTAATAAAAGATGACATAAGAATGGTGGGAGTCTACATATTAAGTCAAATCAACCTAAAAATTTAATTGTATTGTGAATATGGTAAATGATAAAACAAGGAAGAAGTAGTGATTCATTTTTTACTCCATTCCATGCCAAAATGGTGAATTAATAATCTTCATAGATTCTAATAAGATATACTACTCATAAAAGGATGATATCAAGAAGTCAGACACATTTTCATATCTTCATAAAATGGTAGGATCTAAGGATTATCTATAATCATTGGTATTCCAATAAGAACAATAATATTGGAATTGGATCATCCACCAATAAAGATTAGAACCTTGGTTTCTTGGGTTTTATATTTGATTTTATATTTTATATTTTAGTTTATTTTTATAATGTAAAATATTTTCAATCATTTTTATCATATCATGAATTCTTGAATTCATAATTTTAAAAGATAATAAAAATAATTTAACTCTATATAATCCATGTTTACTATAATTTTTAAAGAGGGATTGTGATATATGTAATCAGTTTGGACATAATTCTGATTAATGTTAATGTGTGACCACAAAAACATTTCAAATTAATAATAACATAAAATGATAAAACCAATTACAGAAGAAAATATAATTTTATGTTGTGATTAACTTAGTGGAAGTATTAAAAATTATGTATGAGAAAAATTCACCCAAATATAGCGTGTCTCGTGAAATCATAAAAAAAAATTAAATGATTATATTTGTATAAAATTTAATGATATATTATGATATAATTCATGTAATATAAAATAAATAATTATTAAAGAAATAATTTTTAGAGGGGAAAGATTATTCATTTTTTTAAAAAAAGATGTGTCTTTTCAAAGATACTAAAAATATGTTGAATCTAAATAAAAATATTGATATCATGAGATTTTCTTTAGAAAATGTGATTAATCAAGTGAAAGTGGCATATAATTTCTTATTATTAATCTTTTACATTCATAAATATTAAGAAAGATGAAACCAGATTACAATAATAAATCAATTAAATATTTTTTTTGTTGATGTAAATTTTGAAACTGTATGAAAATAGAAAAAAGTATGAAAAATAAAAATATGCAATTAAAATTTTAGAAATAGATTGAATTATGGTATTTTTTAGGGTGGTTTATCGAATATTCATATAGTTATTATTCATTATTTTTTAAATTAATTTATAGTGGTGGATTTTTATAGACATTGATATTATGAAATATTAAAAAGAAAAAAATTATTCTTTGACCAAAATATTAAATACCAAATATATAAAGGAATATTTATAAACCATTATAATATGTTTAATAAAACTTTAACACATATTTATCACTCAATCCTCCCCTTATTACACTCCAAAATCCTTCCCAACTCTCCCCCTACACACTACCAAACACCTTCTAACAAAATCCAGATTGTGTGATTCTTGGTGTCACCTCGTACCTCTCTATATAAAGAAAAATCCCCTCTATATTCTTTATGACAATATCACATAGGTCGGACATCCCACCCCGCCACACCATCCCCTTGACATAGCGAGCAAAACACCACCAACTCTTATAGTTGGTTGATATCATTCTAATCAAAAACTAATTTTATATAATGAATTTAAACATTTATTAATTTTTTGGGAAAACTATTTTTTCAATGATAGTCCCAAAACACTCTAATAGGGGAAGAAATATAGTGAAAAATTAATGTCATCAAACAGATAATTTTCCCTCATTTAAAATAATATAATGATCATATATCATCAAATTATTGCAATGCATAAATCTTGATATTTTAATAATATAAAACACACAAGTGACTTATAATCAATATAAAAAGTCAAATCAAAACATCATGTTAGTTGGGGAGTTTCAATTTTTCCCTAATATAAATATCAAATCATAATCTTCAACAACCCTATTTATAGTATATATTCCCTCACAAAACATAAAAAAAATTATAAATTAGTCACTCCATCAACTCTAAAAAACAAGATCTATTCCAATTCCATTTTCCCCAAACTTATTCACATTTCTTCTATTAGAAAAATTTCACCTCTTTAAATGCCATATTTTGGGACCATAAAATCATCCAATAAGGAATTTACCTCAATTTTTTTAATGATCATAAAATAATATATATATAAAAATAAATTAAAATCATAGTTTGTCAAAATTATCATAAAATTTTGAAGTGATAAGCGTTTTTTTACACCACTCTAAAACTAATTTTTTTAGTTATGGAGTTTAACTCCACACACCGTGGTTTTTGAGATTCAATATTTCTGAATAATCTTATGTTATACACATTTAAAAATTCTTACATAATCATAACAATGGAACGTTTTTCCCTAAAAAATATTTACTGCATGTTCTCCTTAATTCAAAAAAATAATAAATTATTATCTTGGAAAATACGTAGTTTTGTGGACTTGCTCAGAATTGTTTCCCACTCTTTTAACATTATCAACCAAATAGTTGTGTTTCTCTTTAATTTTTAATTTGTTAAAATATATTAGAAAATCACCATAAAAAACATGACTACCTCTATTTAATGGTAATTGGTAGTTCCCTATTTCCAATTTAAACACGTCTTGAACAATGATATTTTATAATATCCCATGAAATCCAAATATTTTGAAAAATATCACTGACAAAAATTTATTCCAAAATCAAAATGATCATTAAATTTAACTTGGTATCCATGGAAGACTTCTACCCATTATGAATTTATTTTATTCCCATAAAAAATTCTTCTATGCATTCCATATCTTATACATTAATCTCTATGGTTGAAACAATATTATATTTCATTAATTAACCTTAGTATAAAATATAGTAAATTATAAAAAAACACTTTCCATCACTAGTTTATCAACTAACTCATTTACAGGAAACAATATCCACATAGAAGTCTAGATTTTAATATTCTCCTCCATCTGGGTTTTTTTTAAATAATGTATATTTTTAATTAAATTCAAGAGATCTTATACTTTAACAAATATATTAAGAAAATAATTACACAATCACTATAATTATATGTGAACATTTTTCAATATTGAATAAGAATATATCGTGATTAGTTTGATGTATTAATACAAACCATTTTCCATTTCCTATTAGAAATAAATTAATTATTATTTGTATAAATCCCCATTATCCTAATTCATATTTTCTAATCTTCCCCATCGGCCATGTCTCTATATTACTTCTCATACCATAAAATAACCCTTAAGAGTATATTTCTCCCCCTTGAATGACACTTCAAATCTATATTTAAAATTATTCCTTAATTTCACTTATTAATTTCAAACCATGTCAATATTACAAAATTCGATTTATACACCATTAAATAAAAATAAACCAAATGGATAGATTAATTTCCATCATAAATAACCAATATTGTTATTACACTACAAAAAAATGATTTATACCAAGAGAAATTTATTGAGACATAATATATCTGTTGGTAAAAATGAAAAAATCTAATTGATATTATGTTTTATTGGTATTAATTTTAAGTACCAACTCTTGTTTTTACCAACATATATATTTTTTCAAATTGATCCTTTAACACCAACAAATATTTTTCCAAAATTTAAATATATTACTTTATCATAGTAATACCAAAAAAAATTACCAACACATGAATATATTATTAATAAAAACCATTACCATAAAATAATTTATCATCAATAAAATATGTTATAATAAATCATTCAATGATAATAATGAATTAAAGAGAAAGAAAATTTTTTATGTATATTATTATTTTTATGGACAATGTCAATATTCACTTTTAAATGAATTATTAAAAAATTTCAAATATACTACTTATATTTTCCAAAATTTTTCCATTTAATAAACATTTAAATAATTTTCATAAAAAAATTAAACCATTAAAATATTTTAATTTAATAAACATAATAAATAAAAACATGGAAATGGATAAAAAAATAACAAACATATTTTAAATATTAGTAATTAATAATTTATATTCACATACTGAAAATTTATTTTATATTATAAAGAAAAAACATTAATTTTTATAATTTTTATATCATTAAATAATAATAAATTAAGTAATTTGAAATGTTTATTTAAATATTTCATTTTTCATATTATACATTAGTATATATTATATTTATTTAATGTTAAAAAATTAAAAAAAAAATCTATATACATATATTAGTAATATAGTTTTTTAAAAATGTTAAATATAATTTGATATTTTTATCTATTTAATTTATTTTTTATGATCTGATTTGTTTATACACATATCTACCCATAGCTGACACCACCCCTACACCCACACCAACTGCTCCCATCATCGTTGATCCCATAGATGTTTCCCCCATAGAACCTTAACCCATGATTTCCTCTGAATCAATCCACAACTTCAATTCTCCCACATGTATGCTTGATCCATGAGTTCTTAAATATTAACTATGGGACTGTCCTGATTCTTCTTTTTGATTTCCCACGAAATCATTAGTCAACTCGAGAAATCCACCCAGTGCACGCCTCCTTCCCCAATATTTAGGGTAGACATTCCAGCCACAATTCATTATAGAGCCTTATATTGTACCATAAAAAACCTACCTTTCTAATTTCTATTGTTGAGTATCCACTTCCCATCACCTTCAATGTCATGATCATTTGATTCGTTTCATAGATTATTATTCATTTGTGTAATATTACTCCAATTTTTCCCCCTCATCCCATTTTCTACTATAAATTAATTATTTTTATATGAGATATTAGTTTAGTCCATTTCACTAAAAAATCACACGAAAAAAATGAAAATCAGTATTCAGTTTTAGTTTATTGTCTCTTATGGATAGAATATTATTGTTTTAATTTCCATTTTATCAATTTTATAATCTATATTAAATAGTACTACTATATAGACAAAAAATGTTCTTTTATTGGACTTAATTTCTTGAAAATTGAATAATATTTAGGAACTATCATAATAAATATATTTACTGATAATAGTTGGGTGATGTTAAAGAGATAATCTCAAGATTATATAAGTTGTGTAGATTTATTCCTTGTTATTTATTTTGCAACATCAGAAAGGGATAAAATGATTGTGCGTCCATGTCGAATTTGTGCTAATAGAAAATATTTACTTCAAGATACTATTAAACCTCATCACATTATCAAAGAAATTTATGCTGATTATCAAAAATGTGTTTGTAATTTTCATGCCGGGTTCACTTTCAATGGTGATAATAATTTTTTTAGTATTGAACATTATATTTCTTCTAAAGATGATATTCTTGACATGATGGGGGTGATTTCTAATTTTAGAAACCATAAAACACTTCATCATGTCATTATATTTATGTGAAAATAATTTTTAAATTGGTTCAAGATTCTAGGGATCCTTTATACACTATATGTGATGAAATTTCTAAATTATCTTTTGTTATTGAAATGCATAACTGGAAATGATTACATGGAATCACTAAAATGGAAATTAATTCACTGTACAACTTTTTAAGAGAGCTCTTCTCAATGATTCCACATTTCCTAACTCATTTATAAAGGTAAAATAGATTATCATGAATCATTGTCTCAATTATAATAAGATTGTTTATTGCCTAAAGTTTTGTATGAATTTTTATAAGGAAAAACATTATCATGATAATAGGAAAAATTTTGATTATTTGAGGCTGAAAACTGCTGATGATGGAATTATTATGAAATAAACAAATGTTAAAAAAGGACCAATGAAGGTTTTGTGTCACTTACCCTTGATAACCTAGCATAAAGGTTATTTATTCAATCTAAAACATCCCATCTCATGTAATTGAATGAGCATGGGAAAGTTAATGATGAAAAGTTTAGGCACCTGGTAGATTTTTATGATTAGAAATATTTTTATGATAAGTATCTTGACTTTGTAAGTGATCAATGAACTATTGGGGTATGTCTGGAAAGTGGTGAGTTTAATACATTTAGAATGATTTCTATTCCATAAATCATATGGAATTTTATCTATATAATTTATAATTTTCTTACATGGTTATGTATGAATCCATAATATTTTATTATTTCATTATTAATACATGGCCCTAAGTCACCCAGAAATGATATCGATGAATTTTTATAACCTTTAATTGATGAGATGAATGTGTTATAGGACTTCAGTATTGAAACATTTGAAGTCTCAAAAAATTAATTCTTTGTATTAATTGGATAATTAATGTGTACAAGTAATGGATTTCATGCATATGGTAATCTATCATGTTGGAAGACTAAGGGTAAAAATGCATGTCCATGTTTCAATATTGAAACATGTTCATTGTAATTGATAAAAAGTAAGAAATAGTGTTACATAGGACAAAGATGCTTCATGGATCAATTTAGAAAATTTCATTGAAATAAAAAGTCATTTAATGGGGAATAGAAACAAGGCTACCGCCTAAATCTCATAATTTATTTTAATTTTTAGATCTGATAAAAATATTGGATGTCATATTTGAAAAAAAAATGAGGCTTAAAGACATAATAAACATAATAGATATGTTTATGTGTCTTAGGAAAAGAAAATTATTTTAATTCAACTCCCATGTCAGGGGAATCTTCTTCTACACTAAAATGCGTATGTTATGCGTGTATCAAAAAATTATTTAAAATTTTTATTGGTATGATTTTTGGAAATGAGGGTAAAACTAATGATACTTTTCAATATCGAATTGCCATGGTAGATTTAAATTTAAGGAATGATCATCAATATATGGGTATCATGGTTGAAAATATCTACCTACAACATCCCTTACACTGATGGATCAAGAGAAATAAAAAATGATAAGTTTATTAGCCTCTATCAAATTTTCATATGGGTATTCATCAAACATTAAGAGGATAATTATTGATGGAAAATTATTTTCTTTTAAAAAGTCATGACCACCATGTTTAATACAACATTTGTTACCTTTGGCTCTAAGAAAAATGAAAAAAAAATAAGGAGCTAAGAAATTTATTGATTGATCTGTGTAACATTCTTATGGATTCATGCTCGAAAGTGGAAACATCTGACAATTTTCATAGGTTACAATATTGTGGTGCGTCAATACATTGTTATTTGGAGCACATCTTCCCACCTTCATTTTTTGACATCATGGTACACTTAATAATTCATTTTGAATATGAAGTTGTGCTTGATGGACATTTTTTTTATCATTGTATGTATCCAAATGAGAGGTATGTAAACTGAATTTTAATTTCATAACATTTTTTATAGATTTAATTAAATTATTTATATTAATTGATTAATGGTTTTTTTGAAGACTGAAAATGAATGTTCAAAAAAAATTATCCCAGAAGGATCATTTTTTTAAGAAAACATTGATTAAGAGTGTATGAAATTTTGATCAATATATTTTAATGAAATTTAAACGAGAGAAAATAGGTCTACAAGAAACAATGATGGTGAAGGTGATAAAACACATAAAGGGATATACATATTCTATTTAAAATTTTATACAATTCCCAAAAAGAAAGATATCCCACCTGATATTTCAATGATATTTCAAGAACATAATTATGTTTTGTAAAAATGAGATGAAGTTCAAGTATATGTATGGTGAGATACATAACTAGAAATTTTGCAATATTTTCATTGTATTTAAAATTCTTACTTTATTATTGTTTTGTAGGGAGCACTATGAAATCATCTATAGAAAATATCAACATAGGAAAAAAATAATTGATTACACCCGTAAAAATGAGTTTTATAAATGGTTTGATAATAATGTGTGTTTTATATCATACTTTTAATTTAATTTTTTTTCTTTTTTCTAACATTTATAGTTTTTATTAATTATTCTATATTTAAATTTTCTACCTAGAATACTTCTATAGAAATTTATTGGACATATTTAAGTTAGTTTCTTAAGACATAGATTAAAATAATGACCAAAGTCACATGCAATAGTTATTAGTGGTTTATTAAATCTATTGATAAGATGAGTGAGACCCAAAATTGTGGTGATCATATAAGTGTAACAACAAATATGAGCAATATATCATGTTTTGGTGTTTTGAAAAAAATTATTAAGTTGACTTATCCTGTTGGAAATAGTGTTATTTTATTTTTGTGTGATTTGGAAAATCCCATTAAAGGCCTCAAATAATATAATTTTGGATTCACTCTCCTCAACCTTAAGAGGATTATTAAAATTGATGATATCTTTTTTACTTTCATCTCAATACTTACAAGTGTTTTATACAGCTAAATCGAAAGCAAAAACTTGGGATGTTGTAACCATCACTATACTAAAAGACCTATTTGAAATAGAGGAAGATATCATACCAGAATTATACGACATAAAAAAGGTATCAACTGATATTGATGTGGAAAATTATGAAATATAGGATGAGGAAGTTGTTTCAATTTATGATCTTTCACTTGATGTCATTGATGGATGACATGAATACATGAGAATATTGATAATGAAATTATAGAAACTTAATGTTTGTGACTATGACCATGATAATGACATGATTCATGACTCTGATTATTATATTTTTTGTTGACACATAATAATTTATTTATTTTTTTGTTTTAAATATTATTATTTGATTTTGGTTGGAAATTTTACTTTATACTTGACACTTTTATATGTTTATTTCATATTTTAGTCATTATATTTCATATATAGCTTTGATATAATATCTGTTGAGAACCCTTAAATCAAGTGAATGGTGGTCTCAAGAGAACAATTAAACATATTAATTTAATAATTTTATTTAAATTTACACATGTTACATTTTGCTTCAATTTTTATTGTTTTTTGTTGATAACCTTTTCTTTGTTTCATTGAAGAAATATTTAGCCTCATGTTCTAGTAAAAATATACGAGTGACATCAAAAAATCCATTGAAATATTCTTTATTTTTTACATAGAACCCTTTAGATGCCTCTGAAAAAATGTCTAAATTCAATGATTATTGAAGAAGAAATTCATGATTCACTTTGTAAGTTTCTTATAATTTTCCAGTAATCTTTATATGATGTTTTTTAGTCTTCCTTAAAATAAATTATAATTTTTTATTTCCCATAATTGTTTTAAATAGTGAATGAAAGGATAAACCCTAAAAATAGACAGATATCCTTGTATAAGTGGTGTATTTTATTTATATTAATTGGTAAGTTAATGAAATTTATGACCTTATTTATTATATTATTACATGAATTATATAATCAATGTCTCTCTTTATATAGTAGATTGTCTAAGATAAGAAACTAATATTTTTGGTAAGTGGATTTCCATTAATTATGAAAATTATTGATTTTCTTATATTGATTTTATGTGTTTAAACATATTTTAAAATTTCTATTTTATTTGAAGGATTACACTCTCATAAAGATGAAAATAATGAAAATGATGGCATATTTCAATCATCAAAATCAAATTCTGATGAAATAATAGTTTAATTGACTCAACAATCAAGTGATCCACATCATGACACTACACGAAAATGAAGATATCATGCATTTATTGTGAAAAATAAAAAGAGTTGTGGATTGTTTTGGGACTAAAATTTGGTCATAGCATGTTTTTGTAGGCGTCAGCAACTTGCTTCAACCAGTTAGCGATTCGGTAAGAAAATTATCGTCACTCACTGGTTGTTTGGATCATTACCCTAGGTGATTTCCATTAGATTAATGTTATTAGATATTAGAAGATGTTAAAAAAATTAGAATAACTAGGTTGATGTTAAGGTATATATTTTTTCATTAATATTTTTATTTTAATCATATAATTTTTATACACATGATTAAATTTTTTATGTTATAATTATCATATTACTTTCATGAAGGGAAAGAACCATATCATTCAAGAATGGATAAAATTATATCGCCATGGAGGTCCTACAAATCCTAGTTAAATGTAGCTTATTTTGAAAGACAAACACACAGTGAGGCAATGAAAAAAGTCCAAAACACATTCATAAATAGACATGGAGGAATTCGGTGGAGTTTGGGAATCTTTAGCTATAAACGTAATATAGTTCTCTATAATTTTTGTATTTAAACCATATTCAATTAATTTTACATATTCCAGGGCCTGAATAATCATTAATTAAGATTTAACAATATGTTTCATCCTAATATAATTTCATATTTCTGCTAGAATGCACTGAGAGGGGTATAGAAAATCATTCACATTTGAGAATGTTGTATTATATAGGGACAATGAGTTTTGAACTTATACATTCTGAAATTTAGGTATTACTTTTTATTGACTATATTATATTATTTCCTTGTATTATATATTTTTTTATTTTATCATATATTTTTTTAGTAAAAAGAAGGAAAATAATATTCAAATATTGATCAAAACCCATGAACCTAAAATGGTTCAAAACTTGATGAAACTTATACCTTAGTTTAAGTGCTTTTTTCTTGTTTTTCCACATTAAAATGTAATATATATTTAATATTGGATTTTTTTAACATGGATTAGTGTTTTTTATAGAAATAAATTGAGAATGAGTTATATTCTCTTACATAGAACACCTCTACAACAGAAAAAATTGATATTTTCTAAAATACATAAAGATAAAAATGGATATTTAGAAACATTTTTTTGGGACCTAACTATCCACATGATCCTATAAATATATGTGTGTTAGAGGATGAGAGAACTATAAGAAATAAGAGTGAGGAAAAAAATTTCAAAATTGGGAAACAACATGATGAACTTGTTGGAAAAATTTAACAATTTTCAGATTTAGTAGAAGTTCTTATAAAACACCAGGTATTCATTCATGTGTGTTTATTTTTTTATACAAACTATTTTTTTAGATCTTTTTCTAGTCATGTTTGTTTTAAATAACCATGGAAAATCTAGTAGTTATCATATTCTTGTAAATTGAATGTATTTTTTCACATTGTATTAGTTTGTAGGTGGGGTCTATGAGTTGACTCTTACTTGATTACAAGGAAAATAATTGTGAAGTTGATAGATCTAATGGTTATTATAAAGAAATTTATGAAGAAGAGTCTCATTCGTTATTCTGCATACATAATTTTTTTTGGAGAAATTGTTTTCATTCTTTATCATTAAATGTTTTCTTTGAAAAAGTATTTATTGTATTTTTTTAAAAATAATTTCCATTATTCTTTAAAAATATGTATTAGGTTGGATGTTTGGTTTCATTTCGTTACTTTATGAGGTAAATGTGAGGAGTAGTTTGATAAATGTTTCTTTTTTTATTTTATGATTGTTTTTATAAAAATATCTATCTTGATGGACAGTTTTATCTTCTTTTATGGTAGTTTGTAAACTAAGAATGCATGAAAACTAAATGACTATTACGATGGTTGATATTTTATACATTTTAAGGCATATATGGTTTTTGGTAAAAGAATTTATTGTGTTGTTACATTTATATTTTTTGTAATTCACTACATATAAGGTTCATATTTCAAGATTCTATGTTGTGGACTCATTTAATTTTTTTTAGAAGTTCAATAAATATAAGATTTTATTTTGTTGTTTTTTTATTTTGAATCAGTTATCATGCATGAAATGAAAAAATGTGTAATGAAAGAATCTGCTTTTTTGTTCTTCAAAAAACTGATCAATATATTAAAGGTTAACTTCATGTCATGGAATGGTGCTCAAGGTATTTAATTCTTGGAATGGACTGGTGCTGAATGTAGTTAAACATGAAGTAGTTTGAAATTCTTGGTAGGGACTGGTGCTCAAAGTAGTTTGACCCTCTTTGCATGAACTGGTGCTCAAGGTAGATCCTGCATGGCATGGACTGGTGCACAAGGTAGTTTGAAATCTTACCAGCATGTCCTCTAGGTCTGCTAGATCCTTCTTGGAATGGACTTTGCATAGACATGTGATCAAGGTTGTTTGATTGGATTGTGCTTCCCAGATAGCATGGTTATCTTCATGATCCTTAATAAAAATTAAGTGTTACCTTTTTAATGCACTGTACAAGGATTGATTAGATACAGATATTCTATTCATAGTAATACTTTTAATTATTAATTCCTTTTCTTCTACCGCATTTCACTATGATCTCTCTTCTTGGGTACATAAAGTTCGCACTATTTGGATGCCCCATGAAAATAATCCACTGCATATAATTTTTTTTGAACATGAAGTTCTTCTACATATTAAAGAATGAAAGAATGAAATAAAACTCAAGTTTACATTAGGTATGTATTCTGATTATGCAATGTAGATTATAGTATATCCATATTCTCAGCATGAAATATGCATTTTATTCTATATTTAATAAACTAATACGTGATATACAATATGGAGTAAAATATATATATACTTTTTATAATGAAATTCTATTTCATCTATTACTCAACTACAATATCTTTTTACTGAAAATTTGGAAGAAAAATGATGATTCACAAAGAATAATAGTTTTATTTTTGAAGAATTTATTTTACTGGGAAACTCTATCCTCTTGTACTGCTACATTCTAGTATAAATTCCTAAATATTTTTCCGACTGTTTCACTTCTATTTTTTTCTTCCTTATGATTATTTTCATTAATTTCTCTATAATAATTACCAATTTAACATCCCTTTTGTACTATGTTTCTATCACTCCTTGTTCTTTTGGGATACATTTATATAACTTATTTTTTCCAAGGGTTGTTAATTGTTCATTATGTCATACATTCAATTTTATATTTTTTATTGTGTACTGTATTTAAATATCATATGGTTATTTCAGAACACATCTAAAGTTTATGGTGATTTATTCCAAGAATTTATTCTATAGATAATCTTGAAGATAAAATGACACTATCTATAAGGAGTATCTTGAATGGGTTGATGAAACCCATAATCAAAGGAAGATATGAGAAAAACATGTATAAATTTCTCAGATTGTATGTATGAATAATCAAATTGCATCATCCCTTACCTATTATTGTTTGTTACTAATATTTCTTCCACCTTCATCAACCCTACGCTAGTAATTTCATGGTTCATACTTTTCAGTGATGAGTTCACCTCATTAGAACCATTATTTATGCTTCCCTTTCAATGGTGGGAATATCATTTTGCAATCTTTTCATCAATAGTATGTTCCCCTTTATGATGGTCTTTAGATCCAATGTGTGTTCACTTGTTTCTTCTCTGCTAATGGTGTTCCCCTTTTTAGTAGTAATGGAGTTGTTTCCATCAGGCCTTATTCCTTAAATTGAAGAACAAATTTTCATATGGGTTATCCTTCCTGTCCTACAGTGATGGAATTATACATCTCCATACAATAATCATCTTGTATACAATGAAATCATCATTTCTTTCAACACCAACATAGTCCCCCAAACATACACCACAGTAGTATAGTCCTCAAATTCATCCTCCAATGGAGATGTAACCCCCACATCAATGTATTTTTTAGGCTATTAGTGGCATCATGTTCATTCAAATCCCTTCTATAGTGTCTTATTATCCCCTCGCACCAGTGGATTTTATTTATAATGATCCTTACTTAGATGGAAATGGTTCTTTATGGATGTTTTCCCCTATAGAGGTCCATTTCGGCCATATTCCTTATTTCCCTTGGTCTTCATTGATCTTGTTGAACTTTCTAGAAAAGGTGGCAGCATCATTGAACGTCTCTCCAAGGATTATTTCATAAGATATTTTCCTTTGAGTACACCTACATCCATGTCATTGTGGGTGATTTCATCCACCATTCATCATTTTTTTCAGTTTCTTGGCCTTACTTCGACTATATTTTAGGACCATGGTATTAATTAATAAAATTTGGTTTGAAGTATGAATCATCGTAATTCATTTTTACTTTACCAATATAAATTATTACAATTTATAGTCTCAACTTTTTTAAATTAAAAATAATATATATTAATATTATTGCATCTTGGGTATTTTAACTCTTGATGTGAATTAAATTTATATTTCATCACCATGTACAAATTTGGATGAAGTGGGAGTTGTGTAGTGGAATCCTAGGAAAAACCTGGAGTGTGGAAAAGTACTACTAGTGATGGGTTTCTTACTATTATGGGGAGATAATGAGCATCAAAGTCTAGGACTATATGGTCTGGGTTGTGATGAAACATTACCGTCTTTAGAGGTGGATTTATGAGACCATGAATGGCTAGATGTTCTGCCCATAGTAAGATGCTTACTGAACCTATACCAAGATAGTTTATTAGGTCGATGATTCAATCATGATATGTATTTTTCAACTATAAGGTAAAAGGAAAGTTCAACCTAAAAATGTAAATTCACTTACCTATATATAAATTAATCATTTACCCTTCTATAGAGAACCAATGAAATATTAAATTTTTCACTATTCAAATGTGATCAGAGTAATTAGAATGCATACTACAATTTTAGGGTGGAAGGGAATATTTTTAGGCCTTTGAATACTATTATTTGGTATAAATATAACATAGAGAGTTATATATAAAATATATGTAGTATATCTCCTCATATAAATTATTATTTAGTATAAGTATAACTTTGAGTGTTATATATGAAATCTACAAACACATGTCCTGGCATATGCTTATTTCACATGCAGTTGTTTTGTGAAATCCGGAATCTGTAATCTATTTAGTGTTTGAATTACACTCTATATTTAATATGGAATCTTTTTTTTATGTTCTCATAATAATTTTTTATTTTTCATGTTCATAAGATATTGATTTATAGGAGTGGGAATATATATTTAGGTTTTAGTTGATGTGATCCTCATGGTTCGTTTAATAATGAGTGTTGTGACAACCCATTTTTAGTCATTTTTTATTTTACTTAAATCTCAGGCTATTTTTTAGCATTTAAGTGGCTATATGAATTATTCTTTTTCAGTGGAGGGATGCACATGTTAATGAGGAGGGTGATGGTTTATAAATCTTAGAATCTAATAGATAATCTATTTCCTCCTTAACCCCCTAGAATTTTGGTTTTTTTACATGTATAAATTTTATAATCGAGGTGGATTTGGATCCTGGTTTGACGCTTTCCAGTGAATTAATTGTTTAAAATGAATATTTCAATATTATTATATGGTTTAATTATATATAATTCATCCCACAACCTTCAAAACCTCTAAATTTATGTTAATCACTCACTTTATCCTTGGAGAATGAGCATATAATATACCCCACATGAGTGAAAGTTAAAAATTAAACACCTAATCACATGTCTCATGTCATCTCTCATGTACCTAAATAGTTTAATAGAGGGATGAATCAATATTTACATACAATTTTCAACTATTAGGTAAAGGGAAAATCCACCCAAGAAAAATAGGTATATTCACAATTTACTTTCTATAGAGAACCATTGGAAAGATGAAATGCCCACTAGTTAAATATTATGAGAGTAATTAGAATGTATACTAAATTTATTAGGGAGAGGGAATATTTTTAGACCTGTTAATATTGTTTTTCTATAAATTCAATGTGAATTGATGTCTATGAAATATATACCCTCATTTATTTTTCATATGGGTTTTATACTATTCAACTATTCAAATATAGTATGGCTACTGGATAGATTGGATCCATGGCCTATGTGTGAAATCTATCATCTGGAATCTATTTTAGAGTTCACATTTTACTCTATTTGGAAAATGGTATCTAATTATTGATCTCATTATCATTCTAGATAGGTCATCTGAATAATATAGTGATGTTTAGTAGTGTGGGCATTTTTATTCAAGTTATAGTTGATGGGATCATCTAGTTTCGTGTAAAAATGAGTGTTTTAACCCCTCATTGTAAGTATTCTTGTCATTATTTTGATTCTCAAGTTATTTTTGGGGATTCCAGTGGTACAGTGTATGGGTACATATCATTTTTGTTAAGTGAGGGTAGCCAATAAAGCATTTAGAACCTAACCGGTGAGCTACTTCCTCCTCAACCCTAGAAACTTTTTGTTTTTTGAATTTCCTTAATTTTTTATGGATATGGATTTGGATCATGGTTTGTTAATTTGATTTTATTTCCTTACTATTAATTTATTCACACTTTTTTGTAGTCACATTTTTGTGTAAATTTTAATAATAATAATTAACTAGTTACATTTAATAATAGATTAATATGGTAGATTCAATTAGCATGGAAATTAAATGATGATAAATTGGTAGGATAGAGTGAAACTAAGTAAGTAAAACATCCTTGATAATAATAGGATTATAGAGAAAAAAAGTAGTAGCAAAGGAAGAAGGTCCCCCATTGGGGGTATAGAAATGGTTGTTCATTATAAATATAATAAAGGGGAATCAAATTTAGTTCCCTAGAATCTAGGTGGAAAACTCAAGTATCATCCCATGAAACATCTTCAACAATTTTATTGATGGGGACATATGAATGTTGTGCTCCTGAGTATGCATGGACTGGCCAGTTGACTACCAAATCATATGTGCACAAATTTGGAGTCATGTTCTTGGATATGATTTCAAGATGGTGGGTTATTGGTATTGTGAGGCCCACTAACTGAAAAAATATGATATCATGGGTACATTTCGAGTTATTATTTTGAGCCTAATGACAATTATATATTTTTGCTAAATAAAATTTTTTCGTTGAATTTTTATTTCCTTGCTGTATAAGTACTAAATTTATTGAAAGTCAAAAGGAAGTTCAAAATAAATGTAGGAAGTTCAATACAAATTTTTATTCCTTGTTGTATAGGTATTACCATTGTCCCTATAATTTATGTATATTTTGTCACATGTTTATGTACTTCTCTCAATTCCATATGAATTCTTTTGTCATCAGTTTTCTCATATTTTTGTGCATAGACAGAATCTGGAATGGATGGGGCAAGAGCTAGATCAAGAAGAGATTATATCTAGAATGGTTGGGCTAGAGATGGAGCTAGAATAGACTAGAGCTGGCATCGATGGGGATGGAACTAGATATGGATGATCTAGCATAGAATATAAATAGAATTAATGGGATGGGGTTGGATTTGATGGTGCTAGAGTCACTGGAAATGATGGGCTAGATCTGCTATGTGGGGTCTGGGTTGTCGAGCGATAGAATTGTGGAACAAAATGGGGGGGTTGTCCAATGATAGAATTGTTGAAAAATCTTTGTGGGGAACCAACAGGTTCTCTTTGTAATGAATTTCATTATTAATATTAGAATTTATTGTCTTCTTTTGAAAATGTTTTAAAAAATATTTTAGTTTAATAATTAAAACATATGTATTATATATGATAAATTAATAAATATAATACGAAATTTCATTGGAAATAAAAGTTTACAATTTTTATTTAAATGTAATATATAATAATTATTATAAATTGATAATTATATTACCTACATATAAATTTTTTACTAGAACCTTTATCTAAAAACATTAACCAATATATATATTATTTGATGGAACTATTATAATTTCAATAGATATATTTTATCTGTCATAAAAAAATTAGAGATAGATTTTTTAAGAATAGTTTAGTGACATATACATATTTGTTGGTAAAACATTTTACCAATAGATATGCCCCTATTAAATAAAGTGAAAAAATTTTCTCTATTAAATTCATGTATAAATTGGGAAATCTCAAAATCTATATATGATGTGGTAGGTGATTCAATGCTAATGTTTTTCCAGTGGTTCTCAATTATAAATGAAGAAAATGTATTTCTAAATATATTAAATACATATTGATGTGTTCCATTAAAATAAACCATGAAATTTTTATGCTCTTCCTTGTCATGGATAAAATGATACCATAAATCAATGAGTTATGTACATCAGTCTCATATTTTGTTATTCAATAATTAAATATCCCTTTACATGTGATAATAAATCATTGTATACTATTTCACTCCAAAGGAAAGATCTAAAAGAACCTAGGTCTTTTTATGAGGAATTAATCCTATTATTATATTGATAAAATCGTATTTATGACCTAATGTGAATTCCCATTCAATTCACATAGGTTTCGAGGGACTTCAGGGATTTTTTGGAGCCCCGAAACATATGTTTGTAGTGTTTTGGCCTAGCGCACAGTTAGTGTAAACCATCTGGGACAAGACGCATGGTTTATCAAACCATGTGAGGGGTGGAAATGAGTTGATGTATGTTGAACAGTTAGTCCAAACCTGGCGTCATTATCCACACAACCATTTAGTGTGGTCTTCCGTTTTTTTTGATCTTGATAGAGGTTTCTCACCCTATTTTTTCACAGTTTGTTAACCATGTGATGAAACTTCATGGGTTCCCTTTGTATTATATAAATCTATTATGATTGGCACATGGTTTTCGAAAATTGTGCATCTAAACAATTCAGCCCCTATGTTTTTTTGGAATTTTATAATTTTTAATTAAATATAAAATTATTTTTAAAACCTAGTTTTGGTTTTGTTTCTACACCTAATATATTAAGAGTTTGAGATCTATCCTTATGTGGAAAAACTAGGATTTAATCCTAGTACTTCATTCGTTCTTTGATTTGAGAATGTTTTATCTAATTAGATCCATATAGGTATGATCTAAATTCCTTTTATCTTTTTAATATTCTTTTATCTATCAATACCCCTATTTGAATTTAGGCTCACGTGCCCTAATTGATCTTTCTTCATCCATAATTCAGATTTCTCCTAATATGAGTCACATCAGGACCTGAAACTGGACAATCACTCCACTGTCCAGCTATGGTAGGTGATCTATACTTTTCTTTCTAGTTTTCGTGACTTATAGAGATATCGACTATTATGTCACCCATCATATTTTCTAGTGAAAACCTAGATTGTATTTGGTTAATTCAAATTAGTGTAATCAAACTTGATAGGAATTTTGATAGGTTTTATTATGATGTGTTTGTAGCCGTTGGAAAAACCATGGTCACCCATGAAGTGTACCTATTGGAATTACCCTGTTTATTCCATAATAAATAACATATGGGGTGATTTGAATCCTTCCTTATTATAGAAAGCTCTTAAAAAAATAAATTTAAATGAATTAAAGGAATAGGATATGGGATTCCTCTATAACATGTTGATGATTTTGAAAAAATATATAAAATTAAACTTCCATAGCTTATTTAGGAGATGTTTTTCCTCCTTGTTTTATGGAATGTTGATAGTCCATGTTTATTAGATTAAATAGATTAAGTGGAATTGGTTAAACGAGATGCTATACTCTTTGAGTGGTTTTAAATTTCTTAATGTATAATTTGAAAATAGTGATGACTGGTTTGGTATACCCATGTGACTTGTTTGATTGTGATTTTTGATTGATAGATGGGTATACCCATGTAATACGGTTGATTGGAAATTATGATTTATTTGTGGGTATACACATGTGATATAATTGAATGATTATTTGATTATATTAGTGGGTAGACTCATAGGGGATGAATGAAATGTAATGAAATGTTAAATGTATTGATTTCATGGATGACTCTCCTTGCATCCTGAATGTGGAAGTGTATTCCTCTGGTTGAGTATTTCTATAGGGTCTTGATTCCATGGGATTCCATGAGCATTTCTACCCCTTGTATCTAACTTTCATGGACTCGCATAGAACTTTTTTGGAATGAAATGATCATAGGACTCCAAATCATGCCTACACTGAGATTCCATCAAGACACTCTTAGGACTTGATGATGGAGCATTGGTCCTAACACCTTGGATATGGCCCTTATGTTATTTAATACATTATTAAATATGTCATGGCCATTGGAATGTAATCTACCTAGAGTGTATGGTAAGGACGTGCCGATTTTATAACTATGGATTTCCATTGTGGCCATGAGGTTTTCTTATATTATTATAGTTTCCTGGATATAGGGGATGATTCATGTCTTATAGGAAGCCTTGAGAGACTAGTTTGTATTACTGGCTGAGTATTGGATGTGCCATGGGAACATTCCTTTTCATTATTTCTTACCTACTTTACTGATTATCTTCTCAAATTATTCTTCATATCTTATATTTCATGGATTGAAAAGTATAAACCATTGGGTCAATGCCTATTTGGATGTTATCTCATACGCTATTTGGGTAACCTCAGGGACCTAAATAGATTATATGGTTGCATGTGATAATATGGAAAAGTTCCCAAACATAGGTTGTTGATCATTTATTTAGAGTAGGGGAGTGTGGGACCAAGGTGAGCCTTCCAATTATATTGGGAAATTTCCATATACTTTTTTGAATTTTTGGATTCATGTATTATACTATACCTCCATGTACCTGTTCTGGTTTTTTATATATATATGTATCATAGGAATCGTTATGTATGAGACACTTCTGTATTTATTTATATTCCTTCCTTGTTTAGTTATCAAAAGTCTTCTTGTTTATCTGCTTCTGATATTGGTATTTTATTGATATTATGCTCTATATACTCTAGTGATGAGGTCTTAGTATCCCCACTGACACACCTAGGACCTCACTTCTAGTTGGAAGCCATTGGGGTTTGAGTAGATGTTCTTGAGTCCTTATGAACCACCAGGCTCAGGGAACTATTGAGTGGAAACCGGGTCTTGGTTGTTATAAAGGTGTTTTAGAGAATTATTTTAGATTTGTCTTACTATTTGGTGATAATATATAGGTATATAGATGAAAATTTTGTTTCAATAATTTGGGCCCAAGAGTAGCTACCCCGGATATAAGGAAAAACCAAATTGTCTTGAATTTAAATATTTTTTCAGGATTTTGACTATTATAGTTGATTTGATTTCACCATTGGGTGACACACACGATTATGTTTTTACTAATTATATAATCTTTTGTTCCATTTCTACTGTAACCAGATGATATGTGGGTTTTCCATCTCATTCATTATATTGGTACTCATCAGAAATCACATGTCATTGTTTATACCATTCCATTTTGGATGCATTACTTTTTTCATATAGTTTTGAATGGTGTCATGATAGCTATATCTACTTTTTTGATAGATTATATACAGTTCATAGAGGACATGACGTCATCTTTCAGTGCATAAGTTGTATGAGCCCTTATTAAATGGAAAGTGATGCACCTTGTTTCAATTGTTAAATTGAATTTACATGGTATGGATTGAATGGGCACCAAATTTTGGGTTTGTGAGGTGTTATGAGACCTAATGGATTTGGAATTGTTTAACCATTGAATAAACCCATAGAATAAATAAATTTTGAGAATGAGATGTAAATTTCATGTGAATTAAAGTAAATAGAAATGGAAATGATAAATGATAAAAACAAACTTGACTTAGACCCTACTTTTGATTGAAAAAAGAGGTAGTGTTTCTAGCTGAGTTATGAATGATATTATTATGGTCTTTCCTTTAGAAGAAGGATAGGGGGTATGCTAGGATTAAGGTGGTTTTTGACATGTACAATGAAATTTATTTGTGAGTTTTGTTATCAATCTTTTTTATGGTGGGTGTTTCACATTATAAGGAGATTCCACCATGACATCCTCAAGTCACATGATTTGAGGGAGGTTATGACAACAATTTGGAGGTGGTAGGCCACGGGCTATTGATAGATACTCCTTTAGTACTGGCTATGAAAAATCCATTATTAAGGACATAGGCGATGAGTCACAATTACATGAGAAATTATCTCTCTACATGCAGACTTTTTAGGGGCCACCACAGCCTTCATTGTCCATGACTGAGCTGGAGCGAGTGTTCTAGAAGAAGCATCCTTGCACATTTTATTGGGATTGAAGTCGTTAGGATTATGATCTGTGGATTGAGACCACATTATCAATATTTGACCATATTAATATTCCTCCTAAGAAGAGGCTCAAGATAATTGTGTATATGCTACAGGGATAAGTAAAGTGCTAGTGGGGTGATCTGAACCAGACTGATGGGATATGAGATATGGGTTAGTTTAATTTAAAAACACTACTCTGTGACTATTTATATCCCTGAATCAATGGGAATTGAGAGATAGTGAGTTATTAATATAGATCAGGGTACAAGTACATTTATGGAGTACCCTTCATACTTTACTGAGTTTCATCATTTTTCACCACTGTACATTTCTGATGAGTTGTCTATAGATAGACACTTTGGGAATGGTCTTTGGCATGCTATCTAGTCTCAATTCAACACGGTCTGGATGACCTATATCACCAAAACTGTGAATCGGTCTTTGATTACATAAGATAACTTGAGGGAATTTGGGGGCGTAGTGCAGGGCCGTGTTATTTCTTGACCCACGGATTCAACATCTTCAGGAAGGTAGATCTATTTTGAGGATTCTCATGAGTTGAGAACTAGACAGTCTGTGAGTGTTGGTTACTCACTTTTTTACTATCGGTTTGGAAGGTTTGACCATGTAAAGAATAAATGAACTCATGACCAAGTCAAGTGTCATGATTGATGAAAGATGGGCCACATGTAGTGTTTTTATTGGACCTTCCCTTTAGCTGTTATTGGTAGGTGTCAACTCTGAAACCAGGTTTAGGAGTAGGGTCATCTGCTCCGCATCAGGCCGGGATTCGGAGAAATACTAGTTATTCAGGCTGAGGTTGTGGTGGTAATGGCAGAGGCATCCAGACACCAGTTAAAATGAGACATCATGGTGGACCTACTCCAGGCAGTGAGGTCACATTGTAGGGTCATGGAGTAGGACATATCTACTATATACATCCTACACCTGTGGAGTAGTGTTCCAAACCATATACAGTGAGAGGTAAAATCTAAGTAGCCTCTACTATTTCTTCTCCTCTTTTAGAAGAGGTGCATCACATAGTTTGATATCTACACCAGTGGTTAAAATACATGATATATTTATGTTTTCTTCTAAGGGAGTTATGATGCTAGAGACACTATTGGGATTCAGAATGAAAAATATACATTGGTGTGGGAATGACCCTTGAGGCTGATGGGGGCCAGTTTGTCTGGGGACTTTGTGTCCTCGAGATGATAGGGTTTGATCTCAAACTCTGGATGGACTTTCTATGAGATTATTGAATGTACATTAACTATTATCATCTGAGGGGGGCCTTTACATCAACAGTGGGTGAAGTTTATACTAACAAGAGTAAATGGGATGTCACTGAGAGTCGCATTGAACTACATCATCATGGGTTGTGAAGAATTACAGTCCATATTTCTACTATATATCTAGATGATCAGGAAATGAATTAGGTGGAATTTCTTCTTGTGGTTGATCACTTCAAGGATGTCTTCTTGGATGAATTTTTTTTTTCACCCTCTGAGAGAGAGGTGGAGTTCTCCGTTGAGCTACTTCCAGGAGTTGCATCAATATCCATTCATCCTTATAAGATTACTATGATGGAGTTGTAGGAGATCAAAAGACATCTAAAGGATTTGGAGGCGAATGGGTTTATCATACCTAGTACTTATCCATAGGGTTCATCGGTCCTTTTTGAAAAAATTATAATGAACTCTTAGAATATGCGTGGAATTTTGGAAACTAAACTAGCTGATCACATTGTTTTATATATGTGCTAGTGATTAAAATACATGATATTTTTATGTTTTCTTCTAGTGGATTAATGATTCTAGACACACTGTTGGGAATTAGAATGAATAATGTACACTAGTGTAGGGAGTGACCCTTTAGGTTGGTGGGTGTCACTTCATCTGGGGACTTTGTGTCCGCGATATGATAGAGTTTGATCTCAAACTCTGGATAGACTGGCTCTAAGATTATTGAACTTACATTGACTGTTATCATCAGAGGGGGACCTTTACATCAAGAGTGGGTGAAGTTTATACTAATAAGAGTAAATGAGATGTCTTGGAAAGTCTCATTGGACCACATCATCATGGTTTTTGTCATATGATAGTCCATATTGCTACTATATATCTAGATGATCAAGGAATAAGATATGAGGAATTTCCTCTTGTGGTTGAGCACTTCGAGGACATCTTCCAGGATGAATTTACTTTTTTACCCTCTAAGAGAGAGGTGTAATTATCCATAAAGATACTTATAGGAGTTGCATCAGTATCCATTCATCTTTACAAGATTACTATGATAGATTTATAAGATATCAAGAGGCATCTATAGGATTTGGAGGCGAAGGGTTTTATCATACTCAGTACTTCTCCGTGGGGTTCATCGGTCCATTGTTAAAAATGTATAAGGAACTCTTAGGCTATTCATGGAATATTGGAAGCTAAACCAACTAATCACATAGTTTTATATCTACTCTAGTGTTTAAAATACATGATATTTTTTTGTTATGATTCTAGACACAATGTTGGGAATCAGAATAAAAAATGTACACTAGTGTAGGGAGTGACCCTTGAGGTTAGTGGGTTTCACTTCCTTTGGGAACTTTTTATCGTCAAAATGATAGGGTTTCATCTTAAACTCTAGATAGACTGACTATGAGATTATTTAACTTACATTTATTTCTATTATCAGAGGGGGTCCTTTACATCGACCGTGAGTGAATTTTATACTAACAAAAGTAAATGGGATGTCTTGGTGAGTCACATTATACCACATCATCATGGGTTTTGCAGAATGACATCCTAGATTTCTATTATATATCTAAATGATAAAGGAATGAGTTAGGTGGACTTTCCTATTCTGGTTGAGCACTTCGAGGAAGTCTTCCAAGAGGAATTTTCTTTTTTACCCTGTGAGAGAGAGGTGGAGTTCTCCATAGAGATACTTTTAGGAGTTGCATCAATATCCATTCATCCTTATAAGATTATTATTATGGTATTGTAGGAGATCAAGAGGCATCTATAAGATTTTTAGGTGAAGGGGTTTATCATACCCAGTACTTCTCCACGGGGTCCATTATTCCTTTGTGAAAAATGTATAATGAACTCTTAGGCTATGCGTGGGATATAGGAAACTAAACCAGCTGATGATTAATAACCGATATCCCTTTATAAGGATATATGAACTATTTAATCATCTTAGATAAGATCAGGTGTTCTTGAATACTAATTTAGGGTCTATATATCACCATGTATGTGTTTAAACTATAGACGTACCTCGTATAACCTTTTGTATTCGGTATGGTCTATACTAGTATCTAGTTATATTGTTCAGTCTCATGAAAATGCTAGGATTTTTCATGGAAGTGATAAACCGTGTGTTCTATCCTTACCTAGAATCATTTTGGCTATTTTTGGGATGATATTTGGTAGTATGATCCCAATAAAAATGACAATGCCAACCATCTTGAGATTTTTTTGAATACACTGATAGAGAATCAGTTATATGCTAATCTCACAAAGTTCTACTTTTGGATAGATCTTATTAACTTCATAGGTCACATCATCTCATAGACATGAGTATTAGTGGATATAAATAATGTGAGAAATATATTTTCCTAGGAATAACCTAAGAATGTTTTTGACCTATGGATTTTTTTAGTGCTATTTACTTACTACAAGAATCTCATATAGGAATTATCACTCCTAGAAGCATTGTTGAAGGGATTGACTAAGAAGTTAGTGATGCTTGTATGGTATTATTATTATGAGACAACCTTTTAAGATCTAAAAGGGAGGTTTAAATTATCACATGTCCTGATACTTATAGAATATGGAAATAGTTATATAGTGTATTATGACACATTAGGTATCAACATGGGAGTATGGATGATATCAGGGGTAATGTTGTGGTGTATGGGTCTCGGTAGATGAGGTCACATGAGATGAATTACCTGACACAAGATCTAGAGATCAATAATGTTGTTCCTTCTTTATGCTATTAGAGACACTATTTACTTGGAGAGCATTTTGTCGTGTGAAAAAACCACAAAACCATGAAGTATATTTTTATATGGCATGATCTGGATATGAATCATCAAAGGTGGGTAAAGTAACTTTAATATTTTATCATTTATCATACCTAAAAACTGTTAAATTAAATCCAATGGATGATGCACTCAGATAGAGGACTTAGATACATGCAGTGAAGCAGGCCAGTAGCGAGTGACAGCTTTGGGTGTTTGTTCTCTAAGATGCCCTCAGAGGTGCACAAAATTCCTGGACAGAAATATCTATCATCCTTATTTGTGACATCTACCCCACTGTATAGAGTGAGGATGAGGCATCAATCATATTTTGAGGGCCTAGTCCTATGTGGGAGTTTGGTAGGTGAGGACGAACCACCTAGTTGGAACGTCGGTGTGGATAAGATCCAATGAATCCATAGTCACATTTGGGTTTTAGTTGACATATGGTCAGATTTGATATTTGAGTTTCATGTTTTGGCTTGGGCAATTCATCATAGAGTGACTAAGAAGTATCGTGACTTACACCATTAGTACTGGTGTCTGGGTATGAAGATAGAGGTTTCAAGTTTTGTTACGAGGTTTTCCACTTGTCTGTAGGTGAAGGAAAAAACATCATCAATCAACCATGATTTTATAGAATTTACCTATTCTGTTGTTGAAATGGGATGATGTCCTGATGGATTTCATGAATCATTTATTTAGGATACCTAAAGGTTACAATTCAAGGTGGTTTGATATTGAAAATATCATAATGGTTCTCATTTCTTATTGAAAAATGATACCTTAATTGTTAATGAGATTTAGAGGTTGTATATTAGTGCTATTATATGAATCCATGGGGTCCCTCATTCTATCATTTTAGAGAGGGACTACCACATTAAATCTTGTTACCTATAGTGTTTTCATAGGGTTTTACGTGAAATGGTTCTTCAAAGAAAATCATACCACCCTCAGAATGATGGCTTGTCAGAGCATACAAAACATGTGTTAGGGGACAATCTGCAAGCTTATGTATTTGATTTTAGGGGCTACTTGGATAATAATATCCTCTGTGTAAATATTTATATATAATAATAGTTTTCAAGATACTATATCGATGGAAACTTATGAGGATTTTTATGTTAGTCCATGTTGATCACCCCTGTGTTTCCTAGAGGTAGGTGAGGCAGGTTTACAAGGACCACATCCCATGTAGGAAACTTCTAAGAAGGTCTAGAAGATTAAATAATGGATGGCTACTACTCAGTATTGATAGAAATCATACACTATTCTCTGTTGATGACATATGGTGCTCGAGGTTGGAGATAATTTTTTCTTGCCTGTTTCACCTCGATTAGGAAGTAGGAGAATCCATAGAGAAGGTAAACATTTAACAAGATATGTTAGGTCGTATGAGATTCAATAGATAGTTAGGTTGGTAGCCAATCGGTTGTAGTTACCTTATAGGTACTGATCCATGAAGGAAGTCTTCCACGTATCTCAACCATGTCATTATCATACAGACCCATATCACACTTTTTAGCCTGAGGAGGTTGAGTTTCATGTTTATGAATAATTTGAGGATCATCTGATTCATATCGTTGATAGGATCATGAAGGATATCCAAGGATGGTTAGATCGTATAGTATGGGTGTTATGATAGCATTTTTGTCTACATGATGAGACTTGGGAGTGGGAGGATGACCTACATGCTCAATGGCCTGAGTTGTTCTTATACGAATATTGACCACTATTCAGAGTTCAATTTAGGAAAATATTTCTATAAAGAGGAATATTGTAAGAACCAACATTATTTTATGAGGCAATAATCCTTTTATTTTTAGTATAAATGATTATATATGGTTTAATGTGAATTCCATTTCAGGTTGCATAGATTTTGGGGACTATAGGGATTGTTATGATCAGAGAAACCAATTTTGGGGACTTATTGTCCCAGGACATGGTTATTCTGTATCATGAGGGGTAGGCCACATGTTTTAACAAACCATTCATGTGGTGGATAGTGAGAAGATGTTGGCCACAAGGTCAGTCCAAAGGATGCAGAATTCGCTGCACTATTGTGTGTCCAGGTCTACTATTTTTTAAGATATTGATAGTGGTTTTTTACATAGTTTCAATACGGTTTTTAAAACATTTAAGGAATCCTTGTTGGTGACCCTTGGATTATAGTAACCCGTGTAGTTTTGTGCACGAATTGGAAACTCATGCTCCTAAACCATGAATCCCATGTGTTTTTTGAATATTATTTTTTTTATTAAAATAAAAAATCATTTTTAAACCTACTTTAGGTGTTTTTATTTGTAGAGTAGATGAGTAATTTGATAGCTCTACTGAGGTGTCAAAACTATGATTTGATCTTGGTTCATTGTTTGATCTCTAAATCAATCACGAGTTGTCTCATCAGGTCCAAATCAGTATGATCTACATTCCTTTTTAGCCATTCTCGATTATTCTAGCTTTAAACAATGATATTTGAATTTAGGTTCATATGCCCTAATTTCTTGAATTTGGTAAGTTCGTCATATTTCATCTAATTAGAGTCAAATCAAGACTTGATAATATTCAAGGACTCCACTACCGAGCTAAGTGATCTATAATTTTTTTTCATGTTTTGCTGCTTTATGGAGCTAACAATCATTATTCTATGCACTAGATTTTTTGGGATGGGACTTGATTTTATATTATTAATTATAGTAGATGTAATCATACCTGTTAGAGATTACCTTAGGTTTTTTTATGATGCATCGGTATCCATTGGCCAAACCATGGTCATCCATCCAGTGTACCTATATGAATTACCTTATTTATTATATATTGAACAACCCATGGTGTGAGTTGAAGATTTCTTTATTAGAGGATGCCCATAAAAAATAAATTGAAATGAATTAAAGGGATAAGATATGGGATGCCTCTATATTATGTCAACGTTTTTGAACAAATAGATAAAATAGAACTTGAATAGCTTATTTAGGAGATGTTTTCCCTCTTTGATTTATGCCAGGTTGATATTCAATGTTTATTTTATTAAATGGATTATGAGGAATTGGTTAAATTAGTAGATATACACATTGAATGGTATTTAATTAAATAAATGATAATTTAAAAATGATTATGAATGAGTGTCTATATCCATGTGACTTGTTTGATTATAATTTATGATGAGTGGGTGGGTATACCCATGTGATATGATTGAATGTAAATTATGATGAATGGGTTGGTACACCCAAGTGACATGTTTGAATTTTAATTAGATTACCTAAGTTGGTAGACTTATGTGGAATGAACAAAATGTTATGAAATTGTAAATTTATAGATTCAATGGATGTCTCTCCATGGATCTTGAACATAGTAGTGGACACCTAGGGTTGACTATGGCCCACTGGGGCTTGCAACCCATTGGATCTGACATTCTTGGAATCACATAGGAATTGTCTGGTATGAAATGATAATTTTACTCCAAAGAGATTATATAGTTGTACATGATTATATAGTCAAGCCCCTAACATAGTTTTTTCATTATTTAATTAGATAATGGGATCATGGGACCAAGATAACGCTTGTTATGCTACTAGGAATTTTTTTGGACATTTGGAATTTTGGGATACTTGTATTATATTGTACTTCCATGTACCTATTTTAGATATTTTATATATAATTTAATAATCTAAATAATTATATATGAGGCACCTATGACAGGTTTTATATTTTTAATGTGTTTTTTATCAGTTGTATTCTTTTTTATCTAGTTTCTCTAATGTTATGGTATTTATATTCCACTGTGTATATTTTGGTAATGTGGGAACAGTATACTCATTATCACACATAAGACCTAAATGGTTTTCAAAATCCTATGTTTCTTAAGGTGATTCACCTAAGGCCTTGTGACCCAATAGTCTCGGAGCACTGTTGAGTGGTAATCGGGTTCGGTAAATTACATTAAACTATACTATTTGTTCCATAAACATCAAATGAGCACAAACCATTTTCACTAAAATATATCTTATTTCAAATATTTATGTTAACGAATATTATATTACATTCTATCAAAAGTAACACATATTCTCTTATTGTAAAAATATCACCACAACTTTGTGTGCTTTCTATAAAAAAAATTAACCCATTCAACTCTTAAAAATTCCATTAGTTCATAGTACTTTATTACATCAAATACTAAAACACTATCAGGTTTATATATGACATACTGAAAAATTATTTTCACCATTGTAAAAAAAATTATTTTATATTTATTTGAAACCTCACATCTAAAAATGTATCATAAAAAATGTATGGAATTGTTGACTTAAATTATAAAAAACATATAAATATTATCTAATTTATATTTGGATATACAACCCTCCAAGTTCATTATTCACATGTATAATCGCATCCATGATTAGAGATGAAATTGGATTTCAATCATGTATATCAATATTTTTAGAAACTCATAAATATATTATTCTTCCAAAACAACTTTGTGCACATTCCTCTTATTTACTTATGGCTTTAGAAGCATTGTAATATCTATTATCAACAACTTTTCAAACACAGATTAGATAATTTTAAAGTACTCCCCCAAAAATTCATGGTTTCTTCCATAAAATAGCATAATATCAAAATATATGATTACCATAAATAATTATAATCTTAATGATATTATATAGAGAATCTGATTAACACCACCATTCATAAATTTAAAATTCATTATGTGTCATTCAAAATGATCATACTAAGATTGTTATTCTTATTTTAATATAAGGAAATATTTCTCCATATAATACACATAATATATTTGTCACAAATTTGAAAACCCACTAGGTGTTCAATACAGACCTTTTTAATAATTCAATAAAATAATTTAATCTTTATATCTATATGGTATATTTTATAGAATCTTTGAATATGAAATTAAAAAAACACCAAATTCAATAAAGCAACGAAACTATTTCAAAACATTATTTCACATCTATTACTCAATTTTTTCTAGTACATTTCAAACCAATATTCATTTTGATTAACATTATTATGTTCATCACACATGTAATTACCTGAACTATTATAAATAAAGTATCCCCTTATCTTTTAATTAAATGTCTTATTATGTTGTATAGTTATAGAAAACACATGGAATTATTTAGTATTATTATATACTATTAGATTTAGAATACTACTAAATATCATTACAGTTGAAAATATAGTTGTTGACCAGTGATCATATGATTAGAATAAATACAATATTTTATCCTATTCCATTATCACATATAAAGGAATTGATAGTATCAACCATTATTATCAAACCCTTTGATTCCCATTTATTGGATCTTCCATGGGAGATAAAATCACTTGTTGTTTTCATTGACCAATACCAAGATGATATCCAACAACTTAAACCTGTGGAAAATCGTTTATGGGTTAAGATCAAGCTCGTCGAGATAACATCCCAAACAATGTATGCTGAACCACCCCATGAAGGTCTCAATGTCACACAACTTACTCTAAGAATGTTTGATGGTGCTTCAATGGGATTCCTATCAAGACCCTAGAAATATGAGTATCAACAATTATTTTTAGATTAATTAATATATTTTTATCCTAATAATGTTACATTAGAAAAAAAATTTACTCTAATAATATAAACCAAAAATATCTTATTTGGTTAATATTGAAATTACTTATGGGAATATTTTTATTGAATTAATATATTTTTGAAGTAATAAATAGTTTAATAAAATATTTTTTTTAAATAGTTTTTATCAAATATAAATTATCATATAATTTTTTTGAATTCAAATGTAATTTTTAAAAGGTTCAAAAAAATATTTATTGTCAAAAAACACAACATTTATCAATAAATGTGTACTATTATATTAAATGTGAGAATAATTATATTTAAGAAAAAAATTTAGATAAAATTAATATTAATTTTCAAATAATAATGTAAAAATTCTTCAATGATGAATTTTTCATAATTGTTTGAGATAGTTGAATTTTCTGGTAAAAATTAAATATGGTATAAATATCTAATGTGTATTATGACATCATAATGGACAATAATTTTTAAAAAAAATTATAAATGTAATCTGTAGAAATTTATATTTTTTCACTTTAAAATAATGTAATTTTATTTTTATTTGATTAATTGTATAAATCCATTTGTATAATCCAAAACCAATAACATATTTTATGGTTTTAAAATATTATTTTAAAGTATGACTCACCTAGGCATAAGAAAGAGAATTATTTTATTATATTATTCTCTTTTAAAAATAACATAATGATAAGAACTCCCATTTGGAAGTAAATATGGTAAAAAACATAGGGAATGTTTATGGTTTTTGTTAATTTATTATATAGATTCCAAAACCTATGTTTGAGAAACAATAAAGAAATACCCACTCATTTTCTATATAACCAACCCAATATACCATTTATCTTAATTGAAATACCATAAAGCATGTCCATTCCCTATCATAACCTCTCTAGAGTCCTAGCATGGTTCCCCCAAGATCTAAAGATGCCCCTCCCAAGCATGTGGATTCACATTCTCAAGGTAACGGTCTTATCTCTCCTTTTTTCAATTAAAGTAACTTCTTCATTTTATGGATTTTGATTCCAATACCTAATGTGTATACATGTTCTTCCATATCCCCCTTACATTCAATTTTATTTATAAATTATGAGATAAAACTTTTACATTCATCAATACCACCCATGAGTATTTATTTACACCCATTAACATGCCGAAATTTAGTAAGGGATCCCCAACATCTCTTCTTTTTTCATGATTATTATCTTATGACTTATATTTCCAATTCCAAATGTTGGTATGTATCATTAAAAGTACCTATTAGTTCCTTTTTTATGTCTAAATGGTGATATACACATTTCCCTATAATCAAACCATTTTATAAATTTTTATGTGATGATGTTATGATGTATAAATTTCACCATGATTATCTATACCAAAACAATTGTATAATGAATACCATACACATTTTTTATAAAGGGTTTCCACCTTTAAAAACTTATACTTCTTTGAATTGGAACTTATATGTATTTATTCCACAATTTTTTACATGGAATAGAATATGGTGATTAATGAATCCATGTTGAATGATCTATGTGGAAGACAGAAGCATTAGAACGAAATGAATATGATGGGTGTTCTTGGAATTATAGAAAAATCCTATGAGTTGAGGAATGATTAGTCTCAGGAAAAATTATGTTGGAATAAATAGTGAACCTGATTCATTAAAGGGACTCTTTCCATCATGAGTTATTGGAATTTATCCTTAACCTATGTTTATGATGCTGAGTTTTTAGTTTTTTCCACATTTAACATGTTTTTTTTATTACAATGCTATATCGTGTCTCATTGTTCATGTTTTAGATTCCTAATCCTTTTATTACTCATTGATATGAATATTTTTTAGAATTTATTATTTTTTCATTTTGTTCAATGTTTATTCCCTTAAAGGGATTCATAGATCAACCATTTTCTTATTTGAGTCCCTAGGTTATACTAGGTAGTTTTAAGTGAAATCATGCTAATGAATTTTTCAATAAATATGATGTTTGTTCTATTTAAATTTTTTATTAAATGTACCTATTTATCAAAAAAACTATACTTATAATCTTTAATGTTGTATTAAGTTTAACCATATGTAATAAATCTAGTATTAATGTGAAAAAAAGAATAGGGGTTCTATAGTTGGTATCAAAGGAAACATTTAACTATTTTTGGGAATTGGACTAGAAAAATATAGAGAAAGAAATATGGAAAAGACTAAGTATGAGAAAACATACCTAAATTTTGGAAAGTTTAAATTAAGTGGTTTATCAAGAACATACTTCTATAATTGGATACTACAATTGTATGTGGTTATGGGACATATGTACCAAGGTGTAATAACTCTGACAGGGTGTGTTAGGTCGGACTAAGAATAACATGGTATGTGACAACGAGCCTTACTATGTACCTCGTTTAATACTCTCTACGGATATACTTTTGTAAAATCACAAGCTCAATACAATCCATTATTATGGGAAAAAATAACCATAAGATTTTATGTTATAAAATTTATCATGTATAACATATATTTGAGTTTAGATGTTCATAAGTTAAGGGAATAAATTTAAGTTATATTTTATCCATTTAATTTTATTAAAATATTTCTAATATGTTTGATAGTTTAGTAATAATCATTTATAATTTTAAAATTATTCTATCCAATATTTAAAAATAGAAGGAATCAGGTAAATAATAAATGTGAAGGGTAATGTGATGACTATCTCAATGAAATGACCAACCCATTGATAGCGGTAATAAAAATATTTGTGAAAAAACACTCAAATATGACTCAGGATATGAATAGAAACATAGATCCGGATTAGCATATAAATCCCCCTAAGAAAAAACAAGCTTCAATTGAGATATTTAGGTAACATTAGGCTCTAAATTTTAAAGGATCATCTAATACCCTATTCATGGAATAATGGAGCAACTCCATTGAGAAGCATGTCTCAAAAAATCTATTTTTCAAAAAAGAGATGGTTCAATTATGTGTTTATCATATGGATAGAAAAGATGATAAGTGGTGGACATTGATCATGAATATGATTCATGAGGAAGATATTTAAGTGATGTTTTGGAAGGGATTTCAGAAACTATTTTATGATAAATATTTTTCTTGAACACTCCAAATTAAAATGGAAAGAAATTTCTTTTACATAAGGAAAAAATGATGATGAATCTATGGGTGAATACCAGGAAAACATCACAAGACTTTGACAATACCCCTCTATCTTTTTATTTACCCCCTAATGAAAGGTTGAATACTTCTTTGGTGGGACAAAAAATGTATAAAATAACCCCTAGAAATTAGTGGCTTTGATAGCTCCGAGGAAATTGTTTAATGTCACCTCAAAGTCAAAATGGATATCATAGAATCACAAGGGCTTCATGGGGTTAAGAATCAAAATATGAAATTTTATTCTCGTGGTCTAATAAGGAAATATAATAATACCAAGAAATTTCAACATCCCAAATATCAATGGTTTGGAAAGAAGCACAACAAAAAATGATTATGGGTGGTGAGTAAATGCATTAGGTGGAGGAAGGATGGTTTCCTAGCTAGGTATTGTCTATAGGATAAATCCAAAAATTAATTGTAGTTGAGAAATGTATGTTCAAACATTAACACATTGTTCATTACTTCAACTATAGAGAACCATGGTGCTTTTTAGACCATCTTATTATGCCAAGGGTTTTCGAAGTTAACCAAAAACCCCTAATGTAGTAAGGATGATCATGTTTCCATCAAAACTGATGTGGTCGATGTCAACAACAATGTTTTTACAGGTATTTTAGTTATTTATTCGAGAATAGTGAATGTACATTTTGATTCTAGTTCTACGAATTCCTTCATATCACGAAAGTTTTGTATAACTGTTAAAATACCACCATAAATCATGGAAGTAGAGCTATCAGTGAAAAAAAGGGAAATTATTTAATCACAATTATATTACTCATCTTGTATGAAAATTTAATGGTTCCTCATCCCATAGAACCATTTCATGATCCCTTGGGTGGAATTTTATAAAATTATGGGCTTGGATTTGATTTCCCTGTATAGATCCAACATAAATTTCCTCGATAAGGAAATAACTCTATATATGATCAATTAACCCCTCATTATGTACAAGTGCAAGGATGAAGACGAATCTTCGTTAGAACCAACATCTAAAAGTGGATATTATTGCCCTATTAGATAGCCTATATTTCTAAAATATTTAATTCAAATGAAAATATAATCCTTTCAGATGTGTATATTGTTAGGGAATGTGCTTATGTGTTTCCTGATAAATTTTATTGTCTTCCTCCTAGCCAATAGATCAAATTTTTAATATTGATTATACATGGGGTGTTACCATTATCCAAGACTTTGTGTAGAATGGATGTTGTGTAACTTGAGGAGTTGAAGGATGAAATACTAAAGAATCTTGAAAAAGGTCTCACACACAAAAGGGATTCACCATGGGTTGCACAAGTCCTCCACGACAATAAGAAGGAAGAGTCAATAATCCTTTGTATTAATTACAAAGATCTCAAAAGGATCACAATATGGAACAGGTATCCTTTAACATAGATTAATGACTTCTTCTATCAGCTTTGTTGAGAACAATACTTCTCCATAGTGGATTTGTAGTTAGTATATTATCAAGTAAGTGTGAAGAAGAATGATATCCAGGTAAGGGAATAATGAGTTTATAGAAAAGGAAATAAAACACACTAATGATCAGGAAATAAGCATGAAATTTATGAATAGTGTCTTTATATATTACCATTAAAATTTTGTGGAATTATTAATGGATGATATTATAATATTCTCCAAAACAAAGGAGTAGAATGAGGATCATCTGATCACCATGGTAAATATCCTGTAAAAGGAGTGTCTTTATGCCAAGTACAAAAAAAATGTGAGTTATGTTTGAAAAAATTATCATTCATGGGGAATATCAACATAAGCACTGCGATATCTATGGGCCGTTCAATTATAGAAGAAATTGAATGATGAATGAGGCTAGAATATGTGACATATATTCAGAGACTAATTAGATTAGCTGGGTTCAATCATCGATTTGTGAGAAATTTCACAGGATTTCCAAACCCTCCAACCAAGCTAATTTAGATGGTAGTAATGATTTTACGGAATGATGAATGTGAAGAGAGCATTAATGATTTAAAAAGGATGCTTATCACTTAACATATTATTAAAATAGCCAAAAGTAAAGAACCTTTCATAGTATTCAGGGATGTTTTGAAGAAGGGAGTAGGATTTTTGTTAATGAAGAATGAAAAGGTGGTAGCATATGCTTTAAGGGAGATGATATTTCATGAATAGAACTACTAAAAACATGATCTAGAGTAGGCTGCAATGATCTTCATATTAAATATATTGTGGGATTTTCTATTTGGGGATAATTGTGAGGTATATTCGGGTCAAAAAGTCTAAATTATATATTCACATAGAAATAGATGAATAAAAACCAATGAACATTATTATAACTGATCATGTACTATGAATTATCAATTAACAACCATCATGTGAAAGAAAATAATGTAGAAGATGCTCTATGTTTAAAAGATCTAGTAATTTTATCATTGGGGAGAATTGTGGGGAATATGATCTTCTTAGACTTAAAATGAATAAAAATGGGAATCATAAAGGAAGGAACGTCATCAAAAATTTCACAAATGATTCATAAACCATATCATTTGGATAATATAATGGGTGCTCAAATATTCAATGTGGTAATTCAGATTAAAGTGGAAGCTATAAGAAAAGGGAAATCCTTGGATTTTAATGTTAATGAAGAGGGTGTTGTATGATTTGGGTCTTGTCTATATGTACCATAAAATCCTATGTTAATGAAGGAGTTTTTAGATGATTCACATGTATCAACCTTGTCTATTCAACTTGGAAGCAAAAAGATGTATTGAGATCTTAAATAATACTATTGGTTGGACAATATGAATAAGGATATCATAGAATATAAATCAAGTTGTCTTGTATATCAGTAGTTGAAGGCATAAATCCCTAAATATTAGGGGATGATAGAACCATTAACCATACCTACATGGAAATGGGAAAACATCACTAATGACATTGTCAATGGACATCCAGAGACATCCATTGGAAACAATTCTATCTGGATTGTGTTGGATAATTTTGTCAAATTTGGACACTTCATTTCGATTTGATGGGACTTCTCACTAGATCAAATCACATGGACATACATTTGATAGGTATTGAGTCTACATGGAGTAACACTATCGATTGTATCCAATAGAGATATGATATTCAATTCCAAAATCAGGAAAAGTCATCAACATGAAATGAGCACTGATTTTAACATCATCATGACTTATCACCCTCAAACTGATGGAAAATATGAGTGGACTATCCAGACACTTGAGGACATGTTGAGAGAATTTTCAATTGACTTTAATTGAGTATTGGATCAATAACTTCCTATGGTTTAGTTTTTATATAATAACAGTTTCCCCTATAGCATCTAAATATATCCTTATGAATTCTTCTAATGGAAGAGGATTAGAACACACACATTCTATGAAGATGTTGTGGAACAAAAACTACTAGGTCCTGAAATGGTTGAGGAAATTATGGAAATGGTCAATTCCATTCCACAAAACATCTAGACTACTCAGAGTCAAAAAAATATCCATAATGAAAATCATTGATGAAGATGAGAGTTTGGTGTTGGGGAAATTGTTTTCCTCTACATATATCCATGGAAAATTTCATGAGATTTGGGATGAAAGGAAAACATAGTCCACGATACATCAGTCCCTTTGAGATCCTTAAACACATTAGAGTAGTGAATTATTTACTATAACTCCCACATAAAAAATCTTAAGTACATGTTGTATTCTATGTATCCCTCTTGGGAATGTACCTACCAGATTCCTCCCATGTATTCAATTCGAAGATGGTAAAATTTGAGATTTACCTTTCCTCTGAATATAATCTACTGATGATCTTAGATCATAGGTACAAATTATTATGAAGTATGAAAATTCTCCTGGTCAATGTGTTGTGGAGATACCACCAGTTTGAATAAGAAACATGGGAAATAGAGGATGTGATGCCATAGAATTACCCTTGTCTATTTTAGTTTGGGATATGAAAATTCCAAAAGGGTTAAATTTCAAGAGGGGATACGTTAATGACCCGAACTGTTATAAAGAAAATTCCCCCTTGTGTTTTAATTAAATTATTTATTATGTAATACTGTAATAGAAAAATGCACATATTTGGTTTTGTTATATCGTATCATATTTAAAATACCTTTAATTATTATTACCATTGACAATATAGTCATTTAATATTTATCTTATTATTATTATAAATATTGGGTTTTAATAAATCCAATTGACAAAAAAAAGTAGTGATGGACTCAAACAATAGGATTGTACCTTATGAAGCCCATTTATTAGAGAATTAGAGGGAGATAACATCACTGTGAAATTCTATTGACTAAGACCATATTGATATCCAAAAATTTATGCATAAGAAAAACTATTTATGGGAGAAGTTCAAGATCATCAATATCACTACCCAAGAAATATCTATTGAACCACCAAAAGAGGTCTCACTGTCATTTACCATAGTGTTAGGGAATTTGCTGGTGTATTAAATGTATATGAATAATGACCTTAGAAATATGAGTACGTACATTATTTCTAATATATAATAAGTAATATATTTTTATCCAACTATTATTAATTTTTAAATGATTTTTATTTTGACATAATAAAGAATAAATTGTATTTTTGTATAATATTTAAATTTCATTAAGGGATTTATTTTAATGAATTAACAAATTTTTGAAACAAATAGTATTTTAATAATATATTATTATTAAATTTTTTATTATATAAAAATTATCATATAGTTTTTATGAATTAAAATGTAGTTTTTATATGGATTCCAAAACTGTTATTGTCAATAACCCAAAAATTATAAAATAAATGCTAAAAAAATTTAAAAGTTAAAATACACATATTCTGATAATTATATAGATGAAACGAATAAATTTTCTAGAATGAAACTATTTAAATTTTCTAATGGTTAATTTTTCATAATTTTCTAAGATATTTGAATTTTCAGGTAAAAATTATATAAGATATAAATATATTGTGGGTATTATGACATCATAATAACCCAAAAGTGATTTAAAAAATACTATAAAGGATAATCACAAAAAAAAATCTTTTTATATAAAAAATAATGTGATTTTATGTTTATTTTATTAGTTTTATAAAGCCTTTTGAATCCTACAAAACCATTGATATATTTTAAGATTTTAAAATAATTTCTTTAAGAGTATGACTCACCACCAAATAATGTAATGCATTTTTTCTCTTCATCACTTATAATTATAAAATAATGCGAAAAAAATCCCAATTGGTATAAACCATGGTAAAAAATGGTAATTTGTTTTTGGTTATCTGATTATATAGTATCCAAAACCTATGTTTGAGAAATAAAAAATAAATCCACTATAATTTCCTATATAAACCCACCGAATATCACATTAATATTCACTAAAAATTATTGGACAACATACTTACACTTACCTCGTCTCTCTATAGTCCTCCCTAGGTTCCCCAAACCTCTCAAGAATCCCCTCCCATGCATTTTGAGTCGCACACTCAAAGTAAGGGGCCTCTCTGTCATCTTTTCAATTCGTGCATCTTCTTTAATTTATACCTTTTATTTATAATTCATGACATTGTGAAATGTTTTTCCATATCCCCATTACTATCCATTTTATTTATAAAGGATTTGATTCCACATTCACTCTCATTAAGACCTCCCATGAAACAATATGTACTCCTATTACCATGCCTAGTTTTGTAAGGGATCCTCACCTTCCCTTCTTTATTCATGTTTCTTTATTATCTTATTAATTATATTTCTAATTACTAATATTGGGATACATCATTACATGTCCATATTACTGACTACTTTAATAACAAATTATGAGATATTCTATTCACTCTCTTTAACCCATTTTATGAATTTTTAAGTGGCGTTATTCTACTGCCGAAATTTCACTCCAACATTTCATGCAGAATAAAATGTGTATTGAAACCATACCTATTTTATATCATGATTTTTCACCTTTATACACTTATTATTAATTGAAATGGAAATTAAATTTATTAATTATAAATTCCTTGATCATGTAATAAAATATGATAATAAATGAATCCATGTTTTATGATCAATGTGGAACACTTAAGCATGACAATAAAATGAAAGTGATTGGTGTGCCCAGAATTATGTAGCGCTCCAATGCATTATGAAATGTTTAGTCTCACAAGATGTCATGTTGGGATAGGTAGTGAACCTTATTCCTCTAAGGGAATTTTTCTTTCATTATTTCTTGTCATTTATCCTTAACCAATGATTATGTTGCATTGTTTTATGCTGATACAACATTTCCCATAAATCCTTTATGATTATCATGTTATATCTTCTCTCATTGTTCATGTTTCTGATTCTTACTCCATTTAGGCCTCATTGATATACCTATTTTCTAACATGTATTATTATCATCATGTTATTTCATTCTTATAGCCTTACATGTATTTAAATCTCACCCCCTTCTTATGTATGTCCCCATGTTATCCCAAGTTGTTTTAAGTGTCAGCATGTTAAAGAAGTTTTCAATAAATATGTTTTTACTTTTTTAAATTGTTGTGTAATGTAACAAATTCCCAAGTACACTATAATTATCAACCATAAAATTTTCATTATGTGTAACCTTATTTAAGAAATCGGGTATTAATTTTAAATAAGGAACATGGTTTTTATAATACATGTTCATAAGAATATACAACGCTTCAATGATGTTATGAACTTTAATTCCATCCAATAGTTTCAGATTTTGATCTTTCCTTATTTTATCTAGTTATTATTTCATATATTTAAATCATCATTAATCATTTATTGGTTTTAAAATGGTTATAACTCTACCTATGATAATATAGAAGTGTTCCTAATACTCTCCATTGTCTGGGTTTGGGTTGGAGCTATTTTATATCAAATTATATAAAATTTATCAATATGATTTCTTATCATTATCCATTGATCCGGGGATGAAATATATTTTACACTTAAAAATTGATTAAATTTAACCTTATAATCCTCATGACATGTCTTATTATACAAGCCTACTTAATTTTTATCAATTTAATCATCTTTTTTATATATATCCTCAAAATATAAATTATTGACTTTCTGTCCTACTTTCTCTTAAATAACTACATTCAAAAATATTATCTATTATATAATTAAAACATTCATATCACCCACCCTTGTTTTAGAAGATTATAATGACTTATTAATCAGTTATATATCAATATTTTCCGTGATTTATTAATTATTTCAAATATATATGTTTCCTTTAAATTAACATAAAGTTGTTTAATGTAATATTCCTTATATTCCATGTATTATGTGAAATTATTATATCAACAAGGATTAAAAAAATCTATGATGAATTTAAATTTTCACTTTAATAAAATATTTCTAAAATTTATATTCAATAATACTCTCAATGTGTATATTTTTTTCTATGTGATCCTTATTAGATTTATCCTTACAAAAGCATGACTTTCCCTTATCCTAATTAGTAATACCTTATGTTTAATTTCATTGTTATAAAGGTAATATTTAACCAAAATAGGTTATAATTGTTTGGAATTATCTGAGAAAATAATTTTAGTTAACATTTTGATTTCATTTTTATCTCTCTTTTTATAAGTTTTTATATAATTTGTCACTATTTTTTTTGGATTTCATAAAAAGAATTCAAAACATTTTACTATCATTATTAATAAAAAAATAGAAAAATACCTTCATATATAATTATAAATACATGTCACTACACCACAAACATTATAATTTATCATGAAATATATGTGTGAAACTTGTTTTTTTCTTCTTTCAAAAATATATTTATAATATTTATCCCATATATATATATATAACATTTCATTTATCTATCTCAAAATATATTTTACATATAAATTACTAATTTATTCCTTAAAATATTTACAATATTTATTAAATAGTTTTTTATGTCTTAAATACCTTATATAATTATACTCTTTCAACATTATGGGAATTAATCCTACTTATTATCCTCTTGATATAGCTTTTAATTTTTTTTCAATAATTTTATCAACGAGTGTTCAAATTTACCTTCGATTTTTATCCATTCTGTTTGAATGATACATTGAGTATTTAGTAAAAAAATTGATTTATTCTTAATATATTATATTAAAGATAATCCAAATTAATATATTATATATTTATTTTATATTTTTGCCTCTATGTATAATTTTTCCTCTTCCTTTTATCTTCGAGGATCCATTAGTTCTAAAATAAATAGTTTCATCAACATAACCTTTCACTGTCTTCCATAAATTAAAGTTTCCAATCATGTGGGATTAACACACACATTAATGAATCAATGTATATTTTAATTTATTCAAGATAAATATTATAGATAGTTGAAATATCCACATCATATAATCATTTTATAATATTCTAGATTATGTTGAGGTAATTCTGAGTCTCTCATCATACATTTCATCGCATGAAGTGACAAAATTTTCCATTTCCTTTTTAAAAGTATATATTTTTTACCCAATGTTATTGGGTTAACTATACACCTATTCCATGGACATCTATATTGGTTATTTGAATCCCTCCTCTCTCTATAATCACATGAATTTAAAATATAAAATATAATAATTATTTGTTAATTGGGGTGTAAAATAATTTCAATTCATTTTTTATTGGATTATAACAATTTTCCATTATAGGTCACCCCTAACCACATCATAGTAAACCAAATCTTGATCCACATTTCCATAAAACTGGAACATCATCAGAAAAAATTCTATCATCTTCTCTCAATTTATTAAATTAATTTGTGTAACATTTATGTTTTTGAAAAACATTTAATAATTGAGAGCCATATTTAGCTTCTTAATTTTCATACTTATTATTTCCTTGTTTCCAAACATTTAAGGATTCTACATTAGATTAAATTCTTATTATACATATTTTATTATTTTTTTTATTCATAAGAATTTCAACACTTAATATTCACCTCTTATCCCTTTTATTAATTTATTTAATTCAAAAAGGTCAAAACTACATATTATATTTAGAAGAAACTGATTTTATTTTAAATTAAAACTTCTAATTTTGCATAACCCCTTGTTTTTCATGTAATTCATTTCTTTTTTACTCATTTCATGATATAATAATTATCTTCAATAATCATCTTATCATTATTCATAATCCTTCTATTAAAAAAATCTTTGGATATTTCTTTATATGATTGTTATCTTCCGCAACATTACATAACCATGTGATTTTCTCCCAATGTAAGTTAGCATACCACAAACAGTACTTTATTTTTACTTATATCTTATGTTCATCAAATAAATATAAATATATTTAATTAAACCTTCATTTTTAACTTTTTTAATGAAAACACTATCTAGTTGATTATCTTACTCACTTTTATATTATACATTATCAATTATTAGCATCATAGAATCTTTAAAAACTGATTTCAATTCATTTTATCCATATTTAAGAAATCCGTCACCATCATTTTCATTATTATAAAGGAATATAATTAACTAAAATTATCTATTGGGTGAATTTAATTTATTCAAATTTCATTTATGCTGAAATTTAGCTGGTTGTTTTTTTTTTGAGTAATCATACTCACCTTCTTTTCCTTTGAACTTGTTTAGATTCCATGTATCTATAAAACTAACCGTTCCTCAATCTAAATATTTTAATAGAATCTTTCCTACTAATAAACCTAATGTTTTTTTATTATAATTATTTTATTTTTTTCCAAAAAATATAATTTCCAATATGTGTTGAGTGTTTATGAAAAATTTAATAAATGATGAGATTGATGTATCACATGATAAAATAATTGTTTTATTGAAATGTTGATATTGATTATACCATTGTATTAGAGTAATTATAGATTATATTAATTTTTCTCTAGAATAATGTCTATTTCTATAGATCTATTCTTATATTACATAGCCTTTAAACTTTTTCTAATGGAGATTAAAAATGGGGAAATGTTATTTCATTGAGAATTAATATTTATTTAAGTACCTTATATATTTAATATTTATTGGGAAAGAATTAATAAAAATCAAAAATATGTGTTGATAAATAATGTTGAAACCATCAACAAAAATATCTTATATATTATGAGAACTGGCTGGTAGAAACCATGATGGGATAGTGGTTAAATTTATAAAGATGAATGTTTGTGAAATTGGGAATTAACACTTTTGTTTTTTATATGATTGTGTTTTGAATTTTTAATATGTATGATAATGGAGATTGAAGAATTTTATGTGGAGTATAAATTTTATAAAGGTTTTGTATTAATTTGATAATTAATTAATAAATAAATATTAAGGATATTTAATGATTTAAATAGCTAACCATTATTAATAAAGTTGAAATTCATTTAAATATTCAATGAGATTCCATATACACTATTTAATATTTTGGAAGTAGAATAGAATACAATTAAATGGGTTTAATAAATTCATGAAGTCATTAAATTTGTTTTAAGATGAGTCTGAGTAGTTAGTGACGCTTAATGAAATTTTGAATAATTTTAGAGCTAAGTAAGATATGTACTATATTTCTATCTTGAATTTGGATATTTAAAAAGGGAATATTTAAAATCCATAAACATAAAATATTTCTAATATATTGATTTATATATAATAATTAAAATAAATATAGTCATATATATCAATAATTTGAACTTACACTATGATATTTATCTTATCTGAGATGGTACATTCATTTCACATTCTAATATGTAATATATCATTGAATAATGAGCAATAAAAAATCAAGGATTATATATTATATTCAATATAAATTTCAGTATATGAAATATTTATAAATTGATATGAAAGATCTCATAAATAAAATGTAATACTTAATAATATATTCTTCTATATATGTAAGATCTTAAATAGTATACACAATATGAATATTTTCACATGTAAGATTAACTATGAATATTCAAGTGATATGGATGATTAAGTTTATATGTATGAAGTAATGTGTACTATTAGTTAGTTCTTACGTGACAAAAAACTATTTAAAATCAATGAATTATAGATAATCAAATCTGGTGGAGTTGAATTTATTCATCAATTATTTAAATATCATGATCCATTTGGATATTATTTCCTGATTTGGGATACTAATTTTGGGGATTTAATTTAAACGTTATTATTTAACATAAGATCATATACACATAGAATAGAAGTTTCATGTATTTATGGAATGTCTGTTGTAGAATCATAATAGAAAAGGAGAGACATCACGGGGAACGAGCCCATTTCATTTATTGATAATTAAATATTAGGGATCTTAGGGATCAAATTCTGTTATTGTGATTAGAAATTAAATGATAATTTTGATATGGTATTCACATGATATTTCATGGAATATATTTAATCATTTTTCAAGGTTAAAATCTAGAGGATATTATCTTTTAAATTATTTAAAAATATTTAAATGATAACATTACAATAAAATATTTCATGGTAGTTCCATATTTGGAATAAGGGTACGTATTTATATGATATAATATTTCTTTATGAAGAGAAGAAGAATAAGAAGAGAGATAATTGAGATTGAGTAAGAATAAAAAAAATATTTTTCCTTGAAATTAGAATTTTTGAGTGATATGAGAGAGGTGAAATACCAACTGCTTTTATTGAAAATAAAAAAATACCAAAGGTATAGTAAAGGGGAAAGAGGAAGAATAAGGGAAAGGATGATGAAAACCTACTTTGACTATTAATCATTTTCATCAAAGAAATATGATCTTGTTGTTTATCATCTAAATTCATGATGGATTTAAAGAAGAATACAATGAGTTCATACATTTTACATAAACATTTAACATTCTAAAGTTGAGAGAATAATATCAAATGTTGTTCTAATATTCCTTAACATATTTGAATTCAAACACTATTTTTGAGGAAAATAACATACTATAATGATATTATGACTTCTATAAACATATTAAATATATTTTCTAAGACTATGGTATGGAGTATCTTTGTAAAATAGATAGAGGTACTATGAAGAACCATTTGAGAGACTATTTGTATTTTATGAGATAGATTCATGTGATAGAGATGATTCCATATCCATATCTAGCCAATTTATTATATTAATTAAGCACACAATACATAGAATTGACCTAAATATAGAAATGATATAGTACCCACATCGAGGTTGATAATTTTAAATATAACATTCTCTAATGTTTCATTACATTATATGATTCATTTAGTGTGAATGTGATAGTTGATGCATAAGATATTCATTCATCCTGATATGTAAAGAGGTTTATATAATTGAAGTTATTTTTTTAAAAAAATATTACACTTATTCGACCTCTACTAAGGGTGAATTAAATTGATCACTACCCATTTTAGTAGGAATTACAAAAAAGTTTATACCTCTTATTAAACCCATTTCCTTTCAAATTTGGATTATATATTATATATAAATTGAAACCATGAATATGGTTATGAGTTTCTCAAAAAATAAAAAATATTTTTTTCAATAGAAAACATTTATGAATTGGAATAAGAGAGAATCTTGGAAGAAAATAATTATCACTACTGAGAGATAGTAAAAATAGGTTTCAACATTTGTTGAAGGAGAAAAATCATAAATTTATCTATCATATTTGTTGATAATTTTCCTCTCGAATAATCTATTTAATACTATGGAAGAGTATGTGAATATTGAATCACATAGTGATTTTAAAATTTAAATAAAGGAAAACATAAAAATGATTAATATTAATGTTTTTAAATATATTTTTTAGTACATCAAGGATTTTCATAGAAATAAGTCATTTCTATAGATGGAGGAAAATAATATGGAAAATGAATTATTTCAGATGTTTTAAAAATATGTAAAAATTCAAATTATACGATAAAGATAAATAAAATATTTTATAGCTTATCAAAGAAAAATACACCCTATATAAAGAAATCTTTCAATGAACATTTGAGAGAAAATATATGGCATGTAAATACTATGAATAAAGGATACATGTAATTAAAAATACATAGAGCTACCATAATTGTTAAAAATGACCAATTAGATATAAAATCTATAAAAAATTGGTAATATCCAAATATATTGTCACGACCCGACCCAACAGGGCTCGAGTCGTGACTCCCCAAGCCCGCCTCCAATAGGCCAGGGGCTGTTGACCAGCATCGAGTAGGATATCACACACATGGGAGGCATTAGCCTAAGGTACCTGTACACACGCACCCACAAACACCTTCATGAAACAGGGCAGAGATATATAAAATTGAAAAGGAAATTCATGCATACATCTATCCCAAACCAGAGTACAGTAGAAGTACAAAATGGAAAAACAGGGCCCACCAAAAAAACTACAAAAGCGCGTCCAACCTGCTCTGAAGAAGGGGAACGCTGCCACAAACACCCGCCGGAAAGCTCCCTCGGCACAACTATGGTAAACACCCCGGTCAACACGCTCACTAAGCTCCGCCTGCTATGGGTCCTCCTGGGGCTCCGTCAAAAGGCATGTGGTCTGCACAAGACACAAATACGTGCGGGAAAAGCCCGTGTAGCGGTGAGTATAAACATACTCAATAGGCACCCCAAAACCCAAAACCCAAGGGAGAAATTGAAAGGAAATAGTCCGCTCAACCCAGCCAGAGGGAACCCAGACGAGAGTGAAACTTCATCTCGTGACCATCCTCGGCTAAGCACATCTAGTCAGCTCATCTCAGCTCAGGTGTATTCCCATACATACACCTTGAACAATCCAGATATACTAAGATCACGCCACAAAGCCACAAGAGGTACCGACCTCGTCACCAGCAACTGTCCACAACCAGGAGAGTACACCATGAACACTATCATTCCCAATGACACTCATCCGAGAGATACACTCCATCGGCTTTCTCACGAACCTCTCAGACACTCACCCGAGAGATCACGCTTGTCGGATAACGTCACTGAGGAAACATCGCTGAAACAATAAAACCACCAAAATCCTCAGATAGGGGATCACTGCTAGGGTCCGCTAGGGGATACCAAGACCCACTCTGGTTTACGTAGCTCATAGATAGAGGATCACTCCCAGGGTCCGTTGGGGGATACCATGACCTAATCTGGCATACGTAGTTCTCACAGATAGGGGATCACACCCAAGATCCGTTGGGGGATACCACAACCCGATCTGGCGCTCGATAGAAACTCCACACTCAGATAGAGGATCATTGTCCATATAAAGATGGTCACGACGATACCGGAACCCTAACTGGTATAACTCGTGATGTAGGGGATCGAACCGACGATGCCGCAACCCTACTGAAACCACATGCTGAGTAGGGGATCGCATAACCAACGATACCGCAACCCTACCGACACCAAACGCTGAGTAGGGGATCTTATAACCAACGATACTGCCACCCTACTATAAACCAAATGCTGAGTAGGGGATTGCATACCCGACGATGCCACAACCCTACTGAGCACGGCCCACCGAGCAGGGGATCATATTTCTGATGATGCCACAAACCCTATGGGGTTAACCTGCTAGATAGGGGATCGCCGCCCCTAAATAAGCGGTCACAGCGATACCAAGAACCCGATCTAGGGTAAAGCTGCTAGAGGATCCACTCCGGGCCCACCGGAGGGATACCACAACTCTAATAGTTTAAACATCCCATCGAGAGGATCACAAGCCCATACGAAGGTTGTGATACCGCACGAACCCTCTTAAGAACGAACCAAGGGAGAACCCTCAACCACTGCTGGTCTAAACGTCGCTAACCCAAGCGACCCGCCACAATGCCACAATGCGCACCTCCTAAGCCAAAACCAAGGCCACCATCGCGTTCTACACGGAAAAACACACAGGATAGGCTGTTTACTCCCCCGAAACAGAGCACCGGTTAAAAAGGAACTATTCACCATCGCTATCTCATGTGGGGCCCACACAATGATCCTGAAACTCATCGAGCGGACCATACCATGATGATCCCCTCGGAAAAACAAGAGGAATCGACTACTCGCTCGTCCAAAACGGACACCTGGTGAAAAAGGTACTATTCACCGAAGGCCAGCTCAGGTGGGGCCCACGCCTAGATTCCGAAACTCATCGAACGGAACGCACCATTGCGTTCCTCTTGGAAAAACACACAGGATCGACTATTCATCCGCCAAAATCGGACTCCTGGTGCAAAAGTTGTGTTTCCCCGTAAACGCCAAAACCCGGCCTCGTGGGGCCCGCATCCCGTTCTCAGTCCCAACACCTAGAAACAACCTCAAAAAGTTCGCCGTACCATCAGGGTCTCAACTCCACTGACGGCACGTCAATCGGACACTCCGGGTAGAAGTTACAATGGCCCGAAGTCATGAAATAATAAAATAATATTATTGTATACGACCTTTCTAGAACCTGGGCTACGATCCCAAACCTTTAAACCCTCGAACCCACACTGGAGGGTTCGCCTCGTCGTCAGGGTCGCGTCGCCGCAAACGGCGTGCGATTCTGGCTCCCAGTTTGCAAGATACGGGGGTTTAAAGACCCCCGTATGAGAAAAGAGGTTGGACCGGCCCCGACCGGCCGGTCCGGCCGGCCTGGAATGGCCGCCGCCACCGGCCCGCCCTGGCTGGTTGCTATCTGCCACGCTCCGGCGGCTGGGCCGGCGCGCCGCCGCACTGGGTGGTCGGCCGCCACAGCTCCGTCGCGCCGGCGGATCTTCCGCGGACCGTCGGGGGCACCCCGGTGGTCCGTTTTGCGGTCCGGAGGCGTCTACACGACCCTCGGGACCCGATTTACACTGCTACGGCTTCAATTTGAAGAAAAACACAGCAAAAATGGTATCGGGGGTTAAAACTCAAATCCGCCTACCTCGCGGGCGAAACGCCGACGTTCTGCCTCAGATCCGCGCTCCAGAGCTTCCGCTGCGCGCTCCTGGAACGTCCGCCGTCGAATTTCGAGCTCGTGGGTGCTTCGTTTGCTCGATTCGGCGGAGTGGCGGTGAAGAACGGTGAAGAACGTCGAGAGGAACGATAAAGGGGGGGTGCTGATATTTATATCAGCTGCCCGTCGGTGCCAAACCCGCCTCGGACCCGACGCCCGATGCAAACAAAAGTAAGGTCACCCCTAGGGTAAACGCGCCGTTCTGAACGCAACGGCAGACTCAGATTTTCCATCCGAGAATCCATTCAGAAGTTATTTGAGCCGACGCCCGCACACTAACTTCGTCACTTATTTACGAAAACGCCCCTGGTGGCGTTTCTCATCGCAGGCCCGCGCCCGCAAAGTTTACACCCCGCCTAGGGTAAACGGCACGTTCCAGACGCAACTGTGCCCTCAGATTCCAGTTCTGAGATATCTTTTAAGAGATATCACACCCCCGCCACATGCATAGTATAATAATACTTAATATTTTTATAAAATTAATTCCGGGAACACAGGGCCTCAGAATCGCACGCCGTCTTCGCGCCTAGCTCTGGAATTATTCGTAGAAATATTCCAAAGTCTAACAGGGCCAAAAACCCATGTCGCTGCATCCTCCCCCCCCCCCTAGAACTTTTCATCCCCGAAAAGCTCTAAGCACAAGGAAAGCAACTGGACTCTCAACTGGGTCTCACACACCAGCGAGCTCACCAACAAACACCCATGCCCTAACGTATAAGTCAGAGGGACTCATCCGCCACACCTCAATACTATCTGCTTTGGGCGGCACTGACTCGCCCGCACAGTTTTAATCACGTCACCAAAAATGCATCTCGGTGGGGGAAGGATCCCTCCTCCTCACGCATTCGAAGCATGTCGAACAACACCCACACAGGGTCTTACCAACGCCCTGAACAAAACTCGAGCAAGCAACAAATAGAAAATGGTACCGCTAAACAGTGTCTAACAAACTACTGCAGTAAGTAGAAAAGGTACAAGGCATACCTCTATCCATCCGTGGTGCCTCTGGGTCGACTGCCTCCAGGGCATGCAGCTGTCCTCGCCCTCGGCCACCAACTCCCTGAGCTTGGCGTAGATGACCTGGGGGTGGGGGTGGTGGCACCCGGTACTGCCTCCTACTGCACCAGCTCCGCCGCCACGTCCGCCGCCCTGCGGACCTCCTTGCTCGAGACGTTGCCTCTGCCAAGGAGGTCCATCAACCGGCTCCCTCTCATCAGCACTCCATGTTGGACAATCTCAAGCAATATTTCCCCGACTGTCGCAAGCGTAACACCGCCTCTCTAGCGGATGACCAAAACTGGCCTGCGAGCCCTGAGACTCAGATCCTCCATTCTGGGGTCACCTCCTGAAACGTCGACCACGTCCTGACCCCTGAGTCTATCGTCGGCTACCAGATGCCGATCCGACTGACAAAGTCTCAGCTCTCGCATGCCCAGCACTAACAGGCGGGATCTGCTTGGCCAGAAAGCTCTCCACCACCAGCGCTCGCTCCAGCACCCCAGCATAGGTGGGCAGGCACAAGGAAACCAAACCTCCTCAGATGTCTCTGCGTAACCCTGCTCGAAGGTCCGAGCCCTAAAGAACGGGTCTCGAACCATATCCAGGGAGTAGCGCGATAGGTCTGTAAACCTCACTGAGTACTCCGACACAGTCATGCTCTCCTGACGAAGCTGTAGAAGCTCCTGGATCCGCACTGACCTCAGTGTCACCGGATAGAACTCCTCCCTGAAGAGCCGCTCAAACTCTGCCCACGTGAGCGTCTCCTCATCATGGGACTGCATCACCAAACTCCACCATCGCCCGGTAGAACCATGCAAAAGGCTCACTGCTAGGACCACCATCTGATCTGGAGGTGTCCTCACTAGGCAGAAAACTCGGGCGACTACCTCAAGCCAGTCATCCGCTGCCTGGGGGTCTGGATCACCCCGGAACCTCAGAGTTCGCTGCCTCTGGAACTCGTGCAATGCACTCAGCCTGCTCGCAACCTCGCCCTGCACCGCCGGCACAACCAGCTGCTCGACGGGTGGTGGCTCAACTGGCAGACCACCTGGAGGTGCAACCTCAGAACCTATGCCCTGCTCCACAGCCACTACACGGGGCGGGTCATCAGCACAATCCTTCTGCAGAACCCTCCCTGACTGTCGTCGTGGAGGCATCCTGAAATACATTCAAGATGTACCATGGTCAAAGAGTATATCTGGAGAGCTGACTCAAGAAGGACAAGGAAAACCAAAAAACCCAGTCCTATATGATGTATGTACCATTTATGTCCCCGAGACCAGTGTACGAATGTCCTGAGTCGAAAGTCAGGTTATCAGAGTCATGGTGTATGGATACGTCGACCACCGCACCAATACTGGAGTCCCTGGCCTGGAAGCCGAACTCGAAACATCCTAACACTACCGCTATGCAACCCAAACCAAGCTCACAGCTAGACGAGCTACGCTCTGAGATCCCAAAGGTGGAACCTCCTTTGATACCACTCTGTCATGACCCGACCCAACGGGGCTCGAGCCGCGACTCCCCAAGCCCGCCTCCAATAGGCCAGGGGCTGGCGACCAGCGCTGAGTAGGCTATCACACACATGGGAGGCATTAGCCTAAGGTACCTGTAAACACGCACCCACAAAAACTTCCATGAAACAGTGCAGAGATATATAAAACTGAAAAGGAAATGCATGCATACATCTATCCCAAACCAGAGTACAGCAGAAGTACAAAAGGGAAAAACAGGGCCCACCAAAGGAAAACTACAAAAGCACGTCCAACCTGCTCTGAAGAAGGGGAACGCTTCCACAAACACCCGCCAGAAAGCTCCCTCGGCACAACTCCGGTAAACACCCCGGTCAACACGCTCACTAAGCTCCGCCTACTTCGGGTCCTCCTGGGACTCCGTCGAAAGGCTTGTGGTCTGCACAAGACACAAACATGTGTGGGCAAAGCCCGTGCAGGGGTGAGTATAAACATACTTAGTAGGCACCCCAAAACCCAAAACCCAAGGGAGAAACAGAAAGGCAACAGTCCACTCAACACAGCGAGAGGGAACCCAGACGAGAGAGAAACTCCATCTCGTGACCATCCTCAGCTAAACACATCTAGTCAGCTCAGCTCAGCTCAGGTGTATACCCATACATACATCTTGAACAATCCAGATGAACTAAGATCACGCCACAAAGCCACAAAAGGTACCGACCTCATCACCAGCAACTGTCCACAACCAGGAGAGTACACCACGAACACTGTCATTTCTGATGACACTCATCCGAGAGATACACTCCATCGGGTTTCTCACGAACCTCTCAGACGCTCACCCGAGAGATCACGCTCGTCGGATAACGTCACTGAGGAAACATCGTTGAAACAACAAAACCACCAAACTCCTCGGATAGGGGATCGCCGCTAGGGTCTGCTAGGGGATACCAAGACCCACTTCGGTTTACGTAGCTCACAGATAGGGGATCACTCCCAGGGTCCGCTGGGGGATACCACGACCCAATCTGGCATACATAGTTCTAACAGATAGGGGATCACACCAAAGATCCATTGGGGGATACCACAACCTGATCTGGCGCTCGACAGAAACTCCATACTCAGATAGAGGATCATCATCCATATAAAGATGGTCACGACGATACCGGAACCCTATCTGGTATAACTCGCGATATAGGGGATCGAACTGATGATGCTGCAACCCTACCGAAACCACGCGCTGAGTAGGGGATCGCATAACCAACGATACCGCAACCCTACCGACACCAAGCGTTGTGTAGGGGATCGTATAACCAACGATACCGCCACCCTAATATAAACCACATGCTGAGTAGGGGATCGCATACCCAACGATGCCACAACCCTACTGAGCACGGCCCACCACGTAGGGGATCATATTTCCGATGATGCCACAAACCCTACAGGGTTAACCTGCTAGATAGGGGATCGTCGCCCGTAAATAAGCGGTCACAGCGATACCAAGAACCCGATATAAGGTAAAGTAGCTAGAGGATCCACTCCGAGCCCACCGGAGGGATACCACAACTCTAACAGTTTAAACATCCCATCGAGAGGATCACAAACCTATACGAAGGTTGTGATACCACACGAACCCTCATAGGAACGAACCAAGGGAGAACCCTCAACCACTGCTGGTCCAAACGTCGCTAACCCGAGCGACCCGCCACAACGCCACATTGCGCACCTCCTAAGCCAAAACCGAGGCCACCATCGCGTTCCACGCGGAAAAACACGCAGGATAGGCAGTTTACTCCCCCGAAACGGAGCACCGGTGAAAAAGGCACTATTCACCGTAGCTAGCTTCTGTGGGGCCCACATAAAGATCCCAAAATTCATCGAGCGGACCATACCACGATGATCCCCTCGAAAAAACAAGCGGAATCGACTACTCGCTCGTCCAAAACAGACACCCAATGAAAAAGGTACTATTCACTGAAGGCCAGCTTGGGTGGGGCCCATGCCTGGATTCCGAAACTCATCGAACGGAATGAACCATTGTGTTCCTCTCGGAAAAACACACAGGATGGAATATTCATCCGCCAAAATCGGACTCCTGGTGCAAAAGCTCCGTTTCCCCACAAACGCCAAAACCCGGCCTCATGGGGCCCACACCCCGTTCTCAGTCCCAAGACCAGGAAACCATCTCAAAAAGTCTGGCGTACCATCAGGGTCTCAACGCCACGGACGGCACGTCAATCGGACGCTCCGGGTAGAAGTTACAACGGACCGAAGTCCTGAAATAATAAAATAATATTATTTTATACGATGTTTCTAGCACCCGGGCCACGATCCCGAACCCTTAAACCCTTGAACCCACACCAGAGGGTTCTCCTCGTCCTCAGGGTCGCGTCTCCGCAAACGGCGCGCGATTCCGGCTCCCGGTCTGCAAGATACGGGGGTTTAAAGACCCCCGTATGAGAAAAGAGGTCGGACCGGACCCGACCGGCCGGTCCGGCCGGACTGGACGGGCCGCCGCCGCCGGCCCGCCCTGGCCGGCAGCTCTCCACCGCGCTCCGGCGGCTGGGCCGTCGCGCCGCCGCGCTGGGCGGCCGGCCGCCGTGGCTCCGCCGTGCCGGTGCTGCGCCGGGGGATCTTCCGCGGACCGACGGGGGCTCCCCGGTGGTCCGTTTTGCGATCCGAAGGTGTCTACACGGCCCTCGGGACCCGATCTACACTGCTACGGCTTCAATTTTCAGAAAAATGCAGTGAAAATGGGATCGGGGGTTAAAAATCAAATCTGCCTACCTCGCGGGCGAAATGCCGACGTTCTGGCTCAGATCCGCGCTCCAGAGCTTCTGCTGCGCGCTCCTGGAACGTCCGCCGTCAAATTCCGAGCTCATGGGCGCTTCGTTTGCTCGATTCGATGGAGTGGCGGCGAAGAACGGAGAAGAATGTCGAGTGGAACGATAAAGGGGGGGGCACTGATATTTATATCAGCTGCCCGCCGGCGCCAAACCCGCCACGGACCCGACGCCTGATGTAAACAAAAGTAAGGTCACCCCTAGGGTAAACTTGTCGTTCTGAACGCAACGGAGGACTCAGATTTTCCATCCGAGAGTCCGTTCTGATGTTATTTGAGCTGACACCCACACACTAACTTCGCCACTTATTTACGAAAACGCCCCTGGTGGCGTTTCTCACCGCAGGCCAGCGCCCACAAAGTTTACACCCCGCCTAGGGTAAACGACACGTTCCGAACGCAACTGTGCCCTCAGATTCCAGTTCTGAGCTACCGTTTAGGAGATATCATACCCCTGCCACATGCATAGTATAAAAATACTTAATATTTTTATAAAATTAATTTCGGGCACACCGGGCCTCAGAATCGCACGTCGTCTTCGCGCCTAGCTCTGGAATTATTCGTCGAAATATTCCAAAGTATGACATGGCCAAAAACCCGAGTCGCTACATATATAAATGGAAAAAATATTAATCATTAAGATAAAATTAGTAATATGAGAAATGAATGAGAAGATAGAGTGAAATATCATAAATATTAGAAAGTAAATATAAATTTAAGGTTCCTTCAGATAATATTTGATTTGAGACATATAAAAGTACCTTAAGAAGAATTTATTCATAAAATAGAAGAAAAATGGTTTCCTTAAATATTTTTTATGATTCTATTAATCATAAATGACCTTATATGATTATAAATAACATAATTTCATTTTCCATTGAAATATCTACACCAGTCTCACTGAAAGTGGTAATATTTTTTGAATACCTTTTTTCTCTAATTATGGGAACATATTACGTGTAGGTTAAAATTTGAATTCTAGAAAAAAATTACTGGATAGATATTTTGAGAATCCCACTATTATGTTAGAGGTGGATGTGAGTAAAACTAATAAATTTCATAAAATATGTTTTAAAAATGGGGTTTTTCCAAAAATTAAAGCTATTTATGTGGGTTGGATTGAAACTCAAAATAAGGGGAAAAGTTCATTGTTAAATATTGGTTATATAAAAGGTTCAAACGCCTTCAAATATATTAATTTAATAATATAATATTTATTAGAAGATATAAAGGTCTAATATTAAGGGGGAACATACCATATGTCTAAATAGATCACTCTGATGTGAGGCAATATACAAAATAGAAGAAGAATTTATCCACTAAATGACATATTTTAATGTCTTGTTAATTTATAAGAAAATTGAAATGAATGTGGTAGTTTATAATGGTTAATTATAGTCTACAAAAAACAAGAATTATTTTTAATCCATTACAAAAATAATACCAGAAATATTAGAAGGAAACTAATGAATGGAAAAAGTGATCCTACCTCGTAATGTGAAAAATATTATAATTTTAAATAATCCCCACCCAAGAAGAAACAAAACATAGAGAAATGATACACCAATGAAGTTATTCATTTGCATTGCAAAAAAGGCGACATAATGGATCATTTCAAGAAATCCAATAACACTAGTATTTAAGGAAAAAAAGTTTATCAGTAAGTAAAATCAATCTATGAAGGAAAAAATATCTTTTATATGGTGGATGGAATCTATAATGAATAATTATAAAATTATGATAGGTTTAAAAATAAGCTAACCTAAATAATCTTGAGAATCCATGTGGAAGTTACTTGAATGTTGGAAATAATTACATGCAGTGCAAGATTATTTTTTCAACCAAATTTATTTTTTAAAAAATATGGGGTAGGAATAATAACACTCATGTTCTATGCTTTCAGAATTAAAAATGTATATTCCACAAGATGTGAAAATTGAAAAACAAAATCACATAGACTATGATATTGAAGGATGTTATGTCTGGAAAATCATAAGAGATAGCATGAAGAGTTTAGAAATTTTTTGATAAAAATTTAAAAGTGATTTTGGGTTGATAGGAAACAAAAATTATTTTTTTCTAGCTAAAAATAATATAAAAACCACATTATTCTAATATATGTAATTTTTATTTTTTATTTTGATTTAATTGTGATACAACTCTAATAGAAAACTATAATGTTGATGATGGATTATATTAAGATTATATATCCATCATGGAGTTATCATATAGGTATCATTCCATTCCCCCTCACATCATTACAGTTGATAACATCCTTGATGATGTATAGGGATAGATTTTATTCCTTAAGATTGAATTAGAAATCTAGTTGGAGGAACCATTGTGGTGCCAGATATCTGGAATATGTTGGGAATTGTCATTTATAAGGTATTTTGATCACAATATAAAATTATTTTATAAAAATATTGAATTATATTATTAAGGGTGTGAGATTTATTATATAATAAAAAATAAATGTAAGATTAAGGGGATAATTATTCCCATGTATTATTGTTTTCAATCCATTTTTTGATGTTCAGTGAAGGATGTTTCTTGGTAAACTATTTTTATTTCCCATGTTGTAAGATTTTGTGTTGAAATCATTTAATGAATATTTTTGTGGAAATTTATAATGTATCATTAAATATTTCTTATTTTCTACATAAATCATTCTCATGTAGGCATTTTGTTGGATAATTTATGGCTTATGTAAATATGAATGAAACAATGTTTATCAATAATATACATTGTATTTTTTCAATAAGAGGTTCTTAAATGGGGAGATACTTTGAAAATATTAGAATTTATTTATCTAAGGTATTCATGGGTATAATATATTTCAATGATATGATATTATTTGTTTTTAGTATGTATGTAAATATTTTTTTTATTAATGAACCCCAAAATAAATGGACAGATTATAGTGCCCCATTATTAAAAAAGTGTTTCATTGGTAGGGTGAGATTAAAAAACCATTGGTTAGAGATAAAATAATGTTTTCCTATGGAACATAAATATCATTTTCTATGAATATTTTTTCTAGAGATCAATTCATTTATTGGAGATCAATTCATAGGTTGATAATAGATAATATAATGATGATGATGTTGTTTCATTGAGATTATAAATTTATTTAAGAAGCTTAAATATGTGATTATTGTTTAGTTAGAAGTAATAATATTCATTGATAGGTATCTATATATTTTTAAAGAAATGAGAACGTCCATATCAAGATGAGTATTGGAAATATTCCTTTGAAAGTAATGAAGAGATATTGAGTAAAAGAGTAATACTAGTTTTGAATTAAAACATGTATTCCGGCTTAGGTTTTTTTTTGTATGAAGGTTGTGATAGTTTCACAAGTATGATGGTGAGAATTACATTATCCAATTTTTATTAAACCATTGAAAAATTTAATAAGTTAATCTACTAATTAATTAATCCACTATTATTGAGAATATTTGATGATTTTTAAATATATGAATTATTAAGGCAGTTTAAATTTATTAAAACACTCAAATGAAGTCCTTAAGTGTTTTATATGATCTGGGACCAATTTTCTAGATATTTTTTATGGTTTAAAAATTCATGATGTTAATTATGTTTCTTTGAGATTTTCTGGAGTGGCAGGAGATTCCTGAAGAAACATTAAATAAATTTTGAGTTGGGTTAGTGAAGTAGTGGAATTTGGAGTTGGTGTTGATGATTTACCAAATTTATATATTTTATCTCTTATATTATAATATTATAATAATATTATTTTCATTATGATGAATAAAATTAAACTATTCAAACATAATAATAATTTGGGTTTTTTAAATAATATTTTACATCATTTATATGGGACATTTTTTTACATGCTCATATATAATATCAAATATAATACTAATATATTAATATGATAAAATACCTAGTGATATTTAATATAACTCAATGTATACAAACTATTTATAATGTGGAACAGAATATCTCACATATGATATGTAATATTTATATTAAAGTTCTTCTGTTAATTTATGATCCTCTAAAGTATATGTGTGAAAAAAGATGGATTATATAAGATTAACTTTGAAGTTTCAAGTGATATGAAAAATTAATTTGATCATAATAATGTGATATGTATTATTATCTAGTTATTAAATGAAATTATACTATTAGAAAACTTGAAAATTTTGGGGAATCAAATTAGACATGGTGTACGGTATTATTTAAGGATTTAAATATCATGATGGTTTAAGTGACTAATCCATGAATCAAGTAAGTGATTTAAGGTTTCAAATTTTAATGAGTCTATTGTTCATATGATCATGTTCATGTTGAAAAACATTCATGGGTATTTGCAGAAAATTAGATGAAACATAATAAAACAAAATAAATGAGATTGTGGGGAATGAAACTGTGAGATTTGTTGAAAATTTAATATAAATCACATGAAAAAAATCAGTTTTATATATTAAAAAATTTAAGTTGAAATTTTAAAAGATAATCATATGATAATTCTAATAATTTTTCAAATATATTTATTTAACATAATTTATGATGACAAAAAAATCAATTGGATATTTTCATGAATATAATTTGACTATTTTTAAATAATAATATCATCTAGATAAATGTTAAGGTAATTCCATATTTTAATTATAGAAAACATTTAGAAGATATTTTTTTATTTTAATGTTATTAAGAAGGGGAATATAATACAATTTCAGCATTCATGAAAATCTAAATAGTTGAGGAAAATTATAGAGGGGAAATAAAAACATGCCTCAATTGAAAATAAAAAGTGTTTTTTAGAAGAAGAGGTTAATGAAGGTAAAGATAATGACTTGTGATCACCCAATATTGAATTTTTTAATCCATATCATGAAATGTAGATATTTGTTTTAATAATGTGAAGGATTATTCCTAAATCAGAAGAGGAAAGTGATTACATATATTTCATGTAGACATTGATCATTCTAAATTTGAGAGAACAAAACCAACATACATGTTGTTATTTATGAATTTCCTGGTATTTAGAGACATTTTTTAAGAGACAATAGATACTATATAGTTGTTTTTACTTGAGGTATCTTATTTATTATATTCTACATGGGTGTCATTAGAAGTACCATTATTTATCTCTGGGAACCAATATAAATAACTTATCATTGGCATATATTGATTTTGAGAGAAAATATCAATAATTATAGACGATACCTTCCCCATATGTATTCAATTTATAATTAAAATGAGTCACCAATATCTTGGAGAAGACCTAATCAAAGGTGGGAAATATTCACCAACATTGGTTGTGTACTATGTAAAAAAAATATTCCCCTAGCTCTTTACTTTTTGTATTTTTGTGTGGTTTGATTGTGATATTTGATGAGTTATAGATTTAATCATACTCATTTGTGAATTTTTTTTAATAATTATTATCAAATTGTATTCATTAATAACCAGTTCACAATTATTCACCTACCCTATCAATGATATTTCACTAAATCATTGGGATCATCACCCTCAAATATTCATTTAAATTTCCAGAACTTGATAAAAATTATTAATCGAAACACATAAATCATATCTTATTGTTAATATTCACAATAATTGAAATTAAATTTTTAATGGATTTGAATGTTACTTGTAATCAATATAATATGAATCACCCAAACTTCACCCTCAACAATTCATTTAATGTATCTGAACGTAACTTGTTATTTTTAAAATAAAATATAAATACTATAATATAGAAAATAAGACATGATGCATACACATATAGGGAATCAAAAAACTAAAAAAATTACACAAATATGTTGTCTCTAAGAGTACATAACCTAATATTATCTTAAGAAAACATGAAAAAAATCATGAATTTTGTTTATAAAAAAGATGAATCAATTGATAAGTGTCATCTTGACCAAAAATCGACATATCCAACATCTAGTGGAACATGACCCATACTCATAATGAACTCTTGAAAATTGATCATAAATCATCATATCCTCCAGAATTCACATGTAGGTTCTTACCATAACATACACCATAAGAATCAACCAAGATTCCAATATATATCAAATTTATATAGGTGTGGAATTCAGATAAACTTGGTCATTTACATAAATATAAATATATTAAATTTTCATGGAATACATTATTTAATGTATAGAAAAAGTAGATAATAATTAATTCACTCCATTATAAATAACCCTGAATGATAACCCTGTTTATCATGAGCATGAAAAAATATCATAATTTTCATTAGCCTCATCTTAGGATATCGGATGGGAAGGACTATGAATTATTTTCATTCTTGGTAGATATCTATAAATAAATTTGAGTGAAATACCATTTAGATATGGGTTAAGGAATAATGTATAATATAATCATGTATATATTTTAAATTGTATTTATATTGATAGTGGAATGGGTATGATATGCCCAGGGAACCATGAGAAAATTCCATTGATTCTCACGTTATATGGTTGAGACATTACGAGCCCATCACATACATTAGTCTCCCCAATAAGGATCTTATTATCTACTCAATTTTCATATATACTCAACAAATCAATAGAAATTATATATAACAATTTTCAAAAGGTCAATATATGACCCATGAAAAATTATTCTACTTGTTAAAGAATTACACAAAATTATACAATATCAATGTATTATTCATGTTTAGATCATCATCATAAACATTGTTGATCGATATTTTCAATACCTTAAAATAGTATCATGCACAACATTATATTTCAATTGGATTATAAAAATAAAAAAATTATTTACACAAATACCAACAACATGCCTAATATGAAAAGACAAAAATATACTCGGTTCAGGTAAAAAACTAAAATATAATGAAATACATAAAATCCAATGTGACAATAGTTGTCTCATCAATAAATAATGATTCCTAGACACACAAGTTCCCCATATAAATTATTTGAAACAAAATCATAACACATTTTTGGGTCCAAAATGGTACTCGATAACAATAAGAACATTGTTCAAGGTGTGAGAGTTTTTTTTCATTCTTTTATTCTAAATGTATATTATACTAAAATTAATATTTATATTAATGATTACATTAAGGATTTGTAAATTAATAGAAAAACAATACCTTTACCCATAAATGGTTAGAAATAAATTTGTACTCAAGGATTTTTATGTGCTGGGGTAGATATATTATTGGTTATACCCAATACATACCATAATATTCCTCGTTTTAAAGTTAAAAAATGTGTAAGTACCAAACACTACGTATTTTATTTAAAAACAATTTGTTCATAAAATAGATATATCATAATATTAATTTACATTAAAATTCATTAACATTCATTTTCTAAAATTATTTATGAAAAAAATTACTACTTTTTGAGAATATAAATAAAAATTTATTCAATAAAATGTTTTTTTAAGTTAAAATCATTATGAATGGTTTAATATAAAATAAAAATTTTCATTAGAACTATAAATATTAGAAATATTTGATGTTATTGAAAACATGGTAATATATTTTTGGTTGGAATATAGTTGAAAACCCCAATAGTGTTTAGATTCTATATCATTATTTCCCATAGGATGTAACCCGACCATATCCTCCAATGTTCCCAAATAGATGGATAAATATAATGTTTTATTTTTATCATTTGGTTGTAAATTTATTTTTAAAGTAGATTCAATGTATGTTAATGCTTTTAATGAATATTTATACTAAGAAAGATATTAGGATGGAAATGTAATTTAAAACATTTTTATAATTTTTTACATTAAATTATGCATGTTATAGGGTGTGACAAAAGAAAATTTGTATTTCTAATGTATCACAGAGGATGGATAGGGTCGTCTCCTAAGAGAAGCATCATAGTTTTTTTCAATCACTAATTTCTAATTCACCTAATCAAACAACATTTTTTATTTTTTTTTATTTATTTAAAATAATGATTTTCGATTTTAAAAAATGTAAAATAAAATAAAATAATACAAAATTGAAATCTATATAAAGATACAGACAGAATGAAGATTGTAATGAATGTTCATGGTCCATATTTTGATAATGTTGGTTCATTCATTATTTATTTATTATTTATATTAAATTTGTTAATTAGTTTTATGAAACAAAATTAACAAATTAAAATCCTTTGATTAATTGTGTGTATCAATCTAGAATGGATTCATCACACAAAACCTCACCAACTCCAATTGTAAAATCGGATAACACCCTAATCAAGAATGAAATTCCAAAAAGACCCTACCCAACCATATGTCATTTCCTCACTTTAGGCAACCCTAAATCCACTGTATGAAGTGTTTCCTGAGAGAATATTGGGGAAAATAATTAATTATATAATATTAGTGTAAATAGAAAGAATTTTTTGGTTGATGACCTCCACACATGGGAAATATAGTTTCATCCACCACAAATATATTTAAAAAAAGTTGAATCTATGGAAAATAATAAATAAGGATGTCAAACTTACCCTAGGTCCAAGCATCATGTTTGTAACATTCCAATGAAAAGTGAAAAGAGATAATTATGGAAATATAGAATTTGTAGAATGAGATAACTATTGGAATAGAAAAAATATGTAAGAATAAAGGGATACACTTTAATTGGCATATGAAACACGTTACATGGGAAAATAAAACAGAGATAAAAGAAAAAAATTCTTAAAGCATAGATATCAAGTAGATATTTACTATATGATCGATCTAATCTTAATTCCACTATTATCCTCTTATTTATAGGAATGTAATGGGTTTGGGGTTTCATAAATGACCATTAATGTGTTTTAGGACATTATTGGTTATCAATGGTTGAAATTTCAATTTTAGAAAATGTCCTTAAAATTTTTCATGTGGTAACCCACTTTTTTCATGAATAATATAAATTTCAATTATATAATTATTTTTGAAAAACAATTTACATGTTTGACCTCTAAATTTCATCACAATCCTCAATATGTAGAAAACTTTATTGTCTAATTACTCTAAAATTTTATTCTCGATGAATGTTCCTTAAATCTTCATTAATTGTTGAGAATCCAATGTCATCCTTAATTAATGAATAAATACTTGAAATTTTATGGGAAAAGATTCAATTAATCCTTTTTAAAATCAATTTTTAATCAAAATAATTTAATTTGGGTATCCCGATTTATGCCTAATTTCTAAAGGTGGGGTTCACTCTGTCTGCAAGAAAACTTTTCAAATAGATTGATTTTTTCAGGCCTATAGAAGTTCAAATTATCTCTTGATCTAGAAAGGGAAGTTTATTTCAACATGTGAGGGAATCCTAAAAAATAATCATAAAAATTATATCAATATTTTATATTTTATAACCAAAATAAAAATGTGATTAAAATATACTAAAATTCCATAATTAAGTAATTTTTACATTTTAGACCAAAACAAACCATTAATCAAAAAATGATGAAAATAAGATAAAATAGATAAATTTTTGTGGTTAAAATGTTTGAAATATAAATTAAAGTGATGAAAATATTTGATTTATCAATTCCCCCATACATAAACCATGTGTTTCCTCATTCGTAAAATCTTCACGTGGAATTAAGAGGGTACCAATAATACCAACATTTAAATTCAAATGAAATAAAATAAAACAATGTTTAATTTCAAATAAAATTTTGAAATATATATATAATATTAATTTTATTTAAAAATTTTTTAAAGAAATAATTAATTCATGAAATTTATTTTTCCCCTTTGAAAAATGATGGAACTTCAGTTTTCATTCATTTTAGTTCCTCAATTAATTATTATTAAACATTACAAATTAGTATCTATCTCACAATAGATTCTTTTCTCTCATCACTCATGATACTATTCAACTAGAGTTATGCACATATCTTTATAACATGATCCTTCTACATATGATTTTAAAGGAACTACTATCTCCATTTTTTAATGAAAAAAATCACCTATAATCCTGAGCGGTTTCATTAATAGTTCAAATGACTATTAGGCTTAAGGTTGGTAGGAATTAATTTTTAAAATTTAAGTCTCAAGGAAGTGTTTTTTCTGTTATATAAAATGAATAGTGTCAAAAATAAATTTGTAATTAAATTCTAGAATTCAATTTAGCATCTCCGATTTCACAAATACTTAAAGAAAAGGTCATTAATAATGAAAACATAATAAATTATATGCAATTGCTTTAATTTTTCTCTATATTCATATTTTTTAAAAAAATAGATTTTTTCTATTTTTTGCCTTTTTTTATTCTTAGAAATTTATGCATATAATAAACCTCCCATATAAAACCTAACCACTTATGATAAACTTCATCGGTGAATTGATGGTGATTATTTATTATTATATGTCAAAGCTCATTCATTTTCATCATTTTTTTCAATAAGGGAAAACATTTATGTACATTGAATGATTCAAAAAATATTCATTAATTCCCCAATAGAACCCCCATACTTCTTCCTTACAATGTATTTCATACCTTCAACCATTAATCCCTTCACACCCACTCTTTAATTTTAAAATATCTAGAAAATATTAATATGATGTTTGGAATAAATAAAAATGGTTTGAAACATTGATAATTCTTATAAAGTTCATTCACGGACTCTATGTGCTAGATAATAATATATGTATAGGTAGAATTTAAGATAAAGTGCCTTATTAAATGTTTCTTCAATCATTTTAAATCTCTTTTTGTGAATTCATATGTTTTAATATTTCAAATTCCTTTTATAGTCGGTGTCATGTCATAATATAACTCAAGAAATATTCTCATGAAAAATATGATGTACATGGTATAGAAATCCTTTTCATAATGGGGCATATTATCTGAGACAAACAATCATGGAATGATTAATAAAAACAAATTAATTCCAATTAATTTTTCAAATTCATGGCATAAAATTTTTTAGAGAAATTTCATTTAGAATAATCATCTAATTTTTTTAAATCATGAGTCATAATTTCAATATACATGACTCACATTAATCATCCAAATATATATTTTAATCAGTAAATATCATTAACATTTAAATATAAACCATGTAATAATATTATTCTTAAGAATAATATGTCTCTAGATATTTCAAGTAAAGAATAAATTTATTTATTGGCACCCAATTTTCTAGTTTAAAGCACAAAAAATGTTTGCAGACAAAAACTTTTGGGAGTTTAAAAGACAAACAGTAAGAGGGAACTCCCTTTTGAAATGAATATTAGCTCTTTATCCCCCATGTTTGTTTGGGGATTCATTTTCCCATCCTAAACCTATGAAATAAAATTACCCAATTAAGCCCAAATATCATTTCATATATGCTCAAAAATATAAGAGGAAGTGGGATGCATTATATAATAATTCCAAAGAATTAATTTGAACATTAAATTATTTGAAAGCATGTAAAGATAAATCTTGGTATGGTACCCCAAGTGGTCATTGAATTTTTAAAGCCTCCATAAGTGCAGTACCAGTTGTTATCCATAATATATCAATGGGTGGAGTTTCTTGGACTTGAACAACCACATTTTATTCTTACCATCTTTCATTTCTTTAAAAAAATTTAGTATAGTTCCATGTATGTAGTACAAAATTTCCTCCTCCTTTGCAATGTGATACATGCCACATTATGGGCTTCGCATGAAGTATGTATCCACATCCTACTTTGTTGCTACTTGTTCAAGGTTTTATTCAATATTGATTTTTTCTCTAGATGTAGTAATTAAAAATAATAATCAAATAAAGATTAAAATTTTAAATTTATAGAATTAGTTTCAAAATATTTTCTTTTAATTATAGCATTGTCTATCACTTGTTCTTATAGAAGATCCACTAGTATCTCGTATTATACTCTCTCTACTAAATATTAAATTTATTTAGGGATCTCCATCTATTCCTCAACCTACGTAATTAATATTTTCCCATCATCCTTTAGGCCACAATAACAGTAAGTGGATTTTAAAAATTCATAACAATTAGGAGTGATACTCAAATTAGTTTATATAAAATTAAATTAGTTTGAGTCCAAGAATATATCATCTCTCTATGTTGGTTCGACATGAATATTTTCAATGGTGTAATTTTCCTATTGGAGATTTATTTCACTTGATATATGTAATTATTCGGGCTCATCCACTTCAACTTTGGCCTCATGTACTTGGATTTCCATAGAAAAATAAGGAAATATCAGGTCTACTCCCTTCATGGAATCGAATCATTGAATGTTAATCTGAATTTGATCCATAGATCTCAAAAAATCTTAAGGTGAGATGTATGTTTATATTCCACATTTCCTCTTCTTGGCCATTATCATAAGAGAAATATCTCATCATTTGAGTTCCTCCGCATTATAGTCTATTTTATATTCTTTCACTTATGAGTACATGTTCCATGAATCAAAAAAATCACCAGTTGAAAACATCACGGGGAAAATTATATTTTATTATAAATAAAAAATGAAAAATATTTTTAAAATGAGTGTATTTAAAAAAAATTGGTCAAAATACCTCTTAGATCCTTGGAAACAGAACCAGTTTAGACACACTCCAGTTGTAAGGCATGGAAAAAAATTATATTCTTAATATAGAATTTAGGTTTACTATAGTCATATCATTTTAAGATAATTTATGTCGATTCAAATACTAATTTCTAATTCCCCTAATCGAACAATTTTTTGTGTTTTTTTATTTTTTATTGAAAACAATTATTTTTTATTTTGTAAAATAATGAAAAAAAATAAAATGACAGTATATTAACAAGGTATTCATACAGAGCTTCCCTATCAGATCGATATTCCCTTAAATCTACCATTATCTTTGTATTTATAGTTATGGAAGTGACATTAGGTTGTCATAAATGACCATTAATGTTCTTTGGGATATAATGGGTCATCAACGGTTGAAATTTTTGTTCTAGAATCTATCCTTAAAAAGTTTTTCATTGTAACTCATTATTATAGAAAATTAAGGGAAATTATTCTTCTACATAGTTGTTCAAAAATTTGTAATGTGTGTGACCTCAAAATTTCAGCTCTATCCACAACGTGTAAAATATTTTATAGACCAATTAAGCATACAATTAATTCTTGATTAATTATCCATAAATATTTATTCAATGTTTAGCTTCCAATGTATTCATTAATGAGTGAATAAATTCTTTAAATTTAGTGAGAAAATGTGTCAGTGAATTTCCTTTCTAACACATTATTAATCACCTCCATTTTAGGTGTGTTTCTCAATTTATTCCTAATTTAAGGGGATAGGGTCCTCTCTGTCCTCCTTAAATATTTTAAAATTGATTTATTTCTTAGTACATTAATTTATTTTCATTTGATCATTTTCTATAAGGGAAATATGAATCCAAAAAAATAGGGAATCCAAAAAAAAATTAATCATGCATATTAGATAAATTTTTTAAATGACATTCCAAAAATAACAATTTGATTAAAATCTTATAAAATAAAGAATTATGTAATTTCACATTTTATCCCAAAATCAGCCATAAATAAAAAACTAATGAAAATTACCTCAATTTAGAAAATATTTATGGTTTAAATAATTAAAATACATAAAAAAGAGAAAAATATTAGCCCTATCAGACATCCCTTCACATCTAAATATTGGAGAGATGATCCTATGTCACATAGAATTGTTGAATCTATGTAATGTATTTTTTAAAAATATTATAGATAATATCTCAACTTATGGGGAGATTGAATAATTGATATTATAAATGGAATCTATCTTGAATTTTGAATATACCAACTTTGTGTTATATAAGAAGAAGAATACTAAAATCACTGAGTAAAATTCATTTGGAAGGAGGTTGAAGCTAAAGTTGAAATTATAAGGAAGTGAACTAAATGAAATACTCTACTTCATTATTTAGATGTTCTAATGTACCTTGGATACTAGTTGGTGGTGTTTTAAGAAATTTATATAATTACCAAATTTAATTAAAGATATTATAAGAGGATTTTAATTTTTTTTAAATCCATAATATGGATTGGAATAACCTTAGATTCATTTGGAGAAGTCAAGAATTATTTTGATGAAGCTGGAAATGTGAGTATGTAATGTTTCAGAATATTATGAAAGCATTATGTAAAACTTATATTCATTGGAAATTTGTTTATGGTAGATCATATGGGCATGTTATTTTTTCATATGAATTCCCTAATTTCCAAAAAATTGAAAAATAAAAGACGTCATTAGATAGTACTAGTGTGCATAAGAATTAATGACTCTATGTTTATAACTATATGAATGAAAAAATAAATTTTAAGATCATTACAGTTATTCGATATTTCCAAAAATAAATTTGTTTATAAGAGTTATTTCCATTGTGTAATCATTTTTTCAGATGGTGTAAGACTTTGATAGCAGTCATAATAAATTGGGGTTATGTGATTCAATGCATATAAGACATTAAATTTTCACATATAATACATTTATTTGTGGTAAAATGATTTGATTATTTAATCTATGAATTTATGAAGCTTCATAATACATATGATGTCTATATAAGTCGTTAGAGTTATAACTTTTTTCATAATTCTATAGAGTGAAAATAAATGATTTCTAAAATTGAGGATATTGAGACAAAATAAAAGGGGATGCTATTGAACATGTTATATAATGGTCAAAACATCATTATTATTTGTAAAAAAATGATTTGAGATATGATTTCGGAATTATTAAATGGAATGAGAATAATAATTTCATCATCTCATTAATCCATGTTTTTTTAATAAAAATATTTAAAAATGATTTTTTATCAATGTGGATATTAATATAAGAAAATTACCCTATCGTGTGGAAATGGTTCTAATATCGTTAAAGAAATCAGGATTCATGATGATCAGGAATAATTTTTGTAACATACCTCCCCTCCTCATTGGTTTGAGTTGAGATGGAATTTCTTCTTGGCCATAAGAAACTTATCCATTTTGCAAAAGGATGGAAATAAATTCCAAGGGATTCAAGGCAATTGGGGGAAAATTTTCTCTTTAATAAAAAAAGAACTATACCAAACATTCCATAAAAAAAATTACCACTACATGATGTATAACAACAATGTAAAATACCTCAATGTAATAACATTAATATCAAAATAAAACCACAATAGATTACCATAAAGGAAGAATAATAATCTTCAATGTATACACCAGAAGAAAAATCAAAAAAAACTCAAAGTCACTAATTCATTACTCTAAACTCCAACTATGAATCCATTCCCATGTATCATGGGGAACCACTATAGAAGTGAGATTCTTTACCTATAAATGTACTTTGATAAAAAGTATGTTGAAAATAACTAATGTTCCAAATAAGGGGTGAGTAATGAAACTTAGTATAATTTTTCCGAATGACTTCCCTACTCACACTACTAGGATAAAAAAAAGTTAACAAATTTATATAAAACCATTTATTTAAACCAATTTATATAAACCAAATTTAAATAGAGAAACATGAAACCAAAAATATTTATAAAAATATATTTTTCCAAGATAAAACCTTTTTCCATATAGAACAACCAAATATGTTTTCTAAACCATTTCACAATCCAATTGGCATAACCCATCCCAATACCCATACCAACACATTCAACCATGATTTACAAGGTTATACTTCAATAATAATGAGCATTCTCTCATTGATCTACCTTGACTTTACAAGGTAACCAATATCCCAGGTTCCATTAAACCACAATAATTGAGCACCAAGTCATATTTCAACAAGCCTTTGCATACAATATGAACACACACCACCAAGTATACTCAAAAAACCCTAAAAATATAATCATGCCAAAACCATTTCAATAAAATCATTTTTTTTATTTTAACAAATTTTAAAAAAACCTTATTCTATGAATCAAACCAAACATCACTTTTAAAATCAATGTTTTGAGATCATTTATCAACACACTTTTCACAACAACTCCAACAATCCCCCGAAGTCCAAAAACCGCCACTAAAAAGGGTTTAAACCATGTTCTTAAAATATTTTCATAGTCAATTATAATTAATTTAAACAATTATAGACTAATACATCATGTTATAATAATAGGAGTCCAAAGTAAAGCCACATGCCCAGGGAAATAGGGTGAAAATGAAGAATATCACTAAAATGCTAATAAAAGCATATTGAATATCAAAAAACTGACCTCAAATGTCATTCCCTAACATCAAAAATGACACATCTCATAATTATGGGCATCAAAAACCATAATTTTTTTCAAATAGTATTATATATAGTATTTCACAAAAGGGAAGGAAATTAGATCTATGAAAAACTATTAAAACTACCAAAATCCAGGACTTACTAAGGGAATTAGTGTTTAACGCAGTATAAATGCCTTAGGATCACTACTAATTTGATAGGGAAAGGATAAAATGATTTTGGGAGGAATAAATCCCATGTTAGAGATGAAATAGAGGGAAAATGAAGTCTATATAACTTAAAATGTGTGAGATCCATTTTTAGGATCTCACTTTTAAACTGTGCATGGTTAGTCACATAGTTAGACACAAAGTGCAATAACTATTCACTGGACTCTATCTCAAGAAGAACCTCACGTGGTTGTCCCTAATAGTATACAAACAACACACCATCCATGAAAATTCCCTCTACCGTACTATTCATGGTTTCTCTTCGGTGCAAGTATGGTTTTTGCCGACTACGGATAACAGTGTCCCAACCCAGAATCCATTGATTCACCTAGATTGGTTTTTTAAATGATTTGAGTGGTTTATATAAATAGTGAACCAACCATGAACCTTTATAAAAGTGCAAAAACATAAAAAACTATTCCAATCCCTCCCAAACATCACTGAAACACTTGAAATACGTAAAAATCCTAAATAAATAGTTACTTACCCAAAACCTAGGGTTCTACATTCTCCCCACCATTGGTCATTCCGTCCCTAGAATGTATAAAACCATCATTTCGTGGAATGTTTTCTAGAAATTTCTAGACAATTTATTTCTCCCATTCACAAGTCTATTCCTAAATATGACCATATTTTCGAAAAAAACTAGCACTAGACTAATGCCTTTTTCTAACAAGAATTTCTATCTCTTATCTATAATCTACACCGGCATATGCACTAATGAACAACCCCACTATATGTCATCCAGGTCCCATAGAGTCACATGCCCATGATAAGCTTAATTCTTTTTCAACTGAGATATATGAAATATATTATGAATTTCACTGAATCGTAGTGGCATGGAAAACCAATATTCCACTACAAAAACCCATTCAAGTATCTCAAAATGTAATATTAATCAATGAGACAACATTCCCTGGTCCCCAAAATGATGATCCTCAAGATAGAGAGAGGTGTTCAGTAAAACCTAATTACTCACCTCGAATAAAAAATATCGTCAAAGATAATTTGAATAAGATTTATGAAGACTCTAAGTCATATCCATTAATTTCAAGATCAAATGGATCTTCTCCATTGTCTCTTGCACAACGCATATCCCAACAAGTGAATTCTCCCTTGTTTCCACCCAACATTGTGGAGAATAAAAATTATTCTCACACAATGCTTCAAAAGGATCATTATATATGGAGACCTGATAATTGTTGTTATATATGAACTCTAATAATAGAACCCACTCCTCCCATTACCCACCAATTTCCATTACACAAGCCTAAAAATGTATTCCAATGTTTGTATCTTCCTTTCAGATTGTCCATCCGTCTCAGGGTGATATTCCATACTCATAGTCAACTGATTCCTAGAGGACTTAGATAAAGATTTCAAGAAATGTGATGTATGACTCAGATATCTATCTAAATATTTCAAAACTAGTACACAATGCATATTTAACACTTCTCAGATATTGATTTTTCAAAATTATGACATTGAATGAGATTAATGAGTTGGAATGAAGTGGGCCAACACTGTGAGTTGATCCACTATTACCCTTACGCAACTTTGTTTTCAAAACATTCTTGTGAGTCATGTTAAAATGCCAATTTTTATCTACCCACATTTCTATATAGGGATATATAAATACTACAATATTACTACAGGTCATTAATTCTCTTCCTTAACCTACTGACATGTTAAACATCTCAAAACAAAATCAACCACCATTAACTTCATACCAACCCACAAAAACTATGCTATAAACACCCTATAAATCTTTGGAATTATAGGATAGAATTTCCTTCTTTAATGGTGGTAAGCATGAAGAAGTTGTTCCTAGCAAAACAATAGTACGAACATCCAATATCGAAGCCACAAAACTGAACTCCTATCCATTATTCATCCCCTAATGGTCTCCCCAACATTGAGTTTTTAATTTATTGTAATACATTCTAAATCATATGTATGTTCCTCTTTAACTGTCTCAACTAAATCAGGTTCAAAATAATATGGGTGTAAAAACTCAACATCGCCTCAGTATTCGCATTCCAAGTTCATCTCAATTGTTACTAACATCAACTTCTACTAATCTGAGGCCTCTTATTCCAACTAAACTTATGAATTTCTTCTTCATTCATCTGCCACTTAATTTTCATTACTATGTGTATACATCATGTTGAACATGAGAATTTTTTGGTACTCCATCCATATTTTTTGGCTTATATTCAAATCCCTTGGTGAGAAAATATGTTTCAAACTCATATTATCTATAAACATCGATAATTTCTCACCAATGAGGTAATGATGAAATGTCTTCAATGTATAGGCTATGATGACTAAATGAATATCATGTGTTGGGTAGTTCTTCTCATCTACCAATAACTATCCTAATCTATAAGCAGAAACATGATCCTCTTTCATGAAAATACACCACAACAAAGATCTCAAAGCATTAATGTAAACCATGTACCCTTATCATGATTCTTGGAAAATAATGATTTGTGATGAAGTAAGATAAAATGTTAACTATTGAAAGGTCTTGTAACATTTATTATTCAATTGGAATTGATGATTTTAATTTTTCAATGTTGTAATTGGTGTTTCCAATAGTGATAAATCATTAAAAAAACATCAGTTCTAACCAACTAAACCAAGGAAACTCTATATCTCAAACAATTTCATTTCTAGTTTCAAAGACATAACAGCCTCTATATATTCCAGATCCATATAAACACCTCCTTCGGAGGTTACGTGTACAAGTAAATGTACCTCTTATATCCAAAAATCACACTTTTTTAATTTGTCATACTGGCAATGATCATACATGATTCCCAACATTTTTACCAAGTGTTTCTCATGATAACCACTTGACCTTGTAAACACTAATATTTCATTGATAAACACGAAAACAAATGAATCGAGTTATCTTTAAAATAATTAATTCATTAATTCCGTAATGATTTATTGTGCATTCGTAAGAGTGCTAGGAATTACCACATACTAATAATAGACATTTCTACTTCTAAAATGGTTTTTTTGGAATATCCTCCTTCCAAATTCACAATTTGTGATATCCTGATCACAAGTTAATTTTAGATAAATGTTGATCTCCCCTAAATTCATTGAATATATCATCAATTAATGGAAGTGGATACAAATTATTTATCATAAAATGGTTAAGAATATGATAATACCCTCACATCCTTAGTGTTTTATTTGGCTTTTTATCAAACATAACTGGTGTTGTCCATAGAGGCATGGTCGACCGAATGAACCCTTTACTTTCTAGATCTTCCAACTATACATTCAAGTACATTAATTTAGTTCATACCATTTGGTAATATGGAAGGTAAATTTTACTGGTCCCCGTGACTAGAATAATTATGAAGGAAATTTCTCTCAAAGGTGGAAACCCTTATAAATGTTTGGGAAAAACATCTAGAAATTGATCAGCCACTACAGGGAAAAAATATTTTTGATCTTTTCCATAGAATATAAAGTCGGATATGCCAACTGGTATGAGATAGTTTTATCTTCTCATATCATAAATCTTGTTGCACCTTACTTTACATTTTGGTCTCCTCTAAAGAGATTCTTGATTCCATCTTCAGTCTTCAAACTGGCCAATTGGGTATAATAGTTGATGTGATCCATGAACAGAGTAAACCAATCCAAACCCAGGATTATGTCCTAGACATCAATTTCAAAAATAGATAATTCCCATATCAACTCAAATCTATACAATGTTATAGACAATTCTCTACCCATGAAGGATTTTCATTCTCTTTGAATAATAGGGGTTGATAGTTTCAACATGAAATCCATCATCTCAACATTTAATTACAAAAAATCAATAGAATGAGAATTAATAAGTGAATGGGATGAAACCATATCAAAAAATTCTTTCATAAAGGTAGAATTAAAAATTATTATACCTCTATACTTCAATGGTCCATACTGATCATACACCATAACTTTCTCAGCACCATATAATTGCTTACTCACTGAACTTTTTATTTATTATCCTGTTGAGATTTCCCATGTTGAGGATTCATGGTCCTTAGATAATCACAGTGGATAGTTATTTTCAATTGATGAGAATTATTCTGCTTCACTCATTCCATCGTAGCATATGACTTCTATGAGACATAAGAACTGTCATGAACACCTATCCTCAGAGTACTCCAAAAATGGAGCTGAAGATGACCCACTTGATTGTAATTATGGCATGATCTAGGTGGTTTCATATAGTTCCATTTGATATGATTTAGTGATATACACCTAAAACACCCTCATTTACTCTTGGGTCTTATAGGAAAATTAATTAATCCTATGTTTTGATTTTTATTTTTTTCACATCCTAGAGAATAGGTGTCCCTATTCATATTACACTTAGTGTTAGAGTTACCACCTCCTATTGTGAATAAAATTGTACTTCCTCTACTTGGACATTCATTAGTGATAGATACTATAAAAAGGGTATCAATTTATAGTCATGAATCAATAGTTTGAAAATCCTGAATGATGCTTTGAACGAGCTGTTGGTTCACATGTGGCATAGGTACAACCACATTTTTAGTATCTTCTTTGAGTTGGTTCCTACAAAACCTACCAAGTTTCATTTTCTATAATGAAAGAAAATTTTATATTTATCAATCTCTAGAAACTAATTTCATAACAATTTCAAATTCGACCAAATCATAATTTTCACAACAATGCATTCCAAAATTGAACATTTTTCACATTCAACCATTTTTTAAAAATTTCAACTTATCAAAATCAAAACATTTTTAAAATACCAAATTCATTCCTTTTTGAAAAATAATACATTTTAATGAAACTTTAACAATTTTAAAAATAAATAATTTTTCACCAAATCATAAATCATTACTCGAATGAAATATTAACTCATAATGGGATGTAATTTCTATAATGCATGGAATTCTCATCTCACTGTCTAAACACTTGAAAAAGATATTCTTATTCCTATACCTATCTCTAAAACACTTATATACCCTACTTCTTAGTAACATGATGTTTAGTATTAAAAGGATAGCTACGTAATTTTATGCACTATATTTCAAGTCTCGGCAATCCTACTCCATTCGACAATCGAAAATCTGGAAAAATACCCAAATGAATTTCAACTCCAACACTGAGAAAAATGATTACCAAGATAATGAAAAACTAATACTAATACCACTTGAAAGTCAAGGACAGAACTAACTGATACTACCTATAACATCATAACCTCCGAATCGATTGAGTTGAGGTGTAATTTCTAGTTAGACTTAAGCAACATCCTCATGGCACCAAAGGCTGGAAATAATTTCCAAGGGATTCAAGATAATTAGTCGATGATTTCTTATAGAGAAAATGAACAACCAAAAAACATTCCATAACAAAATTAAAATTACATGATGTATGAGAAAAATTTAAAACAACTCAATGTAATACCATTGTGTCAAAGTCAAACCATAATAGAGTACCGCTTCGTAAGTCTATGTATCTTCAAATTAAACAGAGGGAAAAAACAAAAAAACACATTGTCTCTAAAACATAACTACATGGTCTAACTCTAACTCAATGCCCAAGTATAATGAAGCACTATGAAATAAGTGTGACAATTTACCATTAGATGTATCACAATAGAAAATGTCTTCAAAACCACCAATGTTCCAAATCAGGGGTGGGTAATTAAACATAGTAGGTTTTCCTCAAATGACCCCTACTCATGCCACTATGATAGAATAAGTTAGGACATTTATATAAAAAAATTATATAAAAAAATTTGAAACATAGTATCATGAAACTAAAACTATTTATAAACAAAAAAAATTTCCAAACCAAAACCATATTCCATGAAAAGAAACCAAAAGTTTTATCCAAACTATTTCACAATCAAATTGACATAACCCATCCAAATCCACACATCCACACATCCATCCCTTCATGCCTAAGTGAAATTTTCATACTCATGAGCTTTCTCTTGTCAATCTACCATGTTGTCAAAAGGTAAGAAATATCTCATGTGACATTAAACATTTGGAACTGAGAACCAAGTTATATTTCAACTAGACCTCATATGAAATATTAACACACACCACTAAGAGTTCCCAACACCCATTTCAATAAAATCATTCCAAAACTATTTCAATTAAACAATATTTTTATTGAATTCCTTTTTAAAAAATCCAATATTCAAACTAATTAGATATTATAAAATCAACATTTTAAAATCATTTATCAAATAACATTGCAAAACAATTCCACAATTCCATTAAAGTCCTAAAAATTCCCCAAACCATTAATAAAGATGGTTTCCACCATGATTTTCACAATAATTTCACAATAAATTTTAATAAATTTACAAAAGTTGAAAGTATTACTTCATGTTCTAATAATAGGAGTCAATTGTGAAGCCAACAGCCTCATGAAATATTGGGAAAACAAAGAATGACACTAAAACTCTATTGAAAATTGGTTGAATATCCAAAATCATCCTTTAATATATATAACTAACATAAAAAATATCACATTACATAATAATTGTAATTGATCACCATATTTATATCCACATAAAAGTATATCTATGATAGTGTGGGGGAAGGAAGTTAGATCTTATAAAAAATATAAAAACTATCACAAAAGAGGACATAAAAAGGGAATCGGGCTTCATCGAACCAAGAAATTAATCTGTATCGCATCCAATTTGATGGTTAAAGGTTACATAGCCTTTGGGAGGAAAACATATAAATTTATGGCCAAAATGGAGGAAAACGTAAGGCTATAGAGGTGAAAACTAGTGATATACTATTTTTTAGGATCTAACTTTTGAACTGTACAGGGTTACTCGCTAAGAAAACAATATGCTAATTGTGCACTGGCCAACACCTAAAGAAGAACCTTGCATGGTTGTCCTGCATGGTTATATAAACCATTCCCCAAACTTGAAAAATCTCTTGGTCCTATAGTGCACTGTTTCTCTTGGGTGGTCGTACGGTTTGGCCAAACCATTCACCTAACCATACTTCTACCCAAAAATTCTATGTTTCACCTTGAATGAATTTTTGTAGGATTTTCATGGTATCTAGATACCATGAACCAACCACTCACCTTTATAAAAGTCCCAAAAACAATCAAAATGTCTTACAAAACCTCTCAAATATCACAAAAATACTTTACATACTAAAAAGGCATTATAAAAGGGTTGCGTACTTGCATTAGGATGTGCTACAAGTGCTATGTTGTATTATGATGGTGATTTATATTTATATATTTAACTTTGAAGATTTTTAATATTATAATATGGATAGGAAGAAAAATTCTTGTATAGAAATAGATAATTATTTTTCATCTAAGACAAATATATAACCTAAGGATGGAAAAGTATAGTGTACTTTAGAAATTTTATTATAAGAATCCATTGAGAAAAGACAATAAATAGAGATTGTGGGGTAAAAGTATATGTGCATGTGGTTGTTATTTTATTTAATGAAATCTCTATGATATTTTATATTATAGAAATTACAAAAGATAAAAAAAATTGTGGTTCTATTCATACAAAATAGAGTGTCATACAGAATAGTGGTGTGAACCTGTCTACAAAACTAGAGAAACAAATAGAGGGTGAAATCATGATTGTTTGATGATGTTAAGGAGTGATCCAAGAAGGAATAGTTCCAAAAGAAGAAGAAGAAAAAATGAATCTGATATATTGGTTAATAAAAAATATATTCATGTTGATGAAGAAGAATGAGAATGAAAATTAAAATAATGAGGATAATACTTGATAGCATACATGTTTTTATAAAAACCACTATTCTAAATATTTGTAAAAAATAAGAATGATGAAGAGTTGAGATAGATTATTTCATTGTCAATATCATTCCTGTCTCGTGTCAAGTATTTCTAATTTATATGAGCTTTTGGGTTTATATATCACAGGAGTTCTAGTTTGAGAGAGTCCAATAAGCAGTTTCTAAATAAGTATCGGGAGTAAAGATAGTTACCGAGAGTGAGTTTCATGATACATTTTTGAAAGGTTACAAGGTAGTTAAAAACTCTATGTTAAAGAATTATACTAGTTTTCTAGATGTAGTATCATCCTTGTATAGAGTAATAATCTACTAAAAATGGTTGGAAATTGTTAAATACTAGTTGGATTCCATAATAAAACCCTATGGGAGTGGAAAAAATGAGCCTTTATAATATAGTGAATACTAGCCCATAGATTATGTTTAGAACTGATAATGATGATAGGTACCTAACACCATAGTAATTGATAATAATATTATTAGTGTCAAATCCATGACTTGTTAAAATCCAATCAATGAGGTTTCCTAGGATGGTTTAATCTTTGTGAAATCATTATGTGATACTCATTTCGTTATTTCTTACTTTACATTTTTCATTTGATATTGGGTAAAATAAATAGATCCTTAATTTCCCTAACTAAAATATAGATGTTCATAACCAAAGGGTTCAATGATGAAATGATGATTTAAAATATATTAAAATATATGGAATTCCATATTCATCACTTGGTGTCAACATAGATCCACCAAGACGTTTCATTATAGCCACCGATGAAGCACTTAACTAAGTTTGTGTGTATATAATGACTTGTAACTCCTTTGTATTGAAATGGGAAGAGAATATTTTAGTAATAACAAATGGTTAGATATCATGAAGTGTTTCATATTTTTAAATTGATCTTATAACCCATGTTTCTAATCGTTCTCCATGGGGGTATTTTCATGATCACTTTAGGTGTCACAAGATAGTGTATTTAAAAATATAGAACAGGATTATTTATCAAACTACAAAATGTATATGAATTACTTTCCACAACACGTATATGGATTTATAGAGTATCTGGTACTCTTGATTTCATTTACAATCAAGGCACTATGTATTCTCATTACTCATATCCATTTGAATAAAATACTTCTCCAGTTATTTAGATTCAAGTAAATATTTATATGATGAATCACATTATCTACTTAACTTTTCATTATCTATGAAAAAAAATGTTTACACAAAGTATTTAGAACACCATTAATGAATAATATAGCTACTAATATTAAAAATGATATCCACATCAATATCTTCCAAACAATTTTATATTTACATTTTAGAAACAACCAATATATCAAAAAAAATGTTTAATGGGAATTTAAATATTAATAATGTAATGTAGTAATAAATTCTAAATATTATAAATTGTATTTCTAGAAAAAATTGTTTATATATATCTATGATATCCCCGAAAATTATTCATTTTAACACTTTATAATATAAATCATAGTTTTATTTCAAACCTAAGAAAAATTTACCCGTATGAGTATAAGAAATACCTCAAGTATTTTATATTGGTCATACAAATTATATATAATTTCTTATTATATGTTAAATATTTTAATCTAAAGATAGTATAACCACAACTAAAAACCAAAAAAAATACATTAGGTATTGGTTATCAAGAAATTTCCGATAAATCCTTGATTTGATATATAACAACTCAAGTGAAATGTAGCTGGATACCTTGGTAGAATACTAAAACTATTATACATATCACTTATCAAAATTAAACCCCAAATATAATAGAAGTAGTATAACATTAATTAAGATACAAAATTAGGAAAATAAAATATAAATTAAATTCTAAAACAAAACACATAAAACAATGATCAATGGATGAGAAATAACTAATCTAGGTATTCCCTAAAAAATTATGAATCAATGTTCTAAATACAGGTTACAAATTTACTTTTGAAAGACCTTATCCATGAAACCTGTTTATAGTTATAAAAAATAAGGACAAGGGAATAAAATATTATCTAATAAAATAGGTGATGATTTACCTTGTATGTTACCTTGATATACACTTTAAAAAATATGTTGATTGAATCAGAAGGGGAGTGGGGAATTGGAACCTTGGGAGGCTCTGGGAGAGGCCAATGATTTCTGAAAGAAGAGTAAGATAAATGAAGGGAGAAATGAAACAAAAAAAAGATTAAACTATTAAAAATACCTATTTTAATCATTTTTGTTTCTCCAGGTACGCCAAGTACCCATATTGGGGCCACTGGGTACCTGATGGAATCCCCTGGCCTACCAGGCCTCTTCTAGGTAAACCAGGTACCTAGTAACCCAAATAAATTACCCAATCCCATCTAAAGTATTAAACTTGTTAGTGGTTATACCTTTAATACACACTCAATCCCCTATAAATCTATCCAAACCAAAAACCATTTCCAAAACACTTTTGATTTCACAACGATATATTTAATACCATAACCAAATTAAAAAAAGGAACACCTATAATTAAATTTATCAACATTAAACATGATTCATAACTAAATTAAAATATAAATCATAATGACCAAGGACGAGGTCATTACATACACCCCACAATATAGTATTTCATCCTAAAAAACTAAATTAGAAACTCTATTATACCTCTCATAAGTCTCTAAATAAATAAATCCACTATAATAATACTAACTTGTAATTTTGAGGGATCTTTACATAGCCAGGTTATTATTTTTAAAATTTATATATTTACTTGAAATACCATATTGTAACACTAAGAATTATAACAAAATTACAAATATATCTTAAAAATTGATCTTCAAAAGTATCTATATTTGTATCATCAAAATGAAGTGAACTAAATCCTAAAAATCATGTGTAAGAATAATCATAACCATCAACCATAACATTCATATACTCTAAAACATTTTACGGTTATATCCATAAATCAATAACTAAATTTAAAATACCTAAATTACCAACTCATATTATGTTACACCCCGCCCTATATTTTACCTATAACCTACCCTTACTTTTCTTCTATATGTTTCAATTTTTTATAAATATTTATTTTTCAAAAAAAGTCAAACCTAATAGAAAAACACACTTCAACTCATTTGAAAAAAAAATTCTCCAAAAATAGTACTTATTATCAAATTATTAAAATAATAAATCTAGTATTTTTTTATATTTAAATAATTCATATATTTATTTGAAATATCTATGTTAAATTCATTTTTATAGAATTTTATTTTAAAAAATCAATGTTTAAAATTTTAAACACGCCTTCTAGTTTTTAAAATATATTGATTACTAAAACATACTTACATATAGAAAATATCACAAAATAATAATTTTTACAATCAATAAGGAAGATTTAAACCATGTGATATACAATATACTTACTCAAAAATGTGAAACCAATAACTAATAACCTATAACCAGTATGATGATTTTATCCTGAATACAACTCAGTTCAAGAATAATACATCAGTAAAATTCAAGAGCATGCTTTAACTAGTATTGACTACTAAGATGTAAGTATATATAAAAAAAAGAAAAATAGGAATTATCTATACTCAGTATCACTAACATTGAAGGAAAACAAAAATAAACATTTTCAAAAATTTATAATATTAAATAATAATACTTGAATTCCTTTTTGTGAAATATTTATCAAGGGACTTTTTATTAACAATAACATTCATAGTTATCTCAATAAAAATAATTTATTAATAATTTATATTAACATATACGTTACCAATAATTATAAAAAAATAAAAAACAATATATACATATATATATATATATATCATATTGTAGTTAATAAAGACCCCAAATTGATTCTAGATACAACATGTACAAACAAAAGTAGGCACACATTATGTTATCCTTCTCTAATATGCATACACAATGACAAAGAATAATTATACATGAACCCCTGGAGATATTAGATCCCAGTTGATCCTGATAAGGATTTATATATTCTTAATTTTTGACAATTTACTACCAAATCTAATACCTTGCCTGTATTTTTTATTCCCAATCAAATATTTGGACATCCATAGTAACGTGGAAATCCACCAAAAAAAGGATCATGATTCCTATTATAATGTTACTTATAATTTCATGATAGTTGTATCACATATATACTCTATATATCAATAATCTTGAAAGATATTATTGAGCTATGATATCATTTCCCATTTATTTAATTCTAGTTTTTCAATGATCGTGATTTGAATCACTCAAAAAGTACCCTGACCAGTCTTCCACAAGACCCTAGGTGTACTCCTCAGTATTGTGGGGCTAGAGACTAATGTTGTAGGTCACCATGTAAATTTAGGGAGTTAAATGGGTAAAAGTTTTCTAAGAAAAAGAAAGTAACTAAATAGTGGAAAAATTGAATATATTATGTAGATATAGTAAATAAATGAAAAAAAAATCAATTTATATTAATAATAAGATTAAAAAGTTCATAAAAAAATATTACCTTAAGAATACACATATAAAAACACCAACAATTGAACAAATTGGTGAGATAAATAAGACATTAAAGAGTGAAAATGCATTATCATGTTCCCCATTCAATAGTTACAACACTAAGTAGACCTCCACATACACTCATATGATCTAACACATCATAAATAAAAAGTCCTTCTATATACTGGAACCTATATATACCTATAAAAATTACCATACAGATTCATATCCACCAGAGTGAACATAGAGGGTTTGATCATTAAATAATCATTAGGGAACCACAGAAATTACAATATATATGAAATTAAATAATGTGTATGCTACAGATCCTCCTATATATTTACATAAATGTAATTGAGGATAACATTATAGGATCTTATCAGTAAAAGAATAAAAATAATAAATATAAATTCTGATAACCAATTTCAAATAATGGTGAATGATAACTCCATATTCAAAGAGCATCCATACCTATCATTGCTACTTCAAGACTCATATTGAGATCAAATAAGATCTAGAATAAGAACTATCAAAACTCTTACTTTTAAATAACTATAATTATGCCCAACAAAAATACTCATTCAATAAGGGAAAGTCCATTGTGTATAATCTATTCTGAAAAATCATGTAGCCAATCCCAATATGAATAGTAGAATGTGAATAATGTATTTAAGGAACAATGATCCCATTTCATCAAGTCTCAAACGAGGTGGTCATGAAATTGTGAGCTCATCCTATAAATAAATCTTCCTTATGGGGCATTACATTCCCACTCTAGCAGTATATATTAAGAATATACAAAAATTTGAACATACTTAGTATATGACATGAAAAAAGAGAGTCTACGTGTTTTTGAATTACACATTATTATCTCATATCAAGGAAGTGGCCATTTTTATATCATTATCATTATAATTATTGATCAAAACGATCACCATAAAAAAAAGTGATATACTTAATATAATGGATAAATAATATTATTAATATCATAGAAAAATCAGAATCCTAGCACCGTTAAGAAACATAATAATTAATATAAGAAATCAAATATATAAATTAAACTAGTAGTAAATATAAAGTAATTTCATACATAACATGAAACGTAACATTGGTTGTCTGAACATTAATGAATGATTCACTATCACACAATATGTCAATATAAATCATGTGTAAATGATGTATATTACATTATAGGATTAAAACATTCACACAATATCATGTTAAACATGAAATAAGGTATGAGATGAATTTTTTCTCATATTATTATTGAGTAATATTATACTGAATTTATGAAATAATGTAAGGATTATTTTATGTTTTATTAATATTATTTATAAATAATGAATTAACCAATACTTGAGTAGTAATAAAGGTGTAATCGTGGATTTATATCTGGTATATATAATTTACTGTTATTCAAGTATAATACAAACTAAAATCATGCAATTTTAAATTTTAATGATGTTAAGTGTAAAAAACACTAACCATTTTTTCAAGATATTTTTGTTTTGAAAATATGATTATCATAATTATAATTTACTTTTTAGTGTATATATTCTTGATTTTTAAAATCATAAAATTATTACATTAAACATTGAAGCTTTGGGAAAATAGTATTAAAATTTCATCTAAAAAGAGGTTTAAAAAAGAATTATTGAAATTTTTATATAAAACCAAAATTACAACTAGGAAATTAAGAAATTAAAACATTTTATTGTTTTTAAAACATGGTCATGTAGTTTGGGATATATCAAATTCGATAAAACCATTCATGATTAGATACTACATTGATCATTCCTTCTATAGTAAACCTAATAGTCATATCACCACTAATTTGAAAAATAACCATGGTTAGTTTTGGATATTGAATTATAATATATTTTATTTTTTGTGGGAATTAATGATTTTAGAAATAATAAATGGTTTAATATAGAAGAGGGTAATATCGTATTTAAATTGATCATACTACCCAGGTTTCGTAAATAATTTTTTTATAGGATTTTATTATCCTATTCACTTTGATAAAAAGGGATTAATGAGGACCACTTGAGGTCATACATGAAAACAATTAACTCTCACGATGGTTTTTAAAAAAATATTGAATATGATAATTTTTTCACACTTCTAAGTGAACATATTATAATTTTTGAAGATTAATTATGGGTTTATGAATTTTTTAACACTCTATAAGTCAATTATGTTAAATTAAATACATATACCATATACTCATCTATGTTTTGATCCACTTTCTCTAGTTATTTAGATTCAATAAATTTTTCCTTTGGTGAAACATGTCCTCTACTTCAGTTTTATTATTCCATCAAAGAGGGAGGTGTGCAGTTATCATTTCTAGCATCATATATTAATAAAAGTGGATTTAATATAAAAAATGATATCAATATAAATATATTCAAAATAATTATAAACAAAAAATTAGAACCAACAATTTACCAAAAAAACTAAACAAGAATTTGAAATGATAATAAAAAATTTAGACATCCATTCCAAATATTAAAATATATACTTATAGAAAACATATATTTAAATATGAAACTATAGAATCCATTGACATTATTATAATTATTATTTTATAAAAATAATAAGACTTTAATTTATTATTATATAAAAATTAAAGTAATGGAAGATAATAAATCCTTAAAGGATTTCGTATGGTTGGAACCACAAACATTCAATTAGTTTATATTAGTTCATTCACTTTAAATAAAACTAATATAGAATCCCCAAAATATAAAAATACCACAATCCCTAGTTATTTACATGAAATAACCCAAAATCACAAAATTAGTACTCAAGAACTCATATGAAACCTCATTGGATACTTATATGAATAACAAAATAGTTATGATAATAAATTAGTTGAAGTAATCCCTAATTTAAATGGGGAAGAGATAACTGAAATCAATCTCTAAAACCAATAAATCTCAATTTAAGATAAATATAAAAAACAATACACAATAAAAATATGATCAAAGGTTGAGAAACAACTCGTATTGGTTTTCCTTAACTAAAATAGAATAATCTATGGTATAAATATGGATTTAACCCTGACTTTATTGACACCCAAAGCTATAGAACCCCTTTACATAAAATAAATGGTTGGATAAAGATATATAATTAAATATAAGGAATGAATGGTATGGTTACTTTTCATTATTATATGAAAGACTCATTGGAACTATCTTGGTTTATAGGGGTAAGGGAAGATGAGAAGTGAAACCATCAGATTCCATAGAAGAGTCCTTTTATTGTTATAAGAAGAGTGATTTTGAAGTTAGTGAAAAGGGAAATAAAATAAAAAATGTTTGAAAAGACAAAAATACCAAAATAATTGGAAATATTTTCCCTAGACAATTTGGTACATGACATTAGGCCACTAGGAACCCAAAATAACCCATAATCCTACCTTACTTGTACTAGGAACACTGGGTACCTGGTCACCCAATAAGGTACAAAATATGACCTAGTATTTTAAAAATATTTTTTGGAATCCTTTTTGATGTACCCAAACCACCTTACTTCTATATGAACAGTATACCATTTCTAAAAGAACCTATAATTTCATCTTGAGACATTAAATCCCTGAATAAAATTAAAAAATAAAAATTGACCCACTCCCTAGAATAAAAAATTGGTTTCCTTGTAAATAATTATTAATATTTCCTCAAAAATATAATAAGCATGTAAGTATCATTCAATTGTATCTCTATATTAATATATTTTCATTCCTTCTATTTTAAACATGTTGTATACGAAATAAACAAAAATTTCAACTAATATAGGGAATTGTTTTCATATTTTATTCTCTTACCACAAAAACATTTTAATTATATGATGATTGATATATCATTAATTTTTTAATTATAATATTTGAATCATTTTTTCACCACAAAATATACTAATAGTTATAATTTTTTTAATGATTTTTTTAATAGACTATATATTTTTTTATTTGTAAACAACTTCAAATCATTAAAATTATAAAGCAATAATTTTAAATTTTCAACATATACATTGTATTCACCATATAAATTTTACAAAAAATACACCAAATATATTTAATGGGTGTCTAACTCATCACTATAATTTATATATGATTTGAAAATAACTAGATAATTCATTTTTTCATTTATATTATTATTTAGAAGCTACATTTCTAACTCAATCAAAAGAATATTTATGGGATTAACATCAAGCCCATGATAACATTTATATTATCTCATTATTCATTTTGAAATATAAAAATTCCAGAAACCTGAGATATGTACTAATTTTTCTTTGATTATATTCTCCATATCAAAATTAACAAATAGAAGATCCACTAATCAAACCACTATAACTCTCTGATTCCAATACATTCAATCATTGGATCAAGACCCCGAATGAGGTGGTGAATTTATCTTTTAAAAACTTCTTATAGTTTAGATATTGTTCAATCATTAGAATGAATATATAAAGATTATATCATCATATTGACTTATTTATACAATGAAGTGATTTGAGAAATTGTTATCACATAGATCCCTCACAATTAACATAAATAAGATACAAAAACCATGTCAATAGGGTTTTTCCTCATTAGAACCATTACCAGTATAATTTTTTAATAATTTATAATATTCTTCACATTATACAGTCCTTAAAAATATATATATATATATATATATATATATATAATTATTTTTATATATACTATATAAAACTTTTCATCTTTGAATTCCCCTAAACACAGTCATTATTCTCTCCATTTTTTGTATCCCAGAATTAGCCCTCTATTAATGCCACTTGTTATCACCGTTTTAGATTCTAAAAAATTTCAATAAATATCAGTTCAATGATCCCATAAAAATCTATACCACTCAATTAATTTAATTTATTTAAAATATACAATATATTAAAAATTTAACTAGACAATGACTATATCATAGAAACCATAAAATAGTACCTTTAGTTAGTGAATATAACTCTAAACACCATGGTTTATCATATTTAAAATTATAATTTAATGCCACCATTTTTATATTTAAAACCCATATATAAACATCACACAAACCTAGTGTTCGCTAAACATTTCTTTGTCACATTCTACTCAATTCAAGAAAAAATAGTGATTATTCTAAAAAATAAATCATACTATCATGACATTTTGAAGAAATAGTTTTCCATTTTAATTGAATGGTTCTTAAAGATACATTTATATTTCATTCCATGTTTTTAGAATGACTTGTTAATACTCATCATCTATAACCGGTAAACATACCTGGCATTATTTCCAACATCTCCCCATTTCCATTGGCCCATTAAATTAACATTTAAGTAGATTAACATCCCAAAACCATTAATTATTTTAAAAAAATACATCAAAATAACATCTTCATAATTATTGTAGTCTTAATATTTGGTTTAGTTATAAGAACCAAATCATGGTACTATGATTTGTTTTTCCTGTTTTATAATAATGTGTTTAATCGTTCTGATGTATTTTATATTATTATCCAACCATCAAACCGTATAATATTTCCTTTCTAAACAATAATTTCTATAAAATAAACCAATAATAATCACAACACCATTAATTTATTTATTATTAACTAACCCATTCAAACAAACATTCTACATTTTATAATCTATGGATACAATATATTTGTAATTATGTTTTTGAGTTTCTTGATTAAATTTTAATATAGATTAAAATAATTTTTTTACTACTATTTAGTAAAAGTAAGTAAGAATTAGGGATATATTTTATTTTCAAATTTAAATTTATAGTAACTCTATTGTTTTATCTATGATAAAAACAATTATTAATTTTTAGATTATTGGGTTGATTAATTTACACATATTTCTTAAAAATTGATATTTTAAAATTTAAATTTATGGTATAAAATTTTCTATATGTGACCATTATAAATTTTTATTTACACATCATATATGAATATTTTTTTATAGTTTATTATTATAATCATTTTATAATTTTTAAGTACATTACATATATGTAGTTTAATTTTTTATTATAGTATATATATAACATTGATGTTGAATTTAATATTCACTATGTAGCGTCTCGGATCCGGGTACCACTCCATGGGTGCCCTGAACCCTGTTGGTCACATGACCTCAAGTGCATTTCACCAAATGCCAAAGGCTTCCGACTAGCATCGGGGGCCCAGGTCTGATAGTGAGGAAAATATGCACTCATTTTTCAATGTGTAGCGTAGCGGAATACAAGAACAAAACATACAACAATAGCGGAAGAAGTAAATCATACATAACTAAAATGAACAGCTGCAGTAAAAGATAACAAACTGCTATATAGATAATGATTCAACATGTCTCTAGTTCTAAGAAAACAGCCAGAACATGTTATACAAGAATACAATACACTAGAAAGTACAGGTACAGCAGAAAAAAACAAAACAGCTGGCAGCATCGCGAGCCTGAGCTCAGTCCCATGCTCCCCTACACCAGAGCAACACTCATGTACCTATATAGGGACCCTTTCCCTTTTCCATACCTGTAGAAATATATTCTGTTTGGGCCGAAGACATGACCCATCAAGGGTGTGAGAAATGAATCCCAGTAGGCACCCACCAAAAATCTATGTCCAACTGTCAGTGTAAATGTGCAACAGCAGTGTGCAGGGGTAAATGTCATAAACTAAGCGGTACTCAAAAGTAACTAATTTTACCCGTCATATTGTCATTTTAATATTCAATTAATCATTCAATAGCAGGAAAACACCATGGTGTATTTCTAAGTAAACAATATGTGTCCTCAGGCACGTAAACCCTTAACCTCAGGTAAAGATAATCTAAACCCACAGGAATTTACCCATAGGCATATTGAATATTGCCCACAGGCTTGTGAGATGTCGCCCACAGGCACAGAATCTACTGCCCACAGGCACGAAAGAAGTTGCCCCCAGGATGAACAGAGTACTTCCCACAAGCTAATCACAACCCTTCCCTCAGGCTAAACAAGTAACTGGGACATGCCCAACATATAAACAAGAAATTTATATAAAATTCCTCTCAAGTAAATTTAAGACATGATAAAATCACAGTATACCCTCAGGTAACCTGGCCAAACGGCTAAACAGAGGAACGTACCCCAGGTTTGGTCCTAGATCCAAGCAGTGATCTCAAACAATAGTCATACATGTTCATTAAACTACCTAAGCAATTCTAAGTATTTAATTATGCAAGGCCTCATCCATAAGACACCCCATTCATGGGTGAATATCGCAACGGTACACAAATGCGCCACAGTAGTTGGAAATAAGCACTAGACCACCTACCTTGATCGCCCCTGATCGATATACGTGAACGACACTCCTCGAAACATCCAAGAATGAAGTATATATGAGGTAAAATAAATCTCATTCAAATGTAAATAACTCTATTTAGAGGAATAATTGGCAAGAGCTACGCAAGGAGAAGGAAGAACTCACCCGTGTGGTTCCAACAAGATCAACGGAGGTGGAATCAAATTCCCAGTGTTTAATTGGGTGATCTCCAAAGCTCCGGTTGTCCCTCCCGAGTTCTCCTCTGGTTCTAAGACTTCCCTATTAAAAAGGGAGGCTACTTCCCATTTTAAGTGAAAAAAATAGACTACACGGTATGTAGTTTTCATTTTTTAACTGTTCCTTTGGTGGATTCTCGCCAGTGTGGCACTATTCATATATCGACATGAGTACACAGCGCGTAATACCTGAGTACACGGCATGTACTATCGCTCAGCAGGCCACCGCCTCACTATTTGCCTACCGACTGACTACACGGCGTGTAAATACCCACTACATGGCGTGTAGTCAGTTTTTACACCCATCATCATTGACCGGACTACAAGCCCTGTGTAATCCTTCCACACGGCCAAAGTACACGGCGTGTAGAAAATCCCACGGCGTGAAGTCACAACATTTAGGATCTTCTCCCATTTTCCTTATTTTCTCAAAAACATTTAAAGAAAAAGAAAAGAAGTAACATGTACCTCAAGAATAAGAACCAGATTCTTACTAACTTCCCCCCTTAAAGAAATTCTTCCCTGAATGGCCCTTCCAATGGTGGCAAAGATAAAGCTTGTAACAACTCTGGCCACTGAGCACATACTTTGGTCTCCCACTCCCAGGTTTCTTCCTACACTCAGCCACGATTCCATAGCACCCGTATGAGAGGAACTGACCAGCATCGGAGAACCTTCATGCTATTATCAACAATACGAATCAGATTCTCCCCAAAGGATTTATCTATCTAAATATCAACCTCCTCTAGATGAAAGACGTGAGACGGGTCTGAATGATAGCAACGCAACTGAGATACATGGAAGACGTCGTGCATGGCCCGATACCTCTGTAGTAACTGCAAGTGATAGGAAACCGGCCCGACTCTCTCCAGAATATCAAATGACCCCACATACCTCGGTGAAAGTTTACCTTGTCTCCTGATCCATCTGTCTCCCAACCTCGGTGAAACACACAAGAAACCCTGATCCCCGACCACGAACTATGAGGGTCGTCTACAGCGATCAGCATAAGATTTCTGATGTGACTATGCAGTATCCATCTGCTTCTAAATCAACTGGACCTTCTCAAAAGTCTCCAACACGAGACGTGGTCCCAGTAAATCTCCTCACCTGCCTCCACCCAGCACAAAGGTGATCAGCATGGCCTACCATATAAAGCCTCATAAGGTGTCATCTCAATAGTTTCCTGAAAAGTATTATTATAGGAAAACTTTACTAGGGGTATATGCTTCTCCCAGGAGCCCCCAAAGTCTAGGACGCATGCACGCAGCATGTCCTCAAGCACCTGTATAGTACGCTCTAACTGGCCATCAGTCTGAGGGTGGTAAGTTGTGCTCAGAAGAACCTGTATACCCAGTTCCCTCTGAAAACTATGTCATAAATGAGATGTAAAATGGGTGTCTCTATATGAAACAATATAACGAGGGACTCCATGAAGGCATACAACCTCTCGGATATATAGCTTTCTGAGCTAGTCAACACTGAAGGTCTCCTTGATCGGCAAAAAGTGAGCTACGTTCGTGAGTCTCTCCACAACAACCCACATGGAATCATTTCCTCGAGGTGACCTCGGCAACCCAGCCATAAAGTCCATCGTGACATCTTCTCATTTACACTCTAGAATAGGTAACTACTATAACAGTCTGGATGGCCTTTGAGGCTCCGCCTTCACCTACTGACAGGTGGAACATCTCGTAATAAAACTAGCTACGTCTCTCTTCATACCTCACCACTAGTACTGACGTCTCATGTCACGGTACATTTTGGTACCTATGGGATGCACTGTCCAAGATAAAGCATGAAACTCTCACATCAACTCCTCATGTATATCCCCAGGAACCCATACTCATCCATGGAAATGCAATAAATCATCATCTCCTATCTTCCACCTAGGAGGAGGGTCCTCACTGGCCACCGACTCCTGTAGAACTAGGCCTTCTGAATCGGATAGCTTTCTCATCCTCACTCAATCCAGGGGGCAGAAGTCATAGCTAAAGATGAAAGATATGTTTTCCCCTAAATTTCATGCACCTCCAAATGCATCTTAGAGAACAAAGCCATAAGATTCCACTCACCTCTAGCCTCATGAACCGCCTGTGTCTGAGTCTTCTTGCTTAGTGCATCAGAAACTGCATGACCGTTACCAGGTGTATAGGTAAGCTCAAAATTGAAGGACTGAAGGTATTAGACCCACCTTCGCTACCTCAAATTCAAGTCATGGTGAGTAAATATATACTTGAGACTTTTGTGGTGGATGAAAACCCCAAAATTCTCTCCCAAGAGATAATGTCTCCAACAGTGTAACGCATGAAAAACTACAACCAACTCAAGGTCATGCGTCAGGTAATTCCTCTCATGTGGCCTCAACTGCCGAGACTCGTACGCAACAACTCGATCGTCATAAATCAACACAGCTCCCAGCCCAATACCTGATGCATCAGAGTAAACTGTATAGCTCTTTCATTGCTCTAGAAGTATCAGGATCGATGCTGATGTCAACCTTCCCTCGGATCCTGAAAGGCTGTCTCGCAAGCTTAGGACCAAACAAACTTCACACCCTTCTTAGTCAAACTCGTCAATGGCAGTGCTAAGTGGGAGAAATCCTGAATAAAACTCCAGTAGTAACCAGCCATCCCTAAGAAACACTGTATCTCAAACACGTTCTTAGGCTGCTCCCAAGAAACTACTACTCTCGCCTTCTCTGGGTCTACTGCAACTCCTGCCTCTAAAATAATATGACCTAGGAAGTGAATCTGGTTTATCCAAAAGTGGCACTTTTAGAGCTTAGCATATAGCTGATTCTCTCTCAGTGTACTCAATACGATCACAAGATGGGTGGCATGGTCGTGTCGAGTGTGAGAGTACACCAAGATATTGTCCACGAATACTACCACAAAAGAATCCAGATAAGTACGGTACACATGATTCATCAGATCCATGAAAACCACTAGTACGTTCGTGAGTCCGAACGGCATAAAAAAGTACTCATATAGACCATACCTACTCCTGAAGGCTATGAGAGGTATATCAGATGGTCTAATGTGCAGCTGATGGTATCCTGATCTCAAGTAAATCTTCGAGAACACTTGTGTACCTCAAAGTGGATCAAAAAGATCATCAATACTTGGTAAGGGATATCGGTTCTTGACTGTCTATTGGTTCAGATTCTGATAATCCACACAGAGTCGGAGGGTACCATCCGCCTTCTTCCCAAAAAGGACCGGGGAACCCCAAGGAGAAGTACTGGGTCGGATAGAACCCTTTGATTGTAACTCCTCTAACTATCTATTGAGCTCCTGTAACTCAGGTGTATCCATCCTATAAGGAGGAATGGATACCGGTGCCGCTCCTGGAATAATCTCAATAGAGAAATCCACCTCGCGCTCTAGAGGTAGACTTGAAAAGTCATCCAGGAAGACATCCCTAAAATGATCAACCACTGGAGGGAAGTCCTTATGACAAGTCCCATGATCATCTAGATATAAGATTGCAATTTGGGTTGTGACTCCACCTCGACGATGATGCTCTGGTCCAGCTCGACTCACCTGAACATCCCACTCACCCTTGTATAGAAACTCTCCACCCAATGGTGACGTGAAATGCACCCTGCAACAATAGCAGTCTACAAAGGCTCAAAAGGGAACCAACCATTCCATCCCGATAATGACATCATAACTTGTCATCTCCAATACATAGAGGTCCCAAAGGAAGTGACACCCACCAAACTCAAGGGGGAACTCCCTGCACTGATACGCACCAGCCGTTCTAGTCCCCAACAGAGTTCCTAGAGTCATAAATTTAGAAGAACAAGAAACACAGAGCCTAAGGCACTCAACAATAGGCACAGATACAAATCTATGTGTAGCACCCATATCGAAAAGTACTGAAGATAAGACAGAAGCTACTAGAATAGTACCTCTGACAGTAGAAGGTCTGGGATCCTGCTCATGTTGGGTCTGTTGCACTGCATATGCATGCCCGGTGTCGTGGCCCTACGACACAGCCTGGCTACCCTGAGTTGTCCCGCCCTGCTGCCTCTGAGATCCTGGTGTCTATCTACTACAGCCACATCCACCATCTCTACCTACACATCCAGACATATTCCAGTTTCCCAACAGGTAAGAAGATGATGGTCCTTCTCCCACACGCGGAGTCTGCATAGAACCCCTCTCACTAGCCACTGGTGGAAACACCCTACAAAAGCGCTGCAGATGCCTCATCCTGCCGCAACCTCGGCATTCCACTGGGTCACGTGGACACTGCGGTCTCTTGTGCCCATCCTTACCACACTGGTAGCACATGACATGGCCACCTGAAACATTATTCTGGCTGGTACTTCCACTGTGAGAGAATTTCATCTATCTCTTCCTCTTTCTAGTAGAAATAGTACCAGAAACTGGTGCTAAACCTCCCTGGCCCACACCACTAGCTTCCCACAGATTCTGTTCAGTAATCAGTTTCTGGTTCACAATAGCATGTACAGTAGGCAACCAGAAAACATTCACCAGTGCTCAAATGTCATATCGAAGACCATCCTCAAATTGCCTAGCCCTCAACGTCTCATCACCCACTAGAATGGGTGAAAAATGCAGAAGCTCGGTGAAACGAGAAGAATAATCCATCACCAACAGTGTTCCCTGCTACAGATTCATGAACTCTCAAGCTCTATCTTCCCTCAGCTTCTCTGGGAAGAAGAAGTCATGGAAATCTGTTTGAAAATATTCCCACAACATGTCTCTGGGATTATCTGACTTGGTGGTAACATCCCACCACATCTTGGTGGAATCACGCAGCATATACGTCGTGAGATTGAACCTTTTCCTTGGAGGCGTCTCAAGATGCTCAAAAATAGTCTACAATGAATCCAGCCATGATTCCAAAGCCTGTGGTCCATTATCCCTTGAAAACGTAGGCGAACGATGCTACTCGAATAAACGTGTCAGCTCTTCCATAGATGTGATAGCTGGTGGTGCTTCCTGAAAGGTATGCATAAACCGCATGAAGCCTTCATAGAACTGTGAATCTGTGCCTGCGTCTGGTATAACGGCTGGCGCCACATCTGGCTCTGCTGGAGGATCCACTAGTAGACTATGGCCTACCATCTCTAGAGTATAATCATTGCTGCTCTCCGGGCGAACAACGTGTGGTCGTCTTGATGGTATGACTCAACAATGTCAAACGCACACCTTAGATCCAGAATCTCAAAGACCAAAATCAAGGAGACGGAGAAGGAAAGTTTTCAAAATTTACAAAAAAAACATGACTACACGGCGTGTATAAAACTACACTGCGTGTTCCCGCAATACATTCAGATGGGCGTGTACCCCAGCTTAAACTGGCCTTGTAACACCGCAAACACATGGCGTGCCTTCTAAATACACGGTGGGTACTTGAATTCTTCTTCCCTTCCCGAGTCCTTCTAAACTGCTAAGCCACACGGCTCATTTGAATAAGACTACATGGCGTGTATAACATCTACATGACATGTATGGTTTAATTTCCAACTACCCGTGTTATTCGTAACATGACCGACTACCCGGCTGACACCACACGGTGTGTGAAACCCGCACACGGCGTGTACACCACCCTGTTTCCAAACCACACGGCCAAGTACACACGGTATCCCACCGGTACGGACTACATGGTGTGTCCCTCAGGTACACGGTGTATTCAAGAAGAGGTAACACCAACCCGTGTTTGTTAGTTACACGGCTGGTTCCCCATGCCAGACTACACGGCGTGTATTCCTCAAGGTCTCCTTCGTCCATGTTGTTAATTACACGGGCGGACTCTGGGTCAATAATACACGGCATGTACATCTGGTACATGGTGTGCTATTCCCAAAAACATTCCCTACCCCGTGTCCCCACCCACATGGTCTATGAAATGTGAAGAGACTACATGGTGTGTACTGAGGGTACACGGCATGTACTTAAAAAAAGTTCATTTCATCCCGAACAGAAGAACACACTGCGTGTGTCCATAGAACTACACGACATGTATCCTGGGTTTTCCTAACAGTAAGCCCCATATACTTCTCTGAAACCCAAAAAAAACTGAAAACAACACCTAAGTGCCAAATTCTGATTCGTGAGGGCCCATACTCCCCACGAATCAAAGATTGACATTTTATATGTGTTATAAATGTTGCAAAAAAGTTAATTATCCTCCAAATTCTGGTCAATGAGGGCCCATACTCCCCAAAAACCAAAGTTTGGCCTTCATTCTTCAACAGGCTCATACAAAAAACCCTATCAGATAGTAGTTATTTATCAAATCAGTTGTCACAACAGCATGATTTTCTAGCACAACAACTATCACAACAACATGAAATTTTTAATGAGCCTACATGGCATGGAACTATGCATGGCATGTGGTTTATAGCATGGGACTAAATGATGAATGATATTGAATACCCTCATCTTATCGGGTTGAAACTAAATAAGGCACATGGATAACATATAAACAGCACAATGACAAGTGCGTCACCCAACGGTAAAAATCAGATCAACTGTAAAATTTTAAAAATTTGAATAATTTCAAAAATATGAGGTAGACTGGCTTTTCTCTGTACACAGGTTAGCTAATCCCGGGCACAGCTTATTACCAACTACCATTTCCAGCCTATCCCTGACTAAGGCTCTAAACAGTAATTCAAAGAAAAGAACTCCTCCGATACCACTTTGTAGCATCCTGTATCTGGTTACCACTCCACGAGTGCCCTGAACCTAGTTGGTCACATGACCTCAAGCACATTTCCCCAAACGCCTGAGGCTGAAGATTAGCAGCGAGGACCCATGTTTGATAGTGGGAAAACTATGCCCTCATTTTTCAAATTTTAGCGCAGTGGAATACAAGAACAAAACATACAACTACAACAGAAGAAGTAAAACATACATAACTGAAATGAACAACTGTAGTAAAAGATAACCAACTACTATATAGATAATGATGAAACATGTCTCCGGTTCTAAGAAAATAGTGAGAACATGTTATACAAAAATACAATACACTGGAAAGTACAGGTACAGCAGAACAAAACAAAACAGTCGGCATCATTGAGAGCCTGAGCTTGGTCCCATGATCTCCTACACCACAGAAACACTCATGTCCCTGTATAGGGACCCTTTCCCTTATCCATACCTTCAGAAATAAAGTCTGTTTGGGCCGAAGACATGACCCAAACAGGGTGTGAGAAATGAATCCTAGTAGGCACCCACCAAAGATTTGTGCCCAACTATCAGTGTAAATGTGCAACAATAGTGTGCAGGGTAAATAAAATAAACTAAGAAGTACTCAAAAGTAACTAACTTCACCAGTTATATTTTCATTTTAATATTCATTTAATGATTTAATAGAAGGAAAACACCATAGTGTATTTCTATGTAAACAATCCATGTCCTCAGGCATGTAAACCCTTACCCTCAGATAAAGAGAATCTAAACCCATAGTAATCTTCCCACAAGCATATCAAATAATGCCCATAGGCTTACTAGGTGTCGCCCATAGGCACAGAATCTACTTCCCACGAGCACAAAAGAAGTTTCCCTTGGGAAGAATAGAGCACTACCCACAGGCTAATCACAACACTGCCCTCAGGCTAAACAAGTAACCGGGCCATTCCCAACATATAAACAAGCAATTTATATAAAATTCCTCTCAAGGAAATTTAGGACATGCTAAAATCACGGTATACCCTTGGGTAACATGGCCAAATGGATAAACAGAGGAATGCACCCCAGGGGTGGTCCTGGATCCAAGCAGCGATCCCAAAAAACAGTCATACATGTTCATTAAACTACCTATTAAATTGTAGGTATTTAATTATACAATGCCTTATCCATAAGACACCCCATTCATGGGCGCGTATCACAATAGTAAAAAATTCACTACAGTAGTTGGAAATAAGCACAAGACCACCTACCTCGATCACCCCTGATCGTTGTACGTGAAAGTTTCTCCTTGAAAATTACTAGAATGTCGTAGATCTGAGGTAAAAGAAATCTCAATCAAACATAAATAACTCCCTTTAGAGGAAGAATTGGCCAGATCTATGCAAGGAGAAGGAAGAACTCACACGTGCGGTTCCAACGAGATCGACGGAGGCAAAATCGGATTCCCGGTATTCAATCAGGTGATCTCCAAAGCTCTGGTCATCCCTCCTGAGTTCTCCTCCAGTTATAATCCTTCCTTGTGAACAGGGGAGGCTACTTCCCATTTTAAGCGAAACAAACACACTACACAGCATGTACTATTGGGTAAATGGCATGTAGTTTTCATTTTTTAATTGTTCCTTTGGCGGCTTCTTGCCAACGTGGCACTATTCATCTGTCTACATGAGTACATGGTGTGTAATACCTGAGTACACGGCGTGTATTGTCACTCAGCTGGCCACCACCTCACTGTTTTCCTGCCGACTAACTACACAGCGTGTAAATACCCACTACATGGCGTGTATTCGGTTTTTACACCCACCATCATCAACTGGCCTACACGCCCTGTGTCCTCCTTTCACATGGCCAAAGTACACGGTATATAGAAAAGTACACGGAATGTAGTCACAACATTTAGGATTTTCTCCCATTTTCCTTATTTTCTCAAAAATAATTAAGGAAATATAAAAGAAGAAACTCATACCTCGAGAATAAGAACCAGGTTATTACACATTATGTATGTAAATTTACATATATTTTCATCATTATATATATATAAGTGTTAAAAAATTTAATAAACTCATCATATGGTTTTAAATTAAATATTGAAGGTTTTTTTAAAAGTTAATCATCTCAAATTAAATTATCATTTATGAAAAAACAGGGTTATTGTGAAATTTTGTATACAGCATTCCACTAATGTTTTTATAAAATATATGAAAATAGTATTTATTGAGTTTACTTGATTGTTTAATTGATTTTTTAACGGGATATTATTTTATATACTAAATATTAATTGAGTTTTGAAAGGTGAAATTGATTCTATGAGGACTATTTTTTTCAATTTGGATTTCCAATGTGTATAATTTTATATATTTGTTTTATTTAAATTAAAAAAAAAATTCTACCAGTAAATATATTATGATTTGATACTAATTTTTTTATTAACATTTATATCATTTTTTTGAATGTGTATGGTGAAGAGTGGTTATGAGATATATATTTATAAGATCCATATTATATTAACTTATAATACATTTTAGTGTGCTAAATATATAGAATAATTTTCATATTATTGATTTTTTATTGATTTTTTCATGGTATAATAATACTCTCATGTGATAATTATAAACATTAGTAAAATTTTAATGAAAATTAGTTATATGATAACTTGATATTAAAACAATTTTTCGCTGCATTTGTAAGATGGGTTTTTCATGAAGAATTGACTTTAATTTAATGTATAAGTAAAGAATATCATGACACTGAAAAAAGTGGCCTATCATAGGATAATTTATTTTAAAACAATATAAATAATACCTTAATTTATGTAGGTTCCATTGAAAAATAATTTAATAGATCAAAATAACCTTCATCTGATCTCTGGAAGGACAACATTTATCATAACATAAGTGAGAGAAAATGGGTTTTCTAAATTAGTTAATTATAGTAATCAAGAACTGTAAAATGGTTGTTTGAACATGTACTCGCCTGTGTTTTTTATAATAATTACATGGTTGTATTTTTTCTCTAGAGTCAGAGGATCTCTATAGGGGTAACGTGGTAAATTTTATGAAGTAAAAGAAGGAAAAAAATTATCAGATAATTCTGTTGATTCTAGCTTTTTTTTTACACTCGGGATAAGCCATCTTGAAATTCTTGTCGAGGATGACATCAACAATAATATATTAAGTATATGATATTATTTTTTTCCTTCACACTTGTGTTCTCCTAAATTATTTTTTTCATAATGGATAACCCTTAAATTAAAAATATGAGACAACCATAGCATTTAGAATATGGGTTTTAACCTAGGAAGGAGTAACTTTTTTCACATTTGATTCCTCAGAGTTTTTTCATCATAGAAATATTAAATAAAATCAAAATAATTTTTTTAAAATTATTTATTGCTACATTTATAAGTAATTTAATCTTTTATCCTACACTAAACTCTTATTTAAAATATCTTATTCTCTAATATTAAGGATGGCTACATAATACCTAGGATTATAATGGTATTTTAGGAGAGTGGTGTTATTGGAGAAGAATTATAGGATTCTACTAAGCCCTAATAAATAATAATATATCATGACCATAATCAACATATACTAAGGTGGATGTGATCCACATCAAAGAATGATCTAGTTTCAATGTTCTTTTTGTATATTTAAAATGATCCCTCATTTATGAGTCCCTAGATGAATTCATGTTTTGAAACCATCTTTATTCATGGTTAGGATTGATAGAATCATTTTTTTAGATATTATCTTTACTTTTCTTTGTAAATTATCAATTGCTGGTCTTGATCATCATATCTTTTAGGGTTTCAAAATCATTTTTCATTCCAATTCTAGGAAGAGTAATTGTTGACCTATATTTTTTATTCTACGTCATTAATATGATGATGATAATAGAAATTCATTATTTCTTATCGTTATCCTCTATTATTCCCTTTTCATACAAATCATCCTCTCCCTTATCTCTTCCTTCATTATTGCATGTGGGCATGTGGTTCTGATAACCCTGTCATTGTAAGGTTGTGGTAAATTGAGGTAAAATCTCTGCATGGGGATCATATCAGGAGGAGAAGTTTAGCATGACCCAGACTTGGATGGGATGTTTGAGCATGTTAGATTATATGAGGGGGTAATAGAATAAGGGGAGGTTTTTTGATAGTGTGTTGTATAGAAAATTCAAGCTAAAGGTAGCGAATGATATTACAACGTGGTGATAACCATTTTTTTGCCTCACCTAACCCCATTAGTGGGGTTTAAACATTCAGGTTATGAAGGATAAAATTTTCTTTTAATCAAGGTATCATAGATTCCTAACTATACAGGTTATGATATTGAAAACGCCCATTAGTTCCAACCTATTGTCCAGTGAATTTTTTCCCATTCTGAGGTTGGGTGAGTCAGGTCTAACCTAAAGTAACTCTACTATGTGTGGTGAAATGTATGGGTTTTATGAATCCCCAAATCATTTTTTGAATGAGTTTCAATATTACACATTCCAAGGAATGAAAAAGAAGTAAAAATTTGTGTGCGCTAGGATGCATCTATCATAGGGTGGAAATATGCATGATTAGAGTTATTCATGTGGCCCCCTCTTCAACTAAGAGGAGTGTTTTCAGAAATTCATAACTGAGTGTCCAATTATGGAAATTAAATAGCTTATCACATGATATTTTCCATGTAGATAGATAGAGTGTGTTCTATTTTTCCATCAAATACCACTGTCAAGGTAAGATTAGATGATTTAAATGATAGCCTCATTGGGAAAATAGTTGGGTTTAGGTGTGTTGATTGTAGAATTGTTTTAATTCTTGTAGGAGTGGTTAAATTTGAATATGGGGATAATCCATAATCATTACATTGGTTTGATATTAACCAATATATTATTCACTTATCATGGTTTAGGATCCCAAACCTGCAAATTGAATCGAGTCTGTATTTACCCCACATACTTAGGGCACGGGATCCTCTATAATTGGAGTTAGTATCTCATATATCTATAGAACTAGGATAGGGTATAGGTTACTCTAATAGATATGGTATACCCCCAAATAATTGGGGTGTGGGATTATCTACTATAGTTCATTGAGGTTATGAAATTTTCATAACATTGAGAGATTATATACTTGATTGTTGGTATGATGTTGTGGACTTGAGGGTGTAGTTTTCCTTTCAATGATGAGTTTTCCTCAACAATGAGTAGGCTCCACACTATGGATTCTAGAAGCAATGTGGTGGTTAAAAAATTTTATTACTATATATTTATATTAGTCTTACTACACCTCAACATGCATGGTCTACCTTTAACACATGGCATATATCTAGCTACACACTTTAGGTTTTGGGGACTATTCATTATTCTGAGATCCCATGTGCCCCATTACTATGAAATTCAATATAGCCAAGATTTATCTATATCCATAAAAAAAATTGGTATTGAGTATCTGTAGATACTAAATTTTATTCCTCCTAGACACTCTATAGTATTGGAATATTTGTGCTGATATATTATTTTGTATTCTCATTTTTGTTTCTAGATCATCCCACTAAGTTTGTTGATACTCAACCCTACATGTGATTTATTTCTACATGTGTTTTATCTATATAGTTAATCCATATCTTCAAAATCATATTGATAGGTGTGTATCAAGTGTTTCTTATATGAAACTAATCCTATTGATGTCTAATTATTCAAGATGGATCACAGTGTTTCTAGATAGTGGTGGTGATTATGACTGAAGATTTTTTAGGGAGTAGACATAGTGAGGAAAATATTTTAGTGTATTTTTCTATTTATATTTAGATTTTTTCAATATATATAGCCAAATTTTACATCATGCATGATTTTTTGTTTGATTTTTTTGTATCGTACACAAGTTTTATATATTTCAATTATTTAAACAGTTATGACTATCATGTTGTTATCTATTAAAATAGTTTAGTTAACAACTAGTTTTAAACCCCAGTAGTTTATCATCAATTTGACCCTGGTTAAAACATATAGGGATCATGCTCCTCTACTTTGACTGGTCACACCTGAAAACTCCTTGACCGGTTAGATCCCCAATCTCTCAAGACTCTTCAACAACTAGTTTAACCTCCCAGTCAAAATCTTCTTCATCTTCATGAGAAAATCTGATCCACTATATTATGATATCATGATATTCCTATACAAGATTACTAGATCCTTGTTTCTCAGGTAAAATTAATGTACCATTAGTATATTTTTATCAAATTTCTCAGTCCTTCTCAAATATATCTGATCACTTGAGTATAATTATTTTCCTTAGTGAAACATTTCTCAGGAAATTCTTTCATCTTCTAATGAATTTCCAGCCTCACTGACAATTCACTGATCATCAATTATTTGAAATAGTCTCAATAAAGTAAATAGAAATATATAAATACCTTATAAAATGCATCATTAACTTTGTCCCAACCACTTCACGTAGTCCATGAAAGTCATATTTTATTTAGTTATCTCAAACATCATGCATGAGTGATATAATGCATGATTATCAAGATTTTTTAAATAATTCGGATGCATAATCATCTCATTGTTGAAATATAGTGTCAATATATTATGAATGGAAATTTTGAATAATTCATGCTCATTTACACTACCTCGGTTTTCATCTAAATATATTTCACTAACTATTATACTTTTATATTCATGATTTTTCACTGCCTTTAGACAAGCTAATAGAAACAACCTCATGGCCTACCATCATAGATGCCTTTATGCATGAATATTATTTTCACTAGTAATACACAATATCTTCACATAAAAGAATATGAAAAGTAATTTTATTCCCCATTTAATGAAACTAAAAATATATTTTTTATATATACTATTTATTTTCATAATAGTTTCATGTAAGGTATTCGTATGATTGGTTCATGTAAAACTACTCTCTTCATTGTGTAGCCAAAAGTACATATCATATATTACTTAGAGCCACTTTTTAAATACCCTTATTCTTCATATGAATAGAACTAAAAAATTTATTTTTTGTAACTTTATTGAGAAATTGTATACATTATATTCCTCATTTTCCATCATATAATATAGTGAAGGTGCATACACTGGATAACAAAGTCAATTCATCATCACATGATTGTGAAGGCTGGAACGAGAACAAAATGAGTGCATGTAATCTCTACGTGTGTACATAGTACCTCCTCTACTCTCTTTCTCTCCCAAAATTGCCTCTTGAATGTGAATCTATCTCATACACAATAAATGAGCTCATCAAGATTTTAATATATAACTCCACTAACTTAATGTTTCAAAATCATTGAAAGATGCACATTTCACTAAATTATTTCTTTAAGAAAGGGCCTCATTTAGTAATTAAAAACACCAAAATCATTTCAAAAATAATACAATCTTCACAAAAACATAGATTGATCATATTTTATTCATGTATAAAATGTATCATTATGCATTAATCATATTCAAATTTCTATGATGATCAGAAGGAAATAATATGCTTCTTTGTGATCATTCAAACATTAGGACATGAAGAACACTTGAAGTAATCCAATACTTCTGAAACACTCAAGAAACTGATGGTAGAATATGATGTTGGCACTAATTTAACTGATCGTATCAAATAGATCAAATGGTTAATCTAATATGTGTAACTTCATAAGATGTATGAACAATGTGCCTCTTTTCCTGATCCTACATAGAAAACATGCTCTACCTATAAGAGAATAATAATAAAACTAATTTATTAAGATTATCATCAAGTAGCATGGTTTGAACTCTTATATCCACACATGAATTCACCTAGTCTCATGGGCTACACCTATCCACACTTTACTAACTCCCCAAACACATGTGTGTAAGCCCACAAGTTCTCATGTGGGCCCTTTTAGTATATTATTATTTATATGATCCTCGCACTCTCCATGTGGGTTCCATGATACATATTTCCCTACCCCTAGATGGAAAAAAGTTTAATTCCAACCAAATCGGTGGTTTTATTCCCTTTTCATAGCTACTATGGTAAAAATGTTTTTAATTATGGTCAACAATGATAGTATTCAAAAAACTAATAACCATAAATCAAAACAAACTAAAATCTCAATGTTTACTCTATAGTTTATTACTTATAAAAACATATTCTCATGTTGTAAAAATGTGAATTATCCAACCATATCATTCACATGTTTTTTTCATTAATAATATTTTAGAAATAGTCACATTTAAAATCCCACTAACATTTTATCTTCAAAAATAATTGACAATAAATTCAAAATCAATAAATCATTTGGCTTCTTTTATATCCCTTTTTCAATACCTATTTAAATTATTAACTAAATATAATTATCACCAACTTATTGATAATAAATAAATATATATATGTAAAGGATTTTTCATCACCAAAATTCATATTTTAAAAACATATTCTACTCATTTGACTCTTGTATTCTAAGTTATTATATATAATAAACGAATCACAACATGCATATAAAATATCTAAAATTAAAAAAAATATAATTCTATGTGAGTCAAGATATTTTTATAAAATAAGGGTGATCTAATTTAATATAAATATTGTCAAAAAAATTTCACCAAATGTTACTAACACTAAATTTATTAAGGGGGTGTTCGAAATATTTTCAACAAATATAATACATTCATTATAAAAATAAAATTAAAAACATTCAAGTTTAAGAATGAAATTCTCCTTTTTCGGTCACTTTTCATACTTTCAACTTTATTCAACTTTTTTTAATATAGTAACATGATTCTCTCTTTTAATGGATGACTTTTCACCATAGATAAAAAAATGGAAAAAACAAACCTCAATTATGACAATATTTATCAGATATATCCCCCACTAAAATTTTATATATTCATGAGATATCAACAAAGATATATTTATATTTTGGTTGTTCTTATAATCCCCCTAAAGAGATTCACTTTATACTTCTTGATCATGATTTCCCTTCCAAAAATTATAATCTCCATGTATCTTCTAATATTATTTCAAATGTTTAACATCAGAAAAATAATTTCTAAAGTTGTCCATTATGGATAACATTATAATTTTAAGATGTTCAAACCCTTTATCAAATTCAGGTCTCTCACTAAATACATGATTCAACTTTAATTCACTACATGAAAAATAGACACAATTTATATATAGTAATAAGGTTGTTGTGTAATGATACTTAGTTAGATCAATAAGTCTAAGAGTTATTTCACAACCCAAAAATATTTTTAAAGTAAAAGTATTCTTCACATTTTTTGGAAAATTTGATTCAGTATTCTTTGATTGATTCATATTTATTGCCTCTTCTAAAAATTATGTTCACATAATCATAAATTGTTTAGGAACATTATCATTCTTCACTTTTTATGTAGATCCCATTTACCCAAACATATTTTATTCACAAAAAGTCACATGTGATTTTCCTCTCTTCTTTAAGAATTCATCTTCTCCAGGAAACCAAGTAATTTTCCCCCCAATTTCCATACATAATACAACATTCACAGATAAAATTATCATTAATAAAGTAACCATTTTTAGGAAACATTATAGATTCATCATTAGATATTACTTTCACCAAATCAATCCAAATATTTTTTTGGGATTGATTCTTTCTTTAATTCAGGTTAGCTTCCTTTAGTATTGATGTTCATGACCAATTCACAATGGTATATGATGTGAAATTTACTTCTATAATTGAATAATATTTTAATTGGTGTTAATCTCTTGACATAAACATATTTTTTGTGTGTGTTTGGTATATATTAGTACAAATTATAATAATCAACATTCTTATTGCAATACTCATAGAAATATTCAAAATTTTCATTTCTATTGTGGAAATATTGATTCGCTTTTAATGAATTATTCTTCGATTTTGTATGTTTCATATTTTATTTATATTTAATCCCCCTAAATTAATGCAATATATAATTCTAATACGATAAAATATTTATCTGATAGATTTTTTTTAATTAAAAAAAATTCTAATATCACAAATAGTATAAAAAATATTGATTTCCACTTTTTTGGTATATTCTGACCGTTTTTTAACAACATTCAATTTTTAGACCACAATTGTTGTTTCATTCATTTGGGATAAAGAATTAATAAAGTTATTCACATCCATATTTAATGATTTAGTGGATCCTAAGAATTTTTCATAAATAATTTTATCCCTAATTTTATAGTTGAATCTTTACTAGTTATGAGAATATCATTCGTATATGGAAATTTATCAAGAAAATAGTCACCGTATTTGATGTGTCCTATATAGATTTATCATTTGATAATCTTAATATATTATTACGAATATGTTGTTTATATTCATAAATATAATAATTTTAAGAAGAATATGTGTACTTATTTTCTCAGGATCTAAGGAATTCTCATCTTGTGTATCTTTCATATTTCTATTTTTTATTTATAATTCAAGAAATTGTTTATTTATAGTTATCTCACCTTCAAATGATTTTGTTGTTTCAACCCCTACATATTAATTTTCCAAAACCCATATTCACACACATGGTTTTACTTCGGTAAAAACTATCAATATCCCTAATTCATTTTTATTTAATATCTAACTCAGAATATTTAACATTCACACTTGTATTATAAAACATTTCAAGTCCATGGATAACTTCTATAAACATTGTTTTGAATGCATATTTCTTACAAATAGTACATTAAAATTCATCAGTAGCTTCAAAATATCTTTCTTTGCAAATACATATTGTTTCAACCTGTTATTTGACTTATTTTGGGAGAGTTATTTTCAAACAGATCTTTTTTAAAAAAATCTTCTTTAACAGTATTATCCTCTTATTTCATCTATAATTTTTCATCCATAATGACCTTGAAAACACTATTTATATATGTAACCACTTATTTGGGAAATTGTTTCAAATCCTCTCTAATATTAGAATTGTATATATCATCATCACAGCATGAAAATGATATAACATAATTATAATCAATTGAATTCAATGAAGAATTGTTGGATGAAGGGACTTTACCTAATAATTGATCTTCATTCCCATTTCAGTTCTTATTCATCTTATTTTCAAATATTTTCTTCCTATTATTCATATTATTGAATAAATCTTCAACATTTTTAACTCAAGGAGTATATGTAGTAATATCCAACCAATAATATTCTAAATTTTCTTCAAACTAATGTATACACTTCATATAATTCTAGTATAAATTTTTGGGTAAGTAAATATTATCCTAACATAGGTGTAACTGTTATCTGATACCAATTGAAGTTCCTCAGGGCATAAATTCGGTTTGACTTATTTTATAGAATTATTTACCTTTTTTACCATCTTTAAATTCAAGCTTTTATCACCTATTATAATTAGTGTATCCTATATAAAATGTAGAATGTAAATGAAACTAAACACACAATAATTTTTATACGGTTTTGTATGAATACATATTTTGTTCTACAAATGGTTATAAATCGCGATTATAAATTCTTTACTATAATGTTGTTATCATTTATAATTGTTTAAGTAGTAACTGGTTATATAACATAGTATTTTAACCTCAAATTGATCTTGGTTATAACCCCCCAACAATCAAACTCTTATACCTTATTTTGTTAGATCCCCAAACTATTCAATAGGTTAGACCCTCAGTCTCTTAAGCCTCATTAATAAGTAGTTAGACCCCCCAAACATGAGATCCTTCTTCGGCTTCTAAATATATGATTCAATGTAAGCGGTCTCTTGATATTTCTATATAATCTCATTAGATCACACCTTCTCAACTACACTTTATATACCTTCAATAACTAATGATCGAGTCTATCATTCCAACTCAAATATATCTTATCACCTGTGTATGATCAATTGCATTAGTAAAAAACTAATCATGAAATTATTCCATCTTTTTATGACGACCTAAGATCACTAAATATTCATCAATCTTCAATGAGCTGATTTGATCTCAATAAAAAAATACTCATATATTAATACCTTCTAAAATAATACCTAAATTTATTTTCAAATCCTTGCATACAGTCCAAGAAAAGAAAATTACAGGTAGTTCACTCAAACTTCATAAATGTGTGATACAATTCATGGTCATCTCACTTTGTTTGATAATGAAAATGAATAGTATTCTCATTATTATATTGAATTTTTGTTTTATTTTCATGATAATTTTGGATAATGAAAAACATATATAATATATCACTTTTTAATCACTATATATTTCACTCATTCTTATAATTTTCTCCTAAATATTTTTCACCACCAGCAAGTCAAATTTTTATTATCAAACCACTTTTAAAAAAAAGTGAGAAACCCCAAGTTCACCTTAGTAAACCCTAAATTAAACCACATACTTGTTAAAAGCTAACTTGATCCTATCTAATGCATTCTCCCTACATAAATTCTTAGAATTGGATGCTACCTATATGTCTGGATACTTTGTTACTAGATCTTCAAAGTGTGTTTCCAGGTAATCCCAAGCCTCCAGGTACTCATCTATATTTGTATTCTCTTCAGTGAATCATAGGTTCAGGATAAGATCCTACTTGTCAATCCATTCACCTTGATCACTATTAGTGTCCATACGTATCAATCCTCCAATTATCCTCTCTACTTTCTATTTTGTTCACTTAATCGTAATAACATTCTCCATTAATTATTATCCCGAATGCATAAGAATTTTCAGAACATGCTCAGGTTCTAGAGAAACCTCCCACTACTATCCATTTGAAATGACCATAATATCTGAAACCTCCTCCTCCAACGGTAAATCCTCAAACTGTAGTATATTCCCCCAAGGAAGGTCCCTATCATGTTGCTCTTTTTCCTCCCCTTGAGAAACCTCCACGGTTTGTGAAAGATCGTTCACCGTTATAGACTCTTTGAATTCACCTATTGGACAATGATTCATCTTATTTCCCTCCACTACCAAGATCTCCTACTTCTTGGTGTTACCAACTTTTTCAGATGACCGCGTCAAAATTGGTTTAGGAAGGCCTGAGTAGTCTTTACAACCCTTAGTTCTCTTCTTTATGTTGGAATTGAAACTCCTCGGACCCCTATTTTCATTATTTCCTCTCTTAATCCTTGGGTTGTGAAGACCCTTCACATAATCTCCCATTTCATTGTCATCTGAGGTTTACTTTCCTGATTCTTCTCCAGAGAGTCCACTACCGATGCCCTATGCACAACCATCATCACCAAAGAAATGAAAGTGATTATTCACGTTAGACAAGATAAGGTCCTTCTTGTTTGGTGTACCTATTTATTATTCAATAAGATATCGGAGCCATGTCCTGGTTCTACCCAGTCCTAGACATCCTTAGAGCTTCCCTCCCCAGTCGTTTGTGACACACCTTTGGCATTTATACCACTGCATGCTCTCACATCTAGCACATAAATTCCATGGCTGGATATAACATACATGCGAACCACACCACTCTCTACTAAGATCGGGGGGGCTTACACAGCAACTTGGGGGCACCCAGATACTTCCTCAAGCATTTGAAAATATCCACCACCTTCGGGTTGCTCTTTGTTCTCTTATACTGTAACATATATTCCTTATGTTGGTCCCTAGAAGCACACAGTAATGATAGCTCCATCAGACCTTATTTAGATCCATCCACCAAGATTTTATCGCTACCTCCCAAACCTTTATTTAACTGACTTCTACACCTAAAAACTGACATAACATGCCCATGATTCTTTCACATAGAGAAATAATCAAACCATGATTCAAAAACAATAGGTTGTTTCCAATTGAATTCCTCTCCAATTGTAACCCACACAAAATCAACTAGCCTTCTAGACACGTCTCCTTCCACACATATTCATGGAGATACCAGATGACATACTGACCTGGTTCTACTGTCGGAGCATAGATATCTTGTAACCAAGTTTCCCAACATGTGAAATATATAATTATTTTGATACAGTAATGTAATTTCATGTATATTAACCTATATTTATTTTACCATGACATTGAGCTTCATATTAAAATTGAAGTACCAACTAAACAGAAAGAAACGAGATCAGTTGCATATGCAAGGAGTACTAGACCACACCTTGATCAAATCTTCCTCTGTTGAAAACTAAATCATGATATGTTTATTGTACAATAAGCCTATAGTCGCACAATCCTGTAAATCTAAGAAGCCAAACATTACCTGTTGAAGACATCAACCGAAGGACATTTCTATTTGAACTGCACAATCAGAGTTAGATTCAGAAGAGAGGAATATTATTGATACTCACTGGAAAATATTGGAAGATTATGTAATCCCTTAAAAAGATCTAGAAAATTATGGGTGATATGAATATGGGGGAAGTGAGGGAGGATATTGGGGTTTGAAAAGGTCGAAAAGGATCGCAATAGATAAGCTACGAGAAACAAGGGTCCCTCCCCCGCTGAGGGGAAAGGACCGGCACGACATCCATTAAAGGATTAGCGAACCTCTAGACCCTTGAGTTTATCTTCTTCTATACTTTTAAACAATCTTCATAGAAACAAAAATTCTTTCTACTAGAGGAGATGAATTCATGCCCGAATATTATTTTCAAGCACAAGACTATGACACTTTGAGTACAAGAATGCACGATTTTTATGTGTACCCCCTTCTTAAAAAACTCAAATATATATTTTTCATATACACTATTTCTTATTATAAGAGCATCACATAAGGGATTCACATGATTGGTTTATGTGATCCTAATCTCTTATTCTCATAACCAAGAGTACATGGGATTTATTCCACAAATCCACAATGAAAAATATTTTTTCTTCACAGAAACAAAACTAACTAATTTTTTTGATGATCTTTTTCATGTAAAATAATACTCATTATTTCATCATATCCATCAAAAAACATAGTATTGGTGTCAAAACTGGTTCGCATAATCAATGCATCATATTGAGGTCATAAAGGCTATATAAGTACATCACAAGGGCCTGGAATCTCTTTGTGAATACAGAGCACCTCAAATTCTCAATTTCTCTCTCAAAAATATTTCTTAGATATATTCTTATCCCATACCCATAAAATTATATCCTTAGGGTATTTATATAAAGTACCACTAACTAGATTCTCTAAAAAACATTGGCAGCCACCTATTTTTCTACCTGATTATTTATGTAATGGGTTTATAAAATAAAGAAAAATATTATTATCATTTCTCAAAATAATATTACCTTGACATTGCCTTATATTAAACATTTTTATTTATATAAATTATTTTTATTGATTCCTCTATAATATTAGAATATCTTGAAAGAAAAAATTGAAATTGAATTATTCGTCTCGATCATTTAGAATTTCTAACATGAAGAACAATTGATGTACTCTAGAACAAATGAAACCCTTGGGCATTTCAATGTATAAGATGATGTTTTCCCTGATCGACTGGCTTGATCAAAGATAAAAACTGGTTATTTAAAATATTTTAATTCTTATTATATAACCCAATGATGAAACCATTTCAGAAAAAATTTCTTCATGTGTCGTCATTGATTTTAAATGCTTCACAGAAATTCAGGTCAAACAAGATATAATTCAATGATGAAACTGAATTTAATAATTTATTAAAGGATTTTTCTAGTGTACAAATATTTTTATAAATAAATAAAATTGTTTTATTGTTTAAAATTTCAATCATTTCAATTAAGGGGTGTGGAACTTGTATGAGGTAAAACATACAAAGTAGTTGACATATAACTCTGTAAATATAAGCATATTTTTTAAATTTTCCTTATTTAGAATTTAATATTATATTTCAAAATTGTGACATGATTCATTTTGAGAGATATATTTTTGATGATATCATTTTATACATTACTTATAAAGAAATTCAAATTTTAATATCAACATAATGGTCACAGAGACTCAAAATAAAAATAATATAATTCATTGTAAGTGGAAAATTAAAATGGGAAGTACCATATATAAAATTTTCAAAGAGGAATCATGAAAAAGATATCTTATTTTAAATATTGATATGGGTACAATTTCTAAAAATAAATTGAAATAATATTTCATGGTGTGTTTAATTAAAACATAATTAGTTATATGGATTGAAAATTCTTGAATCATATGTTTTAATAGATTGTTATTTTCCATGGAATTCATAATTAGAAATAAAAAACTAACTATAATTATTTTTGATTAATATAAATTTTATAGGAAACATTATGTAAAAAATACAAAAAATCCTAAAAATCCTTAAAAAATAATTTTTAGGACTCATTTTATTTTGAATATATTATTTACATATATATTTCTCCATATGCTAATTCTGTTGAATATTTAATTTATTAAGGATTCTAATCATGGAGGACCAGTACATTATTGATGGATTTACCTAACTATAAATTATAATAAAATTAATTTTGTTTAAATTTATTGATTAATAAATATAAGAACATTACGTGAAAAAAAAATATTTTAAAATTATGTATATTGTGTATGTCATGAACCCACCCGAGACATACATGAGGTGTGTTCCTATTCATCCCAAGCTAGAAACTAGTTCCAATGATACCAAACATAACTAGTGGGAAAACTTTCTGCCTCATATATAAAAAATACACATAAAAAATTGGTATCCTTGATGAATAACTTGGAATTCTGTAAAAAAAATATTAAAGGAAGTATAATCAAAAAATGACAGAATAAATAAAACAATTGATAATGACCTACACCCAAATGTTTATACATATACATCCCAAAATAAAACAAGAGAATGAAAAATCCAACCAATTACTACTATCTCTATTTGATTCACAACCATGATCAACATCCTAATCCAACAATCATCAAAAATCCAAAAAAATCCTAGAATAGATGGCCAAAGCCCAAGAAATCACCCAATAATAAATCATAAGGGTTGTATACCCAAAATAGTGTATGAAGGGTGTGATTAAAACTGATATTAGTTGAAACCCATGGAGAAGTTTATTCTATTTCATTATAATTGTGAATTAGAATATTATAGTATGAAATATAATAGAATATAGTCTTTATAAATTCAAAAAAGGTAGTTACAAACTGATGACACATTTATTATCATTTTCAAAAATCCTTTACTTTTTATTTTATATGAAAACATGACATATAAAAAATTTATTTTACCAATTATTTTTAATTTAAAAGAAAATAATATTTAAAAATAATAATGTCAAGTTATAAAACACAACTTATTAAAACGCTTTGGAACATTTTTAAATAAACATTGAAATTAAATAATAATAAATTCAAACACCATGGAACCATATAAAAATTGAAGACTATGAGAAAACATGAATTTATGTAGCATGTGTACCAATCAAGAAAGGGGACACATAGGAATGAAATTTAACAAAATATAATAATAAGGAGGGAATGTGAAATTCATAAACAACAAGTGAGGTGAGACTATACATACCCAAATTGTAGTCATATATAAACATTTGGATGCATTGGAAATTATAAAACCAACTTGGTTCCCTCAATAACCCTCACTAGTGTCATAATCCCACTAGTCTCTAATACCATAGGGGATCTAATCCATATCATTGATAATAGATAATTAATATCTCTTATCTCTCATGAGTAAACCTAGGATACTAATTTATTCCAATCAATAGAAGGTGATCAATCACATGTATTAATGAATCAAAGGTAGAAAATTTCATTACACCTCCAACAACCTCACAAAGAAACCTCAATCACATATCATCAATATCAAATGTTATATATATAAATAAGTATATCACTCAGTCCACAATCATTATCACATCAATAAAAAATACCCCCATGGGGTTCAAAATACAACATGGGCCTTAAGAGGGTCTCACACACTAAATCCTTATGAATAGCACTGAAATGTTCCAAATGAACCATTATTAAAAAAATAAATGGAATTTCAAGAATTTTGTAGTTTATTTCAAATTATATTTCAAATTACACCTTAAAATAAAATAGGGGAAATATATTTCCCAAAATTATTAATAAAAATTTCCTTAAAAACATTAAGAATCTATTAAATAACTGACTCGACATTTCTCATTAAACACCCCAAAATTTTCATAACATTGATTCCCATATCAAATCATGACATAGATGGTGAATGAAAATTATAAGACAATAAATTTTAACTATATATATTCATTAAAAAATATATTAACACATGATATTTCATGTAACAATTGAAATTCCATGTAAAACCTTTATACTAATATAAAAACTCCTTAAAATTATTATGAAACTAATTTGAATCATAAAAAAATATTGTACTCCAAAAATTAATGTATTTAAAATCACCGAGGGAAAATTATCATGCCAATTTATGAAAAAAAAACAAAAACACCTACCTCAGTTTGATATCAGTTAAGTAAGAAGTCATCTCCTTTAGTAGAAGATGAACAAACGAACCTCAAGGGACCTCACAAAATCCCTAAAAATAATACATCATACTAGTAAAACACCCCATACCATAAAATTATACTAAGTATCCCCTAGGGATTACAGGTGATGGAAAAATTAAGAGGAAATAAATGAGAGAAAGAAGGAAGAGGAAACTATTCGGAGAAGGGGATATACCTTGAGAAATCCATAAGAGTCAAGGTTATATGATATTATATTAAAATTAAGAGGAATAGAGAGACACACCCAAAAAAACACCCCAGTATTAGTCTATTTAGAATAGTAAAACAAGTTAAACACCATAAATTTAATAGAGATAAATTTGGAAGATCATCAAATTTCATCCCCTATAGAGGTGACCAAATCTTGAACCATGTAGTGGTTTATGTCTAGGTAGCCCTTGAGCATCCAGACCATTCTTGATGCTTTAACCATCCCCCTAATGGGTATTTCATATAGTAAACCTGAACAACCAACATGGGGAAATCATATTGTGGAACTCTAGGGCCTTTCTAAGAATCCACCAATAGGGTCAGGACCAATGAAAATAACCAGCCGATGGAATTTACAACATTGCATTTTTTATATGGTAAATCGCTTGACTGAAATAGATTGGGAAAGACATAGGACTTGGGAACCATGAAGTGGTGTCATGATCTATGACCTATAACCCCATCGATCTCCTCAAAATACATGTATTCCTATATAAATTCATATAATCTATAAAAATATTAAATAGCCCAAAAATAATATGAAATAAAAATATGGGTTTAGTGACATAGGGTGTGAAAAACTCCCGAATATTCTACTTTCAATCCACAAAAAAGTATTTATAAGAATTATATGTTATGATAAATAAGACACACCCACCTTTCTTAATGTATTAAATTATTAATAAAACAAGTAAAGGGAACCCAAATACAAAATCCATCGAGTTATGGTGATTCTTTTAAACCAAATAAACCACTTGATTATGTCCAAAAAATCGAGAAATATGAATGAAAAATATGACTATGAGTAAGAGGAAAAAAATGAGGGATAAAGTTTGAGAAAAGGTCCCCTACCATATAGAAATTACTTAAATGGGGTTAAATGAAGATAACTCAATATGTAACAATGTTATAAACCCTGAGGACACATCTCCAAGAATGACCTAAGAATCACATGAAAAATTTCAAAGTAACTGACTTTCAACTACATAAGGGGAATAAAACATAAAAATAAATTGATACCATAAAAAACCTTCACAAATCTCAATAGATGACAAGAATACTACAATGGGAACAACACATAATTTAATAATAGGCTCACATTTCTCAATGGGAAATCTTGGAAATCTAATTTGGGGCACTATCTCACATTGAACCCAATAAAGATATCCCCACTAAATTATAAACAACCCAAAGAAATAATTTATCATATTTTGCCATGAAATGATCCAATGGTCACTCATATTAAATCGAAAAAAAGTTTATATCAAAATGAACATATAAAAAGATAATACTTGAAGCTTGAGATAAAGAAAAAAATAAAATACCATGCACTAGATTCCAAACCCAAAACCATAAATGAAATCCAGAGTCCTTCACACTGATCCATGGTCAAAAACAAAATAGAAATCTATGGTGACCCAAGCTTATCATTCATATATATTACATCATTTTTTGTGAATATTGATTGTGTTATATAAACATGCACTTGAGGAATGAAATTGGTCAGTCTATTTGAAAACGAGGAATCACGAACAACTGGGCCATATGTAAACTAAATCATCTCCCAATATTATATATATAACTAAAAACATTCATAGAAATATCATACCAGATATATTACTTCATAACATGGGGGGAAGGAACATAAGAAAGGGTGAACATATATTCTCAATAAGGGTAAACAAGGGAGATACATAATCAACACATGGACATAAGGGTATGAGAATGTGATCATAACTTTTTAAAAACGTAACATGAATATCAAATATCATAATCAGAAGTCTTATAGTATAGATTGAATGTTCATATGATATGATTCTTAAGGGAATCAAAGAAGATGATCCATGATAGAATAACATTAGCATAATATATATATTTGTGGAATTCACGTATGCATAAAAACACATATTTCAAGGCTACCTACTAATACATTCAAAACATGTTAGGCATGGGATAAAAAACCTTGTACCTTCTTCAGGATCTAGATGACCTCTCATGTACCCTATTTCGGGATGGTTCTAACAACTATTGTACCCTCCTTTTTCATATTGGAATAACCACCCATGTACCCTCTGATCTCGTAGAACATTTATCATTTCCCAATGCATTGTAGGAATATATAGGTCCCTCCCAACACATAATGAAAATCATACATATGTGTTCCACAAGATAATATAACGTTAATGTTATCATAACCCATGAAATGAAATGGGTTTCCTAATAATTTAATTATATCATAACCAATGGAAAAGAGACATGTTTTATAATCATTTCACCATTTAATCATAGCATTACCCAATGAAAAAAAGTAGGTTTCGGAAGAATTCAATCATTGTATACCCATGGAAGAGAAGCAGGCCACATAAACATATTTTCATCATAAAGATAAAAAATTCATTTAATGAATAAAAATGGAATCCTTAGATCATATCATTTGTAAGTAATAGTTAACATCAGTTAATTTCATCTTGGGTGGAAAATTATTTTGAAATAGCATTTAAAAATTTCTTGAGAAAAATATTTATTCCACATTGAAACAAATTTATTATTATAACATAAAACAATATGAATATTTTTTTATTGAAAATTACCTTTTAAATTATAAAGGATTCTTAAAATAAAAAAATGGTCATGATTACAGGAAGCTTCGTTAATTCCATACTAGTACAAAAATGATTCTGTTCAAATTATTGGTAAAATAAAAATTGTCATAGTATGGAAAATAAAATGAATATTTATTTAAAAATATTTTTTGTAAAAATAAAAAACATAGAAAAAATCACTTTTTAAAATCAAAAGAGAATAAAATTATTTTTTAAAAAAATTATAGGATATTGTTTTTATATAAATATAAATTATAACCAAAGTGATAAATAACATTTTATTTTCATAAAAACATATTATGAATTATTTTAAGTAACAATGAGTGAAAAAATGGTATTATTACTGGAAAATATCATGAATAACCATATAAGAATAAAATTCATAAGTTTCTTCATATATGTATCATCATATTTTATTATAGTAATCATAATTATAAATAGTCATGGTAAATAATGAAATTATAACATAAAATCATTACCACATTGGTAGTATTTGAATCATAAAAACCAAGAAGTAATTACACAAAAATACAATTTAAAATATCATTAGGATAAATATATTCAAGATATTGTATATCAAATGGTTTCTATATACACATAATGAATAAATATATATTCATAAAAAAATGTGCGTCTCAAAGTAGGAAAATTGAGACAAAAATAAATTTTTTAAGTCTTAACCTTCTTAGTAAACATTAAAAACTCATGAATAATAAATATCATTTTTTTTATAAATATATTAAAAATTATATTTATATATGTCATAACATTATATTTAAGACCTTTTATTTCTTTTTTATTAATAATACAATGTTAATGTTATGTTTTGGGTAATAACAGCTTTATTTTTTTTACTTGTTTTGATTTATTGTTTATGTCATCTTGTAACTCCATGACCCTAGAAGCCCGGATCTGGTGCATTATTTTAATATATTGGCATGATTACAAGGAATCAAGTCCCCAAGTACTAATAATTTTAGTAGTCTTGTAAAATAGAGTACATACATAAACGTTACATTACACATTCAAACATAAAACACAACATAAATAATCTGTTGAGAATTCCAATATTCCCCTAGCTTAGCCCTTCATATCAAACATAATACACTTCTTAGAATCTTGGAAAAACAAAACATAAGAAATGGGTGAGCTCAGAGGCTCAGTAAGGGTAAACAATTTAGAAAAAGCTATAAACTTTTAAGGAAATATGTGCAATAAAAAACAAACTTTTAAACATAAACATGAACAAAATATGGATAAAATAAATCAAACATTACCATATAAGCATGCACATGAATATCATACTACTTTAGTAATCACATATAATAATTAATTTCATAATGAGAGAATGCCTAACTCCGGGAATCATTACCACATATTCAAGGCCATGAGCCAAGACAACAAATAAATTTTTTTTCAAAGCCTTGTTCCAAGAAACTATTTTGTCTCATGAGACCAACCGATGCATCGAGGGTCTATAGTGGTCCCCACCCGTCACTTATTAAGTCCACTTTATTCCTCATATGAAAATATTAAAACATAACATAAACATTCATATTAAAACTAGTATAGAAAGTGTCAATACTTTAACCATAAACCATGAAGGGTATAAAAATAGCACATACATAGTCAAACATATCATAACTCATTCGACACAATATGGAAGATTTTATTATTATAAATAAACGTTAATCAGTAATAATATCCAGTAAAGAATATTGATATAGTTGAAAATGATCAGTAAAACTTTTTGAGAGAAATATCCCTTTTTGTGAAATCATTTAAAAGTCACACATTTATAAAGGAATTCATTTAATAGAGATTTTTTAATAAAATTGTCTCATACCAATTTGAAACTTTTGTAAGGAATTTAAATTTTAAAATAATCATGTGTATATAAATAAATCCTTAATTCCATTTGGAAACATGGACATTAATGAGTAATATTTAGAAGAATAAATATTTAAAACATTTTAAAAAGATGTTTTAGTTAAAGAGTACCTTAAAAAAATTATTATGAAATGTATTTTATGAAACACGGCCATGGATAATAAATATGTCCCAGAAAATGCTTACACATAAGCAATCTTAGATAATAATGAGATTAAGAAATTAACCCTTACCTTGCATTTTCCTTTGATCGAGGGTAAATTTAACATCTTGTATAATGACCAAAGTGTGTTATTAATTTATAACAGAACCATATTCATATTTATTATATTATACATGATTAATTTAGGACTTTATACATCCCATTAAATAATTATTTCCATGTTAAATTAATATTTTGGGTAATAATCGCTTTCTTTATCATATGTGTTTTAACTTGTTATTATTGATCGTATAATTTAGATCATTATTTAAATAATTCTAGAATATAAAAAATTACTTATATATAATATATATTTAGAATATAAATATGTATAATAGATATATTTATTAAATGGAAAACACCGTTTATGGAGACAGTAGGCCGTACATACGCAAAAACGTTGTTTCCATTTTCATATCATATTTAACGGAAGTAAGTAAATAAGATATATGTAAGTACATACATACATATATATATATATATATATATATATCCAGTAGAATTATTATGTCGTATATTACATACTTTTTAATAATATATATTTTTATAATCATTTTTGAATGGTGAACCTGGAAATGAATCTCATTGTGTCGTGGAGATGGTCAGTCGTACGTACACACGAGTGGCGATATCATTTCCTTAATGATTAAAAGGTGTAGAATTGGATGGTGTATTAATTTTATAGAAAACTTATCATGTTATTTTCATTATTTTTATACATATTACTCATCATTATATCCATCCAACAAACATAGTGTTGAATAACAAATTACACCACAGCAAGAGACTGTAAGTCGTACATATGCATGCATGGTGACATTATCATTCATAGGATAGATAGAATAATGAGTATGGTTTTACCATATTTATAATAACATCACAGTATATATAATGTACTGGAATTATTATTTTGGCCTAGAAATAACAAAGAAAGGGAATGTGGAAGAAGAAAAGAACTTTGAAAGAGGTGATAAAATAATTACCTCTTCTTTGGGTGTTTCCTTTTGATTTGAACAAAATGGGTCCTTAGTTTGGATTTATGATCAAGGTAATGAATCTAGGTTGAACTTAGGGAATTTTGGAGAATAATTGGGTAGGTTTTGGCTGAGAAAAATGGCTTTGGAGGTGTTATTTGGAGATAAGGGGAAGTAGCCTTTTATAAAAGAGGCGAGGGTCACTTTAGGAAAAGTTTGAAATATTAGTTTATTATAAAATCATTTTAGGATTATAATGGCTCACAATTAATTTATTTCGAAGATAAGGTTGGTATGGGTCGAAATCCTCTCAAATAATAGATTTTATACAAGTTTAGGTTACCATATTAACCCTATCGTTTAGATTTAACACTTAGTTAAATAGTTTAAATTTTACCATGTCCTCGTGTATTATAATAATGAATGGTTAATAAATATACTATAAAAAGAAAATTGAACCACAAGTGGTTAATTATTGATATATCTAACCTTATATAATTCCTTTTTAATAACCTTATATTTTTATAAATTTTATATCAATTAATAATATAGTATTTGTTTTTAAAACTCATTTATGTCAATTTTGACACTATTGGATATTTTGTTTTTGTTAAATTCATAAAAACTTTATCACTTAAAAAATTATTTAATCAACACTAAAACGTCATTTTAACCTAGAAAATTAATGTATGGAATAAAAATCCTCAATTTACATTTATTTTTATATTTATAATATCAATTATTTTAATCTTTCAATGATAAAGTAATTACTGCATCATCATTGTGTCCTAAATAAATTTAATTATTTAATATCACAAAATTATAAATAAAATATCATTATGTAGGAAATATTTTTATCTTCCTATTGAATATTTATAGTCCAATTTATCTCATGTATAACCATATATTAAAAATATTTTAGTTATTAAACTTTGAATTTAACACTTTTAACTCTTCTTTAAATAAAATAATAATAAATGTCCTAATCTAATCCAAGTGGACCAAAAGGATCATATTTTATTCCTAAGGTTAGTTTTGGTTGAAATAAATTTATACAGTAGAATTAGGACATGTGTTAGGGTAATTATAAAATCATTTTAACCTTTAATTTCCCTATTTAATTTTAACTGTGGTAAATAAAAGTCAAAAGTCACTATTCACCAAAATTTATTTTCATCTTATTGAAACAAATTTTACTTACTGATGTCAACTATGTCTCTCATATTTTTAAAATTCAATTCACAAAAGTGTTAAAATTACATTTTATGTAAATATTCAAATTTTCCTAGATGGTGGATAAAAGACGTTAAAAAGTTCAATAAACTTTTATACATCTAATTTTATTATAAAATGACTCCAATGAATTAAATTGAAATTATATAGGTATTATATATCTATTTTGACTTAAAATAAATTTAAATAAAATAAATAATTATTTAAATAAAAACCGGTTTTAAATAGTAACGTAGTGTTTTTCAGTATTCATCAAAAATTGAATGTTTTCATAAAAATACCAAAAATTAACCCTAAGATAATTTTTGTATTATGAATTAAAAAATTAATTCTATTTTACCAAATTCAAAACATATAAGATTCATTAACTAATTTAAAATTAATTCTCGGTGTCAAAACCAAAAAGCGGGATTTTAAAAAATGAAAACTATCAAAAGATTCACATGTGTCTATGTCAAATTTAAATGTGAAATTACTTATAATGACCTATATTTTATTAAATGATAAAAATATAATCTAATTATACTTCAAAAACCATAAAATTCATAATTAATCATTATAAATTATTTCAATTAAATAAGTTGTTTTCAATTAAAATTTAGTATTTTTCACTATTCATCAAAATATGAAAGTTATCATAAAAGTACCAAAACATTATACAAACTATATTTTTCTGTCCTGATTCTAAAAAAGAATTTAATTTCATTCAATTTAATATATAAAAGTGTCAAATATTTTTTTTAAAGGATTCACCATTAAAAGGTGGTAAAATTGCATTTTTTTGAAAAATACTTTTTTTATCTGAAAAAATGAATTTATTCATATATTATGTCTAAGAAACACATAATATGGATTCTATAATTACATGGATTATATAAAACTCAAAATTTGGTTAATAATATTCATAAAAACTTTTTGAACGGCTATTTGGGTAAGTCGTGGTGTGCTCAAACTCAGGGTTGTGTATAGCGCAAATTATTGAATTAATTTTAAGAGATAAGGTACTATAAAATATTTGGGTGTTACACATCTTGATTTTATCATTATTTAATCATATAAATAATTATAACCATTATATAAGTATCATATATATTCATTTTATGTGAATTCAGAGTATTTTAGAAAATTTAATGATAAAAAATGAAATATATTGCTCATGGAGATGATTGGTTATTTGTACACATGAACTCTATTTTCATTTTTGTATTGGATTGAAAGAAATAAAGGTAACTGATATGTTATCATTAAATAATAATTTTTATTTCATATATATCACTTGTGTTTATTAAACCCATCCTTATTACCTTACATGTAAACTGTGAATGAATCACATCACTCTACGAGGAGGTAGTCTATTGTACACACAAGTGACGTTATGACATTCCAAAAAAATGAAGAGTATAATGATATGTGTGATATAATAATTAAATAGGTATAATAATATCATAAATATAATATATAAATAATATATTTATCATTATTTATAGCCTTGATATTTGTAAATGATAAAACATATGTTATTGGTTCACACAGCGATAGTCCACCGTACACACAAATTATTATTTTGTAACCCATTTGGGGGAAGTGGAGGTGTTTTTAGTTCTGAAAAATAAACTAAAAACATCACATTATATAGAATATATTGAGTTCATTATTGATTAATGTTATAATAATAATTTATGGTGGTGTAGTAAGAAATTAAACAAAAAATATCATTGATGAATGTTACCTCTTCTTCGTGTATCCTCATTGGGTTTGTACCTAAAGCATTCCTATATTGGATTTATATACAAAATAAGGATTCTAGGATAATGGGGAATTAGGGGAAGTTATTTAGAAATTTATTGGCCTAAAATTTCTTTGAATGTGTTAATATTAGAGGAGAATGGGTGTCCTTTTATAAGTTAAGAGACTGGCACACTTGTATTTTTTTTGAAAGAAACAATTACGCCCATGTTTTTTCCAGAAAAACTAATCCAATAATGGACCATTCATGATCCTAGAAGATTTATAGTCTAAATATTTCCATAAAAGGTAATTTTTTAAATTTTTTGTGTAATTTTAACCCTTATGATTTTAGTTTAACCCTAGGTAACACTATTTTAATCATTATCACGGTAAATTATTTTTACAATTTGTATTATTCATTTTGGTCAAAAATATAGCTGAACATGTTAGATAATTTAAAATATCCTAGTTCAAACTATGGAATAAATTTTTATGAATTCAATTAATTTATTTTTATAATATTAATTTAAAACAACTCTGAGAGATGTGATGAGAAAGTGTGTTTTTAAAGAGAAAATGTTCAAATGTTTATAATGGTTTTATATCATAATTCAATGTGAAACTGATTCTAATGACATAAATTGATTTACAAGATTTATAATTTCACTTATTTTACCTTAAATATTATTTAAAATAATATGTTAAATATAACTTCACTTAATAATTTAATTAAAATAAAATGAAATTTTCAACTAAAATTATATATTTTCACTATTCATCAAAAAATGAAATTTTTCCAAAAAATATCATAGAATCACCATAAAATAATTATGACATGTTGATTCAAAAAATTATGTTTCATTTACCAATTTAATTTTAATAAAGTTTCAAAAACATAATTTTTTCATTTTTATAAAAATACATAAATTTTTTTAGGAAGTACTATTTTCGAAACATACAAACTTCACTGAAAATTGTGAATATAAATATCAATGTGGTTTATTTATATAGAAAAATTATAAAAACTTTATAGAGAGTAGTTATTTATATTGACATCAAAATGATTATTATATAGTTAAATGAGTTTAATTAACTATATTAATAATATATCATGGTTTTTTTAAAAGTCAATGTTGTGTGTCATGCAAACTAACCCAGGGGTTCATTTAGAGAAATCATAACATGGTGTATCATGTAAAGAAAGAAAACAAAGTTATTTATTAATGTTTTAATTAATAAATCATAAATAATCTATGTGTTACATTATACCACATTTAAAATGAATTTCCTCCCTGAAATTATTCACTAGGATACAAAAAATGAGTATTTTTCTACCTTTGAATATCTACATGATCTCATGTAGCTTCCTCGAACTGGGGATTTTGCCAAAAATACATTTACCATGATAGTGGAATTGTTTCATAGAACATTCTATGTCTGATCAAGAATATACACAGGTGGTTTCTTATAATAAAATTCTTTCTCTAGTAATGTAACCTCTAATTTCATTACATATGAAGGGTCAAGTATATACTTTTTTAGGAGAGACAAATGGAGCACATCGTGGGCTTGAGAGATGTTTAGAGGAATTTACAAGAGATAATCTATGGTCCTGATAGAATAAACAAATTGAAATTACTGATATACCTATGTATTAATTTAACTTTATTATTCTATATCATATCCTCCTTCCATGGAGAAATTTTCAGAAACAACTTTTCACTAAATTCAAATTCTAGATCACACCGTTGATTATCAACATAAATTTTCAATCGAATTTGAGTTTCCATGATGTGCTACTGAATGGATTTAAACTTCTCTTCTATTTCTTCATCTACCTCAATTATGAATAGAATTGTTTTTTCAAATTAAATTGATTATGTTTGAGCACCACATTTCTTTCCATATAGGGATTCATAAGAAACAAAAAAAATTCTTGATTAAAATATATTATTATAATAAAACTCAAATACAAGAAGGTTTTTATCCCAACCACCATTGCAATCCAATGAAAAATATCTCAACATATCCTCTATGGTTTTAATTTCTCTGATAGACTAACTATCTTTATGTAGATGATACGCAGTTCTGAAACTCACCTCTATAATAATATCTTTCTAAAGGCTTCACCAAAACATTATGTTAATTTCATATCCCAATCATACACAACATAATGTGGTAATCAATAAAGCCTAACCACTTTTTAATGTATATCATATAAAAATTATCCCTGGATAAGTCTTCTTAGATAGCGATGAAGTTTATTGACTTAGTAAAGTGTTTGATAAAAACCCATATATCATTATCCCCTTTAGATAATTTGGGGAGTACAATGAAAAAAATCATGGGGATTTTATCCGATTTCTATTTTGTTATGGGAAAAGGATTTTACATCCCCATAGACTTGTGTCTTTTATCCTTAACATAATGACATACCATGCACCGATATTTAAACTATATGATATCTCTCTTCATCCCATACCATAATAAATACACATTCAAATCTCAATACATCTTCATAAATCCTAGATTAATGGATAATGATAAACTATGAGCTTCCTCTAAAAACTCACCCTTAAAATATGGTATGAATGGAATTCATTCATGGTTCCTAAAACTTATAATTACATGTCGATCAAGTTTAAGTTTATGAACATTTATAACCTTCCTTTTTAGCTCCACATCATCCTTATATGCCTCATTAATATTAAATTTGATAGATGGTTGAACATTAAACTGAGAAAGAAAATATTTTCCCCCTCCTTCATACAATCCATATCCATCTATTGGGAATCTGTAAATATTTGTTATTTTTTAATCCTCATCATGTATAAGCTACATGATCCTTTCGACTCAAATATCCATCCACCTTATTCACTTTTCTATGGTGGTAATGTATTGAGAATTCATAATCATCAATAAACTCTAACCATTTTATTTGTCACATATTCCACTTCATCTCTATAAATATATACTTTAATATTTTATGATTTGAATATATATCAGACTTTTCTCCATAAATATACTGTGTCCATATCATTTAATCAAAAATTACCGTAGCTAACTCCAAATATTGAGATTGGTAAATTATCTCATGAACCTTAAACATTCATGAGGCGTAATCTAAAACCATGTCCTTATACAAAAGAAAACATCCCAATCCCATTATGGATGTATAGTTATAGACTAAAAACCCTTCTCCACTAAAGGGTAATGTAAGGATAGGTGTGTTGACTAATATTATCTTTAAATCTTTTATATTTTCCTCATATTCATCTGTCTAAAGGAGCATGGATCCATTAAATGTTATTTTTATTAGTGGATTAAATTGTCATGGGAAATTATCTAAAAACTAACAACAATATCTAGCTAAAATAGGAAAACTAAAAATAGACATCATTTTGGTTAGTTTGGGTCAACACTAAAAATCCCCCATCTTTGATTGATTTACTTATACACCCTCTCTTAAAATTATATAAACAATATATGAAACCTTTTACAAAAGAAATTCAAAAATTTTAAATTTTTCATATATTTTATCCTTCTTTTGGTTTCTTAGTAAAATTCTCAATTTGTCTTCAAGAACATCATTTCTCTTTGAATATATCAGACTATAATCTATAAATACTAACAAAAACTGATCAATGTAATCTCTAAAGACTCTATTAAATAAATACATGATGATATAAGGGGTATTATTAAGACTGATTTATGTCACTATATATTCATAGTGTTGATTCCTTGTACGGAAATTTTTCAGGGGTATATCCATCTACATGAACCTCAATTGATGATATCCATAATGAAATTCAATATTTGAAAACTAAATATCTCTATATAGTTGATTAAAAAATGAATCAATATGGGATTAGGATTATTGTTCTTAATTTCAATCTTGTTCATCTCCCAATAATCAATGTAGATATACATTGATCCATCCTTATTTCCATTAAAAGGAATAGGTCTACCCAAATGTGACAGACTTGGGTGAATAAATATTATTTCATGTTTTTCCTATAGTTTCTTCTTCAATTCAAGAAACTCAATTAGGGAAATTATTTATGGATTCCTTCAAATTGGCATGGCACCATGTATGAGATATATGGAGATCTAAGTTCAAATTCTTATTGGATTTCTAGGTAACTCTCTTGTAAAGGAATCAAAAAACTCATATATAATAAAATTATAATTGATGTTGGGTTTCTCTTGAATAATCTAAGATAAACACCCCTTATTAATGGGAACCAATACCCATAAAATGGATGATAACTATATCATAAGTTTATACTTTTTAACACATTGATATATGATCTTATGTTGTTTTGGAATATCAAATTTGACTCCCACTACTTGAAATTTTATTTGAGATTTATTTAGCTAAATCCAATCCATGTCCTAGATAACATAAAATTTTACCAAAGTAAGAATGGAATGAATTTTAGGAAGTATATTCCCAAAAACATCAACTGAAGAATAGTCATAAACTTGAGATTTGATCATTGAACCATTTTGTGTTTTCACTACTAATTATAAATATAATTTTTTGGTAGAATATAGACACCCTTATAAAATTATTCATATAAAAAAGAATATGTTGATCTATAGTCAAATAAGAAAATAACCATTCTATACTAGATGGTAATCATACCTTTCACCACATCATTGTTCCAACCATCATCAAAAATAGTGATCACGTGAGATTTACTCTTTACCCTCACCTTAAGAGGATATTAGGGTTTATCTACAACATTAACCCTCATATATGGGAACTTTTTTGGGATAATTCCCAAAATCCTTTCATTTTAAACACTAGAGTGTGAGTGGTACATTATGTAGACATTTCCCATTATTTAATCATTAACCCTCTTTTTCCTATCACTTTATCATTCAACTTCCTGATGTCCCTCCCTTCAACATTGAAAATAATTACTAATACCATTAAGACAATTTAATCCATGTTTCTATTCACATAATTAGAATAAAGGAAATATCATTTTCTTCTCTACATGGTACTTATATTTTTATTTGAATTACATTTTTATCTTCTTACCAAACCCAGGAGATTGATATGTACCTATAACCTCCATTTCCACCTTGATAGAACATCAAAAAATCTCTACCTAACAACTGAATTATCATATAGATAACTCACTTAATAATCTTAGTTTTGTGCCACTAAAGAATCTATCAACCTTACATTGATGTTGGATGATAATACTATAATCATACCTCTAATGTTCTTTAAAAGTTTCTTTGTAGGTACTGATTGATTCATCATCCTTTTTAATTTATCTAAAGTAACTCCTTCCCCTTCTTCATTAAATGTATAATAGGAATGTACTTATTGAAAACTATTTTCTTGAACACATCCCAATACATGTATAAAATTTCATCATGTTTCTTATTATTCTTGACGATTGTCAACTATTGATCTGCATCACCTTACAAATGGTGTATTTTAGAAAGGACTTTTTTCAGTTCTGAGATATGGGGAACATAAAATATATTTTCAGGGGTGTTTATCACATATTTAAAAAATAGTGAATTTGATGACCCATCAATAGAAGGTGTATGTTTTTTCATAAATGAAACAAAATAATTTTGTTCCCTCTTTTTTACAATTTTGTTTCCAACATGATTCATAGATTGATAAATTTAGGTGAGTAGAGAAATGAGATTTGGAAATCTAGCTCCCATAAAGGTTTGATGGTGAGGAAGAAAATCATTAAATTTTCCATTTTAATCAGAACTAATATAGTTCCTTTGGGTTAAAGTCATTGACTGAAAAAATAAAAAGTGTCAGAAGTAATAATCATGGTGGGGAACCACATAATCATGAAAAATTCCTTATATTATGTCTAAATTCTGGAGCCTTCATTAATATATAAAACCTTCAGTTTATCCTAGGTCAATCAAATTAATAATCTATTTAAATCCTTCTTGATGTTTCATATGTAATTTTAGAATTTCTCAATCATATCTCCTTAGAGTTTCAAACCAGGTGAGCATAAAGGCCCATTGTTGTGCAATAGGTGACGATAGAGTTTATCTCAATACAACCTTTTTGGAGTAACTAGCCCAAGGTATCTATCTGTTAGAGCCACGTCCACTTATATTATACAGAGAGGGATTTAATTTCTGGAATCCACTCACTATATCATTTTCCATAATTATAGGACATTTTCCTATAATTTAATCATCCTTAAACATATCCTTAAACATGTCCTTTGATATCTAACTATGGTTTTCATGTTCTATTTTCCTATAGTTTACTAAACTAATCCTCTAATACCAACTATAGTGACCTAGAATTATAAAACATGTATTTCATCATTTTTTATTAATATTAATTACATTACAAAAACATTTTTATAAGTTTCGTAATTGTTTAGTGTATTTGGAATCATTAAAACACAAAGAACGTGTCCATAGGTAAATTCCATCATCTCACACTTGGATCTTCATAACTAGTACCCTTCTTCAATAGATCTTATGTAATATATTTCTTCATAACTTGGGGAAAGGAAATATAAGAATGGGTGAGACCAGATGCCCATTAGGGGTAAACAAGGGAGATATATGAGCATAATATAAACATAAGCATTGATATCATTAAAATTACATTTGAAAACTTTACCCTATATATCAAAGATTTTAATCTTATGTAATGTAATAATGATTGGAATTTCATAGGACATGAATCAAAAGGAGGTCATAAAACATAATCCATGAGACCATAAAATTGGAATAAGGCATATATTTGTGGCATAGATATAATCATTGAAAATCTTATGTCAAGTATAACAAACATTATATTTTAACATGTCAAGCTTCGGCTAACCACTAGTGTACCTTCTTCAGGATTGGGATGAATTACCATGAACTCTATTTTGGGATTGGGATAACCACCTATGTACCCTTTTTTTGGTCATGGTATAACCAATCATTACCCTAATATATTGTATAATATTTTTCATTACCCAGTAAAATGGAGATAGATATAGGTCACACCTATCACATATTGAGAATCACACATATATGTGCCAAAATATCAGAAAACATTAATCTTATAATAAACCGTGAATTGAAATGGGTTTCAAAAACATTTCATCATATCATAACCTCTGTAAAATAGATAAGTTTCATAATCCTTTCATTATTTCTTAATAGCATAACATATGGAAAAAAGAAGTAGTTTTCCTAAAAAACATATCATGTTATTATTCATTGAAGACAAATGGGTTTTCTAAACAACTTATCATCATAAACATATATCATCCATAGAATGAAGAGGAATGGTATCCTGAGATCATATACCTAGCAATTAATATATAAATTAAATGGATCTCATATTATATGTAAAACTATTTTGAACGATATAATGAAGGCATTGAAAAAATAATCTCCATAATGACTGGATTTTTTGTTCATGTCGTACACATTAAACAATAGATTCCCTTCACATTTTCTATAAATTCCAAATAGGTATAGTTTTAAAAATGACACAAAAATTATTTTTAAAACATTTAAGTAAAAAGTAAAAAATTGGTAAAAATGTAATTTTAAAAAAATGTAAGAGAATTAAAAATTTAAAACTTATTTTTAAACATTGTTTTGGAAGAAAATGGATTTCTAATCGAAGAGATAAATACAATCATATTTTATTACTAATAAATTTCTCAATTATATTAAGTACTAAAGAGTGTAAAAAATTTAACTATCACTTAAAAATATCGTGAATAACCATAGGTGAAGAAAATTCATTAGATTCTTAAAAGATGTGTCGTAATATTTTATCATAAGAGAAATAATCATAAATAAACCCAAAAAGTGATGAGATTGAAACATAATATCATTACCAGTTTGGTATCATTGAATCATAATCCATATGTTGGTATAACATAAAATATAAATTAAATGATCATGATGATATATAATTCATTATATTACATGTAAAATCGGTTATATATACACCCCATGAAAGAATATAGGTGGATATTATAATTTGCATCCCACGTAAGGAAACTTAAGGAAAAAAATATCTTCCCTTAAGTCATGACATCCTTAGTACATGTTAAAACCTATTTATTAATAAATATAAGTTTATATTACATCTCTTAAAAACTATTTATATATATCATACCATTTTTTCTTTTCTTTTGACCTTTTTTGACCGATTTATAATCAATTCCATCTAAAAGTTATGTTTCAGGGTAATAACCTCTTTTTCATATATGTTATGATTTAACATTTTTTATACTCATAGTTTTATCATGATTTTATCTTATCCATAATTTTATCCATGATATAAATATAATATTTAATCATTATATATGTATTCAGTGTAATCATTAAATAGTTTTAATTTAAAATGAAATACACCACTTAGGGAGACGGCAGTCCATATGTACGTGTTAACTAATTTTCATTTTCATTTTGAATTGAAAAAAAGAAAGATAAATGATATATTCTAATTAAAAATAAATTTTATGTCATATATATCATAGATTTGTATTAAAATCATCCTTATTACCTTCCATGTAAATCATGAACAAATCATCTCGCTTCGTAAGGCTTTACTCTAGTGTAGAAACGAACAACATTATTGTATTCTGACAAAATTTATAGTATGAATGTATGTGTGAAATAATATTTCCAAAAGTATAATAATATCAAAAATATCATGTATAAATATTAAATCCATCATTATGTCTATCCTTGAGTGGTGGAAATCAAAAAATGTATGACATTGGATTGGAGATGATAGTCCACTGTACACGGGAACCCTGATTTCATAACCCATAGGATGGAGGTGGAGAATTTTTTAGTTAATTAACATAACATAAAAATATCTTAGTATATGTAAAATAATGATATTTTTATATCATCATTGTATAATAATAATTTAATAAGGTGTGGGAAAAAATGCTTATTGATGAACGTTTACTATTATTCAGGTATCATCCTTAGGTTTTCACCAAAAGACTTACTAGGGTGGATTTATGTCCAAAAATAAGTCTTTTAGAATGATATAGGCGATTTTGGAAGTCATATTGGAAGTTATTTGATGAAAAAATGTGTTTGAAGATGTTAAGAGGATTGGAAAATGGGTGGCTTTTATAAGTCAGGTGAGTGGCACACGTGTAATGTTATTAAAGAAAAAATTCCACCCAAATTATATTCATGTAAAGAGACTACAATAATGAAAATTAAAAATCCTATAATATATAAGTTAAAAATATTTCCATCTACATTGTGTTATAAAATTTTGTTTTTTAACCATTTTTTTTAGTTTAACCCCTCGGTAAACTCATTTTTACCTTAACCGTAGAAAAAGAATTTTTAATATTTTTACTAATTATTTTGGTAAAATATTATAATAAAATTATTAGATAATAAAAATTATTCTCATTCAAAATATTGAATCAATTTTTCAAGATTCCATTCACATAAATGGGAAATATTAATTTAAAATTAATCACTCAAATGAGATGGGAAATCGGGTTCTTAAAGATAAAATGATCAAAAGTTTACAATATTTTTATATAACAATTAGGTATTATATTGATTAAAACAACATAAATTTTACTAATAAGAGTATAATATAATTAATTATACTTTAAAAAAATTAAATAAAATTCAACATTATAAATAATCTAAACTAAAAGGCAGTTTTTAATTAAAATTCATTATTTTTCACAATTCATCAAAAAATGAAAACATTCAAAAACAGACCAAGAATTATTCCTAATAAAATTTGGATATTATTATTTAAAAAATAAAGATTATTTTATCAGTTTTATTTTCTAAAATTTTAAAAAAAATGTTTTTTATTTTATTTCTCAAAAATACCTAAAAATATTTGTCCGATAAATTATTCTTTTCAAAACATATAAAAACATTATCGAAAATTGTATATTTTATTATCAATATGAGTTCCTTATATAAAAAATTATAATTAATATATTAAAAAAATATTTTACTATTCATATTAATGTTTTTATTTTCAAGGTAATAATTGTCGCGTTTAAATAACTATATTAATAATAGAAGATGGTTTTATTAAAATCAAGTGTCATGTGTAAAATAAGCTAAACTAGTGGTGTGTATAGTGAAAGATTGACATAGTGTTTGGTATAACACAATAAATCAAATAAATTTAATTTATTTAGAAAATAATAATTCATAAAAACTATGGATGTTTCAAAAATATAATGACATAAATCCTTAATATATACCACAAGAAATATCAAAAAATAAATAATAACTCATGAAAAGAACAAAACTCCCCAATAAAGAACCAAAGATAATTCACTAATAGGGATATAATATAATCCACTAAAAATGGAAGAAAAAAACAAGCCTTATATGTTTTAGATTTTAAAAGATTCTATCTTCTACAACACTATTTTGAGTTTTGTATGAGCTGTTGACTTAGAGGACTACACCAATGAATAAGGAGAGAACCATATATTTTATTAAGACCATTTTATAGGGAATATAGAATCTAAAATGAAACATTATTGTGGATACTAATGCTTCTTAACCTAATTAAAAAACACCATAACAAAAGATTCAATCCCCAATCTACCACATTAAAAATGAAACCATCTATCAAAATTTCATTTTCACAAAAACCCAAATTACCTAAAAATAAATATTTAAAAAAATTTCCCTGACATTAAACTATCAAAATACTCCATTATAAAATTAATTAGCATTTAAATTATTTATTTTTCATCACAAATAATAAAATATTCCACACAAACATAATTTTGATAAAATACATTCCAACTTCAACACAATGTCCCCACTTCATCAGATGATACATTCAAAACTCCATTTAGAAATCAATTTTTTTAAATAAACTCTAGTGATTAAATTTGAAAACATCAAAGTTTAAAATATAATTTTTCATAAATTCAATTTTAATGCAACAAAGATTTTTTCTAGAAACAAATCCCTTAACCAACATTTTAAAAAACTAAATTTTAATTCATTTAATATAGATCAAATTCAAAAATTAGTTTTTAAAATACAACCAATATTTGGCCAAAAAACTAAAATCTCCTCCACAACCATATAAAAATGAGGTACAAAATATCCACATAAAAAATCCTCTACCATTTCAAAAAACATTTTCAAAAACATTAAAAAACATTTATAATGGACAATAATGAGTTTTCGAGAATAAATTAAAATAAAAGTATCCAATCACATAAATTCATTATAAAAACTATATCAATTTATTATTCGCCAATTGTATAAATAATTGGGAATATTTTATAATGAAATGATGATAATGGAAACAATATAGGGGAGAAATAAAATTATGCCTGATTTTTTTAAAGTTATTGAACCATGTTTTAGTCATGTAACAAACTCTATAATGGTTCCCGAAGAATTCTCACAACTTCCACATGGTTTACTAGACCTTTAAGTATAATCCTACATCCTTTTTTATCTCTACACTTCAGTGTATAAAATGAAATTAATCCCCCAAATTGAATACCATACACATTAGAGATCAAATTATAATAAATACATATCATAATACCTTAAATATATCCAACATTGAAATAGAAATGAATACTCAAAATTCAATGAGTTATAGAAACTCAATGTTAAGTGTAAAAAAATATCTTACCAACACTTTTACTCCCCCTTTACCCTAGGCCTGGTGATGTTCCTAGTCTCCATAAATCCTCGAAATCATCAAATAGACAGAGGGTATTATCATATACAATTTTTTCATAATCCCACCAGTGATGTACCTAATTTTCATTCTTGATTCCCCGAGACTAGAAACTAGTTAAAGAGTCTCATAACATAACTAGTGGGAATTATTTTACACTTGTATATAAACAAACACATCCAACATAAAACATCCAATCAGAGTAATACACGATAATATATAGACATTAAATAAAATTAATAATAATTAAATAACTATAAAATAAATAAATAATAAATAAGGAAATAGAAAAAGAACCATACTACAAGGCTGATATTTATACATCCCATGAGAATACAAAATAAATAAAAACATAGACAGTCACTAATATATTTTAATGACTTGTGACTATCCTCTACATCCCAAGGAGACTATCAACTCAAAACAAAAACCCCATAGACCAGAAGACCAAGTCCAAATAATTAACTTGAAAGAAAATAATAATAGTTGTATACTATAAAAGAAGAATATAGTGAATGAGGGAAATTGATCTATGTATGATCTCAATGAGGAGTTAATAAAATTTCCCTAAAATTGAAAATTCATTTAAACTTGTTTAAAATAATATAGTTAATATTAATATATTACTCATACATCGGTTCTTATAAGGAAATTTTCCTTTATTATCATTTAAAAATTATTTTCCTTTTAATTTTAAAATAAAAGAGTAACTTATGGAACATTTTTTCCACTATGTATCTCTTTTTATTAAAAAAAATATAACTAGAACCACTTTTAAAGTAACCTTATAATACACAAACATTTTAAACATATTGGGAACGTTATAATGAAATAAAAAATTATAAAATTTTAAATAAAATTCCATGGAACCATTTCAAAAGGATAAGAGTGTGAGAAAAGGGGAAATAGGGTACCATGTGTTCCAACCAATTAGGTGAACAAAATGCAATGAAAATTTCCAAAAGATAATCATCAATTATTATTGTTACATTCTAAATCATCCTATAAGGTAACCCTATATATACTTGGGATGGAATCATCTATTGTCATTTCCATTCGTTTTTAAGTCTGTAACCAACTAGAAAGCCTCAACCAGCCTCACCAATGACACAACACATATGGTATCCAATAATATTTTTCAAATAGTTTACATAATTAGGACAAGATGGTATCTACATCTCATCCCAAAAAAAGATTCATAGGACTCTCGTGTATGTAAAAAAAATAGTACCTATGAAATAACTAGCATAAAATTAAAACAATAAGTAAATCTCATCTCAGCACTATCACCCATACAAGAAATAAACCTTACCACGTAACATAAATATGACATGAAATATATGACAACAATAATTCTACTTAGGCCATAGTCAATATCACATCAGTAAAAAATATTATCCTGAATGTGTTATAATATAAAAGGGTGGATAATAGGGTCTAATATATTCACACCCATGAAAAACAATTCAAATATTCCAAACATACCTTCTTTAATAAGGGCTCGGAATCCCGATTGATTTATTTTTTTCACAAAATTCCATTTAAAATAACTCTTCAACATCAAATTTTTGAAATACATTTCCTAAAACATTTCCAAAACAATTCATTAAAACCATTGAAAATACATTATATAACCTACACAAATTTTTCCATAAACCCCCAAAAAATCACATAATAAAACATTCCATTTCAATTCCTAACCCATATAACATCAGGTTTTAACTAAGATGGATTGTTGATAATTTTATTAATACTTATAATTTCATATACCGCTTGAAATACCAAGAACAAACCTCCTTAAAATATATTATAAACTCATTTAAAATATCATATATAATTATTATATAATAAATAATTCATTTTAAGTGACAAAGAACACAATTCTATTCATATTTAATAAAATTAAAATAAATACTTTACTCGGTTCAATGATAATCAATACAGAAGTAATCTCCTTTGATGGGGGATCACAAAATAATCTTCAAGAGGACTTATGAAATCTATTACAAGAATATACCAAATTAAGCTTCTTCCCAAACTCATAAAATCAGTTCCTTCAGCCAATAAATTCACGAGTGAGGTATAAATTGAAGAGAAAAGTGGGATGGGGAAGTTGGAAGAATATAATAAGAGGGAAAGGGACTTTACCTTGTCAAGTATCTCAAAGATGAGGTATGTGTATCATGAGTTGAAGGAAGATAAAGGTAATAAAACCACTATTATACCCTTGTATCATTCTACTAATAGGAGAAGAAAAAGTAGTTTAATCCCCCTTAAATATATCATGGGAATATTTGGAAACATACTAAATTTTTCCTCTCATGAGGTGACCATGACCTGAACCATACTATAGTAACTCACCAAGTAGCTACCAAGAACCTAATGAATACCTGATTCCCTCCCTGGCCCCTTGTTGGTCATTTTAAAGAGTCATCCAGATCAACCAACATGGGCGGAACCACAATGTAGATCTCCCAATTTCCATACCCATGGCCCATCAATGGGGACACGACCACCCAAAATAGCCATCTTTGTGGGGTTCCAACTTATTTTTTTCTCTAGTGGATACCACTCAATCAAAATTAAAAGAGAAATTTTTAGTTCTTGGGAACCAAAATATGGTTCTGTGGAGCTAGGACCCAAAACCCTACATCCACCTGGAATTTCCCAAAGACCAACCAAAACACCTAGGAAACTCCATAATTTAAAAATAAACCTAAATAATGTTAAATTATAAGGCTCTATTGTCGATGTTTTAATAGATGAAGAGTTTATGTTTTCTATTATAGGTATTTTAAATTAGTTTATATAAGATTAAATCGTGTAAGTCACATTCATGACATCTAAAATAATTATCATTTCCAAAATAAAACATCAGTATTTAAAATAGTTGGTCAACCAATTTGAAAGGGATCAAATGTTATACTAGCTGAATTGGAGTTATAAAAAGCCCATAAATATATACTAATTAAAATTCATATTTAATAACCATTCATTGATTACTTTATATTTAAAAAAATACATTACTATAGGGTTACCCAAATGATTATATTGAAATAATTCAAGCTGTTATTAAATTCATTATGAAATTGTGTGTACGTCATATTGTTATATACTCATATTCATATTATTATTTTTTAGCTATATATCTTATATATAGTTTATAAAAAAATTAATTTATTATATCCTCTTATGTAAATCATGAATTCCAATCATAGAGATGAATAGATGAGTAATTTTAGGCTTTTTGAAAGATTTCCTCTAAAGAAGGCTTGGATATTCAATGATTACAATATTAATAGTTGTATTTTTTATAAAATTGATCACAAATAATTCTTAAAAACTAAAAATATTTCACTATTTAAACATGAATATGTAGGATAGTATGGATATCTAGTTGAAATTTTAAAAATATACTATAGTTTTCAATTTTTAGTGATGTTATTCAAATGAGTGTCAATCAAAATTAAAATATGTATTGTGAAATAACTATTAAAATTTACTCCTATAAAATTCTCTTACATGATAGATATTAGTTAAGGAGAATAGAATAATCCATTTATTATCCAATTATAGAAAAAATTCAATAGTTTGTAGATGATAATGTATATAATGATTGGTGTGTTTTTAAGATTTAAACAAGAGAGTCTTGTATCATATAGTTGATAAAGTATAAGTACTATTTTATGACAGCAAATCTCACCAACAATGAGAAAATACCCAATTTTACCTTAATAAAATTGAAATAGTATATCACATAATGAATATTAAATTTAAAAAAACTATTTTTATCAATTTAATTTGATAATAGTGTAGATAATACTGGTGAATAAAATTATCTATATAAACTAGATATTTTTCTATATCACCCATAAATAGTAATACGGGTTTTATATTTTCAATGTTTGTGCTTATTAATTATATTAATATTTTATCCATTATTATTTTACTATATAAATATCAATTCTAAAAAATTTTATAGCTCATTTCATCGATTACTTTACCATTATATTTTTTATACATCTAAAATAAAATATCTTTTTAATAGTTAATAATTATTTTACACATGACTTCCTATAAAAAAATTTCATATTCAAATTAATTGGAAATATAGGATTAATGATGGTTACTAATAGATAATTAATTAAATTTTGCATTCTATAGGATGAAAGTTATTTTTCTATAAGTGATTACCAGCATTGTATCTCATTCTGCAAAGATAAATCCTAAACTAAATCCATGAAAATTGTGAAATAAATAAAATCGTTAACTATTTTATGTGAATAATGTTACATCATGGTTATTTATTTTTCATGTCTTGGTTACAACTATAAAAAAATAATGAGGGGGTTTTATTTTTTTATAACTTTTCAAAACTAGAACTAATTAATTTTTATTCAGTAATTAAATTTTCTAAAAATTAAACAAATCACAAATTTTTTAACTTTTTTCTTTTAGATGGTTTATCTTATCACATATAAAAATAAAGAGAAATATTAGTTTTAATATTTATAATTTTTATTTTGTTTCAAATGGTTTTTATTCTAAAATAATTGAAATATTTATTTTTAATTATTGATATTTTATATGATGTAATTTGTATTTATTTTAGAATTGTTTTACTTGTTTTTGATTGACTATGATTTTTAATTAGTGAATAATTATTTCCCATTTTATGCATTTTTAATTGGGATAGTTGTAAGGTAAATGTTTTTTTATATTAATTGATAAATTTTAAGTGAATGATTTCATTTGTATGAATAGGGTTAATGGTTTCAGGGAAAAACAATTTAAATAATATATTTTTGGTTTATTGTTTTTTTATTTAAAATTTCCTTAGATTCAACTATCTTTATTGTTTATTTTTAACATTTATTCAAAAACGATATTTAAATTTTTATCTGATATAAGATTTTTTTGGTAAGTTTTGTTTATTATGAGGATATACATAGTGATAGAGTATATGCGATAGCAGTGGAGTTAATGAAGTGATGGATATGATAGTTTAGGATAAATGTTGATTTAATTTACATTATTTGTACAGAAAATAGTGTGATGGTGTTTTTCTTTTAATTGACTATGATATCTATGGATCATGGCTTAATTTGATGTATATATTAGTCTACATTTTTATTTTGTAGTATATTTTTTATATTTCAAAATTTATTATTTTTCTAATTTTTTTAATAATATATTATTCATTTATTTGTTATTTTCTCATTTTTATTAGTGGTTTATTATAACTATAACTAAAAAATTTAGATATTTTTTTCTCTAAATATTTCAAAAACTCCACCACCATATCCTTTTGAAGAAATTAAATTTTTTAAAAAAATAATATTAATACATTTGAAATGTTATTAAATGAACAGAAAACTTCTTCAATATGGTAAAAATTGACCCTTATTAAAAACATCTAAATTGAACTAAAACACAACAAAAATATTGTTAATATTGATATACATTTTTGTATTATTAAACCATAATTAAATTGACTTATATTGTTTTAATCCACTTATAATCACAAAGAAAAAACTATTATACCCTATTTTTTAATGGGTTGGTATGAGACTAATTGGAATTGTAATAAATTTCTCTTGAATAAAATCATTACTACCATGAGAAACACTTATGAGTGCACTTCTAAAATGAAATGGTTTTTTTGGTTGAGTAATCATTCTCAACCACATTACTCTATATGATAAAATTAATAAAGAATACACATTTACTCCCTAATAATGTTTCTTACCAATGGGGTAAATATTATCATTCAATTTTGTGAGCAACCTATATATGATATTGGAATAATTAAATAAAAAATTTATGAATTTTGAAAGATAATAAATTGGTGAAATATGAATAAAACAATTAAATATAGATTATTTTGGTGTAGTAATCATATTTTTTGAAGATATATTCTATTGATAGTAATAAATGTGTGGATTTTAAAATAATATGGGTATTTTAGAAACATTATGAATATTATTTTATTATTGAAGTTATTAAGGAGAATGTAACACCTATATATTATATGAACCATTTTTTAAAATAAATTATTTTTCTTTGATTTCTAATGTTGAAATATACACCAATTCAAACTTTTGTTATATTCTACACCAAGGTTATCTTGTTCTACATGCAATACAGACTTGGATTGCATTACATGCAATACTGAGAACAAAACAAAATTTTATTATTATTATTATTTAAATCAGATAGTAATAACCTATCCATTATAATTATTAATATTAATAACTACTTTACAATATTATTTATAATAGTTTTATAAAAAATATAATATATTGATAATAAAACATATAATTTTTTGTTAAAGTCCTTATATGTTTGAAAATACTATTTTCTCAAGTGAACTACAATGAAAAGTAACAAAAATTAATTTTATAAAATAATTGAAATTTAATTCTATAAAATAAAATTCATTTTTTAATAAATAATGTAAAATTTAATTTATGGTGAATTTGTGGGATATTTTTTAAAAAACATCATTTTTTTGGGTAGATAGTGAAATATAGTGAATTTTAATTCAAATTTTCATTTTATTCTAATTTATATATATTTTTTAATTGAATTTTAATTTCTTTTTAAGGTTTAATAAAATAAATTGTATATAATTTAATATAATTTAGTTCATTATAACCAATTTCACATTGAAATTGGATATAAAAACATTTCTAACTTTTAAACATTTTTGCATAACAACATATTGTTGGCACATGTCAATGGGATTAATTTTAAATTAATTTTAGACACATATACATTTAGAATTTAGAATAATGGATTCCATATTTTGAATAAGAAAAATTTATAATTTATAATATGTTAATGATACAATTTTACCAAAATTATTAGTGAATGTTATTAAAATTAATTAAAGCAATTAATGTAAAAATGAGTTAACTTAATGGTGAATATTTAATTTTATAGGTCCAAATGAACTAAAAACCTCTGAAAATTCCATTTTATGGAGATATTTAGACCAATTACCCTCTTGGATCTGAAATTGAATATTATTATGGGAACTTGATGTAAGGGAGAACTCTCAAAAGTGTTTTCCTTTTATATTTAAAATAATGTCACTCCTCCTCGACTATAAAAGTGAATTCAAACACATAAATTTTTCACAAAAATAAATCCCTTGGGCTTGTAAAACCTCTAAAAAATATCACCCAAATTTTCATACCTTAATCTTATAAATATTCCATTGGTAAAAATCACACTAAGGATGCCCTTTGGTGAAAACTAATAGGAGTTACCCAAAGAATAGGTAACATCCTTCCACATGATATTTTCTTTCATTTCCATTAACCACACCCTCAAATATTCTAATTCCATGACTATATAATAAATTAAGTATCCTCAATATTCCTAGATTTTTTATTCTAATGTTTTGACCTAAACCTTTACACACTACCATTAAATAGGTAATGAACTTACCTTCCATGTCTACGGAAGACTACCTCCTTGCGAAGCAATGTTGTTCATTTTTTCATTTACCACCACTCATGGTTTGAAATTATGATATAAATATAATTTTTATGTATTATATGTAATATTTAATATGTATTTATAATTTTATAATTATTTTATAACACACAATATAATTATTTATAATTTTTTTTAAATACGGTAACTTCATTTGTGAATGTGTGGACTGCCACCTCTTCAATGTGATGTGATTCATTCACACTTTATATGTAAAGTAATAAGGATGGATTTATTGAAATTATATGATAAATATGAAATAATAATTAAAATTTAATTATAGTATATAGAAAGATATATATTTATATAATTTAAATTATTAATTTTCAAACCACCGTAAAATGGAAATAGTTTTCATGCGTACGTACGGCGTATAATCTCTTTGAATGGGGTATTTAATTTTTTATATATATAATTTATATATTATTAAAAAATATATATACTGAATATAAGTAATATTTATATCATGTTATAAATTTTTTTTATAATTAAATCATGATCTAATTAATAGGATAAAAAATAACAAGTCAAAACATAGATGAACAACTATGATGATATTACTCGAAACGTAACATTAAAATAGAATTGTTAATAAATGTATAATATAAATATATAATAAAATCATTAATAGTATTATATATAATAATATTTTTATGTGTTATATTTATATTAAACTTATATTTATTATACATAAGTTTTGTATGAGTACGAAAATAGTCAAAACACAAGGTAAATGTTTTCTCATCTCACTTTTATTTCTATGAGGTTTAAGCCTTATTATCCACTCATGTCTATTATGTGGAGTATATAATTCCGAATAATATTTTATATAATTCTTATCCTTACATTTATGAGTTTTAATTTTACATGTTATGATCTCTCTTTTTTGGGTTTTATGTTTGAAAAGATACCAAATTGAAAAAATAATTTTGTCTCAATTTTCCTTATTTGAGACACATGTCATGTAATGCACCTATATTCCTCAATGAGGTGTATAAGCTGACCTTTGAAATTTTATATCCTGAATATCTTTATTTTCATTATATTTAAATAATCATTTATTTTCATTTTTCTATATGGGGAGTTTGATTAAAAGTTACCAATGTGGTAAGTGTTTATTGCAACAATATCATCATTCATCGGTAATGTTTTTTATTATGCTACCAATGATGAAATATTATCATCCATATCTTATGAAAACTTGTTATTTTTCCTATATTGTTGTTATTACAGATGTATTCATGTAACATTACAATTATCTACTATTTTTTAATTATTATAATTAAGAAAATAATTTTAAGAAAAATTGACCATGTTTCTCTCTTCGGTCAGAACTCAGTTTTTTTTCGAAAAATAATTTTTTTTAAATAAATGATATCTTTTTCTCACTTTTAATGAAAAATTATTTTAAAATTTTTTATGGTTTTCAAACATTCTATTATAATTATTAAAGGCTACATTCATAGAAAATAGATTTCAAGGTTGTTTTTTATATAAAAAAATTCAAAGAAGAAGGGATATTTTCATCAAAATATTTTATTAAAATATTTTTCGAGGTTATTTTCCATATAATATGACATCCATTGGTTTTAATCAATAATTTCAAGGAAATGATGTAAATTTCCCATTCATATTATTCTTTGAATGTTTTATTTTTGATTTAATGAGCTTTATGAAACCCATATCTCTCTAAAATGTTATATTTTATTGAAACCCATTTATCATTCATGAGTTATATTCTTATGAAACCTATTTATTTTAATGTGTTATGATTTTATGAAAAGATTATTAAAACTATCTATTTTCTACTATTTATAATATGATTACATGGTTGTGATACCCATTTCATTTTATGGTTTATGATATGATTTTTTATGATCTTATGGAAGACATATGTATGGTTTCATTATAATATGGGAGGGACCTATATATCCCTCCAATGCATTGGTTAAATAATTATATCTCATGAGATTGACATGTTCAGAATAGGGAGTGAACTCAGTCAGGTAAAATACATTTTCCACTAATATGTTCTTTAGAGTGAACCTTGACTACTTGTATGGTAATGTGACTGAACCATTACTTCAAAGATGGTATGGGGAGTGAAACCATACTATTAAGATATCCATGGAAGGGATTCCTTGACAACTATGGAAATCATTTTATATTCTTATTTTTCTGCCAAAATTCCATGTCATTTTCCTATGTTACACTTTCATGTATTATTTTCTTTATTCCCTTGTGATTCATGTCTTATAAAGTACCAATATATATTCCATGATTCATGTTTGTGACCTTTGATATATAGGGTATGATCTTATAATATTATGGGAACCTTATCATTCCCTTTTGCTCATGTTTATACTTGCATATTAAACTTTTTTACCCTTGATGAGAATCATAGATCCCCCTATTTTATATTTCCTTTCCTAGGATATGAAGATATGTATTATGTATGATGTTTATAAGAATGGTTATAGTCATTAATAACCTAGTGGGAGGTAATTTATCTCACTTATGTAGTAGTGTTTAGGTTTCCATGTTTCCAAAGGAACTAAACTAATAAGATCTTTGTGCATATATTTGTGTAATAAATTAAGTATTCCACCAAAAAATGATCTTAATTTAATAAATAGAAAGGGAGGTTCGGTATAGATAGAATCAAATAAATAGTTTAGTTAACCTTTAGAAACTAGGATGAGAAATATAACCTTAGTGAGGACCCTAAGGATATGTATCTAAGTATAAGTCTAAGGAAAACTCAAAGAATATGAAAATGTCCTGAAATTGTGGTAAAAGATAATGTGATTGGTTTCTTATGAATACATGAATTTCTAGATATTACATGTGGATTCGGCACTTGAAAGCATATACAAATGGGTAACAACCCTAAATACGCTATATTGAGCGAGACTCGATTAGAAACTCATGCACAAAAATAGGCCTTGTTTCACACCTGGTTCAACACACTTAGGGGATATGCATTGGGAATTCACAAACTCTTACTGAACCATCATGAATTACTAAAATATTTATGTTCTATGAATAAACAAGGATACATATAAGGTGTCATTTATTGATGATCATGTCATTATTTATTCATCTTATAAGTGGGTTTTCTTTAATATATGGTTCCAAAATGTGATAAATATTTATTACTCTATGATTTTTGGTTTTAATTAATTGATGCAACCCAAATGAACCAAGTTAATAGTGACTGTGATGGAAAATGAAATGATTTTTCTCCTGAGTATCTGAATGCTGAGGGAGTTAGAATGAAAATTATCATTATTATGCTCACCCTAATTTCTTAAGCTATGAATTGTGTTGTGTTTCCAAATGAGCAAAGGAGGGAAACAAAAATCGGTTGAGTCCTTTAATATTAAAATTTAACCTTCCTTTAATGTGTCTTCCGATCCACACTTTATTGAAAAATTTAATAGTAACACTAAAAAAATATTATCTATTCTCTAGTATTCATAACATGAGAATGTAATTATGAATATTTATTAGTTTGAAGGATAAACAAACCTATGGGGACTCTAATAAAGAATACGAGGAATCAAGATGAAATTGAAACCATGGATTGGGATGAGTTTGAAAAAATATTTTTAAATAATACATTCCAAGTATTCTTCATAAAAATATGGAGAAATATTTCGGTTATTTAATATAATTGGATGATGAATCTATTAGTACCTAAGAGGATAATTTCACAAGACATGAAATTTATTCTTCTTGTATTATTATCCAACTCTAAAGTAATGTTCATAGGTCCTTCAGTGTCTTAAATAAAAGTATTAGAAGGTTTTTTTCCATAAGAGACTATAGTGTCTCTGAAGAGACTATGCATTGTGAAATCAAGGTTGAAATGGATATTGGTGTCAAATATAAATCTCATGGGTTTGATAAGAAAAGTAAGATAGAGATCAATGGAAAATATAAAAACCATAAAGAGAAGAACATGAGATTTCCATTATGTTATTTGTGAGAAAATAATCATGTAGAAAATTTTCTTTAAGGGGAATAATAAATATTTTATGTGAATAAGGGAGGGGCATCGATAATTTGATTACCTATGTGATAGGAATAACTCTTCTAAGAAGTGAATTGATAAAAAACTACACAGAGTGCACCACCCCCGCATTAGTGCTATCAGTGTAAGGAGAATTGGAATTATGATAACCAGGGCCCAAATAAGAAGGTTAATGATAATGATCAACCTCATCAACATCTTAAGCCAAGGGAAAAAAGGAAATCTAATGAAATCGAAATTTTTGAGGAATGATGAGATAATGACATGGTGAAGGGTACACATAATAATCACTCAATAACTGCAAATGAATTATTTTATTCTAGATCTACCCACTCATTCATATCTAAAGTATTTTTTTAATGGTATTATGATCACACAAAAATTATTAGATATAGAATTAGTAGTGAAAATACTTAAGTGTGTGATGATTGCATCTCAATCATATGATTCCTCTCTGGTTGAAATTTTTGGTAATGTGCTTCCTAAAAATATTTTCATGCTTCCTCTAGTTTAATTTGATGTCATCTTAGGCATGGATTGGATTTATTCCATAAATACCGCATCAATTGTCGATGAAGGGAAGTTATGTTTGATATTAAAAACTAAATTTTTATCATCTACCAATGTAACAATAATTATAAACTTCTTATAGGGATTACATCTAGTGTATGATTCTTAATTCCCATTCAGAAGGGTTGTTTTTATCAAATGATTAGGGAGAGAATTAAAATCAATGATATGATGGTTTTTTGGGAATTTTTGGATGTCTTTCTGGAAGAGTTACCTAGTCGTCCACCAAAACATGAAGTTGAGTTATCGATAAAACTCAAACATGGTTCCAAACCAATTTCAAATACTCCTTATATAATGTCCCTAATTGAGTTATAGGAATTGAATTTGAAATTCTAATAAAATCTTGATAAGCGATTCATTTGGCCAACAGTGACACCGTGGGGTGAACCTGTTCTTTTTGTGAAAAAGAAATATGGATCAATGTGAATCTATATTGATTATATAAAATTAAAAAAATATCATGATCAAGAACAAGTATCCTCTTCCCCATATTTATGACTTGTTTGATCAAAATCATAGAGCTCAATACTTTTCCAATATTTACCTTCATTATGGATATCATCAATTGAGGCTCAATTAAGAAGAAGTAGATGATATATAATTTTTTATAAAGTATAGACAATATGAATATATATTTATGCCTTTTGGTATTAATAATACCCATGATATCTATATATATTTGACGAATAGAGTCTTTAAAGACTACCTCGCTTAGTTTGTGGCAGTCTTTATAGGTAATATCGTTATCTATTCAAAGATAAAGGAAGAGTATAAAGGAATCTTAAGACATTTAATAAAGACCCTAATGAATCATAAAAGCTATGAAAAATTAACAAAGTATAAATTTTGGCTATTATAGGTCTCATTTTCGGTCATATAATATTAAAAGTGGGTATAGTAGGAGAACAATAAAATAATGAGGATATTAAATGTTTTCCAAGACCAACAATGGTGATAGAGATACATAGTTTTCTTGTTTTAACTGGATATCATCAATGGTTACTGGATAATTCCTCACATATTTCTAGTCCTCTAACCATGTTAACTTAGAAGGGTTCCAAGTTCCTCAGGACGGATTAATGTGAGGTCAATTTCAAGGAACTGAAGAGAAGGTTAGCCTGCGGACTCATGCCTACATTACCCTATAGTGGATAAGGGTTTGTAATCTATAGTGATGCATCAAAGAAGTTATTGGGATGTTTTCTCAACTTGGATAACATGGTCACATTCTATTCAACAGGACAGGTTATTATTTTTTAGAAAAATTACCCAAATCCTGATTTCAGTCAGCAATGGTAATTTTTCCAACAAATATAGGGTCGCATTATCATTATGGGGAAAAGTATGATATATATACTAATCCTAAAATTTTTAAATATATATTGACATAGAAGCAGTTGAACAGGCACCAGAATAGATGGTTAGATATAATAATGGTTTTTTACAGCTCAATACAATACCACCATGTGAAAGTAAACAAGGTGGTTGATGCTTTGAGTCAAAAGGATCATACTAGATTATCCATTATGAGGAATAAAAAATATACAATAATTATGGATTTGAAAAGGATGGATCATAAAATCATAAAATAAGGGGAATAATCTTATCTTTCTCTGTTGATTTTTCAACCTTCTTTCTATGTGAAAATTAGAGAAGCGTAGAAGGAAGATATGGATCCACAAAAGAATTTTAGAAATATACCTAATTTTATCCATGATTTTTATTGAATTATAAGGATGAATAACCATCTATGTTTTCTATCAATACCATATTTTATAGCATATCTTTTAGAGTAATGTCATATTTCTTCATTTTTTATTCATCGTGGAAGTACAAAGATGTATTGACACTTTAAATAATACTTCCAGTGTGATGGAATGAAGAAATATATCGTGGTTATTGTATATTGGTGCTTGGTATGCTTGAATGTAAAGGTTAAAAGGAAAAATTATATGTGTATGTTTCATCAATTTCCCATACCAAAATGGAAATAGTAGAACATCACTTTGTATTACGTCATTGGACTCCCCCCCCCCAAATATATTAAGGGACTAATGTTTTATGGTAGGTATTAGATAACCTTACTAAGTAAGAAAACTTAATTTCTTTCAAAGAATAATTAACTCTAGATGAAATTTATTAAATACAAATTAAGTAAGTGGTAAGGATGTACTGATTACCACATTCTATTGCGTCTGATCGGGGTATATGGTTTACCTCAATGTCATGGTGTTGTATTTAGCAAGAACATGAAACAAAATTGAGTTTCAACAATTCTTATCATGTTCAGAAATATTATTATTATAAAAAAACTCCAATCCCTAGAGGATATGTTTAGATCTTATTCTATGGGTTTTAAAGTTATTTGGGATCAACAAACTCCTCTAGTTTAGTTTTATTACAACAATAGATTTCCCTCAATCATTCGCATGGCTCTTTATGAAACCCTTTATGGAAATAAATGGCGATATCTAGTGTGATGGGATGAAGTTAGATAAACAAAGATATTGGGACCATAGATCACTAAAGAAATGGTACAGAAGGTTCGAGTCATTCAGAAGTATATCATGGAAACTCAAATTTATCAAAAACAATTATGATGATAACTGGCGACATGATCTATAATTTGAAGTTCATGAGAAAGTGACTCTAAAAATTTCTTAAGGGAAGAATGTTATGAGATTTTGGATGAAAGGTAAAATAATACCCAAGTATATCAGTCCATTTAAATTTTCTGATCGTATCAGGATGGTAACCTATCTCTTGGAACATCCTTCTAATATCTCTCAACTCGATGATGGGTTCCATATATCTTTCCGGATGGAGCACGTACCAAACCCTTCACATGTACTAAATTTATAGGTTACATCAATGGATCATGATTTGTATTACGAGTAACAACTAGATGAAATTATAGATCATATAGATATAGTTATTTGAAATAAAAACATTCATCTAGTTAATGATTTTTTTGAAGAAATTGATAGCTAGAAGAAGATATGTGGGAAATTAAGGATACAATGAGGTTTAAGTATTCACATTTGTCTGTATTAGAATGACCAATTTCAAGGATGAAATTTATCTTTAAGGGGTTAGAATGTAACACCCTGAGTTTTATGAACCTTCTTTGAAATTAATTAATTTTCATTTATTTATTAAGTTTAATTCTACTCTAATTGATTTTTTTTAATTCTAGAATAAGATAATCTTTCTTCAAACCCAATACCGACTTGGCTTGCATCATAAGCTACATTGAGTTTCATTGAAACACAATTTTGTTATTGTAATTATCTAAATGATATTTATATAACCTAGAAATTAAATAAAGTAATTTGAATCATAATAAATAATTTTAATTTATTATTTATTCTGGTTTTGTAACAAAATAAATCATGTTGATAATAAAATATATCATATTTTTGGTAATGTCCTTATATGCTAGAAAATTCTATTTTCTCAAATAATCAATTATGAATAATAATAAATATAATTTTAGAAAATTTTATAAATTTAATTGGATAAAATAAAATTAATTTTTTAATTAATAATTTCATAATTAATATAATGAGATTTTTGGGTATTTTTCTACAAAACCTCATTTTTTGGTGAATAGAAAAAATACTGAATTTTAATTCAGAATTAATTTTTCGTTAAATTTATTTATATTGTTAAACTATATTTTAATTTTTTTTAAAAGTGAAATTATATCAATTTAACACCAATTAATCCAATTTATTTCATTAGAACCAATAACTAGTTGAAATTGGATATGGAAATATTTTAAACATTTTCACTTAAAAAACCGATGTTGGGGCACATTTGCAGGATTAATTTGAAATTAATTTTTGATGAATATGTTTTTAGAATATAGTAAAATGTATACCATATTTGGAGTCATAAAAATTTATAATTTATACTAAGGTAAAATTAGTTTCAATTAAAAATATTAGTGAACATAATAAAAACTAGTTATTGTGATTAAGGTAAAAATGAGTCTACTTAATGGTTAATCTTTAATATTAAAGGCCCAAATGACCTAAACACTTGTCAAAAATTCATTTTATGGTTATATTTAAATAGAGTACTCTTTTTTATCTAAATTTTTTAATTATTATATCCATATTATTTCTATTAGACCTGTTAATAGTGTTTTCCTTTTATATTTACAAGTATATCACTCCTCTTTTACTATAAAAGGAAACTCACACCCTCACATATTCACACATCTCATGACCTTTGGATCATCCAAAATATTTCAAAATATCCTCTAAAAATCCCTCACATAATATTAGAAGCATCCCACTGGGCTGAAATCCATCTAAGGAAGCCCTTTGGTGCAGACCAAGATGAGTTACCCAAAGAAGAGGTAACATCCTTCCACAAGCTCTTTTATATTATTTTCAATCCCCACCCCCTATAATCTTATTATTACATGATTATATAATAAAAATAATATCCTTAGTACTATATGATTTTTTTATTCTATATTATGGGACAAAAATACAAACCATTCTGTAAAATGAGTAATGAGCTTACCATTCGTGTGTATGGTAGACTACTGCCTCATGAAATGTTGTCGTTCATTTTTTATTTTCCACCACCCACGGTTCATAATTATGATGGAAGAATATTTTATTTTCTACATATGATATTAATTATTTATTTATTATTAAATATTTATTATATAACACATGAAATCATTATTTCCATTTTGTAAATATGATAACTTCGTTTGTGGATATGTGGACTACCACATCCTCAAAGTGATGTGATTCATTCACACATTACATGGAATGTATTAAGGGTGGGTTAATTGGACTTATATGATATATATCACAAAATATTTATCTATAAATAATATTATATACATATATACATATATTTCATTTAAATTCTTCATTTCAAAATGACAATAAAATGCAAATAATGTTTATTCATATGTACGGCCTACCATCTCCATGAATGGTGTATTCTATTTTCAATTTATAACTTGTATAGATTATTATAAATATTAATATACTAAATATATATTATATTTATATAATTTTTCATTATTTAAATAAGTAAATCATGATCTAAGTAAGGGATCAAAAATAACAAGTCAAAACATATAATAAAAACAAAGATGATATTAACTTAAATGTAGCATTACCATGGAATTGTTAATAAACAGGAAATATAAAAACATAAAAAAATAATATATGGTATTTTTTATAATAATATGGTAATTTTTTATTTTTATAATAAACTTTTATTTATTATACATGAATATTGAATAAGTACAATGTGAGTCATGACATTAGGTAAGGGTTTTCTCATCTCAGTTTTATTATGGTGAGATTTATTCCTTATTCATTGCTCATTTCATTCATGTGGTATATATACATCCCAAGAATATATTATATTATTATTATCCTAAAATTTATGGGTATTTATATATAAATTTTATGATCTCTCTTCCATAGGGTTTATGTTTCTAATGATACCAAATTGGTAAAGTAATATTTTCTCAATTTTACTTCTTTGAGACCCATGCCAGGTTATGAACCTATATTCTTTTATGAGGTGTATACACAGACCTTTCACATGTAATATCATGATTATAATAATTTCATGATATTTTATACTTCATTTAATTTTATTTTATTTCATGGGGATTATGATTCAATGTTCTCAAAGTGGTAATAGTTTATTGCAACAATCTCAACATTCATCGGGGTTTTTTATGATTATTTTTTCCTTGATGAAATATTATGATCCATCTCTTAAGAACACTCATTAATTTTATTGTCCTATAGTTATTAAAGATATCGTTATATATTAGTACCATTTTTCACTCATCGGTACTTAATGTAGTTAATAAAATATTTTTATGAAAATGTTACCTTATTTGTCTCTTTGGTTGAAAATCAGTTTTATTCAAAAAATCATGTTTTCGGAAATGTTTAAAAAAATATTTCAAAATGATATATTAAGATAATTTTAAAGAAAAAAGGATTTTCCATATTTTTTATGGTCATTAAATATTACTTTATATGTTTTTAAAACTATTTTCAAAGAAAAAGGTTTCAAAATATTTAATGTTTTCAAAAGATGTTTTCAAAAAAGAATGCATTTTTTCAAATAATATTTTTAAAAGAATTTACCAAATTATTTTTCTTCTAATATCACATCTAATGGTTTTACATAGGAATTTATGGGAAATGATCTAATGTATCCATTAATATTATTCTTTGAATGTTTTATGTTTTTATGGCATTATGTTTGTGAAACCCATTTATCTTTCATAAGGTATATGTTTATGAGACCTCTTTCTCATTCATCAGATATATTCTTATGAAACCTACTTATTTTTATAATTTATTATTTTATGAAATGATTATGAAACCTATTTACTTTCCTTAGGTTATGATATTATTACATGTGCATAAAACCCATTTCATTTCATGAGCTACGATATGATTATTTATGATGTTTTGGAATATGTATGTATGATTTCATTATGAGATGGGTGGGACCTATATCTCCCTCTAATTCATTGGGTAAATATTTATATCTCGTGATATAGACATGGTTGGAATGGGGATTGAACTTGATTCGATAAAGGACATCGTCTACTAAGATGGTCTTGGGTGAAAAACTTCACTACTATACCATGACTACAAATATGGCATAGGGAGTGAACCCATTCAACTAATCTATCCTTATAAGTGATTCCTTAACTACTATTGAACTCCTTTTTTGTGCTTGTGTGTTTTCTTAAATTCCATGTCTTATTCCTATGTTATTTGTTCATGTCTTGTGCACTTGACTCCATTAAGATTAAAGTCTTATAGACTACCAATATGTATGCCATGATTCATGTTTACGATATTTTCTATATGGGGTATGATCTTATAATTTTATGTCCACTTTCTCATAAAAATTTTCTCAGGTTAATGCTTACATATATTCCATTTTTACCCTTAATGAGTATATGATCTCACCCATTTTTATATTTCCATTCCTAGGTTATGAAGATATGTATTATGTATGATGTTTATAAGAAATATTCCATTCATTTAGAACATAGTGAGAGAAAATGTAGCTCACTTATATATCAGCATTTATATTTCCATATTTTCCACAAAAATTAACTAAAATGGTCTTTGGGATTTTATTTGTTTAATTCATTAAGTATTCCACAAAAATGATGTAATTTTAATGTATTAAAAAAGATGGTGGATATAGTAAAAATCTTTCATGTAACATTATTGAAAAGTTTTACAATAATGAATAGATATTAAATGTTTCTAGTAAATTACTCACAAGTTTTGTGTTACATAAATTTAATTGAAATTCCTATTTCTAGTTAATGAATAGTTTTAGTAGATGTAAATGATTAAAATTTGGAAGATAATACTGGTAAACATTAAATAAAAACTAAAATTTTTCTTATAAATAATGGTTTATATGATAATTCACTTATAATGATGGATGATATTTGGAAAAGAACTATGAGAAACACTATCCAAAAATCTTTACTAATTTTATGAACATTGGATGAGTACTCTCTCACTATATATTTGTTTTATTATTAATGAAAAAATAGTGTGTATAAGCTATTAAATAAAAAGGGTTGTTATGTTGATTATATAATTGGTAATATATCTGATAGGGAGTTATGTTTTTAAGAAAAAAATGATCTTAGTTTGAAGAATAAATTGAGTTTTATATATTATAGATATTTAATTTGATTTATAGCATTGAGAATTGATTAATTCTTATTTCATAATATAATGTGAATTCATAAGTAGGTGTGAAGATGATTAATTAATATTTCCTAGTATGATTTAAATGATATTTCAATATTTTGTTACATGGAAGTATAATTACATATTTGTAAATAAAGTAAGATCATTATAGTGACACCTAAATGATCATTAATATTCTTGAAGAACCTTGTAGTGATTCTTGGATAATTATTATGAGTCATGGTTGATCTTTATAGAAATGCTTAAAAGATAACTAAATTATCACGAAACTACAAAACATTAAAATTATTATGATATTATTAATTATTGTTAAAGATTATAGTTGAATATTAATATTTAAATTACATATATGAGATTTATGAAAAGTTTGTAATTTTATAAAATTATAGTTCATTTTGAACTTTTTATGTATTATTGAATTGAAAAATTCATACCTAAATAAAGATTTATTGATAACATACATAATATGTAAGATAATAGTTGGTTAGAGATATCTATAACATAGATTAATATAACTTAATTTTGAAATAATTCATATAATACTAGAATACGTAATAAATATATGTTTTCTAAGAGATAATAGTTAAATTTGGTTCCAAAATATATTATGTATTTAGAAGATTCATAACATTAAAATGAGTTTGTATGAAGATATATATGTATGAACTGTGTATTTCAATAAATATTTAATATATAATTAGATAATACGTAATAGAGAATCGAATTTTTTGAAGGTCTTGTAAGTGGGAATAATGATGGAAGTATAAAAAGTATTTATAATATTAGTTTTCATTGATAAAATTGATTATAGTATACCAACATTTGTATTAAATTAACTGTATTTTAATTTTTTTATTAATAAAAGAAAAACTTGAATAAAACTGATATGATTTCAAAAATATATATAATTAGATATCTTTATTATTTAAAAATAAATGTTTAATTTGAATATTTATACATATTATGATATATATATTTATTATATAAAATAAATTTACTAAAAATTTATAATTAGTTTTCCATATAGTTTGGTTAATGTAGTATTATATTTAATTGAATTTGAAATGAGTTATATATTGTGTTCTTGGATATATTATTCATAAGAATATTATTGCTTCATTTTTTTTTACTGTAGTCACTATTAAATGATAATACATTTCTACTTTATGATAGAGATATAGAGAGAGTTTCTGAGGGGTTATGGATATAATTAGAAAAGAATAATAAAACCAATATCTGTATCAAGATGATTGAAATGGTTTAAATATATTGTGCTCTTGAATAAATTTTTTAAGTTTCATGTATATACATATATTTAAAAAATATGATGTTTATTATTAATCAAAATAATTTTTATTAAATAAGTTTGGATATGATGAAATTCATATATTACAGGCTGAAGATCAAGAATATGTTTAAGGGGAGTAACTCTATCAACTTTTATAGCACCATAACTTGTAAAATAAAGGAGTGAATCTTATAACATTAATCGGTTGAGTGTATAAATTATAGATATTTTTTTATTTATAATTTTTCAAGGACGAAATCAACCATTTTATAATAAACTTTTTTTTAAACCATACCATACAAAACATTGATGTAATCTTCTAAATTACAGAAGGAATAATATAAAATTTTGTTTTCCTGTTACATTTTCCTTCATTATTGAGTAAAATTTTAATTATTTAAAATATTAAAAATATCAATTAAGTCATGTAATTATAAATTTTAGTTTGTAGAAAACTCATAAAAATTGAAAAAGTTTATTCAACCCCCACCCCTCTGATTTTTTTCAACACACTCTTGAAGGGTACATCATATAGGTTTATTAATTTAATATCATTATTTTTTTATTTATTACTATGTTATATGGTGGTTATATAATGTGAAATAGACTTGTTATAAACCATCATGAGTGGTTATGTGATGGTATTACAAACTATTAATGACCTATAAAATTAATTATCCATGTAATTTTAGGACAATTGTATAGTTTAGTTTAGTTTTAATCACAAATGTGTGGACTAAGTGACTTTTAAAAAAGCTCAAAAATTTTAAAATCATATCAAAAATATAAATTTGGGTTTTAAAATTTGTTTTAAATTAATAATGTGATTTAAGATAACCTCATTTTTATAATCTACCTTTATATCAAAAAACAAATTATCAAATTTTTTTAATTATATTACATGTTAATGTATTTTATTCCATTTATTGTGATTAATTTTTCTAAAATAAATTTATGCCTTGACTAATGTGTTAGTTACTTTTTAAATTTTGATGTGGTTTTGGTTGTAATTATTGTTTAGTTAGTAATGTCAAGGAATAACTTAATATTTTCATATTTTTATAGGATAACCATGAATTTGGTGTTTTTTATGATGTATCTATGATCATTGAATTATATCAGGTACTTTGGGAAATAAATCAAGTAATTATATAGTGTTGTAACCTTCTTAATTTTATTTAGTTGTATGGTTGTATTATTAGTGAAAAAAGGTTACTCTAATAATGTTGAGTCACTATAATTAATTATGTGGTTGTCTTGTTTTTTTTTTCAATTTGTAATGTGATGGAATATAATTTAGGTTTTGGTAAAAAAAATTCTATAAATTAGAGAGTGGAGGAATTTTTTAAGTAAATTGAACCTTATATTTATAAATAAAAGGTGTATAATCATATAATTTTCATTAAAATTTATTTTGATGGTGAAACCTTGTGTAATAATGGTTTATTTAAATGGTATAAGTTTATTTTAAGAGTTGAAAAGGATAAATATATATTTTTAGTGTTAATAAATGAAAATTTTGAAAAACATGTTTTAGAAGTGTCTAGTATAGTTATCTTAAATAGTAATGGAAACCATGATGAATGAAAATTTATATACAATGATTGGTCCAAATTAATGGAATGGTTAGTTTCATTAATTGGAATTTGTAAATGGGGATCTAGTTACTAGGAATTTTCATCGCCAATATTATAAAACCATATAACAAATCATGTGTAACACCCCAAGATGTTATGAATTATTTTATTTTATTTTATTTTTGAATTAATTTATCATTTTTGATATTTTCATTTCATGAAACACTGAATATAGTTTACATTAATGAAAAATGTTCTTCAGGAATTATATGAAACACCATGTTAATCATGCACAACACACTACATAAATTTCAGTTTTATCTACAAGAAACACAAATGTTTGATTTTGACCTTGTCTACGTTACACGGAACATTGATGTTTTCATGAAACATCATTTTATTGTTATAATAATATAAATAAGATATAACCTATCCATTAAAATTTTATTTATGCATAGTATTAAAAATTTATGAATATATATGGTTTATACAAATATGATATGAGTTCATAAGATACCAAATAATTATAAAGGAATATGGAAAACGATTGAATATAAATGGATATAAAATTATTATAGTCATAAATCTGTTTTTCCGTAATAAATTAAATTAAATACAATTTGTGAGTGATATTAATGTAGTAAACATTTTATGTATTCAATAAAATATTTTTCATATTCTTTCAATAGATTTTATATACATAAGTTAAGAACAATACCAATTTTATTCTTAAACACAAATATTTTTTATAAAGGTATTTTACCGCCTTTTAATGGAGAACCCATTTTAAATCCGTTTTTTGGATATTTTATGGATTTAATATGTCAAAATAAAATTTATATTTTGATGTGAAATATAAAAATTTTATTAGTATAAATTTCATGTATTTTTATGTAAGGTTTCATCTTTTATTGAATAGTTAAAAATACTGGATTATAATTCAAAACATATTTTTCACCTAATTTATTTATAAGAAAAATTTAGATTTTTAATTAGTTTAATAGTTTATTTCGATAATATTTTAATCAATTAATCCAATTTAGGTCATTAAAACCAATTTCAAATACAAATTCAATATAAAAACATAGAAAAATATTGAACATTTTAAAATTAAAAACCCATAGTTTTGTCCCATCAGTTGGGTTAATTTTAAATTAATTTATGCAACCTATGTGATTAGAATTTGGGAAAATTTATTTCATATTTTTAATAACAATAATTTTTATTTTATAATAAGTTTAACTTTATTTTCTACCCAAAATATTTGTGAAAGTGATTAAAATTAATTACATTGGTTAAGAGAAAAATTATGTTAATAAAGTACTAACCCATAAATATAAGACCCAAAAAGGACCTAGAGACATGTAAAACACCCATTTTCTAGCTATTAATAGTCCATTAACCTTCCATTATTGATTTTTTTTAGGTAAACGCAAGGGTAAACCTTTCTTATTTTCAAAAATGCCAAGTGTGTCCTTAACCTTCCATATAAAAGTCCACCAACTCTACCCACTTCCTCACACCTATAAAGCCCCGTGGATCACCCAAAAGATTCTCAAATAATCTCCCAACTTCCATTACTTACTAATATATGTATTTAATTGGGCATAATTCATCTCAAGGAATCCTTTTGGTGCAAACCAAATATAGTTACCCGATTAAGAGGTAACATCTTCTCTCAAGCTCATTTCCTTTATTTTCCTTCTCCACCCCATGAACTCAATTTACTCCATTATTGTATTAACAAATAGTATAAAAAATATAATAGGATGTTTTTATGCTAGTGTGATACATACAAATATACACATCTTCATCTAATGGACAACGAACATATTTTTTACGTGTACGACGAACTACCACCTACCTAAATGATGAATGTTCATTTATCCTTTACTATATATTATGGGAGACATTATGATAGAAACTATATTTATATATATATTATATTATATTTATGGTCTATTTAAGCTTTTTTATTCCTTTTACAACACATTTGTTTTTACTTTCCATTCGGTGCAATTATAAAAATTTCATGTGAGGAAGTGTCGACTACCGCCCCCTCAAAGTGATGTGGTTAATTCAAAAACTACATGGAAGGTATTAAGGATGGGTATAGTGAAATTATATGACATATATAAAATTTTAATTGTACCTTAATAATATTATATACATATATAGTTATATTTAATTTTCTTTCTTTCTTTCAATACGATAATTAAAACGGATACATTATTCATGTGTATGTATGTCTTACCGTCTCTATGAATGGTGTATTCCATTTAGTAATTATTTATGATATAGATTATTATAATATACATATAATTGATATAAATTATATAATTACAATGAAAAATGATATAAAAATTTGAGACACATACGAAGAACAAAGAGAATATTACCTGAAGTGAAAACATAACACAAGATCTTTAACAAGTGGTTAATATAATGTCATAATACAACCATATATGGTATTATATATATGAATATTATTTATCAAAATATTTATATTAAACTTATAATTATAATATATGAATCTTTTATGAGTATTAAGAGATTCAAGACACAAGGTAAGGGGATTTCTTCTCAATTTTTATTTTCATGAGATACATGCTTTATTCACCACATGTTTTCTTTTTTTTTTGTATGTATACTTCCTATAAATGTAATAAAGGATTATTATATTTGATTTTATGGGTATTTACATATTCATTTTATTAACTTTATCTCATGGGGTTTAGGTTTCAAAAGGTACAAAATTGATAAATTAATTTTTTCTCAATTTACCTTCATTGAGACTCAAGTTTTGTTATGCACCTAAATTCATTTTAAGGTGAATATAATTCCATATCATGAATCTTTGTATTTTCATTACATTACATGATTCATGTAATTTAAATATATTACATGTAGAGTATGATCTCATGTTACAAAGTGATAGTAGTTTATTGAAACAATCTCATCACTTTTTGAGATTGTTAATGATTTTTCTCTTTAAGGAAATATTATGATCCATATCTCAAGAAAATTAATGACTATTCTTCTCCTATGGTTATTCATGATATATTCATGTATTGTTACCATTTTTATACTCTTTGGTACATATGAAATTTATGAAAGTGTTTTTAGGAAATCTCGATATTACCCCATCTTCAGACTAAAATGTATGATTTCTAAAAAGGGTTTCCAAGAAAATTGTATAATTATCCTATAATCATTAAAAGAAATTTATTACCACTTTTTCCTTTTAAAATTATCTTCAAAATAATCTTCTTATCTCACTCTGAACAAGTCATTTTTTCTAACAATTTTACAGTGAAAAAGGAATGTTTTTTAACTCATACTGAATGTACAGATTTACCATCGTCCTTTCTTTGAAACTTACTTTTCATTTTTAAAAATGTAAATTTTTAAGGAAGAGTATTTAAATGTAAATTTCAAGGAAAATAGATTTCAAAAATTTTTCAATATTATTTTATAAGATTTCATGGAAAAAAATTCAATACATTTTTAAGATTCTTTTATAAGTTTTTTATAAAAAAAATTAAAATTATTTTCAAGGATTATTTATATGCTTTCAATGTATTTTCAAAGAAATGGGTTTCAAAACATTTCAATCTTATATCATATGATTTCTCGTAAAAATGCATTAAAAATATTTTCCAACTTTATTTATACTTTTTCAAAGTTTTTACCATGAAAAATAGTTTTAAAATATTTCGAATCTTATTTTATAAGTTTTCAAGGAAAAAGTTTTTAAAAATTATTTTAATTATTATTTAGAATTTTTGACAGTATTTTCTATGAAAATGATTTAAAAAAATGGTTTTATGTATTTAAATTTCTTTTTTAGAGAATAAAGGATATTTTCCTAAAGAATCTTGTTTGAAAGATATTTCAAAATTACATTCCATCTAAGATAATATACATTGATTTTATACATTGACTTCTAGGAAATGATCTAATGGTTTTGTTCATGTTCTCTATATGAATGGGTTATATATAATAGAATGTTCTTTGTGAAACTAATTTCACTTTCATGATATATATGTTTATAAAACATATTTCTCGTTCTCATGTTATATGTTTATGAAATAAATTTCACATTCTTGTGTAATATTCTTTTGAAACCCACTTCTTTTCTTGGGTTATGATTATGATAAGATAATTATAAAACCTATATCTTTTTTCACATGTTATGAAATGATTACACGTTTACAATTCCCATTTCATTTCATTGGTAAAGATATGATTGTTTATGATTTTATGACACATGTAAATATGATTTGATTATGAGATGAGTGGGAACTATATCATTGTACAATACATTGTGTGAAAATTTATATCTCATGAGATAGACTAAGATGGTCTTAGGAAAAAACCTTGACAACTAATATGTCCATTCGAGTGAACCATTACAACTGAGATGGTATGAGGAGTAAACTCATGCTACTAATATGGTCATAGGACTAAATGATGACTACCAAGATGGTCTGTGGAGTGAACTCATACTACAATAATAGTCTTGGTAGCAATGTGTTGGTTACTGTTAAGACCATATTATATTATTATGATTATACAACAATTATATGTTTTATTCCAATGTTATTCCTTCCTAACTTATGTTGTTTTTTCCTTATGATTCATGTCTTATGAAATGGCATGTTTTATGTCATAATTCATGTTTATGAGCTTTGATATGTAGAGTATTATCTTCTATTTTCATGAGAGTATTCTCATATGCTAATGCTCATGATTATGCTTACATGTTTCTATTGTTTACCCTTACTAACTATTTGATCTCACGCCTTATATATTTTTCCTTCCCAGGTTATGAAGATTAATTTTTTTATATGATATTTCTAATAGGGGTGCTAGTATTGTAGAACCTAGATGGATAAAATGTTGTCTGCTCATGTATTGGTGTTTAAGTTTCCATGTTTCAAAAGTCATAATAGAAATTAAAGACTTTGGGCATCTATTTTTATACTATTTAAGTATTCCTCAAAAGTTTTGTAATGTTAAAGTTTGGAAAATTGAGGGTTTCTATAGTTAGAATCATATAAATGTTATAGTTTACCTTTGGAAACTAGGATGAGATAAAATTATTGAGATACGTAAGTATATTTCTAAGGATATGTATGGGTATATATCTAAGGATAAGTATAAGGATGTGTTAACATTTACGAAAAAATTGTAATTTTGGTATAGGATAGAGTAAGTGATTTCCTATCAATATATCATTGTTCAGATTCTAAAATTAGATGTGACTTTGGAATGGATGTACCTAGGTTTAATAACTCTTACAAGATATTCTAATCTAAACTTGAGGTAATCTGGTACATGACAGCAGGCCTTGTTGCACACTTGGTTTGCCACTCTTGGGGTATATGCTTCGGAAAATCACAAACTCGTCCCGAACCATCATGAAGGATTTACATAAATCTTGGATATTAATAACCAAGGATGATCCAAGTGCGTATTAGATAAAAGAATGTGACATGATTTAGACATCCTATAAGTAATTATTTTCATGACTATGTGTTTTTCTGATACGATAATTATTGATCACAATATGATTTTGGTTTTAATAAATTGTATTAACTAGAAGAAACTATATTAATGTTGAATGTGATGGATGATTTTTAATGAGAATAAAATTTGGATGACCATTATAATGAATGAATTTTTTATCGTGCATAATCAGTTTTCAAGGAACATGATTAATAAGGAATACCTTAACCAACTCTCAAACTCACCCTGGAAGAGAAAGAAGGAGTTCACTAAGAGTTTTCAAAATGGATACCATTGAGAAAAGAAGATAAAGATTCCTTTTTTTCAATAATGTGGAAATAATCACATAATAGAATGTCTAATGGGAACAAGAATATGTTTTGAATATGGGAAATAAGGAAATGATCATGAAACTATAATTGAATAATGAGGTGTTCCTTTAATGTAATAGATGAGAATATTGGCCTCCTTAAGTTGAAATCCAAGTTTAAGTGTTTTAAGTGTTTAATAAATCTTCATTGTGAAACACAATGTCCCAAGATGAATGATCTTGAAGGGAACTAGCATGGTCATGTGATTAATGGTTACATTGCTGATGTTGATGAGAATATAGAAGAAATGTGAAAAGAAATAGGTATTGTGTAACGGGATGAGGTATACTTGTTAATGGAATAATGATAAAGGTTAATAATAAATGTTTTTATATATTTGGATTCCTAAATTATGTTATATGATTTATGAAATATACAATGATTTTTCTATTAATTTTTTCTCTCAGAATTTATATGTTTATGTCGAATATTCTTAATGGACTCATGATGTGATTTAATGACAAGGTGATATTTTTACCACAAAAAGGTAAACCTTAATATGATCTTCATGTTAATATAATGTATTTTGGATAAAGATATATGGTATATTCATAAGTAAATTAGACAGTAATGATTACCATGGAACTAAGTAGTGTCTTATTGATAGGTGTATTATGCTATAACTGATGAAGTATAGAACATTTATGGATTTAAGGAATAGGTCCAATATACATTGGAATAAAGAAGCATGCATGATTTCCAAATGTATTTATGGTAATTCATGTTATTAACATGTTTCATGGGAATATATGATGAATTTATTCACATGTTTGGAATGTGACAATAATGAGACACCTTGTGATATGTAGGGGAATTAGTGTTAAGCTGATTTTGTGACTTCCTCTCAAATTCTTTGTTTTTACATCCTTCAGAAGGGTTACAAGGATAAAAATTCATGAAATGATTAAGTTAAACTTTAGAGGAAATATTTATGTACTGATTTTATATTAAAATCCCCATTTAAATGGTAATTTAGTAATTAACATTATTTCAAGGTTATCCATCATATTTATTAAGTAAATTATATAAGTTTAGTTTTAGTGCTTCAGGCGTCAAAGTTAATTTTTTGACATCCATTTTATTAAGTAATGGATTAATTATAAATAGTTAAAATAACAACCATATAGTTATTTTTTTATGGAACTGTATAGACCCTAAGCTTGACGTATATGGACATTACATTACTTTTTCGGAATACTTAATACATTTCAAAAAAACACATAAGGATCGTAATAGTTTAGTGTCTTTGGAAACTCGGAATATAAACAACTAGTCATGTTTAAAGATCTTCAATATCTCCCATAATGATCTTCCCTTTTTTGTTTCCTTACCTAAAACCTTTCTTTATTTCCTGGGGAAAATAAAACATAAAAAGGGTGAGCTCAAATACTCAGTAAGGGCAAACATAGAGAACATAAAACAATCTATAAATATTTGAAAGCAAAAACTTGAACATGAAATCTAAACATTAAAACCTTGAGAAAAGACATAAATCATGGAAGTATGTATGTAATATAACATAAAGGAACATAAATCAAGATAAAATACCATGGGAATAAAACATGTAATTGTGGAAACCATTCAGCACTTGTTATGATTTCCATAGTAGCCAAGGCATTGCTACCAAGACCATCTTAGTGGACAAAGTCCCTTTCTGAATCGAGTTCACTCGTCGTTTCAATCCTTTAACACTGAACCGGATTAACTTACTATTCCAGACATGTCTATATAATGAGATATAAATTCTTTACCCAATGCATTTGAGGGATATATAGGTCACACCCATCTCATAATGAAATCATTCTTACTTGTGCCACAAAATAAACATACATCATTCATAATAACCCAACGAATAAAATGGCTTTCATAAACATCATCACATCATCACATAATCCATATAAAATAAATGGATATCATTTCATAATAAGAAAAGTGAAACCATATAAATCATAGAGACATTACACTTGAAACATACACATATGAAATAATGTCATCTTAGATGGAAAATGGTTTTGATAAAAAAATTGAAATGAATTCTTGAGGAAAATATCCTTTCTTCTTCAAAATCAATTTCTTTTCAAAAAAAATCATGAAATTTTAAAAGAAAAAGATTTTTTTGGAAATAGTCATGAAATATTTGGGAGGAATCTTCATAAAAATAAGGCTTTATAAAACCGTAAAAATCTGTTCGTGCCGTATAATGTAAAAAAACATTCCTCTCGTACATTTTCTGGAAAAGTCAAAAAGTACCTCGTAATGTAAAAAAAAGAAAGATTACTTACATAACATGTAGTAAAAGTCAAAAATGGGTAAAAATGACTTTAAAAATACATGAAAACACTTTTATAAAACATGTACATGGATGATAGAAATAATCTCAGTAAATACTTAAGAATAAGCAATCTCAGATGAAAATGAGATTTGAAAAATTTTCCCTTACCTTATGTCTGATATGCTTCATATGTATCTGCAACTCCTATATAATGATTTAAATAATTTCATTGACTTATTATAGAATCATATTCATTGTTATTATATCATATATGGATCACTTATGACATTATATAACCCGTTCTTTTGTAAATTCAATATTAAAGAGTGTTTTGGGTAAAATCGTTTCATTTGTCGTCCGTGTTTTTACTTGTAATTATTCATATGATTACTTAGATAATGATTACTTAATTCCAGAATATAAAATATGATTTATATATAATATATATTCAGAATATACATATATATAATAGATCAATAAATGGAAAGAAATACACCGTTCATGGAGACGGTAGGTCGTACGTACGCATGAACGTTGTTTTCGTTTCCTTATTGAGTTGAATGTAATTAAGTAGATGACATACATATATATATATATATACATAAATTAATTAGCTTTATAATGTCATATATTTCATTATTATTGCTTATATGTACTTTATAATCATTGTTAAATGGTTAACATGGAGAATGAATCTCATCGCGTCGTGGAGACGGTAGTCCGTACGTACGCACGAGCGATGATATCATTTCCATAATTATTGAATTGAATTGGAGTGGATGACATAATATATCAGAATCAGTATAAATTTATAATAACTATGTATAGTTATTATTTACACCATTATACACATCCATGTAAGGTGTTGGTGGAAAAACAGATTACACCACGGCGTGGAGATGGTATTCCGTACATACGCACACGTGGTGATTTTGTTTTCCGTAGGATGGATAGAAGGTGAAAATGGGTTGTTTCATATTTATAATAACATATCAGTATATTAGTGATACTGATGTTATTACTTTATAATGAAACAACTAAAGAACAAGAAGTTGAAGAAGAAATAAGCTTTAAAGAATCAGTAGAAGAAATTACCTCTTCTTCGATAAGCCTCTTTGAAACCTCCTCTTAGGGCACTAATATGGGTCTTTTAAGTAGAATAGAACCTCTAGGATGTTTCTAGGGAAGTGGAGAAGATAATTGTTCAGTGTTTGGCCGAGCTTGAAGGATCAAAGTGGTGTGAGGAAGAGAGGGAGGAGGTTCCCTTTTATAAGGGAGGAGAGGGGCAGCTTTGGAAATCTTAACAATATTAATTTATAATAAATCTAATCCCACTTAAAAACTTCCAAAAATGACTCATATTCGAATATTAGATAATATAGGGTTGTAATCTCATCAAACAATAAAATGTATACATGTTAGGAATTTATTTTAAACATTATCAACTTGATTTATCCTTATTTAATCAATTTAATTTTATTTGTGGTAATGACATTCTAAATTTTAAATTATAACAAATAATTACTTATTTGTTGTGAATTGTCCATAATTGGATACTTAATAACATTTTAGACCATATAAATTTAAATTTATAACTTTTAAATATTTTTTTGATTTTTAAACAATTTTATAATATGTTATTTTTATAAAATAACAATAGTGTCAATTTTGACACTATTCATTTTTTTCAAATTTAAATAAAATAAATACAGAAGATCTGTTCGAACTAAAAGAATTAATAGATTCATTAAATGTCATATGTATCTATAAAATTAGTGGATCACATTTAATAGTTCATATAATATTTATTTATTTATTTTTAAAACCATTTATTTGGTTTATCTCTTAATAAAATAATTACTAAAACATTTTTCTATAATTATTTAATATACTTATTTGTTGCATAAAAATTAAAAATAAAATCTTATGATTACGATAAATATATTTCCTTTCACAATAATACTTTTACTCGAATTTATCATCTTAAAATCACAATATTTAAATTGTTATATTTATTAAATTATGAATGTGACCACTTTGGCATCATTTAAAATAAAATAATATAAGTGTCATAATTGCTTTTATAATTAACCAAATTGTCACATATTCGACCATTGGATGATTATAGTTAAAATTTAAATGACCAATAAGTTTTTGTCAGTGTTTTGTGCTTTTTATGGTCACTATTAGTTTAATAAAAACTGTATTCTTGATTTTTCACTAGATAAACAATTTCTTCATCACTATTGTGTCACAATTAATTATAATTATTTAATCCTCAAAAATTATAAATAAATTCATATGATCTAGATAATTTTATTAGATTTCTGGATACTATTCATGTTCTAAGTTTCATGAAGTTTATCACTAAGTTAAAATTAATATACTTATAAAATTTAAGAGAGTGACATGTTGTCACTTTCTTTGGTTTTAATAATAATTAATTTATTTTCAGGAAGAAAAGTCCATTAAATGAATCTAATACGACCCTTAGGAGATATGGGTCGACTTTTAGTCATCCAATAGGATTTTTGAAGGTGTTAGAGTAATTTTATAATCTTATATTTACCCTTAATTACTCGATTTACCTTTAACTATGGTAAATAAATTTTACAGTAGTTACTATTCATAATGCCCAAAAATAAAAAGTATCCTATTAACATAATTTGGACCCACTGATTCCAAATATGGAATGAATTTTTCCAAATTCAATACACAAAAGTTGAAGAAATTAAATTAAAATTAATCATGTTGTTGAAAGGAAACAGGTTTTTGTTTAAAACATTACAAAAGATTGAATTGATTTAACCTACGAATTCAAGGTAAAATAAATGCTAATGACATAAATTATATTAAATGGTAAAAATATATTATATTTATAATTTAAAACCATTCAACATTATAATTTAACCATATAAATTATTATGATGAAAAAAGTTGTTTTTAATTATAATATAGCATGTTTTTACTATTCATTAAAATATGAAAGTTATCAAAAAAATATCAAAACTTTATCCAATGTAAATTTTTATATCATGATTCAAAATAATAAGTTTATTTTGTAAAATTTAACTTATAAACTTCTCAAAAATTATATTTAAAATGGGTGTGCCATCAAAAGGCAGAAAAACTGCATTTTTTGAAAAATACTTATTTTACACGAAAAAATTTATTTTGTTCTCATACCATGTTCTATAAAATGTGTAAGATGAATAATAATGTTATAAAATTCAAAATGTAGTTAATAATATTCATTACGACTAGTTTATAATAATATTATAACCATATATCATTGTTTAGTGAAACCCGGTATTGCGTACTACACACGCTACCGAGGAAGGTCGCGATTGCATGTAATGAAAGCCAAGTTATTGTTGTGTGTTGTGAAAGACTCCTTTTTTGTTGCATATAACCAAATACAACCATATTTCATTTATAAATTGAATATATATATACACTCAATTTTGTGTAGAATGACTATTATCAAACGAACTTGAAACTGTGTATAACACGATCCAAGAATTTGGTTGCGTATACTGCAAGCTAATACGGTGTTGCATATAGCACAAGATAATAATGGTGTAGCATAAAACACATGACATAAAATAAATTAAAAAGAATACTTATCATAAAATATCGGGTTGTCACATTCTACCCCCCTTTAAATGAATTTATCCCTCAAAATTCGTCGGGGTTAGGCATGGTTTTCTACTTGGAAGTTTCTTTAATTAAAACCCACATCATAAAATGAAATACCAAAACTTAACATTCAAAACTAAAGTATGAAACATAATGGTTAACCAAATTAACTCATCACTGGGTTTCCATGTAGGAGAACATAGGTGAAAATAAGGATATGGAAGAGAAATCTAATCATCATGTTCTGATGGAGAGTGGTAGAGAACATGGCTATGAAAAATCCAACAATCACAAAGCCATATATTTGTGATGATCTAAGGTACCATATGATTCATCGGATATAAGGGCACTAGGACAACATTTTTGGTTTTCAAGATCATTTCCCAAAAGTTGAATAATTTTAATTAGAAGAAATACTTTCTTGATTTTGGTACAATCTCACTATTGTTCGTTCTTTGAACAATTTCCACTTCATATCTTAAAGAAACAAAGTTTAATTTGTTATTCGTGAAGTGTTAGCAGATCATGTGATAGAATGATGGGTCATTCGATCTGTTTCAAACAAAAGGTTAGAAAAAGTTATAAGTCCATCTTATGGTTAGATTAATCGTATATGGTTCCAAAAATAAACTTATACTTCATATATCATACCGCTTATTAAAATAAAACTAGTTTCTACTAACCAGGGACTTTCTGTAGGCCAGTGGTAGGCGATAAAGGCCTGTTGCACTTCTGTTGTGGGTTCGATTTCCACAGCCTTGTCTGACGCAATGGGTTGTCGTTCATCCTGCAGGTTGTCCTTTTCTTAAAACTACATTATTATAACATCCCATCAATAATATTGAAAAAAAGTTCTATCCTTAAACAGTACTGACTTATGTACAACATAATCCATTCCAATCTTTAGTCTTATCTAAAATACTTTGGTCCAAGCTCATAGTATAAAGAAAACAATTACTAGAAAGGTTATCTACCAAGAATGTGAATACAAGCATTTATCCCACATATATCATAAGATATATCTTATTGGTTTCATTCCAAACACATGAATACCTTAGTCATATATTATCTTGAAACATAAATTACCATAGAACCTTAGTGGAAACATGAATACTGTCAAAAGGTAACTCTTTCCACATACCAAAATCCTGAAAAATATTTATAATCAAACCATAATATCACTTAGTCCTTATATCAGTCATGAGCTCATGAATATAATCAAATATATCATTATATTCTTATCCCTTCATTAGGCGCATATCATCTACTTTCCAAAAATATCTGAATAACCTTCCTTGGTTACTGGTACCATTCAACATATACTTTCATGTACTTTAGGAAAAACAATAGTGTAACAATCCTTAGATGATTCTTTATTCCATAGTACCATACATTATTCTTTATAAACATACAATCATTCCACTAACTTCGTAAACCACTAGCTGAGATTCATCATTTATTTCATCTCATATTTCATTTGTAGTCTCTTCATCATCATTCACATAAATACTACCCATATGACCATGTTGATTCTCCTCATGAGATTTTCCCTTAGGGCATTGGTTTTAATAATGTCTGTACATTCCACATTTAAAACATCTAATCATTTTTAATGTCGTAGCAATACCATTATATTTGTCCATGGTGTTAACTGAACCTTTTCCTTTGCACTTACTGGCTTTGTGTCCTTCTTTTCCACACCCAAAGCATCTTCCAGTTCCTTTGAAACATTCTCCTTGATGCCTCTTACCACATGATTTACATAGGGGAAATTGAACTTTATTTCCTCTATGATCATCATGAAACTCCATATTTCTCTTATTATCTGAGTTGGGAAACTTACCAAAGTTGAGATTATTGATCATATTATGGTATTGCTGATTAGGCATAATAACGATGTTTGGACTTCCAAATCCCGTTTTATTTGGTTTCTCATGAAGAATATCATTCCATTGTCCGTTATATCCTCCATTATCGTGAATCTTCCTATTTCCAGCCATTTTCTAAAACCCAAAAAGAATAGTGTGAGAGGCAAAAATCATGCTAGGGAAAACAACATAGTAAAGGGGGAGTACCCTCAATATCTAACATCTTAGGTTAAATTCTATTATCGTTACCGTAGTTCTAGGAATATATCCTATATGTATACTTATCCTTAGAGATATCACTAGACATACCTTAGAAATATCTCTAGGGATCTCACTAACGTTTTCACATCCTAGTTTCCAAAGGTTGACTAAACCTTTCCTCTGATACCAACTGTAGAGACCCAAACATTGATGTACATGGACATTACATTACTTTTGCGGAATACTTAATACATAACATAAAAAACACACAAGGACCGTAATAGTTTAGTGTCTTTGGAAACTCGGAATATAAACAACTAGTCATGTTGAAAGATCTTCAACATATCCCATAATGATCTTCCCCTTTTTGTTTCCTTACCTAAAACCTTTCTTTATTTCCTGGGGAAAATAAAACATAAAAAGGGTGAGCTGAAATACTCTGTAAGGGAAAACATAGAGAACATAAAACAATCCATAAATATTTGAAAGCAAAAACTTGAACATGAAATCTAAACATTAAAATCGTGAGCAAAGACATAAATCTTGGAATTACGTAAGGCATATAACATAACGGAATATCAATCATGATAAAATAGAATTGAAATAAAATATGTAATTGTGGCAACCATTCAGCACTTGTTATGATTTTCATAGTAGCCAAGGCATTGCTACCAATACCATCTTAGTGGACAAAGTCCCTTTCTGAATCGAGTTCACTCCTCGTTTCAGTCCTGTAACACTGAACCAGATTAACATACCATTTTATCCATGTCTATCTCATGAGATATAAAATCTTTACCCAATGCATTGGAGGGAGATATAGGTCCCACCCATATCATAATGAAATCATTCTTACTTGTGCCACAAAATAAACATACATCATTCATAATAACCCAACTAATAAAATGGGTTTCATAAAAATCATCTCATCATCACACAATCCATATAAAAGAAATGGATATCATTTCATAATAAGAAAATTGAAACCATGTGAATCATAAATACATTACACCTGAAACATACACATATGAAATAATTTCATCTTATATAGAAAATGGTTTTGATAAAACACTTGAAATGAATTCTTGAGGAAAATATCCTTTCTTCTTCAAAATCAATTTCTTTTCACAAAACATCATGCAATTTTAAAAGAAAAATATTTTGTTGGAAATAGTCATGAAATCTTTTGGAGGAAGCTCCATAAAAATAAGGCTTTATAAAACCTTAAAAATCCGTTCTTGTCGTATAAGTTAAAAAAAACATTATTCTCGTACTTTTGCCGGAAAAGTCAAAAAGTACCTCATAACATAAACAAAAGAAAGATTACTTACATACCATGTAGTAAAATTCAAAAATGGGTAAAAAGGACTTTAAACATACATGAAAACACTTTTATAAAACATGGACATGGATGATAGAAATAACCCCAGAAAATACTTGCGAATAAGTAATCTCAGATAAAAATGAGATTTGCAAAATTATCCCTTACCTTATGTCTGATATGCTTCGTATGTATCTGAACCTCTTGTATAATGATTTAAATAATGTCATTTACTTATTACAGAATCATATTCATTTTTATGATATCATATATGGTTCACTTATGACTTTATATTACCCGTTCTTTTGTAAATTCCATGTTAAAGAGTGTTTTGGGTAAAATCGTTTCATTTGTCGTCCGTGTTTTGACTTGTAATTATTCATATGATTACATAGATCATGATTAATTAATTCCAGAATATAAAATATGATTTATATATAATATATATTCAGAATATACATATATATAATAGATCGATAAATGGAAAGAAATACACCGATCATGGAGACGGTAGGGCGTACGTACGAATGAACGTTGTTTTTGTTTCCTTATTGAGTTGAATGGAATTAATTAAATGAAATAAATATATATATATACATAAATCCAGTAGCTTAATAATGTCATATATTTCATTATTATTTCTTATATATACTTTATAATCATTCTTAAATGGTTAACATGGAGAATGAATCGCATCGCATCGTGGAGACGGTAGTCCTTACGTACGCACAAGCGATGATATCATTTCCATAATTATTGAATTGGAGTGGAGTGGATGATACAATATATCAGAATCAGTATGATTTTATAATAACTATGTATAGTTATTATTTACACCATTATACCCATCCATGTAAGGTGTTGGTGGAAAAACAGATTGCACCACAGCGTGGAGACGGTATTCCGTACGTACGCACGTGCGGTGATTTTGTTTTACGTAGGATGGGTAGAAGGTGAAATGGGGTTTTTTAATATTTATAATAACATATCAGTATATTAGTGATACTTATTTTATTACTTTATAATGAAACAACTAAATAACAAGAAGTTGAAGAAGAAATAAGCTTGAAAGAATCGGTAGAAGAAATTACCTCTTCTTCGATACGCCTCTTTGAAACCTCCTCTTAGGGCACTAAGATTGGTCTTTGAAGTAGACTAGGACCTCTAGGATGTTTCTAGGGAAGTGGAGAATAGAATTTGGTGGTGTAGGGCCGATATTTAATGCTCAAAGTGGTGTGAGGAAGAGAGGGAGGAGGTGCCCTTTTATAAGGGAGGAGAGGGGAACCTTTGGAAATCTTAAAAATATTAATTTATAATAAATCTAACCCCACTTAAAAACCTCCAAAAATAACTCATTTATAATATTAGATAATATATGGTTGTAATCGCATCAACCAATAAAATTTAGACATGTTAGTAATTTATTTTAAACATTATCAACTTGATTTATCCTTATTTAATCAATTTAATTTTATTTGTGGAAATAACATTCTAAATTTTAAATTATTACAAATAATTACTTATTTGTTGTGAATTTTCCATGATTGGATACTTAATAAAATTTTAGACCATATAAATATAAATTTATTATTTTTAAATATTTTTCTGATTTTTAAACAATTTTATAATATGTTTTTTTATAACATAACAATACTGTCAATTTTGAAACTATTCATTTATTTGAATTTAAATAAAATAAATACAGAAGATATATTCTAACTAAAATCTTTAATATATTCATAAAATGTCATATGTATCTATTAAATTAGTGGATCACATTTAATAGTTCATATAATATTTATTTTATTATTTTTAAAACCATTTATTTGGTTTATCTCTTAATAAACTAATTACTACAAAATTATTGTATAATTATTTAATATACTTATTTTTACATAAAAATTGAAAATAAAATCCTATAATTAAGATAAATCTATTACCTTTCAGAATAATACTTTTACTAGAATTTATCATCTTAAAATCACAATATTTAAATTGTTATATTTATTAAATTATGAATGTGACCACTTTGGAATCATTTAAAATAAAATAATATAAGTGTCATAATCACTTTTATAATTCACCAAATTATCTAATATTCTACCATTGGATTATTATAGTTTAAATTTATATGACCAATAAGTTTTGGTCTGGGTTTTTTTCTTTTTATGGTCAGTAGTAGTTTAATAAAAACTATATTCTTGATTTTTCACTAGATAAACAATTTCTTCATCACTATTGTGTCACAATTAATGATAATTATTTAATCCCTAAAAATTATAAATAAATTCATATAATCTAGATAATTTTATTATCTTTCTGTATACTATTCATGTTCGAATTTTGATGAAGTTTATCATTAAGTTAAAATTAATATACTTATAAGATTTAAGAGAGTGACATGTTGTCACTTTCTTTGGTTTTAATAATAATTAATTTATTTTCATTGACAAAAGTCCATTAACTGAATCTAATCCGACCCTTAGGTGATATGGGTCTACTTTTAGTCATAAAATAGGATTTTTTAAGGTGTTAGGTTAATTTTATAATCTCATATTTACCCTTAATTACCTAATTTACCTTTAACTAGGGTAAATAATTTTTACCGTAGTTACTATTCATAATGACCAAAAATAAAAATTAGCCTATTAACATAATTTGGACCCAATGATTCCAAATATGGAATCCATTTTTCCAAATTCAATACACAAAATTTGCAGAAATTAAATTAAAATTAATCCCGTTGTCGAAAGAAAATGGGTTTTTGTTTAAAACATTGCAAAAGATTAAATTGATTTAACCTACGAATTCAAGGTAAAATCAATGATAATGACATACATTATATTAAATGGTAAAAATATATTCTATTTATACTTTAAAACCATTAAATATTATAATTTAACTATATAAATTATTACGATGAAAAATGTTGTTTTTAATTATAATATAGCGTGTTTTTACTATTCATTAAAATATGAAAGTTATCAAAAAAATATCAAAACTTTATCCAATGTAAATTTTTATATCATGATTCCAAAGAATATATTTATTTTTTAAAATTTAACTTATAAAATTCTCAAAAATTATATTTGAAATGGGTGCACCATCAAAAGGCGACAAAACTCCATTTTTTGAAAAATACTTATTTTACCCGAAAAAAATTATTTTGTTCTCATACCATGTTATAGAAAATGTGTAAGATGAATAATAATGTTATAAAATTCAAAATTTAGTTAATACTATTCATAAAGTCTAGTTTATAATAATATTATAACCATATATCGTTGTTTAGTGAAACCCTGTATTGCGTACTACACACGCTACCGAGGAAGGTCGCGATTGCGTGTAATGAAATCCAAGTTAGGGTTACGTGTTGTGCAAGACTCATTTGTTGTTTCGTATAAAAAAATCTAACCATATTTCATTTATACATTGAATATATATATATATATATACTCAATTTTGTGTAGAATGACTATTATCAAACGAACTTGAAATTGTGTATAACACGATCCAAGAATTGTGTTGCGTATACTGCAAGCTAATACGGTGTTGCGTATAGCACAAGATAATCATGGTGTAGCATAAAACACATGAAAACAAATAAATTGAAAATAATACTTATCATAAAATATCGGGTTGTTACAGGAACTATATTATGTAAGTATATTTCCTTGTATTCCTGGTCATTATAAGAATTACACAAGGAGTGGATAATGATCAAAAAAATTCTAATACCTTATTTTTTATTGAACCAATGGCCTCAAAATCATCAAAGATTTATGAATTTGAGGCCCTAAATATTTATTTTATCATTCACTTGTTTTTGATTAATTACCTCAATCTCTCGCTATAAATATTTACAATTTTTATCCTTATCAAATATTCACACCCAACCTATGTTCTCTTATGCAGAAACCAAGTTATATGGGTAACCATTATGGACCCAGATTTCCCTTTTTAAGTGAAGATTAAGTATTAATTTTTAAAATATGGATTTCTATGAATAAAAATTTCAAGTATTAAATCTTTGATAAGAAATATTAATTTTTAGGGGTAAATTCATTTTATTGGGGGTAGATTGCAGCACCTTCAGATTTTGTGAATTATTTTTTTTCTTAATTAATTTTTCCTTTTTGATATTTTTTTTATGCTATTAAAAAAATTGATTTTATTAAAGAAAAATGATTTTATTGTGATATATGAAACACAAAGTTAATCATTCACCACATAGAAAATACATTTTATCTTTCTCTACATGGAACAATGAGTTTAGGTTGAGACTTGACATACTTTATACGCAAAAATGATGTTTCTACAAAACATTACTTTTTTTGTATAATTATTTAAATAAGATTTAACCTATAAATTAAATTATAAGATATAATTTTGTTAACTAATTTATTATTATGTATATTTTATAAAAATACAATATGAATTCATAGGATACCAATTGATTATAAATTAATATGAAAATCTATTGAAAATAAAAATAATATTATTATTATGGTCATAAAGATATTTTAACCTAATAAATTAAATTAATTAACATTATTGAGTGATATAAATGTAATATATATGTTATATATTCAATAAAATATTTTTTATCCATCTGATTGATTTATTTGACATAAGAAAAAACAATCCCAATTTTATGTATAAAACCATATATTTTTTATAAGTGTATTTTACTACCATTTAATTAGAACCCATTTTGAATGAAATTTTTGAAATATTATTGATTTCATATCTAAAAATATATATTTTTAATAAAAACATAAAAATTATTTTATTACAAATTTTTGGTATATTTATATAAGGTTTCATCTTTTAATGAATAGTTAAAGATAAGGGATATTAATTCAAAACTGCTTTTTCACCTAATATATTTATTATTTTAGATTATATTTTTAATTGGTTTAATATTTTATTTAGATAATATTTTTATCAACTAATCCAATTTAGTTAATTGGAACCAAATTCACATTGAAATTTGATATTAAAATGTAGCAAACTTTTGGACAATTTTACTTTAAAAACCCACAGCATCATCCCATCACCAGGATTAATTTTAATTGATTTTATACCACCTATGTTATTAGAATTTGGAAATTTTGACTCCTTATTTGGAATAAAAATAATTTATAATTTCAAACAAAGTTAAATTTTTTTTTACCAAAAAATATTAGTTAAAGTGATTAAAATCAATTAAATCGGTTAAGAGAAAAATTAAGTTAATAAAGTACTAAACGTTAAATATTAGACCCAAAAATGACATAGACACCTGTCCAAAACCCATTTTTTGTCCATTATCTAGAAATTAACATTCCATTGTTAAGGTTTTTTGGTTTTTTATGATTTTTTGGAAAAAATGAGGGTAAACCTAACATGTTTTAAAAAATGCCAAGTGTTTTGTTTCTCATCCATATAAAAGACCACCTCCTCTACCTACTTCCTCACACCTCTCAAGCATCTTGTATCACCCAAAATATACTCAAATAATATCTAAACGTCCATCCCTTACTCCTAGAATCCTTACATTTATAAGAAGGAAAATCAGGGGAATCCTTTTGGCACAAACCAAAAGAAGTAACCTTATTAAGGGGTAACAAATTTTTTCAATATCCTTTCTTTATTTTTCTTCTCCAGCCCTACAATAAATTTATTACATTATATTATGATAAAAAAATTATAATAAATATTCTATGATTTTTGTATGATAAGGTTTCTAGCTATACTTACACACACCTCCATTTAATGGGTAACAAACAAACTGTTTACATGTACGGTGATCTACCACCTCACTAAACGATGATTGTTCATTTCTTCCTTACCTCCTCTTATGGTTTAAATTATTATGGAAACTCTATTTATATATGTTATATATTATATTTATTATTTATTTAAGATTATATTCCTTTTACATCACATATCATTTACTTTCCATTTGGTGTAATTATGAAAATTTTATTTGAGGATGTCTGGAATACCGCCCCTCAGAGTGAAGTGATTCGTTCACAAAATACAAGGAATATATGAAATATTGGTTTAGTAAAATTATATGATATATATAACATTATAATGATACATAAATTAAATTATACACATATTCACTTATATTTCATTTTCTTTATTTCTTTCAACATGACAATTAAAACATAAACAAAATTCATTTGTGTGTACGACTTACCATCTCTAGGAACGATGTATTCGATTTCATACTTCATTATACTATAGATTATTATAATATAACTATACTAGATTTATATTGTATTTATATCAGTATTTTAATTTTTAAATCATTATATAAGTATGAAGACCAAATATATAACAAATTTAGGCACATGTAAATAAAAAAGGGAATATTACATGTAGTGAAACTTTAACATAGAAACATTAACAAGAGGGTAACATAAGGTCATAATAAAAAAAATATGGTATTATATATAGGAACATGATTTTTTAAAATATTTATTTAAAAAATATAATTATTATATAGTAATCTTGTATGAGTATGAAGAGATTTAGACACAAGGTATGACGATTTCATCTCACTTTTTATTTTGATGAGATATAGGCTTTATTCACCATCTATTCCTTTTTTGTGGAGTGTATACTGAACATTGTGGTAATAAATAATTATTATGTATAAATTAATGTGTATTTACATATACATTCAATGACTTTATTTCATGGTTTTTAAGTTTCAAAAGATACCGAATCAGAAAATAATTTTATCTCAATTTACCTTTTTTGAGACTCCTATTTTGTTTTTCTCCTAAATTCATTTGGAGGTATATACACATCCATATAATGATTATTATTATTTTCATGACATACCATGTTTCAGGTTATTTCCTTCTATTACATTGAGATTATGATCCCAATTTACCATGTGATTGGAGTTTATTCAAACAATTTCATCACTTTTTGAGACTGTTAATGCTTATGCTTTATTAAGGAAATCTTATGATTCATATCTCAAGAAACTTCATGAATATTATTTTCATCTAGTTCATAATTAAATATTAAAATATTGGTACCATTTTTCTACACTTTATTACATAAAATATTTAAGGATGTTTTTTTAGAAAATCTCAACTATAGCCTCTCTTTAGTCGAAAATAAATGTTTTATAAAAAGGGATTTCAAAAATATTGTACCATTATTTTATATCTGTAAGAATACATTTTTACCCATTTTTTCTTTTACCAATATCATCATATTAATATTATTGTTCCTTTCTAAAAAATACATTTTTCTAACCATTTTACCATGCAAAAGAAATTCTCTTTTTACCTCATACAGAATGTTCGGATTTACTGGCATCCTTTCTTTCAAATATCCTTTTCATTTTTAAAATATTACTTTTTTAGAAAATGTTTTTAAAAATTAATTTTAATTGAAAAATTTTATCAATATGTTTTCAATCTTATTTTATAATAATTAAAGGGAAATTTTTTTCAAAACATTTTGAATCTTCTTCTATATGTTTTCAAGTAATTTTTTTATAAAATTTACTCAAGCCTTATTTCTAGATTTTCAAAGTATTTTAAATTAAATGGGTTGTAAAAAATTTAATATTATTTCATATGATTTCATGTATAAATGTTTTCAAAATTATTTCAAGTATTTTTTATACGTTTTGAAAGTATTTTTATATAAATAATTTTCAAAATGGTTTTATGTATTAAAAATCCTTTTTCACTGATGAAAGGATATTCACCTGAAGAAACATTTCTGAAAGATATTTCAATATTTCTTTTAATCTAAGATGAATTCCATTTATGTTACTAATTACCTTATAGGAAATGATCTAAATGTTCTGTTCATATTCTTTCTATTAATGGGTTATGCTTAAGGGAATGGTCTTTTTAAAACCAATTTCTCTTTCATGGGTTTTATGTTTATAAAACCTCTTTCTATTTCATGGGTTATATGTTTAAGAAATATGTTTATTATTCATTAGTTATATGATTTTGAAACCCACTCCTTTTCATGGTTTATTCTTATGATTATATTATTATGAAACCTTTAACTTCTTCCATGGGTTATGATATGATTACATGTTTATGATACCCATTTCCTTTCATGGGTTAAGATATTATTTTTTATGATTTTGTGGCACATATATGTATGATTTTATTATGATATGTGTGGAAAATTTATATCCCTCCAATTAATTAGGCAAATATTTATATCTTATGAGATAGAATAAGATGGTTTTGGGAATGAACCTTGGCTACTAAGATGGCCATTGGAGTGAACCATGAATACCAATATGATTTGAGGAGTGAAATCATGCTACTAAGATGGCTATAGTAGTAAAACATGACTACCAATATGGTATGGAGAGTTAACCAATAATACCAAGATGGTCATGGAAATGATACCAAGGATACTATGAAAAATTTATTATATACATATGTGTCTTCCACAATTCTATGTTTTATTCCTATTTTATGATTTCATGGGTTTTGTTCATTATTTTCTTATGATTCATTTAGTATGAACATTCATGATATATGTCATGATTCATGTTTATGATATTTTATATACAAGGTATGATCTTATATTTTCATGATCATGTTCTTTTACTTTTATGATCATGATTATGCTTACATGGCTCCCTTGTTTAACATTATTAAGCATATGTGGTCACCCATTTTATGTTTTCTTTTCCCGGGTTATGAAGATATATTTTTTGTATTATATTTATTAGAGGGGTGATAATCTAAGAGAATTGAGTGAGAGGTAATGTAGTTTTCTCATGTACCGTTTATTACATTTCCCTCTTTCCAAACGAACTATACCAACTATAATCTTTGGTCATATTTTTTTATAATGTTTAAGTATTCCAAAAAATTTATGTAATATTAAGGTTTTGAAAAGAAAGGTTATCTATATTATATATTTACCTATTTTTTGTTTTTTGTTTAATGATGTTTCTAACAATATAATATTTTTTTCTTCAAAATAATCTATTTAATGAGGATGTTCTAGAAGTTTCTCTACATGACAAATCATATAAACCTTTTGAAATTTTGAGAAATTTTTTGGATGTAGTCGGTTGGGATTTATTGTGTTTTAAATGAAATTGGTTTACTTATATATTATGTTGGATCTTGATATGTGACACCTTATATTTCTATAATTAATTAAAATAGATTTTTAAAATTATAATTGATTTTGTGAATAGTATTTTAAAGTGTAATTTGTCTCCTTTTTAATTGGTGTAGATTTAATTATCTATTAGATGGTATTTATAGTTAATAAATGTGTAAATAAAAATAACTAGTAGAATCGGTATGAAACCATAATCAGAACCCAAATCATCTCATCACAAACATAATGGGCTTCCTAGATCCCCCCATGATGACAAAATGTGTCAAAGTCATAACAAAAAATAAATAAGGGTGGATTATCATAATAAATAATGGTTTAACCAAAAGGTAATTTCTCTATAAATTCCCACATAATGAATACAAACATTATACATCCACCAGATTTCAAAAAAATGAGATATATAGAAAACAACAAAGATAGAACTATATATTATCCATAAATAAATATCAAAATAAAGATAAATAAATAAATAAAATAAAATAAATTTCAATGAAAGGACAAAGTATCTAGAAAATAGAAGGAAATCTTTGATAATGCATCTAAAGATAAATGATATAAAATAAAATGAATCTATATACGAAATATGATCTATGAGTGACTCTTAATCACCAAAAATTCACAAAAAAACTCTCTCCATGATGGATCTGAAGATGAATTCTTAACGTTCAAAACAAACTTGGTTATACAGATGCTGAGTGGAATAAGTAATGTGTGATAATATAATATTTTATTAGTGAATAGCTATATAGTTTATGTATTCCTTTTTCTAAAATAAACTATAATATCTATTTTAAGATATGGTTTAAATATAAAATGTATTCTTCTAGGAAAAATAAATCAAGAAAATTTCTAAACAAACCATCTTTAAACCAATTTTTTTTAAGGAACATTGATAAACATCTTGAAACCCACACATTAAAATAATTATTCTTAAAAATATCTTTAAATTAACACACAACTAAAACCAATGGATTTGAATAAATAAAACTAGATAATAAAAATATGAATATAAAATAAAAACAGAACAAGTGGAATTATATAAAGTAGATTCATGAAGAAAATATGTACTAATGTATGAGAATACAATATATTGTAAAATATAATCTAAATTGTTTTTCAGGGTAAATTCATAATCATCCTATGAGTATACACTAGATATACAGTATTAAAAAAAATATGTGGGTATATCATTCATCCACATGTAAAAAATATCCCATATGATCTCAACTAGCCTTCTCGATTGCACAACCCTCTATGATATCCAATGCTATAGGGGATAAATTCAATATATTTGGGACTTAGATAGAAGAATCCTTCAAATAACACTAAAAAATATTGGATCCCAACCTAATAATACATGTGGGATATGGAATATCCAATATTTTATACATGTCTATCAGTAACCCCTAAAAACCATATACACTGCTCATCATGTCTCTCTAAACCCATTCATGTTAAGACCCTCCCTATGTTAAAAGGCTTCTATAGTGGTATACACTTTTAGTAGAAATGATTCAAAGTGTTGATCTAGCCACTTGAATTTGTAGATAGTAGTGTTTTAAAAATATAATTTGCAACCCATTAAATATAATATGTAAATATAAAACCCCTTTTTAAGAGACAACATGCACAGGATTTTATTTCTATAAAATCTCATTTTTAAATCTAATTTTACTTAAAAATTTTCCTTTAAAATCAATGCACATTTATAGAACCAAGATTCCAAATAAGGTCACCCATTAACTACCACATATATATATACTCATATATATGTATGAAAAAATATTCAAAAATGAGTTCCCAACAACATAAATATATATATCCATGTTAAAGTGAGAACTAATAAAAAATAAGGAAACACAATTCAAATCATTTATCAAACAATAGGATTTAATAATAATAAATCCTCATGTCCACAAAAATCAATAAAAAAATTAAAACCACACCTAATTTCCAAAATATAATCATATTTAATAATTAAAAATCAAAAATATTAATTAAACACTCAAAGTACACTTAAGACGCCATTTAGACATCTGTCAAACAATTTTTATATACAAAATTACTTTGAAAACAATGGATTAGATCTTACATCATAGAAATAACTTTGTAAACATGCTCAAGAAAATGAGATAAATTATAATTTTACTAAAGAATAAATTAATAAATCTTAATAAACCATAGTGTGAAAATAAGAGAAATGGAGCAGAACCACCTAGCACAAACCATGTTCAGATTGATAGAAACCTCATGAAATTGAAAAAACCATAACCAAGATATGATCTTCACACCCTGACATTAATAACATTATAAAAAATCTAAAACCATCACCTTTGGGTTTTTATAATAGATAAACAACCCAATTTAAAGGATTAAAAACAAAAAATATGGAATCATAGAATAATCAATGGGATTACATCTTGAATGACACTGTGAAAAGAGGGAAAATCCCTCAAAAACAATGGGAGTTGAGATGGAGATACTCCCAATGGGTATTTTTATTTATCTATGATTATGTTAGGAGATTACAGTGTTTTTTGGGGTTTTCAAATTGGTATTATATATTAGTAATTACAATTTTTATGATTTTTTATTGGTGAAACAGTTTGGCCACACAGTTTAACCAACTCAGAACAAACTGTGTACCCCTTTCTTGAGAGAAAAAGGGAACCATATGGTTTGGATTCACTATTGTACAACCATTCCAAATGGTTATGTCAGTATTTCAAGCCTACTCACATGGTTATTTCACAGTTTTTACTAAATTTACATTATAACTATGTTCCCTACACAAAATCCCTTGTATGTGATAATTTTATATATGTTCATCCCATAACATGAGGAAAAGACCAAATAATTATAAAAGAAAATAATAAAATAGGGTATGTCAAGGTGTAACTATAGAAATAATAAATTTATTATTTTAATTTTTATAAGTGTTAAATGATTTTTAGAGTGGAGCATAAGATAAAAATGTTTATGAGACTTAGAATGATTATGTGATAAGGTTTAAAAACCATTCACAATAACTATGTTGGAAACCTAGTGATATATTATAACTCTTCATTATAATCTCACATGGTCTGAAACACTTGGGATAAAAACTATGAAATCATTAAAAATAATATTTCTCACAAATCATATCCATTTATCATTTCAACCCTCAATTGGTCCTCGTTCATTCTCTTTGTATCTCCCCCTACTTTCTCTAACTCTCTCTCTCCCCCCTATCCATACTTCTCTCACCCACTCCACTATTCTATACATCCATCCCTTTATAAATCCATCCATATCTCTCCCCATTTCAATCTCTCTCCAATCTACCCCCATATTAATTAGCTATTGTTTTTTCACTCGTTAAGTTGTGTTCATCCCACCTAACTTCCTTTTTAACCCACGGTTATGGTATATATTTTCTTAATCCTTCATCATTATCATCAAAAGAAATTCACTTTAATTTCTATTCTATTCTATTTTATTTTTCTTAAATATTTATTAGTATTGATAATGATAAATTTTATAACGATTATATTAAAGGATTTACATAGGGTATAGTAAATAAATCTCAAAAGATAGTGATTACATCATAAAATTGTTCACCTGTACTGAATCAAGGTAAACTCACTAGATCAATTAGGTTATATGTTTTGATAATCCCCTTATTAACAATTTATTTATTTTAAGATGAACTATATTATACAAAAATAATATTCAAGTGTATTGAATATTTTGGTTGGGTTTAATTTATGCTATGATTTCAATGACTAAGATGCACTGATACTATTCTATAAATGAAATATGAGATTAATAAGATTTTCCACTCATATTTTTTAATGATAAATATGTGTTAAATTAGTTTCCATTCTCTATTAATCATATTTTTATATTATATTATGTGTGGATATATATGTTTGTTTTTTATTTATACAGAAGTATACCATAAAGTTAAAGGGATACTTTCTAGTAAAAAATAATTAAATAACATAATAATGAAATGTAAATGATTAATTGGGATGTGGCTTAATTATATTAGAGTAATTAGAGTTTTATATATGTTAATTTGATGTAATTATTATATGATTATATTGTGGTTTCATATAAGTCTAGTTTTTAATTTAAATTCTTTTTAAGAATAATTAATAATTATTAATTGATATCTTAAAATAAGGTGTGATTTAAATTTTTTAGATTAATTAACTTTTCAAAAAATGGAAATGAATTCGGGAAGACTAATTTGTTTTGAGTGGGTTCCCTATACCCAACCCAATCTTCTAATTGTTGATTACCATAAAATTCATACAACATGATGTGTGCATGATTAATATATACCAAGACATTGACATTATTTTTTAATATAATATATATAGTAATGTTCTTGGAATGCATGAGATCACAAAAGGTTATTACAGTTCATGGCCATAATGAATACCTTGGTATACATTCAAAGTAATATTAAATGTATGTCCTATATTTAAGATGAATCAATATGAGGGGATATAAATTATTTCTAACTATTACGTCCAATGGGATCAAAATAATTGGGACTTATTCTCTTTATGTAGGAATAAGGTGATATAAAGTATTTAATATCTTGACAATAGGCCCACTAAAGGAACACCAAATGGTTTGGGTGTCATTGGATATTCATACATATATATATATATATATATTCATATTTCAACATGATACTATTGTAAATATATTAACTGGTCACATAAATTGAATCATTATAAAATTCATGATCAATTATGTCTTTGGTGATGTTTCTTATGTTGGGTAAGCCATTATTAGCATGATATTTATTGAATGATCAACACTTGATTTATCACTTTTGTGTATAGGATTTTGATATCTCAATCAATAAAAATGATATAGAAGTAAATTTATTAAATCCTTACCCAAGGAAGATAAATAAAATTACATCCAATGTTTTCAAAAAAATATAAAGAAAACTTGAAGGTATAATTACATGAACTATGAATCTAGAATTATGAGGTATTTCATGATAAAGATATTATATTACATAGATAGTGTTTATATGTTTTTTTCATTTAAATTAATTTCCCTCATCTCATTTATAGATATTTAGTGATTCTATATATATCTTGGACTATCATTAGTAATAATTAAAATTGTTATATGAGCCTAGAGGATCACCCAAAAAATTATCCCATAAATATAGAAACTCAAATTAATTTTAGTTTAGGACAAATTAGGTTTCAAATTTTTTGGTTGGTGAACATTAATTCATGAAAAATAATATTTAAATGAGTAAATAAATTTAATTATATGTCTTTAAAGTTTATATTAGTAAAAATAAAATTTATATATCAAAATATTAACAAGTTATTTTAAGTATAAATAAGTGAATACAAGAAAATATTTTTCTAGAGGAATATTAAATTAAATGAGGTGTTTAAAAATATTCAACATGAAAAATTGGTGTTAATAGTTATTATTTCGTCATGTGACTTGTAAGGGTGTCAAAAGTGAGTTTTGAATTGTTTTTTACACTTATAAAAGCTTATAAAATATTATTTCGACAAAAATAGTTAGTTTTATAGGGTAATTTTCATTGTAGAGAAAATTTAAAATAAATTTTTTTTAAACTAAGTATAAAGAATTACTAAAACCCATAAATAGTAGAGACATTCCTTTTCTTAAATTATCTCCCTATATATTCATTATCTCAGGTTTTAGAGAGAGTGTGAATATAAATTAATGAATATAGATGATTTGAACCATTATTTATGAATTATGTTATCCTTGTTTTAGTGATCATATGTGCATTGAAAAGAACTAATTTATTGTGGGGTAGCATATGAAGAACAAGGATTAGTGAATCAGTTGACTTATATGTATGTGTGGATGACCTATGGGGTGCCTCTCTTATATCATTCGATAAATGATACTCTCGCTTTGAGAAGAAGATTTCTAAATTACATAAATTAATGATGAACTTTTTTATATAAATTTATAAATAATTAAATCTTGTCATTCATTATATGTTGATTAAATTATGAATTTTTATGTTATATCATGTGTTTCAATATAGATCATGTCAATTATTTTTGAGAAAACAATTACTATACCCTTTAATTTTAACAGAATGACATCATGTCGTATTATAGAATTCTTAAAATATTTTGGTTAAGAATTTTAATAAATATTTATTGAATTCAGTTATAGGTATTTCATATAGTCCCATGGTTCTTGAATTTCATTAATTAGATTAAGAATATATGATTTATAGACCACATGTTTTTTTAATAAAACTAGCAGGTGGAGTTGATAGGTGGTGTGTTCTATGAAAGCCCTATAAATGGTCTCTTTCTATAATGTGAAAGATAAAAAATAAAAAATTAATTAAAATGGGCATTGTAAAACCTATTTATCACCACTACTACATACCACCAACCACTATTGAGCAATTGGTGGCCCTAAATATTCAACTTTTACCATACATGAATTTAATAAAATTATAAAAAATTACTTTGAACAAATGGCCATCCCTACTCCAACTCGACCAAATATGCTTATCCCCAAACCTGGCTGAAAAGGGTCCAAAAATTATATAATGGTATCTTCAAGATTTTAAAATCCTATTTCTAATAAAAAAAATATTAAACATTATATTATATAATTATAAAATATGAGTAATTTAATAATTTATTTCCGTACCATGGGTTTTAACTTTTATAAATTTCAATTACTTAAAGAATTTCAAAAAAAATTAAGATACCCTTAAATATAATTTATCACTATTTTATTATTTTATGAAATATATATTCATGCTCATAGATCATGATCTATTAATTACCCATATATGTTTATTTTATTATTATTTTTTATTTTACTTATTATAATAAGTGATATATTGTAATAATTAATTATTATATTTTATTATTTGAATAATTTTTCATTGTCACTCCCTATTTATTATGTTTAAGGAACAATGCATACATATCTAAATTATTAAATATAATTCTCACTACCCATGATTTTATTCATTATGTGTGACAGTAAGATTATAATGATCAAGGTCCTCATAACATGGTTATTTTATATGAGATTTACTATAATTATATAAAACATAATATACAATGTAGAATGAGGAAGATGTAACTCACGGTATGTTAATAACTCAAAAATTTTCCCCTAAGTACTTAGATGGTCTATAATCCACTCAATTCATCACATATTAAAATATAGTACATGATGAAATCATTATTTGTTTATTTTTATCATCCATAAATAATTATTTTTTATGATAATTAATGCATGATATAAGGGCATGTAATATAGTTAAAAAAATAAAAAGATAAAAATTAATAAATGTGAGATAATTAATATCTTTTTTCACCATAACTTTGGTGAAAGATATCACTTTGTTTAATTACGAATAATAATAAATTGATTTATATAATTCAAAAATAAAAGAAAATAATTAAAGGACCCACATTGAAATATAAAGTTACTAACTCTTTTTATCTCTCAAATTCAAATAAAACCATAGATATAGATTCTCATATTCCAATGTTGTGGGTGTTTCCAACTATAAGGAACTTAAAATAGGATTGGTTGGTTGAGTGAACTAAAATTAACATCCAATAAAAAAATTTATATGATTTCATTCAATTCTAGATGAATTTTTTTATGTAAATCCATGCATAGTATTTTTTTGGTACAAGGAATCCACTAAATGAATTTGTTATTTTCTTATTAATGTACATGATTAATAAAAATCCTACCATAAAACTCTCTAAGATGGGGTGTACTAATTTCTTGGACTATGAAGAGATGATTAAGGATCCTTTCTCATAAGAATATTTATGACATTAAATATTATAAATTTAATGGTTAAGGACCATTGGAATTTGAAGAAAAAATTGTGATTAATTTAATATTAATTAATAGGCAATGTTGAAATAATTTAAAATCTGGATAAAATTTCTTATATAATATGTCTTATTTTAAAGAAAACCGAAAATAATACCAAAAATTCATTATAATCAATTTGGAATAATAAACATGTCTCGCTTGCATACTTTTTCATTTGTGGTTAAGGTTCTTGAACATATTACTTTTATATGAGAAGATATTTTATATATTAGAGGTATCAATACCAAATTATACACTAAATCATGAAATTTAGGATTAAAATGATTCCTACAAAAGACACATGTATGTTGTATCTTATTTTTACATCTTCATGTTATTATAAATTTCTAATGTGTTATGAAAACATCATGAGGAAATAGATAAATTCCCAATGTTTTAACATCTACAAAAACATTATAAGGAGAATTTCATTCAAGAAAGTATTGATATTACCCATAAAATATACATGTTGGAGTTAGAATATTGAATCTAGTTTAGTCCCTATTAAATCATGATAATATTTTATTTTGATTAATAGGTATAATTTTGATTCAAGATGAATAACCCTTTATCTATACATCTCATACCTTCATCCTTAACACCCAATTACTCTAGTTTTACTGAACAATATATAATAAATAATATGGAAGTATTTATTCAATATCTATTGTATGAGGTTCCCCATGTTTTTAATATCGTAAATAAAGATAAATATTTATTTTTTATGGTGAATAGTAAGAAATAAATTTTGAAATGGCCAATACAATGTAAAATTTAGGATTAACCTTCATATTTACCATTCATAAACCAATTATTTAGAGATATTTCATTGAATAGAATGCCATTTATATTTCATGTGATAATAAAAGATAATGAAGTTCAATTCCAATGAATTAAAAAAGAAGTAACAGAATCTTATACTTCAAGTATATACTTACTTTAATATATTATTATTAGGTTTTAGATATATTTTATGGCTCACATATTTGTATCCTAATCCAATAACAAAGTAAATTTCAAAATATTACAATATTTGTAATGGATATTCAAGTTAATGATACATATTAACTCAAACATCCTCTAGAAAAGATTACATCAGCATATTTTTAAAGGGATAGGTTCTAATATTTGAATACAATTACAATCCAATGCATATTACCAAAACATAGTCTTGATGTTATGTCTTGATGAAATGTTATTTTATTTGAATATTATAAATAAAAGTTTTTATAGTATACCATATATGAATAATTGATTCATTATACATAAAATAGATATATATTATGTCTTAAATCAATAACTAATTTAACACAAAATACTAAAAGTATACCCTTATGTAAAAATAAAATATTTTTAGAAAGATTACAAGAAGAAAATTCTTATTTTATACCAAGAATGGTGTTTATTATGTTTTGAGATAGAACATTGAGGTATTTAGTTCAAGAATATCAAAACCCATAATTATTAAAGGCTTAATATAGAATGGATATCATTACTGAACTAACATCTTATTGGTCACATTAGATTAATAGTGTATAAAAATTGAATAATTGCACATTTATTTTCATGAAGATATCAAATGATAAGTCTTAAAAAATTTTAATTGTCCATTCAGGATGTAATAAATGAATAGAATCATTGAAACATACCTATGTTCCAAATAAAATAAAAAATAGGATCTCATATGAGTTAAAATATGAATTAAATCTATAGTACCATAAGTTCATGTATAATGATACAAAGTATTTGGTAAGGCTATTTTTAAAAAAATGCATCAACAAAAATGACTTGTGTCTCTATAAATTATTTTAATGTTTCAACAAATATTAAAAATACTAACCCTAATATAAATACATAATTTTTATGCGTAAAAATATTTCTATTGTAGTTGGAACATATCTAAAGTGGGATAAAGATAAAATTAGATAAGGTTAAGGGTCAAGATGAACATGATTTATGAATATGAACATGTTTCTAAAGGGTTAGGGGAAAATAAATCTTTAAAGTTATGTAGTACATAGAAAATTTTAAAACTAAAGAGTGATTCATTCATAATCACCATGTGAGGTGAGATGTTATTCATTGATAAAAATAAATCCTTAAATTTCAAATAAATAGTAAATGGTGAATAATATTAATAGTGGAAAGTAGCTATGAATCTGATAATTGATTATTTATAAAAAGTCATACTAGTATTTTTCTAAAACTTACATCTGATATAAAATCTTATATGCCAAAATGGGTATTCAAGAAATAGTTAGACATGATTGGTAAATTAAACAACGAAAAATCATGAATAGTGTCTAATGGTTTTAATATAATTAAAGATATTAACAATGATGTATACTTATTACCAATGGATAGGTCAAAAGTCATTCAAATTGAAACATTCAAAGTATCTTTTAATAATTATTAGATTTTTTTATTTTAAAATGGAAACCACATTCATATAGGGAAACATATAAAATCATGTCTTAAAAATATAATCATAATTTTTCTTAACATCAAGGAAATGAAATATAATTTTACAATATGATAGAGCTAGTAGAAGATCAAAATAGTCATCAAATCAAGGGATAATTATTATATCAAAAATATTAAATATGTTTATAATTGGTTTGAGGGATTGTCATAGTTTTCCATGTTATATATATTGATAACATATTGAATGTGTATATTAGTGTTATAGTAAGTTAATGCATAGCTTATATTATTTCTCTATGAATTGATTACTGTAGTGACCCATAATATTGGGAATAACTACCAATGATGTTGATCTAGTGGTCACTTAAACTAAGTTAAAATATAAAAATTAACAATGAATAGAAAATTATAAAACATAATAATTCTATATGGGGATATTTTTTATGTCACATAGAATTAATCTCTCTAATAACATGTGTTCGAGGAATATGATGGGATTCTGAAGATAAATAGAACCTCATATACTATAATGAGCATATCGATCATACATTCCATATTATATAATAGAAATTGTATTTCAAATCCATATATAATATTGTTAAAATATCAAAATATTATAGAAGAATATCATTTAGTAATACCTATATCTATCCCAATGCACTTGAGAATGTATAAAGGATGTGCTCCAAGTACTTTGATAATAATGATAGATAGTTATAATTTTTATCTTAAAAGTAACATTAAAATTTTTTAATTTGATCTAATATCATGTTTAATATAATTAAATGGTCAATCGAATCTTATTATAACCAGTGGAATAAAATTTTATAGAATAGTTGTGTGTTTTGACATCAGATTTTACTTAGTAATTAATAACAATATATTACTTTATTATAGATCTATACATTATATAAAGAAAGAAAAATATCATCACAATATAAACATAGATAGTATTGTAATGTTATTTCAATATAATAATTCAATGATTAGGTACATGAAAAAAGATATATACTTTAGAAATATCATCTCTCAAGGGATTTTACTAAAGGATGTGAAGTTGTAGTTAAGAAGTTATCCAAAGAGGAGAACATGAACAATTATATGACTAAATATATAACTCAATATAATAATGATTTTCATATGAGAGGAAAAAATATGAAATATTCCCTAGTTGATTCAAGTATAAGTTGGAGTTTTGTAGTAGTGTGTTCCCTAGGCACTGCTCAGAATTGTACTTTTTGATTACCACATTATTCATATAGTATAATATATAGGTAATTTATTCTTAACATCATAGTAAAATAAATTTTCTATATACTATATATATTAATATCCTTTTATTTCAAGTCATTTAAAATGGTTTTAACTACTCCTCATTATACTAAAAGCTTCATGATAATGTGATAGTAATATTAAACATATGTCCTAAAAAATATACTGATAAATCTAATATGGAATAGATATTGTCTGAAGATAAATTATTGGGGTTTCATAATCATTTATGATTCCTGTAGTGATTTTTTTCTTTGTTTATCTTAGGTATATAATATCATGAGGGAAACCCCACTAATGAGAACACCATATTTTTTGGGTGTCATTGAATGGTATTATTTTATGTTCATAGGATCATGTCACTCTACTAAGACGGATGGTGATTTAGAGAAAACCAGTTTTTAAAATTTCATCCAAATTATGTACACCTATACATCCCATAAATGTATGATCCACTCAAAAATAAATTCTCAACCTTACTCATATATGGAGAAAATGAAATAGAATTGGATAATATAATTTTTTACATGGTTTATCAACTTCTTGGAAAATGTACACCATGACATTTCTATTTAGTCTCACTGACCATGTCTTCCTCACTATAATCATAACTAAAAAACATATATAAATAGAATAGAATATCAATACAATTTTATATATTAAAAATTGACTTGGAATCATTGAAGTACTTACACATTGATAATGAAATTAGAATTAGAAATATCACATTGATGGTCACATTTATAAATCAATATAAGATGATGTTCTTCCTCCATAGGCCTCTAAGATATTTATGAATTGTATTCTTACTCAATAATGACTGGTATATTTACCTTTTTTATTCTAAAACTAAAATCGTATTCATTATATGATCAAGATTAATATTATTTAGATGATGATCTCGGGCCATTTTTCACTAGGATATATTCTCTACTCTCAGCTTCATTGATATTCAACTCAATAATATTCATCAGTTATCTCTTCTCAACTAATTTCATTATTCACATATCATATTAAATACATTAATTAAACTAATTTATGGAATAAAAAATCCAGATCTATATATTCAAAAATTCACTCAACAATATCAAACAACATGGTCACTTCCTTTTCCTCATTTGGTTCAGCTCAATTATATTCCCCATTATCATAGAAGTTTGTTATCTTTTATTATCTTTCAGTCTCTTGCATAATTAAAAAATTATATTTAATTCAACCTCAATTAAATAAAAATTCCTATCTAAAAAAATCATGTATAATAGGAATAATTAAAGATCATATGTTTTCATTTTAATTCCCTAAATTTATGTCTCCTTCTTCTCACAGAAACACATTAAAATAGAACATCAATCGCAAATATAATAGTTCCAAGTGATTATTTGAATTTAATAAAATATTATAATCATAAAACTAATATCCCATATTTAATTACTAATGATTTTCAATTCAAATATACTTCCTCAAGTATATTATTTTACATCCATATCATTTCATGTTTGATCTTATTCTCTATTGAATACGTCTTGTTTTGATGTAAAAAATATTTAATCTCAAATGAATTTTGATTATTATAATATATTAATCTATGAAGAATAGTTCTAGGATCAATTGTAATAAATTTATCAGAATTTCATAATAATGGAAACATTGTTTTTCATAATAGAATGTATCAAAAAAGACTCAAATATATAAATAGAAAATAACAAATTATGAAATAGTATTAATTATTGATAAATAAAATCCCAAGGCCCAATAACTTACATGAATGAAAATTCATATATAGTTTTTAAAAATATTGTATCTGGAAAACATCATACGGTAGATTTAAATATCAGAAAAATAACTGATTCTTCTTAAAAATGACTCCAAAATATCATACTTGGAAAACATAATATGAATGACATACATACCATCGGTGTGGCTTTATGTTCTTCCATGGGGATTATAAAATCTTATTTAATGACTGTATGATAATTTCCTTATAAAAAATTCAACTTCCTACACAGGAATTATATATCATAGAAAAAACTCACAAAACTAAATAAAATTCATTAAATCCATATTAAACCATCTCAAAGACATTAAAAAAATATAAAATAAATCTCACCAACCTCAAATGATTCTCAACAATATTTGAAAAAAAATTGACTATAAAAAACTCCCAAGTAACTTTAATCTCCCCTTTTGGATTTGATGTAATTTTTTTTAAAATCATTCAACTTAACATAGATATATTTAGAACTCATTAAATCCTATTAGAAAAATCAAGTCAAATAATTTTTCTGATGAAATTTTTTACAATAAACTACTACATAAGGTAATTACTTGGGGATAATTTCATCCCTTTGTGATATGAAATTGTATCCAAGTGGAATAGATGGACTCCCAATAAATTCATACATCCTATATTTTTAAAATATTTATCTCTCAAATAAAATAATATCCATAACTTTGGCTGTAAAGGTAGTGTCAATCACCTAATGTTCAAGAGGTGCATAACAAATTTTCCTTATTTTTCGATACAATTTTAATCCCTTTTGGGGGGATTCACATTTCTCTGATTATATATGTTTGAGTAGAGGGATAAACATGATGTTTCAGCCTGAAATATGAAAGCATCACACTTTTCATTTATTTTTTGAATATGTTTATAAACTGGATCTTTATAAAAATGTATGTAATATTGATATCTTAATTAGACACTCTTTCCTTAATGATATGAAACCTGGTGTCATTTTTTGGATCAAGATTATATAATAGGGTTCCTTCATAGATTTATTTCATGTAGTTATCATACAGTTTAATCAATGGCATATTATCCTCCACCTTACAATTAATGAACTAAACAATCATCCATAAAACATGTGAACATCCATGATTAGCAGCCACTTATTGTTATTTAAGATGTTATAAGATTATCTGAATTCTATTTCTTATAGTACCAACACAATCAAACCTCACGGATAAATGAAGTCTCATTTGATACTGATATTTGGTTAGTATAATCACCTTCCCAATCAGTATTAGTAAATTCAAGCATGTTCAAACTTTTATTTCTTTTTTAAATTGTTTAATAGTTCACTATTCTATTTAAATTTCTTAGAAATATCTTTTTGTAAATCATGTTTGATTCTCTTTGATTGATTTTAAATCATCTACAAAGTGTCATAGGAATAATCTAGGCAGGTCCTAAAGATGAAAAATAAAAAAAACCTTCTAATGAATATTCGAAAAACTATTTGGTCAACCATTATTCCATTTTAATTTTCACATGATTCTGTGCAAATTTAAATTAGAGTTTAAAATTCTATTGACCCTTTAATTTCTAAATAATTTCAATAAATCCCTGTCATATTTTTCTTAGGATAAAATTATGTAATCATATTTTTATAAAAACTTTTATACCATAATGAATTTCAATTTTTTCAAAAATTAAATATTAAAATAATTTTCTAACTAATGAAAAAAAATCCTCAAAATGGTATATAGTTTCAATAGAAATGATTATATTATCAACATACATTGGAAATAAATGTTCCTATAAACTGCTCCTTAACATATAAATTATTGAAAATAATATTTTTACAAACATCATTTTTTATAGGTATCTATAAAGTTTCTAATAATAGGATATTTAATCCTTTTTTATTCCATACAAAACTTTTCTCAGTCTACAGCCTATGATAAAATCAACATCTCTAATAAAAACCCCTAATTTCTTAACAATGAATTATTCTTTATATTCACCATTAAAAAAGTATAATTTCACATACATTTAATAAACATTATAATAAAGTTATACATCCACTTCCTATAATATTTTTATAGGATCCAAATAGTATATAGAGGAAAAGGTATCTACAATTTTTATTTCATTGAATTGAGATTATATATTAAACATCAATCTATATTTTTTTCCTATCACCTCCCCTTTCACATTCATTTTATTTCTAAACACCCACTTGGTTCTAAGAAAAATTCTTCCCTTTGGCTGTGAGACATTCTACCAAGTGTATTTTTTCATTACGTTAATCATATCAAAAAAAATTTGTATACTCACTCTTCATTCTAATATCTTTAGACATAGTTCATTTTTTAATCTATGGTAATATATCTATTTTATTGTCTATTCATATTTATCTTCTAGTTTAGAATTGTTTGACCAAGGTCCCTATTTTATATTATATATTGACATGATTTTGAAACCTTTTATATCTCAAACCTTGAAGTATTGTAGATTCACCATGATAATTTTGGTTAGAGTAAATATCAACAATATTATAATCAAATTATTCATTTTTTTATTTTTTTTCAAAATCAAACTTGATTCTAGCATATGGTGTATCATATTTATCATTAAAAAACACATCTGAATTATGCTAATTTAAATTTATTTTTCATAAAATCATTCTACAATATCATGGAACCTTTTTAAAATATATTTTGTCAATACCCACTATATTTCTATCTGATATTGGTCTCTTCACGTGCTTTCTCATTAAACAATTCAATCTTTTAATATTTTATCCTTATAAAGAAAGGACTTAAAAAACGTTGATGTTAATTACAATTGGATTTTTTGATAATACCTCATAAAATGTAATATATGACTTAAGACTCAAAAGGAATTTTTTCTGAATGTGTATAGTAATACATGAGCTTCTATTTAGTAGAATATAGTGATTTTTTAGCTGACATTATTTTACACATCTTAATAATGAATATATGCATTCTCTCTTTAACTCCATCATATTTTAGAGTATATGGTGTGATGAATTTATGATTTATTATACTTTTATATAGATAAACATAAAATTTGTGACCTATATATTCATTTCCACTATAAAATCTCAATTTCATGATGTAGATTCCTTAATAGTTTTGAACATGAATCCCGAAAACATGGAAATTCTCAATAGACTATGAATTTTTGTTAAAGAAAATACCATTTGTCATTCAAGTGAAGTCATCAGGTAATTTTATTAATTAAAAATAACAGATTATATAATTTTTCATCATGGTACCACATAAATCTCTTTGAATTAGCTCTATGGGTCTAGAAGAAAATAGGTCTACCTTGTTATGGGATTTCTGAGTTATTTTTTCATTTTTACATGGTTCAAAAATATTATCACATCCTCCCATAATATTTGTAAAATCTTTTAAAACCCAATAATTTTTAATAATTATCATTATTTTTTTTATAAGTGGAAAAAAAATTCTATGCCAGGAGAAACTCTCATATTTTTCACCCAAATAATAGGTTTTAATTTGATCAATAATTAAAAATATATTGTAATATATTATTTTTTTCATGTCAAATGATCCATAAATCCATACAAAATTTAAAAATAACTTATTACTTATTGAATTAAATATCACACCCAACATCATAAATATTTTTTCCCCTCATGTGATTATAATTCATTCCTTTAACAAACATTACTTCATTTAATTTCAGATTTTAAGATTAGATTTCAATTAAAATGAAACCATTTTTTTAAGAGAAATAATTCCCATATGTGACCAATACCCCTTCATGATTCTCATGATTTTTTATAATATTTAGATCACATGTGATGAATAAATATTACTTATTATTAGGAAATCATGAATTTTTTATTCTTCTAGAAATTAATGAAACATATTCTATGCATTATATTTCTTCATTGAACTTATAAATACCATTTACATTTTTAGTATAAGAAATTTTTCATAGAAATATTTTCATAAACTTTACTACACTATAACTTTATTTCTCAAGCCTTCCAAAAACATATTTAAGACAACCAAATTTGTTCATAGTATTAAATTTAGAAATATTTCTCTTTCTATCCTACCTTCTTTCAAAATCTGATTCGTTCACTTCCAAATAAATACCTATGACATCATTCATTTTCCTAGATAGTATCATTTTATACCAACAAACGTATTATTTGTAATCAAACACTCTACATACCCATAAATATAATTGGAACTGTAATATTTTTCAATCCAAATAATTACATTTATAGTGGTGTCGATAATTATTTTCACTACATTGGATTGAATTTCCTTCTATTAGAGATTCAACAAGATAGTTGATGTCCTCATTACTTATGATAATATATTTTCTCTTTTGTCATCCTTTTTTATAGTCTATAATTTACCTAATTCTGAGTTAGAACCTACATTTTCATTTAAAGAGTAATCAAAATAAGATTTACCATGTATAAATTTATATTGATCATTTATAAATGTTCACCTAGACAATTTAGAGGATTCACCCAGAAGATCCAATTTTTTTAAATACCTCATTCAACATCATCAAGTCATTCACAAAAAAAATATTTAGGTTATTTATTACATAATTATTCTTCATTTAAGTAAAAAAATCTTCAATATCCTTTATCATCTTCTCATATTTTATAGCTTCCAGCCTTCCTTTTTTGAGTTCATCAATAATGGATAATTCTTTAATTTAAAACTCGTTCTTCACTATCTGCTTCCCATTTTATTCCACCAACATTTTATTTTCCCTCTATATCATTGATTTTTTCTAAATTCATGCTAAAATATTATCTTTTAACATTTTTTATAGATTAATTTTTTCTAAATAATATTCTTAACTACTTGAAGTATCAATCACTTTTTCAACATAAGACACAAAATTATTAAAAATTTTACTAGGTTCACCTTCTTATTCACTGATAAATGAGTTATTTATTTATTCTTATTTTCTCATTATATTTCTCCTATTAACTTTATAAAATGTAAACTTACTTATATCAAATTTGAATGAATTATTAGGTATTTTACCCGACTACTTTCATTGAATATTCTCATCATTTTAATATTAAAAATCTTCTCTAAACTTCTTTGTAATGTTTGAAAAAATAAATTCCATTTAATATATAAAATCCTAGTGTTTTACATTTCATTGTAACCTTATATTTCCCTTCATGAGCATATTATAAATAAGATAAATAATTTTTTGATAGTATATATCCACTTATTTATCCATATAATTACATGGATTCAAAACATCATCGACTTATTTGGTTTTCACCATTCCCACAGTCTCAAATACCTTTTAATATCTAATATTTTTCATAAAGGATGATATATCTATTATTTAAAAGGTATTGATAATTTTATGTAATTTAATGAGAGAAATATGTTTTTGGTCTTAAGGAGAAAAAACATCAGAAAAAATCTCTTTAGAATTTTTTTTATTAAATTGTTTAAAATTTCCGTTCCATTTAAATTTTCATGATACCATCAAATATTGTTAAAATATTCCTTAGATTATATTAATATGTCATAATTTTTCTCTTCTTGATACATATTGTTGTTTTAAATAAAATTATACAAATATTAAATTTAGTTTCCTTGAGTTTGAAATTCCATTCATATATTATTTAGAACTTATCCCATATTTTATTATCTAATTAAAGTCACATTACTTTTTTATATTCATATTCTAAAAAATAAACAAGAATATAAATCTATTCCATTCAATCAACAACTATTATTATTTTATCTTCAAATTTCATTATATCAATCATTGAAATGGGTGGAAATATAATGTTTCCAACATATATAACCTCCAATTTAATGGATAAAAATTATAGAAACATATGGTTATTAAAACTATTATAATATTTTCCATTAAATATAGGTACAGTCTTTATATTAATAGAATTCAGATTGTTTATCATAAGCACCAGACTGGATTAAACATAGGGAACTTAGATCTCATTCTAATTGAAGATTCTAAGATTTAGTTAATCCACTGAGAAGGGGTTGGATATTCAAATAATATATTAAATAATTTAATTCAATATAAATAAACCAATATAACTTATTAAATGTTGATGCACTTAAAAATAAATTCACAATCCCAATTATGGATAAGGAAAATGTAAGAGTAATGAACATTATAATTTTTATGGGGATTGTCTCTTTAAATGAAACCTAATACATTTCATGGATGGTTAGTCTACCCATGCATAGATTATTTACAATAATAATAACTAGTTGAATACTTATTGAATTATCATAAAATCACACTGCTCTTATCCAGAGTCAGGACAGACTTGGTAGCTTAAAATTTATTACACAAATATAATGAAACAAGAATGAGAAATATCAATTTTAAGGTCTAGATTTTATAACAATGATATATAAATAATTAACTATTTGAACATTTTGAGTAATTAGGAAGAAAATTCTCACTTAATCATAATTAGATGTTAACCAACTTCATGATTGTCAATCTAAAACATAATTCACTTGAGTATCATTCTAAAATTGATTTAGATGAGGATACATGAACTTTATACACTACTATATATCCACTACTATAAATTTCATTAATATTTGGATCAATATAAGTATAAAATTCTCTCTCATCAATTGATCCCCTTATTCAGGTCTCACAGTAAATCCTGAAATTAATAGAATCCAAAAATTCAATATCCATATTAGTATACAAAAAATTATATTCCCTTTCATTAACTCCATGTTTCAAACATAATTCCGAAAATACCCTTATATTATTCTTTTATAATTAACTAGAAATGAACCACTATAAATAAACTCCTTAACTCAAATATTGGAAACAATAAACAATTATTTTTGTGAATTCTAAAAATTCCTATATTCTTATTCTCACTAAAACAAATCAAACTCAACATTATCAAAATTCTTATGTTTTTATAAACTTATTTATGACAAAATATTTATAACCACAAGAACATGGATATTCACATTCTTGAAAACACAACTTAAATCCCTACTAAAATATTTTCCAGTGAAACTTTTGATTTAAGAGAGTATTCTTTCTCAAATTTATGGTTTTATGTTTAATATTTTCCATCACTAAATAAATATCATTTTTATGTAAAATAGATTTAATGAAGAAACCATTTTGGGTGTTTTTAATGTTTTAATTTATAAAGAATATTTCTAGGATCGACTAGTTTAACTTTTTCACAAAATATCAATCATGGAAACCTTATTTTTCAAAAAATAAAATATATAATGAGACTCAAATATCTAATATCAAAATATAAATTTATGAAATATCATTATTTCTATAAAAAATGCATATGAATTATAAATATATTACATGCATAAAAATTCTTACGCACTACTTAAAAATATCATATGTAGAAAATTCACACTTATTAAACAAATATATTACGCATATCTCAATCTTCACACACAAAACAGAAAAATATCATATATGAGAAAATGTATACACATGACATATATGAATTATATTTATCTTATTATTCATACGTGGTCATCTAAATATTTTATCAGGGGACTTTTTGATATTATAAGTAGCAAAATAATCAATATCCTACACCAAAATTCTAGAACACAGTAAATGCTCAAAAAAAATTAAAATCCATTTGAGCCAGCATCATCCACCATAAAAATACAGAAAACATCATAAAAACGTATAAACTACCTTTAATTTTTCTCATCCATGATTCAAAAAAATAAAAACTATCACTACTAAAAAACTGGTTTTATCCATTATTAAGGATTTAACAATGCTAGCTAAAAGCGGTGTTAAATGCCTCCTTTTTTAGTGCTACAAAACACACTATTGAAGGGGTACCATTATCAATGATTGTAAAAAAAGCTTTTGTGTCCCACCCTTGATTAGTTATATAAGAAAATAACTGATAAAGGGTGGAACTTTATCAGTTGTTTTAAAAAAATCACTAATAAAGGGGACCTTTATCATCCCTTGAAAAAAAATGATAAAGTCCACCCTTTATCAACAATTTTTAAAAATGCGCTGATAAAGTGTCTATTTCATAATAAAATTATTTAATTAAAATTAATATATTAAGACATAAATATATTTATATTGATATAAATATATATTTTTTTTAAATATGTTTTAGGTTTTTCCAAATAGGAATTTACATTTAATATGTAAGATATTTTGTGAAAATGGATTATAAAATAATTATAGAATATTATTAATTATTAATTGGACAATTATTATTGAGTAATAGTCCTTTAATAATAGTTGGATGAAATAAAAATTAAATTAATTAATGAATGGTCTTAAATAAGTTGAAAAATGAATTGAATTTCAACTAACCATATCAATTGATCTGGGTATCTGTTTGAGCTCTACCATATATCAAATCAATGCATGCGGCGAGTTTTATGAAATTTGGAATTATGGGAATTCATAGTCACATTTTTTTAGGCCAAAAAATGCAAAGAAAGGCTCTAAAACTAATTTTCTAGTCTATCACCCCAATTTTTTAACATTTGATTCAATTATAACCCCATTTAAGGGGTTTCTTTCAGGTTTTATATGGGGACCAAAATTCCTTAACATCCTCAAAGCTAAGTTGACTTTTTCTAAATCCAAAATGTTGTTTGTGTAGTTATTCAGAGAGAGTCTCACCCATTTTGACCCATAATTATTCGCTAAATATGTCAACATCAACTTTTACTCAATCTAATCACTATAGGAATCGCCGAATAAAATGAACTCAACACGCTCTTGTACTAGTCTCAACATAGGATCACTAGTCAAACTTAGCCGTAGATCCTCAAATGAATTTTCACATCTCTATTTACAATGAAATTGATACCCATTATATGTCAAATCAATCAAAGGGGATGTAATCCAATTAATTTATTCCAAAATACTTGGATATTAACTTTTGAAGCCCATAATACTCTTCACATTTGACATTCTCTTGGGTGGTTCTTGTCATGACCTGTCCCCCGGGGCCTATGCCATGACTACCCCAAGCCTACCTTCCATAGGCCAGGGGTTGGCGACTAGCATCGAAGGCATATTCCCTAAAATTGGGAAGGTATTGCCTTTATAACCTATAACACACAAAACCAAACACACAGCAAGATACGAACTCAAGTAAAATAAATAGTAAACCGAGTGAGTATAATAAGTAAAAGTGGAAAAAATAAAAGCCCAACTGGAAAGTCCAAGGAAAACTAGAAAGTGAAAGATGTATGATAGATGAAAATAAACTCTTGGATCGTCCACCACGAATCATACCTGAAGTGTATGTATTGCACACAAACGGTCATCTCTATAATTTGCCTTGTCTAACGTCCACCTCTGAGCTACCTCTAGTCCTGGTACTCTCGTCCTTAGTCAGCGTTGTTCGTCGTCTGCACCAAACACAATAAAGCACAGGAATAGCCCGTGTAGGGGTGAGTATAACGATTCTCAGTACGGACCCTAAGACCCTCAAGGTCTCACAAAATCCACAAAGCATAAACCACCAGGAAGGAAACAACCAATAACTCTACTCAGGTATATTCCCATACATTAACCTAATTTATCAAGTAAACCCATCTCAATCATGATGAAAACAAAGAGTCCAACTCTAAATCCCCAAGCTCAACTATTCCACAATGGAATAAATGTCATAAAGGAAAATACCACACATGTACGCCACACAGAAGAATACCACCAAGGTATTACCCCGAATAAAGTACCACATAGGTACAGACTCAGCTCACACTCGGAAAAACTTAGGTACAGTAGTATAGATGATTAGATGTAACTACTGAATCATCTTACTCTGTCAAGAGGCAGACCCACATAGGATTGCACGGTTCTGAACCACACAGGATCGCTGAGTGCTGACCCAGACAGGATCACTAAGTTCTGACCCACACAGGATCGCTAGGTGCTGACCAACATATGATCGCTAGGTGTTGACCCACACAGGATCGCTCGATGTTGACCCACACAGGATCGCTCGTTACTGACCCACATAGGATTGTTCTTCATTCTTCATGTCACAGCTAGCTACTGGGTTTTTGCACTAGGCTTGATCCTATCTGGGAGGGTCTGATCCTCAAGCCACTGGTCAATAATCCAACTTCCACTAAGTTCCATGAAGAAGTTTCTCAAAGGACCACCACGTCATGGGGGTCTCAATGTAACAGACGGCGCATCAATCGGATGCCCAGTCCATAAGTTATTAGCCTTTTTGTCCCGAGGGCCCGGTTGAATTCGTGCTCGATCCAACCTGACCATACTCCAACTTTACCCCAAACTCTATTGTGTTATAATCAATGTATTTTCTAACTCCAAGGTTTCTAGTTCTGTAGACGGTTCATAAAACAGACGTCAGGTTCCAAAGTTATGGCCAAAAGAGAGTAAATGGGTCATAGTGGGTTCGGGTCCGAGCCGGTCGGACTGACCCAGCGCGGCCTGTGCTGGGTGTCCTGGACTAGCGGTTTGGAGGCTGTAGGGCCACATGGGTGGAGAAGCCGTAGGGTAGCGCGGTAGGGCCTTGTATGGCGTGGCGGGACCTCGGGATGCGCGACAGGGCCATGGGGCCGCACGGTGGGGCTGTGGGCGGCACGACGGGACGGTGGGGCAGCAGAGTCATGGGTGGTGCGGCCGGGCGGTGGAGCCGCGGGCAGCGTAGAGGGGCGGCGAAGCCTCAGGCAGCGCTGCGAGGCCGCGGGTTGGCGGAGCTGCGGGTAGCGTGGCTAGAAGGCGGAGCCGCGGGTGTCGCGGCAGGGCCACAGGCGGTGGAGCCAAGGTCGGCGCAGTGGGGCCGCTGGCGGCAGAGCCACAGGCGGCGCGGCGGAGCCGCTGGCGGTGCGGCTAGGCCACGGGGCGGCGGAGCCATGGGCAGTGCGGCACTGCTGTGGGGCGGCTGTCCACCGTGGCTGGTCATGCGGCATCATGCCTTTGCTGGCGGTCGGCTTGATCGGCCGCCCTTCTTTTGTTGCCTTCATCGTCGTTCTTGAGTTCTGCTGGTGGGAAATGCCAGCATCGGTTGCTGTCACCATCATAAAGAACACAACAATAAAGAAGAACGCTGGAGGGGTTGGGCCATTTTTGTTTGGCCCACACCCTCGACGTTAGGGTGTTAGCAAGCAGCTCAATAAAAACATGAATGAATAATGTCGTACTCTACAACCCCCAGTAATTTATTTTTCCCAAAACCGCAAAAGAAAACATCTGCGGATCAACTAATTAGAGATTCGATCCACGTTATTTGTTTTAGAAGGGAATAACATGGAAAATGAAATCATACACAACTAAACCCCTGCCTCATAGATTTTTTGATGGAGGTCATGAGGAAAGAGACAATGTCGCTGGGCATAGACAGATGTCAGTGACGTCAGCATTTCCTTGATCATCGGTTCATTGGTCGTTGGAGATTTTCCTCGTTGGCGAGAGCATTCTTCGTTAGAGGATGAGTTTCTCCACAATTCTCCAAAGCTTCTCTCTTTCCCCAATTCCACCAAAAACAAAAGGTATCCAACATCTTAATTTATGTTTATCAAATTAAATTATGTTGGCACAATTAATTTGCATCATTAAATGGGTTTTGTTGGCATAATTAAAATAATGGATACCAAAGGTCACATCCCTCATTAAAGAGGGTGTTCAAGAGGCTTCTATAATTAAAGAAGGAGTTAGGGGGTTTGGGTGGTTCCCACCCTCAAATTCAAATTGGGAGGTTTTAGTTCAGGTGGTCCCCACCTTTAAACCATCCACATGGGAGGTTTCAATAGAAATAAAAATAAAATAAAAATTTATTTCATTTCATTTCTATTTCCACAAAAAAACCCAAATTCTATCTTGCACCATTGACCTACTGCAGTCGAGGTGAAGGTCCCCTTAAGAGAATATCGGCGTTGCGAGTTGAATGGTGCCCACGGATTTCAATTATGATCACCGGTTCAAAATTTACAAAAACTCGCTCGCACATTTACTAAACGTACTTGAAAAAAGAGTTCGGAAATTCATTCCGAGCACACCAAGCCTCGGAATCAGGCACCATCAATTTTTTCGGACTTGTAAAATTCCCATATATTTATAAAAATTACATGAAAATTAGAGTTCTTTACATTCTCCTCACCTTAGGGTTTACGTACCCATAATCCACAACTCAAAACTAGGAAAACAAGTGGGGGTACTTAGCAAGAATATGGGCCTCCTACTCCCACGTGCTCTCCTAGAGGTTCTCGTGCTGCCAACGAATGTGCACCAGAGGTATCGAATTCCCAAGAAGGACCCGCTCATGTTTATCCTCAATCTAAACTGGAACCTCCATAAAATTCATCCTATCCTTGATGTCCAACTCACCGTGGTCGATGATGTGATAAGGGTAGTGCACGTATCTCCTCATCTGGGATACGTGGAAGATGTCGTCCACCTAGTAAAACTGAGGTGGAATAGCTAAGCGGTAAGCCACCTCGCCAACTCTACTGAGGACCTAAAAGGGACCAATGAACCTCAGAGATAACTTGCCACCTCGGCCAAATCTCTGAAAACCTCAACGAGGTGACACTCATAGAAAGACTTGGTCACCATCCTCAAACTCTAGAGATCTTTGTATCCTATCAGAATATAACTTGTGCCTGTTATATGAAATATTCATCCTCTTCTGGATGATCTGCACTTTCTCTGTGGTATCATGTACCATCTCTAGTCCCATGAGTGTTGACTCCCCTAGGTCAGTCCAGCACAAAGGTGATCTGCAAGGTCCCACGTACAACTCCTAAAAAGTTTATATCCCAATGGTTGAGTGATAGTTGTTGTTGTATGAAAACTCCACAAAAGGAAAGTGATCCTCCTTGCTATGACCGAAGTCGAGGACGCAAGCACACAGCATATCCTTGAGGGTCTAAATGGTCCACTCAGTCTGGCCATCCGTTTGAGGATGGAAGGAAGTGCTCAAACAAAGCTACATCCTGAAATCCTCCTACAACCCCTTCCATAGCTTGGAAATGAAACGTGTATCACGATAAAGTAAAATCATTGATGGTACTCCATGTAGCCGCACAATATTCTACACATTGAGGCGTCCTAAGATCTCTATTGAACCCTACTCTCTGATCGGTGGGAATTGGGCAGACTTAATGAGTCGGTCGACGATCAACCAAATCGAGTCATGTCCCCTATATATACGTGGAATTACTGTCACGAAGTCCATGGATATCACATCCCACTTCCACTCTGGAACCTCTAAAGGCTAAAACAAGCCTTCTGGTACCTAATTCTCCACCTTCACTTGCTGACAAGTGAGGCACCGAGAGACAAACCCTACTACTGTTTTCTTCATTCCCGGCCACCAGTGATGTTGTCGAAGATCTTGGTACATCTTCACCACTTCTGGATGTACTACTAGATGAGATGTGTGGAACTCCCTCATCACTTCCTCCTGAAGTGACATAGGTACCATGGTACATCCTATAAAGAGGATGATGTGCTCCCTACCTTCATAAAATCCATCAGGTTCATGTCCTGTGGATATCTGAGCATGTCATGTCTCGCAGTCAGCATCCCCATGCTACGCCTCCCTGACTCCATGAAGAATTGGGGGAGTGACTGTAAGAGACTAAAGAAAATTGGCTCCATCTCTATCTACAAAGGATATCAGCAAAGCGGCCAGCTACTCCATCGCCTCAGCTAGCAGTTGTATACCCGATCTCTTACTAAGTGCATCTGCTACAACATTCCCCTCCCTAGGAGTATAGACTATCTCAAAGTCATAGTCCTGGAGGAACTCAATCCAACATCGTTGTCTCATGTTTAAGTCCTTCGAAGAGAAGATATACCTAAGACTCTTGTGATCAGAGTACAATGTAAAATGCTCCCACATCAAGTAATGTCTCCACATCTTCAAGGTAAAGACCAATACTACTAACTCCAGGTCATCAATAGTGTAGTTCTTCTCATGTTGTCTCAGCTGTAAAAACCCATATGTGATCACTGCTCGCTCCTACATCAGGACACATCTGACCCTGGTCCCTGATGCGTCGGAGTAGACAACGTACCCAACTCCCTCCTCTGGAAGCCTCATGGTGGGGGCACTAGTCATCCTCTGCCTTAGATTTTAAAAACTGTGTTGTCATCTCTCTTTCCACATGAAGGGTTGAACCTTCTTCGTCAACACTGAAAGTGGTACTACAACTCAGGAGAAATTTGTCACAAATCTCTAGTAGTTACTAGCCAAACCCAGGAAACTTCGTTCCTCCATCACACTCCTGAGTAAATCCCAAGTAAGTACCACCTCAATCTTCACTGGATCAATTGCAACTCCAACCTCCGATATGAAATGTCCTAGAAAGTGAACCTCTCAGATCCAAAACTCGCACTTTGAGAGCTTACCATAAAGTCGGTGCTCTCAGAGTGTGTCCAGTACTACCTGTAAATAATAATCATAATCCTCCTCAATAGTAAAGTAGATAATAATTTCATCGATGAAGACTACTAAAAAGTGATCAAGGTATTGTTGAATGATCCTGTTCATGAGTCCAATGAACACTAATAGAGTGTTGGTTACACCAAATGGCATAACCAAGAACTCGTAATGGTCGTACTAACATCTGAAAGCCATATTTTTCACATCCACATCTTGTACTCTGAGCTGTTGATAGCCTGATCTGAGGTCTATCTTTAAGAACCATTGTTCTCCCTTTAGCTGATCAAAGAGGTTGTCAATCCTCAGCATTGGGTATTTATTCTTCATGGTCTCCTGGATCAGGATCCGATAGTCAACACAACGTCTCAAGCTCCCATCACCTTCTTGGCGAACAGAATTGGGGTGCCCAAGGATAAACACTGGGCTGAATGAATCCCTTCCCCTACAAGTCCTCTAGCTGTACCCATAGCTCACGAAGCTACGCAGAAGCCATCTGATATGCTAGTGTAGATTTCGTTGTTGTCCCTGGGTACAAGTCAATGTAAAATTCCACCTATCGGTGAAGAGGTAGACCCGGAACATCATCAGGGAAGACATACGCATACTTTTCCACCACTATAGGATAACTCAGACTCTCCGTATCAACTGCTCTATGAGTAATTCTAGCTAACTGATGAGTGATCGACTGAAATCTCCTCCAGTTATGTCCATCATGTGCTGCAAAGGCTCCCTTCTCACCGGTGAAGGTAAACCTAGTCCCATCCATGCAGACACACTGCACTTTGTGCCTAATACAGTCAATCTGAGCATGGACTGTAGATAACCAGTCCATACCCAAGATAACATTGTAAGGAATCGACGCTACTACTAGGAGATCCCAGCCAATGCTCTCACCTCCTAGAGTAAGCTCGCACTGCCGTTACCAGTGCGTAATCATCGAATCCACTCCTGTAGGATTCTCTAGCCATAAAGATTGAGCTAATTACTTTGTCAGAATCTCCAAGCTCCAAATGAGGGTAGTGGAAATAAAAGAATGAATGGAACCCGTGTTTATAAGTACTACAACTAAGGTGGAGTAGACACTGATCGTACCTCGTATCATCTCCGGAGCGCCTTGATCATAGGCCTCAGCTGCCTGGGGCTGAGCTCTCTCATGTCCTCCTGCTCTCTGTGGACGGGGTGGACCTCCTGGTGGTGGTGGTGGTAACACCTCGAATCATCTCCCACCACCAACTACATGACCAGATCCTCTTCCATGTCTGCCTGCTCCCTACGGATCACCTCGATCAAACCTATATCTCTGCCTGGGAGGTCCATTGATTGTTTGCTGATCATCCTTACGGAAGGTAAGATAGTCATGATCCATGTGACCCTTCCCGCTGCATGCATTACACTGCATGTTCCTTGTATGAATGGCTCTGCCTCTGGTACCCCACACAACTGATCCTGAGTCATGAGGTCGTCCACCTATAGGTCTGGTCTTCTTGAACATCTGTGTCATCTGTCTGCTTCCAGCTGTAGAAGACTCCGCTACATGATGAATGGTGGTGGGTCTCGCTACTGACGAATGATCATCAAGGAAACTCTCCACTAAGAGGGATCTCTCTAACACCCCCACCTACATTGGGATGCTAAGAGAAATCATCGAATCCCTGATCTCCCATCTAAGTCCCTACTCAAAGATCAGGGCCCTAAATAATGGGTCTCGCACCATATTAGTGGAGTAGCGTGAGAGGTCAGTGAACCTTGCTAAGTACTGAACCACAGTCATGTTGTCCTATTGCAGATGAAGTAGCTCTTGAAAGCGCACTACGTGAAGAGTTGTTGGGACAAGCTATGTTCAAAACAGGCTCTCGAAGTCTGTCTAATGAAGCGTCACCTCATCGTGAACCTAGAAAATCAAGTTCCAACATCTGCCTGCTGCTGCTTGTAGAAGGGTGGCGGCAAGAATCACCATAAGATCATTTGGTTTCCCTAATAGTCAGAAAACTCTCACTAAGGCCTCTAGTCAATCCTCAGCTTCCTGTGGGTCCGTCTCTCCCCTGAACCTGGGTGTCCTCTAGCACTGGAACTCATGAAACACGATCAAGTGGTGTGCACTCTCTACTACTAGAGATAGTGGCATTGGTGGACCAATAGGTAATGGTACCACTGGTGCCTCCACTGGTGCCTCTACTGGAAGAGGGCCCCACACCGAGTCCTCATCGCTCAGTGGGATATCAGTGCGTACAACTCTCAGAACCCTAGATGGTTGTCTTTGTGGAGGCATTATGAAAAGAAACAGGTGTTCCACGGTCAAAAAGTTATACCTAGTGATCTTAATCAAATAGATCACAAATAAAACTCTTGAAAACACACACGCAATCAGTGTTTTCGTGCACTGAGTCGGAAATCATAAGTCTGGGTCCTGCTGTATGGATACGTCGGCCACCGCACCAACACTGGATTTCCTAAACTGATAACAACACTCACTACACTTAACACTATTTCCATTAAAAAGATCAGAGTCCTATTTTCTACAGTAGAACCGACTCCTCTGATACCAATTTGTCATGACACGTCCCTCGGGACCCGTACCGTGACTACCCCAAGCCCGCCTTCCATAGGCCATGGGCTAGATACTAGCACCGAAGGCATATTCCCAAAAACTGGTAAGGCATTACCTTTATAACATGTAACACACACAACCAAGCACACAGCAAGTTACAAACTCTAGTAAACTAAATAGTAAACATAGTGAGTATAGTAAGTAAAAGGGGTTAGAATACAAGATGAACTGAAAAGTACAAGGAAAAATGAAAAGTACAAGACAGATGATAGGTGAAAATCATCTTCTGGATCATCCACCGCGAATCCTACCTGAAGGGTAGGTACAACACACGAATGAATTTCTCTGCAGTTCGCCTCGTCTAACATCCACCTCCGAGCTACCTCCAGTCCTGGTACTCTCATCCTCAGTCAGCAGTGTCTATCGTCTACACAAAACACAATGAAGTGCGGGCATAGTCTGTGTAGGGGTGAGTATAAAGATACTCAGTAGGAACCCCGAGACACTCAAGGTCTCACAAAATCCACAAAGGATAAACCACATGGAAGGAAACAAACGATAACCCTACTTAGGTATATTCCCATACATATACCTAAGTTATCATGTAAACTAATCTCAATCATGATGAAAACACATAGTATAACTCCAAATCCCCAAGCTCAACTGTTCCACTGAGGAAGAAATACCACGAAGGAAAGTACCACACAGGTATGCCGCATAGAATAATACCACCAAGGTATTACCACGAAGAAAGTACCACACCAGTACAGACTCAACTCACACCAAGTATAACTTTGGTACAGTAGTAGTGATGATTATATGTAACTATTGAATCATATTACTCTATTAAGAGGCATACCCACACAATATTTCTTAGTGTTGACCCACACAGGATCGCTCGGTGCTGACCAACATCAGATCTCTAGGTGCTGACCCACACAGGATCACTAGGTGCTGACCCACACAGGATCACTAGGTGTTGACCCACACAGGATCACTCGGTGTTGACCCACACAGGATCGCTAGGCGCTGACCCACACAAGATCTCTCGGTGCTGACCCATACAGGATCGCTCTTCATTCTTCACGTCACAGCCAGCTATTGGGTTTCCCCACTAGGCTTGCTCGTCTCCGAGATGGTCTGCTCCTCAGGCCACAATTAGATAATCCAATTTCTATGAAGTCCCACAATAAAGTATCCCAAATTATCGCCACGTCGTAGGGGTATCAATGTAATATATGGAGTGTCAATCGGATGCCCGGTCTGTAAGTTATTAGAATTTTGGTCCTAAGGGACCGGTTGGATTTTTTCTTGATCCAACTCGACCATACACCAAATTTACACAAAACTCTCCATTGCCACTGACATTTCATCAAACAGACGTCTGGTGCCAAAGTTATGGCCATAAAAGCATAAATAGGTTGTAGTGGGTCCGGGTCCAGTCCGACCTGGTCGAACTGAACCTGTCTGGGTCAACCCGGCCAGTCCCACTGGGTTCGGACCGGCCCACTGGGTGGTACGGCATGCTGGGTCTAGCCCGGCCCACGTTGGGCGGCCCGGGCCGCTGGGCGGTCTAGCCTGGCGGCACGGAGGCTGTGGGGCTGCGTGGAAGGTGAAGCCATGGGGCGGTGTGATGGGGTCACGGGGTGGTGGATCCACAGGTTGGCGCGGTAGGGCCGCAGGCTGTACGGCGGGCCCATGGGGCAGGAGAGCTACGGACGGCAGGGCGGTAGAGCCGTGGGTGGGTTGGCGGGGCCTTGGGGGGGTGGAGCCACGAGCGGCGCGGTGGGGCCATGGGGCAGAAGAGGTTGCAGGGCGGCGGGCCACTGTGGCTATCTGTGCAGCATTGTGCCTTTGTCGGTGGCCATCTTGACTGGCCACCCTTCGTTCTTCACCTTTGTTGTGGTTATCGAGTTCCACTAGTGCCAAATTTCGGCACCGGTCATCGTCACCATCGCGAAGAACACACCAATAAAGAAAAATGGTGGAGGGTTCGAGCCATGTTTGTTTGGCCTGCACCTTCTGCGTTAGGGTGGCAGCAATTGGATCAACAAAAACTTGAATGAAGAACGTCAAACTCTACAACCCTTGGCAATTGATTGTTCCCAAACCCACAAAAGAAAACATCCCCAGATCAACTAATTAGAGATTTGATCCATGTTTTTTGTTTTGGAGGGTAAAAACATTGAAAATACAATCATACACAACTAAACCCCTACCTCGGAGATTTTTCTATGGAGGTCTCGAGGAAAGAGATGATGTCGTTGGGGATCGATGGATTTCAGTGACGTCGGTGTTTCCTCAATCGTCAGTTCTTTGGTCGTTGGAGATGTTCCTTGTTAGCAAGAGCATTCTTCAATAGAGGATGAGTTTCTCCATGATTCTCCAAAGATTATCCCTTTCCCAAATTTCACTAAAAAGAAAAGGTATCTAACTTATTAATTTAAGTTTATCAAATTAAATTATGTTGGCACAATTAATTGGCATCATTAAATGGGTTTTGTTGGAATAATTAAAATAATGGATACCAAAGGTCACCTCCCTCTTTAAAGAGGGAGTTCAAGAGGATTCTCTCATTAAAGAAGGAGTTAGGGGGGTTCAGGTGGTACCCACCCTCAAATTCAAATTGGGAGGTTTTAGTTCATGTGGTCCCCACCTTCAAACCATCCACATGGGAGGTTTCAACAGAAAGAAAAAAATAAAATAAAAGTTTATTTTATTTTATTTCTATTTCCATGAAAAACCCAAATTCTATCTTTCATTGTCGCCCTACTACAGTCTAGGTGAAGGTACCCTTAAGAGAATATCAGTGTTGCGGGTTCAACAGTGCCCTCAGATTTTAATTCCCAGCACCGGTTCAAAAGTTACAAAAACCTAATCGCACGTTTACTGAACGTACCAGAAATTTTTTTTCAGAAATTCATTTTCGGCACACCGAGTCTCAGAATCATGCGCCATCAATTTTCCCACACATGTAAAATTCCCATATATTTAATAAACAATTACATCGAAATTCTGGGTCTTTACAGTTCTCATGCTATAATTTCCCCTATCATCATTAGGTATATATATACAACACATTCAGAGATGGAATTCCATGTTGTGTGAATATATATAATCCATAACTAACACATTGATAGCTTACTATATAATTGGTTCTTCTAAATTATGCATTATAAAATCCTCACATTCTTTGGGTGTCCACCTCAGATACATATTAAAGGATAATTACATTGATAAACACAAACATGAACTTGTTTATGAAAGGATAAAAGATCTAGTTTATATGTTTTGTGAAAACTATGAGGGAATTTATCACACCAAAGGAAATCACCTAGAACTCATTTTAACATATAGTCATCAAGATGTTGTTTTTAGAATATCATCCTTATAAAAAAACAATTCATGATAGCATTACCAAAGATCAATAATCGAGGACAATGTTGCACATTTAAAAAAGTCAAAGAGGTTATATATCCTAGAAGAAGGGGTATATTTTCTTTATTATCACATGATTTTGGTGATGGTAATCAATTCAAACATTATGTTCATAACCAACTTTTTGTTCAACAACATCGATGCTTCCAAGGGGTAAAAACTGTGTCAGATTAAACCCATCTCATGATGGATCCCTAACTATTCCCTTTTCACATGGAGCTTAGTAGGGGACATTTAATATATTTTAGAATATATTAGTGCAGTTTTAAGGTGTATGTAAGTGAATAATCTGAACTCATGCCTAAGATTTATTCCTAGAACATCATTGGGGAAGACATTCATATAAATATCAACCACCACAAGAATCCAAATATCAAAAAAATCACTACATTAAGGGAAAAACTTTTCAATTAATGGGGGGTAGGTTATAGAGTTCTTCTTATGATCCCTACTTGTTCTTCCACTAGGTATTTCACACTAATAAAATAAAATATGATCTTAGTTGAAATAAAAATATACAAAGTTGTGTACTATGTATAACCAATCCTTAACCAACATGTTTTCATATTGAATCTTTATGAAAAATAACAGGTCCCTTGTGAATCTCTCCTCATAGAGCATCGTCACTTTATATCCAAAAATTTGTGATACAAAAGAATTACCCAATATAAGTACATATAGACACAACTGAAGGGTTATGGACTATATAGAAATATATATCACTTATAATAGGGACAAAAAAATTAAGGATTGTATCACACCTATATTTACATAAATCGACGATAAATTAGAGAAAACACATATTATAAACCAAATTATATCATGTGTAATTTGATTATATTCCTTGCAAGCTTGTAACTGAACAATCCCTCTATAATTTGGATCATTGGGCCTACTGAGGACCACCTGGGGAAGTGTTAAATGTTGGTCATTTCATCATCCTACATTAAAAACTCATCTTAATGGGCCTCCTTCAGTCCCTCTTTCAAAACCGCTTACATGGGGGATACCCTACCCACCCCTAGGATATCCCTGATAAATTTGTTTCCTCTAACATATCGATCCAAATAATATCTGAAAACCATCTATAGGGAAATTATTTAAGAAATAATGATCCATGTGGCCTTATTTGTCAAAATGATAACATTAAATGTATCTAAGATTGATAGAGAATTTTTATTATCCTAGTGTTTCATATCATCATGTCTGAGTCATGGAATGAGTATGCATATTATTTTAAAACATTGAAATATAACATCTTCATGTATTAGCATATGAATCTACTCAATAATGTACACTTCCATCTCTAGATACCTTATGATACTCTTTTATGATGTCTCCTATCACCATGGATTTCTCTAGAACCTCAATATAAGTGGGAATTCATAGAGAGATTATGATTTATCTGATTTCCCTATGAGTTACATATTCATAATTCTATTCTTAGAAGTATCTTTCTCTCATCACATCGAGATAGTAAAGAATGAGGTTAGTTAACCTTGGTGCGTACTCTGAAATAGTCATAAAAACCGAAAATAATTATAAAATCTCCTATATTAGCACATTATTAAATGTATAAGAGAATTAATACTTATGGAAGATATATTGAATCAAAGCCATGAAATTTTCATCTCATCGTCAATTTGGGTGAACATACTCAACCTTTTCCCTTCCTATCAATGTAGAGGATTACTCATAATCACAACCGTCTTGTCATTCGGGGTTTGCATGAATCTAGAAACTCAAACCACCAAATCATGATAATATTCTATAACATAAGGTTCTATATCACAATCAATCTTGAGAACTATATATCATTATAACTCACATAACATGATAACCATGGGTGCATAGTCATCTTATCTACAAGGAAGAATAAAAAAATAACCATCAAGATTAATATCATCATGAACTAGATGAGGTGGGTCCACATGTTGATCATTATGTGGAAGCATTTCTCCCTATTTTCTTGGGTGGAACACATAATAGAGAGGTCACAACACTAAGACCTCATCACACAGCTAGTCATCATCATGGATCTGTTTTAGTATACTAGTTTATTGTCCTCATAGAGGAATCCTAAATGTTAAAAATATATTCCATGGTAAGATGAACATATTTATGGAGAAGACTCAGGAATGAAACGAAATTCAAATATTCATTCCATTATGATACAAGTACCATTTTATTCCCTATATCTTGTTCTTAAATGTATTGATTAAACCAAATAGTGATCATAGTCCCGATGTATGGATAAATTGATCACCACACCATCATAGGGTTCCCAATTCTAATAGATAAAGTGTATAATCCTAAACACCATTACACAAATATCCCAAACCAATCCTCAAAACACATTGATCTCCAAACTCCATCCCATGGATAGACCTGCATTGATACCACTATATGAAGAACTGAATCCCTGGGGACCTTATTGGGCTAGTAATAATTCGACAGTGACTCCCAAAACCATCCTACAATAGGCCAAGGGATAGTGACTACCTATGAGTAGGAATGTAAAAAAATATGGTTAGACTTAGGAAATGGTACTAAAACACACATACAAACACATCTTTATACAATATTTCATTCATAGTAATAAAAGCTGAAACCTATGGGGTGTAATCATAAATATGTAGAAACATCTAAGTAAAAATTGGAGTATAAAAAATAATAAATTTATAAAAGAGGTAAAAATAAAAGCATAAAATAAAAGGAAATAAAACCAAATTGAATAAATTATGATCAAGAAGTATAGAGTGAGATCTTATCTCAAGATCTTATAAATTAACCACCATACATGATCACATTATTATATTAAAACTAATCTCCACCTACTATGAGTCCAAAAAACTCATCACCAAGATGTGTTTAATCTTCATAAGACATGATGTGTGTAGAGACACCCATGCAGGGGTGATAATATACATACCAATAGGATGTCTTGAATAATATAAAGGGGGGAATAATCCAAAAATACCCACATCAACACAAAAATTCATAAGGGAAAAGAAACCCAACACATATATTCTCAAAAATAAATTTTAGTAGAAGAGAGAGAAATATTGATCATAATAACCTTCTAAGAGATATGAGTCTTTTTATAGCTCTATGAGAAAGTGTTGTCCCGATATTAGTACCCCAATATAACCTCACCATAATAAAATGTAAAACCCACACCTTATTGAATGATATCATATTCAAGGTATTTCTTACTCCATTAGGGGACTTACTCCATGCCATGACATGATAACGGTGGAGTACCAACTCTAAATATAAAGGATATATGCCTCAGTAATGTGGGAGATTACATAATAAATGCATACATAAGATATTTGGGATCTACACCTTATAAACTCCCAAAAATAAAGTGAGTACCAACCCAGCATTACTTCGATTATCACACTCAAACCCTATAATTTTCTAAGAGTTTATAAAATAATATTCCTACTCACATCACCTCACATAATATATAAGGTTTAAAAAACTACCATCATATATGATAACTAAATTTTCTATGAATAGGATACTCATTCTCCCAAATATTATTCCTAATAATGGAGATATGAGAGGTAAAACTTTCTAAGACAATCACCTTGAATGTCATTGGTGTGAATAGAGTGTAATACCAAGTCTAAGCATTCCCATGTACTTATACTCAACTCTATATGTGGAATTCCACAGTATTGGTGTGTTATATGAGGAACACAACATGTGGGACTACCTGAGGTCACAGGAATGTACTCAATATGCATGGCTCAATTGACCCAGTAAGGGACCATGGTGTTTAGGCATGTAGTAGGGTAATGTGAGATTAAACTTCTAAATAAACACTAGTAATCATAGAATGATGACCACATGGAATGTGTTCTTCAATAATATAAGGCATATATTCATGAATTTTGTGTATAGTAATGTCTAGTCTCTCATTTCCTCATGCATTCACTTTCTCATTTATTATCTTTTAAATCATCCACACAACATTTTCAACTGTGTTGAAAATCATCAGTCACTATTCGAAGTAAAATTTTGGCCACCCATTACTGAAAAATTATAACTTCATTGAATTTAGAGGACTATTTTTTACCACACATATCAAGAATCAAAATTCCATAATTTCTTGATTCATTCTATAATTATCATTTTTTTATGATGAAATAACCAATTAAAAACCTGAGACAATGATTCATAGAAACCACAATAGATCATTCAATGTTTTGGTGTCCTAAATTGGTCAAATCAATGTCCAATGTGATACTGGTGGTGAGGCTATGTAGAATAGAGTAAAAAACCACCAAATAACAAAGTGAGGAACAATCAATAGTCCTATGTAATTTGATTTCCATTAATCAATAAAAGATAAATTATAATCATAAAATAATGAAAAATGAGAATTATAAGACTTTTATTATCATTGTATTCATGTCAGGTTTTTGAGAACTAATTTGTAAGCAAACACATGATAAAAATGGTGGAAAACATAAGAAACCCCTATCTCGATAAAAATTGATGAATGGTCAAGAATATGTTCTATATCGATTTCATTGAAGAATTTTTTGTGCTCGTTGTATGTTTAATAATTACCAATGATCTTGCAACATTGATTCTATATTACTCCTTCATTTGATCATTGATAGTTCTTCCCCACAGCAATGTCTCTTCTACCTATCAACATTGTTGGGTTGTTTGGCTAACCCTGTAGATTGGATGTAATTGGGATTACAAAGTGGTTTCAATTTTTTAAATATTTAAACTCAAATAACAATAATTAATTATTTTTATTCATTTTAATCCATCCACAATAGCACATCATCCCAAAACCTGATGTGTGTGAAATATATTTCATACCTCTTATAAACCACGCATTCTGAAACAAACGATAGTAACATATTCTTCATTTGAGACTCTGTTCAACTAAAAATACATTTTTTGGATATTTTATGGATATATTCTTTCATATATTTTATACTTTTAATATCTTAATTTTGGGTCCTAGTGACACCCATATCACCATGATAAAATTGAGTAAGAACCATGAAATATTTAAAAATATCAAAAGGGAATAAATAAATAATATGATTCATTAAAAATGTATTAAAATAATAATATATAAATATTTTATACAGATATGAAAATAAATAATAATCACATAATACCTGATCAAAATATAATAGAATGATTAAAACTAACATTCCAAAATATTTAGTATTAATTTAGTATAACACATGCTAGTAAACCAAATAATTAAATATTAAACTAATTCTCACTAGAAAAACAACAACTTATAAGTTTTATCATGAAAACATAACAGTAATAGATTTTAAAAGTTCATTAATTCTAGAAAAAAATTGAAATAACCATTTCAAAACATAGTAAATCATATGACTTAATGTATTATAAAATATTAAAATAATTACATAATATTATCCCCTGTATAAAATAATTAATACATGTCTGGATAGATATTAAAATTATGGTAATAGTGAGAGAAATACTCTCTATAATGATATAATCATATGACTTGAAACTCGTAAGGAAAAGTGTTCGTAGAACATCAAAAATCCTTCAATTTTAAAATAAAATACATGAATTCCAATGATTTAACAATAAATATAAAACTAAAAAGTCTCAATATTTTGAAAATAAACTATATAATTTTTTCAATATTGTTCTTGTGTCATCATCCTATTAAAATTTAAAACAATATTCTTTTTGGTCCATTAGTGTTAGCAATAAGAGCTTTAAGTAATCAAGTCTACTTATTTTTAATAGAAACTCAATAAATAAAATTGTATAAGTATTAATGTAGGGATTATTAATAAAATATTATTGAGTAGTTTTAAATAAAAAATCATTTGAATAATTTCTAAAAATATCATAGTAAATACAAGTAATAAAACATATTATTATACTATTTGATCCAAGCCCAAGAATAATTCCAATAAACCATAGTATTTTTATAGTTATTTTTAATTCAAATTTCTCTTTTATTTACTTTAACATTAGTAAGTATTTAATTCATGTAATACACTACTTTATTAAACACACTAGTCACCAATTTAATTGAATCACAATCATTGAATAATTTATCGATTCGTGTATCATGAACATAAAAGTAATACACAACTTAATCATTATTATACTTTATTTATAAAATCTGTGTAGAAAAAACAACATTCTGAATAATAAATGAATACAAATATTTTCTAATATTTCAATGAAATTTATTTAAATCATAAAATTTATCTTCATATACGAAATAATACACATTTTTCTCAATGAAATGTTAGTTTTAAATTTATAATAGATTTTACATCTCAAATATGATCTACAAGAAGAAAATTGGTTTTTTTTTATTTGAATCCTAAACATTAAATTTATATTGATATTCATTACTAGAATCCATTGAATATTTCTAATTATATTTCATATCTTTTTTTCAATTAATTTTGTAATAATATTTTCATGACTTTCTTTAAATTTTTTGTAAAGGGTTTCCCATTCAAATATATAAATTTTTCTGACATTAATAACATCAAACAAATTTTGATATTACATCATCCTAAATAATATTTTCCTTTATCAAATTATAAATTATAAGAAAATTTCATTAAATTTAAATAATTTAATTACTAAAATTTGAACTAATATATTCTTCATCAGAATTATCATATTATGAAACCTAAATAGAAACATCAACCTTATTGGCTGTATTACGAACCTCATCTTCTTTTTGTATCATAGATTCATACATCAATAATTATATAATTAAATTATTTTTATCAATATAATCAATATTTGTTGAAATTATAATTGAAACAGATATTACAATCAATTTTATAGACAGAAATCTATGAATATTCAATTCTTGATCTTATTTTAAAATAGATATTCTCAAAGAAGCAATATCATTCACTCTCTGAGTGAGTCTTCCATTTATCTTAAAAAAAATCTCTCTATCAACCATCCAGAAATTATAAAATTTAAACCTTATATTATTTTGAATTAGTTGTACAACATTTCTATTCCTTTATAGTAAAAAAATATCATCTCACACATCATAGGAATTATTACATTAATAAACACTGTTGAACTAATATGGTTCTAAAACAAATATGATAACATTCATTTATTTTTATTTTAAATTATAATCATCTTTTAGAGTTCAATTCCAACTCTCACATTTAATATTAATAATATAATATGGTTTCACACATTCATAAAAATAATCAATCCAAGAATCTTCAAATAGAAAATCATTTTTGATTCCCAATAACCATGATTTAACTATTAAAATAAGGAGATGACCAGCCATTCCAATCAATCATTTTCTTGTAAGATAATTTTATATAATTATTTTTAAGGCTCAAAGGATATAATATCTATTAAAAGTGTTTCTAAATAGTGTATAAATTGTAAGAGTCTTTTTTATAATAATTATTTTTTCATATCTATGATATAAAATCAATCATGAAGGGGTGATTTATGTCATTTAAATAATTTCAAAAAAAATAACTCCCCCACATTTATGTTGGATTAAATATTTCCATTTCTCTTTTTATATTTTAATCTGGTAAAAATATCTAAATTCAAGAGGATAACATAAAATATTTTTATAGTGATTTGGTGATATAATAAACATCACTTAGACTGTCCCACCTCACCGAATATAAGCTTAGTAATATTATTTAGATCATTTTACATGGGATATCATATATGAGTGAAAGAATTTGACACTTGGTATTACAACAATTTTAACATTCATTCTCATTATTTTATTAATTACCTAAAAACTAAGAAAAATTAGTTGAGAAAATCCATTGATGTGTATAAGTAGAAGAAACATAGTCCATAGATAAATTCATGTAGTTAAAAATTAAATTAAATAGATGATATGTAGAAAGTGGAAATATATTATGTATATAGATGTATTTTTAATTGATATTAGATCCTCCTTCTAAAAAAATAAAGAATCTTCAAGGTATATCTATAAAATAGAATTCATCATGATCTTCAATACGTCACAACATTATAAATAGATATTCCTGATATCACGAGAATACTTATACTCCTTTATTTCATATTATTCCCTTTCTTTCAATCCAACGATATTTATAGTAAGAGAATAATTTAATATACAATTTTTATAGTGAATTATAGTAACTCTTATCAATCCATCAAGGATTTATAAATATATTATTAATATAACCATTTTTTATTCTTCCATCCTCTCATAATTCAAATATATTTAAAACAAATTCATCCATAATTATATTTACAATTAAATAATAGTTATTTCATCATAACATTGAATAAAACATTGAACAATAAATTTTGTGAACATACCTTTATTTAATAATTCAAAAATAAATAAGTAAAAATTATAGAAAACAGAATCCAAATAAATAGTGATTATTAAAGACTTTACTTCCTTGAAAATAAAATCAAAATAATCATAATAAAAAATACAATATTAAATCCAATTTAGTCGACCTTTAATCTTTGAAAGCACTTAAAATCCCATGAATAGTATTTGAAATAAATTTAATGTTTTTAATTCAATAAAAATAGAGTTTCCTATAATGTTTACTGTATCTTGAAAATGAATATTCCTCACAATATGTTTTAATATAAATATGTTTTATGATTCTTTGTTTGGTATTTGACCAAACATTCATGATATTCTATTATTGTAAAACATGTTCTTTGTACTTTATATGACACCTTCAGATAATCCATTATTTGTAAAAATAATACCACATGAGTCATAAATATTGATCTCCAAGAGTCGTAACTTAAATTATATGACTATTATAATGTATATTTCAATCATGTATAACAATTTCTACGTGAAAACTTTTGTATTCATTGTATCATTGAAATATCATTATGATAAACACCATTTTTTGTACAATGTTTTAGATATTTTGACTGAACTTTGTGTCAATTAAAAATGTTAATATCATTTTACTCATTCAATTTTTTTCATTCATATCTTACAATAACCTAATATGAAAATTCTCATATGTACTCGTAACCCTATATTCGACATAATTATATGAAATTTTTTTCTAGTGATTGTAATATAGAGTCAATTGTATGTCATAGATAACTAATACCGAATATCATAAGAATCCCCCATTTTTTCATTCCATGTTTTACATCATCTTTATATCATAAATTCTATCTTATGATATTTTAATACTATTTTCCACATATGCATGTTTAGTTTTTTATGTGGCTATAGATTTCTATCAATCGTAAAACTCATGTTGCACGAGTCATAGTGGACGATCCTTCGATATCATAAGAATATAATTTATATTAATATCTATATATATATTAGTAATAATATATAATCCATGAAATTTATAAAATAATATACATAAATAAATATTGAGTAACCCTTTATAAATTTCAAACAACCAAAAGTTTCAATTAGTATATAATTTTCAAATTGCAGTATGTAAAAGAAGTACCATACCTTCCACTATAATATGTGAGCGCTCTAGACTTACCCAAATTCAACTTCTTCCTAATTATGTATGAGTAAATACTAAACGTCATGAAATGTGTGAAATTCAATCCTTTATGAAAATTCTATAAGTGAAACTAAATTCCCTAATCCATAGATATGCAGTGTGATGACTTTTCCAAATTTCTAAATATCTCTAATACTTAACATTTATCAACTAAAATGTAAAAAAATTAATTCATCTATAAATATCACATTTTAAAAAAAAATTCTTCAATATAAAATGATAGAAATTACATAATAATATATTACAAAAAAATATTATAAAATATTCCTTAACATCATATAATAATAATAAATAATAATTAATAAAAACACGAATAATAATAATAATAATAAATCATGAATCCCATAAAATAAAGTGTGGGAGAATATGTAATTATCAAAACATAAATAAATGGTAATGAAGGAACTAAACGTGTTTAAGGTATAGGGTATATCTTATTGATTCATTTATACACATCTCATACCCATTCACATGGGGTAGTATCATGTTTTCATGGGAAAAATATTTTTGATATGTTGGTGTTACAACCATAGTATTATGTTCATCTTTTTGGAAACATGGATTATGAAAATGGGTTTGTTGTTCAAATTATGGGAAATATATAATAGTGAATAAGCATTGGATGTAATGCTTCAAGGATTAGATGTCATATTTGAGTATATTGTCACTAAAGGTTGATGTTGTTGGATTTATATATTAACAATGTTTGTAAAAAGGATGATCGAGGAGATCATGATATGTGATATTCATTGGATATTTTCTATATGTTAATTTTCAATTAATATGTTGCATAATAATTCTACACTGCAACAATATAGGCTACTCTATAAAAAATTCTACCCTACATCACGAGTTTCTATGTCACAATACTAACCAAGAAAATTCTTTGAGATCGATGGAAATTTTTCTATGCTCTCACCGTAGTATATTGCTACACCATTGTGTGAATATCATACATTGATCCCTACCATATAATCCCATTATTACATTAGAGATTTCTGTTTCAAATATCAAAGGATTTAAATGAGATCTCTATATATTGGGCAGTGTCCAAGATGTTTTCAATGATTATGCTTTAGTTTGACTAAAGAAGATTACTTTTACATTATTTAAAGAGGTCATTACATATGTTTCTATATTTGGTATTGATTCAAATAGGGATTTCAAAAAAGTAACAATGAGTTCTACCATGGAGGAAATATATTTTCCAACTAGTTGATTGAATGTTGTCTTGTGCGGAAATAGAAAATGCTACACTATAAAGGAATATATAATGAGTTCTTATGGTTTTAAACATTCAAGGAAACTCACACCACAATAAATTTCCCATTCCATAACCTAAGTATCACATATTTATGTGGATCTAGAAGATTGAGGATCTAAAAAGAATCTAGGTTTTGTTATGACTCATGTTTATGTCAATGTTAATACTAGCTTCTAGAAACCAACTAGCTACACTGTAGAACATTGTATCAGATCATAAATCTTGAAATATAGGTAGTTTGAATAATATTGAAGAAATTAATTTCTATGAAGAGTTTTTCATTCATTATTTCTACTGAAAAGTACCATTGCAAAAAAATGGAAAATAATAAATAGATTATGATCCAAAATATGATATTTTAGTGGGAGAAGTCAGTAGTTAAGTATAGTTATAATTTCAAATTTTAAATCAAGGATATTCTGTTGATATGTGCAGATATTCTATATAGAATTGAAAATATAGAGAATAGAACATTTTCATAAAAATTATAGGATACAAACATTGTGCTTTTGGTTTAGTAGAAGAACTATCTATTCTAGGATAAGAGGTGGAACTATTTATTCCAATGGGAAGAAGAAAACTATATATATAGTAACATGAACATTTATTAAAGACCAAGATTAAGAGGTGTTATATTTTTATTTGAATTATAATATATTTATTATCGATATTGAACTAGAGAAACATTTTTTTATTTTAAAAGGATAAGGTCTACTGGATAATAATATTTTTTTCATATCTAAAAAACAAGTTCGGAGATTTTCAAGACAATTATAGTTTATTGAATAAATTGAAGAAAAAATGAATTGAATAGTATTTCAATTGCTGGGAATATTATTTAGAGTTTGTGCTTATTGTTTTGTAATGAGGTATTGAATAACCAAAGGCTTATAACTATTTAAAAAAATTATAAATGTAAGATAATTGGTAGTATCATTTGGAATTCACATAAGCATCAACAACAAGGTAATTTGATATATATTTCCAATATAATTCTTAAAGAGACCATTATATCCTTAATCATTGAGGAGAACTAAAAATCTATAATTTTATACCTTCACCAAACCATTAAGTATTGGATAATAAAAGTTAGTGACGCTTGAGATTTTTTTGGTTATCCTTTAACTATCAATAGGCATTGGGCATTTAGTGCTAGTGATATTATCTATAAATATTGTATATATAGTTATCCTTTGTGAGGATTGGCCTTACAAAAATATTATATCTTCAAAAAAGTTATTTATAGTGGATTTGGTGAACCAGCATAATTTTGATTGTATGATCCATATATTAGCCTATTATATGTGAACCATGTAAAACATATTTGTTCCTTGAATTTAAATTTCTTAATCTATGTTATTGTATTCAAAAAGTAATCATAGGTATATTAGAGTCCCTTTCTACATGTGGATAATATCATGAATTGAAAAAAAAATTACAATGAACAATTAAGAAAAATTCTGTTGTCACTCTGATTAAACCCTCTCTATTTGGGTTTTCCTAGGTACCTATATATCATATCTGGGTAAATATAATCCTCAATGAATTCACCCTGATCTTGAAATTTCAATCTATAATATATTTTTTTTATCATAAAAGTTTGATTTCAATTTCTAAAAATGATTACAAGATGAAAATCAAAAAGAATAAATTTTTAATATTGATTTAGAGAATAAAGGTGATCTAGTTTAATCAATTATTCAAAGGAAAAAAGAACAATAATATTGGATTAATGTTGAAAGATACATATTATTATTTTTAACAACTTAATGTTTAATTAAAAAGTCATCAATAAGTTGTCGAGGATTATAATAAAACTCATAATGATTTAATATTGTGAATTAATTTTAAAATAAATGTTACAGAAGAAGCCTTGGTGATTGAAATATTTAGTTCTTATTTTTAATAATGATATGGGATAATTATATATCTTAAATATGAAATTATGTTTTTTGAAGAAAAAAAATTCGGTTAACCATAGAAGATTATTTTTTTGAATGTAAAAGGTTTAGAGGAATTAGTTATAAAGATGATTCATATGTGTATGGTGAATGTAATGATTTAGAATATAAATATAAGGTTTCAATGATGGGAAGTTAGGATTAGCTTCACAAGAAGATTGAATCTCTATAAAAACCATTAAAATTTTGATGATAATATAGAAAGAATTTATGAAGATATCATTGAGAATGTAGTTATTTGAGTGTGTTTCCTTGATTAGTTAAAGGTATAAAGGAATGAATTTAAAGATTATTGTTTAAAAAATAATCCTAAAGAAAAGGTAAATTATTTTAACATATCACTAAACACATTAATATAATATAAGAATGTTAAGTTAGATGTGAATGGAAATGGATTAAATAACCTAAACGTTATTCAATATCATTATAAGAAAGAAATCAAGATCCAATGAATCTACAAAAACGGAATATTAAGAAAAATTAAAATCAAATTTTTATGAATGATCTCAAATCAACATAATTTTCATTATTTTCAAATTAGTTTTAATGAACATTCAAAAATAAATTATAGAATATAATAAAATCCAATTTTAATTTGTGGAGTCATCAGGAAGTTAAGAATAATATTAAAAAAATTAGGATTATCTATTATAGAAATGATTGTTTTATGATTGATATGTAATCATCAAAATAGATTTAAAATTTTTTAGTGATCTATAATTAAAAAATAAATAATGTTTTTGAATAAATTAAATGTAATCAAAGAAAATAGTTTTAAAATATATGATTATTTTTTTGGATATCAAGGTCACATTATTAACTATTTTGATGAATATATTGAGATTATTTCATGCTATAAATTTCAAATGAAATCATAATTTTCCATTCCATAAGATATAAGGTACATTTGTTGTTCTTTTAATTCTTATCCTTATACCAATGTTGTTAGTGGTTTTAATAATGGAAAAAGGTTTATAATAAAATTTATTCTCAACAAAATAAAATCAAATTATAACTATAGAAAAAAATTTATCATTGTGAATATAAAGGTAACATGATTATAAATTTCATAATGAAATTTATAGGAATGAATCCTTGGATGAAAATAATAATTTTTTCTTTAATATAAGATAAAATTAATTTGGTTTCAATGGACATGTTTCAGGTTATTTTGATATGAGAAGTGGTTTCGAAATAAAATATGTAACATTGAATAATTAATTCATGTACAATAAATAAATACATAATTATTCATTACATTCAAGAAAATCCATTGGATAGTGTGAATATTTCATTTATAGACGTTATATTTATTATAGTCATGACCATATAAAAAGAAACTATTGTAATAGACGTAATTGAGATACCAATATGAGTTCCCCTACTTCTTTGACAAGTAGAAAACAACAATAAAGAAATAATAAATTATATATATTTAAAAATAGGTTTATAGAATAGAAATGAAGTGACGAGGAAAGGAAAAAAATGGTTAATTAAGAACTTGTGGATTCTTACACACATCATATAAGGCCCCAGCCTTAAACCTTACTTAATCTTGAGTTATTACAAGATTACACATTGAGGATCTTTTCAGGTTTAGATTTTTAGAGAATTAGATCATGAAACTTGCATTACATTCCACATTTAAACAAAGTGGTTACATAAAAGATAGTATTCATTCTTCCCATCAACAGAAACATATTTAAAAATTAAACATGGATTCTTTCTTGACACATCCTTGACACTATCGTCACATCATGTACCTTTCCCTTGACCTGTGAAAAACATTTCAAAAACTTGGGATGAGCATAAAAAGCTCAGTAAGGGTTATAAAAATATGGAAAGGAAACATGAGTTCATATATACATAAGAATGAAATCATACTTTACCCATAAAACATAGGCATATCAAATCATGAATAAATCATAGAAAACATAAGACATAAAGGTAACTTGAGGCATTCATAACATTCTTACGTAGGGAGTAACCCTCTTTGTTACGTTTGGAATACCCATCACAGTATATTCCCTAAATCTCTTCGGAGAAACCTTAAGGTTTCACTCCCACTAGTGCAGAAAACATTTTTTACGTCACCATTTTTTACGTCGGTTATATAAAACCGACGTCATAATATGTAAAACGATGTTTTTTATGTCGGTTATTTAATAACTGACGTCAAAACCTGTGTTCAGTACACCTTTAACGTCGGTTATTTTTATAACTGACGTTATTAATCGCGCGGCTTCGTTTTTTACGTCGGTTATACATTAACCGCCGTAGAAAACAGAAGCGGGGGGTGTTTGTTACGTCAGTTGTTTAATAACCGACGTAAAAAACGCGGTTTTTGAAGGCCTTTTTACGTCGGTTATTATATAACCAACGTAAAAAAAGAATCCGAAGATGTTTTTGACGTCGGTTATGGAATAACCGACGTAAAAAAACGCGGATTTTGAGCCCTGTATAACGTCGGTTATAAAATAACCGACGTAAAAAAAGAATCGGAGGAAGGTTTTTACGTCGGTTATTGAATAACCGACGTTATAAATGTTTTTAAAACAATTATAACGTCGGTTATTGAATAACCGACGTGATAACTCATTTAAAAATTTACCCAGACCCGTGGATTGTCATTCGCGAGTTTACCTTCGACAGTCGCGACTCGTCTCTCTCGCGCGTAAACCCGAATCGGCTCGTCCATTTCGTTGGTTTAGATTCGTTTTGCGATCATCGTTTCTCATATTTAATCTCCTCAGATCAATCATCTAAACTCGCAGCACTCAGGTAATCCTCCCACTCGTTCATTTTTTTTCGCGGATAGTATATATATATGTGTTGTGATTTTTTTGTTGAAACTAGCTAAGATTCTTCGATTGCGAACCCTTTTAACTCGTTTTGGCACCATAATCTTATTTATCATCCCTAGATCTATTAGTTCGAATTGCAATATTGACTAATTTTATGATTTCACTAATTTTTCTTCGTTTTCTATAAATCCCCGAGAGGGTTGGGGCGTGCCATTTGGGGGGTGTCCAGGGGGGTGTCCAAGGGGGTAGGGTGTGGGGGGTGGTGTCCAGGAGGGGTGGGGGCTGTCCAGAGGGGTTGGGGGTGTCCAGGGGGGTTTACAAGGGGGTGGGTGGGTGTGGGGGGCTTTCCAAGGGTGTGGGTGGGTGTTGGGGGTGTCCAGGGGGGTGTCGAAGGGGGTAGGGGGTGGGGGTGGTGTTTAGGAGGGGTGGGGGGCTGTCCAGAGGGTTGGGGGTGTCCAGGGGGGTGTCCAAGCAAGTCGGGGGTGGGGGGTTGTGTCCAGGAGGGGTGGGGGTGCTTTCTAGAGGGGTCAGGGGCTGTCCAGAGGGGTCGGGGGGTGTCCAGGGTGGTGTCCAAGGGGATGGGTGGGTGTGGGGGGCTGTCCAAGGGGGTGGCGGCCTGTCTAGAGGGGTCGGTGGGGTGTCCAGGGGGGTGTCCAAGGGGTTGGATGGGTGTGGGGTGCTGTCCAAGTGGGTGGCGGCCTCTCCAGAGGGTATTTGGGGTTGTCCGGGTGGGTGGGGGTTGTCCAGAGGGTTGGGGGATGTCCAGGGGGTGTCCAAGGGTGTAGGGGGTGGGGGGTGGTGTCCAGGAGGGGCGGGGGGCTGTCCAGAGGGGTCGGGGGGTGTCCAGGGGGGTTTACAAGGGGGTGGGTGGGTGTGGGGGGGCTGTCCAAGGGTGTGGTTGGGTGTTGGGGGGTGTCCAGGGGGGTGTCCAAGGGGGTAGGGGGTGGGGGTGGTGTTTAGGAGGGGTGGGGGGCTGTCCAGAGGGTTGGGGGTGTCCAGGGGGGTGTCCAAGCAGGTCGGGGTGGGGGGTTGTGTCCAGGAGGGGTGGGGGTGCTTTATAGCGGGGTCGGGGGCTGTCCAGAGGGGTCGGGGGGTGTCCAGGGTGGTGTCCAAGGGGATGGGTGGGTGTGGGGGGCTGTCCAAGGGGGTGGCGGCCTGTCCAGAGGGGTCGGTGGGGTGTCCAGGGGGGTGTCCAAGGGGGTGGATGGGTGCGGGGGGCTGTCCAAGTGGGTGGCGGCCTCTCCAGAGGGTATTTGGGGTTGTCCGGGTGGGTGGGGGGGCTGTCCAGAGGGTTGGGGGATGTCCAGGGGGTGTCCAAGGGGGTAGGGGGTGGGGGTGGTGTCCAGGAGGGGCGGGGGGCTGTCCAGAGGGGTCGGGGGGTGTCCAGGGGGGTTTACAAGGGGGTGGGTGGGTGTGGGGGGCTGTCCAAGGGTGTGGGTGGGTGTTGGGGGTGTCCAGGGGGGTGTCCAAGGGGGTAGGGGGTTGGGGGTGGTGTTTAGGAGGGGTGGGGGGCTGTCCAGAGGGTTGGGGGGTGTCCAGGGGGGTGTCCAAGCAGGTCGGGGTGGGGGGTTGTGTCCAGGAGGGGTGGGGGTGCTTTCTAGAGGGGTCTGGGGCTGTCCAGAGGGGTCGGGGGCTGTCCAGGGTGGTGTCCAAGGGGATGGGTGGGTGTGGGGGCTGTCCAAGGGGGTGGCGTCCTATCCAGAGGGGTCGGTGGGGTGTCCAGGGGGGTGTCCAAGGGGGTGGATGGGTGCGGGGGGGCTGTCCAAGTGGGTGGCGGCCTCTCTAGAGGGTATTTGGGGTTGTCCGGGTGGGTGGGGGGGCTGCCCAGAGGGTTGGGGGATGTCCAGGGGGTGTCCAAGGGGGTAGGGGGTGGGGGTGGTGTCCAGGAGGGGTGGGGGGTTGTCCAGAGGGGTCGGGGGGGTGTCCAGGGGGGTTTACAAGGGGTGGGTGGGTGTGGGGGGCTGTCCAAGGGTGTGGGTGGGTGTTGGGGGGTGTCCAGGGGGGTAGGGGGTGGGGGTGGTGTTTAGGAGGGGTGGGGGGGGCTGTCCAGAGGGTTGGGGGGTGTCCAGGGGGGTTTACACATCGATTTGTTTTATATTTCAAAATTGTTTACATTCAAATTATGATTTTTTTCATATAAACATATATTTGTCTTATCTAAAAAATATATATATTTTTGCTATTTTTTATAGGTAATAATGAGTCGAAGTTGGATTACGGCACATCGAATGAGCAATGAATATGAGGAAGGTGTTGATGCCTTTTTGGAATTTGCTAAACGAAATGTTCCAAGTAGTGACATTTTTTTCTGTCCATGCCTGAAATGTCTGAATATGAAGAAGTTGAAAAGTAGAGAGATAAAAGATCATCTGATTTGTCATGGTTTCAATCCGAGTTACAACCCTTGGATTTGGCATGGCGAAACTGGACAGAATGTCACTGATGATAATGAATCGCAAGATGGTAACTCCGATGGAATTGAAGAAATGATTCGCGATATTGTAGCAGAACAAATTGAGATAGAACCGACAGTTGAACGTCTATATGGTGATGCCGAAAAACCATTATATCCTGGTTGTACAGATTTTACGGTTTTGTCGGCGGTGTTAAGATTGATTAACCTGAAGTAGAAACATGGATGGAGTGACAGAAGTTTTACAGAGCTGCTACAATTGATGAAAGACATTCTTCCAAAAGATAACGATCTTCCAGATTCACATTATAAGGCCAAAAAAATATTATGCTCGATGGGATTGGGATACAGGAAAATACATGCCTGTCTGAATGACTGCATTATATATAGGAAGGAATATGAATTTCTGAAAGAGTTTCCTAAATGTGGGACATCACGGTATAAGGTGAAAGAAAAATCACAAGCTGATGTAGAGATTACAAAGCTCCCTTCAAAGGTATTTTGGTATCTTTCTATAATTCCTCGTTTCAAACGTTTATTTGCTAATTCACATGATGCAAAAAGGTTAAGATGGCATGCTGATGAGTGGGTATGTGATGGAAAAATACGTCATCCAGCTGATTGTCCACAATGGAAGAAAATTGATGCCCAGTACCCTACATTTGGAAATGAAATTAGAAATCTGAGACTAGGATTGTGCACAGATGGAATGAATCCATACCGAACCCTCAGTAGCACACATAGTTCATGGCCTGTTTTATTGGTAATTTACAACCTCTCTCCTGAAGTTTGTATGAAGCGCAAATATGTCATGTTGAGTATCATGATCTCTGGTCCAAAGCAACCCGGCAATGATATTGATGTATACTTGTCACCGCTGATTGATGATTTGAAACTGTTATGGGCTGATGGTATTAGGGTGTATGATTCTTTTAAAATGGAATATTTTCAACTGCATGCAGTGCTTCTATTCACTATAAATGACTTCCCAGCATATGGAAATTTGTCTAGATACAGTGTTAAAGGGCATAAAGCATGTCCAATTTTCGAACAACAGACGTCATATTGTCAATTGCATCATGGGAGGAAAACAGTGTACATGGGTCATCAAAAGTTTTTGCCTATGGATCACCCTTATAGAAGACTAAAAAAGGCATTCAATGGCTCACAAGAATTTGATACTGCTCCAAAACCTTTATCCCCAGATTTTTATTTTGAGAGGGTGAAAAACCTTGATGTGACATTGGGAAAGACACAGAAATCTGGTAATGATAGACATATTTGGAAGAAAAGGTCAATATTTTTTGAGCTACCATATTGGAGGTATCATGAAGTCAAACATAATATTGATGTCATGCACGTGGAGAAGAATATCTGTGATTCTTTGATCGGAACATTGCTAGATATTAAAGGAAAGACAAAAGATGGGTTGAATGCAAGGTTAGACCTACTATCAATTGGAATACGTTTGGAGTTAGCTCCCACTCCTAAAGGAAGACGAACATTTCTTCCCCCGGCTTGTCATACATTATCGAAGAGGGAGAAAAGTAGTTTCTGTCAGTGTCTTCATGATATCAAAGTGCCTCAAGGTTATTCTTCAAATGTAAAAATTTTTGTCTCATTGAAAGACTTGAAGTTGATAGGTATGAAATCACATGATTGTCACGTCATGATGCAACAAATTCTACCAGTTGCACTGTGTGGAATATTGCCCATCCGTGTCAGAAAGACTATAATGAGGTTGTGTTATTTTTTCAATTCAATTTGTAACAAGGCGATTGATGTGAATGCTTTGAACATTTTGGAAAAGGATGCAATTTTTATACTTTGTCATTTGGAAATGTATTTTCCTCCAACTTTTTTTGATATGATGGTGCATTTAATGATTCATCTGGTTCGAGAAATAAAGCTTTGTGGACCTGTATATCTTCGTTGGATGTATCCTTTTGAAAGGTATATGAAAATATTAAAGGGATATGTTAAAAATCCATATCGACCTGAAGCCTCCATTATTGAAAAGTATATTTCTGAGGAGGTAGCATAGTTTTGTACGAGCTACTTGGCTACGGCGCAACACATAGGTTTGCCTCCATCTCGCCATGAACGGGTTAATAATGAGGGAAAGGGGATTCGTGGCTTGAAAGTCAAATCACTGTCAGCTGAACATATGAAGAAGTTAGAATCATACATCTTGAATAACATAGCTGATGTTCAACCGTATATCACATTGCATATTAATGAGTTGAAACAATGTCATCCAAAGAAGAAAGAAATGTGGATTTTGAATGAGCACAACAAAACTTTTTTGCCATGGTTTAAAAAGACCTTGCTTGGTAGATCAGATGTATCAGAGACATTAAAATGGATAGTGGGTGGTCCATCTTTAAATGTGATAACATGGTCCGCTTATGACATTAATGGCTATACATTTCATACGAAAGCTCAGGACAACAGAAGTGCAGTTTAGAATAGTGGTGTATTGGTGTTTGCAGAAGCAATGCATTTTTCGAGTGCTAAGGACAGAAACCCAATTTCGGCATCAAGTGCATATTATGGAGTGATTGAAGACATATGGGAGGCTGATTACTTTAAAATTAAAGTTCCTGTTTTTAACTGTAAATGGTTTATCGGTAACAACAGTGTCAGACACGATGAATTTGGAATGACACTTGTTAATCTGAATAGATTGGAAGACACAGCTGATTCTTTTATAATGGCAACACATGCCAAACAAATTTTCTATGTAGTAGATCAATCAGATATGCAGTGGGCTATTGTTTTTCAAGGGAAAAAACAATATGTTGGTGAGGATGAATTTGATAAAGATGCTGATTTATGTGAGATCCCTACTTCCATGGAAAGATTAACAGAACATAATGATGAGTATGTTGAAGACATGGTTTGTGCCATAAGGAACGATCACGACGAAGGAATTTGGGAAAACAATCCAACTGTACATTCCTAAAATTACAGGTAACACATGTTTATTTCTTGTTTACATTTAGTTTTTTCATATATTGTTAGATATTGTAAATTTTTTACTTATTAAAACATGTATCAAACCAGAACGATAAAACAATAAAAACTGTAAAGAGGAGAAGTCCTGGGCGCACCGGCTGGCCGGTGGTGGATCACCGGTTGGCCGGTGGTCCAGAGCAAAGCTCTGTCTGGTCCACCGGCCGGCCGGTGATGAGCCAGCGGCCGGCCGGTGGTCCAGACAGAGAGGAAGGCTCTCTGTCTGGTCCACCGGCCGGCCGATGGTGATCCAGCGGCCGACCGGTGGTCCAGACAGAGAGGAAGGCTCTCTGTCTGGTCCACCGGCCGGTCGGTGGTGATCCAATGGCCAGACGGTGGTCCAAACAGGAGGAAGGCTCTCTGTCTGGTCCACCGGCCGGCCGGTGGTGATCCAGCGGCCGGCCGGTGGTGATCCAGCGGCCGGCCGGTGGTGATCCAGCGGCCGGCCGGTGGTCCAGACAGGAAGGCTCTGTCTGGTCCACCGGCCGGCCGGTGGTGAGCCAGCGGCCGGCCGGTGGCACCAGGCAGTGGGAATGTCTACTGCCTGGGTCCTCCGGCTGGCCGGTGAGCGCACACCGGCTGACCGGTGGACTCAGTGAGTCCACTTTTCATCTTTCTTGGGCCAACTCCTTGGCAACCTTTTGCCTGTGTTTACCATGTTTATCATTGTTTAACATGCTTACCATATTACCAATGTTTACTATTATGTAATTTAGTACACTTTTCTATTTTCTGATTAAGTAGTACTACAATATTTGAATTTGTATATTTGTGAACTAATGTTTGTTTTTTTTATTTGAAGGAAAATGACAGATCAATCAGTTGATCAGCCACATGATTCTGGAGATGAGCATATTGGTCATACATCTGGGGAGGAACATTCACATGCTCCTATTACGAAAAAGAGTTCAAAGGTTGGTAAGCGTGGGTGCACACGTTTACCAAAATTATCACTTGCCTGTACGAAGGAGGAGAGGATAGTCGTGGAGTTTGATGATGATGATCTTCCTAGAGGTCCAAATGCTAAAGATTTTAAGGGTTTTGTAGCAACTCAGGCTAAGAGCAAAGTAATCATTCTCTATGATGATTGGAGAAGTGTGGATAAGGCGATAATTTCTCAGCTGTGGGAGACCATTTTGGTAAGATCTTTTGCTATTGTTTGACTGTTATTTAAATGTTTCTAGTATATATAATATTTTTAACCTCTTTTTTATCAGATGACATTTGATATTCCTGACACTGGAGGAGTCAGGAAGAAATGCTTATCGTTGGCTGCTAGGAGATGGAGGGATTTCAAATCAACCCTCTCATCTGATTTCATTTATGGTCATAGGAGTCGTGAGAATCCATGTCGTATATATCCTTTTATAGATGAAGACACATGGAGACAATTTTTTGAAAGTAGAAGAAAAGAATCATTTTTGGTAAGGGAAATGTAAACTTTTATAAGCTTTCTTATATAAATGATCTTATTATTGTTTTGTTAATGATTACTTATTCTTAATTTACAGCAAACAAGGAAAGCTCATCAAGAGATCCAATCTAAAAATGTATACCCTCATAGTTTATCTCGGGGAGGGTATGCATTATTGGAAGAACAAATGATGGCAGAAAAATTTCAACAACTAAGAGCTGAGTCTTCAAGCTCTGGAGAGGTGGCCCCTCCATCCCCTCCATCTAGACATGAGAAATGGAAAAGAGCTCGGAAGGGCAAAAAAGGACAATATCTTTCGGAAGAATCGAGACTCGTAGTTGAGAGGATTGTAAGATATCTATTTTATTTATTTAAGTTTACTATTTTCATCATATATTTCCAATCATTATAGAAATGTTCAATTAATTATTACAGGACTCTCTTGAGGAGCAGAGTTCACAGGGGACATTTACACCATCTGGGAGGGAAGATATTTTATCTGTGGCATTGGGAAAGCCCGAACATCCTGGCCGTGTAAGAGGATATCCGGCAGGTGTATCGGTAAGAAAAGTGTCGCCACGTTCCTCAACTTCTAACGTTGAGGGAGTTTATAAAAAAAAATAGAATCCTTGGAGGCTGAAGTCCATAATATTAATGCGACAATGGAGGACAAGATTAGAGCATCAGTGCAGTTTATGTTTGCAGACTTGCAAAGACAATTTCAGGGTGCAGCTCCCACTCCACCTCTCCCAGTAGCTCCCACTCCCCCACCTCAGCCTGCGGACCCCATTTTTGATCCTCCTCCTCCGCCGCAGCTACCTACTTATTGTGAGTTGTATGTTGATGATCCTCAACATCATATAGTTGCATATGGGATGGTATATTGTATAGGAGATACAGTTCATCATCAACAGTTAGAGGTAGAGAATCAGAGGGTCACAGTACAGGATATTATAGATAGATCAGCTCGGATACCATTACCTACAGATGAGGTGACGACAGTTGGACATAGTATCGGCCATTTTTTACTTTGGCCATCCAGACTTCTTCGACTCATTACCATAGAGGTATGGATGTTATATCTTTTATTTTATATTTTTATTAATGTTTTATCATTTGAAAACTAATATATTTTTCAATTTATTTTTACAGGAATACTTCAAAGGTAAAGAAATATTGTATAGACAACAACAAAGACAGATAGCTATGACATCAGATGTAGATACTAGCAGTCTTGACAAATAGTCAAGATATTCAAATTTGTTGGTGGATCATTATGACTTTACAATGGAAGCTCATGTCTGTGGATGTGAACTAAGTGTGGGGATTATGAAAACTGATATCATGGAGTTTGTCACTGGTGATAAGTTGGGCATCAACGTGGTGCAAATTTTTATCATGTAAGTCTTAACACCTTTTCCTTGCATTATATTTATTAAAAATGTATACTTATGTCTGCTTTGTATTAGGTATCTGTATAAAATTTGTGAGAGGAATGAGCTGACAGATGTATATGGATTCGTGGACCCACAATTGATTTCCCCTGAAGCATGTGCATTGGATGAGGAACAAAGAATGCTTTATATTGCTGATAGATTTGAAAAGAATGTAATCACACAGTGTTGGATGATGCCTTTTTGTGAGAGGTATGAAACACATCCCTCTCAAAGAGTTAATTATCTTTTAACATAAAAAACCACTAACGTTAAATTTCCTTTTATCAGGGATCATTGGATGTTAGGGGTTTTTTTCCCTAGGGAGAAAACACTTTATTGGATATGCTCTCTCCATGATGATGTGCGAGAAAGTTTTAAGAATATATTGGAAACGTAAGTTTCAATTTCACAATAGTTTTATATATTATAATGAATTTTAAATTTACCCCATTCGTATTATTTTCTAACAGGGCATGGGTCCACTTTCGAAAAAGCACAAAGAAATGGAATTTCAAGATCAAATATGTACATGCGAAGGTAAATATCCATTTATAATTTGTACATTTTGATTTATTACATAAAAATAATATATTGAATTTACACTCATTCAAACAGAAATGTCATGAACAACAAGGCATCATCGAATGTGGATATTACATGTTAAGATTTATGTATGAAATAATAACAACTGGGACAGTTCTGAGTTTTGACCTGGTAAGATTTCCTCTTTCTCATAATATTTCAATTTTATTTATTCATTATACATGTTGACTACTATCCTTTTCCTTTGTAGCTTTTTGATGACCCTCAACCCTTTACTGCTGAAGATATCAAACACTTACAAGTGGAGTGGTCAAATTATTTTACAGGTTTGATTGACTTTTAGTTGTTTGTAATGTAAAATGTGATTTTGAATATTGTCAATGTAATTGTGTATTTCGTAGTCGTTTAGGTTGGATTTAGTTTTTTTTGAAGTTGACAGTGTAAGTTTTGAATGTTATATAAGTGAATGTTTAATTTTTCTCTACTTCTTGTTTTGTTCTACTGTTGATGGTTTTTCTGGTCTGAATTTTGGTATGGGGGGAGAGGTTCCAAGGGGGTGGGTGGGTGTTTGGGGGGTGTCCAAGGGATATGGGAGGGGTGTCCAAGGTGCGTTTGGGGCTGTCCTAGGGGTCGGGGGGGTGTAAATGAGGGTGGGGGTGTCCAAGGGGTGGGGGGTGTCCAAGGGATATGGGAGGGGTGTCCAAGGGGTGTTTGGGGCTGTCCAAGGGGATGGGGGGTTTCCAAGGGGTAGGGGGTTTCCAAGGGGTCGGGGGGGTGTCCAGGGGGTGGGGGGCTGTCCAAGGGGTGGGGGTGTCCAAGGGGTGGGGGGTGTCCAAGGGATATGGGAGGGGTGTCCAAGGGGTGTTTGGGGCTGTCCTAGTGTTCCGGGGGTGTAAATGAGGGTGGGGGGCTGTCGAAGGGGTGGGGGTGTCCAAGGGGTGGGGGGTGTCCAAGGGATATGGGAGTGGTGTCCAAGGTGTCTGGGAGTTCTGTCCAAGGGGCCGGTTGGGTGTAAATTGGGGTGGGGGGGCTGTCCAAGGGGTGGGGTGTCCAAGGGGTGGGGGGGTGTCCAAGGGATATGGGAGGGGTGTCCAAGGTGTGTTTGGGGCTGTCCTAGGGGTCGGGGGGGTGTAAATGAGGGTGGGGGTGTCCAAGGGGTGTTTGGGGCTGTCCTAGTGTTCGGGGGGTGTAAATGAGGGTGGGGGGCTGTCGAAGGGGTGGGGGTGTCCAAGGGGTGGGGGGGTGTCCAAGGGATATGGGAGTGGTGTCCAAGGTGTCTGGGAGTTCTGTCCAAGGGGCCGGTTGAGTGTAAATGAGGGTGGGGGGGCTGTCTAAGGGGTGGGGGGTGTCCAAGGGGTGGGGGTGTCCAAGGGATATGGGAGGGGTGTCCAAGGGGTGTTTGGGGCTGTCCAAGGGCTCGGGGGGGGGGGGGGTGTCCAGGGGTCGGGGGGTGTCCAAGGGGTCTGGGAGGGCTGTCAAGGTGTGGGGGTGTCCAATGGGTGTTTGAGGTTGTACTAGGGGTCTTGGGGGTGTAAATGAGGGTGGGGGCTGTCCAAGGGGTCGGGGGGTGTCCAAGGGGTGGGGGTGTCCAAGGGATATGGGAGGGGTGTCCAATGGGTGTTTGAGGCTGTACTAGGGGTCGTGGGGGTGTAAATGAGGGTGGGGGAGCTGTCCAAGGGGTGGGGGGTGTCCAAGGGTTTTGGTGGGGCTCCAATGTGGTGGGGGAGGGCTGGCCAGGTTGTTAGGTGAGTATAGATGAGGGTGGGGTTCAGTTGGGGCTTGGGGGAGGGCTGGCATGGTTATTTTTGTTTGGTTTCTGGTTGCTTTTTGGTGAGAGCAGTGCAATTATTTTTTAAAAAAAATATCGCTTTCACGTCGGTTATTTTATAACTGACGTGGTAAATAAATCGGTAGGGGTTTATCACATCGGTTTTTTCGAGAACCGACGGGATAAACCGTTCCCGGGCCTTTTATCACGTCGGTTCTTAATATAAACGACGTGCTAAAAGGCCTGGGAATCGATTTACCACGTCGGTTATTGGATAACCGACGTGTTAAAACGTTTCCCAGGCCTTTTTATCACGTCGGTTATTTAAGAAACGGACGTGATAATAGGCCCGGGGATGGGTTAATCACGTCGGTTATGTCATAACCGACGTGATAAACGATATCCCAGGCGTTTTATCACGTCGGTTTAGAAAATAACCGACGTGCTAAACCCCCCCCCCCACACACACATATTTATCACGTCGGTTATTAATGAACCGACGTGATAAACACCGTGATGTTAGGGATGTTACGTCGGGTTTTAAATAACCGACGTAAAAAACGTTATTTATAACATCGCCCGTATTAACGTCGCCTAAAAACCGACGTAAATAATGAAAAATAACCGACGTAAAATTTTTTTTCTGCACTAGTGTCCTTCGCGTTACCCAATGCATTGGAGAGCTATATCGGGCTCACCCGCCCTTAGTTTATCACGGAACCACCCGTTCTTCATAACAATGCCCAAGAACCATAACATAATCGTATCACATAAACATGAATAAAGGAAACATAACATTTCCACATTTCAATCACAATATAACATTTTAGGATATTGAAATAATGAATCCATTCAAAAAGAAACCATTTCCAAAACCATTTAAAACATTTAATAAAGAGATTTTTGAATCAAAGTGTCCCATACCACCCTGAAGCTTTTAACATTTCAAACCATTAATATCCATATAAATAAATCCTTAAAACCATTTGAAAACATGGATATTAATAAGAACAAATAATTAAAACATTTAAAACGATATTTTGGTTAAAGGGGTTTTACCAAAATTAGAGACACTTGAATACAATAATCGAGGAATAACATTTATTCAGAACTTTATAATATCATGAGAATAAAAGGATTCATGATATAATACTCCAAAGGACAGTATATACACCATATAAGAGTGAATTGGTGCATAACAACAATGAACCCTCAATAGAAATGTCAAATGTGATGAAATCCCTTATAAAGAAGGTATCCTTAAATTAAGGACAAATAAATCTCAAAAATATGTGTGACAAATATATATATACACCCAATATAAGTGGATATTAAGTGTAAAACAATAAAAGGTCATTCACACATATTCAATGGATGAAATATTCAATAACTACAAGTTGAACCCAAAGAAATCGAAATTGGGTTAAAAAGTTCCCTTGACAGCCTAACGGCATCACATCAAAATGAGTTGATGAGAGATAAAAAGTGTATCTCATCACTTGGACATAAAATTTACATCAATAAGGATGTATGATAACATATCCCAACATAAAAATATGTAAATTAAAAGACCCAATAAAAGAAGTCTTTTAAAAAAGAGGAGGGTGAAAGGTTCCCTTACCGACTTGGGTATCTTTCAAAACATACACCCCATGAAAGGAAGACAATAGGTCATTGATGTAAATACTCATAAACGAAAGTATATTACACAAGTAGTAGAATAATGGGCAGTACATACACCACTCAATGGAATTTGTGGCAAATGTAGCATAAATCTCACGGGAATAAAAGTGAGATGAAAAATCCCTTACGAAAACTCGGCAGCCTAACGGCGCCACATAAAACTTCCGAATATGGATTGATGAGATAAAATAGAGTATCCCATCATATTACAATAGAATTTATAGCAAGTGGAATATAAAAGAAAATCCCCCAACATTGCAAGGAGGAGTTTAAAAGAAGTGACATAAAGGAGAGTACTTAAAAAGAAAGAGAGTTGTAGGATCTCTTACGAAAGTTCGGCAGCCTAACGGCGCCACTCAAAACATCCAAAATGGATTGATGAGAGAGAATAGGGTCTCTCATCACATGAACATAAAAATTACAATAAGTTTAATATAAAATATAATCCCAATAACAAGAAAGAAGAGCTTTAAAAGGAATGACATAAAAGTGTGTACTTAAAAAGAAAGAGAGGAGTAGGATCCCTTACCTCGGGTCCGACTTGACTCGATCATTCTTTAATCTCCTGAATAATAAACTTGAGTTAATTTCTACTTCCTTAAGAACCTTTTTCAAGTTCATTATTACTTTTATACCACTTATTACCATGTCATAAACATTATGTAATCATTTAAGTTAATAATATTTTTTTTGCGGATATTTGGTTCTTAAGTCGAAAGTGGACTTCTTACAATTACATGTTGTTCGTGTGGCCAAATGTTTATTATATCCAGAATTGTATTCATTATGTATATATCATATATGTCATATATATCCAGTACATTCATGCATTTATAACATTACATAATCATTTAGAGGTAAGAAATGAAATGCACCGTTCATGGAGACGGTAAGCCGTACGTACGCATGAACGCTACTTTCATTTCTATTTCGTATTTTATAGAATGGAATAATAATGATATAAAGGTATATTATAATTCCAGTATAATATCATATATAATATCATATTTCCATCCTTTATACATCCCACATATGGTATTTAACGAATCAAATCACTTTGAGGGGGCGGTAGTCCGCACTTCCTTAAATGAAAATATCGCGTATACCCATAATGGAAGCCATAAAGTTAAGACAAAAATGAAAAAATACAGAAGCATAAATAAAACATAAACATATTATATATCATATATAAAAATAGTGACATCATAATGGCCACCTTTGATGGTGTTAAATGAGTATTGAACAATCATCGTTTCGGGAGGCAAAATTTCACCATCCACGGAAACCGTATGTTCTTTAACCATTTGATGTAGTTGTGTGAGAGTGTAGCTCGAATAAATCTTATAACAACATCCTAGTATATTGAAGATACTGGTGTTGTTACAAAATAAGTAAATAAAAAGAGTTTAGGGGGTTGGAGAAGCAAAATAAAACAAATGAACATGAGAGAATGAATTACCTTTAAAAGTGTAACTCCTTTTGATTTGAGCCTAAAGGCTTCCTTTGAAAGGATTCTGCCCAAAGGGAATCCTCTAGGATGAGTAGAGGCATGTGGAGAGAGTAATTTTGCAGGGTTTGGCCGAGCCAAAGGCTTGAGGAGTGTGTTAAATGAGGTAGAGGTGGGGGCCTTTTATAAGAGGAGAGGAGGGGCACTTTTGGAAAGTAAAGAAATATTACTTTATTTGAAAATGTTTTTCGGTTTCAAAAGGTCCCACATTGATATAATTCGTGGATAAGGTGATAAGGCTTCGAAATCCACTCATCCAATAAGTTTTGGACATGTTTAGTTCATAGATTTTACATTATCTTTCCATTTTATTTAAATCGTCAAATAATGATGTCATCGTTGCATCATTATTATGTCATAAATAATTTAATTTATTTAATGTCTAAAAATTATAAAAAAAATACTATGATGTAGGAAATCTTTTTAGATTTCCAATGAATATTTATAATCAAAAATATGACTTGTATAACCCCACTTAAAAATTGTTTTAGTAAAACATATCATGTTTGTGTCAATTTTACTTTTACATTAAATAAAATGTTATTTATGTCATTTCCCAACCAAAGTGGATCCATGGGGTCCCCAAGATGACCCATGGCTTGTCTTGGTCGGCCATGATACAACCAATGAGGGTGAGACATGTGTCAAGCTCATCACATTTTATTAAAGCATTATTTTTACCTTAAACTACACTAATTACCACTAATCGCGATTAAAAACTTAATAAGTTACTATTCACCAAAAAATTATTTTAATCTCATTGAACCACATTTTACTTCTTAATGACAACCATGTATGTCGGATTTTTGAAAATCAAAACACAATGATGGAAAAATTTCATTTAAATGGAAAATCAGTTTTTATAAGTACCACTTAGTGGTTTCACTATTCATCAAAAATTGAAGTTTTTCAGAAAAATCCCAAAAATTCACCCTAAGATATATTTGATATTCTGAATTCAAAAATGAAGTCCGTTTTACAAAATTCAAAACATATAAGTCACATTAATTAATTTAATAATTAATTCCCGCTGTCATGACAAATAGCGTGTTTTATGAAACAATAAGTATCAAAAGATTGACACTAGTTTAAGTCTGATTTCAAAGTGAAATTGATTCCAACGACCACTATTGGATTTAATGGTAAAAATATTTTCTAATTTCACTTTAAAACCAATTCAAAATATAATATAATCATATAAATAAATTAGATTAAAAAGTGGTTTTGAATTAAAATACAACATTTTACACTATTCATTAAAAAAATGAACTTTATCGGAAAGATACCAAAAATTTACACAAAGTAAATTTTGATGTCCCGATTCTTAATAAGAGTTTTATTTGGTCCAAAAGAATTTTTAAGAGTGAACAAAACTATATTTAATGACGGTTCTCCATCAAAAGGTGATAAGTGAACCTTTAGTGAAAACTAGGGCATATACGCCTAAAATTGAATTCTTTCCGTATTTTAAGCCTTTATCTTTTATTGTATAATTGTAAAAATATTTAAGAACATATATAATCATATTTTAGTTATTTCTATCCATTCCCGCCATTACAACGGCTACATGTTAACTACCATTTAAAATAATATTATTTTATTATTAGAGTGCAACGTAAGATTCCCAAGAAACTCGTTGTAGCGTGTTGGGTACGCCATCGAGCATAGAGTCCCCTTTGAAGTCATATTAATATTTTATTCACAAATATTGATAAATATGAAAATGTCATATTCCTTATTTACCTGGGGTGTTACATCCTTTCCTCCTTTTGGGAATTGCGTCCTCGCAATTTTAAAATTGCGCTTGGAAACATCCTTGAACGTCCCACATCGGAACAAGAGTCGGTAAAACAATCACTTTAAAATAAAGAAAGATAAGAACAGAGGTCACCCGAGTTAACCCATTCTAGGATTCGAAGTATGAAAATATGGACATGGAGGAGAAAACATAGGGTCATGTTCTGATGGAGAGTGATAGAAAACATGTTTAGGAGAAAGTTAACAATAAGAAAATCACAAACTTGTGATGGGTTAAACGGTGTTGGGTTCCCCAGTAGGAAAAGTTAATAGACAACATTTTTGTTTTAAGTTACTTTTTATTGAGGAATTTATTCATAAGGAAGCATAATCACTTATCATGTTGACTTTCAACTTTTACTAGATTCCTTAGTCAAACTCATATTTTTTCCAAAAGACGAGTATTTAGGGAGACTTGTTCGCATTAAGAGTACTATAATCAACTTCTAGAGAATCACCTAATCCCCAAAAGAGAACTATATACATCCCATGTATTTAGGATTTAACCAAAACCAAAACCAAAAAGGTTAGTACAAGATCAGATAATCCAGAAAAGGATAACCCCTTATAAAAAGAAAATCTATTCTTAATCTCCAAAATTTGTCCAACAAAACCCAAAGTTCAACGAGGACCATCCGATAAACAATTTGTCCATAAAATTATTCAAAGTAAACCAATATAAGATTGAAACCCAAATATTTGAAGGATTTAGTCACATAGTCTTCCAAGTTAAATCGTAACATTTATCTCCAAACAACATTAGTCGCTCCTAAAGTCTCACATTGAAAAATAATTATCCTAATCACATATCCTCCAAAATCAACTTACTCTTAATTCATAAAATCATATAACTAAAAAGAATCAGTCAAACTAACCAGGGACTTCACGTAGTCCAGTGGTAGGCGATAAATACCAGTCGCACTTTGGTTGTGGGTTCGATTCCCGCAGCATTGTCTGACGCGACGGGTTGTCACACGGTCTGCGTGTTGTCCTTTTTCCAAAACTATATAATTCTCAAATCATTACCCAAAAAGGGATAAAATCATCAAAAATAACCATAACATAATTTAACCTCAATTTTATCTTATGCCTTTCACTTCAATCATAACATATGGTAACCCATAATTACCTCAAAAGTAAGGATCATATAAACCCAAATGGTTCTTTATAACTATGTCCACAAAAGAAAAGATAACTATTACTTGAATAAAATTTGCCTATATTAATCATAAGGGTTACACATAATATAAAAAGTCTTCTAATGTAACCCCATCATCAAAAGAGACTTAATACTCTTAAGAATTTCACCCTAACTCTTGAAGCCCTTATATGTTGACATCTTACTCATTCAACATTCTTCATGATCCATTATCCATTCCTTTCCAACTTATTCCGAAATACCTCTTTCCTACAAACAAAATCATGAATCATATCCTAAGATTCCAAAAATAAGAAAACAATAGTCATGAAATAGTACATACCTTTGATTGGTCATTGTCAGTTTCTTCATCCTCAATCGAAATGGCATTAGGTATTGGTAAACGAATATTGGTACGCTCTTGGTGACCCCATTCATGAAACTTCTTCATAGGACATGTGTTTGCATAATTACCATGCACACCACATTTAAAACATTCAATTGATCCCCCAGAAAGAACTTCTTTCCCTTTCCTCGAGTCAACTGGATGCTTCCTTTTTCCATGGCAGGTTCTTGCTTTATGACCTTCATTTCCACATCTATAGAATATTTCTGTCCCTTTGAAACATTTTCCTAGGTGTTTCTTTCCACATCTTTGACACATAGGTTTTTTAACACACTTACCTTTATGATTATTACCTGTACTTCCGTAGGGATTTGTTTCTTGCATATATGATGCCTTAGAGAAATCTCCAAGGATTAGGTGGTCAATCATGAATCCAGATAGTTGGTTGAGGATAATCAAAAGAGTTCTCATTGCAGCTCCCATATCACTCAGTTGCTTGCTCAAAAAACTGTCACAGTTTCCTTCACATCCACTGTTACTTTGGTGCCTGCTAGATCCAGCCATTTACTAAAACCAAAAAGGTCAGTGTGAGTATATCAAAAAAACCATCATGTACTAATGAGTAAGATAGAAAATAAGATATACTTACTCATTCACTTTATCTAAAACTAAGACTCTTTCTGAAATCCTAACCATTATGGTAATTGTCAATTATGCTTAAAGAATACCCTAACCTCTAAAGTTATCTAAACCGACCTCTGATACCAACTATAAGGCCCCAGCCTTAAACCTTACTTAATCTTGAGTTATTACAAGATTACACATTGAGGATCTTTTCAGGTTTAGATTTTTAGAGAATTAGATCATGAAACTTGCATTACATTCCACATTTAAACAAAGTGGTTACATAAAAGACAGTATTCATTCTTCCCATCAACGGAAACATATATAAAAATTAAACATGGATTCTTTCTTGACACATCCTTGACACTATCGTCACATCATGTACCTTTCCCTTGACCTGTGAAAAACATTTCAAAAACTTGGGATGAGCATAAAAAGCTCATTAAGGGTTATAAAAATATGGAAAGGAAACATGAGTTCATATATACATAAGAATGAAATCATACTTTACCCATAAAACATAGGCATATCAAATCATGAATAAATCATAGAAAACATAAGACCTAAAGGTAACTTGAGGCATTCATAACATTCTTACGTAGGGAGTAACCCTCTTGGTTACGTTTGGAATACCCATCACAGTATATTCCCTAAATCTCTTCGGAGAAACCTTAACGTTTCACTCCTTCGTGTTACCCAATGCATTGGAGAGCTATATCGGGCTCACCCGCACTTAGTTTATCACGGAACCACCCGTTCTTCATAACAATGCCCAAGAACCATAACATAATCGTATCACATAAACATGAATAAAGGAAACATAACATTTCAACATTTCAATCACAATATAACATTTTAGGATATTGAAATAATGAATCCATTCAAAAAGAAACCATTTCCAAAACCATTTAAAACATTTAATAAAGAGATTTTTGAATCAAAGTGTCCCATACCACCCTGAAGCTTTTAACATTTTAAACCATTAATATCCATATAAATAAATCCTTAAAACCATTTGAAAACATGGATATTAATAAGAACAAATAATTAAATCATTTAAAACGATATTTTGGTTAAAGGGGTTTTACCAAAATTAGAGACACTTGAATACAATAATCGAGGAATAACATTCAGTCAGAACTTTATAATATCATGAGAATAAAAGGATTCATGATATAATACTCCAAAGGACAGTATGTACACCATATAAGAGTGAATTGGTGCATAACAACAATGAACCCTCAATAGAAATGTCAAATGTGATGAAATCCCTTATAAAGAAGGTATCCTTAAATTAAGGACAAATAAATCTCAAAAATATGTGTGACAAATATATATATACACCCAATATAAGTGGATATTAAGTGTAAAACAATAAAAGGTCATTCACACATATTCAATGGATGACATATTCAATAACTACAAGTTGAACCCAAAGAAATCGAAATTGGGTTAAAAAGTTCCCTTGACAGCCTAACGGCATCACTTCAAAATGAGTTGATGAGAGATAAAAAGTGTATCTCATCACTTGGACATAAAATTTACATCAATAAGGATGTATTAGAACATATCCCAACATAAAAATATGTAAATTAAAATACCCAATAAAAGAAGTCTTTTAAAAAAGAGGAGGGTGAAAGGTTCCCTTACCGACTTGGGTATCTTTCAAAACATACACCCCATGAAAGGAAGACAATAGGTCATTGATGTAAATACTCATAAACGAAAGTATATTACACAAAGAGTAGAATAATGGGAAGTACATACACCACTCAATGGAATTTGTGGCAAATGTAGCATAAATCTCACGGGAATAAAAGTGAGATGAAAAATCCCTTACGAAAACTTGGCAGCCTAACGGCGCCACATAAAACTTCCGAATATGGATTGATGAGATAAAATAGAGTATCCCATCATATTACAATAGAATTTACAGAAAGTGGAATATAAAATAAAATCCCCCAACATTTCAAGGAGGAGTTTAAAAGAAGTGACATAAAGGATAGTACTTAAAAAGAAAGAGAGTTGTAGGATCTCTTACGAAAGTTCGGCAGCCTAACGGTGCCACTCAAAACATCCAAAATGGATTGATGAGAGAGAATAGGGTCTCTCATCACATGAACATAAAAATTAAAGTAAGTTTAATATATAATATCATCCCAATAACAAGAAAGAAGAGCTTTAAAAGGAATGACATAAAAGTGTGTACTTAAAAAGAAAGAGAGGAGTAGGATCCCTTACCTCGGGTCCGACTTGACTCGATCATTCTTTAATCTCCTGAATAATAAACTTGAGTTAATTTCTACTTCCTTAAGAACCTTTTTCAAGTTCATTATTACTTTTATACCACTTATTACCATGTCATAAACATTATGTAATCATTTAAGTTAATAATATTTGTTTTGCCGATATTTGGTTCTTAAGTCGAAAGTGGACTTCTTACAATTACATGTTGTTCGTGTGGCCAAATGTTTATTATATCCAGAATTGTATTCATTATGTATATATCATATATGTCATATATATCCAGTACATTCATGCATTTATAACATTACATAATCATTTAGAGGTAAGAAATGAAATGCACCGTTCATGGAGACGGTAAGCCGTACGTACGCATGAACGCTACTTTCATTTCTATTTCGTATTTTATAGAATGGAATAATAATGATATAAAGGTATATTATAATTCCAGTATAATATCATATATAATATCATATTTCCATCCTTTATACATCCCACATATGGTATTTAACGAATCAAATCACTTTGAGGGGGCGGTAGTCCGCACTTCCTTAAATGAAGATATCGTGTATACCCATAATGGAAGCCATAAAGGTAAGACAAAAATGAAAAAATACAGAAACATAAATAAAACATAAACATATTATATATCATATATAAAAATAGTGACATCATAATGGCCACTTTTGAAGGTGTTAAATGAGTATTGAACAATCATCGTTTCGGGAGGCAAAATTTCACCATCCACGGAAACCGTATGTTCTTTAACCATTTGATGTAGTTGTGTGAGAGTGTAGCTAGAATAAATCTTATAACAACATCCTAGTTTATTGAAGATACTTTTTTTGTTACAAAAGAAGTAAATAAAAAGAGTTTAGTGGGTTGTAGAAGCAAAATAAAACAAATGAACATGAGAGAATGAATTACCTTTAAAAGTGTAACTCCTTTTGATTTGAGCCTAAAGGCTTCCTTTGAAAGGATTCTGCCCAAATGGAATCCTCTAGGATGAGGAGAGGGATGTGGAGAGAGTAATTTTTCAGGGTTTGGCCGAGCCAAAGGCTTGAGGAGTGTGTTAAATGAGGTAGAGGTGGGGGCCTTTTATAAGAGGAGAGGAGGGGCACTTTTGGAAAGTAAAGAAATATTACTTTATTTGAAAATGTTTTTCGGTTTCAAAAGGTCCCACATTGATATAATTCGTGTATAAGGTGATAAGGCTTCTAAATCCACTCATCCAATAAGTTTTGGACATGTGTAGTTCATATATTTTACATTATCTTTCCATTTTATTTAAATCGTCAAATAATGATGTCATCGCTGCATCATTATTATGTCATAAATAATTTAATTTATTTAATGTCTAAAAATTATAAAAAAATACTATGATGTAGGAAATCTTTTTATATTTCCAATTAATATTTATAATCAAAAATATGACTTGTATAACCCCACTTAAAAATTGTTTTAGTAAAACATATCATGTTTGTGTCAATTTTACTTTTACATTAAATAAAATGTTATTTATGTCATTTCACAACCAAAGTGGATCCATGGGGTCCCCAAGTTGACCCATGGCTTGTCTTGGTCGGCTATGATACAACCAATGAGGGTAAGACATGTTTCAAGCTCATCTCATTTTATTAAAGCATTATTTTTACCTTAAACTACACTAATTACCACTAATCGCGATTAAAAACTTAATAAGTTACTATTCACCAAAAAATTATTTTAATCTCATTGAACCACATTTTACTTCTTAATGACAACCATGTATGTCGGATTTTTGAAAATCAAAACACAATGATGGCAAAATTTCATTTAAACGGAAAATCAGTTTTTATAAGTACCACTTAGTGGTTTCACTATTCATCAAAAATTGAAGTTTTTCAGAAAAATCCCAAAAATTCACCCTAAACTATATTTGATATTCTGAATTCAAAAATGAAGTCCGTTTTAAAAAATTCAAAACATATAATTCACATTAATTAATTTAATAATTAATTCCCGCTGTTATGACAAATAGCGTGTTTTATGAAACAATAAGTATCAAAAGATTGACACTAGTTTAAGTCTGATTTCAAAGTGAAATTGATTCCAACAACCACTATTGGATTTAATGGTAAAAATATTTTATATTTTCACTTTAAAACCAATTCAAAATATAATATAATCATATAAATAAATTAGATTAAAAAGTGGTTTTGAATTAAAATACAACATTTTACACTATTCATTAAAAAAATGAACTTTATCGGAAAGATACCAAAAATTTACACAAAGTAAATTTTGATGTCCCGATTCTTAATAAGAGTTTTATTTGGTCCAAAAAAATTTTTAAGAGTGAACAAAACTATATTTAATGACGGTTCTCCATCAAAAGGTGATAAGTGAACCTTTAGTGAAAACTAGGGCATATACACCTAAAATTGAATTCTTTCCGTATTTTAAGCCTTTATCTTTTATTGTATAAATGTAAAAATATTTAAGAACATATATAATCATATTTTAGTTATTTCTATCCATTCCCGCCATTACAACGGCTACATGTTAACTACCATTTAAAATAATATTATTTTATTATTAGAGTGCAACGTAACATTCCCAAGAAACTCGTTGTTGCATGTTGGGTACGCCATCGAGCATAGCGTCCCCTTTGAAGTCATATTAATATTTTATTCACAAATATGGATAAATATGAAAATGTCATATTCCTTATTTACCTGGGGTGTTACACATCAACTTTCCTAGAAGGAGAATAAAAATGCATGGAGAGAAAATATTAACTAAGATGTATATCATATGGTCCTACATACCAACCAAGAGGCATGCTATAGTGGTTTCAAATATAACACTTCAATGAAATATTTTATGATTGGTGGAGTAATATTTTCAATGGAAATGAAAATTACAAAATAATGCACAAATAATTAATTCAAGAAGGATACATGAACTAGTAAAATGAATCTCACTAAGGAAATAAATACCCCACCATATGAGAATAATTATGGAGGTCTTCTAATTAAAATAAGGGAAACATATATAAGTAGAATCTACAAATATATTTCCACATAGAGAATGTACAAGAATTAAAAAGTTAAGATGAATGAGAAAAATCAGATACATGGTGATCAATGTATTACTATACTTTTTAATGGAAATTTCACAAGGTTATATTTTAAGAAAAATAAAACAACTTGGTTTGATCATGAAAACAAACTATAATCATCTACATAATGATTCTAGATCCAACCCCTCTCCTTGAGGTGTATAATATATTCATTGATGTAGGATTTCGTGGGATACATGATCCATGATGTAGAGTCATTCAATAGTAGATTAATTATTAATAAATAAGTATGTTCACATTGTGTGCATTGAAATAATTTCATTATTGAATATTCATGCAGAAACATGCTCTTATAAGTGTTATCATATACAAATTTTGTTATCATTAATAACATAGATAGAGGTTAAGATTAAATATTGGTTGAGTGATTTGAAGAGGTATCCAAGATTTATAGACTTATGTAATGATGAAAAATTGTTAGTATTATCATAGTCGGTCATTATCAAAAAGGTGGTATCTAAGGTGATATTAAAAAATTAAAAGGAATAGTTATATTGAATTTATAGATACATGTAAAAAGATTCATGTTTTTTCAATACACAATAAGTTTCACAAGCCTTATCAAACATTATCAACAAGTGGAATCAGTATATATATATTGTAATGTCAAAATAAAGTTTTATATAAATACCTATTAGGATTTTAGTTCATTTAATAGTCATATTTCAACTTTCAAAATGGTATAAATCTCTTTCTATAAATATATTCATGGTATTAAGACTTTTTATATGATGGTAATCCTTAATAAAGATGATGGATTCAAAAGATTTCTTTCTATAACTAAAATTAGAAGTGAATCTCACTGATAGAATAGAAGTTAGAACATATTAAGTGGTATCACAGGTTTACTATTCACAAGTGTTATCAATTGATTCTATATATGGTATTACTCACACTCTAATACATAACTATTTATGTAATAATAGTTTTCTATGAAAGTGATTGGGTTCATAGGTATATTAAGTTGAAATTAAAAGTAATGAATCATGTATTAAGTGTTGAATGATAAAGAGAGAGTAACATGGAAGTAATTGAGGTCATTAAAAAATAACATTTCATACAATTAGTTCAATTTTAGTAGGATTAGAGTAATTGGTAATAGTTCATCGCCAAGTTGTAAAGTAATTCAACATAATTATCCTATAAATAAGGAAGATATTAATGAAATTGAATATTATGTAGAATAAAGGTCAGTTGGAAGATATTTCATGTGTATAAGAATGATTCTAAAAGTGATACATCATTACCTTTTGATAGTGAATATGAAGGAGGAGCATCATTCCTATAAATATAGTTTTACAAAAGGTGTGATGTGATGAGGATTTATCCTTTAAATATGATTCTAGAAGAATTTTGACCAAATGAGTGTAATATCATATAAGAATCTAGAGTAATCTAAAGGGGAAGATATAAAGTATGAAAATCCATTTTATATGTATTTAAAAGGGGGAGAAGGTTGGAAGTATTATATATTTTTGGAAATAATTGAAAAGAGCATATTATTGAAAGCATATGGTTGTGTTGTATTTTTTTACTATATCGATTAAAGAAGATGATATGTATATTGGAATAATGATATAGATGTATTGAATATTAATCATTTCATGACATTTTAGAAGTATTAGATGTCATTTTTTATTAGATATGATTAAATTTCATGCCTTATTGGAAGATCGTTGAAGGTTTATGTTGCTGTATTGATATATTGATTATATTTGTAAAAATGTTTATTGATAATACCATGATATGTGATGTTAATTGGAGATCATTCAACAAGTTAAAGATTAATTCAAAGGTCAAAAAAAAATTTATATCACAGAATAATAGGTTACACTATATAAAAATTATACATTCTTGAAGAAAAGGATACATCGTAGTGATTCTCAAAAAAAATCTAGTAAATTTATATAAATTTCAAGGTGTATGTGTCAAGGTATATGGCTATGTTGTAGCATGAATTTCTTACATTAAACCATGTCATAGGATCTATTTACTCCATAAAGGGTCTTTACATTAAATATATTTGTATTTCCAAGAGTTTTTTTGAGATTTTGAATCTCCCATGCTATATTTAATGATTATTTCATTGTTATAATGAAGAATTATTATAACAGTCCTATATTTTAGAATATATTTCTATTTAAATAATTTTTATTTATTTGATATATTGAGTTACATGAAATATCATGTTTAAAAAGAATATGTTTACTAATTAAATATTATAATTTAAACATGATTTTTATAACATAGCCATTAAAATTAGAAGTATGAATAGTAATAAATTCATTTAGATAAATGTGTATGAATATTTTATATGAATCAAATATATTTTTATTAGAGTCATTATATCCTTTAAAGATACATTTTTCCTCAAAAATGTTTTTTTATTTATTTTATGTGAATAAATAATTTAACTAATTTCTACCACTTTTATAAAAAATATTTTATAATATGAAAAATATTTTGATATAACCATATCAAAATTCTCTTAGGCTGAAATTTTGGTATTTTTTTAAATGATTGATTTTTCTATGAGTACTGAAAAATATCGATTTATCAAATACATACACTTCTTTTCACTAAATAAAATTATCTAAAATTCCCGTTATATTGTAGAATTTTTATTAAAGAGAAATACCAAACATTTTTTTATCATAATATTATTAATTTCATTAAAATTATAAATAATAATTATTTTGGTATAAGTTTATTTTATTTTTAGAAACACATTTTTCAGAAAACAATTTGTCTATGCATAATGTTTACAAATTTTAATTAATGAAAATTACCACTAATAATGAAATATTTAAATAATTTTTTTAATTTATATATTTATTTACATGAATTTAAATTTATAGAAATGAATTCTACAAATTATTGAGTTAATATAAAATCATATATTTCTTGAAAATGTTTTTTCTAAAAAACATTATTTTGTCCACTTTTGCAAGCATAATTTTAAATTAAATTTTACCACTCCTATTAACTGAATATTGAAAAATGAAATAAATATATATTATAATTATCCCTAAATTTTTTATATATTTCCATTTTAATTTTTTTAGTTATTAATTTTAACTACAATAAATAAAAAAACACCATGGTAAGGGATCTCTCTAACCCATCCTTTTCTTCAAGTTACGATCATCCTCTCTCTAAATCACTTCCTATTTTTCATAAATGATATGTAATTATTATATATTATTTATATATGACTATCACATATATACTTATCTTATTATCCCTTCCTTTGATGGGGTAATACATTCTATAAGTACTTTTCTCAAATGAAACACATTTCTTTCCATGGTTATATTTTATGTTTATGCCATAATATTGATTTTTATTTGTGGAAGACATATTCTTTTACAAGTTTTGATGGGTGCACCAAATATTGAAGTCTGATAAATTATATTAATCTTTTTTCATATGATGTGTTATTTATGGGATTTTTCAGTTAACCTAAACCATTATGAGGCTTTGTCTACCATGTGATATTGTCTAGAAAACAAACTGTGAATCATGTTTATATTATGTCATATGTTGCTGACACTTTCCTATCATTACATGATATTATGATACAATTTCATTTAATATATGATCCAATATGATTATTTATGAGCCTTCTCTTTTATGATGTCATGTTACACCTCGTTATCATGTTTAGAACCTTACACGGCATTATAGCTCTCCCCATTCTTTTTTATATTCCCCTATATGTCATATATAGTTTCAGAAGCTAAATGGGATTTAGGAGATCACTATGGAGAATAATAATAAATATTTTTTTAATTTATTATTGATTCTTTATGAACCAAGTCTTCAAAATACACTATGCATCGCGATCATTAGGTTGTAATTAATGGATATTTCTATTACAAATCATTTAATAATATGTGTAAAATGCTTGGAACAATATAGTTGGTATCATATTACTATATAGTTATTTTGACTATTAGGTTTAGAATTTTTTTTAAAATCCTAATGATATATCAATGTACAGTATAACATCATAATATTTTAGTGTTGAATAATTTATTTGGTTTCCATATCAATAAATCCTGACTAGATACTACAAATTGACATATTTTTCTAAAAATCATTTAGGGGTATTAACTATGAAAACAGTTCGTTGAGTATAACTAAACCCTAATTTTTATGTATAGTGAGTTTTTCCTTATTTTTTAATTTAATAAAATCTCCCTATATATATTATTGGGTTAATTCACATTTTCATTATGATTTATTAGAATGAATGAGAAAATAAAAACAATGGAAACATACGATATTCCATAGTGATATGGGACAAACCTAAAGTGTATTTGGATGATAAGTCTATGGTTGATGATTAGATCAAAGGAATTGACACCCATTTTCACATTTTATTTAATGGATGTCAAATATAATTAATAGTACTTTGGGATACCTTTATGGTAATATAATCAATTGGTTTAGTATGGGTTTTAGTAAAAAGTTTTATTTGAGGAATGTTTCACATTTAATAATTTTAAAGGTATCAATAACCTTTAGGGTTAATATGATCTCTAATGATTAAGGTTATTTTTAAGGATGTTCATCATATTTATGGGGATGTGATAAGAATTATATTAGTATTTTATTTAGTAAAATGGACAACTTGTCACATCTATCAAGGTTGTGGGGAATGATCTCACAACTGAAGGGAAAAAATTATGCAGCCCCTAACACTAGATTTTGTGATGTCTTGGTTAATATGACATTTGATATATTAAATAATGTCTCTGTAAAATATTTAGATGATTTTGGTAAAAAAAAATTTATCACATAGATAATCATGGGGTTTAAAAGTGATTTAGATATTAGGAGATAAATGTTGTTTCAAAACAAGTTAACTATTTTAAGAACTTTATATTATTATTAGAAACATAATATTAAGATATTTTATTTGAGGAATAAAGGCTGAATCCAATTTAGTAGGAATAAATTATTTTAATGTGGATTTATGTTTATTCAGGTTATTTATATAAAATATTTGTACATTTTTTAGAGTATGTAATCAAGGTATATAAATTTTTGTATGATACCTTGTTTGTGATTTAAATTATTTTTAATTTGGTTAGAGAAGGATATGATATAAAATCACTATAATATTTTATTATTTAATCTTGGTCATACATATTACATAGAAGTAATAATTTTAACTTCTTATGGAATTAATTAATAATAACATTTAGTGTTATTATTCATGTTTTAGAGAGTAATTCATTATATTTATCAATATTGGATAACTTGTACTCAGGATTTTTTTGATAAATATTTTGGTATATGAGGAATTAATTATGAATATTTTGATATGTTAAAATTTAATTTATGTTGTTCATGCATCCAAAATTCAACTTATATATTCATTTCAGGGAGTAAGTGATGAAGTGAAGATTCATCAAAGAAAAAACAAAGAATGAAATTTTTCTTATGAAATGGAAAGAAATATAGTAATTATATATTATTGTGTTCTATATATTGACAATAAATAAACCCCTAAAATTTATGAAAATGATCATGAAATGAAAATTTTATCCTATTAAATTCATTTTTTATTAATTAATGGTCTTTTAACCCATTATAAATATATGGTTTTGTGATTGTTAACTTTCTCATCATCAAGTTTTATATCACTTCCTATTAGTACTTGTATTCTCATTTTCAAATCCAAGTCAATATTTTAACCTCTCAACAATATTTTCCTTATATGGGAACCCAATTATGTATTATTTCTAGTAACCTTTATGTTCCCACCATCCCATTTCAATGGAAATTTTGTTATTCGTTTCTATGATGTGGGTTATAGAAAAGTTATTTCCAAATATGGAATATATATTTAAAAAGATATAATTTTGGGTGGATATTTTATTAAATGGGGTTATAATGTCACACTCATAGATTTTAGAACATATTTTCCTAAAAAATAATAATAATTTCTTTGATATATTGGGTTTCACACAACACCGAGTAAAAAATGAATAGTGATATACTATTAAAATATTAATATTTAAACATTAATAATATAACATAGCCATTAAACTTGGAAATATTAATAGAATAAAAAAATTTAAAAAATATATATAAAGGTTTTATATGAGGCAAATATATTTTTATTAAATTGATTAAATGCTTTAAAAATTAATTTTTTTCAAAAATGGGTTTTATTTCATTTTTGTGAATAAATAATATTATAAATTTCAACAAATTTTTTAAAACATATTTTATAAAATAAATATTATTTTTTAAATCATTAAAAGAAAATTAACTTAGATTAAAATTTTAGGATTTTTCTAAAATGATTAATAGTTCAGTGAATATTTAAAATTAGAGATTTTTCAAACATTGTCATTTATTTTAAATAAATAAAATAATATTAAATTACCTATATATTTTTTTTAATATTATAGTCACAAATAATTAATTTTATTTAGAATAATGTAATTATTTTAATCTAAATGATAAATTTTTTGGATTTTTCTTATAACTTTTTTATGCTTAAAATGATGTTTTTTAGAAACTATTTTTAAGTTCATAAATATTAACCATTTTAATTAATTAAAATAACCCATAATATTAAAATATAAAAATTAAATGTATAAAATATATTAATATTTAATATAATGATTATAAATATTCTTAGAGTAACTATATTATCATTTATTTCATGAAAGAAGCATTTTTATAATAAACTACTTTTCATAAAAAAAAATTGGTTTATTTAAAAATTAAAATTTTCCACGTTTTTTACTTCAATAATGAATAATTAACTACATATTTTGAATCAATATTAAATTTTATTTATTAAACCCCTTTTATTTTTAGTCATTATGATGAGTAAATATAATAAATAATTCTCAACCCGGTAAGGGATCTCACTGAATAACCCTTTTCTTTAGGTTATGATCATTCACTCTCAAAATCACATTATCTATATCATTAATGTTATGAAATTTTTATAAATTATGCATATATGTCACTCACATATATACAAGTCTTATTATCCCTTTGAAAGGCTAATGCATTCCATAATTTCATTTCAAAAATACCTCACATTTCGTTCCATGTGTAATTTTTTTTATTCCATAAGATTGATTTCTATTTGTACCACACACAAGAATGTACATGTTATAATAGGTGTTCCTAGATAACACTATAATGAATTAGGTTAATGTTGTTTTCATATGAGTTTTTATGTATGGTATTTGGGAGTAAATCTAATCCATTTTGGGACTTTGTCAACTATGTTATATAATATAGGAAACTAGCATTGATCCATGATTATGTCATCATATATATTGTCAAAACTTACCTATCTCAACCACAGCTTATGATTACTTGTTCATTATTTTATTCTCCATAGTTATTAATCATGTTCCTTCTCTTTTATAATATCTTTTTACGCCTCATTATTAACTATGATTCATTACTAGGATTTATATTTCAATAATTTCTTTTATGTATTCTATAACATCACTAATCTAGATTCCACTCAGTAGTTCCCCAAGCCTAGTTGTACACATATCCTCAAGCTCATCTCCCCAAACTCCAATGGCCGCCAACTAGTAGCAAGGGCCTTCGGTGTGTCTTTGGGTATACTATGTCCCCTTGACAGAGTGTAACACAATGGAAAAAACAAAAATGGTCAATATAGGAAGCAGTGTAACAATCTAACAAAGGATAAAGAAGCCGGAGGGGAATAAAAAAACTATACCATAAGGAATATCATATAAAAAATATTATGATACATGTCATTTTCTACAAAGGATACCAAATATGTTGATAGTAGTACAATACAATACATGTATCAAAATACCAAAAAGACCAAAAAGTTATATTACTAATAGAATAATTAGCCCCAGCTTAGTCTCATGATCCCATTCTCCTAAGCATGGAATAATGTTAAGAATCAAACTATGGGTTCTTTTCCTGGTCCCTACCAACATACACAATGTTTTTTTGAGTACCCAATAGCAGCTAAAACAGGGTGTGAGATACAGTCACAATAGGTAAACACCCAAATATCTATACAAAATCCTGGTTTTTCAATATACAAGATAACTAGTATAAATGGAAAGTAGTTAAGAAGTATAAAAGTATGTTCCCATGGAATATGTGTAATAATGAATGTGACCATGTATTGACCCATAATGCTTCTTAAAAAATATGTTCAATATCCTATAATATGGTGACTACAAAAAATTCACAAATAATTGAAACATCCTTGAAATACAACTTGTATATCAACCATTACGACCCTATTGTATAGATAGAATTATCAGAACAAATATGACTGAGTTTTACAATTGAGAATATCACAATTCACATGGTTGTGCATTATGAACAAAGTTTCAGACCATAAAGGGGTGAATACAATGTTTAGAAGGCCAAGGCATCCTCATATAGTCCTAGGTGAATCTCGATGGAAACTATGTTAGGATTGATTTGGGGTTAAATGGGCATGTATGCCACCCATGTCAACTGTGACCCCAAGACAAACTAGATCCAAGGGGTAGCAAGGCCCATGGAATCCCACAGAATCAAGACCCATGTGGAAATCTCTATCTAAGATTTCCACAACCATGTTCGTGATTCAAGTAAAAATGTCCAAGTAATCTAATGGAGAAATTCCTCATTTATCCCATTATCAATTCCCAAGAATCCAACTACAACACATGATTATGACTACTAATTATCCTAAATTCATAGTCACACTCATATAAAAAAATTATAATTCAAAAATTAAAAAATTCAATCATGTATCACATGGAAAAGGGGGTTGAACATAACATAATCAAACAATTAAATTACAATAATTTTTTACATTCTTTCTATAACTAGGAAAGCACAAACACTCACCCCACATGTAGTTTAACAAAGGTAAATTATATAGGAACATCCCTTGGATTTAGTTTGTCTTAGGGTCATGCTAGAATTTCCAATAGGCATCATAATAATTTCTAGCTTAATAAATTCTCAAACCATACATGAAAAGTATATACCACATACCATAGGTTGGTAGTAGATTTCTCGTCCAGTATCATCTTCTTATTCTACACAAATCATATGAAAATCAAAGAATAGATGAAGATCTTGAAATTAGGGCATATTAGCATGCATCCAAATTGCACATTAGATACTAAGAAGAATGGGTAATGACGTAAAAGGAGTTGTGAACTCGTAGATGTGGATCCAATGAGACCAAAGGTGCATGATTTTGATATCAAATGGAGTAAGGGGATCAAATCCTAGTCCAAACATCAATATGGAGCTCCCATGGTGAAGGTTCTAACAACAGAGGAGAAACCGAAATTTTGGTTTATGTTATATATGATTTTAATGGATATTTGATATGTTTTAATAATTTAATTTTCTATATAATTTGGTTTCATGGTTGGAAGGATTATTCACTAACCATGTGCCTTTTTATATATGATGGGGAACCCTTCATTGTTAGTATGCATGGTTTGACTAACTATACAAAAACCATAAAAATTAGTTCTCTCAAAATTATAGATATCTGGAATGGGTTTGTGACACAAATTGAAGGATTTCCTCAAACCATGTTGGAATATCCTACTCTCTACAATAGTCTCACACAGTTAGTAGTAACCATGTGCTTTCCCTACAATGTTTTGGCAAACAATGTGGTAGGTCTATTTCTCCCCAAAAGTTGGGTTCTGATTTCTGAATATGTCCTGAACACCTCCAATACCTCTATGACAACAATGGCCCTCCATATTAGGCCATATTTAATAATTTAAACTGAAAATAAAATGATTCATACCTCATATAGAAACCCATGTTCCTACAATCTTCCCCCTTAAAGAAATTTTCCCCAGAATATTCCTCTCAAGGGTGGTCAAGATTCATCTAAGAATAACTAAGGACATTCAGAATGTTCATAGGCCTCCTGATACCAAGACATTTAGTAAAAATTAACATGCTTATATAGAACCTATACTAGAATAACTGACTTCCCTTGAAGAATCTTCACTCTCTTGTCAACATTATGAATATGATTCCCATCAAAGCATGCATATGCCAATATCTCAACCTCCTTAGGGTAAAAATCATGAGATGATTCCAAATCAAAATGGTTTATCTAAGATACATGGAATACATCATTTATGGAATTTTACATCTATGGTAACTACACTCGATAGGATACCAACCCAACTCTCTATTGAATATTGAATAGCCCAATATATCATAGTGAAATATTACCTAGTCTCATGATCCATATGTGTCCCAACCTCAGTGAAACATGTAGAAATTCCCAATTCCAAAACTCAAACTCTAGAAATAATCTACAAGGATTGAGATAAGATTTTTGTTTAATATTATGAAATATAAATCTACTTCTAAATCAATTAGACCTGCTCAAAAATATCCTACATGAGATGCGGTCCTAGTAACACTACATGGCTACCTCTAAACGGCACATGGTTTATTGGCATGGTCTACCATAAAAAGCATCATAAGGTTCCATCTGTATAGTCACCTAATAGAATTTATTATAAGTGAACTCAATAAGGGTTATATGCCTCTCCCAAGATCCCCAAAATCAGGGATGTATGCTTGCATCATGTCCTCAATAACCTAAATCGTACACTCTAGCTGGAAATTAGTTTGAAGGTGATATGTTGTGATTAGAAGAACTTGTATACCTAGAACCCTCTACAAACTCATCCAAAAATGGGATGTAAACCGGAAATCTCTATTTGAAATGATAGTTCATGGGACCCCATTAATTCAGACCATCACATGGATCTATAACCTTACAAGATCATCAACAATGAGGGACTTATTGATCAATAGAAAGTGGGAAACCTTCGTGAGCCTATCAACAAAAAGTCACAAATCATCACTACCTCAAGGAGACTTCATCAAACCATTCATGACATCTATTGTGAAATTATCCCATTTACACTCCGAAATAGGATATTTTTGTAGAATTTTGGATTGTATTTATTTTTCATCCTTCACCTACTGATAGGTGGAACACTTTATAACAAAACTAGCTACCTCTCATTTCATACCTAGCCACCAATACAATTAGTGCAAGTCATGATACATCTTTGTGAAACTAGGATGCACTGTCCAAAATGAGTCATGAAACCCACATATAATCTCTTTCTATATGTCAACTAGAACCCAAATGTGTTCATATATAGTCATAATCTCATCCTCACCTATGGTAAAAACAAGATTTGGGTCCTCACCTTCCAAACTCTCTCATATGAAAAGGCCCTTAAAATATAATAGTTTCATCATCCTTACTCTATCTAGTAGTTTAGAGACTAAGGATGGATGAAATGTATGCTTTTAAAAGTCCTACACCTCCAAGTACATCTCAGAGAATAATTCCATATGCTACCACTGGCTACTAGCCTGCTGAACTGCCTTTTTCTAAATCCTCCAGCTCAATTTCTCGGCCACTAAATTTCCTTTTCCAAGCATATAGGAAATCCCAATATTAAAATACTATATGTACTCAACCAACCTTCACTGCCTCATATTTAGATCACGCTGTGTAAATATGTACTTGAGGATTTTGTAGTCCATGAAAACCACAAACACTCCTAGTATGTAATTTATCAATTAGGGAAAAGCATAAACTACTACACCTAATTCAGGATTATGGGTCGGGTAATTCCTATCATGTTGCCCCATATTTCAAGACATTTATTCCATATATCTATCCCCATGCATCAAAAAAATTTGAAGAATGATACAAAATGTGTCACAATATAATGTGTATCTTTTTTTCTTCTCTCGATAAATTAGTAATGGTGGTGATGTAAATCTAACTTTAACTATTAAAAGGCTGTATAACAGGTATATTTCCATAAAACATTCACACTATTCTTATAAAATCCCATCAATGGAACTTATAATCATGATATTTTCTATATGAAACACCTGTAAAATCATGTTATCCCCTAGAAACATTGTATGACAAATATGTTCTTGGGATACTCCCAAGAAAATACAACTCTCACCTTCTATGGGTCTACTAATACTTCTATATTTGAGATAATGTGATATAATAAGATAATATTAACAAATCATAAGTGGAACTTTGTTATCATAATATAGAAATTATGCTCTTTTAGTGTATCTGAAATGATCTCAAGATGTTTATCATGGTTATGTCTATTGTAAAAATACATCAAGATAACATCCGTGAAAACCACAAGAAATTAATCCAGATAAGGATAGAAGACTTGGTTAATCATCACCATTAAACTATTGGTGAATTCGTGAGACCAAAAGATATAACAAGATACTCATATAGACCATACCTTCTATAAAAGTTTTTATGAGGTATTTATGCAGGTCGAACACAAACCAGATGATATCCAGACCTCAAATCAATTTTTGAGAACACTCAATCTCCCCAAAGATGATAAAATAATAAATCTTTCGACAACAGGGGTTATCAATTATTAACCTTATTTTGGTTCAATTTTCAATAATCCTTGCATATCATAAAAGTACCATACACCTTCTTTGAAAAAATATCAGGTGAACCCCCCCCCCCCCCCGCCTGAGAAGTTCACGGTTTAATAAACCTATTTGCCTTAAAATCTTTTAGATTCTTCTTGAGCTCACAAAACTCTATCGTATCCATATTTTTTGCAGGAATTGATACTATTGTATCTCCAGTCACTATATTAGTGGATAATTCCACCTCTCTCTCATGAGGTACACAAAAAAAAATATTTCAGGATCACATCCCTAAAACAGTCAACAACTTGAGGAAATTCTACATGACGTTCTCCCTGATCATCCAGATACAAGCTAGCAATATGTTTTTTTATTCCTAACATCCCATGATTCTCTATTCCATATTGTCTCTCTCGAACATCCCATTCCCCATTTTGAGTATAAATTCTTCCCTCTAGTGATGTGAAAGTCACCCTCCGGTGATAACAATCAAAATAGGCTCAATAAGCCACTAGATAATTCATATCGAGTATGACGTCAAACCCGTTCATCTCACGGAAAAAAAAAATCCAAATTATGTGACACCCACCAAAATCAAGGGGATTTACCTATACTAATGTACATACTCTTATTTTATCTCCAATAGTGTTTCAAATTTCATAGCACCCTCAAAAAACTAAACAATAAGACTAAGGATTTCCACAAAATATAAATATATAAAACCTTTTGATATACCTCTATTAAAAAAAGATACAAGAATTTAGGATAATAATAAAATACCTATCACCATAGATGGTATGGATCTCTTCTCTTTAGGGTTAGTTTATACAATATATATATGGCCCGAACGACATCCCTATGACACATCCTCACTACCCAAGGTATGCCCACTTTTTTGTCTTAGTATAACTTCTGTTTGTATGCTTCTTATGTGACCTCCACCACCTTGGCATGAATGAACGTTATGTCTCCATATATCTTATTCACACATAGCTAAGAAACCAACTTCTGAACTTGGTTTCGTATTAGACTACCTATGACTCACTGGTAAAGAAAAGGTCCTACATAAATGTTGCATGTCACATATCCTAATGTAATATCATAACTTGAGTGGGTCATGGTCGCACCGATTGATCACATGGCCATGTATTTTACACTGATGAAATAATAAATCATCCATTACTCATAGCCTGGTTGTTACTCATCTCATGGGAAGATTCAAAATGTTTCTTCCTTCTTGAAGACGTTGAACCGATAGGTTGAGAGACTACACTTATCTACTCTAATCCACCATATTCCCTTAAGTTTCTCTTAGTAATCAATTCATGATTTATAGTTACAATAATATAGTTCAATTATAACACATTAACCTAACATAAAATGACATCTCAGAGACCTTACCTGATGCATCTCATCCTTGATAACTCATAAACAAGGTATGTCGATGTAAAACAATATATCTCTATAAAGTGTTTCAAGTTCTCCATAGCCATCATAGTGCCCTACTCTAGATTCATGAGCTCACTAGACTACTCTTCGCTTAGAGTATCAGGGTAAAAGTATTCATAGGACCTAGTTTGGAAATTATCCTGGACTATGACTTGTAGTATGCCATCCTAGTTCAGTACATCCCAAAACCTCTTGTTTCTCTATGTATCATATAATTCATGAGCTTAACTCTCCTCTAAGAAGGTGTCTTCAGATGCTCTAAGATTGATATCATAGTATCAATCCATAGCTTAGTATCTTGTGGAACACAATCCCCCTAATACATGGGAGAATTATACTACTATAACACATGTGTTATCTTAGTCATAGACAAGTCGTGATGTGGTGATCCCTTAAAAGTATCTATGAATCGATTAAACCCATCACATAAATGTGCCTCTAGACCTATGTATGGAATAGTATATTGATCCATAGCTCATACTAGAGGAGGATCAACTATTATCCCAAGGACCACTACCTCCGAAGTTTGTTCATTACCTTCCTCCTGGTGTAAAATTGGAGTTCCTTTTGGCTACATGCCTCTACAATGCCAAAAACATGCCTCAGAAAGATTTGATACCAAATTTCGTAGCTCAAAAAATATAGGGTAGGTTAAATACTACCAATAAAAAGTTCATAACACACATCCTACTCTTAAACCCAGGACAATAAAAACAAAATATAGTCACAAATGTCACTAGAGACACTACATCTTGCCCAAGAAAAATTTAGGTCTACATCTATAGCTATATTTATCATTTCAATTTTCCATTTGAATATCCATATTCATTCAAATTTTATCACAATTTACTTTTAAATGGTTGAATGAAATAGTGTGTCACTTTTAATCTGTAAAGGCCCATACCTCTTATGAACTAAAATATGACATCCACCTAATCCACGCTATAACACATTCAAGTCCACGTGCCTCATGTTCCATGACTCAAAGTTCAAAAATCTTCCTCTTATAGTGTTTTTTATTGCCTAATCAGAAAAATACTATTTATGTTACAGTAAGAGAACTATGTACCAACTATGTCTTTTCATTCACTTCAGAAAATTCTATCACAATATTAGGTATATCTTTCATTTCACCAATCAAAACATCATGAAAACAAGAAATGAATTCTATATGGCATGGTATAATTCATAGAAAGTGATTTCTGTAAAGTTACAAAAATGATTAATGATATACAATACCCTCATATCATTAGGTTTCAAAAAAATAAAACCCTCAATCGTATGAATAATAACATCAAAATTCAAGTGCATCACCAAGCGGTGGAATCAAATCAAATATAATAAACAAAATCTAGATAATAATAATTTTATTCGAGGTAATTTGGATTTTTCCTGTACATAGGTTAGCTACATCCAGACATAGATAATTACCAAATTCCCATTACCTTATTATCCCTATATATTTTTTCCAAAAAATAAATGAGAAATAGAAAAGGTTCTGGTACCACTTTTTAACATCCCAAACTTGGATGCCACTCAATAGTGTTGTGAGCTGGATTGGCCACATGGCGTCAAGTACATCACACCGAATTTCAGAGGCTTCTAATTAGTTATGAATACCTTATCTGTTTCTATGAGAAGATTATACAATATTACTAGAGTATAACATAGCATAAATAACAATAATAATCAATAGTGGAAGTAGTGTAACAATCAGAAGGAAGATAAAAAACAGGACTTGAATATATAAACTATTCCAAAAAGAATGTCATATACAAATTATGATGATACATGTCATGTTAATAAACAAAGAAAAAATAGGTATACAATCTTAAAATAAAATAAATGTATCAAAATACAAAAAAAAATGATAGCTCTTAATAGCATCACAATTCTTATCTTTATCCCTTGATCTCATGCTCCTAAGAATGGCATAATGTTAGGCATCAAAATATAGGTGCTTCCCTCGGTACCTACCTCCATCTATAATATCCTTTTAGGTGCCCATTGGTGTCCCAACATGGTGTGAAATAAAATCCCAATTAGTAACCACCAAAAGATATATATAAAATCATGAATGGGAAACATAAAATCTATGATGTTCCCCTTGAAATCTAGTAAGCAATATAAAAGTTGGTGCCCATGGAATATGTATAACAATGAATGTGATCCTGTATAGCCCAATGAGGCTTCCTTAAAAACATGTCCAAGCCATTTTTACAAGTAATATATAAACAATTCATAAATAACTAACATGGACTTTTTGTAAAACATGTATATCAACCATGAAGGAATTGTTGTCTAACATGAATTGTTATAACAACCACGATTGAGCTATACAACCGAGCATATCATAATTCCCATGACTGTGCTTTAAAAATAATTTTTCAAACCATGATGGTCCAAATACAAGGTGTATAAGACCAATCCATCATCATCGAGTCCTAGGATCATATTGATGGAAACTCAGTTAGGCTTGAGTTGGGGTATAAGAAGTGTGAATATTAACCCTGACCACTGTGAGCCCAAGACAAACTAGATCCAAGAGGTAGCTAGACCTAAGGAATCCAACAGAATCTAGACCTAATGATCAATCTCAATCCAAGTAATCTACTACCACATTAAAGATTCTAGGACCAACATCCATGGCATCTAATTGAAAAAATCCTAATTTTTTCCATTATCATTTCACAAGAAACTAATTACAACTCATGATTATACCCACTCATTATCCAAAATTTATATGAAATTCCATCCATGATTTTATCCCACATATAAAAAAATCACAATTAAACAATTTCCCAATTCTGTCATTTATTAGATGGAAAAGGAAGTATAATATCTCCAAATTAACCATTTTTAATTCCAGACATTTATTTTTGGGATTCCTCTAAATACATAGGAATAAACACTCAACTCACAAGTGATTTAACAAAGGTAAATGACATAGGAACACACCATGGGTGACCTTGGTTGGGATGATGACCTCCAACAATTCTCAAGGGGACTAAAGTTCATCCCAAACAAGTTAAATTTCATTTTACTCAATTAATAAATTCAATTTTATGTTCGCACTATAAAGTGCACCATGGGGTATAACAAAAACTAGATTAATAAAGAAGTTGAAAAATGGTAAAACTATATACCACTAATCATAGGTCGGTCATAGAGTGCTCTTCCATTATTATTTTGTAATTTAACTTAGGTTAGATGAAAATTATAGAACATAAAAGTAACATGAAATTAGGTAATATTAGCTCGAACCCAAATAGCATATCTGGTATTAAGAAGAATGAGGAATGACACAAAAGGAAATGGTAAATAACTTATATGGATCCAATGAGACTGACAGTGCTTGATTTGTATATCATATGTTGTAATGGGATTAAATTCATGTTTAGGTATCCAGACGGAGTTCACAAGGGGAAGGTTCTTCCAACATATGAGAAATAGAAAATTATGTTTATGTTATAATGGATTTTAACTGAAATTTTTTAATTTTTCCTATTTTAGTAGGCCATATGGTTAGGTTGCATAGTTTTCCAAATTGTGCGCCAACCATGCACCCTTTTCTATAGGAATGGGAACCCCGCATGGTTAGTGTGCATGGTTTGACTAACTATATGAAAACCAAGAAAATCAACTCTATCAAAAACTATAGATCTCTCACATGGGTGAACACATAAAATTGTATGGTTTCCTCAAACCATTTGTGTTTATCCTACTCTCGGATTAGGTATCATATGGTTAGTAAAAATCATGTTCCTACCCCACACAGTCTCTATTAACTATGTCTCAGGCATATTTCTCCCTGAATGTTGGTTTTCAATCTTTAAACAATCCCAGGACACCTTTGATACATCCTTGACCTCAAAGGCCACTCACATTAGGCCTTAATTAATAATTTTAACAGAGATTAAAAATATATGTGCCTCATAAAAAAACCTGAGTTCATATATATTCCCTAGGTTATCCAATATAGTTTTAGAAGCTTAATATGATGTAATATCTCTCCAAGGAGAATAAAAATAAAGATTTTATGTTTTAGTTTCTTTTTTATTCAGTTTTTACCAAGTCTACCAAAGACATTATGCATCATGGTATTTTGTTTTAATTATTAGATGTTTATATTAATAGTCATGTAATAATATTTTTAAAAGTATTGGGTTGACATAAGTCTTATACACCACAAAAATATGTCATTTCATAGTGTGTCTATATTTATAATTAAGTCAAACTGTGACCTCACCACTACGAAAAAGTGTTTCCCTATGATATATTTTTATGCAATATCTTTTCTAGTGAATGGATTTTTGGGACATAATGGAATATTATACATTTCAGATAAGGGTCAAATGATATTTCAAGGTTCTAAAAAATCAGGGACCCTCTAGACATAAAATTTTTGACAAGCCTCAGACTAAGTATCACTTGTGTAAGTGGATCTATAAGATTAATTATCTCTATCCCATGGAGGTTGTGTTACATGGTATTTTGATGTGGAATTTGAGAATAAATACTAGAAACCAACTATATATGCCAAATAACATGGTTACATGCTTTAAATCTAGAGATCTATATAGTTCAAAGAGTAGTTCTGACAAGGCTTTCAATAGGGAGATCGGTAGTTATTCCTAATACCAAAAACAACCATTTTGAATTTAAATAGATGAAATTAAATGGAGTAATTCTCAAAGGATAACATTTATGATGGGAAGTTTCATTTTACATATACATTCAATTTCTAATTTAAAATTTGAACTATTCTCTTAATATATATTTTTCATCTATATAGAATTGAAAATATAAAAAATATTGAAGAAATTATTATAAAGGATAATACTAAAACAATTTTTACTAAGAGAAAAATATAAACTATATATTTTAGGATAGGAAGTGGAACAATGTTTTACAATAGTAAGAAGACAACAATATGGAGATAACAACATGAACATTTAGTGATGGTAAGATTTAAGAATAAATATAGTGGTTTCTATATTAAATTATATTCATGTTTATTATTAAATCATAATATTGTAATGTTAATATTTAAAGACTAGTTTTATTAGATATTAAGTGTTGTATTCATATTTAATAAACAAGTTTTAATATTATGTTTATATCTGCATTTCCATGAATAAATTGAGGAAGGAATGAAATGAATCATATTTCCATTATTGAGAATATTATCTGGTGTTTTTTTTATTCTGTCTAAATAAATATTTATGAATCCAAGACTTAGTTATACTTATAATTATTTATTCATATCTTTAAGAGAATTAGAAGAAGCATTTGAAAATCATAAGATAATGAACATTAGGATAATGTAATGAAGATATGAAGTATCATTCTTGAAGATACATTCATCTCCTTAAACTGAGAAGTGGCCTATAGTATATAAATAGAAACTTTCACCAAATTAGTTCTTATACAATAAAATGAGATATTTTCCCACAGTATGATGTTTTTTATCCCAAACCCATAAATATGAAATGATCCTTGTGAGGCTATGATGTAATCCCTAAATAATATACTAGTAGTAAAACATGGTTAAGAGTGACCTTACCTAAATATTGTGTCCACACAAACTATGAGTTATTGTGCATATGGTAAAATAAAAAATAAATTGATTATGTGCTCCTTGTTATAGCATTATATAGTTAATTCAAGTAAGTCCATTGTATTACTTTCCTTTATATTTATAAACTTCTGTTATTTTTTTGGAAAATTTAATCAAATGTTGGATAGAGGTCATTACAATGGGGGTCTGAGATCCAAAAGTAAAAAAAACTAGATAAAGTTAAAAGAAGTTAAATTTTTGAATCACCATTATTCATACCCCCCATAGTGTGTCTCATGTCCTAGATGTAGATACATAAAGTAAATCTAGGAAGATGAATGTGTCTTATGGTAATTATATTCAAAGTTATTGAGGTACTCATAATAGGATTATTTTATTTTGGGTGATATTTTGTATAGTTTTATTTTAAATTATGTATTGTCTTAGGGGACTAAAGGATTTTTGAGATATTTTTAAATATTATTCATTTTTGTATATGGATTCTATCACTCAAATATATTTAGATATTATATTTTCTATTGCATGATTAAATTTTATTATCTACTTTAAATACATGTGTGACTTATTTTAAAAGACTTTAAATTTTTTATGTCTAATATATGAATGTACAATGCTATATTTTTAATAGAATCAATCATGACTTGTTTTTCATAAATGGAAAAGTCTCACTATTTTTTTGAAAAACCCATGACAATAATTGGTGGGATCAAGAATATAGGGAGACATGATTATGTTACATGATAAAAAAAAGTAGGGATCAATTATATCTCAAGTTGGGTTGTTAAAAAATGTATGAAAGAATGTATGGATTTTAGGAAAAGATTAGATTTAGAGGTGGATATGGTTTATCAGAATTTAAAAGTTGGACTACATGCTTATCCAGTAAACACAGACACTAATAAAATCCATGTGACTATAGGAATAATTTTATATGGAGTTCATAATATAGTCATAAATAAGGTTTAACTATGGATATGTTGGATAAGGAATGTCAAAGGTATCAACGCCTTGTTATAGTAATTGTAATAAGTTCGTATCATTCATTTTTAATGTTCCACCTAGTAAAATATATTTTCATGTATATTAAAAATTATGTTTTGGTATCATTTATAATATATATAAAAATTAGTTTCTCAATTATGTATGTTTTTAAATTTTTAGAGTATATTCTTTTGAGAAAACATTAATGGAATAAAATTGATTAAATTAATGTTTTGATTAAGTTTTAGGTTTTTATTATAAGGTAATACTAGACTATGTATTTGTTATATATAATGTAAATAATATTTTATAAGGGATATGTTATGTTTCTTAAGTTATTTTGGAAAACTATATATTTTAATCAAAATTATTGTTATATAAATAAGGAATGGTTTTTAAAATTTTAAAAATAAAAAATGTATTATTTTTCTCAAAAAAGGGTTTCAATATTATATTGACACCATTAGTATTCCATAATATCTTTAATACCATTTTATATTATTGTTGAGTTTAATATAATATTAGGATGTTTTTTTTAATTTAATGTTGTGATTGAAAATTTTGTATTTGATTTTTCTGATCTTTCATGTATTTTCCCTTTTTTAATTTTGTAATTTTTATCTTGTATATAAGATCATTTTATGAAATTAAATTCCTATGTTGGATTTAATATGTATTCAAGAAACATTTTATCTTATGGTATTCAATTATTGTTACTCGGTTAAGTTCATCTATATATTTTATAATTAGAAATGTAATTATTTTTTCATGTTATAATAATATTTATTTTATCCTATTGAGTATAAGAGGACTATAGGGGGTAGTCCTAATATTGTTCTAGAAAATTTAGTTTGATGTTTCTTCATGTCAATAAAATTCAACATTATATGTTTTATAAAACGATTTTCTTTATTTGATTATAGTACAATTTTATTATTATATATGTAATTCATTATAATGTAGAAGGATATAAGGTGGGTTTCTTCTTAATAGTTATCTATAAAAATATAGTTTAAAAGGTAATGATGTTAAAAGGATAATTTCTTGCGAATTCAAAAAGTTTTTTAATGTGTAGTCACATGTTTTTGTTTACTTCGTAGATTTATAAAATATAATATTGATTTTAATATGTATATTGTTATTTAATTTTTCTCCATACTAAAGATAGATTAATTTTTAGATCACTTATATAGATTTTAATTCTTTTTATGATGATACAGAGTGATTTGGAGTATCTTTTTGAGAGATAAATGTGTTATATTAGAGAGAAAATAAAAAAAATGTTTTTATAAATAATAAATTTTATCTTTAGACATAAAATTGTGATTAAGTATGGTAAAATAAAGGGAATTGTTTTTTTAATTTTTATTTGGACTAAAATAAATAATATTTTTTATGATATTTGGAGTTTAAAATTCCAAAATTGTCTAAGGAATAAAATATTTCCTAGTAAAAATATTTTTGATAAAGTTTAAAGGAAATGGGAGAAGAAAATAAAGGCATTATCATTGTATACGGTTAAGAGGTTCAAGGAGTAAATAATGTAAATGACTGTATTGGATACCCAGTTTGAGATATTATATCTTCATAGTTATCCTTCAAGATTCCAAAATAGTTCGATATTTAAATATTTCATTTGAAATTTATCAAAGGGTTTTACTAGATTATGAAACACCATCCAAATTAATAATGATTTTATATCAATGGTGGTTAAGGAGATTCATAATATGAGAACACACAACTTTGTTTGGTATTTCATCTTTGATACCTCAGAAAAAGTTTGTTTTGTTGGTTTTAGAAATATTATATGAATTTTTCAAAAATATTGCTATGTTATTTTGAATATTTTTTTATTAGGTGTTAATGTGTATGGATTCTGAGGATAATGATACAAGAATATTATTTAATAAATAATATATGAGATAATTTTTTTATATATTTTTGATATATTATGATATAATGTGACGAATATGTCATAAAAATAAATTAACAATTACTTTGGAGTTATATAATGTTTGTATGTATTTATCAAACAATTTATATAATTTCAAATATTATGGGGCCTAATTTAAATTTATTTAATGAAAACATAATGAACGTTAAATATTTAATTTGGTAAAATGTTTTTAAAGTTGTTATCAAAAGAATATATAGGTTGTTGTGATTTAATTATAATATTATTCTACGAAAAAATTATATTCAAAAAAATTTCAAACTAAAAAATAAGTAAAAATGAGTTTTTATATATAATGTTATTCTTTACTAGAAGGGTAGATTAAAATTATTTTTCTTGTTTAATTCCTTTAAAATGAAAAGTCCAAATGATTTTGGATAGTTTGATTTTAATGTTATAAAAAAGTCCCTCATAAATGAATTTGAAAATTGAGTTTAAAAATGTTAATTTTTTATGGTTTTAAAAATTGTTGGAGTAGATTTAGTTATATATGTATACATGGTTTCAATTATGTTTAGTCAAATTGTTATAAAATCAATTAGTTTTCAATTAAATTCTATTACATAGAATAAATATATACAAGATAGTTTAAAATAAAAAATTTCAATATCATTTTCACATTTTAGTAACATATGGTAAACACCTCAGTAGATTTTATTTCAAATATTTTTGAGTGGTTGAAATAATTATTCCTACATAATTTTTTTCATATTTCAAAATAGAATAGATTTATTTAACTAGATACCATAGGCTTTAGCCTTTTAGAAGATTGTTTTAGTTCCAAATATCTTCATATTATAATTAATTTTGGTGACTATATAATTCATATATGATACTTTTTAAATGTTTTTAGATTGTTGGAATATAAATTTTATCATTTAGATGAGAGATAAACTTTATTTAAAAGATAATGTGTATATATCGACATACGGAGGTAAAAAATTGAAAAAAAAATATTTCAAATTGTCTCTATATATAGAAAATAATATAACATGGGTGTATTATAATTATGAAAGGTTATCTGAGGATTTATAGAGACTACTTATGGAAATTAAAAATTAATTATGATTTATAGAAATATCCATTATTTATATTATTAAGGCATGGAAAATTTTAATGATATTTGGAACCATGTAGGGGGGAAATAAATCTTAATAGTTAAGTTTTAAAATAAGAAAACCATTTATAAAACCATGAAACCTTTAATTTCATAGTTTTCATTTATTTTAATAAAATCCTTATTTTTTATAGTTTATTAGGTTTCATAAAAAATACTTTTTTGTTATATTAATTTACCTTTTAATATTTTCATATCATTAATGGGAAAGTGTTGGTTTTAAATGATATCCGAAGAAGCCTAATGAAATTATCATGGTTTATCTTAATTATTTAAGTGAGTTATTCTATTTTTACAAGATTGGGATAAGTCCATTGGTTTAGTTAGAGAGATTTAATTTCCATGATTTATATTTAGGTTTTTGATGGATATTGAGAGACCTAGATATTATTATGGGATCATTTATGAGTGTATTATTTTGATTTTAACTCATATTATTTTAGTATGTGCTTAATTTTCAACCCTCACTAATATCACTAGATTTCATTCATAGTTTGAATTTATATTTTGATTTATTTTTTCTTAACACTCATAACTCATCCCTATATATGGTTTAGATATGTCATAATAATTATAAAATAATTTATCTATGTGACAATGATATAGAATCTCTTAGAACAAAATTTATATTTTTCATCCTATTCATACAATGGGATTCTTCTACCATGTGTATCATTGAGATAAGTCCATGAACATAGAATTTTGAATTATTATACTAAATGAATTATAAGACACCACACATCTATTAATATTAAATATCGCATATTGTTTTATATGGTACACGGGAGACATGATATTGACTATATTTTTTATTAATTTTTCTCATTAGTTAAACTATGGAGGGTTTTTAGTAGTGAATGATTTTTATTCTTTTATTTACATTTTTATTCCAACATTAATTACATTTTTTATTTTTATTCTGGAATTATAGTAATTATTATGGCTTGGTTACTTGAAAGATAATGTTCAAAACCCCCATATGACCCAATGAGTGTTGCCAAATCCCTAGGGGGTGGTGATTAGTTCCATGGGTCATAGAGTGAAATTAGGGGTCCATTAAATAGATTATGACTATACAACCAAAGATAATTAAAGTAGTACTATATGTGTAAATTATTTTATATGATAAAAAATGTACATTCAATTAGAAGTGAAAAATACAAAGAATGTATCTAATACATGTTGTTAAGTACTTGAAATAGTCTACAATATACATATATTAAAAGAAATTAAATATGACATGTACCAAAAATAACCATGCCTAAGAATAGAAAATAATCTATATATATTCTACTTGCTGTGAAAATCAAACCATGGGACTATATTTCAACCAAAATTCACATGGATAGACTAATGGTCCAATTGGTTAGTGAGGAAACCTTGGTAATATTCCTTGTGAAATGAATACATGATAATGGGGTGAATACTATTATTAATATCACAAAAATGTATTTCAGTATGATGTGGAGGAGGCCTTTCTATAATGGGATTTTCATAGATGTCAACTTCGAAAAAAAGTAATCATATACAACCATTTAGATCTATACAAACAATGTATATGACCTAATAATTAAGAGGGATGTAAAGGCGGTATTTTGACCCATTATTGGGTTCCCTAATGAAATTAAAAAAAACTGGAAAATTCCATTGCGGCTAAAAATAATTGGAAAAGGGATTGAAAAAATATTATCAAACCCTGATTTTTCATAAAATAAGGTATTTATGGAAACATAGCCAATGAGAAAATGGATTTTATTTTTTAGGGTTAATCATCAAGGATGTTATGTAAGCTTCCCTATATAAAGGATTCTCATAGGATTCTTTCCTGAATGACTATATATGGGAGTCCCTATAAAGGCCCTATAAAGGAAAGGCTTCATTGGGAAGGCCTTTCACAATGCCCCCTCCCCAATCCATGTATATTGAATTTAGTGAGGTGACTAAGGGGTATATTTTAAGGATAAATAAATTAATTGTTCCATATATAAAATTATTTCTCTTAGAGTTCCTACTATATATAAAATTATTATTCTTAGAGTCTGTATTGATGATCTCTCAATGTCCTCTCTAAAGTGCATCTATTATTTCTAATTCACTCATTAGAAGTTTATACCAGGTATTTATAAGTTTCACTTCATAACAACTATCCAAGGATATGTCTTCATATAAGAAATCTGTGTTTCTCAAGATATATGGGACTACTAAGAATTCTGAACTCACAACCACAAAATGAAATACAACCACATTAGATAGTTAATGACTATAAAGGAAATCATTCAAGATACCAAAAATAAATGATGGGAATGAACAATGACCTATGTCCTTTATTTTGTTTTTTTCATATACAAAAAAAATTCTTTATATCTCATATAGATATCATATGGTTACAAAGTATAGTCTCAATGACTTCGTTAATATCTCATGAGTCCCAAAAGTAGGTTTCTGTCATAATAAAATGTATTTTCATGAAGGAGGTCATTCAATCATATTAAATTTTCCTTGAAAATTTTTATTTATATGAAATCAAATCTTAAATAAAATCTTAATAAATTTTGATCTATAAGACCATTTTAGATTTATGAGAAGTCAGGTTAATGCTTAAAAATTATGGCCATAACTATATGGTTCCCACATATAATGTGTTTTCTAAGGAAATATATTTTCTAGAAAGTATTTTAATGATTCAAAATAATTTTAATAAAAAAATTGATGAAACACAATACCTAATACTGATGGTGGTTTATTACTACCATATCATAGGAGTGGGAAATGACTTTGATAAATCACAATGAATAAGTGATTGGGAAATAATGTGGTACATGGATATACAATTATTTTTATTCTTCATGAAAATATATACGTTTACTACCGCATATGACTTGTGTTATCTAAGAAATGACCATATCTTGTTCTATTAGGTAAATTGTATGGAACAAATTTTCTTGTTCTAAAAAATTTATATGAAATATATGTGAATATTATTCTCATGTTTCTTTAAGGATGCTCTAATAATTCTAAAAAATAGGAGTTACGTTAGTAGTGACCGAAAACTGTAATACAAATGAAACATTTAGAGATCGACCTTATTATTGTAACCCATTAATGAGTCATATTACTAGATTATATTTTATTTTCATAATTAATGATATAAACATTTATTATAATCATTGATTAAATTGTATTTTCTTAAACAAATAATTCTATTCCAAAATAAATTTATTATTAAAATAAACTTTTTCCCCTAAATTTTTCATATTAATTGAACATATTAGCATATCTATTAAGTTAATTAAAACAACCATTAATTTATTTTCCAATTAATTTACACAATTTACAATGATATTATGTTTTATAATGAATATAATAGTACTATATTAAAGTTTTGTAGAAGTTTTAATTCCCCTTTTAAAACTTATTTCATCTTACAAAAGAATCAAATTCTACATGAATTTGATAATATAAGAGGCACTTACTAATCCAATATGAACATAACTATATATATAGATATCCTAGAAGTAAAATTTAAAATTTTAGTGTTAACTAAATTCCAAACATAGGTGTTTAAATAATACTAATTTAATTTTTCATTCATTCCAAATTCATGAAAACATTAAACATATTTTCAAAAATTCATTACAGATTAAAGTATGTCAGTAGGGGTTAAGATTTATATTTAATTTTATTTAAATAATAGATAAAAATAAATGTTTAATTATATTAATAAGTTCAACCTAGATACTAATTTATGGTAAAATGTTATTGTTTAACACAAAAGATATTAACTAAGAACTCAAATTTAAATTGAAAAAATAATGAATTTCAATTAAGTATGTATGAAATACATCATAGAAAAACTCATTATTTTATATATATATAATACTTTCATAAACTCATGTGTCATTCCTTAGAGAATAATATGAAATCATACTTATTAATTTGAAATAATTTAGCAAGATAAAACCAAATGTAAGTTCTAAGGAATATAAAATTTGTTGGATCAACCTACAATTCAAATGGACTTGTTGGGTCTCCTCTCACATACTCCAATAGAAACACAGAAATCACTAAAAGTTATCAAATTAAATTCCAAAATTATTTTCCATAAATTAACCATGTAAATGAATTCAGCATATTTAAAAAAAAGTAAAACAAAGTTAATACTAATGATTAAAATCCCTATAAACATTCTTAATATAAATCACTAGAAATGACTAATTAAATTAAATATAAAGTGATTAAAATAAAATTACCAACTAAAAATTCCATAATGAAATTATTCTGAAATTAAATATCATAAAATAAATGAAAATATTTTTAGATATTACACAATTTTTTGTTACATAATGTAAACCAAAGAAAACAAATGCATCATAATAGATTTAACCATGAATTTGGAGAAATCAAAAAACAATAAATCCATTTACATAAAGGGAATCATGAAAAAGAATAATAAAGTGAAATGGAATAATAGAGTACATAGAAGACTTAAAATGGATATATCTAGAAAAAAACCAAGAAATAAAATATGATCAAAAGGTTAAAAGGGTGGAGGGAAAGAGCGGAAGAGGTTCACTCAAAGTGGATCTCATCATGAGAAAGATAAGTGAATTTTTTGATGTAAAAAAGTATTTAAATGGAATTATAGGCATAATAAAAAACTACCATCCTCAAGAAACACGACCTAAGGCAACCAGGTACCTATTACAGTGTAACTATATACCAACTAGCACCCAATGGTGCCTAGGGCTTCTTCCCTTAACACATGGAAAACAATTTACCCTCATTGGGTAATAGGTGACACCATGTTGAACCATATTCAATTATTAAAAAAAATCCAAAACCTAAAACCAAATCCAAAAAATAAAAAATTTCCTTATAAAACATTAAATTATATGATAAAATTATAAAATGAATATAATCCCCTCTCTATAACCAAAATTTTAAATTTCCTAGTAATTATATAAATAATTTTAAAAAAATAAACAAGGTTAGGTTCACTATAAATTACACATCTTAGTATTTTTTATCCCAATAAAATTAATTTTATTATTTATTAATAATCACATATACAAAACCCATTAATTTATAAACTTATACTCCCTTTATTAACTAAAAGCATGAATTCAAAAATGAACATGTCCATAATTTTTATCATATATAATAATAATGTGAACATAAAAGAATGAATCAAGAATAAAAAAATTCACAATATAATTTCATGGAAGAACAGCACTATAGAAAACCTAAATTTTATAATGATCCTATAGAATGTAAAATACTACGCAATCACCAAAAACATAAAAAAACTAAAACACCATTAAATCATATCCATTGTCTAATAATAAAAAACACTCAAAATACCCATTACCAAATGATTATTCCTACCATAAGACATTTTTAATGTCTTCATTTATTAATCTTCCAAACAATTCAATCATTAAAAACAATTTATTAATGAAACTAACTTCAAAATTCTAATTCAACATATATTTTCATGAATCTTTTATGTAATATAAAGCATAAAAAAGTAACTATATTTTTTCAAGGGTTAAAAACATGTTTTCAATGCATAAGAAGTAATTAAAAACCACTAATATAAATATCAACCATTTATGAAACTAAAACTATGTATAAACTTTAAATAAATAACTTATATTCCTTACATCAATAAATGATACTAGTCATATTGTCTTAGATTATGTTTTTTAAGAATATCATTATGAGAAATCCACGAAACTCCCCCTTATGTGGTGTACTCATGATCTCAATGAGTCAATAACCATTTGGGAGGTATTATCTTTCTCTATGATATGCTAGTATATCTCTTGGTAAATTAGTAAGAAGAAATGATCACTCAGAAAGGGATAATTCAGCATTTAAGGCTTGGTAAATCATCATGCACTATTCTCTTGTGAATTTCGTTTTTTATAGATCCCTTGGGACGTTTCCATTTCTCTCATGATAATTAATTATATATTAAAAGTAAATGACATATCAGTCACAACACTTTATCATGGATGATAATATAACTCCCAAATGATTCATTATATAGAAAATTATAATTAATAATATCTTATATTGTTAATGATTATAAAATTAATATATTATTTTCTGGACAATAATATCAATCATAGAGTGTTTATATATATTTTACAATATGTTTTACGGTAAACCACTACCTTAAATATACCTTCTCATACACTACGATAAGCTAAGGATATAGCATGACATTATATATCATATCTTAATATATAATATTATCATACCTTTCAATATATCCAAGTGCACATCATATGTATATTATTTTTGGGAATATCTCTGTAGATCTCCAACATTCACTAAATAATTATAGACTTTTTTTATTTTCCCATTCACTATATCATATATAATAAATATTTCTAAAAAGATTTTTGGAATTTATCATCAACTTCACAATTTATCCTATCATATTTAATACCTTGTAAAGAAATAATCAAGAACTTCTTCTGGATAAACTCTAAAACCATTGTAAATAATAACTTGATTATTATAAAATTTAATACCCATTTAGTCAGCCGCAAATTATGACCCCACGACCTATTATAGAGTTGATGTAAAATATTAATTTCTATATCATAAAAAAGTATGAAAATTTATACCTATATAAAATCTAGAGTTTAACTCATTCAACAAATGGATTTATCTTGATCTCAATCAAACACTTGGATCTATCTTCCTAGGTTTACCAACTGTATCATACATAACCATTCATGTTCATATGATCCATTTGTCAAAGAAATCATGTAACCATGCGATTCGAATATATCAATCAAATATATATTCCCATACTTTCTTAACACTCCAATTATAAACAATCCTAGTTAATGAATACAAAACCTCTCATTAACCTTTATTGATGATCACATCACATTCCCCTAATCCCAGAGATTGAAAAATCACATGTATTATATATGAATTTCCATACATTTCTTGGACTATCACAATCGTGGAAAACTATTTCAAAAATAATCAAATGGAAGGCTAAATACTATCTTTGTTGTGTTGTATAATATGATAAGTTCAATAACATATATGAAAACCCCTGATTATTCATGACTCAAAGATTTTGTATAAAATAAATTATACTCTGAATGGTCTCATACAAATTATATCACCAACCTTGGATATGGTAAAATTAAAAGATGAATATTTAACCCCCCAAGTATACCAAAGACATAATGTTTGACACTTTATATGGTATACTTATTTATCTATCCAATTCAAAACCCTGGTTTGTGCATCCTGAGCCTATTTCTTTTTTCTAAATTTGAAATTGGACTCAATTAAACCTTAAAAAATTTCACAACCTATAATACTCTATCAAGAACACTAGTAAGGAATAACTCAATGTTTCACATTAAGTGGTAAATTATCATTCCACATCAAAAATATATATGCACCTATGTGAAAGAATCATAAAGTGAATATCTACTTTTATATAACAAGATAGATTTTATATTCATATACAACAATAAATGTTATTATAAAAAACCTTAAAAAAGTGAGAATTTCATCGTATCACATATGATATACAGCTAGATAAGTATTCTTGTTGAAGAAAACTAGTTTCAATAATAGAGAGAATTTGGAATCTCATTCTAAATATACAAATCTGTGAATGTAGTATTAAAACTATATTGCTTTATAACATCTAATGTTATGATTCTAATAACATATATTTTCTTTAAATAACTCCTTATATTTTTATCTCATCATAATTATTGGAAAATTTTCTATAAATAGTGTTCATTGAATTATTTTAGAAGCTAATGAAACTATTTACTCTTTATTTACCAATAACTCCTAAAATTTAATGATATTGAGAGACACTCACATTAAATGTATTTCAGAATCTATATTATATTTAAAATATTAGGCTAAGATGAACAATGTTTTTTTGGTTATGGGGTAACAGTTATTTCATCTTAGTAGGAATATTTAAAACTAAATTATTAGTATCCATATCTCATATGGTTCTAAAAAATATGTCATTCTTTAAAATATTCCACTGAAGGGAAGTGGGATAATAACCCACATATTTTAAAAAAACATCTAAAGAAGTTATTTTATCTTGGATAGAATTCATTTTACCATTATTTTCTTCTGAAATAAGTTAGATTTTTTTTAAATTATAAACATTTTTTATTAAATACATCATAAAATATTTTCCACAATAAATCATTATTTAGAAATAGGTTTATGAATCATATAAAAAAAGTGAGAATAATATACACATTCTGTATTTTGATCCATTAAATCTTGGTATATTCTTTTTTATTCATATTCTTGATCTAGAACCCATTTTTATTAATCATGATTCAAAAACCCTTTGTTTCATTTACTCTATGAAAAATAAGATCTCGTCAATTCACACAATGATATTGAACTCTTTTATATTTACAATTTCTTTAAAACGTGTATTTAGTATCTAATATACTTCATACTTGAATAAATTTATTTCTATAACATTGATACCTAGAGTATACTTTCCATTGAGTTTCTAAAAACCATTTATAAATATAGAATAATTCCATCACATTGAAATAATATCCTTCTTTATTGACACTGACTTTATGTTTCAATGACGTTGACTGGATATCTTGAAAAAACACATGTGGTACTTTTGGACTAATTTTCCTTCTTCTAGTTAAAAATTTTTCACACTTGTAATGTCAATACAATACTAAAACCCAGTCATCTCCTTATCATATCATATATCCTCAACACTTTGTGAAAAAATGTGACAAAATTTCATGAATTCATTAACATTTTTTGAACATCTCCAATTATGATTTCATAATAACTACAACAACTATAATGGGCCTAAGAGTATTTTTTTAGTCTCACCAAATCATTAGTATTCTCAATAACAAAGAGTATGTGAGTAGTGACAAAAAAATCACTAGTTAAATTGAATATAATTCCTTTGAAAATATCATGTAACTCCATCCATAATTTTCATAGCATTCTACTTGAATGGCCAATTTGACTACTTTAATTTCTGGTAACTTAGCAAGTGATTACATTAACACATTGAAATTTCTCTTCTTACTTAAGAAAAAATCTTAAGATTAATACAATTCTAAAAAGTTTGTAAAAAAAGATTCACATTTTTTTATATTCGATCTTATATTCATGTTTGATTATAATGAATTCATTTATCTACAATGTATTATTTTATCATATGAGTGTTGCTTCTTCAATTCATTTAATAAATAATTTAATGAAAATTCCTCCAACATAAATTATAATCTCATTTATGTTTCATCATATTCATTAGTAGTACATGATTGATATTTCACATAACAATGAGTCCAATTTGAAATTCCATTCAACACATTACTATTTATGTATTCCATCATGTCAATCAAATCATATATTACTCTTGGATGGTTGAGATGAAAACACTTTTCATAATACATTATTTGGATAATCTCAACAACATTCCTCTTAAATAATTCATAAGGGTTTCCCAGTTAAATGTAACCCAATGAAAATTCTAAAAATAAGGACCCTAACTCTTCATGTCACCTCATTACATTCATTCCTCACATAATATAATCCAATGTCACCATAATTTAGCATAACTGAACTGGTTGGATAATTATGGTCTTGAAAAGTGTTCACTTTAGAAGTAATATGAAACATATTATTTTAATGGGGATTTAACCTCTCTAGTGTATCAAAAGTATTTTCATTACATGTATTCATTTATCTAATGAATTATTTTTGAATCCTTTTCCCTCCACAAAATAAATATTTTCTAACCATATTGATGGTTAAATATTTACAAAACTCATATCTTGTTTTACTAACCCATGTTAAAATCTACCTATATTTATAAAAATAAAAATGTTACTCATACCTAAATTACTTGAAACTATTTTGTGCAATTCATTAGAGTTGTATGAAATCAATAATCCCCACAATATTTTTCATGGATTTAATGATTTACAACCACCACTTTTCTATAAAATCAATAATCCTCTTGGTGGATGAGCAGTCAAGCCCAAAGTCCTGGTACCTAACAATACATTACTCAAGAGATCACTAAATTGTTTTAAAAATATAACAATTAATATTTATAAACTATAATTAACATTTCAATTTAAACTCATTACCCAATATAATCCAAATTTATGGTAGAATAAAACTAAATCAATTATCATATCCAGTATGTAACTCCATAGATGCATGTATGAAAATTTATATAATCATTTTAACTCTTTAAAATAATGAATAAACCCATTAGTAAGATAACAATTATATTTATGAATACATTAGTTAATATAATAAATTAATAATTGAAGAATTAATAAATTTATGGTTCAAGTAATAATTTATAAAAAATTCACAAATAAAGAAATTATAAACTCATTATAATTTATCCATGAATTATTGAAATTCCATAATCATATATATATATATATAAACAATATATATTTATGTTAAATTTAAACAATTTCATATAATCTGTATCTAGAATGTATTTCAAATATTTTAAATATTAATAAAACAACTTATATATATATAAACTATTCATATATTATATAAATAGAAAAAATATCATGCATTCAATATTATTTAATCCTTTATCTTATAAATTTTCAAAACACTATTTTTAGGGTTTAAATAATTTCTTAAATAGTGTGTATTAAATTGAAAATTTATAATTTATAATTATGACCAAATAATATTTTAAATATATGTTAATTTATGTTTTTTCATTGTTTTGTTATTTATAAACCCATTATAAATTATACTTATAATTTTCATATAAAAATTTTATATCAACATTATAAGTCCATCCAAATAAATTCAAAAGGTATTTAATATTTATAATTATTATTGTAGAACAATTATTTAACAGATTTTCTTCAAGAATTTAAATAATTAATTATTAAAATTATATAGTTACTAAATTTATAAACATTTAATAAATTAAATAAATCTCCCTAAATAAATTATTCCATAATCTAAAATTAATTTATATGTTATATATCTATTATTAATAAAAATTTAGAAAAATATTTTAATTCTATTATATCATATTTAATAATTTAATCATATCATAATATATGATTTATATAACAAGATGTATTTTAATAATAATATAAATAATTTATATGTTATAATGTGGCTTGTATAATACTAACTTATTCTAAACTATATTATTTTAACCCTAACCTAGTGTTTGACCATGTGATATTAAACACATGGTATTCAACAGTAACATGTTACAATATAAAGCCTATGTAATAGGATTCATATATTTTGATATCTCATATATCTTAAGTGTGATGTGATGCTCAATTTTCCAAAAAAAAATGGATCAATGTCATCACCCCATATGATATCCCTGATCATACACATTATACGTAATAGGATGCTCAATTTTTATATAGATATATTTATTGTTTATATCTACTTTTGATATGTGAACCCATACATAATTTTTCTCCTAGTTGATCCCTATAACACTTTATTTATTCTCACTTAGCTAAACTGAGGTACTTAGTATAATACTCAATCCACATTGATCTTGCCTATCTAACTACCCAAACATCCCTGGTAACTTGATCTTCCACTATTAAGATGTTTGGGAGAAATATTTATGGGATAGTTCAAAAATACTTTTTGTCCTATCTTATGTCTATTATTAATATTTTTCATCCAGATATCCCTAAGTGGGAAATGAAATCATTTCATCGCACAGATACAACTTTTTGTGATTATCACCCAAATAGAAAAACAATACATGTTCATAATACAAGATGACCTCACGAGTGATCCCCAAACTGTAATTCTAGTAACTATCATCATTTCTCTTAGTGTGCTTTTGGGTAATGATTTACTAATATGGTATTAGAAAAAAAAATATAGAAAATGGGGCTATATATCAGTAAATTATGTCAAAGGATAAAAAATTAAAACTAAATAAAAGTGAAAATACCATGATATTCTCTGAAACATGTTGCTAAGTTCTCGATATAGTCTCCCATCTCAAATTAAAAAACCAAGTGTAAAAAAACTTGTATAAATAATGACAATTTTTAAAAAGGTTAAACAAAAAAGACATTTAGTTGTATTTATAGATACCTGAAAAATAAACCATGGAACTACATGTCCACCAGATTTCACATGTTGGGTTTGAGAATATATTACTAAATTGGAAACTATAAAGGCTAAAACACAGTGGAAATATAAACATAATTATGAATTAGATCAATATATTCATATATATAAATATCAAATGTATTTAAAATGGTTATATATCAAACCACTGTATAATTAAAAAAACTAAACATTACAAAATAGTACAAACTAAAAATTAGTACTCTCCATAAATGGATGTTTCATACCAGACATACATGTTGTAATCCTAGAGCATGGATCTAAGTTGAAATATTCAGGAAAACCATTTTTGGATTCCTAGCTAATCCACTACATAAATATATATATGTATATATATATATATAGAAACTCATTCATATGTGTATGTTTTTTCCCTTTTAATTTTGATTTCCTTGAAACTCTCCCTTGATAAATGGGAATGGTGAATTCAATAGTCAGGGAAATCATGAAACCCATACCAATGAGGTAGGATAATGGGATACACTAGAGTTAATTAATTTTAATCCCACCCCATTCATCATCCTCTATATAATTCAGTATTTCATAAAAAAAATTATAATATCAAAACAACCATTTTATATATGTTTTTCACAATAAAACAGTTGTTATGATCTATTATCTTTACAGATTAGATGGATGGTAATGTTTCCTTGAGAGATTCCAAAAATGGTAACCCTCTCAACCCTAGTCTCTCTGAATATTAGAGATGACATGCCCTCATCTTTCTAGATTAAAAAGTACATCATGGGCTCATTTGATCCAAAATGGGAATGAACATTTTAATGGGTAGTCCTTAAAGAACCAAAAATGAATATTTTCCCATAGATGATCCAAATTGAGATCCTAATTCAGAATCTAAAGGAATATCTTTCCTTTAATCACTTAATGGAGAAGGTCTACATATAGTTACCTCATCAAGGACACCCCCTTTCAAAAAATCAGAAAATAGAGGTTTCTATATAGATGTTGATTTCAAATACCTACAAAAAAGACTAAATATGTGTATGTTCATTATTTTGGGGTGAATTAAATATTTAAAGGGAGAGAAATCGGGGCCTTTTCTTGACCTTAAACTATAATTTCTCAATGATGGGGAATATCCAATTGGAAACTTAATCTAATTGGAAGACATTATTACAATATTATAATTATCTCCTAGGAAGACTAAACTTTAATATTGAAAATGGGTATCCTATAACTATAACCTTGTTTCCTTCAAATATCTATGTAGGACATTGCCTTTAATCCCCTTATACATAATAACTCTATGGAACAAATCAGGATCATATTACACAAAATAAATTAGATATTATGGAACTCAAATATCCTAAATGATATTTCATATTGTATCGGTGTCCCCATAATGATTGAATATCATACATTAAATGGGTAAATAATATTTTATGATACATTTTTTGTAGAAGCTAAAATGGAATCAAAATTACTAGTTGTCATTAGTTTTAAAGATCAGAACTAGTGAATGGATGTCATGATAGAATTTTATCACAATACCCCTTTTGTGAATTATGAAAGATAATTGGGCACCCATATCCAACCATATATTGGTTCAAAAATAGGTTCTAACACCTACAAACTATGAGTTAAATGAAGTCAAAAGGAAAAGAAAAGTTAAAGTCCCTATTTTGGATAAAATTTATCCTCGAAAAATACTAATTAAAAGATAGTGAACAAGAAAGGTAATTTGAATTCATAAAAGGATGATCCTTTTTAATCCTAGGCTGAAGTGGCTGAAGACGGAGAAAATGAAACTGAATATCCTAAAATTATTGATGAAATTACAAACTTTTTCAATGATATTGTTAATTAGTCTGAGAAGTATAATCTATTTGAAAAATCAAAGAGAAATAAAAAAATAAAAATTTTGGTTCTTAATTTTGTTTAGGACATCAATCTGCGCAATAATACCCACCACATCTCGATGCCTACTATCTTTGAAGAAACATGGAAGACTGTATATGGGGATGATTTATATAAGAAATCCTAGGTTAAAGAGATTTATATTTAATGCCCTCCTCTATAATATAGGGTTGATGACAGATCCAGCAGTGAATGTAACCAATAACACTCACATATAGACCAGGCTATCAAATTGAATGTTTCTAGCACCACTAATGGAATTAAGGATAAATATATGCATGAATTTATGAGAAACCATACACTAATATCATATCCAAGAATGGTGATATCTTAAGTATAACACCTAAAGTAGTTATCAGCATGAAATAGAGTATCGATGAAGAACAAATGACTCCATAGATGCTGACACAGGTAACTCTAACACTAAAATTTCACCTAACTCCTTTGTGATCAAGTAGTATGAAGGCACCTCTGATGTGAAGGTTACTAACCCAATTTAAATATCATTAAGGATAAAGTACTTTGGAGGTAAAAATAAGGGGTGTTCCAACCCCAAATTTAGTTTCAAATGAATATTCTCTATTGGAATTTTCAGGTTATTGCAAACCCTGACACCATCATATATTTAAGATTATTTATTTACACCCATAAAAAATTGCTTTCTATAATTGAGCCTAAAATTAATTAAACATAATTAGTAATAAATATTCAATATAATATTTATGTATTTTTTCCCACTCTTCTATAAACAATGTTTACCCTTATAACGTTAATGATCCTGGCTCCACCTATAAAATAAATTTTAAAAATTCACAAATATTTTTAAAATTTATTTATGATAAAAATAGTTACCAATATAGGAGAAGTATATGGAAAAACATTTCCCTTTTAAAAAATAGAATACATGATCCTTGGATCATTATGGGATACTTTAATTCCATTCTTGTTCCAATTGAAAATATGGTTCCTTATCACTCTAATATATCTTCTAGGGAGTTTAGATACAGCATTGGATATATTAACTTAATTTAAATAAACCTTTCTGGGGCCAAATATACATGGTATAGAAGGTATTACAAAAGGGTTATGGAAAATAATATTGAAAGATCATTTACTCAAAATCAATACCTTGATAAATGGTATATTATTTCCCTCATAACTCTTACTAATTTAAATTCAGACCATCATTGTATTTTACTATGTATCCAAACCAGAAATTCCAATCATGTTCTCCATTTTAGTTTTGATAATTCTTGTAACACAATAATTGAATGTGATAACATTTCCAAAAATCTTGGAACTCTATGAAATCTTACAATGATTCATTCAACTATTTTATGAAATTAAAATTATTAAAGAAAAAACATAATGGATGGTGCAATTAAAATACCAATCAAATTGATAATGATATTACTTCATTGGAATAAAAATTAAATAAAATTAAAATTTATTCTATTAATGCTAATTTTTCTACTGATACTCAACAAGATATTGATCTATGCACCAAACTAAACTCTCTTCTCACAATAAAAGATAATATTTAAAAATAGTTATTAAAAATAAAATGGATCAATAATGGTGATAGTGACACAAAATTATACAGTTCTCTACAATGATCTAGGAAATCTAGTAGGCCCCTCTCCTTTATAAAATATGGGGATAGAAAAATTGATAATGATGATATTATAAATAACCATACTTTATCCTATATTAGATTTATTTTTAATGGATCTAACATAAATAAGGACCTTTTACTGATGCCATTCCTATCATATTTAGCAACAATGATAACATTTTCCTAACAAGTGTCCCCCTCAACCATTAAATCAAAGATCATGTATTTATCTTGATACCTGATAGTTCTCCTAGGCCTGATGGATTTTCCATCACATTATTTTATCATTATTGGGATACTTTACAAATTTATATCTATAATCTTGATAAATATTTCTTTTCCAATGGCACTCTGCCTCAAGGCCTTAATTCCCAATTCCTCTCTATAATTCCCAAAGTGGATAATGCCTCTAAAATTCACCTCTTCATAACCATTTATCTTATAAACATTATCTATAAAATCATTTCAAAAAGTATAGCTAACATACTTGATTATATTTTTAACAAAATTGTTTCTTTATACCAGTTTGGTTTCATTAAAGTAAAACCCATACATGATTGCATTTGTGTGGCCTCTAAATGCAAAAATAATTTAAAGAAATATAATTTTGGATGAATAATTACCAAAAAAAATTGACATTAATAAATATTTCGACACTATAGATTAGAGATTTTTATATAAGGTTATTAGTAACTTTGGATTCAATGAATATTTTTTCAAAAAAATCAAAATCCTTCATGGAATATCTCACATTTCTATTCGGATTAATGGTTCCTCAAATGGATATTTAAACTGACTAAAATTTTCAGAGAATGTGACTCACTCTCTGCAATTATTTTCTCCATTGTAGAGGACTAGTAAAAGATACTTCTCAACCTTTTGATAAATCAAGGCAAAAGGAATCCCATTATTGCCTCTAAAAACGTGAATATTTCCTCCCATATAATGTATGTAGATGAAATCGTTTTATTTCTATATGGAGAAAAACTAAATATCCAAATTCTCAATGATTTCATCTCTCATTATAATGAGGTGACTAGACATTACATAAACTAGAATAAATCGTTCATTTTCTTCAAAAAAATATTTCTAGTGGGTAGAAAAACCAGCATTATAAAAGAACTTGGTATTAATGAAGGATCATTTACCATTACTTATCTTGGAGTCCTCGCCTTTTGGGGAAATCCAAAAAGTACCTATTTTTCTAATAAAGTAAACCAAATAAAAAATATCAAATCTCTTCTTGGAAAGGAAAATCACTTTCTATGGCTCGGAGAATTAGTTTTTTCAAATACATAGTGGTTTATAAAATTATATATTCTATGTGGTCTATAAATGGTCAATTTTGTCGATTAAAACCCATAATGTGTTTATCAAAAAAAAAATTGGAGTAGAAGAATTCTTGAAAGAAATATTGTGGTGATTCCATGGATTAATTATAATAAACCCCTTTCTAGGGGTTTCCTTGGTATGAAGAACCTTAATCTTATTAATGATTACCTTTAGTATGGGCTCACTTGAAATCATTTAAATAACAATTACATGTATTTTAATTTCCATAGAGGTATATTTTTTTTAAAAAACCTTAAAAATGAAAGTTTCATTATATAAACTCATAAATCTTTCCATCCATCAAAAATTCTTCTAGTAAAATTTTTTCTAAATCTATGTCGATAGTTAATGGAGACTCCTATTTGAATTTTTGGTTGGATAACTAGAATTTTTTCCTCTTATATATATGGATAACCCTATACACCTTCTTGATAAAACTAATATTTTTATAAAGGAACATCCAAACTCTAAGGACATGGACTTACTCACTAAAATATTTAACATAGTTAATAGCTTTACTTTTGTTAATTATGGTGATTTTTTAGTTTGGGAACCTACAAAAAATGGAATTCTAGACTCCAAATTTTTTTACAATCACAATGTCATTGATAAAAATAAATATTTTTCAATACTAAAGAACATTGAAAATCCATGGATTATATCCTCTAGGATCACCCTTGTTTAGAGAATATCCGATTACCAAATTCCCACCCAAACCTATTTACAATATTTTGATATACAACAATGATCCAAATGACAGCTATGAAACCAACATAGAGATGATGAAGACCAGATATTTTTATCTTTTTCCACTACATATTCTTTATGGAAATACATATTTGAAATTTATTATCTCTAATTGACTAATTAGGACTCCATTTGGTTGTATCTTCACCAGTTAACTATTATGGATATTTCTTAATAGATCGGACATCTCTTCATAGATTTTGTAGCCGAGATGTTTCTTTTCATATGGTATAATTTAAATGTGATTATTCACCACAATAATACCTATAATCTTGATGCATCTCAAGTGATGATTTTTACTATAATCAACGAAAATGGAATGATGTAAATATATACCTGTCATAACTCTGTCAAATACTATATTTTTCTTCACAGTCTATGAATTTAAGGTATCTTTTTCTAGCCAAGGGTAATTATTGAGTTTTTTTTTTGCATCCCCCTCTCCTAATATACAAAAAACAAAATGTGGATAGTTCCCTAAAAGGAAACTTGGGTCCCCCGGGATGTGGAACAGTATGAATAGATAACAATGGACATATTCAAGGAGGATTTTATGGCACTTTTGGTATTGCATACTCTATTAAACTAGAGATGTTTTGTGTCATTATTTTAGTATATCTCATTTTGAAAAAAGGTTAGAACAACATATGGCTAGAAATTTACTCCACCACCATTGTACAAGCCCTCTTAAATGGCATGGTTCTCCTTTAATGTCCCCTCAATACCACGTGGATGTACTAACTCCAACATCTCTATGGGATAAATCAGATAATCACCCATGATTATTGAGAGTCAGACTCTATGGTACATGGTCTTGCAAAAAAAATTTCAACAACAACGTCATGTTTTTGGACAACCTCCTTACAGATTTAATACCTTTGGACAAAAATGACTGTAATAAAATTCGAACATTAAATTTTTTTATAACTCTATAACTCATATATAATTCGATATATCAGTTATTTCTCCATTTTGAACAAGTAACAACCTTTTAAAAAAATGAACCACTAAAATTAATTGTAATTCTAGATATAAATCATTAAAAATAAAATAGTGACAATATGTATATATGACTTCAAATAAAAATCACATCCATCATTTTGTCCAATGGTTATTCATATAATTCACTCAACATGAATAATAAGTAACCATTCTAACACTACCTGAATAGGGAAAAATATTTAAATAAGATTTAAAATTTCTAATGAGATATTAATGAAAATTCAAATAAAATATATCATAGTAATTTTTTCCAATGAAGAAAAAAATAAGGAATAAATTTTAACACCATTTTATCTTAAGGTGATATCGATATACCAAACTAAAGATATAGTTGGGTACCTAATAATTGAACTATTTTCAAAACTCTTGTATAAGGAATATTTTATCAATCATTAATAGTTAAAAATTATAATGACAAAACCATATTACTTCACCCCACATTAATAACCCATTTCATCATCACTGAATAGATCTATTAAGAAAAGGTTAACCATGATTTCTTAACTTGAAATTTATTCTGATAAGGATGTGAGATAATTTTTCAAAAATCATGTCATTAAAAAAATTTAATATTATACTATTATGGATTCATGGATGATCTAATAATTCTTTAAAAATGAAGGAGTTTAGGGGTGTCCAAATATTATAATAAAAAGGAATCATTTTTTATCATCATTATTAGGGAGACCCATCAACTACTCATATTAATAAATTATAATGTATTTTAATAATTGAATATATAATAAATTATAATCACATTAAATTGTTGTTTATTTGATCTAGTTAATCATTTTATCTGATAAAAACTCATTAATTAAATTCTGAGGTTTTTTTAATAAATTAATATTACTTGAATAATTTTTTATATTCTTAATGTTGATCTAAACATCCCGGAATATCGTATCCTAAACATTTAATCAATTTACATGTTTTTATTGATTTTAATAAATATGTGGGGAAATATTTAAATTTATTAATAATTATAATTCCCATTATACTAAAGAATTTATTTCAAAAAATTAAATTTTTTTACACTTTTTAATAAAATTTAATGATAATTAATGTTTATTATACCTAGAAGACAAATTTATTATTTTTGTGTCTACTAAATTTTTAACATAGGTTGTCAAATAAAAATGAGGCCCTTGGTCTTTCATTACCAATTCATGAATCCTTTAAACTTAGTTTTCTCCTTAATTTAAAGATTTTATTATGTGAATAAGGGTTTAATGTTCAATCTACTTGTATTTAAAGAATAACTATTGTAGAAGTTTCACTCTATTAATAATAGATAACCAAGTCCTAATTTATGAGATGAGATTCACAATTTTCAAAAAAATGTATTATGAGCCAAAATTTCAAATTGAAGAACTAATCAATTTAAAATAATCATGCATTCTATATTTTACTGAAAATATAATAATATGAGTAATTAAAATAATTTGGAAAAATATTTTTTTCATTCATTTGAAAATTTTATATTGAAAAATATTTCATAATTTTAAAAACTATTTGAATGTATATGTGAATAAATATCCTAAGTAATTTTAAATTGGCGAGGAACAACTACAATAACCCTTATATCATAATATCTCTAAATCCCCAACAAAAATATATGCATATAACACAATATGGTAAATCAAAATATTGAATGAAAAATCCATCTATACATGTAATTTCATGTCATAATCAACTAGCAATCATGTTATAAACATTAAATAAAACATAAAGAGTATTAATAAATAAAAAAAAGGTAAAACCTAATTATGTGGTCATTATAACCCTACCAATAACATATAAAATAGTCTCAACTAGATCATTGATGTTGACTAAAACCATTTTTTCATAGACAACCACAAACTCAATATTAATAGTTGAAATATGAATAACTCTGAGTATATCTCCATGCATATTCCCATATAGGTGTGAGTATAATAATACATAGAATAATGATAAAATTAAATAAAAACAAAAAAAATCATATTCATATATGCATATAATAAAGATTTGAAATCAAATTACATATTAGTGTACTCACCACTAAATTCCATTCAAGGGCTATGTTGTTAAGACAATAAAAAAAGAACACCAATTCATACTTGTAGTTTATGAATTTTCGTGTGTGGTATAATATATTTCAAATTATTTTTACCCAATTTCTTTACAAATATCACTACCATATAAAAATATCATAGGGATACAAACACCAATACAAGGGTTCAATAAAAAGACATTAACTATTGGAAAATTTTATTAAATATCTAAGAGAAAATTCATAGTAGAGTAATGTATTTTTTGAATAAATTTTGCTAATATAAACACATGGACCACTATCTACTATGTGGAACATTGTTTAGAGAAAAAAACAAAACTTTATTTTTTAATTTGTATAGTTTGGAGCATCATTAATCATAGGTTATAGATGTATGATTACAAAAAATATTTTATGTAGTATAATAAGGTTTATTCACTAAGGAGCATAATTTTTAAGAGGAATATGTAAAGACCCGAAAAATTCAAGGAATTTTTTTTTTTAATTTTCTTTGGATTTTTACAAGAACGCAGTTTCTGACGGCACCTGATTCCGAGGCCCCGTGTGCCCAGAATCATTTTCCGAAGTTTGGCTCGGGTACGTTCAGTGAACGGACGAGCGGGTTTTTCTAACTTTTGAACCGGTGCTCGGAATCGAATTCTGAGGGCACCGATGGAATCGCAGCGCCGGTATTTTCTAAGAAATGCCTCTTCCGGAGTTGCGTTTTCTCGGGTGTGGTTTTTAATTTTTGGGCTTAAAGTTAAGAAATAAAATAAATTGTTCGAAAAACTTTATTTTATTTCACTTAAGCCACTTAGAAGACACTTGAAGCCACTTAAAGATGCTTAAGCTGAGTTGGTGCGGATATGGTGCTATCCAAAAATATCCTACCCTCTTGGTAGGATATTTATGAGGTGGGTCCTGCACGATCCCCACCGTTTCTTTTCTGCTAAGTAACGCACCCACAAAAACCCGTCATTATGAAGTCAACTGACGCGTTTTCTTAATTTCTTAACACACCATTTAATTGGGCAGTTTTATTCGTGAATTAAATGGGCGGTTTATTTGTTGAAATTAATTCTGTTAATTAATTTCATTCGTTTCTTAACACGTTTTCGTTTTGTTGGCATGTCAATAAAATAAGGCCAACACACCCTCCTTTTGAAATGTTGTGTTAAACCTTTGAAGAACCTCTAAGGATCTTCCTCCTTCTTCGCGTAGAACGCGAAGAATGCGAAGAACGCTAGCCTCCGATGAAGAACGCCGAACCCGCGGAAATCGACGACGCGGCGCCGTGTGCCGCGACGCCGACGTTTCCTTTCCTGCAAAGTTCTTCTGCGACGTCTCTTCCTCTGTGACAAAATCTTCGATCATCCGTTAAGGTGAGAGATTGCGGTTCTTTAAATTCCTTTGTGGATTATAACTTCAATATGGATTTAATTATAAAAATTAAATCTGTTGTTTCTTGGTCCTCGGAGTTCGTCGACGCAACGCCGGATACCGCGACGACGCGACGGTTCCCTCCTTCCGCGACGAACAATTCCGCGAAGAACGTGCGTACGACGCTTGACGAGGTAGGGGTTTTATTGAATGTTTTATATTCCCGTGAACGTCTATTTTAAAATAAAGAACCCGGTTAATAAGAACAATTTTAATTAATTAAAATTGTTGTTTGATATGTTGATTATTCTCCCCAGTTGTTATCGCCTAACGCGGAGGGTGCGGGTCGAACGAACACGGCCCGACAACCCTTCGCAGTTCTTCGTTGCTGTGCGGATTTGGCGGTCGATGACAAAACATAGCGCAAGGGCGATTTGATGTTTCCGCAGTGAAGAACGGAACCCGGGAGGAGCACCGGTGCAGACGGGAAGGAAAACGGACCACCGGAGCAACTCCGGTGGCCCGCGAAAGTCTCCGGCGGTGCGAGTCGCCGGCACGGCGGTGCCGGAGGCGGTGGCGCCCCGGCGCGCCGCCGGACAAGGCCACCGCGGCTGAAGCCGCGGCGGCGGCCAGCGGACTCGCGGCCGCGCGGGTCCAGCTCACATGCACGGGACGTGGCCTTTGCCGCATCTGTTGCTTCCAGCGTGGCCCCACGCGGGGCCGAGGCACTGTCTTCCTGCGGGGGCAGCGCCCCGCGGCAGCCTCGCTCGGTCGCTCGGCCGAGCCGAGCCGGGCTGGCCCGACTGGCCGGGCCGCGCCCTTACCGGACCGGGTCGCGCCGAACTGGGTCCGACCCGGACCCAGGTCGGTCGCCCCGGTTCGGGCCGACCCAGGGGGGTCGGTCCGGGCCCAGACCCCCCGTCTTCGGACTGTTTTCGGTCTTTTGCCCGTAACTTGAGCTAAGGGCCTCCGAATGATGCGCCGTCAGCGGCAATGCGATCCTTGGATCGAGAAGTTCGTTTCTATATATTGCACTCAAGGTTTCGGGTTACTTTGGGTTCGGCCGGGTTGGTTCGTACACGAAACCAACCAGGCCCTCGGAGCGGAAACGCTCATATCTTGAGCTTCGGACGTCCGATCGACGTGCCGTCGACTTCGATGAATTCCTCTAAGTGAGACAGATCTTTTGGCTCACTCCGCCGGAGGTTTGGATGCAGGTGGAGTATGGTCAGGTTGGTTTTGCCTTAAAAACCAACTGGGCCCCTGGAACGAAAAACCCAATAACTCTCAGACCGGGCGTCCGATTGACGCGCTGTCTGCGACGTTGAGTTCCTGTTGACGATACGGAACTTTTGGATACATCAACTTCGGACTTTGTGTCAGTTGATGTATCAGCCTCTCGGCTCGTGGAGCGGACCCTCCCGAACGAGCTTGCTGTGTGCGGGAAACCTAGTGTTGGCTGCGACTCCGACGACGACTGTGCAGAGATCCTCAGTGGACTCCGACGACGACTGTGCAGAGATACTCAGTGGACTCCGACGATGACTGTGCAGAGATCCTCAGTGGACTGCGACGATGACTGTGCAGAGATCCTCAGTGGACTGTGACGACGACTGTGTAGAGATCCTCAGTGGACTGCGACGACTACTACACTCAGCGATCCTACGTGGATCAGTGCTACAGATCCTGTGTGGATCCGATCCTGTGTGGGTCAGCGCTCAGCGGTTCTGTGTGAGCCAGCGCCTACAGGTCCTGTGTGGGCCCGATCCTGTGTGGGTCTTTGTGGGGGTTAGTTACCTATTGATCCTGTGTGGGTCCGATCCTGTGAGGGTCATTGCAGGGGTTAGTACCTATCGATCATTTGTGGGTCCGACGACTTAGATGGATCAGTGATCATCTTTATCGTCATCCGAAGAAGTATACCCGTGTGAGCTGAATCTTGTGTTACTCTCCTTTGTGGATTGTGTTGAACTATCCTGTGTGGATTTACTGTTTACTCTCCTTTGTGGATTTGTGTTGAGCTATCCTATGTTGATTACTTTGCTCTCCTTTGTGGATTGTGTTGTGCTATCCTGTGTGGGTATACGTTTTGTGTGGACTGGTTTGTGCTCGGGCTCGGATGTTGGAGCCAAACGGGAATTGTTGACTTAGGTATATGTATGGGCATATACCTAAGTCGTGTCGAATGTTACTTCGTGATTGTACCTTTCCTTTGTGGATTATCCTTTGTGGATTCTGGGAGACCTTCGGGGGTCTCGGGGTCCCTACTGAGTAGCTTATACTCACCCCTGCACGGGCTATGCCCGCACTTCGTTGTGTTGGTTGCAGATGACGGACAGCGCTGATCGTGGTGGAGGCTTGCGGAGCAGGACGGTACCTGGAGGTAGACCATTGGGCGGGACGTACTCGGAGCGGACATCTGGACCGAGGAGCTGTAGAGGCTATCTATACCCACCCTTCAGGTGGGACTTCTAGAGGATGGCTCGACGTTGTGGCTTTTCTTTTTAGTTGTTGTTTTCCCCTTTCAGTTGTACTTTACAGTTGGGCTTGTATTTCCGGCCCCCTTACTTTTAGCACATCTTGTTATAGTTTTTACTTAGTGTTTACTTTTCCGCTTGTTTACTCGGTGGTGCTTGTTTACTTTACAAAGGCAATGCCTTCCCTGTTTATCGGGATTTACGCCTTGGTGCTAGTCGCCAGCCCCTGGCCTATGGAAGGAGGGCTTTGGGTAGTCACGGCACGGGCCTCGAGGGCGGATCGTGACAGAATAACTCATACACATTATAGAAACTAAGTCTCTAAGGACACCCTGATCCTAAATCTTGGTGTTCAGGTCACATTAAGAATAATTCAAGTTGGGTTTCAACTACAGAATCATCACTAAGTAACATGAATCTTATTAAGAAAATTTATGTGAACACATGTATCTATAATGTTATATTCATGAGGAAAACCTAATTTCTCCATCTATAAATAAAATATTTTATGTTGGTAAAATACATTGTCACTAATAACACCATTACTAGGAAATAATTCTATAAGTAACATTGCCTAAGGTCATTAGGTTGGTCAAAAAAATGATCTTTCATTTATGTTTTATTAAAAATTATGATAACCAAGGTTAATAAAGAGGACAATGAAATAACTTCCACCAAGATACACACTTCGTGAATAAAAATAGCATTTAATGAATAGAATTATCATTACATCATTAGAAACTAGTATAAAACCAAATAATTTATTCTAAATGATCTTAGTGAATTCTCCCTGGATTATAGGGTCACTAGTAGTTTTTCATTAACCACCTTAATTATACATTTTATTAATAATAAATTTCATCCTTTTATGTCCAAAACCTTCTTTTAGAAAATTCACTGAGTTATAAGTATTAAATAATGCATGAAGTGATGATATTTAATTATATTCAATAAAATGAAGGATGAATTGTTATTAAATTTTTTATGGTTGTTGTCATCATTAGTAATGCAACAATCCAAAAAAATTCTAAAATAGATTTTATTTGATATAATTTTTCTTTCAAAACCATCACTTTTGTAACATAAACATTGTAATAAATAAAATTGACCTTTCATGGATTTAAAATTATTAATGGGTGGCTTATTATGGGAATAATTTAATATCATTTTAGAATTTCCCATATGGAGGGCTTATGTTCTCACCATATGGTGTGTTGAGGAATAATCCATTAGAATGTGTGATGCATGTTCATAGAAATGAGATTCAATTCATGTGTAGTGTATTCATATGGGAACTCAGTCTAATATAGAATCTTTATTCAGCCGAACCATATTTTTATATTTCATGACCCAGACCTTCTCAACACAATACTTAGTGAAATATTCCATCACACTTGGTCCACCACATCTTCAAAAAAACCATAACCCACCCCATATTCCTAGCCTTTCGTCCCATACTTATGATATCGAAGGCCTCCCCCCACACTTTACATATTCCCACCACCACAAAACATCACTATTGGAACCCCTTTTTAGGAATAGTATGAAAAAAATATAGTTTTAAGTTGAACGTCCTACAATGAGAGTTATCAATTCACTTCGGTCCCTAAACAAGAATCCAGGAAAATTTAACTAGGTCTCCCATTTCACCTTATCGTACATGCATTAACTCACTGCCACACCTACATCCTTCATATATCTCACTTTTGGGAGTGTGTTGGAGAACCTATGGAGTGATTACATACTCAATGTACAAATAACCTTACACACATAGATTTTAAAAATATAAATCCCCATATAATTATATAAATAGACCCCATGGGTCTCTATTTTACAAATATTTTAGGTATTCTAACATTGAGAATGACTAAGGCTCCATGATTAAATGGAACATTGTGTTCTTAAGTCTCCAACACCCTATAGGTAGGTTAATTAAACCAAAATATTAAGTGGATTTAATTAAAATGAAGATAATTGTGTCGTATGAATTATTTAACATATAAATCATTCATTAAGAACATATTCCTCCTTGGTTATCCATGTTTAGTGAAAATTAACCCATTCTAGATGATACACTAGGGATTAATATGACCAATTCAATCTTAAAGGTCACTATTATATGTTAAACCCTCATCGATGCCTCCACATTAGGGATAACACTTCACCATACCATCCACCATAGTGAATTCATTCTTCGGAGTCAATTAAATGGATAACTATCACCCAATACTACCACTAGGGAACTATGTTCAATCAACCCAATGGCTGGGAGACACTTCACCCCCTCAGAAAACTAGGGAACCAACTATCCTAATCCCCTCCAAAAATAGTGATAATTTACTCTACCATCATACTCACGTTCACCCTCTCTTATATATCCCACAATTACACCATTCTCACTGAGGAAATATAGTTCAGTTCTAACTACACCAAGGTGTCCTACCTGGGTGTATACATTCATATGCCTCCTCTATGACCTCCTTAAATCCATGTTATGGATGTGAAAATTAATGAAAACTACATGAATCATCTATTCCTTTAATAGTGATCCTTTCCATTATATCGTCTCTATCTAATATGGATCACCATGTAGTCATAATCATGTTTTCCCCTTATAAAAAGTGTTCATGTCATGAGGATACTAGTGAAATCTCCAAAACCTCGAGAAACTCAAATTAATTCACCCATATCCATATTCCAATCATCAAGAATGCCTAGTGAACATATTTTATCCAATAAATTATATATAGAGAGATAAATAGCCTCCTACGATGTTTAATCCTTGAAATACCTCCAACACCTAAGTTTCCCACAAGTTCAGGAATCTCAAGGTAGCATGAATGCCTTTTTACTGAGCACAGACTGGGATGAATATGCATATCTCCCAAACTCTTTCTCATGATATTATATTCCCCATATAAACAATTATCCAACCTTATCCATTCATCAATCGGCATGATGAAGAAACATATGTGGGCATCTTACTTGGTATAAACCCTAATTGATCCATAAATAAGCATCCCATGTATTTGTTGCAAATCATTATCCTCAGTCAATATCCCTTGGGAGGCCTATCATGAAGGTCCATATTCCCCATTATTTATTCAACATCAAAGGGATATATTCTCTATGTTCTAATCCTACAACATTGTGATACATTCCATATGATTCAATCCAAACCAACACCTATTTATTTACCCAAATATAAGAGGATAAATAAATGGTTACCCATGTATAAGTACCAAACCAACCATTTCATATAACTTTTTTCATATTTTTTATAGTGTTATAACTATAAATTGTGTACCATATGTCCTTAATTAATGAAATTAGACTACATACACTAGTCTTATCACAGGACCTTAAACTATGTAAACACGATCCATTTGAACTTTGATTCCCAATAATCATGATGCATATGATAACTCTTTGATTTTTCCCCCTACATACCTTAGGACCTTGATGCACAACCATAAAAATAACATCCATTAGCCATGCTTTCATTACTATAAAACTGAACCAATTTTGTCATCATCACATGAACATAAAAGTTATCATTCATCCTATTAAGTGGAACTAAACAATGTGTTTTATAATTCATTGTATAGTGATATGTAGGAATCCACTCTCAAGTTATTTATCCCTACTTCACAACATTGACCTTCTCCCTATATGGTGATAAATTATAGAGTGCCTAGCTATGGGTAATTAACTATATCATACTTAACTAAAAATGTAAATATGGAGAACTAATGATTTATATATATAAGTTCACATCAGCACATTATTTTTAATGATAACTTATTTAGAGATACAAATCATCAGGTTGAAATTTGGAGAGTATTAATGAACATATCTTAAATATTTAATAGAAAATAGATAAGTTAATAATTCATCTCCAATGGAAGAGAGAAACCCATTATCCCATCTAATCAAGAAATTCTCGTCAAATTTTTTTTTTTGGTATTTCTAGAAATAGCTATATTTTAGAAATCAAGCCCATATAAAAAAATGTTTGTGGGGTGGAAAGAAGCTATAAACAAAATGGTGATCCTAAAAATAATCTTATACCCATGAATGTTTTTGATCAACAATGATCTTACCAGAGATACATCATTAAAAAATTCTTGATTACAATAATTTATCCTACAAGAATTTTAATGAACCCCGCAATGGTGCCCTTAATCCAAATGGTGGCATCAAGTTGTGAATCATCTTACATCAGCCTATTTAAATAAGTTAATTTCCACCATGGAGCTCCTAAAGCAACTAAATCTCACCAAACATGGTGGCTGATGTATGCCTCAACTACGGTGAAGGTTGTGACCCCACCACTATGGGGGTTATTGTCATCGACCTAATGAATCCAATAACATGTAATGACTACACTGATCTAGGAGTACCTTATTAATGGATATATCTCAACATTGTAGCAAGATTATGAGAACTTTTAGGTGAAAAGGCACAATAAATGGTCATTATAGTGGAAGTTCATGGAGAACCGCAAGGTCCCTACTATAATATCTAATTGGTTTTATAGTCTCTCTTAAGATAATGATATCAACAATATTACATATTTGAGGTAATTGGAATATTACTTTTTCCATATCTCAATTGATACATAAGATTATCCTTGGAGGTCATCATATTATGATCACATATCCAAGTACAAACAACCATATTCCCTCAAGAACTCACTGTATAGAGACCCAAGCCTTGTACACATATTATAACATGCTTTTAAATAGAAACATTATATAATTACTACCTAAGGATCATTAGGCTAAGTGTATTTAGAATACTAGGTACATAAAGCATAAAAAAGAAACAAAAACATAACATATTTATTTTTATTCACGTACTGAGATCCTAAATTCCTTTTATCTCCTAGAATATCTTGGGTAATGAAAAAAAAGGATATGGCTAGTCAATAATTCCCAGTAATGGAGTAAACATGGTATTTAGGTGTAACATGGTATTGTTAAATAGAAGGCTCATGAATAATCACATGGATAATAACATAAAAAACATGTTATCATATGATCATGATATCATAGGAAAGTGGAAGAAACATATAAAATGACATAACAAAAATTCAAGGCTAATTTTCGATATAACATAAGATGGTGGTAAGAGTCCCATAATGGATTAGGATTACACCCTAATCCCATACATAACGTCTCATGAGGCAAAAACATTTTCCAATGCATTAGAATGATATTTGGTAACACCCATTATAACATCTTCATGATTATGTGTTCCATAAAAGGAAATCAACCATAAGGAGTAATCATAATAAATTCCCATGGAATGAAATGGATTTCACGGTATTTTCTCGCATCATAATAACATGAGATTTCATAAATAAGGAATTTGAGAAATGTACACAAGGTGTGTATTACACTGTCAAAGGTAGGTGTAATGAGAAATGTATATATGTAATATATATATATATATATATATATATAACATAGAAGCAATCAATAATATATTATGTCTTAACCATTTATGAAAAGTTCTTTAAATAATAGAATAAAATATTTCTTAAGGAAAATTAACTTTTCACATTCAATTCACATATTTAAATTCTTAAAATTTCCAAAATTTTATAGAATAATTTTTAATTGAAGTGAAAAAAGGATAAATGTAAACTAATATTCAAATCATTTATTGGATATGATGTTTTTAAATCTGGTTCATGTCATATAAGTTAAAACAAAATATTCCTTTCACACATTTGTAAAATATTAAAAAATAAGTCCTTTAGGAAATAGTAGAAAGAATACTTTCTATCATTTTGTAAAAATTAAAAAAATGGTGAATATTCCTTTAATAAATAGTTTTATAATATTAAAAACATTATTAAAAAAATCAATGATAATTTAGACATGGAATAGAAATATTCCAGATCTAATAGAATATATAAGATCAATATTACTTACAAATAATTTTATTGATGTTTTTTTCAATATAGGAGTAAATAGAGACCAATCATGTAAAAAAATAATATAATGTAGAGAAAAATTCATGTGTTTCTAGAAAATAATTTCATATGACTTCCCCCCAAAGAAACCTCGGGCATAAACAATCTCGAAAAGAAATGAGATTGTAACATAAAGAATTTACTTCTTTGATAACATTCAAATAAAAAGTTTTTAGAATCCATATTATGATATATCTCTATAAATACCATGAATTAATTGATTAAACAAGTCAAAATTAATTCATGATGATTTAATTAAAAAATATTATGTAATCATGGAGCACTACATGAGACATGTCATAAGAAAAATACATTGAGACAAAGAAAATACTTATAATGGTCATACCTATTGAATTAATAATTAATCCATGGAGATATTATGTAATGAAAAGAAAATCCTATAAAAATAACAATAAATACATAATAAAACAATTTAAACAATCATTCTCACATAATCATGGAATAACAATTATAAGGAAGTTGAAATATATCCCAATGAATGTAAATTGTGCAAATGAACACCTCACCACTTGGTAACATTCAAATAAATTCCCCAAGGATGAACTAAAATGAAATTTTAAATAAAATAAAATTAATTATAAAATATGTAAAATTGTAATTATATATAGAATAAAAATAAATTAGTTGTATACCATTAAAATATGCCTCGATGATGTGAAATTGAGAAAAAAATCTCTTACCTAGAGTTTATTTTATCACATAAATAGCTTAAGTATGAAATAATAAACATATGTTAATTATTTCATTTACTAAGAACCTATTCATGTTATTTTTAAATTTTATTTCATTTAATATCATGTTATATTCAATTGAATCACATCAGATGCTTTGAGGATATTTGGATCGTATTTTATGAATGAATTTGGAAGTTTTCCTATAGTAAATGAGGTTATTATTTCATCGTCTACAAAAAGATAATAATGAAATAATTATCATTTTTATAAATAAATTACACTTTTAATAACAAAAATTAAATGTGCTTATGAAAAATGTACTACATTACAATAATAGAGATGATAAGTTGAATGTTTTCATGAGTAGCATTTTCATTTTTCAAAGATCATGATGTAAAAAAGGTGAGTCTAGTTATATCATTATTTAATGATCATTATATCATAAAAATAAAATTATTTATTTAAATTTTCTTATATATACAATCAATATGATGAGATATGAAAAAACTAATCACATCTCTTTATGGATGTGGAAATCTACATGTTTGCATGAATGAAGTTGTCATCTTTAAATCAATATAAAGATAAGAAAATATATTTGATATATATTACATTCCACAAATTTTAAATATTTAATGAATATTATATATATATATATATATTAAATCCATTATTATAAATATCTATGAGAGGCGATGATGAAAAAAATTACATCAGTTCACGAGGTGGTATTCTATCATACAAATCAACAATGGTTTCATCTTCCAATTGGTTGAATAGATGATGGATTATGGTTATTCCATTATCATAATAACATCTCAGTATATAGGTGATGAATTTTCCTTAAATCATAATAGTTTAGTATGGTTTTACTGATTTATAATAAGAAATAATATAGAAACACACTATTAAGAACGATACATATTCTTCGGACAACATTTTTAGGTTTAAACCAGAAGCCTTCTAAGGAGGGTTTTATAATGAAACCATTGAATCTAGGATATAAAAGGGGAATTAAGGAAGGTATTTTAATATATTTTCTTATATAAAATGTTTTTTAATTTGGAATAAATGAGAATAGGATGTTCCCTTTTATATGTGTGGGGAGGGAAACTATTTGAATTTCCTAAAGTATTAAATTAATATAAAATAATTTTCATGAAAAAATGGAACCAAACTGATATATTTAGAAAATAATTTTGTTATGGGCTAAAATAAACTCATACAATAAAATTTTGTAATGTTTTGGTGATGTTTTCACTAGTATGTTTATTTTTTTAACCAATGTCAACGCTTTTGTAAATTACTATGGTAACAATGTTTGTAATCTTTAGGGGTCAATATAGTTGCTATAAAAGAAAAATCGGTCTATGAATGGAGAATAGTTTATATTTTTATACATATACTAATCAATTTTCCATATATTGTATTTTTTAAGAATTTTCAATCATTAAATAATATATTAATTATTATAAAATAATCTTAATATCATTTTTGTAACAATTAATTTAATTTGACAAAGAAAACAACATTAAAATAAAGAAATTAGAATCTATTTCATTAAAAATCTCTAAAATATTATATTTATCTAAAAAAATAAGCTAAAATCATAATTATTTCAAATTATAATACTCTTAATGTTTTTAAAATCATATATTTCATTTTTTCTATTAATTTAATAAACATTAGGTCATTGTTGCCTAAGAATTTAATATAATTATTTATTTACTAAAAATTGAAAAAAAATACTAGATAAAAATATAATTAGTATTTGAAATTAATTTTTATAAATGAAAATATGTTTTATTATTAAAGTAAAAAAAATTATAGTCATTAAAATTAAGAATGTGAAATTTTTGTCTTTATTATTTACATAAATATTATAAATGACAAAATAAGTTAAATATTTCACCATGTGGACATATATTCGATACTTGGAGGGAAATAGTTAATATCCACACATAAAACAGAATAAATTAATGTTTTAGCATCAAATTTTAATTCTTATCATATTATTTTTAATCTTAATTAATCGATTTACCCTTACCATTGTGATAATTAATTACTTTAGTTACTATAAATAATGATTAAAAATAGAAAGGGAATATTTAGAAAATTTAGACCTCCATATTTAAAATATTAAATTAATTTTTTAATATTAAATTCAAAAATGTGTAAGATGTTAATTTATAATTAAACCCAAAAATTGGATGAAAATTGGGTTACCAAAAAAATATTTTCCAAGCAGTAAATGATAATATATTAACTTTATGACTAGTAATCATCATTATATGAATTAAAATTAATATAATAATATGTATAATCTAAAATTTTCATTTATTTGTTTCTTTATTAAGGGTTATTTTAAAAATTAAATGTGGATAAACATAATTTAGATGAAAAAAAAATTCAGAAAAGAGTGAATTTAAACATAAAAAATAAACTTCTACCTAAATCATGAATTTTTCTCATTAAAATAAAATTCATTATGTTATTATAAATAAAAAATTTTATATTTCACCTTAAGACCAAATATAAAATATAACGAGACCTTTAAATTAATTTATTTAATTAAAATAAAAAAAATTAAAAATTGGTAAATTTCAATATTCACTAAAAAAATTAGTCATTTCAAAAAAAAACTCTCAAAATATCACACTAACATAATTTTTATATAATTTTTTCGAAAATTATGTTCATTTTATGAAATAGACTTTTCAAAGTGGTTGAAATTGACTATATTATTTACTCAAAAAAATAAAAACTATTTTTGATGAAAAATTTATTTTAAAAGAATTTAATGACTTTACTAAAAAAATTATATAAAATGATTATTCATAACTTTTTAAAAATATATTATTATTCATAACACAAATTTAAATGGCTAGGTTATAACCAACACATTTAAATAATAATATTTTAATAGTATGTCATGGTTCGTTTAACCTCAGTGTTGCCTGTAATAGAAGATATCATTGAAATGAAATTTGTTTAAACAAAAAAATATAATCTAAAAACATGGGGTGTTACACAATGAAGATACTATCAAAAAGAAATTATCCTTATTAACGTAGACCATGGTGGTCAGGATGTGTTCTCTCTAATGGAATCAGGCCATTGAATAAATATAGAAAGATTATATCCCCCTTCCCATCAGAGCAACCCTCTAGTACATACTATAAGTAATTGAAGAGTAGGCCCATATTCTATCTCTCCCTAAACAAGCTTCCCAATATATCCTTGTAACAATTGAAGGATAGTGTCATCATATCTCATCCAAAACCTATGAGAGAGCTTGTATTCTTTCACCGATATGTAAATAGAATTATTAATAACTTATTTCATAACTTATTATACATGATTTTAGTTTATGATAATTCTTTTTAGTCTATTTATGTCCTTATTGATAAGTTATTATATTGAATTTTTTCATTCCGGAGTGTTTGTTTTCTTGATTTCCATAATCGGTTCACCTGTTTTTAAGTAATGGAGTTCATGTGGAATGGATGTAAATCTTCAGAATTGAAATTAAATATTATTTATGAACATCCATAATTTTTAATGGTCATTTCTATAATTTGGTTACATGGAAATAGGATGAATTATTTGATGAATTATTAATGACATACACTAAGATTATTTTAGCGGTATTTTGATTTTTAGGAACTAGTTTGGTCATATGATTTAATAATATGTACGTATACTTGTTCCTGAATATTAATTAGGTTATAACATATATATTATATCCTGGTTCAACCATAAAAATGGTTTCATGACCAGAATTTTATATGGTGATAAAAAATTGAAAACATGTCGTCTTGGAATGTAATAAATTATCACATCTCAGATGGTGTTTTCATTTATAGTATAAAATAATGGAAAAAGAGAGATGATGATGAATTATTACATTATCACAAAAAAAAATCCAGTACATTTAAGGTACTATAGATATCATAACATTTGGATGAAAGTAGGTGAGGAAAGAAATAAAAGAAATAATTTAAAAATAAAAGAAAAGTTTAGAGATCCCTTACGAAAATTTTGCAGCATAACGGTTATGCAACATGTTTTTAGAAAACATTAAAAAGAGAGGTTATATGGGTCACCCAATCATAAAATAACCATAAACTAGTATAGGTTCATAATAATATGGAAATAAGAACATGGTTTAAAAACTTGAAATACATTCAACATAAAAGAGAACTTGAATGGAAAAGAGAAGTAAATAATTCTCTTACCTTTTGAAGTAACTCCTAAGATTTGATGGTTGGGACCTTGGGAGATTGAGGAAACCTTTGGAGGACTACTAGGGAGGTAAAATAACCAGATATTCTAGGATTATGAGTCTTAAATGAAGTAAAATAAAGGAATGAGTGGGTATTTCTAGTAAATGAGCGGGAGTTTTTTATTAATTTAAAAGGACACCTCATTAGTGGTTTTTGTAAAAGAATTGGATTTCCCATGGTATTAGCCACTTGGGACACATAATATCATATTTTACTATACATAAGTCTACCATAATTTTATTTTAATCATTACATCATTATGATGTCATTAAACATACCGAAAACTCAAAACTGTATTTTTACTATTCACGGAAAATTCAAGTATCTTAGAAAAATACCAAAAATTCACCCTAACCATTTTTTTATGTGTAGATTTCAAAAATGAACACCATTTTTCAAAAATATTTTTCTAATTATTATTAATTTAATTTTTAAATAAAATCATAGTTAATTCAAAAAATAACAATTTTAAAGGTATAATTAGTTTTATATCACATTGAAATTTTAATTAAGATCACATTATATTATTACCTTAAGAAAATAAAATAATATCATTATTTAATATTCAAAATGGTCATATTACTATTCATATTACTATTCATGAGGGTATGTTACTATTCACCCAAAAAACATGTTTGTTCTATCAGACTCCAAATGACTTACTAATCACAACTCTAGATGACCATTTTTTGAAATTCAAAACACCGAAGAGGAAAATTTGTGTTTGACGAAAAGATAATAAAATGTTTTGTTTTGTAGGGACACAGTGTTTGATTCATTCAATATCTATTTTCAAAACCTTGGGGTGTTACACTGATTATGTTCACCAATAAGGATGATGGGACACTAGGCTTGTGTGTTGACTATCAGATATTGAATCTAATGACTGTAAAGAACTCATATCCTTTTTTGTGTGTCGAAGATCTATTTTACTAGTTTAGAGTGGATTTCTTCTTCTTAAAGATCAACTTGAGATCATGGTATCATCATTTGGGAGTTCGAACTTCTGATATACCAAGAACTTCTTTCATAAGCAGGTATGGCCTCTATGAGTTCGTCATAATGTTGTTTGGATTGAGGAATTCACAAATGGTGTTTATGGACCTGATGAATAGAATCTTATATCTATACCTAGATCGGTTTTTGGTTGTGTTTGTGGATGATATCTTGTTGTACTCTAATAGTCATGATGATCATGCCCAATATCTTATCATCATCCTGAGTACACTGAGAGATCATTGGCTATATGCCAAGCTATATAAGTGTCATTTTTGGATTGATCAGGTAAATTTATTAGTTCATATCATCATAGAGGAAGGTGTATCTATGGACCTAGATAAGGATCAGGCAGTGGTTTTGATTCATGCTCAAATTTACCTAAGAGATGAAGGTAGAACAGTTCTTGTAGTTTAGCTTTGGTTGTCGAATCCTTAGAGACCTAAGAGGTAACCTACAGACACATACATTCTATGGATTGTTTTTGGCTATTAAGTGGCCAACTTGGGTTTATTTTAGATGGTTTTAAGGTATCACTAACATATTTAAGTTAATTCAAATTAATATAATGAGTTGATCCAAGGTTATCACTTGGGGTGGATTGGATGAATTCCATTTTTAATGATTTTAATTTATTATATTTGATATGGGTTCATTAAGAAGATCAAACAACATCATCACTTAAGGATTTAGTACCTACACCCTTTAATAATAATCACCTATACACTTGAAGGATCAATTTTTTGAGCACTTCAAGGTAAAGGTTTGTATTAGCACTTGAAGTGTGTGACCTTAAATTCAACAAGAACAATAGAGTTTAAAAATCATCAAATAAAAATATCAATTAAATAAGTGATTAGACATTAATGGGGTGATAAATAACATCCAATACATTCCCTTTCTACTCCCTTGGATCAACCCATAAGTGGGCTATCCCTCCATTGATGCTATGGTTTTAATGGAAGCGGGAAGTAGACTCATGAGGGAGGAATTGAAGAAGTAAAGAAAACAATAAAAATAAAATGATCACTCTACCGTTGTGTGAATAATTTCACAAGGTTTGGTGTGAATAAATTCACACCTTCAGTAAATGGTATCAAATTGAGATTTAGAAGAGTATAATAATAGTATAAGAAGAAATTTTATTAATAAACTATGATGAATTAAAACAACTTACATGTGAAAGACAAACTTCAGACAACAAAATCACAGCATAACATTACAATGAAAGAAAGCTCAAAATATGATCAATTCCCCCACCAACACTTCCTTAAATAGGAATTTTTGAAGCCTTGGGTCGAGCCTCAAATATTCCAAGTCTCCTCAATTAATTGTTGTAGGCCATAGGTGGGTGGAAATTTGAGGGAGAGTTGATTTTTCCACCCATGACCCGAGGTGGCATCCAACTTTCATCCACCAAACAGAAGTGTCTAAATGGACTTATATATGGTATAATTGGAGTGGGACATATAATAATAAAATTACCATAATGGTGTCCTCTAGTATCCTGTAAAGTTTTAACCCAAAATAGTTTATAGATTACGAGATATGTGTAAAATGGTGGGATTTTTTTCTGGGCCTCAAATTATGGCCCAGAATTTTATCACCAAATTGAGATGCCTTAATAACCACCATGGAGGCCGAATTATCATTGTATCCTGAAGAATTATTTGTTTATATATATGTATTATAGCATCCCAATAAGTTTGGACTTCATTGGGCCTGTATATTGGGACCCACATTCTCATTAGTGGGCTGGTGTCCAATCTGCCTTCTTCAGAATTGTTTGCATGAAATCCCATTTTGGTGGTCTTCCAATGTGAATCTTTCAGCACTCCACAAGTATGAATTATTTACAATATAATTATAAATCTGAAAATTAAATATGAAAACAAAATCAAGATCATTGGGTATTTTAAATGATGTTCAAAAATGTACCACATAATAGTGCATTTTAAGATTGTATTACAATTATAATGTGAAATGATGTTCAAAGTGTAAAATGCACTAAAATGGTGTTTATGAATAACAAATCAAATGAATATTATATATATTAATAATGAATAGTATCCTCATTTAGTGACTAATAACGCACCCCAACTTGAGATTTGCTAGTCCTGAGAAAAATGTATCTCAACAATATGAAATTCAAATTCCTTTTTCCAAAAACATTTTAATACATAATGATCACCAAAAACCATTATAATAAAAAATAATGAAACCCATCAAAATATTTTAATACATGATAGTTTTATAAGCATATCCCAATCCCAATACCATTCCTTTGTTCAAATTTGTCGCCATATTTTATCCAATATCAATTAAGAGTAATGATGTGTTGTGCATCGCATTAGACATGGGGGTTCATCTTTATTAAAGAGGGAAATAATGTAAGTTCTAGGTGGAATCATATTTCAATATTAAGATGAGTATTCAAAAAAAATATTGAATTTTTTTTTTAAATTTTTCATGGTAATTGAAATTGCACTCAAAAGAGTCAACCCTTGTAGCGAGACTTTGTTGACGACTCCCGGGCTCAAAGACCTTAGGGCACCAAGTGAATCCCACATACTCGGGCATCATATCGAGTTAACTTAGTCAAAAACAAAATCAATTTACTAAAAATAGAGACAAAATTACTAACTCTGGGCCAGACAACTATGGAGTCATGATCCCCAAATGTCGAAAGCCACGCATTAGGTCATTTCATTGCTCTACGCGCAAATTTATTGTTTTTTTATTTATTTTTTTGAATACTCATATTAAAACTAAAATGATTACCAAACCTATGCAATTTATTTTGGGGACCCCATGAACTCAAACTAATACCCCACTATCCAAAGTACATGCATTGTGATCTTTTTTTTATTTGGATGAAAATATAAATGATGAAATATCACACTGGACAGCCACACTTTCCAAAATCAATGCTCATGAAATTATACAAGGATTAAAATCAGAATTGGGGCATGCTAAATTATTTGATATTCAGTTTCAAAGTTTTCAATATGTATTACCATGTTCAAACTTAAAGGAATTTTTCCTTCCAATTACACACATTTTTTTCAAATCATTCATTTTTTTACACAAAAGCATTTTTTATTTTATCTCCCCCCCAACTTAAAATAACATTGTCCTCAGTGTTTAAAGAAAAGAAAATTTATAAGGGGGTAGAGGTGGATAATGAGAGTTCAAAAAGGAAATTGAAAATGAGGATCATGGAATGAAGTCACCTGGTGGTTGAAGTTGAAATTATTACTGCTCCCTTTTAATCCCTTGATCCTGATGTCACTATGAGAATTCCCTAGTGGAAAAGAAACAAACAAACAAAACAAAAGATATATATATATAATAAAGAAAGTAAAATATAAGTATATATATAAAAATTATAGAATAAAAAAGCACAAAAAGTCATAGGTCTGTGGTAAGCACGCTCCCCTATCTCCCTTCGATCCCGGGTTTGAGTCCCCGCGGCTTTGTCGGTTGTGACGAGGTTTTCCCCATGACCTACGATGTGGAATTTTTTTATTAATATATTTTTTATTGTACTTTTAATTTAACCTAAAAACACATAAAAATAAAATTAACTGATGATACATTTTATTCTTTTTAAATTTCTGGGTAAGGTATTACTGAAGGATCACACCACGTGACACGGATAAATATGGTGCTCCCATTTCATACCCATCCATACTCATAATAGAATAACAGGTCAAAAGTCTATTTTTTATTATTTTTAAATATCAAAATGATTATTTCATCCTATTTGAAAAATAAAGATGATTCCAAAAATATTGGAAGCGTGAAAACAATAGGTTGCCTCCCATGCAACGCTTTTTTTTAATGTCGTTAGCTTGACAGGGATCCTAAATCTATCAATTTTTTCATGGTTCATAGGTTAGCTCAGTTAACTAAACCTCTATTTCCTTTTTATTGAATGATTCAATGAATAGTTTTAACCTTTGACCATTGACCTTGAAAATGTGACCACTAGTTGGATATTGAATCTATACTGCCCCATGGGGGTACACATGATGGACTATGAAAGGACCTGACCATCTAGACCTTAACTTTATTAGGTGTAAATGAAGTTTTGAACTATACAAGAGCATAAATTTTCCCGGTTCAAAATGTTCAAAATGAATGGTTTCAAAATTCTTGAACTATAGCTTTATTGATCCTTGAATTTTTATAAGCCTCCATCCTTAGTTCCTCAAGTTCATTGAGATCTAATTTCCTTTTTTTTCTGGCCAATGAGAGGTCATAATTTATTTTCTTAATTTCCCAAAAAATCTTATGCTCAATTTCAATAGGTAAATGGAATGATTTTCCATAAACCAACCTATATGGTGACATTCCTAGGATGGTTTTGTATGTTGTACTATATTCCTGAAGAGCATACGAGAGTTTCTCAGACCAATCTTTCCTAGAAGTATTGATAGTTTTTTCAAGAATATTCTTAATCTCCCCATTTGCTAACTCAGCTTGACCATTGGTTTGAGGATGGTACACAGTGGAAACCTTTTGAGAAATACCATACTTAGACATGAGTGAAGAAAATGGGCGGTTGCAGAAATGGGTTCCTCGGTCAGTGATTATAACCCTAGGAATTCCAAATCGGTAATTTATGTGCTCTTTCAGAAATCAGATCACAACATGATGGTCATTAGACTTGGTGGGAATGGATTCAACCCATTTTGAGACATAATCAACAGCTAATAGGATGTAGAGGTATCCCCTAGAGTTTGGGAAGGGACCCATGAAATCGATTCCCCAGCAGTCAAAGATTTCAATCACTAAGATGGGAGTGAGTGGTATTTGATTCCTTTTTCTGATTGACCATACTTTTTGACACTTAGGAAAACTTTGAAAAAATGTGTAGGAGTACCTTGAGAGAGTGGTCCAGAAGAGACTACACTGAAGAATATTAGCAGATGTTTTCTTAGAGTAAAAGTGACCTCCACATGCTTCACTATGACAGAATTTAAGGATGGACTCTTGTTCAGATTCTGGGACACACCTTCTAATGACTTGTTCAGGGCAGAACTTATAGAGGTATGGATATTCAAACACATAGTGTCTAACATCAGAAAGTAATTTTCTTCGAGATTGAGTCCCTAATAATTTTGGAATGAATCCTATAGCTAATAAATTGGCTATGTCAGCATACCAAGGGCAGTCACTCACAGAGTATAGGTGTTCATCCAGAAATGAATCAGACACAAAAAGGTGATTTGATTTGTAGTTTAATTCCATCCTAGAGAGGTGATCAGCTAAAACATTTTCAACACCCTTTTTATCCGTGATTGTGAGGTCAAATCCATGTAATAGAAGGACCCACCTAATCAGTCTAGCCTTAGCATCTTTTTTTTGAAGAGGTATTTTAGTGCAGAATGTTAAGTGAACACAGTGATGGGGGATCCTAAGAGGTGGGATCTAAACTTATATAATTCAAACACAATATCAAGTAACTCCTTTTCAATGGTGGTGTAGTTTATTTGGGAATCAAAGTATTTTCTTGAATAAGCAATGAAATAAGGAGTTTTATCACAACATTGTCCTAACACAGCTTCTATATACAAGTCACTGGAATCACACATAATTTCGAAAGGAAGGTTCCAATTTAGAGATTTCATAATGGGAGGAGAGGTGAGAGAGGATTTGAGGGCTGAGAATGAACCCTCGCAACTTTCTGCCCAAACAAATGGAGCATCCTTTACTAATAGAGAATGAAGGGGATGAGAGATTGAACTAAATTCCTTGATGAATATTCTATAGAAACCAGCATGTCCTAAGAAATACCTCACTTCCTTGACAGTTTTGGGTGATGGAAGGTGAAGAATTATGTCAACCTTAGATTTATCAACTTTAATGCCCCTACCTGAGACTAGATGGCATAGAACTAGTCCCTATTTAACCATGAAATGGCATTTTTCTCAGTTTAGGACCTGATTCTTTTCTTCACATCTAGAAAAGACTCTCTCTACATTCCTCAAAAATCCTTCAAATGTATCCCCAAGTATAGAGAAGTTATCTATGAAGACCTCAATAAAATCCCCTACCATTTCTAAGAATATTCTCATCATGCACCTTTGGAAGGTTCCAAGGGCATTGCATAACCCAAAGGGCATGCATTTGAAGGAAAAGGTGCTGAATGGAGAGGTGAATGTAGTCTTCCCTTGATCCTCTAGGGAGACCTCAATTTGATTATACCCCGAGTACCCATATAAGAAATAGTATAAGGCATGACCTTCCACTCTCTCAAGGACTTGGTCAATGAATGGTAAGGGGAAATGGTACTTCTTGGTGAATGAGTTTAGATTCTTATAGTCAATGCAGTCCCTCCATCCACTACTCACCCTTATTGGAAGAATCTCTCCATCCTTGTTGGTTATCACTGTGATTCATGCCTTCTTGGGAACCACTTGGATTGGGATGACCCACTCACTCTCAACTATGGGATATATGATACTGGATTTTAACAATTTCATAAGTTCTTTTCTCACTACTTCCATGAGATTATGATTGAGTCACCGTTGAGGTTGACGACATGGATTTGAATCAGATTCTAGAAAAATCCTATGAGTCCCAATAAGTGGGATAATTCTAGGAATATCATACAGGGTCCAACCAATGTATTTCTTATGTTTCCTAAGGACATCTAGAATCATCCTCTCATGATTGGATTCAAGAGAAGAAGAAATGACAATAGGATGTGTGTGATTGTCCCCTATGAAGGAATACTTGAGTGCAGCGGGAAGTTCCTTCAATTCAAGATCAGGTTGGTTCATAATTTTAGTAGAAGATTCGGACATTGGATCAAGATCAATTTTGTTTCCTATAGTTTTAGATAGGATTGATTCCCCACATATAGAAGGTTCAGCTACTAGATTGTCTTGATCAAATTCAGGGAAGGAAGTTAGAGTGGTCTCAATGAAAGTGGTTTCCTGAAATGTTTCACTGATTGTTGGAACTAAGACTTTATCATAAGAGAAATTTGAAAATGATTCAAGACAAGGAGATAAACTTCCTTCATGTGAACAAAGGAATTCAATCTCATCCTGACTTAAATATCCATCAAATATTCCACGATGTTCTATGGATTCATTATCAATGCTTCCTATCATGTTTACTTCATGAATTTCTTTGTCATCCCATATGTGTGAGCTTGTTTTATAGATTTTCAAGTCTAGAATCATATTTCCAAAGGTGATGGTCATGTTCCCATTTCAAACTTGGGTAATAGAGTTTATTGTTGCAAGGAAGGGACGACCAAGGATGATTGGGTTTTCTCCTTATTTCCTTTGTTTGGATGGTTGTTAAGGACAATGAAGTCAGCAAGGTAGATGAAGTTTTCAACCTTTACCATAACATCCTTTAAAATCCCCTTTAGTACCCTAATGCTACGATTAAAATGTTGAAGTGTGATAGATGTGGGTTTGAACTCTTCTAGGCCTAACTGTAAGTACATAGCATATGGGATGATATTGACACTAGCACCTAGGTCACACAAGGCCTTGAAAACTTTTCTCTCTCCTAGTTCAACATTGGTGTAAGGGAAACCCAGGTCTTTCAACTTAGGAGGAATGGTCCCTTGAATGATGGTACTCACATTAGCAGCCAAAAGGACTTGGTTTTTCTGTGAAAAAATTCTTTTAAAAGTGAACAAGTCCTTAGGGTACTTTGAGTGGGCAGGTATTGTTTGGATAGCATCGATAAGGGGAATGTTCAACTTGACTTGTGAGAATATTTCCCTCAATGTTTCACTTAATTCAGGTTTTGTTTTCCCCCTCATGTGTTTATGAAATGGTCCAGGTTGTGGGGTTATTTGTTGAAGAGTTGTTTCTTTCACATTGTTATCAGTTTCCACAGTTTTATCTAGTGATTCATTTGAATTTTCATTACATTTTGAAGCTTCACATGGTTTCTGACTTATTTGTTCAGGTTTATCAATTGATTTCCCACTTCTTAAAACTATCACAACCTTTAGTTATTAATGAGTTTTTGAGTAAAAATTGACTCTCCCCTTGAATTTGAGGATGGTACTGCCTGAGTAGGCATGGGTTCCTTTCCAGTTTTGATGATTTAAAGTTCTTGTTTTAGGGAAGAGACTTTTGAGTTCATCCTTTCCATTTGTTTACACAGTTTTTCTACTAGGCTTTGTGGAACAATTTGTGTTGGTTCTTGAGAAGATTGGTTTATCCCACGGGGATATTTTAAATGTGGGATAGTTTGTTTAAAATGGACAGGTGGCTGTTGGTATTGGATATGTTGGGTTTGGAACTGGTTATGGGTTTGGTAGTTATGATGGGGGTAAGGATTTTGTCCCTGTGGTTGGCTAAGTTGTTGGTTATCTTTCCAGCAGAAGCCTGGGTGGTCATTATACCTTGGGTTGAAGTTGTTTTGGTATTGATGCTTTTGAAAGTTTAAAGCATTTACTTCCACTGGGGTCCTCATAAAAGAACATCCTTGATGGATGGAATGGTTGGTCAGTTGTCTGTCTTATGGTCATGTTTGTCACAAATTGTGTAAACAGGGTCTACAGTTTAGATTTCATGAATTTTCCTAAGGTCTATTTCTTGAACCTTTATAGAGAGTGTTGCAATTTTAGCCCTAAGGATTTCCTCTTCTCTAAGTGTCTGAATTCCAGAAGTTCTTTGTGGCTTTTCAGAATAAGTTGAAGTTCCCCATGTTTGGTTTTATTCAGTAAGGCTTTCCATATACTCGTAAGCATCATTTAGGGATTTGTTTTTAAAGATTCCATTACACATCATGTCAATGAATTGTTTGTTCCCCGGACCAAACCCTTCATAAAAAAATTCACTTGTTCAGGAATAGAAAAATCATAGTGTGGAACCATGTTTAGAGTGTCCTTGAACCTCTCCCATGTTTCATAGAATGACTCTCCCTCTTTTTCAAAAAAGTTTTGGATACTCTTTTTAAGGGCAATTGTTTTGTATTGGGGAAAGTATTTTTTATAGAATTCTATTTGAAGTTGGTCCCAAGAGTTGATGGATGATGGTCTCAAATTGTTTATCCAATTTTTAACTCAATACATTAAAGAAAAAGTAAATATACTCATCTTATCTGATTCTAGTTTATGTGGGTGACACATGGTTTCAACAATTTCATTGAACACCTTAATGTGAAGGTAGGGAATCTCGGACTCCATTCCGTGGAATGTGGGAAGATGGTTTAGGACATGGGGTTTAAAGATGTAGTTGGAATCTCCTACGGAATTTTTTCTAATGCATGAGGTGTCATTGGTCCAAGAAGGTGTGAGGTAGTCATTCATGGTTTGATCAACTGCATTCCCCAAGTTTGGGGCTGCCTCAATTGGGTTTCCATTTTGGTTCCCACCCTGGTTTATGAGTTGGTTTCTCTGAAACCCTTCCATTGAAATGGGCTCAATTTTTGACTCAGGGGTATTAGGAAGATTTGAATCTAATGGAAACATTTTTTTGGGTGTACTTGACTCCCCAACCCTAGGATTATCCACCCTAACTAGACAGTTTGATTGATCGCGGGTGTAGGCAGACATGCGCCAAAAGAAAAAAAAAATGAGAAAGGGACAAGATAATAGATCTTGGGTGAGAATAGAAGAAATGGGGGAGAATAGAATGGGTGTTTAGATTACTTACTTGGTTCCCCAGCAATGGTTCCAAAATTTGATTCATGCTCAAATTTACCCAAGAGATGAAGGTAGAATGGTCCTTGTAGTTTAGCTTGGGTTGTCGAATCCTCAGAGACCTAATAAGTAACTAAAGACATGTACATTATAGGGATTGTTTTTAGCTATTAAGTGGCCAACTTGGGTAGATTTTATATGGGTTTAAGGTATCACTAACATATTTAATTTAATTCAATTTAAGATAATGAGTTGATCCTAGGTTATCGCTTGGGGTGGATTGGATGAATTCCTTCTTTAATGATTTCAATTTCTTATATTTGATATGGGTTAATTAAGAAGATCAAACAACATAATCACTTACTGATTTTGTATATAGACCCTTTAATAATAATCACTTATACACTTGAAGGATCAAAGTTTTGAGCACTTCAAGGTAAAGGTTCATATTAGCACTTGAAGTGTGTGGCCTTAAATTCAACAAGGACGGTGGAGTTTAAAAATAATCTAATAAAAATATCAATTAAAGAAGTGATTAGACATTAATGGGGTGATAAATAACATCTAATATATCCCCTTACTAATCCCTTGTATCAACCCATAATTTGGTTAGCCCTCCATTGATGTTGTCATTTCAATGGAAGCGGGAAGTAGACTCATGAGGGAGGAATTGAAGAAGTAAAGAAAACAATAAAAAGAAAATGATCACTCCTCCATTGTGTGAATAATTTCACAATGTTTGGTGTGAATAAATTCACACCTTAAGGAAATAGTATAAAAGTGATATTTATAAGAGCACAATAATAGTAGAATAATAACTTTTATTATGAAACTAGGATGAATTAAAACAACTTACATGTGAAAGACAAACTTGAGACAACAAAATCGCAGCATAACATTAGAATGAAAGAAATCTCAAAATATGATCAACTCCTCCACCAACACTACTTTAAATAGGAATTTTTGAAGGCTTGGTTCGATCCTCCAATAGTCCAAGTCTCTTAAATTAATTTTGGTAGGCCATATGTGGGTGGAAAGTTGAGGGAGAGTTGATTTTTCTACCATTGACCTGAGGTGGCAGCCAGCTTTCATCCACCAATCAGACGCATCTAAATGGCCTTCTAGATGGCTGAATTGGAGTGTGTCATAGAAGAATAAAATTAATATCCGGATGTCCCATATAATCCTCTATATTTTCATCCCAAAATAGTTTATGGTTTACGAGATATGTTTAAAATTGTGGGATGTTTTCCTGGGCCTCAGATTTTATACCATAATTTTATCTCCAAATTGGGTCGCCTTAATAACCACCATGGAGGCCGAATTAGAATTTCCTCATGAATAATGATTTGTCCCTATATATTTCTTGTATAATCCCATGAATTCTGGACTTTATTGGGCATGTATGTTGGGCCCCACATTCTCATCAGTGGGCTGGTGTCCAATATGCCTTCTCCAGAATTGTTTGCATGAAATCCCATTTTGGTGGTCTTCCAATGTGAATATTTCAACACTCCACAAATATGAATTGTTCCCAATATAATTAGAAACTTGAAAATTAAATATGAAAATAAAATCAAGATCATTGGGTATTTTAAATGATGTTAAAAAATGTACCACATAATAGTGCATTTTAAGAAGGAATTGCAATCATAATGTGAAATGACGTTCAAAGTGTAAAATGCACTAAAATGGTGTTTATGAATAATAAATCACATTAAAATTATATATATTAACAATTAATATTAGCCTCATTTAGTGGATAATCAGGTTTCTTGTGAGTATACCAAAACTGTTTTTGATATCCATATCTTTCTCGGGTTAGGTGTATATTATCATAGATTCATCTAGTACATTTCAGATTGACAACACCGCTTACGGGATTGACTCAAAAGGTGATAAAGTTGGAATGATCTGGAGCATGTGATAATTTATTCTAGGAGTTGAATAAGTGTTGTACATCATCGCTGATATTGATCCTACCTGATCCAAGTGAAGAGTATATGGTGTATTATGACGCTTCTAGGATAGGGAATGGAGCTGTTTTGATACAAGGTGATCGAGTTGTCGCATATGGGTCTTGGGATTTCATGCCACATGAACAGAATTACCATACTCATGACCTCAAGGTGGATGCAGTGGTTTATGCTTTAAATATTTGTTGGTATTATCTATTGGGTGAGAAGTTTACTATGTATATTGATCACAAGATCTTGAAGTATGTCTTTCTGCATCAATAACTAAATCACTGGAAGAAGAGGTAGGATGAGTATATATAGTCATTTTATTTTTAGCTAGCATATACGCCCAGAAAGGGAAATAGTGTGGATAATTATTTGATCATGAAAACTCAAAATCATGTGGTTTAGAAGTCTAGTGTTGAGCGGTAAATAATGAATTTATTGGATGAGATGCACATTTTGGTTCAGGAGAGTCATGAGAAAATGACTCTCATATCAATTTTAGTAGAGTCTACTCTTTTTAGATGGATCATAGATAGAAAGTATGAGGATAAAAAATGCTTGACTTTGAGGGAAATCCTTGAAGGTGGGGAGTCACCTTTTGATTGGAGCATAGATGAGGATGAGATTTTTTATGTCAGGAATCGGGTTGTTGTGCCTACAAATATACGAGGAGATATTATGCATGAGTTTCATGCCTTAAAGTGTGCGGTATATACAGGTGTGACTAAAATGTATCGTGTCCTAAAATGATTGTTTTGGTGGTCAGTAATGAAAATGGAGATAGAAGGGTTTGTGGCATGATGATATCAATGACTTGGTGGTTTACTACATTTGTTGACCATTTTGTAATGAAAGTGGAATGACGTGACTATGGATTTATTTGTGGGTCTCCTGAGGACTCCTTGGAAGAATGAAACTATTTGTGTAGTTGTATAACATTTGAAAAATGTAGAGCATTTATTTCTTATACGAGAGACTTCATCATAGGATAAGTTGGGAGAACTAAGTGTATGAGAGATAGTCCATTTGTATGGGGTTCTACAAACTATATTTTTAGACTTCAATTCACATTTTACTTTTCACTTATGGTGGGGCTTATAGAAGGTTCTGGGTATGTAGGTTTTCTTGAGTATGGATTTCCACTGACACAAAGATGGGAAGTCGGAGCATACTACATAGGTGATTGAGGATATGTTGCAAGCTTGTGTCCTAGACTTCAGTGGGTCTTGGAAGAAGAACATGGATTTAGTGGAGTTTTCCTATAACAAAATTTTTTAGGAAACTATATAGATGTAATCATAAGATTCTTTTTATTGTAGTCCATAAATATCACCTCTATGATAAATGGAGGTAGGTGAGTCTAATCTATTGGGACTGAGTCTCGTACAAGAGACATCGGAGCAGGTATAGCTGATTCAAAAGCGTATGGCTATAGATCAGAGAAGATAGAAGTTAATATACATTTATGAATGATAGAATTTACATAGTGTGATCATTTATCACTTTGAGTTTCACCTATATTGGTTCACCACAGGATATAGAGACAGGGTAAGTTGGAACCCAGGTTCGTTGGAATGTTTGAGACTATAGATAGATCTGGGCTGGTGGCATACCGATTGGCTCTTCCATAGAGATATCATGTTATGCATGATGTTTCCATGTGATACAACTTCGGTGGTATCACCCTGAATCATTTTATGTGATCTATGTGGATGATGTTGAGCTTGAGATAGATGTGTCCTTTTAGGAGAATATGATATGTGTGTTGAATCATAGTGAAAAAGAGTTGCGAGGAAAGGCCATGCTGGTAGTTCATGTATTATGGAAACATGGACATGTGTAGGATGAAATATGGTAAAGGGAAGCATATATGAGGGCACAGTGTATCAATATTTTTTTACTTAGAATCTTAGAGATTCTTGGGAGTGCATCTCTAGCTTGAGCTCTTATATGGTGGGGAGATTGTAAAACCCTAGCATTTTATATAGATGTATCGGTCTCATTTAAATTTACTTTTTACCTTTGGTTGATTACTTTTAATTTGGGTTCTACTTTAGGGTGAGTTTGGGTGAAAATTTGAGAAAAATGGAAGAAAGAGGGTAGTACATAGTTGGGGCATGGTTTTCCCTAACCGTTCACCCTGTCCCAGCAAACCATACAACCCTAGATAGAGGGGTTTTGTAGGGATAGTGCATGGTTTTTTAAACTTTTCACCCTAAAAGGAAAAAATGTGCACCCCACCCCCCAGAAGAGGAACATTGTTAAAGTGCACGATTAGGTAAAATCATGCACCCCTGAGTAGAAAACTGTGCAAATAGTAATTTAATCCCCCAAAAATTTTAAAAAAATCTGAACCCTCATCTAATACACCCAAACAAACTAGATTAACCCATAATCATTTTATCTCAATTACAGAGCCTTCTGAAAGGATTCTAAGGCCTTATAACCTCTATTCTTGGTGATTCAAATCCTTATTGGTAGATCTATACTTCTTTGGGTATGTGGTTTCTTCCCAAATGATTTGTCTTTATTCTCCCATTCTTTTGGTGGGTTGTTCCTTCTTATTTTGGTTAGATCTATACCTAGTTTTGTGAATATGATTCTAGGATTGTGGATATAGAACTAGATTTAAGTGATCTTGATTTATTCTATCTTGATTTAAGGATTAAGATCTGGATCTTTTTCTACAGTGTTGTTTTGTCAAAATTTAGGGATTCTTCTATAAAAGACTGTTGTCAACAAATTGAGGTAGGTGGTCAATAATTCAAATCACATAGTCTTGATTGAAATTATGTGTATTTAGTTGTCGAATTTATATTTTATTTTTATAAATTGAGTTCTTGATTGAATTAATTAATTTGGTGAATTAATTAACTAAAGGAAATGTGAAATTGGGATATTGGGACTGTATATCATTAATAATTAATTAATGAATTAATTATTAGATATTTAGATAGTAGATTTGAAAAATGTAATTGATGAATTAATTATGAGATATTGAGAGATTTTATTTTAGATAATTAGTTGATGATTAATTATGAGATATTGGGATAGTTTATTTGAGATAATTAATTGATGAATTAATTATGATACATTGAGATAGTTGATTTGAGATAATTAATTGATGAATTAATTATGAGATATTGAGATAGTTGATTTGATATAATAAATTGATGAATTAATTATCATATATTGATATTGTGAATTGATATAATTAATTGTTGAATTAATTATGGGTTACCGATAAACTATTGGTCGAGTAAATTGAAGTTCTTGATGTGCTTGATTAATTGGGTAATTAATTAATGGTAATTATGTGATGACTAATTGTTAAATTAGTAATGAAAATGATATGATTAATTAATTGGTTAATTAATTTATGTAATTGGTATGGCTAACTAATTGTTGAATTAGTAATGAAATTTATGTGGATAATTAATTGTTCAGTTAATTATGTGTTGACGAATGGTAGAATGGTCATTTAATTTCAAAATAAAGAATGGGAACATGGTCATTCAATTGTGTGAGGTATGAATGGTAACATGGGAAATTAAGTATGAAATAAAAAAGGGAATATTGTCATTCAATTGTGCGAAGTATGAATGGTAACATGGGCATTAAAATATGAATTAAATAATGGGAACATGATCATTCAATTGTGTGAAGTATGAATAGTTACATGGGAATTAAAGTATGAACTAAAGAACGGTAAGAATGGAATTCTAATATATGATGCCTCTTGGGAAAAGTTTAAACTCCGACATGGGCTGAATTAGGTATTGAAATACGAGTGTCCATGGGAACTTGGGGGTTTATGTTGTTAAATAAATAATATTTGATAATGTGATAACTATTTATTTATAAATTTTTATTTATTATTTATACAAATATATACACTGTTATTTAACTAGATATTGTTTTAGACGCCACTCGTGGTGGTCTACTGATTTATACTCACACCCTACTCGGGTTACCTAATTGGTACTTGAATAGAGTTTATGGTTTTAGGATAGGATAAGGGAAAAGAATCTTTATTTGATATTTGATTTGGGGTGGAGCATGGATGAGGGAATTGAATATGGTTCAGGACCCTCTTTGGATTTTTCAGAGTCTTAACTTTTTAGCTGCATTTTGACACTTGGAACGTACATTAGAATGGCATATTTCTAGTTCTGTTTTGATATTGTATTTCCAGTTTTGGTCATCTTTAGATATTTTAATTTTTATAGTTATGGTTATATATTTTTTTATTGTTTATTTATTTTTCCATTGGTGTTTTACTCTAAAAAAGAGGGTATAGTCTCCCCGTGACGGATATTAGACCCTCAATACTAGTCAGTAGCCTCTGACTTATGGGGAGGCTTGCTTGAGGTCATGTGATAGATCAGCTCAGGGAACTGTTGTGAGTCACTTGGTTTGGTAAGTTACACTAAATAATCTATTAATCAAATACATAAAAATTTAAGGGTCATTAGTAAGTCCATAGGGAATCACTACGAACTCATAGTGGCCATACTTTGTACGGAAAGCAATCTTATTAATTTATTCCTTCTTCACATTTAGTTGATGATATCCAAAATTAAGTTATACTATTTAGTATTAGTGAGATATTTGTAGTTCATTAAACATGTAATCAATCCTTGGTAGAGGATACATGTTCTTTATGGTGATATTGTAGAGCTCCCGATAATCGATACAAAACTACATTGATCCATCCTTCTTCTTAACAAAGAGCACTAGAACACCCCAAGGTGATGCCCTAGGGAATATGAACCCATTGTCCAAATGATCTTTTATATTCTTATTTAAATCTTCTAGTTCAATCAGGGGAATCCTGTAGGGTAATTTTGAGATAAGAGTAGCTCCGTTTATGGGCTCTATTAATAACTCCCCCACATGATCTATGGGAATTTTGTGTAATTCTTTGGGAAATACATCATTGTATTCCCTAATAATGGGAATTTTCTCCAGGTTGAAACATTTATTTGACTCAACTATTTTGGAAAGGTATGCTTCTTCACGGGGTATCAACATCCACACTGTTGAGGTATTTTCCAAAAGAGATTCATGATCTTCCTTGCATTTATAAAGCAGTATTGGATGGTTTAGAAAATAAAAACTCGTTTCCTTTTCCTGAAATTTGATATGTTCTCTATATAATGAGATCCAATCCATGCCCATTATAGTGTTTAACTCTACCAAGGGAAGTATTACAAGATTTACAGGAATAATCTTCCCAAGGATGCTTACAGGAGAAGAGTCCAACACTTGGGTTGTAATGATTTCACCACTAGGTGTTTTTACATATATATTTACTTCAAGGTATCAGGTATTTTATTCCATAGTTCTAGAAAACATGTAGGATACAAAGGGATTCATAGAACCAAAATTATATAAGACATTTTCCATTCTTGAGTGAATCAGAAGTGTACCTTGTATGAATTCATTTTCATGATCCACTTTAGCAATAGTGATGGAATAATATTTCCCTTGATCCTTTGGATTTGGTGGTTTCTAACACTGATTACCATAAAGGACCTTAGGTGTAGTGCACTGGCTTGCATAGTACCCTTGCTCCCTATAGTTAAAGCACAAAACCATGGGGGTGCATTAAGAGATGTCTTCCATTCCTCTATTATGTTGGATGACATATTCATGTCTCTTTGATATTCATGAGGACATATTAATCCAGGATCAAAAGGTTTAGTTTCTTGGGAAAATTAGGCTCATACATAACTTGTACATAATAAAACATAAAATTTTATTTAAATCTTAATTATTTATCCTTCTAAAAGAATGTATTCTCCTTATTACATGTAATCACCTAAGGACATACATCAAATAAAGGGGTGAGCTAAAAGCCCAATAAGAGGATGAATAAGGGAAATGAATCAATATAACATGGGAGAGAATAATAATCAAAAGCATAATATCGCCATCAACATCATGAGGGAAACATGTGATAAAGTCATGGAATGTGGAAATGCATAAAAATGAAACATCATGTCATAGTGGTCAAATACCACATATAGTTGTGAACAGAGCTAGTATCATGTTCATGCATAACATATATTCATAATCATAACATAATCATTTTGAATAGAGATAGAATCATTTTAACTCTTAATACACATCATATCATGAGATACATCACATTACCCAATGAATTGGAGGCCAATATAATTTTGGTCCCACCCATCACATCCTAATATTTACATAATCATGCATGCTACATAGTATGTATTACAATCATAGTTAAGAATTATCCCATGTGAAGTAATGGGTTTCATACGGAATTTTTCAATCATTATTTCATGAATAAACTTGAGTTTCCCAAATAAAAAGTGTAAAAACATATTTTTTTATAATAATCATCATTATTGAGTGAAGAATAAACAACTCAAGAGGATTCAATGTGTGTTTTGGAAAGAAGAGTTTTTTAAAAAAATTCGTATATTTTATAAAATCAAGTTGGAAACATGTGTATCCTCAAAAATAAAATCGAAGAATAATGAAATTATATTTAAGGAGCATTAGATGAGTAATCATATTAAATAGGGATAACCCAAATAAAAGGAGTTGGGTTAGAGAATCTCCTTACCTTAATTCCTGCTTCATTTCGTCGCTTTTGATCCTCATGAAAAATAAACTTATATTTATTAAAACATTGATACAGATGTGAATTATAGTCATTTATATAACTATTTATCAATTTTAATCATTTTATTATATTTCTTAATTCCCATTGATGAAATTGAATCCTTTTGATATAATTTTCTTCTTCATAATTTCTCATTTCTCTTTGATTTCTCTATTTTCATTCAAATTCATTTATATAAAAGTATAATTAACTCTAGAATATTATAATAAATTTAACTACTTATTTATATATTATATTTAATTAATATTATCCATCCATGAAGTTAGTTACAAGATTTTTATTGGAAATGTCTTTGTATGCGGTTAACCGACCTTTAATATGACATTGTCGAAAGAACATGAAAGTGAAGTATAACATTTATATTTGTCATAAATATGGTAATTAAAGTAGAAACATAATAAATATAATTTTACCTTACTGGATAATTAATTTTATAGTATATGGTTTTGAATTTAATTGATAAAATGAATAAAGAAAAGAAGAATAGATGGAAGAGTTAATATAGACTTACTCTCCCCTTAGTGTAACTTCTCTTTTACAACACTATAAATCCCTTGGTGACTGGGGTTGGATTTCCCTAGAATGTCCCTAAGTATTCTAAGGGGATTTATAGGGAGACTTTGGGTAGATCTTGGGCTTTATAATGGGTAGGAGGATTGGTTTTCTAAGGGAAGGTAGAGGGGTTATTTATACTGAGGAGGGGGTATTTTCAAATAACATATTGAATAAAATATTATATCAAAGGTAGTATCTAAATGTAAAACCATGGCCTTTTATAGAGATTTATCAAGCTATTTTATAATTTATATTTTCTTGTGTAAATTAACTTTCATTTGGGTTTTACTTTGGGGTGTGTTTGGGTGAAAAATTGAGAAAAATTGAAGAAAGAGGGTAGGGCACAATTGGCACACAGTTTTCCCTAACCATGCGCCCTGGCCCATCAATCCATGAAACCCTAGAGAGAGGGGTATTGCATAGTTATATCATGGTTTTTCAAACGATTTTATCTAAAAGGATAAATAATGAACTCCCCCCCCCTAAAAATAGGTGCACGGTTAAGGGGCATGGTTAGGAGAAACTATGCGCCCCGAGTAGCAAACTGTGCGTACGAGATTTTCATACCCCTAAAATTATTTAAAAAACCCAAACCCCCATCTAATACCCATAAACACCCTAGATCGACCCATAATCATTTTACCTCAATCCTAGAGTCTCCTTGAGGTATTGTAAGTCCTTCTAATCTCAGTTCTTGGATATTAAAATCACGGTTGGAAACTTTTTACCTCTTTGGGTATGTGGTTTCTTCCCAGATGATCTTCTATTATTCTCCCATTATTTGGGTGGGTTTTTACTTCCTGTTTTGGTTAGATAAAGATCTAGTATTTTGGATATATATCTAAGATTTTAAATCTAGATATATATTTAAGGGATATTGATTTTTTCAATCTTGGTTTAGGGATTAAGATCTGGATCTTGTTCTACATCATTATTCTATCAAAATTTCAGGATTCTTTTATTGGAAAGAATTGTCAACAAATTGAAATAAGTGGTATATAATTCAAATCCCATGGTATTTATTTCAACTATGTGTATGTAATTTTATAATTACTATTTAATGTTTAGAAATTGAGTTCTTGATTAAATTAATTAATTTGGATTATTATTTAATTAAGGGAAATGTGAAATTAGGATATTTGGATTTTAGATCATTAATAATTAATTGTTGAATTATTTACGAGATATTGAAATGGTTGATTTGGGGTAATTAATTAACGAATTGATTATGAGATATTGAGATAGTTGATTTGAGATAATTAATTGAATAGTTAATTATGAGATATTGATATAGTTTATTTGATATAATTAATTGATGAATTAATTATGATATATTATGATATTTGATTTGAGATAATTAATTATGAGGTATTGAGATATGTGGTTTGAGAAAATTAATTATGAGATATTGAGATAGTTGATTTGAGATAATTAATTGATGAATTAATTATATTAAATTGAAGTTGTGAATTGAGATAATTAATTATTGGTAAGTGATTAATTAATGGTTGAGTAAATTAAATATATTGATGTGCTTAATTAAATTGGGAATTAATTTATGGTGGGTTTTATGTGATGATTAATTTTTGAATTAGAAGTGAGAATGATATTATTAATTAATTGGTGAATTAATTAATGTAATTAGTATGGTTAACTAATTGTCGAATTAGTAATGAATTTTATGTGTATAATTAATTTTGGAATTAATTATGTGCTCATGAATGGTAACAAGGTCATTCAATTTTCAAATAAATAATGGTAACATGGTCATAAAATTGTGCAAGGTATGAATGGTAACATGGGAATTCAAGTATGAATTAAATAATGGGGGCATGGTCATTCAATTGTGTGAAGTATGAATGGGAACATGAGAATTAAACTATAAATTAAATAATGGGATCATGTTCATTAAATTGTGTGGAGTATGAATGGTGACATGGGGATTAAAGTATCAATTAAATAATGGTAACAATGGAATTATAAGATATGATATCACTTGGGAAAAGTTCAAAATCTGGCACGGGCTGAAACAGGTATTAAAATATGAGTTCCAATGGGAACCAAAGGGTTAATGTGGTTAAATAAATAATAGCTGATATTGTGATAACTGTTTATTTATACATTGTTATTTATCTTTTATAAAACTGAATACACTATTATTTGACTAGATATTTTTTTAGACGCCATTTGTGGTGGCCTACTAAGTTATACTCACACCCTACTCGGGCTTCCTGATTGGTACCTGAATAGTTTTGATGGTTATAGGATAGGATAAGGGAAAAGGCCCTTTGTTATATGGCTGACTTGGGATGAATCATGGATGAGGGAACTGGACGTGGTTCAGGACCCTCTTGGAATATGTTGGTGTATTTACTTTTGAGTTTCATTTTGACACTTGGCATGTACATTATAATGGAATATTTCATGTTTAGTTTTGATATTGTATTTACAGTTTTGGTCATCTTGTGATATTGGAATATTTATCATTATGGTTATATATTTGGTTATTGTTTATTTATTTTACTATTGGTGTTTTAATCTGATAAAGAGGTTATAATATCCCCATGATGGATATTAGACCCTTTATTCTAGTCAGTAACCTCTGGTATACAGGGAGGTTCACTTGAGGTCATGTGACTGACTGGCTCGAGACACCAGTGTATGGCACCTGGGTCAAGATGTTACAAAGTGGTATCAGAGCCCAATTTTATTTTCTTATCCTTTTGTATTACTATTTGGGATAGTAGACAGAAGACTAGTAATATGTTTTCCTTGGTTATTATCTTGTTCATGGGAGTAGTTCACCCATGTATAATGGGGAACCCAACTTCCCAAGGTGGGATTATTGTTAATGATGTTTTCAGATATAGTTGAATATTATTTCACCATGGGTGACATACTTGTTTTGTGATATAAATATTGTTTCTAATATTTGACTCATGTCCTAGTTTTTCATGAGAGTTAAGTTTTCAGGAATTATTTTAGGCACTCTAGATTATTATGACATGCATCATTTTAGGCATGCATGGAAAAATGATCAATGGGTAAGTTGTTGAACTTAAACTGTTTTTCCTTAAGTTGAAATAAAAAATGGTGCCTAATATGAAATATTGAGAATTATAAAATGATGTAAGATGAGAATAAATGGGAATCTAATGAGAAAATTGATATGAGAATCAGTTTACCCTTGTGAATCATGACCTAGATATATGATGGGTAAGGGTAGTGATAGCACCTCGATTTTGACCATATAGCAGGGTTTGGAAAAATGACTTGTTGTGGCATATTTTTTTCTCATAAATGTGTTAACATTATGAAATGTTACCTAAGTTGAATGTTTGGAATTGAAGAGATATTTCTCCATGATGATTCTTATTGAGAGGATGATGGGAGGATATGGCTAGAGATGATCTACCAGTAGTGGGACCTAATGCACTGATAGTGTCAGGTGAGGAAGTTAAGGATAAGTTTTGAGAGATATTTTCTCACTTCATGAAGTTCATGGAAAGAGACCTAGGGTGGGTTTTAAAGAGTATGTCTAATATGACGAGGGAGTTTTAGTTGCAGAACCCTCCAAATTTTACTAGAGAGGGTGGACCTGAGGGATCTGAGTTATGGTTTGAATCCATCATGATGATACATCACCATATAGAAACTCCTAATGAAAATAGGGTCAAGTTTGTTACTTACATGTTGTGAGGATCAGCAAAGCACTGGTGGGACATTCAGGCGCGGACTGGACAGGCTGATGGTATGTTATGGAAGTACTTCTTAAAGAAGTTCATAGAGCACTTCTATCCATAGATGTTGAGGTAGGAGAGAGCCGATGAGTTCATGAGGCTGACTCAGTGGATTATGTTTATGATGGACTATTTTGGATGATCTAAATATGTACAGTGCTTTGCTCTAGTATTGGAAGGGGATGAGACAGCTACGAAGATACATTTCTAGGATAGATTTAAATATGAGATTAAGTCCCAAATTAACCTCGGTTAAATAAGTTTTCTACGGTATTATTTCGGGCTATCATGGTTGAGTGGAACCTGAAGGAGGCTTCCAATTCATGACACATAGTTGTTGTTGTAAATTCAGGAGGTATGACTTTTAATATCAGGAAGTGTCTCTATGATAATCTTCGTAAGGTTGATAGAAAAAGGAGTATCAAGGGGGGAGGTTTAGTTACACAGGAACTTTACCATGTGATCTATCACTAGTTTGGTAGGTCAAGAAACTTTCAAATAAAATTCCCTCAACCACCAGTAGAGTACTAGTCTTACAGCAATATGGGACATCAACAACAGTTCTATAGGACCAAGCGACATATGGTCAGTGAGGGTCCAACTAGGCAGAATCAAAGTGTAAGAAGGTGATCTTATACACTATATCAAGATGTAAGCTAGAGTTATACTATCCATGGAGGTAGAGGATGTGGATATGGATATTGGGATAAAGAGTTCTTGTATCAGCAGAGTGGTGAAGCTCTGGGGAGTCAGACTGCATCATAGGGAAGAGGGATGGGATTGTTTCTTGTGGTGTAGCTTACACTTGTGGACAGTGAGGATAGAGCATTAATAGTAAGAGATACTATTCTTTTATATTATATGATAAATAGTGCCTTATTTGATTTCAGTGCCTCTCATTCTGTTATTTCTACAAAACATATTAATGGTTAGATCCTGTCGTTAGAGTTTGTGAGTGGGGTATTGACAATAGACACACCTCTAGGAATATGATTCAGATACATTTTCTTGTGTCGGGGGTTTTCTCTCGATATTGGGGAGTATCATTTTTTTATCTTTACATCCTATACATGTCCGGATTTTACTTGATCATGGGTATGGACCGATTAGTATTATACTGATCCCATATAAACTATTATAACAAGAGAGTGACTTTTACATCTCCTAAGTCAGACAGTTATGTTCATCATGAATATTGGGATATCTAGGCAGGCCGAACAATTCCAATTACTCAGTAACTGAGAAATCACATAGCTTAGGTTTCTAGTATATTACTTAATTATAGAGTTGTAAATCAGGTTGTCTTTCCACCTATAGTGGATAAATTTTAGGATGTGCTTCCTGAATATTTCTCAGGGTTTTTACTTGAGAGATATATGGAATTTACTATTGATATCATGTAGGTGTGATTTAGTCTCTATTCCAACATACATAATGGAATGGAAAGAGATTTAGGTGCTCAAGACTCATCTAGAATAGTTGGAGGATAAGGGATTTATTAGTTTGAGTACGTCACCTTGGGGGTCACCGGTTCTCTTCGCCAAGAAGGATAATGGGACTTTGCACTTTTGTGTTGACTATCAGATGATAAATCAGATGACTTTGAAGAACTTGTATCATTTTCCATGTTTCGATGATCTGTTTGACCAGTTGAGATGGGATTGAGTTTCTCAAATTTCGACTTGAGATCAAGGTATCCAGGTGAAGGCCTTCATTGTTAATTAATTTTTGATAATCCATCTTTTAAGGGTAAAATGAGAACTCGTACATGGCCCATAGGCTTCATGACATTACAGGACCCGAAGTTTTTAAATGAAATCATCCCAGACAACAACTACTTGAAACTGCCCCTCCCTAGTGTTTTCACCATGATCAGCACTCCACCTTTACATGACTAGTTGGCTAGTTGTCTTGTGTAGGGATGCACAGACCTAGTACCAATGGAAAAGTCATACCCTCTCATTATTTCAAGTCTTATTATCTTTACTCTGGTGAATTCACCTTCTCTGAATCATCATCTAGGGTCTCATTTCTTTTATGTCAGTCTGGTACATCTGCAATTCATGTGGACCGAATGCCTTGAGGTGTCCTAAAGGCCTTGAGGTATCTCGAAGGCCTTGAGTTTGCCTAAAATCTTTGCTGGATCGAAAGCCTTTGGTGGATCGAGAAGGTGTGTCTATGAAACCAAAGAAGGTTTAGGAAGTCGTTTCTTGGGAGCATCCCAATAATGTGTTTGATATTCATAACTTTCTGGGGTTAGCTGGATATTATCAAAGATTAATTCAATACTTTTCTGATTGACAGCACCTCTTCCGATATTGACTAAAAAGGGGATAAAATTTTAATGGTTTGGAGCATGTGAGAATGATTTCTATGATTTAAATAAGTTTTATACATTGACACTGATCTTGATCCTACCTGATCCATGTGAGGAGTATAGGGTGTATTGTGAGGATTCTGGGATAAGGAATGGAGTTGTGTTGATGCAAGGAGATCAAGTTGTGGCATATGGGACTTGGTAGTTTAGGCCACATTAATGGAATTACCCTATGCACAACCTCAAGTTGGATGTAGGGGTTTATGCATTAAATTTTTGGCGGTATTATCAGTTGGGTGAGAATTTTACTGTGTATATTAATCATAAGAGCTTGAAGTATGTCTTTTTGTAGTGAGATCCGAATATCTGAAAGTGGAGGTGTGTTGATTATATGAAATAATTTTTTTTTGAGCTATCATATATTATTAAAAAGGTAAATAGTGTGGCTTATTCTATGAGTAGTAAAACTCATACTAGATCAGTTTAGGAGTCTAGTGATGAGTGGTAGATAATGAATTTACTGGATGAGATGTACATTGTGGTTCAAGAGAGTCACAAGAAAATGACTCTCATATTAGTTTTAGTGGGATATACTCTTTTGAGACGGATCATAAATAGATATTATGAGGATCTGGAATGCTTGACTTTGAGGGAAAGCCTTGAAGGTGGGGATTCACCTTCCGATTAGAGCATAGATGAGGATGAGATTTCCTATGTCATGAATTGAGTTATTGTGTCTACGAGTATACGAGAGGAGATTATGCATGATTTTCATGCCTCAAAGTAGGTGTAATATCTAGGTGTGAAAAAATTGTATTGTGACCTATAACGATGGCTTTCATGGCCAGTCATAAAAAGGGAGATAGCAAGGTTCATGACATGATGCTACACCTGTTAGCAGGCGAAGGCCAAGCATCAAAGACCTAGGGGTTTACTACAACTATTGACCATTCTGAAATAAAAGTGGGATGACATTACTATGGATTTTTTTGTGGGTCTCCTAAGGACACCTTGGAAGAATGTCATTATTTGGGTGGTTGTAGACCATTTGACAAAGGTATCACATTTCTTTCCTATATGGGATACTTCCTCAATGGAGATGTTGGGAGAACTATATGTATGAGATATAGTCCATTTTCTCAGGGTTCTATAGACTATAGTTTCATACCGTTATTCACATTTTACTTTGTGATTCTAATAGTGATTATAGAAGGTTTGGGTATATAGGTTTTCTTGAGTATGGATTTACACCCACTAAAATATGGGTACTCTGAGTGTACTACATATGTGCATGAGGATATACTTCAATCTTTTGTTCTATACTTCGATGGGTCTTGGGAGAAGTACCCAGATTTAGTGGAGTTTTCCAATAACAAAAGTTATCAGAAAACCATAAATATGTCATCATAAGAGTCTCTTTATGGTAGGCCATGAAGTACACCTCTATGTTGGATAGAGGAAGATGAGTTTGAGTTGTTGGGACTGAGTCTTGTTGAGGAGACATCAGAGCAGGTACAGTTGATTCAGAAGCCTTTGGATACATATCCTAGTAAATAAAAGTTGATATTCATCGATGAACCCTAGATTTTATATAAGGAGATAATTTATTACTTAGAGTGTCACCTAGATTAGGTCACCACAGGATATGGAGACAGGGAAAGTTATCACCTAGGTTTGTTGGGCCGTTTGAGAATATGGAGATAATCGGGCTGATGGCATACCGATTGGCTCTTCCACAGAGATATAGTGTTATGCATGATGTTTCCATGTGTTATAACTTTAGAGGTATCACCATGATGCTTATCATATGATTGATGTGGATGATGTTGATCTTGAGATAGTTGCATCCTTTGAGGATCATCTGATATGTGTGTTGGATTATAGTTTAAAAAGTGTTGTGTGGAAATACTGTGCTGAAGGTTCGTGTATTGTGGAAACATCGTCATGTGTAGGGGGAAACATGGGAAAGGGAAGAATATATGAGGGAATATTTTCGACCCAGAATCTTAGATATGCTTGGGAGTACAGCTCGAGGAAGAGATGTTATAAAGTGGGGATATTGAAAACCCCCGACCTTTTCTAGAGATGTCTTGGTCTCGTTTATAGGTACTCTTTTTCCTTTTGTTTATTACTTTTCATTTGGGTTTTACTTTGGGGTGATTTTGGGTGAAAATTTGAGAAAATAGAAGAAAGAGGGTGGTGCACAGTTGGTGTATGATTATCCTTAATTGTGCGCCCTAGCCCAGCAAACCATACAACCCTAGAGAGAGGGGTTGTTCCCAGCTAGCGCATGGTTTTTCAGATCATTCACCCTAAAAGGAGAAACTGTGCACCCCCTAGAAGAGGCACACTGTTAAATCACATTGTTAGGGAAATATGTATGCACCGAGTAGCAAACCATGCATACGGTATTTTAATCCCCCAAAAATATTAAAAAAAATTATTGAACCCCCGTCTAATACCCCCAAACACCCAATCTCAAACTGTAATCATTTTGTCTCAATTTTGTAGCATCTCAAAGATATTTTAAGGCCTTCTTACCACTTTTCATGGTGATTCAAATCCTGATTGGTAGATATGAACCTCTTTGGGTGTGTGGTTTCTTCCCAAATGATCTCTCATTATTCTCCCATTATTTTGGGTTGTTTCTACCTATTTTGGTTAGATCTAGATCTAGTTTTGTGGATATTATTCTAGGATTGTGAATTTAGACCAAGATTTAAGAGATCTTGACTTATTCTATCTTGATTTAGGGATTAAGATCAAGATCTCATTCTAAATTGTTATTCTGTCAAAATTTGAGGATTCTTCTATTGGAGAGCATTTTCAAAAAATTGAGGTAGGTGATTTATAATTCAAATACCATAGTCTTGATTGATATTATATGTATGTAATTGTAGAATTTTTATTTGATGTTTATAAATTGAGTTCTTGATTGAATTAATTAATTTGGTGAATCAATTAGTTAAGGGAAATATAAAATTGGGATATTGTAACTATAGATAATGAATTATTAATTGTTGAATTAATTATAAGATATTTATATAGTTGATTTGAGATAATTAATTGATGAATTAATTATGAGATATTGAGATAATTGATTTTAGATAATTAATTGATGAATTAATAATGAGATATTGAGATAGTTCATTTGAGATAATTAATTGATGAATTAATTATGAGACATTGAAATAGTTGATTTGAGATAATTAATTGATGAATTAATTATGAGATATTGAGATATTTGATTTGACACTATGGAAAAAATGAATATTTGTGACGGGTTATTTATGGCGGGGAAGGGTCTCATCACAAATAGTCCATCGGGAGGGACAATTTACAACGGGACCCTCTTCCCATCACAAATAATTAGTTATTTGCAATGGGAAGATGGTACCCATCGCAAAAGGTTTGGCGTGAGTTTCTCTTCAAATCACAGGAAGGGTATTTTCGATGGGCTTGTATGCCCATTGAGGACCTGCGGTCGGTGGGATTTGGCATTGGCACCCTGCGGTGGACCTGCAATTGGTGGGATCTGGCGACGAGCGTGCGTGGTGGACCCGTGATAGGTGGGATCTGGCGACGGCACCCCACGGTCAGTTGTGGGGCGTTGTCTTCTGTCGACTGTTGACAAGGCTGTGGGTGGGAGAGTTGGCGGACCATGGAAGCATGGTGGGGGATCCTAGTGGTGGTGTTGGGCTCATGATGGTGCAACTACTATTGGACTCTGATGTGGCTAGCTTCGGTTGGTCCTCTTGGAGGCGCCAATGACCATGGATGCTACTGGATGGCCTAGGGTAGGACGAGCTGGCGATCGACGGGATGTGGGATGCGGGGTGGAATCGGATGTGGAAGGCGCTCGGTCCTGGCTTCAGACGGTGGTGTGTTGAAGCCGGTGGACTAGTGTCTGTCTGATCACTGTGTGCTCGTTCTAACATCCATGGGTGGTGGGATGACTTTGGGTGAAATCAAGCTGTTAATGGTTGGTCTGTCGGTGTTCTTGGGATGTGGGCTTGGAATTTTTTGGTGTACCATAGGGTCATGATCTCGAGATGCATATTTCATGGGACAGCTATTATTTTTTTAAGCTGGGTGAGGACTGCCTTCGGGACAGCGATGGGATTGGATGCTGGGAGTGCTTGGTTGGGATGCAAGGAGCAGGTTCTGATTGATGAATTTGGATGAAGTGTATTAGATATGTGATGGTAACAAATGTGGCTTACGGTTATTGTTGGGCCTCAGGCCTCTTGGATCAGAGTGGGTTTGCAGGTCTTTTTTAGGCCATTGTTGGAGGACCTTGCATGTGGGTCTATGAGTGTGGTGTGTCGGTCTTTGGACTATTAAGTGTTTTTGGGCGGCTTTGTTTTGCCATTTTTTCTTATTTGAAGGTGCTTTTTTGTGTTGCATGCATGTTGTGTTTCACTGTATTTCTATTTTCTTAAAAAAAATTTAGGACCGAGCTCGCTCGAGTCCTGAACTTTCTTATTAATAATTAAGAAAAATTAGGAATAGTTTGTAATAATTAGTAATAATTAGTAATAATTAGTAATAATTATGAATAATTAGGAATAATTAGAAATAATTAGTATTAATTAGTATTAATTAAGATTAATTAGGATTAATTAGTAATAATTTGTAATAATTAGTAATAAATAGTAATAATTACGATTGATTAGTAATAATTCGTATTAATTAATAACAATTAGTAGTAATAATTAGTAATAATAATTAGCAATAGTTAGTAATAATTAGTAATGATTAGTTATAATTAGTAATAATTATTAATAATTAGTAATCATTAGTTATAATTATTAATAATTATTAATAATTAGGAATAATTAGTAATAATTTGGATTAATTAGGATTAATTAGTAATAATTATGATTAATAAGTAATAATTAGGATTTTTTTGAGAAAGTAATAATTAGGATTAATTGGTAATAATTAGCAATAATTAGCTAGAATTAGGAATAATTAGCGATAATTAGCAATAAATATGAATAATTAGCAATAATTAAGATTAATTAACAATAATTAGTGATAATTAGGATTAATTAGTAATAATTAGTAATAATTAGCAATAATTAGGATTAATTAACAATAATTAGGATTAATCAGAAATAATTTGGATTAATTAGTAATAATTGGGATTAATTAGCAATAATTTGGAATAATTATCAATAATTAGGAATAATTAGTAATAATTAGGAATAATTAGGAATAATTAGAAATAATTAGGAATAATTAGTAATAATTAGTAATAATTAGTAATAAATAGTAATAATTAGTAATATATTATAATAACTTGGAATAATTATTGATAATTAGGAATAATTAGTAATAATTAGGAATAATTAGTAATAATTAAGAATAATTAGTAATAATTAGGATTAATTAGTAATAATTAGGATTAATTAGTAATAATTAGGATTAATTAGTAATAATTTGTAATAATTAGAAATAATTGGGATTAATTAGGATTGATTAGTAATAATTAGGAAAAATTAAGAAAAATTAGTAATAATTAGGAATGATTAGAAATAATTAACAATAATTTGGAATAATTAGTAATAATTAGTAATAATTAGTAATAATTAGTAATAATTAGAAATAATTAGGAATAATTGGGAATAATTAGGAATAATTAGTAATAATTAGAAATAATTAGTAATAAGTAGTAATAATTAGTAATAATTAGTAATAATTAGGAATAATTAGGAATAATTAGGAATAATTAGTAATAATTAAGAATAATTAGAAATAATTAGGATTAATTGGAAATAATTAGAATTAATCAGAAATAATTAGAATTAATCAGTAAAAATTAGAATTAATCAGTAATAATTAGGAATAATTAGGAATAATTAAAAATAATTCATAATAATTAGGAATAATTAGTAAAAATTAGCAATAATTAGGATTAATTAGGATTAATTATCAATAATAAGTAATAATTAGTAATAATTAGCAAAAAAATAGCAATAATTAGAAATAATTAGGAATCATTAGGAATCATTAGTCATAATTAGAAATAATTACGAATAATAAGTAATAATTAGGAATAAGTAGTAATAATTAGTAATAATTAGTAATAATTAGTAATAATTAGTAATAATTAAGAATAATTATTAATAATTAGGAGTAATTAGTAATAATTAGGGATAATTAGTAATAATTCGGAATAATTATAATTAATTTGGATTAATTAGTAATAAATAGAAATAATTCAGAATCTTTTTCAATAATTCGCAATAAATTAGCACAATTTCCATTGGATTGGTGGAATTCCTTTTACTCGACGGCTCATATCCTTACAAATTTATCTCACTAAAATCACTATGAAAAATCTACTCCAACGTACGGATATCCATTTTCGTATTCATGAGAATTGGTATGTGTAATTCGGAGAATATTTTTCATACTAATTTCAATGAGAGAAAGTTGCAAGGAGATGACCAGCGAGGAAAAGGATTCTATTTTTTCTAACACCTCATCTCTCTGTAACTTTGTCCAAATGAAATACCTATGAAAAATCTTCTCACACATTCGAATATCCATTTTTGTATGCACAAGAATGAAGAGTAGCATGAAGAGGCCACCCTGCTCTCCATTCTCGTGGATATGAAAATGGATATTCATACATTAGAGCAGATTTTTCATAGTGATTTTTGTCCAAGAAATTTGAAAGAAGATGAATCGTCAGGAAAAAGGTCTTCCGCTAATCTGTGATGAAATAGTGGGTGCCCTAGACCCAACTATGTTTTACTTTTGATTACCATATCATGTATACAGTTAGTTATACATGATGTCATCTTACGATTATAGTGTAGACTTTTCTGCATCCATTATTGAAATGGTAATGTCCAAAGATTAATTATAGTATCAAAAGGTTATAGAATCTCCTGGGATACAATGAGAACCTCAAGATACTATGTCATTAATTTTAAATGTAGGTTTTATAGTCCAGATACATCTTATGGATCAGAAACAATATATATATGACTATCAGGTGCTGGGTGATCATAAGCATTGAGACTTCTTCTCAAGAAGTTTTCACTTGGTGATCTCTAGAAGTGAGATCATGAGGATAGACCCGCTAATAGGAACACCACTTGTTTAGGGTGTCATTGTTCATTCCTATCTATGGACATGTGTATTGGTCTCCTGACTTGAGATCATTACCAATGTGTATCATTTGATTGTGTACTTTGATGCAAGGAAAAAACCATGGTATTAAAATTTTGGCGAGGTAGCTTGTGTTGGGTGCATCGTTGGTGGAATGACAGTGGTTGAATGGAGAAGAAAGGATTTGTCACTTCCAAGTGAAGGAAGTTATATATCTCATGCCTTGTTGATTGGGATGGTGCTACCTTCATAAGTCTTTGTCCAAAATAGTTGAAAGGTAAATCCATCCTAATAGATCAAAAAATAATAAAGAAAAGAAAGTATGATGACACAAGTGTGCATCCTGTTTTGTAACATATTTAATGACAAAGAGATTATAGTACACAGTTAGTGTTCATAGGTTGGTAGTTGTTTCTATGATTATACTTATCTATTTAGGGGCCTTGATGGGTTGCTAGAATCCGCTCTTGGTCTGTAGATTTATTCACTACTATCGAGATAAGGGCATACAGGGTCACACATAATAAAGTATTCAAGAATCCTCCCTATTCAACTGAATAGATATATGGACATGGTGGGCCCCACCAAGGGGTCCGAGTGTTGTCCAAGTTTTCGATCATCAAAATAATTAAATAAATTCTTTATTATTCAAGTTATGAATAACTATGATTGAATTTATTTAAAGTATTTACAAGTTAAGTAAATACTATAAAATATTAATCAAACGAATATTATTTTAATATCCAAGGTTTGTTTAATATTAATCGGGAAAGCGAGTCGAGTTAAATGGATCAGTTTTATCACGTAATATATTTTATATATATTAGCGGTATGTGATAAAATAATAAATAATGTTAATGCAGTTTAGTTCTATAAAATTATTTATTTAGTGGATGTTGAAATAAATGGGCATCTGGGAACCCAACCATGTATTTAGCAGTACCACTATAAATAGAGGTAAGGCTCTCTCTCTCTATGGAACTATTCATTCATTTTATAAAATGAAAAAGGAGAGCCTCTCTCTCCACCCTCTTCCTAGAGAAATAATTCATTGATCCAAGAACTATGATCAAGATCTTCCTTATGCATCAAAGGTATCTCTATGTGGTAATCATCAAGACGTAGAAGGCATCATTAGATCACTGTGCTAGCACCCGTAACTCAATGATCAGAGGTCACATAAATTTTAGAAGTGTATGGGGATTATCTAGAGGGATCATGTTATGGATCCTTCAAGCAACGATCACCGGCGACGAGTTGTAGTCGACTGTGACTTCAAATCTGAAACGGTTATGTTATTCATTTTAATTTGGTTCTCTGTATAATTTACGCAAGATCCTCGGACCTTACTAGGGCTTGGGTCGTTGGTAAAGACAAGTTCCATTGTCCTGTCGATGAAAAATTCAAAATCCCCAGCCCATCGGTTTCCGTTGTGGGCCCCAGAACTTTTCAGTGGTAATAAAGCAATTGTGTAGATTTTCTGAACAAAATAAAAATCATTTTAATAAAATTAATTAGAGGGTTTGGAGTCAGTCATAATGGTTCAAACCGCACGTCAATCCAATGTCAAATGATTGAGTTATGGTCATTTTAAATTTTCGAATTGGATCTATTTTGCAGTTTGATCTCAGGTATTAAAATTTTTCAATCATTTATGATCTTTGGTATTATTTTGGTTTTGCCTAAAATCCAAAAAAGGATGATAATTATTATTATTAAATAATAATAATTATCATTATAAAATATTAAAAATAATAATTGTTTTATAATAATAATAATTATTATTATTATTATTTTATTATTATTATAATTATTAGTATAATAATTATTATTATTATCAAAGGAAAATATGTAGCCTTTAGAAAATTTGTCTGTGGAAAAACACACAAAATAAATAAATGGAGGGGGGACTTTACTTATAAAAAAATTAAAAAAATTAAAAAAAAGGGACAAAACTTTTAAATTGAAGTGAATAAAAAAATAAAATTTGAAACGGTGGTCTGTGCGGACCCCCGGGTCGTCTCCAACCTCCCACCCAAGAGGCTACTGACCTCCCTCCTGGTCGTCACGGTCGCGCAGCCCGCAACAGCCAACTGCCTAAGCCGCACAACCCAGCTCCCACTTGGCGCCGACCTCCCTCTCCCCACAGCAGCCTCTCCTCCATGCAATACCGATACATCTCGGCACCAGCCATGCCTCCTCATCGCGCTGGAACCTCTCTCCAGCGAAGCCCCAACCTCCTTCGCTCCCTTCCAGCCAGATCTGGCTCTTCCGTGCCAACCAAAGCAAGGACCAACCACCAGACAGCGCTGGCAGCCTCACTCTATGTTGGATAGAAATTGGTCGACTTAGGCCTCGCTGACATCCTCACATCCACACCGCGCCACCTCTTGGGGGTTTCTTCCCCACCTACAGAAGCTGGCCACCACCGCTATACATGGCCTCTGCGCTGGCCCTCTCGCGAGCCCACCACCATTCGACCTCCCGCCAACTCGCCTGGAAGTCGACCCGCACTGAGCGCCACCGCATGCACGCCTCACGAACACCCCGTCCAGATCCCATCCACCCTCAGCTCACATCGCCATCCCGCCTTCCCTGGAGTCGTCGCCTCCTACGCTTATGCCGGATGTAGAACACCGCCATCCTGGTCGCCAGCCACCTGCCATGTACCTCACACACCCCAAGTCTCCTCCAGCCTCCTTCAGCATACTACACCAGCGATTCTGGTTTCCTCCTGTGCCAACGAGGCTACCGCCCTAATCCTCGCAGTCAGCGACTCCGCTGCGGCATGCCTACTCAGCTCCTCTCGACGGACCGAGCCACACTGGACAGACCCGACTGGAACCGCTTCCTAGACACCATCCTGAGCTCGGATGTCCTCACATCACTCTGTCCTTGTAGCCACACCTCCTTCGAGCTGCAGTTCTGGCACCAGCCCCGTCGGATTCTGTCTACACCGGGGAGGTACCTGTTTTTGCCAGTAAGTTTTTTCACAGGGCAAAATTGACCCCTAAACAGTTCCAGTGGATCTTCTTAACCCGGAATAGGTTTAAACGGATCGTTCTGGCCCATTTTGGCCCTTTCACAGCCTAATATGGCCTTGCACGGGTTTGGCCCGACTTGCATAGGCCCTACAGTGGTGTTTCGAAGACCGACAATTTAAATTAATCAAGATTAATTAATTTTATTTTATTATCTAATTTAAATTAATTAAAATTAATTTTGATTAATTATTTTAATACCAAGGAAAATAAATTAATTTAATTTTTTAATTAAATTAAAATAATTAATTATTTTAATTTTGACATAAAATTAAATTAATTATGGGAGTGATAAATAATTAAATTATTTGAATTTATTAATTAATTTAATTTAATTAAATAACCCTCATATTTATTTAATGCAATTTAATTTTATGTCGCATTATTTTACCTGCATACTGGTCTTGAGTACCGACCCATGTATGTTTTCCTTTATTTAATTAATTATTTAACCGTGTGTGATTTTTATAATTAATTAAATAGATGGTTTGTGCATTGTCTATCTTTTTGGTTAAAATGTATAAGGGCCTTCACGCCCAATTTACCTAATGTACATTCACATCCCTAGTCCCCCCACATGTGTGTGAGTACCTTTGTAGTTCAGACAAAGATACTATACGGTGTCGATCCCGCGGAGATGAGGCGGTACTCCAAGACGTGACGTGGATCCCGGCAAGATGAGGCAGTGCTCTGAGACATGACGTGGACCCCACCAATACAATGAGGTACTCCAAGATGTGACGTGGACCCCACCAAGATGAAGCAATACTTCAAAAGCGAAGCGAACATACAAGATGGGGGAAAGCTGCATTATGAGTCAAGCTTTGACTCAGGTATGATGCCCTTAGGTCATTTAGATGCTCAATACCAGTCAGGTAATAGTTTACCTTTATGCATTTATTTATTATTTTATGCATTTTAAAAACAGTGGGAAAATACATAAAGTAATAAATAAAAAAATACATAAAGAAGAGACATAAGTTTTTCTATTAATGTTCAGTTGTGAGTGCAATAACATAGATGAACAAGATTAATAGAAATTGATTACATTCATTGAGAGAAAAACACAAAACCCTAATATTAAGTCATTAAGGCCTTCCATCATTCAAGTTTGGACAAAACCGGGTGTTCGGGGTACCAGTCATGCCATAGCTAAGGGTGCCTCTTACTAATGGGGAGTTCTTATTAGGGTGGTGGGTTGACTTAACTAAAATTGCAGAAAAGAAATAGACATAGCTAACTTGTTGTAATTTTATAGGAAAGTGTTGAGTAAATCAAGTAATGATTTTAGAATTTGAGACTTCACTCAACAAATAAAGGAACCGCGAGTTAATGCAATTGGCCAGTCAAAATCTTACCTTGAACCCTCTGAGTAGTGGTGTATCCATAGCTTGTAGACTATAAGCAAGGTTCATGGATCCTTTCCACTAGAATACTCAAACGATATAGTATTTCGATTCTAGTATAGATGGTTCCTAGAATTCGATAAATTAGTGGGAGACATTTAATGATTTAATTAATTGGTAATGTCACATCTGGTAATCACATAAAAAGTACTAATCTGCTAAAGTTTATTTGTAGATAATGGAAAGTAATACAACAAGTAAAAGCTTCAATAAATATTGGACAAAATTAACATCCAAATTAGCACGAATTTCAAATATAGTACAGACACTTACGCATAATATTACTATATCAGAAATTCAAGGTGCTTGTGTCACAATCTGTTAAGCCACCTCAGAAAGTGAGAGTGTAAAATTGTTTATAGGAGACTCATGAATTAAGCATATGGTGGTTCTATCATTATTTTATCATCAAAGTATGATGTTAGTTGTCGTCACTTCATCACGACATGGATGATATTACAAGTAGTCTCATCTCTAAAAAGTTTCCAAGGAGAAAGCTAAGTAATATTTGAATGTGATGATTCCACTCACTTTGTATAAAGTGAAAGAAATTTCATAATCATTCATGGCATCCCATTATTATGCCTTTTACACCCAATTACTCTATTTTAATTTAAAGGATACAAACAAACGGTATAGAGTAAGTGCTTCATTACCTTTAAGGTTACATTCGTCAAGTAATAAGAATATTAAAGATAGCACCATCTTTTGTTCTTATGGAGAATAAATTGAAAGACAAGGTGAAAAGGCCTATGGAAAGTTATGCAAAAGGAACATTCATCATGACTTTCAATGAAAAGTGGTTGGTTATTTAATAGGAGGTTATTTTCATCACATATTGAAATAAATTTATGGAGTTTAAAAATGCAATGAACTGAAATACTAGAAGAAAGTACCTGTTTCTCGTTTAGGTATATTCATAAATATAAATTAATGTTTCTAACATACTTCTTGGGTATTGAATAAAATATTCCAATAACATATGTGTACTTAAATATAGTAACCAAGTAAGTATAAGAACATTATAAGAATTAAAGTTTCTTCTCCAAGTTGCCGAGAAAGGGTGATTCATATGTTATCAGTGAGAATCACATAACTTCTTATTTCCAAGTGAATGATTTTAGTTGAACAAGTTGTTAAGTATAAACAAAACATTTACCTCACATGACCTTTTAGTCATAATGAGACATTATTCCAAGTTCAAAAATAATTTTTTGTGGTGTAACATACTCAACGAATAGTTCAGACATACTTGAATCAATAGGCAATACATGATGAATATAAAAAAATGTAAGACCTATCCAGTTGTGGAAAGATAATTCTTTATCAAGTAAAACTAAAAGTGGATGTCAAGAATATACCCAGTATGGTATTTAGGCTCAGCATAGAAAAACACATTTGGTATTATTTACATTTTTAGTTTATAAAGATAAACCTATAGAAATATAGGTATGCCACAAATATTTCGGGGTTAGTTCAACAAGAGAGTGTGAACTATTATGAGGGATAGCTAGTGGTAAAGATACTTCATAAGATTCTTTTAAGTTATTGTAATGGTGAATTATATTCATGTCTAGAAGATATGATATTGCTTCAGATCAGAATTCCAAAGAATATATTGACCAAACATTCATCGATCATGACAATGTAGTGTGGAGTAATTCCTAAATTCACATTACCCTATTTACATCATGACATTGATGTTCATAAGGAGGATTGATGAAGAGTCTTACATATTAACATTTATCAACAAAATTTAGCATGGAAAAATTCATAAAGGCTCATTTTATACATCAGAGTTATGATGTATGAAGTATCAATGTTGCAAGTTGTAGAAACTTCCATTATATTTCATGACATGCTTTACAAATAATGGTGAAATCTCGTAACCAATATGCCAACTAATAAATGACAAATGGATATCATCGAGTCATAGTGTGATGAAAATCCATTATTTCATAGATCATGTGTTAGGATGCAAAGAGTTTGTTAAGATATAAACAAACACGCATCAAGCTAAACACATGGTGCATCTAAGTAAATATCCTAAAAGTTTCTTATGATATTACATAAATAAAAAATATAGAAAAATGGTAGTCAAGTAATAGACTAAATTTCTATATAAGGGTGAATATATATATTATAGAGAGTTAGAGAAAGATTGACTTGGGTTTAGTCAATGCTCGAGATGCACAAATAGTTGGCATAGGAACAAGTTCCATAAGTGCTTGTGGAACAAGTATCTTCCAAAGACACATACTATGTAGGAAGGATAAAACCATTGTGATGGTTTTAAGTTCACTGTGGCCGGTGATACATTATTAATAGAGAATAATAATTCCTACAAGTAAGCAGTGTATGGAATTTATCTAAGATTGACAACATCAACTAAAAATCATTAATGGATTACATGTATCAAAATTCAAAGTAGCTGATAAACCGAATACTGAGGTGGGTATTAAAATGATTTGATACATGGTTGGTACAGGAATGGTACCAATAAGGATAGATTGGTTAAACCAAGTTGGTATTCCTAAATCCATTAGAATTTTACTTGTCATAGCCAAACTTCTAAGATAATTAAATTGTCCATTGGATGTCAAAATAAACTTTCATGGAAGGTGTCTATACGATGCAACCAGAAAGGGATGATGACACCATTGACTACCAATGAAGGATACAAGTTACTAAAATCCATTCTAGGATTCAAGTAAGAAACAAGATCTTAGAGAATTCATTTCAAATGAATCTTTTCTTTGTGTATACCAAAGGTTAGTGTGAGAACCAATGTTTTCCAAGAGAAATATGTTTGGAAACAAATGAAAAACAGATATTGGTCTTACAGTTAGTTACGAACAAGATGAAAGTAATTCTCTATTGGTTAACTTAAATTAGAAACCTATGTTCTAGGGAACAAGATCTACTGAGGTAGATCTAATGGTTTCTTAGACCCAGTCAATCATACATAAAGTGAAATTGTATTGAAAAAAACAAGTTGGAACAATTCAAGTCCAGAATTTTTTTCAATGTCACATGGATTAATATCTTTAGGTTGACATGTTTGGAACATGGTAAGAGATTAAAGTTTTGAAATGACTTCCATACACTTCAGTGATGGATCAATCATGTATGCCATAATATGAAAAATAATTGATATTTCTAGAATATACTTTATAGTAGGGAGATATAAGTTATATCCAGGATCATTTCAAGTTAAGCAGTCATAACTATCATCTTGTACTTCAAAAGGTACAAATGATATGTACCTGGTATATGAAGAAAAAGGTATACTAGTTATGGCGGGACACAAACTAGTAATCCTAAGATCAATTTTATCTAGTATCACAGTAAGGCAAAGGCGATGATCCAGTCAAGCTCATAAAATCTATTGGTATCCATACCTACAAATAATGAGTACATTGTAGCTTCTAAGGCAGCTAAGAAGTAGTTAAATGAAATGATTTGTTCTAGTTCTTATAATTGCACCTAGTGAGAAAAGTATTATCATAATATAAATTATGACATTCTTACTATCCAAGTTTTTAATTTATAACAATGGAAAAAAGTGATATACTCAGGGATACCTTATCTTGATAAGTTTTACTCAAGGAGATGAGGTCACATATAGCATATATGCCACATGACTAAAATGTGGTAGGGCCAACAGTTAAATTCATTACTCAGCAGAAGCATGATCTTTATCCAGTGAGTAGCTAAAAAGTTTGGTTGAAAAGTTGTCTCTAGTACAAGTGCGAGTGTTGAAATAGTGGGTTCCCTAGACCTAACTATGTCATAATTTTGATTACCATATCATGTATACAGTTAGTTATACATGATGTCATATTACAATTACAATGTAGACTTTTGTGTCCATTATTAAAATAGTAATATCCAAAGATTAATTTTTGTATCAAAAGGTTATAACAGATCTCAGGCTATAATGAGAACCTTGAGATACTATGACATTAATATTAAATATGTTTTATATAGTCTAGATACAACTTAATGATCGAACGTAGTATATTTATGACTATCAGGTGTTGGAGGCTCATAAGCATTGAGTCTTCTTCTCATGAAGTTCACACTTGGTGATCTCTAGTAGTGAGATCAGAAGGAAAGACTTTCCAATAGGAACACCATATGTTTTGGGTGTCATTGGTCATTCCTATCTATGGACATGTGTATTGGTCTCCTGACTTGAAACCATTACCAATGTGTACCATTTTATTGCGTACTTTTATGCAAGGAAAAAACCGTGGTATTGAAATTATGGTGAGGTATCTTGTGTTGGGCGTGTCATTGGTGGTATAAAATTGGTTGAATGGTCAAGAAAGAATTTGTTGCTTCCAAGTGAAGGAAGTTATATATCCCAGGCCTGATTGATCAGGATGGTGCTACCATCATAAGTCTTTTTCCAAAGTAGTCGAAAGGAAAATCCATCTGAATAGATCAAAAAATAATAAATCAAAGAAAGGGTGATGACACAAGTGTGCGTTTTTCTTTATGAGATATTTAATGACAAAGATATTATAGTACACAGTCAGTGTTTGTAGGTTGGTAGTCATTTCTATGACTATCCTTATCACTTTAGGAGCCTTGATGGGTTACTAGACTTCGCTCTTAGTATGTATATTTATTCACTATTATCGAGATAAAGTCATAGAGGGTCACACAGAATAGAGTATTCAAGAATCCACCCTATTTAGTTGAATAGGTATATGGACATGGTGGACCCCACTATGGGGTCCGAGTGTTGTCCAAGTTTTTGATCACCAAAAGAATTAAATAAATTCATTATTATTCAAGTAATGAATAATTGGGATTGAATTTATTCAAAGTATTTACAAGTTAAGTAAATATGATAAAATATTAATCGAACGAATATTATTTTAATATTCAATGTTCATCTAATATTAAGTGGGTTAGCGAGTCGAGTTAAATAGCTCATTTTATCACATAATATTATATATATATATATATATATTAAAGTTATGTGATAAAATAATAAATAATATTGACACAGTTTAGTTTTTCAGAATTCTTTATTTAGTGGACGTTGAAATAAATGAGGGCCAGGGAACCCAACTGGGTATTTGGAAACACCAATATAAATAGTGGTAAGGATCTCTCTCTATTGAACTATTTGTACATTTCATGGAATGAAAAATGAGAGCGTCTCTCTCCTACCGCTTCCTAGAGAGAGAATATATTGATCCAAGAACTAGGATCAAGATCTTCCTCAAGCATCGAAGGTATCTCGATATGGTGGTCATCAGGACATCGAAGGCATCACCAGATCATAACGCTAGCACCCAAAACTCGAATATCGGTGCTCTTGTGGATTTTAGAAGCGTGTGTGGATGATCTAGAGGGATCCTGCTATGGATCCTTCAAGAGACAATCATCAGTGACGAGTTGTAGTCGACCGCGACTTCAAATCTAAAATGGTTGTGTTATTCATTTTAATTTTGTTCTTTGTATAATTCATGTGAGATCCTTGGACCTTAACAGGGCTTGGATGGTCGGTGATGACAAGTTTTGTCATCCCGTCAATGAAAAATTCAAAATCCCCAGCCCACCATCTTCCATTGTGGGCCCCGAAACCTTTCAATTCGTTCGAAATTGTGTCGCTTATAATTAATGGTAATTAGTATAAATTATCTATAATTACTGGTAATTAGTGGTAATTAGTATAAATTATTATAAATTAGTATATATTAATATAAATTTTGAAATGAGTATAACAAATAACTATGAAATAATAGAAATTATTATAAATTTCTTGAAAAGTGAATTTAAATTTCTTCTCTTTTTTAGATAGTTTTTGTCTAGTATAAAATTATTCAAAAAAATTATTATTTTATATTTTTTAGATAAATATAGAACAAGGAAGTTGGAAACAGTCTTTATTATATGGACATGCTTGGATAAATCAGTACATAAATCCAAATAATTCTAGTTTAAATATTGTATATATTGACGGTGTTGAAACTTTCTTATCATTTACATCATCAAAACTATAATTTGTTTCAGAAGGTAAAATTAAATTTCCTTGTAAAAAATGTGCTCTGAAGATGTTTGACACATTTGACAACATTGGAGGCCATCTATTGCGTTTTAGTTTTCAACCATATTATGTTTTTGGAATCAACATGGTGAACGCAGTTCCAGAGAAGATACTAATAATTTTGTTCCAAATCCATCATGGTTTAAAAATTTAGTACATGATGTGGCAGGTCCATCTTTTCAAAAAACTAAAAGTTAGGATGATATTGATTTAACACTTGAGTTAGAACCATCTCAATTTTATGAGGTTTTGAGTTCTGTTAAGGAAGCCTTATATCCTGGATGCAAGATAAGAAAATTTTAAGCTGTTGATAAATGAATGACTATTAAATCATATAATGGAATTTCAAATAGCAATTTTGATCAGATATTCTCTTTGGTTAAAACATTGTTACCTAAAGGAAATGTGTTTCCTATAACTTTCTATGAGAGTAAGAGGTTGGTTCATAATCTGGGTCTTTGTTATGAGAATATTAATGCATGTTCAAATGATTAAATTTTATAATGCATACACGTGAATATGAGGAATCAAAAAAACAATGAATAGTGGTGTTTTCTTGAGAGGATCTCATCATAGAGAAATTAAAGTTGACTTGTATTACATACAGAAAGAAATTATTGAATACGTGTTATTTGGGATAGAATTACATAATGATGTTTAAATATCAGTGGTTGGATACAAAGGGAGGTTTGCATGTTCATCCAACTCATGGAATCATTGATATTAAATGTAAAATTATGCTTGCAGTAAATGAACCATTTTTATTGGCTCATCAGGCACATCAAATTTATTATTCTTATTACTATGATACTTTAAAAGAGTTGGGTGATTTGTGGAGCATAATAAAAATTAAATCACAAGAAAATCAATTTACTCAAAGTGAATGTGGTTCTGCTGAAGTGTAATAACCCAATATTTTATGATAAGTATTCATTTTAATTTATTTGATGTAATGTGTTTTATGCTACAACAAGATTATCTTGTGCTATATGCAACACCGTATTATCTTGCAGTAAATGCAACACTATTCTTAGATTGTGTTACACACAATTTCAAGTTCGTTTGATAATAGTCATTCTACGCAACATTGAGTGTATATATATATATTCAATGTATAAATGAAATATGGTTGTATTCTGTTATATGAAAAAACAAAGGAGTCTTCACAACACGCAACCCTAACTTGGCTTTCATTACACGCAATCGCGACCTTCCTCGATAGCGTGTGTTGTACGAAATACCGAGTTTTACTAAACAACGGTATATTATTATAATATTATTATGAACTAGCTGTTATGAATAGTATTAACTAAATTTTGAATTTTACAACATTATTATTCATCTTACACATTTTCTAGAACATGGTATAAGAACAAAATAAATTTTTTGGGTAAAATAAGTATTTTTCAAAAAATGCAGTTTTGCCGCCTTTTGATGGCGCACCCACTTTAAATCTAGTTGTTGACATGTTTATAAGTTAAATTTGACAAAATAAAATTCTTCTTTTAAATCAGGATATAAAAATTTACATTGGATAAAGTTTTGATATTTTTCTGATAACTTTCATATTTTAATGAATAGTAAAAACACGCTATATTTTAATTTAAAACAACTTTTTTCATCGTAATAACTTATGTGGTTAAATTATAATATTGAATGGTTTTAAAGTATAAATAGAATATATTTTTACAATTTAATATAATTTATTTCATTATCATTGAATTTACATTGAATTTGTAGGTTAAATCAATTCAATCTTTTGCAATGTTTTAATCAAAAACCCCTTTTCATTCGACAATGGGATTAATTTTAATTTAATTTCTGCAAATTATTTGTATTGAATTTGAAAAAATGGATTCCATATTTGGAATCATTGGGTCCAAATTATGTTAATAGGCTACTTTTTATTTTTGGGAATTATGAATAGTAACTACGGTAAATTTTATTTACCATAGTTAAAGGTAAATCGGGTAATTAAGGGTAAATATAATATTATACAATTACCCTAACACATGAAAAAATTATATTGGATGGCTAAACGTATACCCATATCACATAAGGGTCAGATTAGATTTATTTTATGGACTTTTGACCATGAAAATAATTTAATTATTATTAAAACCAAAGAAAGTGACAACATGTCACTCTCTTAAATCTTATAAGTATAATAATTGTAATTTAGTGATAAACATCATAAAACTTCAAACATGAATAGTCTCCATAAAGATAATAAAATTATCTACATCATGATAATTTATTTAGAATTTTTAGAGATTAAATAATTATCATTAATGGTGATACATTAATGATGCAGAAATTATTTATTAAGTAAAAAATCAGTAATATAGTTTTTATTGAAATAATAATACCCATTAAAAGGCCCAAAAACCTGACCAAAACTTATTGTTAGTGTATATATACACCTTAATCATCCAATGACCTAATATATAACCGTTTGTATTCTTATAAAAGTGATTATGACACTTATATTATTTTATTTTAAATGATGCCAAAGTTGTCACCTTCATAATTTAATAAATATAACAATTTAAATATTGTGATTTTAAGATGATAAATTCTAGTAAAAGTATTATTGTGAAATTTAATATATTTATATTCATCATAGGATTTTATTTTTAATTTTTATGAAACAAAGAATTATATTAAATAATTATACAAAAATGTTGTACTAATTATTTTATTAAGAGAAAAACCAAATAAATGGTTTTAAAAATAATAAAATAAATATTATATGAACTATTTAATGTTCTACACTAATTTTCTAGACACATATGACCTTTTATTAATCTATTTAATCTTTTATTTTGAACATATCTTCTGTATATAGTTTATTTAAATTCAAATAAATGAATAGTGCCAAAACTGACACTATTGTTATTTTATAAAAATAACATATTATAAAAATGTTTAAAAATCACAAAAATATATAAAAATTATAAATTTAAATTTATATGGTATAAAATGTTATAAAGTATCCAATTATGGACAATTCACAACAAATAAGTAATTATTTGTTATAATTTAAAATTTAGAATGTTATTACCACAAATAAAATAAAATTGATTAAGGATAAATCAAGTTGATAATGTTTAAAATAATATCATAACATGTCTAAATTTTATTTTTTGATGATATTACATCCCTATATCATCTAATATTCTAATATGAGTCATTTTTGGAGGTTTTTAAGTGGGTTTAGATTTATTATAAATTAATATTTTTAAGATTTTCAAAGGTGACCCTCCCCTCCTTTATAAAAGGGAACCTCCTCCCTCTCTTCCTCACACCAATTTGAGCCTTAAATCTCGTCCAAACCCTGCCAAATTATCTTCTCCACTTCCCTAGAAACATACTAGAGTTCCTGGCCTTATTCAAAGACCAATTTTAGTGCCCTAAGAGGAGGTCTCAAAGTGGCGCTTCAAAGAAGAGGTAATGTTCGTTACCGATTCTTTCAACTTTATTTCTTCTTCCACTTCTTCCTATTTAGTTTTTTCATTATGAAGTAATAACATCAGTATCACTCATATAATTATATTTTATTATAAGTATGAAACAACCATATTTCACCATTTATCCATCCTACGGAAAATGAAATCACCGCGCGTGCGTACGTACGGAACACCGTCTCCACGCCGTGGTGTAATCTATTTTCCACCACCACCTTACTTGGATGAGTATAATGGTGTAAATAATGACTATATATGATTATTTTAAAGTGATATTAATTCTTCAATATTATAAATACACTTAAATACAATTCCACGATCATGGTAATGATATCATCGCTCGTGCGTACGTACAGACTACCGTCTCCACGACGCGATGAGATTCATTCTCAATGATTAACCATTCATGAATGATTATAAAGTATATATAATAACTAATCATGAAATATATGACATAATAATGATACTGTATTTATGTATATATATATATATGTATGTCATCTACTTAATTCCATTCAATTCAATAAGGAAACGAAAACAGCGTTCATGCGTACGTACGGCCTACCGTCTCCATGAACGGTGTATTTCTTTCCATTTATAGATCTGTTATATATATGTATATTATGAATATATATTATATATAAATCATGTTTTACATTTTGGATGTAAGTAACCATTATCTAATTAATCATATGAATAATTACAAGTTAACACACGAATGACAAATGAAATGATTTTACCCAAAACGCTACTTTAACATTAATTTACAAAAGAATGGGTAATATAAAGTCATAAGTGAACCATATATGATATTATAACAATGAATATGATTTTTTAATAAGTCAATGACATTATTTAAATCATTATACAGGAGGTTCAGATCCATATGAAGCATATCGTACCTAAGGTAAGAGATAATTATTCCAATCTCATTCTTATCTGAGATTGTTTACTCATAAGTATTTACTGGGGGTTGTGTTTATTATCCATGTCCATATGCTCTCAAAATGTTTTCATAAAATGTTTACTTTACTTCCATGTATTTTTAAGACATTTTTACCCTTTTCTTACTTTTACCACATCGTATGGAATGAATCTTTCTTTTGTTTACCATATGAGGTACTTTTTGACTTTTCTGACAAAAGTACGAGGAAATTGTTATTTTTTTTACTTATATGGCGTGAATGGATTTTTACGGTTTCATAATACCTCATTTTCATGAAGCTTCCTCTACAAGATTTTATGATTATTTTCAACAAAATTCTTTCCTTTTAAAATTGAATGGCATTTTGTGAAAAGAAAATGATTTTGAAGAAGAAAGGATATTTTCATCAAGAATTCATTTCAAGTGTTTTATCAAAACCATTTTCCATCTAAGATGAAATTATTTCATATGTGTATGTTTCAAGTATAATGTCTCTATGATTTACATGCTTTCACTTTTCTTATGATGAAATATCCATTTATTTTATATGGATTATGTGATGATGATATGATGTTTATGAAACCCATTTTATTCTTTGGGTTATGATGAATGTTTTAAGTTTATGTTGTGGCACAAGTAAGAATGATTTTGTTATGAGATGGGTGGGACCTATATCTCCCTCCAATTCATTGGGTAAAGATTTATATCTCATGAGATAGACATGGATGGAATGGTAAGTTAATCTGGTTCAGTGTTACAGGACTGAAACGAGGAGTGAACTCGATTCAGAAAGGTACTTTGTCCACTAAGATGGTCATGGAAGTAATGCCTTGGATACTATGGAAATCATTACATGTGCTTAATGGATGCCATAATTACATGCTTTATTCCCATTCTATTTTATCATGATTTATGATCCATTATGATCTATGAATTACATACTTCTATGTTTTATTTCATTGCTCAAGATTTTTATGTTTAAATATTATGTTCATGTTTTTAAGTTCAAATGTATATGGTTTGTTTTATTTTCTCCATGCTTACCCTTACTGAGAATTTGAGCTCACCCTTTTTATGTTTCTTTTCCACCAGGATTAGAAGAAAGTTTTTAGGTAAGGAAACAAAAAGGGGAGGATCGTTATGGGAGATGTTGAAGATCTTTCAACATGATTAGAAGTTTATATTCCAAGTTTCCAAAGACACTAAACTATTACGGTCTTTGTGTGTCTGTTTTTGTTATGTATTAGATATTCCGCAAAAGTAATGTAATGTCCATGAATGTCAAGCTTCAGGTCTCTACAGTTGGTATCAGAGGAAAGGTTTAGTCAACCTTTGGAAACTAGGATGTGAAAACGTTAGTGAGATCCCTAGAGATATTTCTAAGGTATGTCTAGGGATATCCCTAAGGATAAGTATACGTATAGGATATAGTCCTTGAACTATGGTAACGATCATAGATTTTAACCTAAGATGTTAGATATTGAGGGTACTCCCCCTTTACTATGTTTTTTCCCTAGCATGATTTTTTCCACTCACACTATTCTTTTTGGGTTTTAGAAAATGGCTGGAAACAGGAAGATTCACGATAATGGAGTATATGACGGAAAATGGAATGATATTCTTCATGAGCAACCAAATGAAATGGGATTTGGAAGTCCAAACATCGTTATTAGGCCTAATCAGCAATCTCATAATATGATCAATAATCTCAACTTTGGTAAGTTTCCCGACTCAGATAATAAGAGAAAGATGGAGTTTCATGATGATCATAGAGGAAAGAAAGTTCAATTTCCCTCATGTAAATCATGTGGGAAGAGGCATCAGGGAGATTGTTTCAAAGGAACTGGAAGATGATTTGGGTGTGGAAAATAAGGACACAAATCCAGTAAGTGCAAAGGAAAAGGTTCAGTTAACACCATGGACAAGGATAATGGTATTTCTATGGCATCAACAATGATTAGATGGTTTAAATGCGGAATGTATGGGCATTATGCAAACCAATTCCCTAAGGGAAAATCTCATGAAGAGAATCAGCATGGTCATACGGGTAGTATTTATGTGGATGATGATGAAGAGACTACAAATGAAATATGAGATGAAATAAATGATAAAGCTCAGTTAGTGGTTTAAGAAGTTAGTGTAATGATTTTATTTTTATAAAGAATAATGTATGGTACTATGGAATAAAGAATCATCTAAGGATTGTTACACTATTGTTTTTCCTAATGTATATGAAAGTATATGTGGAATGGTACCGGTAACCATGGAAGGTTATTCATATATTTTGGGAAAGTAGATGATATGCGTATAATGAGGGGATAAGAAGATAATGAGATGTTTGATTGTATTCATGAGCTCATGACTGATATAAGGACTAAGTGATATTATGGTTTGATTATATAGATTTTTTGGGATTTTGGTACGTGGAAAGAGTTACCTTTTGACAGTATTCATGTTTTCACTAAGGTTCTATGGTAATTTATGTTTCAAGAGAATATATAACTAAGGTATTCATGTGTTTGGAATGCAACCAATAAGATATATATTATGATATATGTGGGATAAATGCTTGTATTCACATTCTTGGTAGATAACCTTTCTAGTAATTGTTTTCTTTATACTATGAGCTTGGACCGAAGTATTTTAGATAAGACTAAAGATTGGAATGGATTATGTTGTACATAAGTTAGTATTATTTCAGGATAGAACTTTTTTTCGATATTATTGATGGGATGTTATAGTAATGTAGTTTTAGAAAAAGGACAACTTGCAGGACGTGCGACAGCCCATCGCGTCGGACAAGACTGTGGAAATCGAACCCACAACCGAAGTGTGACAGGCCTTTATCACCTACCACTGGCCTACAGGAAGTCCCTGGTTAGTAGAAACTAGTTTTATTTTATTAAGCGGTATGATATATGAAGTATAAGTTCATTTTTGGAACCATATATGATTAATCTAACCATAAGATGGACTTATAACTTTTGCTAACATTTTGTTTGAAACAGATGGAATGACCCATCATTCTATCACATGATCTTCTAAAACTTCACGAATAACAAATTTAACTTCATTTCTTTAAGAGATGAAGTGGAAATTGTTCAAAGAATGAACAATAGTTAGATTGTACCAAAATCAAGCAAGTATTTCTTCTAATTCAAATTCTTCAACTTTTGGGAAATGATCTTGAAAACCAAAAATGTTACCCTAGTGCCCTTATATCCGATGAATCATATGGTACCTTAGATCATCACAAATATATGGCTTTGTGATTGTTGGATCTTTCATAGTCATGTTCTCTACCACTCTCCATCAGAACATGATGGTTAGATTTCTCTTCCATATCCATATTTTCACCTATGTTCTCCTACATGGAAACCCAGTGATGAGTTAATTTGGGTAACCATTACGTTTCATACTTTAGTTTTGAAAGTTAAGTTTTGGTATTTCATTTTATGATGTGGCTTTTAATTAAAGAAACTTTCAAGTAGAAAACCATGCATAACCCCGACGAATTTCGAGGGCGAAATTCATTTTAAGGGGGGTAGAATGTAACAACCTAATATTTTATGATAAGTATTATTTTTAATTTATTTGATGTCCTGTGTTTTATGCTACAAAAAGATTATCTTATGTTATACGCAACACCATATTATCTTGCATTATACGTAACACTATTCTTAGATTGTGTTACACACAATTTCAAGTTCATTTGATAATAGTCATTCTACGCAACATTGAGTGTATATATATATATATATATTCAATGTATAAATGAAATATGGTTGGATTCTGTTATATGAAACAACAAAGTAGTCTTGCACAACATGCAACCCTAACTTGGCTTTCATTACACACAATCACGACCTTCCTCGATAGCGTGTGTTGTACGCAATACCGAGTTTTACTAAACAACGGTATATTATTATAATATTATTATTAACTAGATGTTATGAATAGTATTAACTAAATTTTTAATTTGATAAAATTATTATTAATCTTACACATTTTCTAGAACATGGTATAAGAACAAAATAAAATTTTCAGGTAAAATAAGTATTTTCAAAAAATGCAGTTTTGCCGCCTTTTGATGGCGCACCCACTTCAAATCTAGTTGTTGACATGTTTATAAGTTAAATTTGACAAAATAAAATTATTATTCTGAATCAGGATATACAAATTTACATTGGATAAAGTTTTGATATTTTTCTGATAACTTTCATATTTTAATGAATAGTAAAAACACGCTATATTTTAATTAAAAACAACTTTTTTCATCGTAATAACTTATGTGGTTAAATTATAATATTGAATGGTTTTAAAGTATAAATAGAATATATTTTTACCATTTAATATAATGTATGTCATTATCATTGATTTTACATTGAATTCGTAGGTGAAATCAATTCAATCTTTTGCAATGTTTTAATCAAAAACCCGTTTTCATTCGACAACGGGATTAATTTTAATTTAATTTATGCAACTTATATGTATTGAATTTGAAAAAATGGATTCCATATTTGGAATCAGTGGGTCCAAATTATGTTAATAGGCTACTTTTTATTTTTGGGAATTATGAATAGTAATTATGGTAAATTTTATTTACCATAGTTAAAGGTAAATCAGGTAATTAAGGGTAAATATAATATTATAAAATTACCCTAACACATGAAAAAATTATATTTGATGGCTAAAATTATAACCATATCACCTAAGGGTAGGATTAGATTCATTTTATGGACTTTTGACCATGAAAATAATTTAATTATTATTAAAACCAAAGAAAGTGACAACATGTCACTCTCTTAAATCTTATAAGTATAATAATTGTAATTTAGTGATAAACATCATAAAACTTAGAAAATGAATAGTCTCCAGAAATATAATAAAATTATCTACATCATGATAATTTATTTATAATTTTTAGGGATTAAATAATTGTCATTAATGGTGATACATTAATGATGCAGAAATTATTTATTAAGTGAAAAATCAGTAATATAGTTTTTATTGAAATAATAATACCCATTAAAAGGCCCAAAAACCTGACCAAAACTTATTGGTAGTGTATATATACACCTTAATCATCCAATGACCTAATATATAACCGTTTTTAGTCTTATAAAAGTGATTATGACACTTATATTATTTTATTTTAAATGATTCCAAAGTTGTCACCTTCATAATTTAATAAATATAACAATTTAAATATTGTGATTTTAAGATGATAAATTCGAGTAAAAGAATTATTGTGAAAGTTAATATATTTACCTTCATGATAGGATTTTATTTTTAATTTCTATTCAACATATAATTATATTGAATAATTATACAAAAATGTAGTAGTAATTATTTTATTAAGAGAAAACCCAAATAAATGGTTTTAAAAATAATAAAATAAATATTATATGAACTATTTAATGTTCTCCACTAATTTTATAGACACATATGACCTTTTATGAATCTATTTAAGCTTTTATTTTGAACATAACTTCTGTATATATTTTATTTAAATTCAAATAAATGAATAGTGTCAAAACTGACACTATTGTTATTTTATAAAAATAACATATTATAAAATTGTTTAAAACCACAAAAATATATAAAAATTATAAATTTAAATTTATGTGGTCTAAAATGTTATAAAGTATCCAATTATGGATAATTCACAACAAATAAGTAATTATTTGTTATAATTTAAAATTTAGAATGTTATTACCACAAATAAAATTAAATTGATTAAGTAATGATAAATCAAGTTGATAATGTTTAAAATAATTTCCCAACATGTATAAATTTTATTTGTTGATGATATTACAGCCCTATCTCATATAATATTCGAATATGAGTCTTTTTTGGAGGTTTTTAAGTGGGGTTAGATTTATTATAAATTAATATTTTTAAGATTTCTAAAGGTGCTCCTCCCCTCCCTTATAAAAGGGCACCTCCTACCTCTCTTCCTCACACCAATTTGAGAATTAAACTCGTCCAACCCCAGAAAAATTCTCTTCTACACTTCCCTAGAAACATCCTAGAGGTCCTGGCCTTCTTCAAAGACCAATTTTAGTGCCCTAAGAGGAGGTCTCAAAGAGGCGCTTCAAAGAAGAGGTAATGTTCGTTACCGATTATTTCAACTTTATTTCTTCTTCCACTTCTTCTTATTTAGTTGTTTCATTATTAAGTAATATCATCAGTATAACTCATATAATGATATGTTATTATAAGTATGAAACAACCCTATTTCACCATTTATCCATCCTACAGAAAATGAAATCACCGCGCATGCGTACGTATGGAATACTGTCTCCACGCCGTGGTGTAATCTATTTTCCACCACCACCTTACTTTGATGGGTATAATGGTGTAAATAATGACTATATATGATTATTTTAAAGTGATATTTATTCTTAAATATTATACATACACTTCAATACAATTCTGCGATCATGGGAATGATATCATCGCTCGTGCGTACGTACGGACTACCGTCTCCACGACGCGATGAGATTCATTGTCAATGATTAACCATTGATGAATGATTATAAAGTATATATAATAATTAATCATGAAATATATGACATAATAATGATACTTGATTTATGTATATATATATATGTATGTCATCTACTTAATTCCATTCAATTCAATAAGGAAACGAAAACAGCGTTCATGCGTACGTACGACCTACCGTCTCAATTAACGGTGTATTTCTTTCCATTTATTGATCTATTATATATATGTATATTCTGAATATATATTATATATAAATCATGTTTTACATTTTGGATGTAAGTAACCATTATCTAAGTAATCATATGAATAATTACAAGTTAAAACACGAACGACAAATGAAACGATTTTACCCAAAATGCTACTTTAACATTAATTTACAAAAGAATGGGTAATATAAAGTCATAAGTGAACCATGTATGATATTATAACAATGAATATGATTCTGTAATAAGTCAATGACATTATTTAAATAATTATACAGGAGGTTCGGATCCATACGAAGCATATCAGACCTAAGGTAAGGGATAATTATTCCAATCTCATTCTTATCTGAGATTGTTTACTCGTAAGTATTTACTGTGGGTTATGTTTATTATCCATGTCCATATGATCTCAAAATGTTTTCATAAAATTTTTACTTTACTTCCATGTATGTTTAATACATTTTTACCCTTTTCTTACTTTTACCACATTGTATGGAAGGAATCTTTCTTTTGTTTACCATACGATGTACTTTTTGAATTTTCCGACAAAAGTATGAGGAAATTGTTATTTTTTTTACTTATATGGCGTGAATGGATTTTTACAGTTTCATAATGCCTCATTTTCATGAAGATTCCTCTAAAATATTTTATGATTATTTTCAACAAAATCCTTTCCTTTTAAAATTGAATGGCATTTTGTGAAAAGAAAATGATTTTGAAGAAGAAAGGATATTTTCCTCAAGAATTCATTTCAAGTGTTTTATCAAAACCATTTTCCATATAAGATGAAATTATTTCATATGTGTATGTTTCAAGTATAATGTCTCTATGATGTACATGCTTTCACTTTTCTTATGATGAAATATCCATTTGTTTTATATAGATTATGTGATGATGATATGATGTTTATGAAACCCATTTTATTCTTTGGGTTATGATGAATGTTTTAAGTTTATGTTGTGGCACAAGTAAGAATGATTTCATTATGAGATGGGTGGGACCTATATATCCTTCAAATGAATTGGGTAAAGATTTATATCTCATGAGATAGACATGGATGGAACGGTAAGTTAATTCGGTTCAGTGTTACAGGACTGAAATGAGGAGTGAACTCGATTTAGAAAGGGACTTTGTCCACTAAGATGGTCATGGAAGTAATGCCTTGGCTACTATGGAAATAATTACATGTGCTTAATGGATGCCACAATTACATGCTTTATTCCTATGCTATTTTATCATGATTGATGATCCATTATGATCTATGCCTAACGTACTGCCATGTTTTATGTCATTGCTCAAGATTTTGATGTTTAAATATTATGTTCATGTTTTTAAGTTCAAATGTATATGGTTTGTTTTATTTTCTCCATGCTTACCCTTACTGAGCATTTGAGCTCACCCTTTTTATGTTTCTTTTCCCCCAGGATTAAAAGAAAGGTTTTAGGTAAGGAAACAAAAAGGGGAGGATCGTTATGGGAGATGTTGAAGATCTTTCAACATGATTAGAAGTTTATATTCCAAGTTTCCAAAGACACTAAACTATTACGGTCCTTGTGTGTCTATTTTTGTTATGTATTAGATATTCCGCAAAATTAATGTAATTTCCATGAACGTCAAGCTTCGGGTCTCTACATGAAGTGCAAGGAATTGAAAATTTTCAAGATATTGTTCCAAATTCATATTTTTCAGGAAGAGATGTGAATATCAATGATGACACCCCGCAGTTAAGGGTAGATAGTGACGATGATGTTAATGATGTTACAAATGAATCTGAAATGATAAGCGATGATGAAACTAAAAAACATATAGAAATTGATGATGCTAAGGGGAAATATGAATAAATTGACATCGTTAGATATGAATATGAGGATGTAGATGAATATTGACATGGTTAAATGCTGGTTATAATCATATATAATATATATCTATATATAATATTTGTTTTTAACTATTTGATCACAATAATAATTTCATGTTTTAGATGGACCTGGATCTATTTCGTCTCTTCCAGAAGGGTGATCTACCTTTGGACGAGCAGGATGTTGGATTATCTGACTCTCAGACTGTTGGTAGTTCAGGGAGGACTCAGAGGGGGCATGGTCTTTCCTGATTGATGATTCCTGACCCTATCCTGAAGTGACGTCTGTATCTTGAGCTCGATCCATGCTTGTAGAGTTATTTTTACCTGTGTATTTTAGTTAGTTTTCATTAAATTATTTACATATTAATTGTTTTATTATTTGTTATTTTTTTCATAGTTTTACACATGTAGTTGTTGGATAGGGGAGTTCTATATTGCACAATTATTTTTCTGAATCATGGGTCACATGGGATGAGATTCCTGTTGATATTCATCACTTCATGTTTGATCATTGTATGATATGTAAATAAATAATATTTATTTTGATATTTATTTTATTAATAACTTCATATTATAATTCATTTGTAGGGTTTATAATATCTCATTGATGAGAGCATGCATGGTGATATCTGGATGGAATGTGAGGGGTTTATGCGTGATCATTACTATCAGTTTTTGCACAATTTGAGAAGGAAGGAAATGAATAATAGGAGTGATATAGTTTAATGAGTCTTGTAACACCCACTGACTTGATTACATTTCATATTAGGTTTGTGATGGATTATGTTTACAGTGGTTGGGTGGATGATTTTAGATGAGATTATCGGTTGGTCAACAAAATTGGGGAAGATAGGAGGTGATACATCAAGTTGTTAGTCATACATTCAGTACATATAGGGAACATGTAGTAAGAACTATTTTAAAAAATAATTTATTTAACATTAAATGTAACAGTTTATTTTATATTCAAACAGGTAGTTGAACAACCCGATGTTACAGAGTTCAACATTTATAGGAGGATGTACAATGATATGGTCACTGGAGAGATTAGAGGTGATATCGAATGTCATATTGGTGTTAGTTTAATTTATTTTTTAGTTTCAAAATTAACTACAAATAATATTTTAACTATTTTAATTTTAAATTTCAATTAAAGGAGTCATATGGGGTCACGGTGTCTCAGTCACAGACTAAGAGTTTGGCCAAGAATGAGGGTCAGACCAATGCCCACCGATTTGATGAGGCATCATGGATGCAAACAACCCAGTATGCCTTCAAGAAAGGCCGAGTCATTGGCATAAACTCTCGATTGATGCCTAGGAGTTATTATGATACCGCTGCGATATCGGCGTCTAGCTCGAGAAGATCTCATGGAGATTCATCATCATCTTCTGCATAGTATCAAGAGAGTTGTGAGCTCAGAGTGTAGTCATAGAGAATATGTGTAAGGAGTAGGAGGAGATCCATCAATGGTAGTAGCAGGAGATGCGCTAATGGCAGCAGTAGCAGGAAGAGCTCCAATGACAGCAGTAGCAACAGGAGGAGGAGATGCGTCGATGGCAACAGCAACAGCAGGAGCATATGGAGTACATGCGACATATGACTCTTGGTTTAGGGATAGAGTTATCTCTACCATCTCCTCCAAATCCTCTAGAGGACCCCCCCACCCCTACCCCCCGCAGTGATATATATATATATATATATATATATATATATATATATATATATATTTTATGATAAAACATTTGAATTCATTTTTTATAATATTAACTATTTACATTTCTATATAGTGTGTTTTTATATTGTTGAAAATATTTAATTTTTTATTATTTATTCAATTTTTTTATTATTTATTTAATTTTTTATTATTTTAATACTTTTTTTTACTATTTTATTCTTTATTCTTTTTTATTCTTTTTTATTATTTTTTTATATTTTTATGAATATCAAGGTTTTTATTATTTTATAATTTTTTATTATTTTACTAATATTAATATTATTATTTCATTAATATTAGTAATATTAATATTAATATTTTATTATTATTATTATATTAATATTATTTATATTATTATTATTATTATTATTTTCTAATATAATTTTATTATTATTTTCTAATTTTATTTTATTTTTATTAATAATATTATTTTATTCACTTTTGTTTTTTTTAAGATATTTGTGACAGGCCTTTTGTGATGGGGACCCCCATCACAAATACTTACGACGGGACTTTTTACGATGGGGGTCCCCATCGCAAATTTGGTTTTTAAATAATCTTAGAGAAACTATTCGTGACAGGCCCATGCCCCATCAAAAATAGTTTTTTTAGTTGCCCTATTGCAAAAAAAAGTTTTTTATAATATATTTTTCTACAATGGGTCATTTTCAATGGGGTCCTATCGTAAATGACCTTTTACGATGGGACCCCATCGAAAATAGTCTAATTTCCAGTAATGTGAGATAATTAATTGATGAATTAATTATGAGATATTAAGATAGTTGATTTGAGATAATTAATTAATGAATTAATTATCAAATATTGGGATTGTGAATTGAGATAATTAATTGTTGAATTAATTATGGGTTAGTGATTAATTATGGGTCAAGTTAATTAAAGAGATTGATGTTCTTAATTAATTATGGAATTAATTTAGGATAATTATTTGATGACTAATTGTTGAATTAGTAATGAGAAGGAGATGATTAATTAATTGGTGAATTAATTAATGGAATCGGTATGGTTAACTAATTGTTGAATTAGTAATGAAATTTATATGGATAATTAATTATTGAATTAATTATGTGTTGATGAATGGTAACATGGTCATTTAATTTTGAAATAAATAATTGGAACATGGCATTCTATTTTGTGAGGTATGAATGGTAACATGGGTATTCAACTATGAATTAAAATATGGGAACATGGTCATTCAATTTTCTGAAGTATGATCGGTAACATGGGCATTCAATTATGAATTGAAGAATGGGAACATGGTCATTCAATTGTGTGAAGTATGAATGGTAACATGGGCATTCAAGTATTAATTAAACAATGGTAAAAATGGAATTATGAGATATGATTTCGATTGGGAAAATTTTAAACTCCAGCATATACCTAAGTAGGTATTGAAATACGGGTGTTCGTGGGCACCCAGGGGTTTATGTGTTTAAATAAATAATATTTGATAATGTGATAACTATTTATTTATATATTTTTATTTATTCTTTATACAACTACATACACTACTATTTAACTAGATATTTTTTTAGACGTCGTTGGTGGTGGCCTACTGATTTGTACTCACACCCTAATCGGGATACCTGATTAGTACCCAAATAGATTTTATGGTTACAGGACAAGATAAGGGGAAAGGAACTGTATTATATATATGATTTGGGATGAATCATGGATAAGGGAATCAATCATGGTTTGGGACCCACTTGGTATTTTTCAGTGTATTTACTTTTTAGTTTCATTTTGACACTTAGTACGTACATTAGAATGGAAAATTTCTTGTTTAGTTCTGATATTGTATTTTCAGTTTTGGTCATCTTGTGATATTGGAATATTTCTAGTTATGGTTATATTTTTTTATTGTTTGTTTATTTTTTTCATTGGTGTCTTAATCTGAAAAATAGGGTATAGTCTCCCCGTGACTAAGATGAGACCATTGCTGCAAGTCGGAAGCCTCTGGTTTATGGGGAGGCATGCTTGAGGTCATGTGACTAATCGACTCTGGGAACCGGTGTGTGGAAACTTGGTTGGGACAATACACTAATGAATATATTCATAAAATCCATGAAGATTTAAGGTAGTAAGTCCAAAGGGCATCACTATGAGCTCATAATGCCCATACATTGTATGGAAAGAAATCTTCTGAATGTATTCCTTCTTCACCTTCAGTTGATAATATCCAAAATGAAGATCTACCATTGATAAGTACTGATCTCCTTGTGGTTAATCGAACAAGTCATAAATCCTTGTTATAGGATACTTTTTGTGTGTGGTGATATTGTTGAGCTCCCGATAATTGATACACAGCCGCATTAATCCATCCTTCTTCTTGATAAAGAGCACCGGTGAACCCTAAGGTGATGCACTAGGGCATATGAATCCTTTTTCCAAATTATCTTATTGTTTCTTCTTTAACTCTTCCAGTTCAATCAGTTCTATCATGTAGGGGAATTTTGAGATTGGAGTAGCTTTGGGTATGAGCTCTATTGATAACTCCACCACACAATCTAGGGTAAGTCTATATAACTCTTTGGGAAATACATCAATGTATTCCCTACAATGAGAATTTCCTCTAGGTTGAACCATTTATTTGACTTAACCATTTGGGAAAGGTGTGCTTCTTTATAGGGTATCAACACCCACACTATTAAGGTATTTTCAAAAGGATATTCATGATATTCCTTTCATTTTTAAAGGATCATCAGATGGTTAGGAATAAAAAAAGAGGTTTACTTTTCCCGAAAGTTTATGTGTTCTCTATATAATGAGATCCAATCTATGCCCAGTATAGTTTCGAATTCCACCAAGGAAATTATTACAAGATTTAATGGAAGAAACTTCCCAAGGACGCTTATAAGAGAAGATTTCAACACTTTAGCTGCAATGAATACACCAATAGATGTTTTTACAGATATATCTACTTCAAGGTATTAAGTATTTGATTCCATCGTTCTAGTAAACTTGTAGGGTATAAAGGAATATGTAGATTCATTATTAAATAAGACTTTTTTTCATTATTTGGTGAATAGGAAGTGTACCTTGTATGACTTCATTTTTATTCTTAACTTTAGTATTAGTGATGGCATAATATTTCCCTTGCTCCTTTGGCTTTGGTGGTTGCTAACATTGATTACCCTCAAGGACCCGAGGTGTAGAATGATGGCTTCCATAGTTCCCTTAATCCCTACATTTGAAGAACTGTACCATGGGTGGTGAATTAAGAGGTTCCTTCTAATCCTCCGTCATTTTGGATGACTTATTCATGTCTCTTAGATATTCATGAGCTTGGTGGACTTCTCTCCTACACTTAAATCATTTCATTTTCCCTTTGAGGTAATTCCCAAGATGCGTCTTCCCACATTTTTGACATGTGGGTAGTTAGATCCTCTTTCCTCTTTTGTCATTTGACCCACAAGCTTAAAACTCCATTCTTCTATTTTTATCTTCATAACCATGGGAAAATTATCTGAACTCTGTATCTACTTTGAGACCACATCAATCCACTAATTCATAACTCTAAAAGTCTCAGATTTTAGGATCCTTTGAAAGTGTGGTTTTAAACCACAAAAGAATCTACATATTTTTCTATCATTTTTCATAACAAAATCCAAGGTGTATCTTCAAAGCCTTTTGAAGTTTGATTTTTAAGAAATAGAAAATTAAACCTCCTTTTGATTAAACTCTATAAATTCTTTTTCCATATTTTTTTGAAGAGTTTAAGGTAAATACTTGGTAAGAAATATTTTCTTAAAGTCTTCTCATTCTATATCTTTTGTTTCATCAAATGAATTAGTATTCTTTATCAATGACCCCAATTGATCAGCTTATCTATCTAAATAATAAACCAAAATAGTAAAATTATCCATATAGGAACAATGGGTCACATAAAAGATCTCCTCTATTAAGTTAACCCACTATTTTGTGACAAGTGGATTGGAATATCCACTAAATGTCGGTGGTCGTTGCCACATAAAGGACTCAATGACTAGTTGATCCTTCTTGGTTGAATGAAGACATTCCATGTCATTTAGGTTATTTTTCATAACTCAAGACAAGTGGTTAAACATTTCCATGAATTTTTTAACTCCACATCCAATAGAATTGGAGATGTCTTTCAGGAAATCGTTTCATTGTCCCCCACATAGGATTTTTTCATGGTTTCACCTAGTTCCAACCATTTTCTAAAATAGAAAATGTATGAGAAAATTGTAAGTCAACAAAGCATGAATAAATAATTTATTATTTTTCACAATTAAATTTATAATCATATATTATGGGATCCCTATATTTATCCTTTTCTAAAATGATTATTCAAGGATGTTTTACCTATACATAGAGTTATGCTTATGGTTTTTACTCTTATTTTCTAATCATAATCCCCAAATTAACTAAACCCTTCTCTGATACCAACTATAGAAACTCTACTTTTTCTTGCATAACTATTACATAATTTTAAAGATAATCAACATAATATAGATACAAATTCAGGATCAAAAGGTTTAGTGTCTTGGGAAAATTAGGCTCACACATAACTTGTACATAATAAAACATAAAAATTTATTTAAATCCTACTACTTTATCCTTATAAAATCTTGTGTTCTCCTTATTACATGTAATCACCTGAGAATATACATCAAATAAAGGGGTGAGATAAAATTCTAATAAGAGGATGAATAAGGTACATGAATCAATATAACATGGGTGAGCATAATCATCATCATATCATAAGCATAATATCATCATCAACATCATGAGGGAAACATGTGATAAAGGCATGGAATGTGGAAATGAAGAAAAATGAAACATCAAGTCTTAGTGGTAAAATACCACATATAGTTGTGTAGAAAGATAGTATCATGTTCACACATAACATATGTGCATAATCCTAAAAAAATCATTTTGAATAGATTTAGAATAATGTTCACTCTTAATACACATCATATCATGAGATAAATCACATTAGCCAATGCATTATAGGGAAATATAAATTTTGTCTCACCCATCACATCATAATATTTACATAATCATGCATGCCACATAGAATGTATTACAACTACATTCATGAATTAACCCATGTAAAGGAATGGGTTTCATAAGGATTTCATAAATCATGATTTCATGAACGAAATTGTGGTTCCAAAATGAAAAATTGGAAAATATATTTGGTATAAGAATCATCATTCTTGATTGAATAAGAAACAACTCAAGGTGATTCAATATGTGTTTTGGAAGGAAGAGTTCTTTTGGAAAATCTTTGTATTTGTCATTAAATCAAGTTAGAAACATGTGTATCCCCAAAAAGAATATTGAAGAATAATGAAATGATATTTAAGGAGAATTATAGGAGTGATAATACAAAATATTTCATGAATGAGGGATAACCCAAATAAAATGAGTTGGGTTCGAGAATCTCCTTACCTTAATTCTCATTTTATTTCGTCGCTTTTGTGCCTACTGAATAATAAATTTATATTTATTAAAACATTGATACAAATATAAATTGTAGTTATTTATACAAATATTTATCAATTATAATAATTGGATTATATTTCTTAATTCCCATTGATGAAATTGAATCCTTTTCACATCATGTTTTTCTTACAAATTTCTTATTTCACTTTGATTTCCCTATTTTTGTTCAAAGTCATTTATAGAAAACTAAAATTAACTCAAAAATATTATAATACATTTAATTAATTATTTATATATTATATTTAATTAATAATATCCATCCATGAAGGTATTCATAATCATTATCTTGGAAATGTCTTTATAGGAAGTTAACCAGCCATTAACGGGATATTGTCTAAAGAGTGGGAAAGTGAAATATAACATTTATATTTTTCATAAATATGATAATTAGAATAGTTTAAAATAATTAATATAATTTTAACTTACGGGATAATTAATTTTATAGTATATGGTTTTGAAATGAATTGAAAAAAAAAGAATAAAGAAAATAAGAATAGATGGAAGAGTAAATAGAGACTTACCCTTTCCTTAGTGTAGCTTCTCTTTTACAACACTATAACTCCCTTGGTGAATAGGTTTGGATTGATCAAAAATATCCCTAAGTATTATAAGGGTATTTATATAGATAATTTGGGTTGATATTGGTATTTTTAATGGGTAGAAGGAGTGGTTTTCCAAGGGAAGGGAGAGGGGTTATTTATACTTGAGGAGAGGGGTATTTTAGAATAACATATTGAATAAAATATTATATCAAAGGTAAAACATTTAATAGTGATTTTTTGACAATATAAATCATATATTTATATAATATAATGGGTTCATGACTTTAAATCTTTTTTATAATTCAAATTCATTATTTTATTAAAAAGGAAAGTGGAAAAAATATATTCTTATTTTAAGGAATCACTTTTGACTTTACGTTTTGGAAATTTCTTTTTAGGTTTGGAAATTAATTTTATTGTATTTTAATGACTCGTTTATGAAATAAAATATATTATATTAGAGCCTCAAATTAAAGGAAGAATTATTTCATTATTAAATAATAAATTGTTTAATTTAAGATACACCAGTTATGTGAAAAACTGTAATTTTACTATTCACCTGAAAATTGAAGTATATCATAAAATTACCAAAAAAGTCACCCTTAGACAATTTTGACATACTTATTTCAAAAATTATATTCATTTCATCAAAATTAATTTCTAAAATAGGTAATTTTATTTTTTAATATAAAAATTACGACTTGTATTAAATACTTTAAAATACATTTTATTAAAAATCTGCTTATAATTTATTTGATTTTTTAATCATTATATTTATTTTTTTGAATTATAATATTTATATTTACTTAAATTAATAATGATAAATATTATTTATATTATAATATATTATTTTAAGTTAAAATTACTATTCCAACAGTTAGGTTTCTATTCCCAACGGTTATGTTATTATTCCCAACAGTCAACTTACTATTCCAATGGTCACATTACTATTCCAAAATTCAAATTATCATTCCAATAGTCACATTAACACCTATAAATAACACTTCCTACTTTAACCCAATGTTCAACTCAATTCCTCTCAAGGTTTTATATTTCCATTTTCTTAGATGTTGATTGGTTTATTAATATTTTGTTTCTTTTCTATAGTGTTTGCAGTGGGGGAGATGATTCTAGTAGATTGGAGCGATCCATATTTTCACATTTTAGATTTTTTATTTCATATTTTCCTCCAGTTATAATGTATGTAATTTTAATTATTTTTATTATAGATTAATGTAATAGTATTTAGTAATGAATTAAATCCTTTATTTGTTTCTATTTGTTTTGTATGTGTATAATGTTATATAATATAATACAACACGCATTTATTCAAGAAAAAAATATCACTAATAAACATTATGTCTTTATATTGTATACATTATAATATGATGATAATTTTAATACTATATAAGATTAGAATAACATTTTTGAACTGAATGTAGAAACATTATATATCATTACAGATGTACTAATCTTTGAAAATTGTTAAATATGTATGGTATTTGATGAATTTCACAAATCTATATATATAATGATTAATAATAACTATATGAAATGTATGGATCTATATATTTTTAAATCAATACAATGTAAAATTATATGAATCTATTCATCAAATCTATTCAAATTATAAGACCATGATAACATTTTAAAATTGAATACAAAAACATTATTTATCATTATATTTGCACTAATCTATGAAAATTGATATATATTTATAGTATTTGATGAATTATAAAAAATCTATATGTAAAAATTTAATAAAAAAATCTATGAAAATGGTATAAATCGATATATTTTTAAATTTAAACAATGGAAAATTGTATGATTTTGTACCTCAAATCTTTTAAAAATGTATGATTTTGTAAATAAAATCCTTACAGATGTAGTAAAATATGAAAATTTTATAATTTTGTACATAAAATTCTTATAGATGTACTTTTCTAAGAAATTTATTAAAAGTGTACAACTGTTTAATGAATTGTATAAATCTATACATAAAATAAGATTAATAAAATCTATAAAAACCACAAATGAATAGTATGAATTTGTACATTTTTTAAAATAGCATTAGCTAAAAATATTGAAAGTTAAAATCCTTATATATATAGTAATATATAAAATTTGTTAAATGTGTACATTCTTGTATAATTAGGTTAGTTATGTACAAATCATTATTTTATGTGACAAATGATTGCTGCTGACAGAGAAACTTGTGGAGATTGAAAGGGAATACAGGAAACGTTCACGGGTTAGACGGCTGAGGGAGGGAGACCGAAATAGTTCTTAACTCCATGAATTCTTGAAGGAGAGGATGTGTTCCAAAATCAACATCAGTCTGGTGAATAGTCTATTTACCTTAGACGTGATGGTGGAGGGTAAAATGGTGCTTGATCACTTTAAAGAAATTTTAGTTGGGCCAATGTCGTCTAGGAATGGAGGTGGTATGGGGGACACGGAAGAGGAGGAATTTATGGGATGAATGCCTCACCTTGTGGAGAGCCCAAAAAATCACTTGTTATCATCTATCCTATAGGAAGAGGAGATCAAAGAGGTTGTGTTCCAGCTCCCTCGTGATAGCGCACCCAGGACGGATAGGTTCCCGGGGACATTCTTCGTGGTGGCTTGGGGGATTATTGGCCCACAAGTGGTGGAAGCGATCCAAGACTATTTCTCTGGTGGTCCCTTGAATAGAATGGCATGCACCTCAATAATAGTTCTTATCCCAAAAAAAGATCCCACAGTCATTGGCCACTATCGGCCTATTTGTCTATGAAATGTCTCTTACAAGATTTTGTCATCACTCATTGAATCTCGGCAGAGCAGAGTTATTCCACGGCTAGTTTCAAAGGAAAAACACGGTTTCATCATAGGTCGAAGCATCCAAGGGGCGGTTGGAATTGTTAGTGAGTTAGTTAATGATATCAATATAAGGTCAATCAAATCCAACGTTATTTTCCAAGTCGACATAGACAAAGCATACGAAAAAATGGAATAGAGATTCATTATTCGGGCACTGCACAGGTATGGTTTTTAGGAGTGGTTTTGTGACTTGTGTTTTAGGTGTTACTACTCTCCTTGTATCTCTATATATTTGATGGGGAGCTACTTCGGCTTCTTCAAATTGGTTCATGGGGTGTTCCAAGGGGATCCCTTATCCCCAAGCCTCTTCATATTGGCACAAGAGGATAAATCTTGCAACCTGCGCAAGGGAGCTGAGAATGGTATGTTGGGAAAGTATTGTAGCAAGGGCGGAATGGAGAGCTTGACATCTTAATATTCACCCATGTAAGGCCGAGATAATTTTCCAATCTTATGGGTCTTCTCATTACTTACGGTCAGATGAGTGGGCAACAGGTGAACTTCTCAAAAATCCATGTCTTCATCTCAAATAGATGTTCTCAGGGGAGTTACAGGGGCATATAGGACATACTGGGGTGTCTTCAAAAATAGATGATGATTCTTTATCTGTGTGTTCCACTCTCCCATGGACGCATTCAGAAGTCACAATTTGAGACGATCACCAATAGTTTGGTGGGAAGAATAAAAAACTGTAAAAAAAAGTTTTTATCGTTCGGTGGGAGAATAAAATTGGTTAATAGTATTTTAAAATCCATTCTGATGCACATTTTTTCACTGCTCAATCTGCCCAAAGGGGTTACCAGGCACATTGAAAACATCATTACCGCTTTTGTGTGGGATGCCAACCAGGTGGGTCGTTATCACTGGGACTCTTGGCAGTGCATGGCCAAACCGATTTCTGAGGGAGGGGTGGGCCTTCAAAACATCAACGAGGCTATTCATGGCTTTCAAGGTCTCTTGGCTTGGGATATCATTGTTGTTGAATCCCTATGGGAAGAGTTTTTCATGAAATGTTATGGTATGCAAGGGGGGGTTCAATGGGAAAGGACTCCAACCTAAGAACTTTGTAAGGTGTATGGCTTCCCATATTGAGGCACTCTTCGGTTCTGCTAGGTGGATCATCGGTAGAGGCGATGTGAGTTTTTGGAAGGACAATTGGGCCGGGACAGTGTTAGATTATCCTGGTTGTCCCCTTTCAGATATATCCTTCAAGGAATCCAGTGGGCATCTAGTCTTCGTCCAGTCGGTTCTCACTCTCGAATAGGTCATGTTCTATGAGGATGTTGTGATGAATGAAGAAGTCGACAGATGTTGTTTCACAGGGTCCTCTTTCAGGAAATTCAACATGAAAGACTATGGGGACCTTGTGTAGGAGGAAAGACCTTGTGACGAGTGGGCATCCAATGTTTGGTGTAAGGGGATCCCCAAAAAGATGAACTTCCTCATGTGGCACATAAGTAACATAGCCCTACCAATGGATGAAAATGTGTAGCGGAGAGGAATTTCCATGGAGTTAAGGTTTTTTAGCTACTAGAACCCATAGATGGAAACAACCATTCATCTCTTCTTCTAGAGTAACTGGGCTGGATTCCTTTGGTTTTTATTTTCTCCCCGTCCCATCTTTGATAACAGCCAGGACTCACTTCAGGGGTTCTTAGACACATGGTTTCACGGAGTTAATGGGAGGGCCGCATAATGTAGGGTGCGGGAAATCATCATCACTTCATTATGCTGGACAGTATGGGAGGCCCGTAATCATGTAAGTATTGGCAGCAAGAGATCTCTTTTGTTCCTTCAAATGAGGGTTAAGTCTCTAATCTTTGAACTCGGGTCCCTGTTCAAGGAGGACAAGATTTCAGCTATGGCATGCAGCCTATCCAACCTCCCTCCTACACCGCCAAGGAAGGTGGTTTGTTGGATCAAATGGACTCCAATAGCGGGTGGCCTGAAGCTGAACGTGGATGGCTCCCTCATGGCTAGGCTAATGAGGGGTTTTGGTGTTCTCTGAGACTTTCGGGGCTCGGTTCTTCTGGGGTTCAGTGCCTTTTATGGTTTAGGATCTTCATTAAGCATGGAAGTTAAGGCCCTTCTTTCCAGTATCAGCATCTGTAGATATTAAGGTTTTGATGTGGCGGCTTTTGAGTCGGACTCTGAGGTTCTTATGAGGACTATTCAGGGATGGCAGGAGGTGCCTTGGAGCTTAGTGTACTCGGTTCGAAGGTGTTATGAGGGGACCCTCTCTAGGCAGAAAGTGCATCATATCTATAGGGAGGCCAACTTTACGGCAGACTCACTAGCCAAGATGGGATGTTCGGCCACTCAGATGATCGTATACGACAGCTTAGGGTCACTTCCACCAGAATGTAGAAGGGTCATTCAAGGGGATGCCCTCGGTTTGCATCACTTATGACCTCCTTGAAAGAATAATTTTATGTTCCTTGGTACTCTTAATAAATAAGGAATTTTCAGAAATTGTATAAATATTTATGTAAAATCTTATTAATAAAATCCATACAACTTTAAATTATTTGTATGAATATGTACATTTCTAAAATAAATTGTCCATGGATATATGGAAAGTAAACACACACTCTAAAATTAAGACAATTATATAATCAATATTGTCTAATGTACACATTAGGTATTTAGTAAACTTCAATCCAGTGTCTAGTAAATCAAAAGTAACTCTGTGCACTTTAATTACCCAACATGTTCTGAAAAATTATAATAAAAAACCATTAAAAAATCACACCACATAAAAATGAAAATAAAGTTAACAGTTTAGTAGAGAATATTTAACAATAAATAATATTTTTAATTTCCAATACAAAATATATAACAAGTAATTACTTGTATTTTCCCAATTTTTTTATTGACAATTTCTAGGAAAATTTCAAGACCAAGCACTAAGACAGCATGCAATTTTGACACCCTATGTTCTTGGAACGGGTCCAAAAATGCTATGTTTTTAATAGCATGCACAAGCAATTTTCCAGAAAAAATTGGAATAACTTATAAATGGGTTCCCATATCAAAAATCTAAGGGCACCGTTGAGCTCTGAGTAGTGCCTTTACCCAAGCTGAGACTTAACTTTAGTTGGTGCGGGCCTTCTATAGAAAAACCTAAAAATGGAATAATTGTAAATAAAATTATTTTATTTTTAAAATCCTACTAACTCAAAAATGGTAACTTGGACTAAAAATCTAAGTCCACCATTGTGTTCTTAAAGGGGTAATTTCCTTAGGTAAGGCCTAACATTGACTGGCGTGGGTCAACTGCAAAAGATAATTTTTGGACATTTTAAAGAAAATAAAATAAACTAAAAAATATTATTTTATTTTTTTTGATGATTGGTAATTTCGTAGCAACACTATGACACCACGATGGGGCATCCCATTTTCTTTAATAAAATGAAACATCATGGCGACGCTGCAACATAATGACGCGGCAATGCTGAAACATTTTTTCCTCATTTAACAACTTATAAGGGATATGGGATCAGATTAACAATATTGTAGAAATTACCTAAAATCTCTAGAGAATAAAATCATTCTCAAAACCTCTCACTGGAGAACAAAGAATGAATACAAGACAACGGGTTCAAATCGTTCATGGACGGATCACCGACGACGATGAATGTTCTTCACCGATTGATCCAAACTCCAGATAGGGTGTGAGTTTTTTTTGATTTCCTTCCCCATTCCTTATCCCTATGATGAACATGGATTAATCAACGAATATATTAATACACAAACCATGGGTATTGTGGTTTGGGCTTATTCTACTATGATAATTGTTACCAGGTCGATTAATGTTAAAATTGTTTACTCTTACCATTCATTCTTCATCAAACATGGATGGATCGAGTCTGACATGAACAAGGCCAAGATCCATCCATTTTCAGGGTTCGTGTGCCTTTCCTTTATCACTTCCTCATTCTTTGATTCCCAAATTTTCACAATCGGAGGATCATTGAACCTTTGATCTTTGGCGTAATGATATGGGTTGGGATCCAACCATGCAGTGGTGAGATGTCCCATGGCACGGAGGCCGCGGGCGGTGGGTGACGGCGGTGAGACATGATCCAGCTAGACCACATCAAAGGAGGGACTACAATGACATTAGCCACAGGTGGAAACTGGGAGACCACAGTAGGAGGCCATGGTAGAGATGGAAAAGCATCTTGAGTCGTGTTGGAGGAGGGACCCGCGGAAGAGCTGTGGCGTCCAGCGGGTCACGTGGACTAGTCTCACCATGTGGTCTAGGCACGTTGATCGAGTATCGTATGCGATTGAGCCGCATGCGGGAGAAGGGATAGTCCATATGTGGAAGACTGGGCTGGAGAAACTGAGCAACCCAATGGGTCTGGTTGGTTTGGGTAGGCCCAGAACGACCAGGTTGGGTCGTTTTCACCCGGTCGAGTCAGACTCGGACCGAGCCAGATCTGTTTTCACTAAATTGGCTATAACTTTCAAATGGAAGGTCTTTTTGATGAGCCATCTACGGATTTGGGACCCTTGTGATGAGGAAGTCATTTTGAGATGGCTTGGTGGGTTTTTATTATGTACCATTGTAAGTGGGGAGTTTCCCTTGGTTCTTTCCTTGAGGGTTTAGTACGACATTGAATCCACTACACTGGATAATAATCCCCTCTAGAGGTTGAGTCCCAGATAGAGTTACGGTGTCCCTCCTTAGGAATGGAGAAATCCTCTATCACCCTTAATGGATATTTTTAATAATTATTGTGTCCTATGAGTGCGGGGCATTAATCCTCCATCCAGTGGCCATATTGGTAGGGTTATCGATATTCTCAGTGGATAATCCCCAACATTACGAGCGGCATTTGTAAGATTGTCGTTATTATCTCAGAAGAAACCCCTACATTGAGGATTAATATCGATTGGGTTGTCGATATTCTTTGGGAATAATCCCCACTATTTATATCATGACCTTGACTGGTTTATCCTCTTTGGTTAGGGAACAAATTAGTCTGACATCTTTATAAGAGTCTCTAATGATATCAAGGATCGATGAGTGAGTTCTCCCGAAATGAGCATGTCTCAAGAAGAATCCTATGGCTAATGTTTGGTTGTGATATAAATATGTCATGTCTTAGTAAGGCCAAATGTATCTGGTAAACTTTGTGAAGTATCGAGACTAGGTTTTCTCTCAGATACTTTTGGTAGACTTGTTCTTCATGCTTACTATCAAATGGGTCAAGGAGTGAGATCTCTCGGAACGAGTGTGCTATGAGAGGAACTATATGGATGGAAGTGGAGGAGCCCTTGAGTCTTTAAATCCTTTATGAGTATACTTGGATGTTCTAGTTATATGTGTTGTAGACATATACCTGTGTTGAACTAACTGTATCCTCTTAGTGGTGTTTCCTTTGTGGTCTCTTACTTCGTGTTTTGGAGTGTCCTACTGAGTATTGTTTTACTCACAACTACACATGATTTTACTTGACATTTCATGTCTTGTGTAGACGATCGGTGCTTTGATAGAGTCCTTGGTGGAATGTGGCCAAGTGATGCTTAGAGTGACCTAAAAAACGAGGTGTGCTTCTATGGAATCAGATAGATATTTTTGTACCTACCCTTTAGGTAGGTTTTTCTGTGGATGAGTTCTAAGGACTTGTACCTTTTTAATTTTCCTTTTTTTAATTGTATTTTGGCTCTGTTTACTTTCATTTTTCTACTGTCATACTCTATGTTGGTATCTTAGTGGTATGCTTACTTGTTTACTTAGTGTTTTTAGTTTCAGCACTTTTTTCATGAAGATGTGCGTGTATGTACTGGTACTTAGCCAAATACCTTCCATTTGTAGGATATGCCTACTCAGTGCTAATCGTTATCCCCCAACTTATGGGAGGTGGGATTGGGGTAGTCATGGTACAGGCCCCTCTAGGACGGGTGGGGAAAGAGTGGTATCAAAATAGATTGGTTCTACCTTAAAGACCAGGAGTTTGTGTGTTTTAGTTTGGGGAAATAGTGTTAAATGTTTCAAGTCCGGCTTTTAGGCCAGGGAATCTAGTGTTAGTGTGGAAGTCGACGTATTCATACACCAGGACAATGAATTCTTATTTTTGACTCAGTACATGAAAACACTAGTTGTAGGGGAAAATGATTGTTCATGCATCATATAGGAATGGGTTGTGTTTTCCATGTCCTTCTTAAGTCAGCTCACCAGGTATAATCTATTGACCATGGTACATCTTGTTTTACTTCAAGATTCTTCCACATAGATAGCCATCTAGGATTCAACAGTGTGATCATGAGGATGATATATGGGGTAACGAGATATTCGTATATAGATTTGTACTAGAGACAGCACCTTCGGGTGGTGTACCATCTATACCACCACCTATAGAGTGGCACATGGTACCCGTGGTACCAGCGGATGAGATGTGCAGGTGGAGTGAAATTCACAAGTTTCAACAATAGATACCCCTCATGTTCCAAGATGAGCCCAGCTCTTATGTGTATGAGGACTATCTTGAGATGGTGACTGATTTTTCCATCCATTCAGGGCACCATCAGGTCAAATGGTGGTCCTGGCAGTGAGCCTTCTATGTGGCTCGGTAGGGCGATGGTGGGGTTTAGATTACCCAATCTTATGATGAGATTAATCTTCTATAGACATAGTTTGAGAACCTTTTTTAGAGGAGTTCTCACCTTAGAAGCTAAGGGATATGCATTCCCAAGAGCTTCTACAACTTCGGAAGGACGACATGTCAGTATCTGAGTATCCATTGAGGCATATCGATCTTTCTAGGTACATGATGAATTCTATACATGAAAAGTGTTTCATGGACCAGACCTTCGAGCAAGATGTGTTAAGGGAAATCCAAGCCAGCATTATCCTTTGTTCATTACTACTTATTCTAGGGTACTATAGAAAACCTTTGTGGTTTAAAGTCCCTTGGTTGAGAAGATATAGTCAGTAAATGTCAATAGTGGGAAAGGAGGAATAGAGACCTTAGGAGCAGGAATTTAATGTTATTATTAGAGACTAGATGTGTGATACATCCTGAGAGGAGGTCCTAAGATAGGGGATTTATAGCTCAGGTCTCATAGGGTGAGTCCAGTCGGCCTGGATAGAGGAAATTATTTTCATGTGATGACTAGGAACATATCACTAGAGATTGTCCAGCCCATTATATTACTGGTAGGAAAATGGTGGATGGGCTACTGAGGCAGGAACAATGATAAGAAAAAATGGATTTGTAGGGTGGTAGATGAGGTAGGGGAGCTGGGAGAGTAGAAGGAGGTTGTATAAATTTCGACATGTTACCACCACCACCCCCATATAGTCCACACCAAGATCAGGGAGATGGAGGGAAAGGTAGGGGATAATTGCACGTGGTCGAGGAATATTACCCAAGGGCTCCATAAATTATTCAAGTTATAGTCTATGTCTACTCTTAGCTTCCATATTAGTAGACATAGGTGTTAATAATTCTATCTTATCATGAATACTTTTCGATAACTAGAGTTTCTAGTTAAACCATTGACTTGACTCTTATTTCTAGGGATACATACGTGAAGAGACTTGATAATCACACTTTTGCTGACAGTGTGATCTCACCCTTGAGGAGAGAGTTCTGGTTGGAACCTCTTGGTGAAAGCATCAAGGCCTTAAGACATCATTCTTGGAATGGAGTGGTTATTGATGGTCCATGCTCAGATTGATTGTTTTAGGAAAAAGGGTACGGTATGTCCGCAAAGATGGGACAGGGTTTTCCTTGGTCGGCGAAAAAGGAAACCCAGGCAGCATTGGATGGACTAATGCATAGGAGGGTGCATCCGATCACTCATGAGTCAACTAGACTTACCCTCGAAGTAGTAAATTTTGTAAGTTTTCAGTTCCTAGTAGATGTGGTAGAGTACGAGGATGTATTTATATAATATGTTTCTAGGATTACCTTTCCATTAGGAGATCTATTTATTCATTGTTTTACACCTTGGGATGGCACCGATATCAGCATCAGCATATAGGATGTATTTCGTAGATCTTCACAAGCTGAGGGAGCAGTTAGAGGACTTGTAGAGGAAGGGCTTAGTAAGACCCAATGTTTGATGTTATATGTATATTATTGGTGATTTAACCAAGTGACCATGGAGAATGAGTATCCACTACCAAAGGATCAATGAACACTTCGATCAGTTGAAAGGGGTGCAGTGGTTCTAGAATGTTAACTTTGAATAAAGATATCACCAGTTGTGAGTACGAGATGGGGATATACTAAAGACGGATTTTAGATGCCACTACAGTCAGTATGAGTACTTGGTGATACACTTTAATGTGAAGAACTCCCCAGTGGTATTCATGGGACTCATGATCTAGATCTTTTAGCCTTGTATTGAAAGGGGTAGACTTTTGTATGGACATAGAGGTGATATAAATCTTTTCAAAAGTTGATACAGAGTTCAATGAGTTCCCCAATCTTGATATTTATAGAGGAGGGAGTTGAGTATGTAGTGTTATGTGGTGAATTAGGGACTAAACTTGGTTGCGTTCTGATGTAAAGAAAATCAATGATTTACTATAGTTCACTCCAGTTGAGACCACATGAGAAGAACTATGTGACCCACGATCAGAGATATGGCAATGATAGTCTTCACATTGAAGATGTGGTGACACTACCTGATTGGTGAGAATTTTATCATCTACCCTAACCATAAGAGTCTCATGTATATCTTCTCTCATAAGGACTTGAACTTGAGATAGAGGCGATGACTAGAGTTTCTCCAGGACTATGACTTTGAAATTTTCTATACTCCTTGGAAAGGGAACGTGGTGGAAGATGATCTCAGTAAGAGATCCAGTTTGCAATTACTGAAAAAGGCACTGGAGTAGTTGGACTCATTACAATTATCATTCGTGCATATAGTTGAGGTAGCTTACCTCTAGTCAATGGATGTTACCCCTCTACTCTTTCAGTGAGTTAGGGAGCCACAGCTCAGTGATACCAATAGTAAGACATTAGAAGCTTATATTTTCATAGGGAATACACCGGATAGATATTAAAAATCTAGGGAGCATGTTTTTCTTTTCATATGATGCACAGTAGTACCAGTGGCATTGCAGGTGGTTTTTTGATGGAGTTTCATAAATTCCCCTTTTTAGCCAAAATTTTCTCAATTCTCATGACAACAGTGGGTGCCTATAGTGGTGAGATGTGTCGGGATATTCATGTGGGTGTCAATACAGACATTGTGGATGATTAAACAATTTGAAGTTGGGCTTACCTATTAATATTAAAGTTTAGTACTTGTTTGAATCAATTTCTTGGTTTATCATCTCACCGTGTTGATCCCCCTATTATTAAAAGGGGTTTCTCCCTTCCTTTATTGGGGTTCCAGGAAGCAAGTGGGAAATTATATTGATTGTGATGGGTTTACCATGTTCATATAGGAGACACGATACCATCTCAGTGATCATTAAATGAATCACCAATTCATCCATTCTTAGCTTTTTGGGAGTATAGTTTAGTAGAGATCTTGGGATGTCTCTGCATGCAGGAGATAGTTCAACTCAATGGAATCCCATAAATGATGGTTTATAATCAAGATTATTGTTTTTTATTTTGGTCATAGAGATCAAGGATCGTAAGGAGAGGACCTTCTATGGGCATTCGATTCCTTTACTGTGTTTCTGGTGGCAGCACGAGAATCTTCAGGAGAGAACATGGGAGCGAGAGGCTCATATTCATGCTCAGTACCCTCATCTATTTGTGTATCCTTCGGTTTGTATTTTGGGGAATTAAATCCTTATGATTTGGATAATTTAATTACTTATATTTTTCTAATTTTATTTTTATAAAATTTCTGGGAAAATTCCAAGACCATACGCTGAGACGGCGTGCAATTCCGAGGCTCGGCATTCCTATAACAGTTTGGAGAAAATTGTTAATTTTTAAAAAGTGTACGTGAGTGATTTTCCTAAAAAAGTTGATAACTTCTAAATCGGTTCTTGGATTATAAATACAAGGGAAACATTGAACTCAAAGCAGTGGAATTATCTAAGGAATGACTTAACTTTAATTGGTGTGGGTCTTCTGTGGAAAAACCCAAAAATGGAATAAATGTAAATAAAATAATTAATTAATTTTTTTTAATGTTAAAATCCTAATAAATCATAAATGGTAACTCGGATTGAAATTTTGAATCCACCGTGGAGTTTGTAAGGGGGTTTTTTCCTTAGGAAAGACCAAACATCGACTAGCGTAAGTCGACTACGAAAGATAATTTTTGGACATTTTAAAGAAAAATAAAATGAACTTAAAAGGTTTATTTTATTTATTTTGATGTTTCACATTGTCGAATCATTTCTATGATGCCACGATAGGGAAGATCATTTTTGTTTAGAAATGAAACAGCATGGTGATGCAGCAACATGACAATACTGAAATGTGTTTTCTTTATTTAATAGCTTGGCAGGGATATGGGATCATATTAAAAATCCAAGAGAAATTCCCTAGAAGCCCTGGAGAAGAAAAGAATTGGTGAAACTACTAGTTGGTGAAAGAAAAATGATGATGAGATGATAGATCGAGATCACTTATGGACAGATCGCCAACAATGACGAACGTTCTTCACTGATCGATCCAAACTCTAGCTAGGGTGTGAGTTTTGTTTGATTTCTTTTACCATTATTTATCCACACGATGAACATAGATTAATATATGGATTAATTCATGGGTCGTGCATATTTTAGGTTAGTATTATTCTATTAAGGGAATTGTTACCAAGTTGATTCATGTTATAAATTTTTTCTTCTTCCCATTTGTTCTTCATCTAACATGGATGGATCGAGGCCAACACGAACAACACCAAGATCCATCTATTTTGGGTGTTCATGTATCTTGCCTTTATCCCTTCCTCATTCTTTGATTATCATGTTTCACAATCATATGATTGTTGTGCCTTCGATCCGTGGTGCAATGATCCAGGTTAGGATCTAACCATGTAGCGGCGAGACGGCTTGCGGGGCAGAGGCCATAGCCAGTGGCCAGGAGAGGCCGCCAGTAGGGCGGGCAGTGGCGGTGGGATTTGGTTCAGATGGACCACGTTGTAGGAGGGCCTATGGTGGTGTGAGCCATGGGCAGCGACTAGGAGGCCATAGAGGATATGGTGATGTGTCTTGAGCTGTGTCGGAGGAGGGACCCACGGCAAAGCTGCGGGATCCGGCTGGTCATGCATACCGGTCGCGCCATGAAGTCCAACCGCATTGACCAATAAGCACATGTGGTTGAGCCGCATGTGGGAGAAGGGTCATCCTACATGCGGTGGTTCGGTTGAAAGAAACTGGGTTGGCCCCAACCAACTGGGTCAGGTCGGGTTGGCTGAACGAGGTCGGCCGGACCAGGATGGATCCATTTTCACAAAATTGGTCATAACTTTTAAACTAAAGGTCTATTTGACAAGCTATATGTGGATTTGGGACCCTTGTGAAGAGGCGTTCCATTTGAGATGGCTTTGTGGGTTTTTAGTATAGAACAGTGTAGGTGGGGATTTTCCCTTGGTTCTTTCCCCAAGGGTTCAGTATGGTATTATGTCCACTTCATTGGATAGTAATCCCCTCTAGAGGCCGAGTCCCAGATATATTTTTGGTATCCCTCTATAGTAATGGATAGATCCTCTATCAACCATGATGGATTTTTGTGGGAATAGACATAAACTCTAAGAATAGGGATTTAATCTTCCATCTAGTGGGTCGTATCGGTAGGGTTCTCAGTATTCTCAATAGAGAATCCCCTACGTTACGAGCCGCATCAGTAGGATTATCAGTATTGTCTGAGAATAATACCTTATGTTATAGATTAATATATATTGAATTGTCAGTATTCTCTGGGAATAATCCCATCTCTGTATATCATGACCTTGACCAATGTATTCTCTTTGGACGGGGCCCAGATTAGAGATACTTATTTGTAAGAGTCTCCGATGATATCAAGGATCAAATAGTGAGTTCTCCTAAAACAAGCATTTATTACGAAAAATCATATGGATAATGTTTGGTTTTGATATCAATAATTCATTTCTTAGCAATACCGGATGTCATAGGGAAAATTTTTGACGTATCGAGACCTAATGTTCTCTCAAATACTTTTGGTATACCTGTTCTACAACCTTACTATCAGATGAATCAAGGAGTGATATCTCCCAGAACAAGCATGATATTAGAGGAACTATATGGCTAGAAGTGGAGGAGACATTGATTCTTGGGATCCTTTACGAGTATACTTGGATGTTCTTATTATATGTGTTGTAGACATATACCTATGCTGAAATGATTGTATCCTCTTAGTGATGTTTCCTTTATGGTCTATTACTTCATGTTTTAGGGTTTCCTACTATGTATTGTTTTACTCACCCCTACACAGGATTTTCCCACACATGTAGTTCCTTATGAAGAAGATCAATGCATTTATGGATTTTTTGGTAGACCGAGGTCAGGTGGTACTTAGAGGGACCTGACAGACAAGGTATGCTTCTGCAGCTTTAGATAGTTGTTTCTATACCTACACTTCAGGTAGGGTTTTCTATAGAGGAGTTCCAAGGACTTGTACCTTTTTACTTTTCCTTTTTGTTGATCTTGTATTTGGGTCCCATTTAATTTTAGTTTTTTATTATCATACTCTGTGTTGGTATCTTAGTAGTATGCCTATTTTTTTACTTAGTTTTTTTAGTTTCAACACTTTTTCCTGGAGATGTGTGCGTGTGTACATGTACTTAGGAAAATTCCTCCCATTTGTGGGATATTTCTACTCAGTTCTAGTCGCCAGCACCCGGCCTATGGGAGGTGGGCTTGGGGTAGTCACGGCACAAGCCCCTCTGGAATAGGTCATGACATAACATGCTTTTATTATGAAATTAAAATTAATGGAAGATTAATCTAGATGCATTACCTGGATGGAAAAGAGTCATCCTATCTTCTCAGACTTATTTTTCTTTGAAATGGAAGAAGATTCTATTTGAAATTGAACTTTGTCATTTTGTGATCTTCGAAAATCCAAATTTGTTCCATCGCTTCCCCTTTCAAGTTCGTCTACATGTTCAGATTATTTTAGAAAATTATTCTCCACATATATTGTGTATTATCATTAGGGAATGGATTTACAATATGTGTGTATACAATATATTTTAGTGTGAAAATAAAGGCAACATACATTCCAAAGTTATTTTATTTTTAGAAACTTCGAATTTGAAAATATTTTAGAATATTATTCCAAAGTTACAGCACTGGAGGGAGAAAAGTCAAAATTTTCATCTTGTTGATTTATGATTCTTGAAAATCCAACTTGGTTTGTATCCTACATAATAATATTGAAAGAATAAATTCAATTAATATTGAATTTTATTGTTAAGTTAAATATTGTATTAATACAAGTGTAAAACATTTATTCTATGAACTTTATATTTATATATAAATTTTTAAACTATAAAATTGTGATATATTTTTTTTAAATGAAAAAAAAAATGCAAAACTTTAAGTAAAAATTGAATTCTTACCTCATTTTTATGTCAAACAATAAATTGATAATCAGAAAGGGAAAAAATATATGAATACTTAGAGCATGGTGTGTGCATTGTGGTATGAAAACATTCCTATAGTAGTTTTTTAACATGATGTTGTAGAAGTTGAACTAACCACTATGTGTACTAATTTCACCAATACTATCTAAAGATTTCTCATCATTGAAGGTTGATGGTATATAAACTGAAAGGTCTTTATTATTTAGAGATTCTATAAATGATGAAATGACGGTGTAGTGTGATGAATTTAGGACACTATAATATAAATGTTTTCATCACTGAAGGATATGATGGAAAATTTATTTGCATGCCAACTCCTTGACATGAAGAAGACATCATTGATGTGATGGATGTGTGTCTAAACACTATAGTTGGAAATTTTATTACAAATATTGATGATGATAAATTTTTTGAATGTGGTATATGATAAATTTTAGTAAAATTAAATAGGATTATGAGTAAATGTAAATATGTTGATGAAAATGTTAATTAAAGGTGTGCCTAATGAAATGAAAGAATTGAATTTATTAAGAAGATTCCTCATTGAAAGGTTCTCATATTTTTATAATGGGTCAATAATGATTAATATTTATGATAAATATAGAATTATATGCATGTAATATACCTAAAAGAAAATGAAAAACATGGTTGAAATGTTAAAAATAAAATACTCTATTACGTATCTTGTAGGGAATCTTCATCATTGAAGTCTAACAACAAATTTCTCTATAGAAAAAAATAAATAAGGTGATTAATAAATAAAACTTGATTTAATTGCACAAATCATTCATATATGAATATAATGTGTAATTTGTTTGAACACAGTTATCAATATTTTCCATGTTAAGAATGTGGGTATTTTATAAATTGAATTATAGTATTGGAAAATGCAATGTAATTTAACACATAATTACAATGTCTAAATCCAAGAAAGCTTGTCCCTTGAATGAGATGTTTGATTAAATACCCAATTAGGGGTAAAACTAAAATAGTTTCATCAATTCAGGTCTCAATCCATACCATGAATTAATGATGATTACTGAAAAACTATTCCCCAATATTGTTGGAGTCACACCCAATTCAATAACCAAAAATATCTATAAAATCTGATGTCCAAAGGTCGGAACTAACAAATGAAACACTACATAAACAAAGCATCAACATTCACATAAAACCATTAATAAAAATATAATCTAAATATATAAAAAAGTATTAATAAGTAAGATAATAGTATCTCATAATGCACAGAACACAATTCATTATAATAACACAAAAAACTTAAAAAAACTTAGGTGAAAACTTTGAAATAATTAAATGATATAAGTTATTAAAAACTACAAGCAAACACATGATTGAAGTAAATAATCAAAGAATATGTTTTTCCACATTAAGTAAGTTACTTGAAATACAAATCAAACCTGTAAAACTAACTCTAAATTTGTAAGAAAAAATATTAATCACTTCAAATACAATAATTAAGTTTTCCAATCATCTACAGATTAAAAAAATAAAATAGTATAATCAACATAATTGTCAAAAATGGTTATAGAAAATTTTACTTCTAAATCCAATATGGATATTTGTCTTAAATAAAGAAGAAAAATATGGCTAAATTTTTGTAAACTATATCATATTTTTTTTTACATAACACCACCATTGGATTTTTATTCATGAACATATCATCTAATGTTTAAAAAATTTACAAATTTCATGTTTAAAGATAATTTTGAATGTAGATAATATCATGAATCCCATGTTATTTGAAACTTTTCATGTGTATAAACAGAAATGCATATATAGACTTATATGTGTCACTTGGGCCTTTTTAAGCTCCCCAATTTTCATTTCAAGAAATGTAAAACATTCTCATCTGAAGATTAATTTATTTTATATAGATTTCAAAATGATACAGGAGCATTAGTTTCACTATAAAATAGATTTCACAGTTGTAGTAATCGATTGCACAAAGATTCATTATTACTATAAAAGAGAATATAATCGGCTCTACAACATACACAATTGTAACCCTTTAAAAAATCATAGGATATATTATCAAACACTAATATAACCCCTTAACTCTCATAAAATTTGTTATACTATCCTATGAGAAGGAATATTGGAACCCAAATCATCAATTAGCTTAAAAAAGTAATGAAATTTTTCATTAATGGATGCTTTATTAGCATGCATCTACTTTGGTTTTTTAATACCATTAACTCTATAAGATAATTCAAATTAATCCAGTTGGTATTTCATGGTTCTATCTCTCGATATTATTCATCCACAAAAATATACATCGGATAGGTTCAAGTATATATGCTAATGTTATCCACTAAAAAAATATCCATTATAAATTACATTATGTGAAATTCAAAAGCATGTGGGAACTATGTTATACACATATTGATTTATTTACTTGATGGGTGTATTTTTTTCTATTAAAACCAAAAGAAACATGGATATATCACCTTGAAATGGTAGTTTTTTATGTAATTAACAACCATATGAGAATGAAATAATATATTTGTTTGGTTATAAAACTATATAAAATCAGCTACACACCAAGGACATGAATTGGGTAAAATTTAACATCAAGAATTAATATATCAAAATCCTAACAATTTGGTAACTAAAATAATGAGTAAAAAGTCAATGGAAAAAATATATTGAATATAATTGAACAAAATAAATGATATTCAATCTACTACACTAAAGTTTAATGTAATTGAACCAAATAAATGAGACTAAATATGAACTATAAATGATATTGAATTTGAACCATCTGTATGCTTATACATACATTTCTTAAATAGTTTAAATATTGTAAAATTTTTGTATTATTACTATTCTCAAACATTTATAAAGTACACTGGTTGTAAAATTCATGCTTATAATTGTAAAAATCTAAAAATTTTCTAAAATAGCATACTAAAGAATACTATATAAGATCATAATAATGATTGGAAAAAAATATGAAACCTGGTAATATACATAAAACTATTAAAATATATATAAACCAGTAAAAATATTAACCCGGGTAAAATACATGAAACTATAAAGAAATATGCACATTTTTTAAAACAAAATATGAACCTGCAAAAAATATAAACAAAGATGGTCGTGTAAAAAATATGAACCTATAAAAATAATATGAACTACCCCACTAAAATTAACAAATATGTACTTATTAAAAACATTGACCTATAAAAATTATGAATATATATAATTAAGTGAATTCAATTATAAAAAAATATGAACTACTCCAATAAACTTCAAAAATAGACGCTTATACGAATAAAAATATATATACCTATATAAAATAAAAAATTTCACCCGTATAAAAACAATATGAACCTATATGAAAAAAATATGAACAAATTAGATAAAAATATGAGCTTGTGAAAAAATTTGAACCCACAAAAATATGAACCCTGTAAAAAAATGTAAACATAGTAAATAAAATGAACCTGTAAAAATATGAAATCTGGTAAAAAATAAGAACCTATTAAAAATATTAACCTTTTAAAATAAGAACTTGTAAAAATATGAAGCCTTGTAAAGAATATAAACCTGTAAAAAAATCAACTTATAAAAAATATGAAATGTGGTAAAATACATGAACCTGTAAAAAAATGTGCACGTAAGGAAAACTGATAGGGTGATGTTAAATTGTGTGTGTGACTATGAAAAAAAATATGAACCTGTAAAAATATTAACCTTGGAAAAAGATAATATCATATTAAAATATATGATCCTATAAAAAAATATGTACTAGTAAAAATATGAACTCAGATAAAATACATAAAATTGTATGGAAATATGTACCTATATTAAAAAAAAAGTTGAACCTTCAAAAAATATGAACAAATATGGAAATGTACAAATATGAAAACTAGTAAAAATTATGAACCTATATATTGAAGTGGAATCAATTATAAAATCAAAAGATGAAATAATCCACTAAACATAAAAAAATAGATACCAATATAAAATAAAAATATGCAACTGTATAAAAAAGAACCAGTAAGAAAAAAAATATGAACCACTTAGAAAAAAATTTGTACCTATAAAAAAATATGAACTTTTAAAAAATTTATGAACTTGTAAAAAATATTAAATGTGGTAAAATATATGAACCTGTAAAAAACATGATTGAGAGGAAAACAGGTGTGGCTGTGAAAAAATTAGGAACCTATAAAAATATGAACTCAATTAAAAAATATGATCCTATTAAAATATATGAACCTATAAAAATATGAAACTACAAAAATCTATAATGTTGTAAAAAAATATGACCCTTAAAAAAATATGAACCTGTAAAAATACGAACCATGGTAAAATCAATCAATGGAGTGAATAATATGATGTTAAAAATTAGAGTAATAGAATTATAATCAATCAATTCCAAGGGATTAATGAGAAAAATATATCAGAAATCAAAAACCTAAAAGGAATGAAGAATTTGGAGGCCTTCATGTATGAACACCTAGCTCGATGAATGTCAAAGTCGATGTATGAACGTCACTCTTAATGGATGAGTGCCTATTTAAAGGCATTTGAACACCCATATAAATTTCCATGAATGATGGATGATAGGCCGGTCAATTACATATATCAGGAGGAAATTGTGATAATAGAAGAAAAGACAAAAGCCCCGATTTTTATGGTTTTTACAGTAACAATGGATGAACGGATGTAGAGAGAATGAAATAGATAAAAGGAGGTGGAAAGGATATGGAGAAATAAGTAGAAGTGTGGATAGCGTGAGTGACAATATTCAAGGTAGGGAGGATGCAAGTGAAAGAAATTGGAAGGTTTGTGAGAGGGAGAGCATGATAGAGTGATAGGAAGTGAGGGAGAAGAGTGCTGATAGGGATAGCAGGGAATGGAAAATGATAGGGGAAACGAGCAATTCATAGGGAGATGGGAGAGAGGATAGGAATATGGGGATGGGTAGATGGATAGGGATATGGGGAATGGGAAGTGTAAGTGGGGGAAGGTAGAGGAAATGGGTTTCTCAGAATTGGAAGGAGGCGGGGAAATGGGTAGTAGGGAGGCAGACATGTGGACAGGGAGGCACGGGTTTTAGTAAGAGTAATAGATATTGTTTTTTTTTGAATTTTAAATATATTTTTAAAATGATTTTTTCTTTTATATTTATTTTTTTAAATAATTATATTTTTCAATTTTTTCTTTATCACATTTGAAGGAATATTTTACAATAAAAAAACATATTTATTTACAAAAAAATGCTCTTAATACTAATAAGAAAAAAAATGTATTATCTAGATTAAATTGAACATTAATAAAATGAATATAAATTTTCTTAATGTTCCACAAAAAAATAAATGTGATTTTTAGCACCATACCTTCGATCAACTAAAGCTTTTTTGGCACTCATAACTCCACATCAGCATCAGGAAGGTTCTTCTAAATAATTCATGTGTTGTACAAGGTTGTGGGGGAGGTTGATAATATAGAGTTTATTGACCATGTTAAAATTCACCTTGTATATGAAATCCTTGAAAAATGGATGCATCAAAGAATGACATATCAAAGTGGGTAGCCACAAAATATTTTAATTCGACTTGCAATGATGATATTGCCTCATAAAAAGATGTATAAAAATTAAAACAAATGTATCCTGCAATTGACTACCATACAAGGGGACAACAAAGGATAGAACCACATAAAGAGAGAGGATAAAGGATGAAAAAATCAACCAATGGTGCAATAGGCACCTTAACATGGGTAACGGTTGATGCTGTCATACTAGAATGCTATTCGCATCTATATCGCGACTGTTATCCGACATCATAAATGTCAGGGTTTTGGATGGGATATACTAGAGGTTCATGATCCATATGTTCTCAAGGGATTGTTAGGTCATATAAGATAGAGATAAAAAGTCTATATTGGGGTGAATAAAACAGATTAAAATTTTAAAGAGATATATTAATTATATAAGTTATTTATCAATGTTAATTAATAGAGTTAATAAGAAGCTGAATAAAATAAAGAATGAAATGGTTTTTTTATAATAGTTTGGTCCAAAGTGGACATGGTCTACTCTTATACCTCTCTAATCAGCAAGAGATGTTTTTTACACTAATCTAATTTTTAAAGTGGAATCATAACTAATTTACAACCTACTTTTTCATGTGGAAGTATAACCAAAAGACGCATAACTTTTGTATTGGGAGTCACAACCCAATTACAAAATCGACTTTAGACAACGGAATTCAAAATTCAAATGGTCCTAAATTTAGAATCTGGGAGTCACAACCCAAAGATAGAAAATGATTTTTTATATAAAAGAATAAATATAAATTGAGAGTATGTGTGAGAGATGAGAAATATTTTTATAGACACAAAAGAATAGAATGAAAGAGTTAGGTAAAATGAAGGAAGCACATGTACTGGTTCTTGAGTAAAGAATCAAGATGTCTTGTCAAGGCGGTAGTAATCATAGAAGTTTCCATTCATCCCTTGAGAGATCACCCATTAGTAGTGAGAAAGTCTTATGAAGGCAGAATGTATAACACTTTATAGTATCAACACCACCACACTATTTTCACTATATCACTTGAAAAATGAAATCACTCATCAAAGATATATCAGAAGTTACAAAGGATCAAATAACAACTGATGGGGGTGAATCAGTTGTTGTATTTTTACAAATTTCAACTTTAGGAAACTTAACCCCTATAAATTTTTAGAGTTTCTTCATTATCAACTTTTACCAAACTCAAGTACATAAAGAAATAGAAAAGTGCACAAGGAACACATGATTTACAAGGTTCGACCTTAGTGTACATCCTTACCATATTCACTCCCATGGGTCTATGTAAATTCACAATTATGAATAAGTTAATACATATTATATCAAATTATATTAGACACATTCTATCTTCAGATAGGAATGATTATAATGACTCCCGTTAGTTTTCAAAAAAATTCTTAAAATAATTTGTGACATAAAAAATGTGTAACTTTTTCAAGTTTCTCCAGCAAAGTTCAGTCTGGAATCTCAGTCTAATCTTCCTCTATCCAATTCTTCAGCATCTGATGGATTCAATCTGATAGCCTTAGTATAATGTCCCAATTCTCAATATATGAAATTCAAAACCTTTCTGATCTACCTACAAAAAAAATATTCACTTCTCAAAAAAAATCTCAAAGCTCAAACCAATTTCCTAATTTTGGTTCCCTCTATCCGATAATCTGAACTATCTCAATTCCAATCTTCTGATCAAAACCCTCTGTCCAAAAAATCTTCCTCAACATGAAACAACTTTTATTGGAAAACACAATTTTGATGCCAATTTTATATATTCACATATTTTAGGCACGAGTGAACAGTGTTAAGTACTATTTTAATTTCCTCCTCTATTTATAGGTACTTTAGAAATAGTAAAGGTGAGAAACTGAAATATTTTTCCCACTCACCCAAATTCCAAAGCTCCTAATTTCAATCCTATTTTAATATCATATTTAATTGTTTCAAACTTTATCATCTCTTCGGGTTTATTCTCAAAACTTCTTGAATCTTTACAACTCTTCTTAAATTTCAAAACATCATTTTGTAAATGATATTCTAAAAAATCTCAGTTTGAAACTATATTCATCATTTTGATTCCCTTTACCCAATTGAAATATAAAAACACAATTTCATAATCTGGTGTTTATGACACAATTGTAAAAAAACTCACACATTTTTCTCTTGACCCATTGAAAGAAAACAACGTGAACTACTAAAAACAAATATATGATTTCTTTATCTAATTCCCAATGCCAATTGAAAATGGCTGACTACATTGTTGAAAATTCTAAACACATCTGAAACCTTCAATGACTGTTCGATGAGAAGTTCAACCCTTCTAAAATTTTCTTTGTCCATAGACTTTGAAATCTTCTACTTCTTTATTCATAAGTCTTCAAAAACTATCTTCATTCGATCAAACTATGTCTGATGTAACATGGAATCTAATGACTTATCAATATCAAAACTCATTTGATGGATCAGTGTCAACAACTTGGATCAAAACATATCTTTATAAAAACTAAGACATTGTCTTCAGTCTGGTCAAATATTTCCAATAAAAAACTCTAAATTTTCAATTTTTCAACAAATTCTTCATCTGATCAACTTCTGTGGTGAAACAACTTTAGGATTATTCATATTTTTAATTTAAATTAAAGATGTTCTCCTTTTTTTCTTTACATGGATTTAACAAACCGATATCTTGAGACATTGTATTTCTTCAACTGATCATCTTTAATTATCATAATAGATATCTATATAATGGACCAGTATCTTCTTCTCATCTGATCATCCACTTTTCAAACTCTTTAATTTAAATCTTCTGACAACTTTTTCATCTAGTGATTTTGATCTAATGAGCTACATCTAAAAAACATCAACTTTGGAAACACCAAAAATTAACATTTCTTTTTTCTTTTACAAACTCTATATTGTATCATGACTTATTCATGATGTTTTAAAAACTTCAAATATCATAAAATCATCATATAACTAATTTTTTAAAGTTCTATGACTTCCCATCAACAACTTTAAAACTTAATCCATTTCAGAAACTTCTATATTTCTTCATTTTAACAACTTCTCACTCTACATCTTTTTTTTATGATGCATTTCATCTTCAGACAAAATCAAACTTTTTTATAAAATTGTTGTCCAATGAATAGTGTATGATGGATCATCTAATGGAGCATCAAATCACTAACTTTTCAAAAAAACTTTCTTTATTTGAACTTTCAGAAACTCTTCTTTCACCCGATTTACAAAAACATTCTTTTAAAAAAAAAGTAAGTTGTCAATAAAAACAAAAACTTTGAAATCATCAAAAAGGATATTCAATATCCCCCTTTGTATTTATTGAAAACTCTCATTAACAACCTTTTAAACACTCAAACTTTTCCATAACTCATTTTTGAACATTTACCAAAGAATAGTCTTTCTCAAAATAGAGTGTCATAACACCACACTACTGGATAAAGTAGTGTTTTTGAAGAAATTACATCTCTCGGTGACAAGAAAATTTACAGTCATGTAAAGATAAAATCCCCCTCACTTTTATCTTTTCCTCATATTTCTTTCTTTCCCCCATTTTATGATAACCACAGCTTCAGATTCATTTATATAAAAAAATAATTCTCTCTACCTTGTAGGATAAAGTTATAAAAATTATGCCCCTTTTTCAACATAATTAAAATAACGATGGGGGAGTTTATCAAGATGTTTGGTAAGTCTTTGGTGGATGTTGAACATAAAGCTACAACCTCAATTCCAAAAATCTCTATTTTAACATTGCTTTTTTGAAGATATTATCAATTTGATACTACATTGAAATATATTTCATAAGAACATCTCCACCAGTAAATTTTTCTTTTATAAAGTGAAAACTGATATCAATATGTTTTGATCTTGGGTGTTAGATATGATTTTTAAAAATACCAATTTCACTCTGATTATCACAAATTATCTTCAATGGTTTTCAAACTTCAACTTTCAAACATTCTAACTAAACATTCATCCACAACATCTAAGTATGCGCTAGTGTAACAACAACATATTCTGATTCCATTGTGCTCAAAGTTATTTAAATCTGTTTCTTACAATTTCAACTCACACAACATTATCCTAAGTAAAATGTTCCCCTAAAGTAAGTTTTCTATCATTGAAATCATTATCCCAATTAACATCAGTATAACCATGAAAGTTCACTTCACAATATCTCTTGAATAAAAGTGCATGTGAAATTTTTCCTTTAATATATCTCATAATTATCTTTGCTTCCAAAATATGAGTCACTTTTATATAACTCTGATATCTATCACACAAAGTTACAGCATAAATAATATTAGTTATTGAGGCTATGAGATAAAGAAAACTTTCTATCAGCTTCGGAAAATATTTTTGATTCACACTTTTTCCAGTTTTATCTTTACTCAAATTTATACTCACTGAAATAGTAGTTGAAACTTATTTGGATTATTCCATACCAAACTTATTTAAAAATAATCTAGTATACTTTTCTTGAGATAGGAAAATCTATTTTTCCTTTTGTTGAACATGTAATCCAAGGAAGTTAGTTAATTCTCCCAACATTGACATCTCAAAACCGATCTTCATTTCCTCAGAAAATTATTTACAAACTCTATCTTCATCTCTAAAAAAATTATATCATCAACATAAAAAATTAGAATTAAGGTGCTAGAGTTAACTTCATTCACATACAAGTTACTATCAACTTTTCCTTTTGAAAAATTCAAGATTCTAAAACAAACATCAAGATTGAAATACCAATCATGTGGGTATTGTTTAAACCCATACAAGGCTTTATTCAATTTACAAATATTGATTTCTTCATTATCAAGTAGAAACCCACAAGTTTTCTCAAAATAAACTACTTATTCAATATAAAAATTTAGAAAATATCACTTTAAATTCATCTGATAAAATTTGTAATTTTGATGTGTAGAAACTTCTAGAAACATTCTGATAGTTTCTAATCTTGCAACTGGGGAAAAGGTTTCTTCAAAATTCATACCCTTCACCTGTCCAAAGCCTTTGTAAACAAGTCTTTCTTTGTTTCTTGAAACTTCTACATATTCATTAAACTTGTTTCTGTACACCCATTTTGTTCCAATAACATTTTTATTTTTTGTATGTGGAACAAGTTCCCAATTTTTTTTCTCTCAATCGGATCCAACTCTTCATTCATTGCATCAACCCATTCTTTGTGTTTAATAGATTCTAAAACTGACACTGGTTTAACTTGTGAAATGAGTGATGTCTACTTTTCTAATATCAACCTTATTATTTTATGAAATAAAGCTTTATGATTCCCAAGAATTTTTTTAATTTCAACATGTTTCTATAAAGTAGAAAATTTCAAAGTTTCTCTTTCATCTTCTCTTTATTCATCACATGAATCTTTTGAATCTTGATAAGTATGTTTTGATTCACTTTCACTCCCATTGGAAATATTCAATTTTTCTTCCTCAATGTTTTCAAAATTCTTTGTTAAGGAATTCATATTTTCAATAACTTTCACATTATAGGAATCTATCAACTTTTTAAAATGTTTATTCCAACATTTATAAATTCTTTCATTGGGTGAATATCCCATGAAAATTCCTTCTTCTACTTTCTCATTGAATTTTCTAATATCCAAATTTTTTATTTTTAGTAAACATGGACTTTCAAAAACTTTGAAGTACTTTAATGAAGGTTTTTTGTTATAACACATTTCATAGAAAGTCATATTGGATTCCAGCTTCAACTAATATCTATTTTCTATATGTACAACAATACTAACAACTTCTATACAGTAGAACTTTGAAAGTCTCTATTCTGCTAACATGATTCTTCCCATTTCCATCAAACTTTTGTTTTTCCATTCTACAACTAAATTTTATTGTGTGTTGTAGAGAGCAATGTACTGATATTTGATTCCATGATTTCTTAGATATGATTCAAAAGCATTTCATCTGAATTTTGTACCATTATTTGTTCTCAATATCTTTATATAAACCACCATTTCCCACTCAACATCTTTTCTGAAGAATCTGAACATCTCTACAGCCTCTGACTTTTGTTTCAAAAACATATTGTTTCCCATTTGATTGAAATCATCAATAAAAGTTATAAAGTACAAATCTCCTTTTGTTGATTAATGTCTCATTGGCCGATATAAATTAGAGTGAATAAGTTTAAGAGGTCTAATAGATTGAATCTCAACTTTATTATCACTTTTATAATTCATTTTCCCTTTCTGTAAACTTATACAAACATCTTCTTCTCTTTTCTTCAATTTTAAAAAATTTCAAACAAAATAAACTTTAGAAGGTTTTTTTTATAATTTTCTTCCCAAGGTGGTCAAGTCTACGATGCCACAACTCATTCTCATATTCGACACTTAGATAACATGAGTTGTCAAGTTCTACAATTCGAAACAGATTTCCACTAGTTCTTCCCTCTCTTATAAAAACTACTACTATAAAACAGACCTTTAACAGTACTAGCCTTTATCAGTGCTAGAAAAAAGAGCCGATAAATCAACGCTTTTATGTATTGTTGATAAAAGGTACCCTTTATCAGTGATTTATTTTAATCCCTAATAAATCTCTAGAATAAAATGAAATAATTAAACAAATACAAATTTTAAAAAAATATTAACAATTTTATTAATTAAATAAATATTGATAAAAATGAATATATTGAATATACGTATATATAAATTATAAATATTAATAAATAAAATATATTAAATATATATATATTTAAAATTAATTAAATGAAATAATTAAAAAATTAAAAATTAAAAATGAGTAAATTAAGAAAAATATTAAACATTTTATTGATTAAATAATTTTTGAAAAAAATGAATAAATTTAATGTACATATATATATATATATATACTATAAATATTAATAAATGTTATATATTAAATATAGATATATAAAATGAATAAATTGTAATAATTAAACAAAAAAATTAAAAATGAATAAATTGTACAAATTAAACAAAAAAATTAAAAATGAATAAATTACAAAATTATTAAAAAAATATTATTGAAACAATTATTAATAAAAATGAATGATTTTAATATATATATATATATATATTAATTATAAATAGTAATAAATAATATATATTAAATATAAATATATAGAAACTGAATAAAGTGTAATAATTAAAAACATATTAATGTCTTTTTCATTTTTAATGTTTTTTTATTTTTTATTTTAACATGTATCAGACCTGTGTTACATTGATTTCGCTTACATATACATAATTAATGCATTAATTTATATACAACACACACACACAAATATTTATATAATTAATGAAATGTTATATAGAAACACATACACCTAATATTTATGTGATTTATTCAAATTTTAGTATATTTTAAAATTTCATTATAACATGATACATTTAATATATTATTTTTTTAATTAGTTAATTTTATTTATTTATTTTCAATATTATTACAGTTAGCTATTATTTATTCATTTTTAATATTTTTTTTTATTTTATTTTTTGAATTTAATCATTTTTTATTATTTATTTATATTTATTTATTTACTATGTTTAAGTATCTTCAATATTTATTCATCTTTACCTCAATATATATCCATATTTTTTTAATAATTTATATTTAATTAATAAAACTTATCAATTTTTTCAATATTTTTAAAGTGTACTCATTTTAATTTTTTTAATTTCACTCATTTTTAAAATGCATGTATTTAAGATTATATATTCATTAATAATGTTAAAAATATATTTGTAAATAAATATTTATAAATAAATATATTTATAAATTTGTATTTTCTATATTTATAAATTTTTATATTTAAAATTTTTATAAATAAATAAATAATTATATATATTTTAATAATTATTAAAATATAATAAATTTATTTAAATAATGAATATATTATATTTATATTTATATTTATATTTATATTTATATTTATATTTATATTTATATTTATATTTATATTTATATTTATATTTATATTTATATTTATATTTATATTTATATTTATATTTATATTTATATTTATATTTATATTTATATTTATATTTATATTTATATTTATATTTATATTTATATTTATATTTATCTATTATATATATATATATATATGTTGAGTTCGAAGCTGTAAAGACCCAGAATTCCCGTGGAATTTTTTTTAAATACATGGTAATTTTATGAGTCTGTGAAAATTTATGGAGCATGATTCTGAGGCCCGGTGTGCCCGAAATCAATTTATGAAGTTTTGTACAGGTACGTTTAGTAAACATATAAGCGGGATTTTATAACTTTTGAACTGGTGCTTGGAATTGAAATCTGATGGCACTGTTGAACTCGCAGCATCGATATTCGCTTAAGGATACTTTTACCTCGTCAGCAGTTGGTCGAGAATAAAATTTAGTTTTTGGGTTTTCAAAAAAATAATAAAATAAAGTGAGCAACACTTTATTCTATTTGAGCCGCCATGTGGGTGACTGGTAGTTGAAACCTCCTCTTGGAAGTTGGAGGTGGGACCACTACACCTTAACCTCCCATGAGAGGTTATGGTGGTGGGGCCCACCCGAACATAACCTCCCACGAGAGGTTACGTCGTGGGGACCATAGGGTGCTAAACCCCTATTGATATAAGAGAGTGAAACCTCTCAACTCTCCCTCATTAATGAGGGAGAGACTCGTGACCTTCCTTTAATTCAATTGTGCCAATCTCTCCTAATTAATTCGTTCCAACTCTCATGAAGTAATTAGGGGGAGCCAATTAATTTAATTCTTCTTTTTAAATTTCTGCGCCAATTAAATATTAGATAACTCAATCTAATATTATTTCACTTGGCATTTGGGTGGAAGTTGCGAAAGATGAGAGCTTGGGAGGATAAGAATTATCCCAATGAATAACGAAGAACGCATTCTTCCAACGAAGAACGTCGGCGATGATCCTTCTTCAACTTCTTCCCTAAACACCTACCAATGTGGAGCGTCTTCCACAGCCGACGCAACTCGTAATTGGAAGCGTGCAGCGAACATGATGAACAATGATCCTTTTTGTCTGATTTCCGTGACTTCGTCAACAAACGACGCCCAAAAATAAAAGGTAGGCGTTTAATTTTATCTAAGTATGACCTTTCCCATGTTCTTCCTTTCTCTCAAAATGAAGAATGAGGGTTTTTGTGCTTCATACTTGTGAGCCTCTTGATACCACCCTAACTGTGGAGGGTGCGGGCCAAACCAACATGGCCCGACCCCTCCGCTGATCTTGTTTATGGTAATCTTTGGCATGGCGACGAAGCAACGAGGAAACTAAGGCAGCAGAAGTCAAAGACTACGCTACCCGCAGCCTCCATGAAACGCGCTGCCCCCACAGCGACCCGCACCACCGCCGACCGAACTGGCCGCCAGCTGCTGGCTGAACCGGCTTCCCGGCCACCCGCCGCCCCACCGGTCTGCCCAGGCCGCCTGCCGGCCTGCCCAGCTGCCCCGCCGACTAGCCCAGCCCGCCACCCGACCTTCCCCACCGCCCTGCCATCCTGCCTCGGCTTCCTCCCGGCATGCCCGACCACCCCACCGGCCTGCCCAGGCCCCCTCCCAGCTACCCTGCCAGCCTGCCCAGCCACCTTTTGGCCACCCCGCCCGCCTGCTCAGGCCGCCACCAGGCTTGCCTGTGGCCTCCCACGTGCCCCACCAGCCTGAATGTGGCCTGTCGCACCCTTCCTGGCTTCCCTCCAGCCTCCCAATCCATCCCGCGACATCCCTCGCGGTGTATCTGGCCAAACCAGCTCAGCCTTTCGGGCCGATCCGCCTACGCGGTGACCTCCGGGCCAAACCGCCCTCGCAGTTTGCTGGGTCGGGCCCAGCAGACCGGGCTAAAACTAACAGGTTGGCCCACCAAATGGGTCAGGCCAGACCCAATAGGTCTGAACGAGTCGACCCAGACCGGCTCGACCCAGACTGGGTTGGGTCGGGTCGGTCCGACTGGGTCGGACCGGACCCCGGCCCTCTACCGACCCTTTACTTCCTTTGGTCATATCTTTAGCATCGAATGACCATTTGATGAACCGTTAGCAGCACTGGTTTTCTTGGAGCGTGATGGTCCCTTTGAGAATACCCCATTGGAGTTTGGGTTACAGTTGAGATACAGTCAGCTTGGATCGTACACGAATCCAACCGGGCCCTCGGGACTGAAAGGCTAATAACTCACAGATCGGGCGTTCGATTGACACGCCGTCAGTTGCGTTGAGACCCCTATGACGTGGTGGACCTCTGAGATACTTATTTATGGGACTTTGTGTTAGTTTATGTATCAAATATTGGCTTGAGGATAATACCCTCCTAGAATCAAGCATGATTTGTGGAAACCCAGTGGCTGGCTGCGCTCTGACGATTGTTCCTGGATCCTGTGTGGTTCCGACAGCTCTGACTACTATTCCTTGATCATGTGTGGGTCCGACAGTTCTGACTTTTGTTCCTTGATCCTATGTGGTTTCAACAAAATAGCTGGTCCTGGATCCTGTGTGGGTCCGACATCTCCAACTATTGTTCCTGGATCCTGTGTGGGTCCGACAATTCTAACAACTGGTCCTGGATCCTGTGTGGGTCCGACAACTCCAACTATTATTCTTAGATCATGTGTGGGTCCGACAGCTTCGATGATTGAGTGGCTATATCTGATCATATCTATCTCTCTACTTAAGTTGTATACCTATGTGAGCCGAGTTAGTGACTTCTGTGTTTTCCTCATGATTGAGTTGGGTTACTTGATAACTTAGGTATATGTATGGTCATATACCTAAGTAATTTCTATCCATTGATTTCATACTCTTTGGTTATACTTAGTGTATTTTGAGATACCTTGGTGGTCTCAGGGTCCCTACTGAGTATCGTTATACTCACCCATGCACGGGTTGTGCCCACACCTCATTGTATTGGATGTAGACGACAGACAGCACTGACCGGGGCTGAGTGTTCCAAGACTAGATGGTACCCGGAGGTGGACCTCACGACGAGTCAGTACCTAGAGAAAAATTTCAGACATGGAGTGCTGAGGAGTCTATCTGTACCTACCCTTCAGGTAGGATCCGTGGGGGATAATCCAGGAGCTGCTTTCACCTTTCAGCTGTTTTTTTCCTTTTCGGTTATACTTGTACTTCAGTTGGGATTGTATTTCTGGCTCCTTTACTTTTCAGTGCTCTCTTGTTATATAGTTTTACTTAGTTTTTTGTATCCAACTATGTACTCTTTTGTGTGTATTTTTAGTTATAAAGGAAATTCCTTCCCAGTTTAGGGATTTACGCCTTTGGTGTTAGTCGCTAGCCCCTGGCCTATGGAAGGCGGTCTTGGGGTAGTCACGGCACTGTCCCCAGGGGACGGGTCATGAAAAATTGGTATTATAGGAGTTGGTTCTACCGTAGAACTTAGGACTCTGATCTTTCTTTTCTGTGAAGCAATAGTGTTAAGAGTACTGAGTTTGGTTTTCAGTCCAGGGAGTCCAGTGTTGGTGCGGCGGCCGACGTATCCATACACCAGGACCCTGATTTATGATTTCCGACTCAGTGCATGAAAACACTAATTGCATGTATTTTTAAAGAGTTTTCTTTGTTATCTCTTTGAGTCAGCTCATAAGATATAACTTATTGACTATGGCGCACCTATATCTTTTCAGGATGGCCCCACACAGACAGCTATCCAGGGTTCCGAGAGTTGTACGAGATGGAATCCCACCGAGCAACGAGGCCTTAGTGCAGGGCCCTATTATAGTGGAGGCACCAGCGGTACCACTACCCATTGGTCCACCGATACCACCAGCCCGAGCAGCAGAAAGTGCACGCCACTTGAGAACGTTTCATGAGTTCAAGTGCCAGAGGCCGCCCAGGTTCAGGGGTGAGACGGACCCACAGGCAGCTGAGGATTGGATGGAGGTTGTGGTGAGAGTCTTCAGACTAGTAGGGAGACCAACCAAACTTATGGTGATCCTTGTCGCGAGTCTTCTTCAGGAAACAACAGGCAGATGGTGGAGCCTGATACTCCAGGTGCATGATGAGGTGACACTTCTCTGGGAAAACTTTGAGAGCCTTTTTTGGGAGGATTTTTTCCTAGCCCCCCTACGGGTGGTACGGATACAGGAGATACTGCATCTACAGCAGGGTAGCATGATGGTGGCACAGTACTCAGCGAGGTTCATTGACCTCTCATGCTACTCAATAGATATGGTATGGGACCCATTCATCGGGGCCCAGACCATCGAGCAGGGGATCAGGTGAGAGATCAGAGCTTCGATGATCTCCCTCAGCATCCCGACGTAGGCGGGGGTGTTGGAGCGAGCCCTCTTAGTGGAGAGTTTCCTTGCTGAGCAGCCACCAGAAGTTAGACCCCCCACTGGGCATCACGTAGTGGAGTCTTCTGCAACTGGAAACAGACAGATATCGCATAGGTCCAAGCAGATCAAACCATTCAGTGGACGACCTCAGGACATAGGTTTGGTTGTGCGAGTAACACGAGATAGATCCAATCATGTAAGGAACAAAAATTGTTTCACATGCGGAGTGGAGGGTCACATGGATCGTGACTGTCCGAACCGCCGTTCGGATGATCAGCTGATAGTTGAGGGACCTCCTAGGTAGAGGCAGAGGTTCGATCAAGGTGGTCTGCAGGGAGAATGAAAATGTGGAAGAGGATTTGGTCATGCAGCTAGTGGTGGACGATGTTACGAGGTGTTACCACCACCACCACTAGGAGGTCCACCCCGACCACAGGGAGCAGGTGGATAGGGAAGAGCTTAGCTCCAGGTAGTTGGGGCTTATGACCATGGTGCTCCGAAGATGGTTTCAGGTATGATTTGTGTCAACTCCACCTTAGCTGTAGTTCTTATAGACACAGGTTCCAATCACCCTTTCATTTCCACTTCCCTCATTCGAAGCTCGGAGATTCAAAAGGAGGTGTTAGATCAATCCTTACGGCTAGATACTCCTATGGGAGCTGATTCGACGATTATGCACTGGTGTCAGCACTACGAGCTTACTATAGGAGGTGAGAGCTTCGGCTAGGATCTCCTTGTAGCGGCGTTGAGGCCTTAAGACATCATCTTGGGTATGGACTGGTAATCTACAGTCCATGATTAGATTGACTGTATTAGGTGCAAAGTGCGGTGTGTCCGCATGGATGGGACCAGGTTCACCTTCACCAGTGAGAAGGGAGCCTTTACAGTATAGGACAGACTTACTCAGAGGATGGTGCAGTCGATCACTCGTCAGTTGGCCAGCCTTACCCTCGGAGCGATAGATATGGAGAGTCAGAGTTATCCTGTAGTGGTGGACCTATATGCGTATGTTTTCCCTGATGATGTACCAGGTATACCTCCTCGCATATAGGTGGACTTTTACATTGACATGTACCCTGGGACGACACTGATATCTACTCCAGCATATCAGATGGCTCCCGCTGAGCTTCTTAAGCTACGGGTACAGATAGAGGACTTGTATGGGAAGGGATTCATCTGGCCCAGTTTTTCTCCCTTGGTAGCCCTGATTCTATTCTCCAAGAAGGAAGATGGAAGCTTTAGGCTTTGTGTCAACTACTGTCACCTAAACCAGGTGACCGTGAAGAACAAGTACCCACTCCCAAGGATTGACGACCTATTTGATCAGCTGAAGGTAATTCGGTGGTTCTTGAAGATAGACCTCATATCAGGCTATCACCATCTCAGAGTTCGAGATGAGGATGTGCAGAAGATGGCCTTTAGATGTCGATACGGCCACTACGAGTTCTTGGTTATGCCTTTCGGCGTAACCAACGTTCCAGCAGTGTTCATGGGACTCATGAACAGGATCTTCCAACCATACCTCAACCGCTTTGTCATAGTCTTCATCGAAGGCATTATGATCTAATCAACTACTGAGGAGGAGCATGCCTACCACTTGCAGGTAGTACTGGACACACTCCGAGAGCACTGGCTTTATGGTAAGCTCTCGAAGTGTCAGTTCTGGATCCTAGAGGTTCACTTTCTGGTACATGTCATCTCAGAGGCTAGGGTTGCAGTAGATCCAGTGAAGATTGAGGTTTTACTTGTTTGGGAGCCACCCAAGAGTGTAACGGAGGTACGGAGTTTCCTGGGTTTGGCTGAGTACTACCAAAGGTTCATAACAGACTTCTCCAGAGTTGTAGCACCACTATCAGCCTTGACGAAGAAGTGTCAACCCTTCGTATGGTTGGATAGATACTACCAGATCTTTTAGGAGCTGAGGCAGAGGCTGACTAGTGCCCCCATCTTGAGGCTTCCAGAGGAGGTCTTAGGGTATGTAGTTTATTGCGATGCATCAGAGACCAGACTCAAATGTGTCCTGATGAATGAGTGAGCAGTGTTCACATATGGTTCTTGGTAGCTGAGACAGAATGATCAGAACTATGATACCCATGACCTAGAGTTAGCAGCAGTGGTCTTCGCCTTGAAGATGTGGCAGCAGTATCTTATGGGTGAATTTTTTAGCATGTACTATGATCACAAGAGTCTCAGGTATATCTTATCTCAGAAGGACCTGAATTTAAGACAGCGGTGATGGAATGAGTTCCTCCTGGACTATGACTTTGAGATAGTCTATACTCATAAAAAGGGGAACGTTGTAGTAGATTCACTCAGCAGGAGATCTGGTATACAGCTGCTAGGTGAGGCAACAGAGCAGTTGGCTTCTTTGCAGATATCCTTTGTGGATAGAGATGAAGCAGCCTTCCTTCAGTCTCTTACAGTCACTCCCCCACTTCTTCAGTGAGTCAGGGAGGCTCAGCATGGGGACGCTGACTGCGAGACCCGACATGCTCAGATATCCATAGGGCAGGCACCTGATGGATTTTAGAAAGGTTGAGAGCACATCATCCTCTTCAGAGGACATACTATGGTACCAGTGTCACTTCAAGAGGAAGTGTTGAGGGAGTTCCACACATCCCCTCTAGCGGTACATCCAGAAGTGGTGAAGATGTACCAGGACCTTCGACGACAGCACTGGTGTCCAGGTATGAAGAAGGTAGTAGCAGAGTTTGTCTCTTGATTCCCCACTTTCCAGCAAATGAAGGCAAAGCACCAGGTACCAGAAGCCTTGGTTCAGTCTTTAGAGGTCCAAGAGTGGAATTGGGATGGGATATCCATGGACTTCGTGACGGGTCTTACATATACATCCATGGGTCATGACTTGATTTGGGTGATCGTCGACCGACTCACCAAGTCGGCCCACTTACTACCGATCAGAGAGCAGGGTTCAGTAGAGAGCTTGAGATTCCTCTATGTGCAGAAGATTGTGTGACTACATAGAGTACCTTCTTCTATTTCTCTGATCGTGATGCACGGTTTTCTTCCCAACTATGGAAGGGGTTGTGGGAGGCTTTTAGGACGCAGCTTCATCTAAGCACTGCCTTCCATCCTCGGATATATGGCTAGACTGAGTGGACTATTCAGACCCTTGAGGACATGCTACGTGCTTGTGTCCTTGACTTCGATCGTAGCTGAGAGGATCACTTACCTTTGGTGGAGTTTTCATACAACAACAGCTATCACTCCACCATCGAGATGGCACCATCTGAGGCCTTGTATGGTCAACCTTGCAGATAACCACTGTGCTGGACAAACCCAGGGGAGTCAGCACTAGTAGGACCAGAGATGGTACGGGCTACCACAGAGAAGGTGTAGATCATCCAGGAGCGGATGAAGACTGCATAGAGAAGGCGGAAGTCGTATGATGATAGGAGACGGAGACCTCTGGAGTTCGAGGATAAAACCACATCTTTCTATAGGTCTCACCATGATGAGGTTTACAGAGATTTAGACGATGCAGCAAGTTATCTCTGTGATTCATCAGACCATTCCAGATCCTCAGCAGAGTAAGTGAGGTGGCTTACCGCCTGGCTCTTCCACCTCAGTTGCACTGGGTGCACGACATCTTCCATGTATCTCAGCTGAGTAGATACGTGCACGACCCTTCTCACATCATCGACCATGGAGAGATAGATGTCGATGATGGGGTGACTTTCATGTAGGTTCAATTGGAGATTGAGTATCGACATGAGTGGGTCCTACGTGGACGGTCGAGACCTCTGGTGTACATACGCTGGCAGCACGGGAACCTCCAGGATAGCATATGGGAGCGGGAGGTTTAGATTCATTCTTAGTACCCCCATTTGTTCCCTTAGTTTTAGTTGTAGCTTATGGGGACGTAAATCCCTATGGTGGGGATAATATAAAGACCCATAATTCCAGTGGAATTTTTTTTAAAATACATGGGAATTTTATGAGTCCGTGAAAATTTACGACGCATGATTCCGAGGGCCGGTGTTCCCGGAATAAATTTCTAAATTTTTTTATGGGTACGTTCAGTAAACGTACAAGCAATATTTTATAACCTTTGAACTGGTATTCAGAATTGAAATCTGAGGGCACCGTTGAACTCACAGGTCCAGTATTCACTTAAGGAGACTTTCACCTCATCAGCAGTTGGTCGAGAATAAAAGTTAGTTTTTGGGTTTTCAAAAAAAATAATAAAATAAAGTGAGATAAACTATATTTTATTTGAGCCACCATGTGGGTGACTGGTAGTTGAAACATCCTCTTGGAAGTTGGATATGGGACCACCACACCTTAACCTCCCATGAGAGTTTATGGTGGTGGGGCCCACACGAACATAACCTCCCGTGAGAGGTTACGTCATGGGGACCACATGGGGCTAAACCCCCTATTGATGGAAGAGAGTGAAACCTCTCAACTCTCCCTCATTAATGAGGGAGCACCTCACAACCTTCCATTAATTCAATTGTGCTAATCTCTCCTAATTAATTTGTGCCAACTCTCATGAATTAATTAGGGGGAGACAATTAATTTAATTCTTCTTTTTGAATTTTTGTACCAACAAAACATTAGATAACTCAATCTAATATTATTTCACTTGGTATTTGGGTGGAAGTTGGGAAAGAGGAGAGCTTGGGAGGATTAGAATTCTACCAATGAAGAACGAAGAACGCGTTCTTCCAATGAAGAATGTCGGCGATGATCCTTCTTCAACATCTTCCCTGGACACCTACCGACGTGGAGCGTCTTCCACAACTGACACAACTCGAAATTGGAAGCGTGGAACAGACTTGAAGAACGGTGATCTTCTTCATCTGCTTTCCGTGACTCCGTCAACGAACGATGCTCGGTAATCAAAGTTAGGGGTTTAATTTTATCTAAGTGTGATCTTTCCCATGTTCTTCCTTTCTCTCAAAACAAAGAACGAGGGTTGTTGTGCTTCATACTTGCGAGCCTCTTGATACCACCCTAACCGTGGAGGGTGTGGCCCAAAATAACATGGCCTGACCCCTCTTCCAATCTTGTTTATGGTAATCATTGGCATGGCGATGAAGCAACGAGGTGACGAAGGTGGCGAAAGATAAAGGTCGCGCTACCCACGGCCTCCGTGAACCGCACTTCCCCCACGACGCCTCGTACTGCCGCCAACCGAACTGGTTGCCCGACCACACGCCGGCCTGCCTAGGCCGCCACCAGGTTTTCTCGGCTACCCCGCCGGTCTGCCCAGGCCACCATCCGGCCTACCCGGCCACCCCGCCAGCCTTCCCGCGGCCTCCCGCATGCCCTATCGGCCTGCCCGCGCCCTGTCGTGCCCTACCCGGCTACCCGTCGGCCTCCCGGCCTCCCGAGATGGCTTGCGGCGTCCCTCGCAGCATCGCTGGCTGAACCAGCTCAGCCTTCTGGGCCGAGCCTCCCGAGTCGTGCCCCATGCGGCGCTGGCCGAACCGGCCCCGGCCTCCGAACCGAGCCGCCTACGCGGAAACCTCCGGGCCGAACCACCCTTGCAGTCCATTGGGTCTGGCCCAGCAGACCGGGCCAAACATAACAGGTTGTCCCGCCCAATGGGTCGGGCCAGACCCAACAGGTCTGACCGGGTCGACCCAGAACGGGTTGGCCCAGACTGGGTTGGGCCAGGTCAGACCAGACCCAGGCCCTCTACTGACCCTTTACTTCCTTTGTCCATATCTTTAGCATCAGACGACTGTTTGATGAACCGTCAACAACGTTAGTTTTCTTGGAGCGCAATGGTCCCTTTGAGAATACCCCATCGGAGTTTGGGTTATAGTTGAGATACGGTCAGGTTGGATCGTGCATGAATCCAACCAGGCCCTCGAGACTGAAAGGATAATAACTCACAGACCGAGCGTCTGATTAACGTGTCGCCTATTACGTTGAGACCCCTATGACGTGGAGAATCTCTGAGATACTTCTTCATGGGACTTTATGACAGTTGACGTATCAACTCTTGGATTGTGGAGCAGACCCTCTAAGAGTCAAGCATGATTTTTGGAAACCCTGTGGCTGGCTGCGCTCTCACGACTGTTCCTGGATCCTATGTGGGTCTGACAGCTCTTACTACTATTCTTGGATCATGTGTTGGTCCGACAGTTCTGAATTCTATTCCTGGATCCTATGTGGGTTCGACAGAATAGCTGGTCCTAGATCCTGTGTGGGTCTGACAGCTCTAACTACTATTCTTGGATCTTGTGTGGGTCCAACAGTTCTAACAGCTGGTCCTAGATCCTGTGTGGGTTCGACAGCTCCAACTAGTGTTCCTGGATCCTGTGTGGGTCCAATATCTTAGATGATTCAGTGACTATATCTGATCATATCTATCTATCTACATAAGTTGTATAACTGTGTGAGCTGAGTCAGTGACTTCTGTGTTTTCCTCATGATTGAGATGGGTTATTTGATAACTTAGGTATAAGTATGGGCATATACCTAAGTAATGGTTATACGTTGATTTCATACTCTGTGGTTATCCTTGGTGTATTTTGAGATACCTTGGTGGTCTCGGAGTCCGTACTGAGTATCGTTATACTCACCCCTGCATGGGCTATGCCCGCACCTCATTGTGTTGGATGCAGACGACGAACAGCACTGACCGAGGCTGAGTGTTCCAGGACTGGACGGTACCCGGAGGTGGACCTCACGACAAGTTGGTACCCGGAGGAGACTTTCGAACATGGAGTGCTAGGGAGGCTATCTATACCTACCCTTCAGGTAGGATCCTTGGTGGATGATCTAGGAGTTTCTTTCACCTTTCAGCTGATTTTTTCCTTCTCAGTTGTACTTGTTTTTTAATTGGGCTTGTATTTCCATCCCCTTTACTCTTTAGTACTCTCTTGTTATACAGTTTTACATAGTGTTTTGTATCTAGTTGTGTACTCTGTTGTGTGTGTTTTCAGTTATAAAGGCAATGTCTTCCCAGTTTAGGGATTTACGCCTTTGGTGCTAGTTGCCAGCCCCTGACCTATGGAAGATGGGCTTGGGGTAGTCATGGAACGGGCCCTGGGGACGGGTCGTGACAGAAGCCTCAGTTTATTCGGGTAAAGGAGATACATTACAAATAAAATTATCCAACATACAATTCAGGGATGTACTAGGTAAGACTCAAAACTCGAGACCTCACCGAGACCCACAGGGGAAGCTACTACCGAGCTGTACCCTGGGGATTATATAATGATATAAATATATAAATATTTTTTTTAGTATTCATATATTTATAAATAAATATTTATATATTTAAATAATTATAAAATTATAATAAATATATTAAAATAATTATAAAATTATAATAAATATATTTAAATAATGAATATATTTACTGTATTTATATTTATATATATTTATTAAATATATATATATATAAGTATATAAATATATATAATTATATAAATATATTTATAATTATAAAATTAAATAAATATATATATAATTATATAAACATATATAATGATATAAATATATTTATAATTATAAAAAAAATTGTAAATAAATTTATAAATATATAAATAAAAAAATATGTGTAGTTTTTTTTAAAAGTATTTATGTAATTATAAATAAATAATTATATATTTAAATAATTATAAAATTATAATAAAAAAATAAAAATTTGAGTTAAAACCGTCAGTTTATTCATGGAAAGGGGCTATATTACATAAAAAATCAAGCAACACACAATGCAGGGATTATCACAACCTGTCCCCTAGGGCCCATGTCGTGACTACCCCAAGCCCACCTTCTATAGTCCAAGGGCTGGTGACTAGCATCGGAAAGGTATGTCCCTATAACGGGAAGGAATTTCCTTTAAACCTGTACAAACACACAATCCAAGAACACAATAAGAAGCAACCATGAAGTAAACAGCTATAGTAAAAAGTGTGCTGAAAGTACAGGGGCCAGAATACAAGACCAACTGGAAAGTACAAGTACAACTAAAAAAATAAAACAACCCATGGATCATCCACTGAGGATCCTACTTGAAGGGTAGTTACAGCTCACAAACAGTAGTCCTGCATCACATCACGTCAAATGGTCCACCTCTGAGCATCATCCAATCCTGGATCCCTCAGCCTTGATCAACGTTGTCTTTCATCTGCACAAGATACAACAAGGTATGGGTGAATCCCATGAAGGGGTGAGTATAACAATACCCAGTAGGAACCCTGAGACCCCCAAAGGTCTCCCAGAGTTCCACAAATAAAAAACCACAAAACACAACCTCAACCACAAAGCATGAAGCATTCAACAACTCTACTTAGGTATATGCCCATACATTTACCTAAGTTATCAAGATATACATGTCTCATACAAGAGGAAACATAAGACTCCAAATTCTAATCCATTTTTACAACTAATCCATGAGGGAAGAATACCACAAAGGTAACACCATGAAGGTAACACCATAAAGGTGAAAGTACCACAAAGGTAACACCATGAAGGTAACACCATGAAGGTAAAAGTACCACAAAGGTAACACCCTGAAGGTAAAATTACCACACAAGTAACACCATGAAGTTAATACCAAGAAGGTGAAAGTACCACAAAGGTAACACCATGAAGGTAAAAGACTTAGCTCACACCAGGTATATAACTTAAGTACAGAAGTACGGATGATTAGTCATATCGTTGGATCAACTTATTCTGTCTGGAAGCTCTGCTGTTGACCCACATAGGATCGGTATACACTGACCCATACAAGATCGCTGAGCGCTGACCCACACAGGATCGGTATGTGCTGACCCACATAGGATCGTTGAGCACTGACCCACATAGGATTGATAGATACTGACCCATACAGGATCACTAATCATTCTTCAAGTAACAGCCAGCCACAAGATTCCTGCACTAAGAACGCTTGATTCTGGGAGGATTCTCTCCTCAAGCCATCGGTTGTATCTCAAACTCCACGAAGCTCCACGAAGAAGTATCTCAAAGTACTGCCATGTCATAATGGTTCCAACGTGAAACACAACGCGTCAATCGAATGCTCGGTCTGTGACTTATAAGTGTTTTAGTTTCGAGGGCCCAGTTGGATTTGGGTTCGATCCAACCCAGCCATACTCAAACTTTTTCCAAAACTCAATTTTATTGTACCAAAAGGACCTTCTTTCTCCAAGGGTCCCAGCGCCATAGATGGTTTGTCAAACGGACGTCTGGTTCACAAGTTATGGCTCTTTAAGTGGAACTGGGTCTGGTTGGGTCTGGGTCCGGTCCGAACCGACCCCTTCTGGGTCTGACCCATCACAGCCTGAATTGGTTTGGGCCGGCCCACTAGGCTCACGTGGCCCATCCCGCAGAGATGCGTGACTTTCTGGGCTCGTGCGGCCCGCAGGGCATGCGCGTCCTGTCCCGTAGAGGGGCGCAGCCCGCTGGCTGGGGCCTTCCCTAGTTGGCGTGGGGGGTATTGCCACCCCCTTTCCCTGAACAGCATAGTCGTTCGAGATGAGAAGTGGAGGTTCCACATGGCACCACCTGGTCTTTTCGGGACCCATAAGGGTGGGCCCCTCCTCCACTGTCGTAGCTTCGTACCGCGTCCAAGTCTAGCGGTGCGCGATGGCGCGCCGTTCCGCCTCCTCCTCCGCAGTCGACCCGTGTCGGCCGCCCTGCTCGACCGTTGCGGCTAAGGTCGCGGCCTCTTCTGCTGACGGCGTGCCACCCTCTCTTTCGCGACTGGCCATTTTCGGCCTCTATCATCACCCGCCAGCGCTGGTCGCTGGTGTTGTCGTGTCGGTGTCACACTGGTGGTCTTCCGCGGGTCACTGGATGAGTTCTGGTGGCCTGTCTTTTTGTCTGAAGATACCAACGGCCTCTCCAAGACTCCCTCTTCGCTGCTTGACCCACTATTTCAGGTTCTATCCATCCCAATTAAAATTCCGTGAAGAATACATAGATCAACAAAGTAGTGGAGGGTCCTGGACTTGTTCGTTTGGCTCACGCCCTCCACGTTAGCTTGATAACATGAGGGGAGGGAAAAGTTTTAAAAAATATCATAGAATTAAACAAGATAAATCCCTATATAAATATCATTGGATAACGTCCACGTTTGAGGAAGATTCATCATTCATTGTTCCCACAACAATCCTCCAGTGAAGCCGCTCAATCGTCGCTCTTCGGTTCATGATTAAGTGGCGCTCGTCACTGCTCATCAGAACCGGTCTCTTCCTCCAAGTGGTTGGCCTCACGAAACTTTATCAGAACTTCGTCTCTTGGTGAATCCATTCCAATACTCCTCCCAAAGATCCATAAAAATAGGATAGGGGGAGGGTGAGTAACATACATGGAATTAATGGGAGTTCATTTAATAGGAACCTTCCTAATTCCAACGGTGCTGTTACAAAGGATTTGAGGAGTCAATCCATTTAATGGATTGACACATCATTGGTCCTACCACCACCAGTTTTCCGTTGGAGGAAAATAAAAGAAAGAAATAAAAATGAAAAAGTTATTTTATTATTCTTTTAAGTTTCCAAAATATAACTTTTTCTCTCGACCTACTGCGGTCGAAGTGAAGCCTCCCTTAAGCGAATCCTAGTGTTGCAGATTCAACGGTGCCCTCAGATTTTTAATCTGAGCATCGGTTCAAAAATTAGAAAACACCACTCACACGTTTACTGAACGTTCCTTAAAAAAAGTTCATAAATTCATTCCAGATATATCGGGCCTCAGAATCACGCGCCGTCAGTTTTCACAGACTCATAATAATTCAATATAATTAAAAAAATACATGGAAAAATATGATTCTTTATAGGGATGTACTCGGTGAGACTTGAACTCGATACCTTACCGAGACCCACAGGAACAGCTACCACTTAACTACACCATGGGGGCATAATAAACAAATATATAATTATATAAATATATTTATAATTTTTTTATTTATAATTATAATTATAGATATTTTATCAGTGCTAAAGTTTTAGCACTAATAAAGGTTCCTTTTATCAGTGATAAAAAATAAAGATAGAGATGTTATTATCAATTTAGCACTAATAAAATGTATCATTATCAGTTATTTTCTGTAAGCACTAATAAAAGTGTCTCTGGTCTGTTTAAAAGAACCTTAATAGTGACTGATTCAGGGGTGATTCTCAAGCTCTCACAGAACTCACCTACTGTCAGCACTCATCCTCTATATTATCTCTGGTGAATCAAGGATAAAATTCAAGGTATGTTAGTTTCTCTTTTTCCTCTCTTGTTGATTGCTTCTTTGGGTTCCATGGTTTTCATTTCTAAACTATTTTCAGCCATAAATAACCCTACTTCTTCACTGGACAACAATGATTCCTTATTCTTCTTAACTTTCATATGTGTAAGATACCATATTTTTATTGAGGTACGGAGATCTCTTTTTGGGTTAATGTTATTGATTTCCTTTTTTGGAATAGACCCTGAGTCGGGCCATGGGCCGAATGGGTTGTTTTTGGGGAAAAAGAGGAAAAACAGGCTGGAATCTTATTGCAGGTCAGGTACACATCGTGTACTTGGCCTAAACATCGTGTACTTTCAGTACACATCGTAAACGGGCCCATCAGGATGTGTAGCTAGTCTAGTTCAGAAAAAAAAATACATGGTAGTACACACCGTGAACTTCAGGTAAATTTTGTGTACTTTCCCAGCATAGTTTTTTTATAAAAGAGGAAGTAGCCTCATTTTTTGATGGAAAAAATATTTTCCACCATTTTGAAACCCAAAACCCCTCTATTCTAGTTTTTCAGTTTGAGAAGTTGTCCAGACTCTGATTCGAGCATGGTTTCTCTCATTGGAACCACATCAGTAAGTACTCAATTAATTTTTAGTCATTCTTGATTCCTCAGAACAACGACTGTGTTATTTGGAGTTTGGATCATATACCCTAATATCTCATTCTTCATATGTTCTTCATATTTCTTCCAAACCAAGATGAATCAGGACTTGATACTGGACGATCAATCTACTACAAATATGAGGTAGGTGGTATATACTTTCTTTATACTTTTCTTATGCTTTTCAGGTATTCAGCCGATATTTCATCCATCAAACTTTCCAGCATGACTCTGTTTTTTAGCAAGATTCTTGCCGTAGGCTTAGTCGTACATAGTGAGTATGCTTGTAGGCTCTATTTAGGTGTTTTTTCACATGTTACTCGCTTCAGGGTCACCCATGGGGCGTGCCTTAAGGAAAAATACTTTTTTATTCCCATTTAAACCACCCAAGGGGTGTGTTCTTGTGCTTTCTTAGTTAGATGAATCCCATTAATGCCTTGATATCTTGAATAGATTGATTAGGAGATGTGATGCCTCCTTGCTCTTGAATATCATGTTATTCCTTATCTATTTTGATAGTTTGGCATGTTAAATGGATAATATGGGTGGGTATACCTATATGAAATGACTAATGGAATGTTAAATGGTTTATATGGGATCGTATGCCCATATACTTATTTTGATAAATGGTTTTAATGAGTGGGTATAATCATGGCTTGTGTGGGTTGATGTGAGTGGGTATACTCACATGGAATTTTTGTTTAAATTTAATGTTTAAATTTAATGTTTGAATAAATGGATCTAGAACACGGTAGTGGATGACTTGGGTTGACTCTACACCTTGGGTCTTGATTCTATGGGATCCCTTGGGCCTTTTTACCCTATGGATCTAGCTTTCTTGGTCTCATGTAGGACTTGTTATTACTATTCTCCTAGGATCCCAACTAGTGCCTAACTGAGTTTCCACCAAGGATTCCCATGGGACTTGATGGGATGCCTTGGACAAGCTCCTTGGATCCAGCCCTCCATGATCTAGAATTATTACATGGATGCCTTGGTACTTGACACCTCGGATTTGGCCCTTGAGGTCTACTTTTCAATCTACAGTATGGTCTTGGGATTCTACTTTTCACTATACAGTGTGGTCATGGTATATTTGACTTTTTTATACAGCATGGATGGGGGATACATGATACATATGAATGTACTATGTGGTTGTGTGACTTGTTTACTTTGGTTATATTTGTCTTGTTAGTAGTTGACTCTTTATCAGGTAGCTTTGAGGGGTGATTGGTTTTACTTACTGCTATAGATTTATACCTTGGGAATACACACTTTACTTTACTTCATGTTTATACTTGCTAGCACTTTTCTAGAATTGTTGTTAGAACTGTATAGACCTGGGTGGTTGCCTGCTGGTATGTTTATATCACACCCTATTTGGACCTCCTCGGGGACCCAAACAGATTATATGGTTGCAGGTGATGATAGGGTAAAGTGCCCTATTATAGGTTGTTGACTGTGGATTTGGAGTAGGGGGGAAAGGACCAAGATGAGGCTTTTGATTTTGGGATACATTTTTGGTATTTTATTATTTTTTAAATTATTTATATTGTATTGTATTGCCATGTTCTATTCTAGATGCTTTCTAGATACGTGTACCATCTACATCATTTTGTATATGAGACACATCTGTTTATTGATATGTATTCCTACCTTATATTACTTTTAGTTTCTTGTTTTTTATTTCTCTTCCTCTATTTATTGTATGTTTTACTTCTTCTATGATACTCTGGTAATGAGGGAATAGTCTCCCTACTGACTCACCTAGGCCCTCCCTGCTAGTCGTCAGCCTCTAGCATTTGGGGAGATGTTCTTGAGTCCATGTGGCCAACTGGGCTTGGGGCACCATAGGGTGTCATCTGGGTCCAGGATGTCACAAAGTGGTATCAGAGGCTGGTTTTGATCCTGGGACATATGGGTTATGGGCCCACATGGATTCATAAATCGGTAAACCCTTGATGGAATTTTCTAAATTATTGAATGTGAAATGGAAATGGAAACTTGAATGGTGAATAGAGACTTCACCTAGACCCAACTTTTGAGTGGGAAAGAGGCATAATTTCTAGTGGTTCATTGGATATTCTTTGTATATCCATGGTTTTGGGAGTAGGTTGTGGCTTTGACTTGGTTTCTAGGAGGATTTTGACATATCCTATGCTTTGAGCTTTGTTCTTGGATGTTGTTCTTTCCTGAGGCGTGCGTTTGTAATTGTAGAGACATTCCACCATGATGACCTCTAGTGGTACACTACGATAGAGGCGATGACCATACTTTGGAGATGGTGGGGTATGGGTTACCACTTGATCCTCCTATAGTTCCATTTGTGTCACCTGAGGTTGTTCTGGACACAGGTGTTGAGGCATAGTTTCGCGAGGGTTTTTTTCAGTATATGCAGACACTACAGGGAGCATCATAGCCATCCTTGACTATGGATAAGATAACATGGGTGTTCCAGGAGCAATATCCTCCTATGTTTTCAAGGTATGGTGTTCCACATACTATAGAGATGTGGCTAGAGACCATGTTATCTATTTTTGATCGTCTGGATACACCTCTATATTAGAGGGTCAAGATCGCGACTTATATGTTATATGGGGTAGAAAATCACTAGTGTGACATTTTGAACTAGGATGATGGGTTGTAGAATATGGGTTGGGATGAATTACAAACCCAACTCTATGACTAATTTTATCTCATGACTCTATGAGAATATTGGGCTACAGAGTTTATGCGTCTAGAGAAAGGCGTGATGACAGTTATGGAATATTCGGTACGCTTTACAGAGCACCAGTGTTTTTCATTGATGTATCTTACTGATGAGTTGTCGAGGGAGAGGTGCTTCGAGGAAGCTCTCAGATATTCTATCAAAAATCTGGTCAATTTGTTCTGGTTGCCTTATATCACTGATATTGTGAATCATTCATTGATTACAAAGAAGAACCAGAGGGAAGCTGGGGTTATAAAATAGGGGAGTTCTTTTTCTCACCTCATTGGACATACATCTTTAGGAAGGAAGCGTTGTCTTGAGGCTTCCCACAATGTGAGTTCTAGTCAGGTTGTGGGTGCAAGCAGCTTAGTATTTTCCCATCAGTGTGGTAGGTGAGGCCACGTGAAAAATTAGTGTGACCGTGACCCAGTTGAGTACTGAACTTGCGGTAGGATGGGGCACATGCAGCGGTTTTTCAAGACCTTCCCTCTAGCTGTGAGTGGTAGGTGTCAGCTCTATCGTCGATTTCAGGAGTATGTTCTTCAGCTCCATGTTAGGCTGGGAGCTGGAGCATTGCGGGCAAGTTAGGCTAGGGTAGTGGTGTTCATGGTCATGGTAGCTAGACACCAGGTTCTCAGAGACAATAGGTTGGATCGTCTTAAGGTAGCCAGATAGGGTCATAGGTCCACGGTGTAGGCCAGACATATTCAGTGCAATAGACCCAACATGAGCATGATCCCGGACTATTTATGTTGAGAGGTATGATCTTAGTATCTTCTACTATTTCATATGCTCTTTTTGATACAAGTGACTCTCACAGTTTTATCTCTGCACGAGTGGTAAAAATACTTGGGCTTGTGGTTTTTCTTTTTGAGGGTGTTTTGACACAAGAAACATCTTTGGGATGTAGAACGGGTGATGTGTGATAGTGTATGGAGTGTCCCCTTGAGTTCATAGGGTGTCACTTCATCTGGGATCATTATTTCATCAAGAAGACAGGGTTTGAAATCATTCTCAGAATGGAATGGCTTGTAGATTATCGAGCTTATGTTGACAGCTATCACTAGAGGGTGACTTTCACATCATCAGAGGGTGTAGTTTTTATTCACAAGGGTGAATGTGATGTCCAGGTAGGAAGATCTAGACATGAGCATCATGGGCTGGGTAGGATGACAACCCAGATTTCTAGTTTGTTTCTGGATGATAAGGGAGTGAGTCAAGCAAACTTTCCTCCAATGGTTGAGCACTTTTGGGATGTCTTTTCAGATTACTTTTTTGTTTTACCACCTAATAGAGATGTGGATTTCTCCATAGATCTAGTGATATGAGTTGCGCCGGTATCCATTACTCCTTACAGGATGGCTAGGATGGAGTTACAGGAGCTCAAGAGGCAGCTAGAGGATTTGGAGGTGAAAGGGGTTTATCAAACCCAGAAATTCTTTGTGGGGTTTGTCTATCCTTTTTTCAAAAAGGTGGATAGAACTCTTAGGCTGTGCATGGATTATCGGAAAATGAACCAGCTTATGGTTAAAAACTAATATCCTTTTCCACAGTTAGATGACCTATTTGGTCAGCTTTGAGGAGCTTGAGTCTTCTCGAAGATCGACTTGAGGTCAGGATATCACTAGGTGCATGTTTGGCCTGTAGACATACCTCGTATAGCCTTTCGTAGTATGTATGGGTTATATGAGTATATTTTTATGTTGTTCGGTCTTACGAATGAACCAGTGGTTTTCATGGATTTGATGAACTGAGTGTTCCATAATTACTTGGATTCTTTTGTGGTGGTTTTATTTGATGATATCTTGGTGTATTATCACAATCGACGTGACCATTCCAACCATCTTGAGATCATTTTGAATATACTGAGAGAGAATCAATTATATGCTAAGCTCACAAGGTTCCACTTTTGGATGGATTGGATTCACTTCCTAGGTCACATCATCTCGAAGATAGGAGTTTTAGTGGACCCAGAGAAGGTAAGAGTTATAGTTTCCTGAGAGAATCCCAAGAATGATTTTGACATATGGAGTTTCTTGGGGCTAGATGGATACTACAAGTGTTTTATACATGACTTATCACTCTTAGAAACTCTATTGATGAGATTGACTAAGAAGGATGTGAAGTTTGTGTGGTCAGACTCTTGTGAGACATCCTTTCAGGAACTGAAAGGGAGGATAACATCAGAACCAGTCTTGATACTACCAGAGCAGTGAAAGAGCTATATGGTGTATTGTGACGCTTCAGGTATTGGGCTGGGGGCAGTGATGATTCAAGGAGATCAAGTTGTGGCGTATGGGTCTCGGCAACCGAGGCCTCATTAGATGAATTACCCTATGAATGATCTCGAGTTAGCTACAGTTGTTCACTCCTTGCGCTGTTGAAGGCACTGTTTTCTGGGAGAGGGTTTTTTGGTGTACATGGGACACAAATGGCTCAAGTATATCTTTACGCAGTGTGATATGAATTTGAGGTGGTGAAGGTGATTGGAGTACCTACAATCCTTTAACTTAGAGCTTGCCTACATGCCTAGTAATAGAAATTCAGTGGCCAATGCACTGAGTATGAGTACTTAGATACAGGCAGTGCAGTAGGCCAATAGCAAGTGGAATCTTATGGCATTGTTTTCTAAGATGCATTTGGAGGTGCACGACAGACAGGGGCATAATTTTCTATCATCCTTAGTTGTGACCTCTACCCTACTAGATATAGTTAGGATGAGGCAGCTATCAGATTCATAAGTCCTAGTTCTACGGGAAGGTTTGGCAGGTGAGGACCCTCCTCCTGGTTGGACAGTAAGAGATAATGAGGTTCTGTCTATCCATGGACGTGTTTGGGTTCTAGTGGATATACATGAAGAGATGATGTGGGAGTTTCATGATTCATCTTGGGAAGTTTATCTCGGAGTCACTAAGATGTATCGTAACTAGCGACATCAATACCGGTGGCTGGAAATGGAGAGATAGGTAGCTGGTTTTGTTATGCGTTGTTCCACCTATCAGTAGGTGAAGGTGTAATATCAGCAACCAGCTGGGATTTTATGGTAGTTACCTATTCTGGAGTGGAAAGGGTATGATGTTTTGGTGGATTTTTTTATGGGTTTTTTATGGTTTCCTTGAGGTAATGATGTTGTGTGGGTTGTATTTGATAGACTTATGAAGGTTTCACCTTTCTTGCCAATCAAGGAGACCTTCAGTGTTGATGATATTGGAAATTTGTACATTCGAGTAGTGGTGCGACTCTATGGGGTCTCGTGCACTATGTTTTCAGCTATGTACACTCACTTTACATCTCATTTTTGGTAGAGTTTTCATAGGGTGTTGGGTATACAGATGATTCTGAGCATAGCATGCCATCCTCAGACTGATGGCCAGAAAGAGCGTACGATATAAGTGCTAGAGGACATTCTTCAAGCATGTGCCTTGGATTATGGGGGCTCTTGGGAGAGGCACATTTTACTGCTTGAGTTTGACTACAATAATAGTTATCAGGTGACGATATAGATGGAACCTTACAATGATTTATACGGTAGGCCATGTCATTTTCCAATGTGCTAGTTAGAGGTAGAACATGCAACTTTACTAGGACTGCGTCTTGTATAGGAGACTTCTTAGCAGGTCCAAATGATTCATAAATGAATGGCTATAGCACAGTCTCATAATAAATCATATGCCAATCACCGAAGATTACCTCTATAGTTTGAGGTCGAGGATCCGGTTTTCTTACATGTTTCATCGAGGTTGGGCATAGGCGGATCAGGATATAGGTTAAAATTTCACAGAGATATTTCAGACTATTTTAGATTCTAGAGAGAGTCATATTGGTTTCCTATCGGTTGTAGTTGCCTCATAGGTATCAATCCATGCAAGACATCTTCCATATATCTTAGTTGTGCCGCTATCACTCAGAACTGTCTCACGTTTTTCAGCCCAAGGAGGTTGAGCTTTATGTTGATTCATCCTTTTAGAAGCATCTAATTCATATAGTTGGTAGTAGCATGAAGGCTCTCTGATACTAATTAGTTTCTCTAGTATGGGTGCTATGGAAGCACGACCGTTTATAGGGCAAGACTTGTGAGAGGGAGTCTGACGTACATTCTCAATGGTCGTAGTTTTTTTCACAAAAATCATGACCACCATTCAGAGAGAAATTTGGGGATGAATTTCTATAAGGGGGAAGATGGTAAGATCCTGAGTTTTTCTTGAGGTACAGATCTCTATTTTCGAGTTAATGTTGTTTCTTTTCTTTTTGGATTAGACCCTAAGCCGATTTGTAGGCCGGTTGGGTTTTTTTGAAAAAAAAGGGGAAACAGGCTGGAATATGGCTGCAATCTAGGTACACATCATGTAATTAGTCTACATGTCATGTACTTCCAGTACACGCCGTGTACTATCCCATCACGATGTGTAGCTAGTCTGGTTTAGAAAAAAATACATGGCAGTATATGTCGTGAACTTGAGGAACACATCGTGTACTTGCCTAGTGGGGTTTTTTTGTAAAAGTGGCAGTATCATCATTTTTTTGATGGACAAAATCTTTTCCACCATTTTGAAACCCAAAACACCTTTATTCTAGTTTTTTAGTTTGAGAAGCTGTCTAGACTCTGATTCAAACGTGGTTTGTCTCGTCGGAACCACAACAATATGTACTCAATTCCATTTTAGTCATTCATGATTATTTTAAACAATGACTGTGCTATTTGGATTTAGGCTCATATGCCCTAATATATCATTCCTTATCTATTATTTAGATTTATTCCAAACTAGAATGAATCAGGACTTGATACCGGATGAGCTGTCTACTACCGAGCTTAATTAGGTGGTCTATACTTTCTTTCAGATTTTCTTATGATTTTCAGGCATTTGTCTGATATGTGTTCAATGTAATTTCTGGTGTGGCCATGTTTTTGAGTGATCTACTTGTTGTAGGATCATTCGGGCCTAGTGAGGATTCATGTAGGCTTTGTTTAGGTGTGTTGGAACCTATTACTCATTTTAGGGTCAACCATGGGGTGTTCCTTAAGGAAAAAATACTTGTTTATGCTCGTTTAAACCACCCAAGGGGTGTATTCTTATGCTTTATTAGTTAGAGGAAGCATGTTAATTCCTTGATAGCTTTAATACCTTTCTTAGGAGATGTGTTTCCTCCTTGATCTTGAATATCATGTTATTCCTTGTCTATTTTGATAGTTTGGAATGTTAAATGGATAATACAGGTGGGTATACCTATATGAAATGACTAATGGAATTTTAAATTGTTTATATGGGAGCGTAGGCCCATATGCTTGTTTTGATAAATGTTTTGCATGAGTGGGTATACTCATGGATTGTGTAGGTTTATGTGAGTGGGCATACTCACATGTAATGTTTGTTTAAATTGAATGTTTGAATGAATGAATCTAGAACATGGTAGTGGATGCCTTAGGTTGACTCTGCCCCTTGGGTCTTGATTCTCTGGGATGCCTTGGGCCTTGCTACCCCATGGATCTAGCTTGCTTAGACTTGTGTAGTACTTTCTATTGTCATGCTCCTTAGACCCCAACCAGTTCCAAACTAATTTTCTACCAAGGATGCCCATGGGACTCAATGGGATGCCTTGGAAAAGATCCTTGGATCCGGCCCTCAGTGGTATAGAATTATTACATGGATGCCTTGGTACATGACACCTTGGATCCAACCCTTGAGTTCTTCTTTTCACTATACAGTGTGTATTTGGGATTCTATTTTCACTATAAGGCATGGCCATAGAATATTTGACTTCTTTATATAGAGTTTCTATGGGATACAGGATACAGATGGATGTATGGAATGGACGTGTGACTTGTTTACTTTGGTTATAGCTGTCTTGTTAAGAGCTGACTCTTTTTTAGGTATCCTTGAGGGCTGGTTGGTTTTACTTACTGCTATAGACTTATGTTGTGGGCATACTCACTTTACTTTACTGCATGTTTACACTTGCTAGCACTTTTATAGAATTTATGTTAGAACTGTATAGACCTAGATGGTTTCCTACTGGGATGTTTATCTTACACCCTATTTGGGCCTCCTCGAGGACCCAAATAGATTATATGGTTGTAGGTGATGATAGGGTAAAGTTCCCTAGTATAGTTTATTGATTGTGTCTTTGGAGAAGGGGAGAATAGGACCAAGATGAGGCTTATGATGTTGGGATAATTTTTTGGTCTTTTCTTCTTTTTGGGATACTTGCACTGTATTGTATTTTCATGTGCTATTCTAGATGATTTCAAGATACTTTTACCATATGCATCATTTTATATATGAGATACATCCATTTATTGATATGTATTCATGTCTTGTCTTAATTTTAGTTTCTTGATGTTTATTTCTCTTCGGCTATTTATTGTATGTTTGACTTCCACTGTGATACTCTGGTAATGAGGGAATAGTCTCCCCACTAACTCACCTTTGCCCACGCTGCTAGTCGGCAACCTCCGGCATTTGGGGAGATACACTTGAGGTCATGTGGCCAACCGAGATTGGGGCACCATAGGGTGGTATCTGGGTCCGAGATGTTACAGTATGTTCTTAAATTTGTTACAAACCTTTCCATAGAGGGCTTCCCATTTATCATAGTTGAATTGGAATTCCAACATAGTGACCAATACAACGTGATCCATTATTGCTACCCATTTTGACTTTACATGACCTTTATGTAGTCTAATTTAACTTTACACAACACCATCCTTGTTTACTTAGATTAGGTTCATTTTGATAACGGTTATCCTAAAAGGAAATTAGTTTGGTTTATTATCTTACACTATTGCCATGTTCTATGTAGTACAACCGTTGAATAGTGTGTGATGTTGTGAGTGATTGTTTAATTATATATATAGTATAGAGTGGTTTTTGATGTCAATTAAATATTCATGCACTATATTCCATCCTATATCACTCTTTAACCAATTATTAGTTTCCTTAGGAATGCTAATCGGGTCCATCAAACAACATATTTGACATATGGGCAGTTGTATATTTTTTCCACCATGTCCTTTATTATTTGATCTCTAGTATGACTCTATAATTAATTTAATATCCCAACACACATGGGGCTATTCTCTAAATTCCATCTGTACATTAAGAGAATTGCAAAATACATCATCATAATATCCAATTTCTTGGATAACTAGAGATTCATAGAAATATTTTTTTTAAATGAAACTATATATTTTTCTAACATGGTAGATAATGACATCATAGGTCTACCGTGAATTATTTATGAATTTTTACTCTTATATCCCAATATATTTATTCTTCTTATTCATGATCATTAACAATTCTCTCTTTATCTTGATCTAATGAGTAGAGGTAAAATATTTATTATGAGATGTTTTCTTAAATTACCTCAACTCTATCAATTCTAATTCATCCATAAACATTATACTCTTAATAAATAAAAATAATTTATATTTTAATTCAAATAAATGGTATAAAATTATAATAAATTTCTCATAGTATAATCAATAAATCATGAAAATTATCATATCCATTGAGTTAATACACTAATCCATAATAAATTGATATAAGGATACACTAAATAAAATTAATTGCTTTTACATGATGATTTCAATGTAAATTTGTTTATTATTGGTTAAATTTTTATGTTCCATGTGATTTAGGTTGTTTCTTATAATATGGTATATATTAAGTACTAACATGTGTTTTGAAACTCAATCATTTACTACTTTATAAAATGTATTTTGGAAATAAATGAATTTCACATTGCATGTGTTATTTTGTTAGTTTCTCCTCATTCCAACCATTTTGTAAAATAAAAAATAATATATCACAACATAAGTGGTAAATATTTATGTCTAAAATTGAAATTTTAACTGTTTTATTAGACTACATATGTGATTTTTAATATTAAGTATATTTTTAGTAATTTTTTAGTGGCATTAATTATTATGAAATACTATAAATTGGTTGAAAGATTTATTGATTTATTTATATAATTTATATTAAAATTTATTTAATGGGATCAGTAATAATTTATAAAAGGTTGATTATTTTGGGGGATGTTGAAATAGTTAAAAACTATTCTGAAAATTAATTTAAATTATAATAAATATTATTTAATAAAATAATTTTCATTTATTTATAGTGGATTAATGGTTTATATTGATATTATGATTGTGGGTTTTTGGAAATATTTATAGAATAGGTAATATGATGACATTCTTGATACATTATAATGTGAGTTACTATATATATATTGGTGATTAATCGAGGGCTAGGGTGAGGGTGATGTGACATTTTTGTTGTTGTTTGTTCTTCTTTATGGTTTCTTAGAAGTTAGGTTTAACTAATGTATTGTGTCACCCAATGTGTGTTTATTTCCTAATGGAACCAAATATGTTAATATTTCCCCATATTTCAAATGCACTCCTAAGAAAAATGGATTTGTTATACCGATTTAATTATTTTTATTCAATAAGTACATGTAATGGTTATCCATGAGGGATAATATTGGATGCTAGGGGTATAAGGTTGAATATCATGGTACATGTGATGTGGTTATTTACAGATGTAGATAAATAATTTTTTCTCCTCCTATGATTCAAATGTTAACCTATTATTAGTAAAATTATTTGAATGTCAAGGAATAACCATAGTATAAACTTATGGTATGATTAGTATAATTCACTAGTATGAAATGAAGTCAGTGCATTTTATTATCATGGTGTCCTGGTTAGTACACAATGACTTGAATTACATGTGTATTTTGAGTGTTACTACTATGAACATATGTTAAAATATATGCATTGTTATATATTTTAGGGACCCTGTTAGTATTTACTTGTTTATTTTTATACTTACACCCTACACATGAACCTTAGTGGATATAGAACTCTTATATTTGAGATACATGTGAGGGAAAAGGATTAGTAACATAGATTTGAGTTGGTGCAGCTCAGTGGGGATAAGTTGATGTATTCATGGTAGTGTTAGAGGCCTTTTATCATTTTGATATGAGATTTAAAATTTAAAATTAAGATGTGGTAATTTAAAAAAATTAAGGAGACAACTATCATCCTCACGAGCTTCATTTCTTGAATAGTTATTATTGCATTCTATTTCCTAAGACTCATCCTCCATCTCTTCTATATTGCTTGAACTACTCTTAGTATTAGTCACCCAAAATGATCACCAGTACTTGGTATGGGATGACTACTACTCATAGTAGTTCAATAAACATAGGTGCATGTCCAGAAGAGATGGATGATGAGTCTCAAGAAACAAAATGCAGTAATAACTATTTTGGAGATGAAGCTAATGGGGATGAAGGTTATCTATAACTTTCACCTTTGGATAAATTCATAGGATAAAAACTACCATAGTGGAGTAATTATTTTCTTAAATTCAATTACTCATTTCCTTCAAAATGGATGCACACTTATCATTTGAAAAAAGAGTATAAAGATTCAGTTAAAGAGTTCATCAAGTTTGAAATAGAGCATGCATGTAACCCTTCTCAAATCCTATGTCCATGCTTATGGTGTTTCTATTCAAGAAAAATAAAATGTTTGACTACTCATACAGATAATGTATTCTACACATAATGATGCTAACAATCCCAAATAAGAAAAGAAAATTGGTAATGAAACTATATAATTATTAGGGGGTCAAAAACATGTTTATGAAAAAAACAACAATGACACAGCATCATAGTGTTGAATAAAATTATCAAGGCAAGAAGTCAGGGTATAAAATTTGAAGTTGTTTCGAATCAATGTGGTCAACCTATTGACCCCAACAAGTCAATGCTCATTAGTTATGTTAGGGTTACAATGATGATAAATGTATCGATTGATATTGATTCATGGGGCCATGTGTCATGACCATACCTCTGGGGCCTATGCCGTGACTACCCCAAACCCGCCTTCTTTAGGCTAGGGGCTGGCGACTAGCACCGAAAAGGCATATCCCTAAAACCAGTAAGGAATTTCCTTTAAACCTTTAAACTCACACAAACTAATCACACAGCAAGATACAAGCAAAAAAGTAAACTATAAAGTAAATAGGGTGTGTACAGTAAGTAAAGGGGTCAGAATACAGGCCCAATTGGAAAGTACAAGTAAAAATAAAAATAGCTCCTGTGAACACCCGCCAAGGACCCTACCTGAAGGGTAGGTAAAACTCTCGAACGGACATCCTTGTGGATCGTCTTGTCTAATGTACACCTCCGATCAACCTCCATTCTAGTACCCCTGTCCTCAATCAGCGTTGTCTGTCATCTGCACAAGACACAACAAGGTGCGGGCATAGCCTATGTAGGGGTGAGTATAAAAATACTCAGTAGGGACCCTGAGACCCTCGTAGGTCTCCTAGAGTTCCACAAAGGAAAACCCACAAAGAATGAAGTAATAGACATCAACTCTACTTAGGTATATTCCCATACATATACCTAAGTTATCAAGATATACTTCTCTCCACAAAGGTAACACCATGAAGGTAGAAGTACCACACAGGTAACACCACAAAGGTAGAAGTACCACACAGGTAACACCACGAAGGTAGAAGCACCTCACAGGTAACACCACGAAGGTAGAAGTACCACACAGGTAACACCACGAAGCTAGAAGACTCAACTCACACTAGGTAAAACTTAAGTACATAAGTACAGATGATTAGTCGTAAGGCTAGATGATCTAACTCTATTAGGTAGCATTTCTTCTAACACACACAAGATCGATAGGTAACTAACCTCCACTGACCCACATAGGATCGATAGGTAACTAACCCTCACTGACCCACACAGGATCTGACCCACACAGGATCAGTATGCGTTGACCCACATAGGATTGTTGAGCGCTGACCCACACAGGATCTGACCCACACAGGATCGGTATGCACTAACCCACATAGGATCGATGAGTGCTGACCCACACAGGATCCAACCCACACAATATCGGTATGCACTGACCCACATAGGATCATTGAGCACTGACCAACACAGGATCGATGTTCTTCCTTCACGTTATAGCCATCCACTCGATTCTCGCACTAATCATGCTTGATTATGGGAGTTTCTTCTCCCTAAGTCATTGGTTGATACTTCAACTGCCATGAAGTTCCATAAAGAAGTATCCCAAAGGTCTGTCATGTCATAAGGGACCCAACGCAATAGACCGGGCATCAATCGGATGCCCGGTATGTAAGTTATTAGCGTTTCCGCTCTGAGGGCCCGGTTGGATTCGAGTTCGATCCAACACGGTCATACTCCAACTTTATTCAAAACTAAAGTGGAGTATACCAAAAGGACATTCTCGATCCAAGGATCCTAATGCCATAGATAGTTCATCAAACGGATGTCTGGTTCTCAAGATACGGCCAAAAAAGCGTATCTGGGTCCGGATGGGCCTAGGTTCGACCCAGATGGGCTGGTCCGTGGTATAGACCGAACCGTGAAGGGGGTGGCCCGGCCCGCTGCGGTGCGGCCTGCTCGACTGGATGGTCTGCCGTGGTAGGGTCCTCCCTAGCTGACACCTGGGGGAGCCCCCACCCCCCTTGCCCAGTATCCTGAACGGTCCAATGGACCGTTCGGCTGGGTGTGGTACCAGTTTGGTAAGCATGACCCACCGGAGTGGTCCCGCTAGGCCGTGACGCAGCTGGCCAAATTCTCGGTCGGTCATCCTCCCAATGGCGTGTCGGTGCCACTGACCTCCCACGGTCGGCCAGTTGTCATCCACCTTGGTGCGCCGCCGTAGCCTACGGGTCGTGGCCTCCTCCTCCACCGGCGGTGCAGACGCGTGTCGCCCCGCCTTTACGCGGTCATCCGGTTGTCGGTCACCACCATCCTCTTCCACAGTTGACGGGCTGTGGCCTCTCTCGCTACTGGCGGTGTAGTCGTGCGCCACCCCTGTTCCACACGGTTGGTCAGGTGCCAGTCACCACCTTCCTTCACCACGGCTATCGTGTCGCGACCTCCTTTGACAACGTGGTTATGCTGCCGTCGTTATCACGGTCAGTAGGTATGTCAGCCGCCGCCCATGAAGGACACATCAAGAAGGATTGCAGAGGGATCAGGTCATGTTTGTTCAACCAGCACCCTCTGCGTTAAGTTGGTAAAATGTGGTTCAAGAGAAATAAATCAATGTAAAACCAGAAATAAATTATAAACTATTCCATGCCTTGGTATTTTTTGGTGGCGTCGTGAAGAAGAAGATGAAGTCGATGAAGGGGACGATGTCGTTTGTCTCTCCCGCAACACGCTTCCGATCCGGGCTTGGGTGTCAGTTCCTCATTATTCATTGGGGGTGGTTCTTCGTTAGAGTATGGTCTTCCAAAGGCTCTCCCCAAGCTCTCCCTTTTCCAATGATTCCCAACAAAGAAGTGCAGAGCCAACTTTAATTGAGTTAAGATTATTAATTCAATTAAATTTGGAACATTAATTGGAAGAATTCCAAGGGTTAACTCTCATTAAAGGGGAGTTTGGGTGGTCCCCGCCACCAAGTATTCAAAATGGAGGTTTCAAGAAAATAAAATAAAAGTTTTTGTTTTATTTTATTTTTATTCTTTTAACTCTCCCAAGATAATACGGAAAACTAACTTCCACCCTCAACCTACTACGGTCTAGGTGAAGGTATCCTTAAGTGAATATCAGCACTACGTGTTCAACGGTTCCCTCGTATTTCAATTCTGAGCACCGGTTTAAAAGTTACAAAATACCACTCGTGTATTTACTGAACGTACCTGAAAAAAAGTTTAGAAATTCATTTTAGGCACACCAGGCCTCGGAATCAACACCTTCAGTTTTCATGGGCTCGTAATATTCCCATATAATTAAAAAAATTACATGGAAAATCCAGGTATTTACATTCTCCCCACCTCAGGCTTTGCGTCCCTGAAAGCCACAACACAAACCAGGGAAACAAGTGGGGGTACTGTGCATGAATTTGAGACTCCTGCTCCCTTTTTCTCTCCTCAAGGTTCTCATGCTTCCATCATACATGCACCATAGGTATCAATCGCCCACATAGGACTCTCTCCTGTCGATCCTCAATCTTCACTGGAACCTCTGAAAACGTCTCCCCATCATCGATGTCCAACTCACCCCAGTCAATGATGTGCGAAGGATCATGTATGTATCTTATCAGTTGGGATACATAGAAAACATCATGCACCTGGTGCAAATGAGGTTGAATAGCTAATCGATAAGTCACCTCACCAACTCTGTTAAGGACCTAAAAGGGTCCAATAAACCTCAGAGATAACTTACTGCCCCGTCCAAATCACTATAAACCTCGTTGAGGTGAGACTCATAGAAAGACATGGTCACCATCCTCAAACTCCAGAGTTCTCCATCTCCTCTCAGCATAAGACTTATGTCTGCTCTGTTCAGTCTTCATCTGCTCCTGAATGATCTACACCTTCTCTGTGGTAGCTTGTACCATCTCTCGTCCCATGAGTGCTAACTCCCCTAGGTCAGTCTAGCATAGAGGTGATCTGCAAGGTCACCCATATAATGCCTCGAATGGTACCATACTAATGGTGTAGTGATAGCTATTATTGTATGAGAACTCCACCAAGGGGAAATGATCCTCCCAGCTGTAGCCAAAATTAAAGACACAAGCATGCAACATGTCCTCAATTGTCTGAATGGTCCACTTTGTCTGACCATCCATCTAAGGATGGAAGGTTGTGCTCAATCGAAGTTGATTCTCGAATGCCTCCAACAAACACTTACATATTCGGGAATTAAAATTTACATCACGATCAGAGACAATCACAAATGACACCCCATGTAGCCGCATTATCACCTGCACGTAGAGGTGTCCCAAGACATCTACTGAACCCTTCTCTCTAATGGGTATGATGTGGGCCGACTTGGTGAGTCGTTCAACAATAAACCAGATGGAATTATGTCCCTTAGATGTGTGTGGTAGTCCTATCATAAAGTCTATGGAAATTCCATCTCACTTATACTCTGGCACCTCTAGTGGTTGAACTAATCCTACTAGAACTTGATGCTCTGCCTTCACTTACTGACAAGTGAGGCACCGTGAGACAAACTCTGCCACTGTTTTCTTCATTCCAGCCACCAATGCTGATGCTGAAGGTCCTGGTACATCTTCGTCACTTCTGGATATAACTATAGAGGGAACGTATGGAACTCCATCAACACTTCCTCCCATAGCATTATAGGTACTATAATACGTACTCTAAATAGGATGACGTGCTCCCACCTTCATAAAATCCATCAGGTGCCTGTGCTGTGGATATCTGAGCATGTCGAGCCTCACAGTCAGTGTCCCTAAGCTGCGCCTCCCTGACTCGTTGAAGGGGTGGGGGAGTGACTATCAAAGACTGAAGATAAGTTGCTCCATCTCGATCCATGTAGGATATCTACAAAGCGGCTAGCTGCTCTGTTGTATCACTCAGAAACTATATAACAGATCTCTTGCTGAGTGCATTTGCTACTACGTTTCCCTTCATAGGAGTATAGACTATCTCGAAGTCATAGTCCTAGAGGAACTCAATCCAACGTCGATGTCTCAGTTTCAGGTCCTTCTGAGAGAAGATATACCTGAGACTCTTGTGATCTGAGTAGACTGTAAAACATTCACCCATCAAGTAATGTTGCCACATATTCAACGTGAAGACCACTGATACTAAATCTAGGTCATGGGTAACATAATTCTTCTCATGTTGTCTCAGCTATCAAGAACCATACGTGATCATTGCTCACTCCTACATCAGGAAACATCCAAGTCTGGTCCTTGATATGTCTCAATAGACGACGTACCCAACGCCCTCCTCCAGTAGCCTCAAGATGGGGCCACTCGTTAGTCTCTGCCTCAGCTCTTGGAAACTCTACTGGCATCTCTCCAACCACACGAAGGGTTTCCCCTTCTTATTCAACACTGATAAGGGTGTCACAACTCTGGAAAAGTTAGGCACAAACCTCCAGTAGTAATCGTCCAAACCCAGAAAACTTTGCACCACCGTCACACTCCTGGGTGGCTCCCAAGTAAGCACAACCTCAATATTCGCTGGATCCAACGCAACTCCAACCTCCGAGATGACGTGTCCGAGAAATTTTACCTCTTAGTTCCAGAAATGTCACTTCAAGATATTACCATAAAGCTAGTTATCTCAGAGTGTGTTAAGAACTATCTGCAGATGATAGGCATGTTCCTCCTCCGTAGCTGAGTAAATCAGGATATCATCGATGAAGACTACTACAAAGCGATCAAGGTATGGCTGGAAGATCTTGTTCATGAGTCCCATGAACACTGCTGGGGTGTTGTTCACACCGAATGGCATAAACAAGAACTCATAGTGGCCATACCGACATCTGAAGGTCGTCTACTGCACATCCTCATCTCATACCCTGAGCTGGTGATAGCCTGATCTGAGGACTATTTTCAAAAACCATTGTGCTCCCTTCAGCTAGTCAAAGAGATAGTCAATCCTCGGGAGTGGGTACTTGTTCTTCATGGTCACCCAGTTCAGGTGTCGATAGTCTACAAAGTGTCTCAAACTTCCATCTGCCTTCTTGGAGAATAAAATTAGGGCTGCCCAAGGAGAAACATTGGGCCTAATAAACCCCTTACTCTGCAGGTCCTCCATCTGTACTCACAGCTCTTGTAGCTCTATGGGAGCCATCAGATATGTTGGTGTAGACATCGGTGACGTCCTAGGGTAAAATTAGATGTATAAGTCTACATATCTATGAGGAGGTAGAAATAAAACTTCATCAGGGAAAACATCAGTGTACTGGTCCACCACTACAGGATAGCTCAAACTATCAACATCAACCGCTCCGAGGGTAAGGCTAGACAACTAATGTGTGATCGACTTCACCCTCCTCTGGGTAATTCCATCATGTACTGCAAAGGTTCTCTTCTCACTGGTGAAGGAAAACCTGGTCCCATACGTACAGACACACCGCACTTTGCACCTAATACAGTCGATATGAGCATGGACTGTGGATAACCATTCCATACCCAAGATGACGTCGTAAGGCCTCAAATCCACTACTAGAAGATCCCATCTAAATCTCTCACCTCCTATAGTAATCTCACACTACCGGCACCAGTGCGTAATCATCAAATTTTCTCTCGTAGGACTCTCTATTCATAAGGATCGAGCCAACGGCTCCACCAGAATCTTTGAGCTCCGAACGAGGGTTGTGGAAATAAAAGAATGAATGGAACCTGTGTCTATAAGTACTGTAGTTAAGGTGTAGTAGACACAGATCTTAACTCGTATCATCTTCAAAGCACCATGGTCGTAGGCCTCAGCTTCCTGAAGCTGATCTCGTCCCTATCCACCTGCTCTCTGTGGTCGGGGTGGACCACCTGGTGGTGGTGGCGGTAGAACATTAAATCGCCGCCCACCGCCTACTACATGGCCTGCTCCTCTGCCACTTCCTCCTCCTGCCTACGTACCTCCTCGATCGAATCTTCACCTCTACCCAGGTGGTCATCTGACTGTCTTCTGGTTGTCCATATGGTAGGTTGGGCAGTCGCGAGCCATGTGACCCTACCCACTGCACGGGTAACACTGTATATTCCTCACTGGTCCTGCTCTATATCGAGAGCCCCACACAACCAACCTTGTATCTTGCGGTCGTCCACCTGTAGTTCTGGTCCTCTTGGACATTTGTGCCATTTGTTTGTTGTTATCTACTGATAACTCTGCTACATGTCGTCCGTTGGTGGGTCTCGATGCTGGTGACTGCTATCCAAGGAAGCTCTCCACTAAGATTTATCTATCTATCACCCCCACCTACGTTGGGATGCTGAGAGAAATCATAGGATCTCTAATATCTCATTCGAGCCCTTTCTCGAAGGTCCGGGCCCTGAAGAAAGGTTCCAGCACCATGTTAGTGGAGTAGCGCGAGAGGTTGGTGGACCTCGCTGAATACTGAGCCACAGTCATGTTTTCCTGCTGTAAGTGGATAAGCTCCTGTATATGCACTGAGCATAAGGTTGTTGGGATGAACTCTGCCCTGAAAAGGGTCTCGAAGTCTGCCCAGACGAGAGTCACCTAATCGTGAACCTAGAGCATCAAGATCTACTATCTGCCTGTTGCTTCCTGAAGAAGACCAGTGACAAGGATCACCATGAGATCAGCTGGTGTACCTACTAGTAAAAAAACTCTAACCATGGCCTCCAGCTAGTCCCCAGCCATTGTGGATCCATCTCGCCCCAGAACCACAATGGCCTCTGGCATTGGAACTTGTGCAATGCGCTCAAGTGGTGATCATCCTCTACTACTGGGGTTGGTGGTATCGGTTGTCCGATAAGTAGTGGTGCTGCTAGTACACCACCCGACGGTACAACTACTGTAAGGGGGCCCTGCACAAAAGCATCATCACTTAGTGGGATGTTGTCACGTACTCTACCTGGAACCCTGGCTGGCTGGATGTGTGGAGGCATCCTGAAAGAAGTAGGTGCACCACAGTTAATAAGTTATACCTAGTGAGTTGACTCAAAGATATCACAAAGAAAACTTTTCAAAAACACACATGCAATCAGTGTTTTCATGCACTGAGTCAGAAATCAGAAGTCAGGGTCCTGGTGTATGGATACGTTGGTCCCCGTACCAACACTGGATTCCCCAAACTAAAAACCACACTCATCACACTTAACATTATTGCCACATAGAAAATATCAGAGTCCTAGTTCTTCGATATAACCGAACTCCTCTTATACCAATTTTTCATGACTCGACCTTTGGGGCCCAAGTCGTGACTACCCCAAGCCTGCCTTCCATAGGCCAGGGGCTGGAAACTAGCACCGGAAAGGCATATCCCTAAAACAGGGAAGGCATTGCCTTTAAATCTGTAAACTCACATAAACTAATCACATAGAAAGATACAAGCACAAAGTAAAATATAAAGTAAATAGGGTGTGTACAATAAGTAAAGGGTCCGGAATACAAGACCAAATGTAAAGTACAAGTAAAACTGAAAAAATATCTTATGAACACCCACCAAGGACCCTACCTGAAGGGTAGGTACATCTCTTGAACGGACGTCCCTACGGATCATCTCGTCTAATGTCCACCTCCGATCAGCCTCTAGTATGGTACCCTCGACCACGATCAGCGTTTTCCATCGTCTACACAAGACACAGCAAGGTGTGGGTGTATCCTATATTGGGGTGAGTAAAACGATACACAGTAGGGACCCTGAGACCCTCGTTGGTCTCCTAGAGTTCCACAAAGGAAAAACCACAAAGCACAAAGAAATAGACATCAACTCTACCTAGTTATATTCCCATACATATACATAAGTTATCAAGATATACTCATCTCCACAAAGGTAACACCAAGAAGGTAGAAGTACCACATAGGTAACACAACGAAGGTAGAAGTACCACACAGGTAACACCACGAAGGTAGAAGTACGACACAGGTAACACCGCTAAGTTAGAAGACTCAGCTCACACTAGGTATAACTTAAGTACAGAAGTACAGAAGATTAGTTGTAAGGCTAGATCATCTTATTCTGTTAGGTATAACTGCTTCTGACCCACACAGAATCGATAGGTAACTAACCCCTGTTAACCCACATAGGATCGATAGGTAACTAACCCCCACTGACCCACACAGGATCGGTATGTGTTGACCCACATAGGATCGCTAAACATTTTCCCACTAGGATCTGACCCAGATAGGATCGGTATGCGCTAACCCACACAAGATCGTTGAGCGCTGACCCACACAGGATCTGACCCATAGTGGATCGGTATGCGCTGACCCACACAGGATCGCTGAGCGCTGACCCACACAGGATATGACCCACACAGAATCGGTATGCACTGACCCACACAGGATCATTGAGAACTGACCCACACAGGATCGATGTTCTTCTTTCACGTTACAGCCAGCCACTGGGTTTCCACACTAATCATGATTGATTAAGGGAGGTTCTGCGCCCCAAGACATCAGTCAATACTTCAACTGCTACAAAGTCCCACAAAGAAGTATCCCAAAGGTCTATCACTTCATAAGGTACCCAGCTCAATAGACGGCACGTCAATCATACGCTCGGTCTGTAAGTTATTAGCGTTTCCACTCCGAGGGCCCGGTTGGATTCGAGTATGATACAACCTGACCATACTCCAAACTTATCCAAAACTCAATTGGAGTATATCAAAAGTAACTTCTCAACCCAAGGATCCCATTTCCGTATAAGGTTTGTCAAATGGATGCCCGATTCTGAAGATACGGCCAAAAAGGCGTATCTGGGCCTGGGTCTGGTCCGACCCGGATGGGGTGGGCTGCGGTCTGGACCGGCCCACGAAGGGGGTGGCCTAGCCCATTGGGCACAGGCCGCTTGGTTGGATGGTCTTCCATGGCGGGGTCTTCCCTATCCGACACCCGGGGGGAGGCACCCCCCCTGGCATCTCAAATGGTCTAATGCACCATTCAGCTGGGTTTGGTACCATGTTGGCACGCGGGACCCACTGGAGGGGTCCCGCTGGGCCGTGATGCGGTAGGCCATATTCTCAGCTGGTCCTCCTCCTAGCGGCATATCGGCGCCACTAACCACCCACGGTCGGCCGGTTTTCGGCCGCCTTGGTGCGCCGTCGTGGCCTACAGGTCACGGCTTCCTCCTCCAATGGCGGCACGGATGCGCGTCGCCCCGCCCTCACTTGGTCAACCGGTTGTTGGCCGCTACCATCTTCTGCTGTTTCTGACAGTCCGTGTCCCCTCTCGCTACTGGCAGCACGGTCGGGCGCCGCCCCAGTTCCACACAGTTGGCCACGTGCTTTTCTCCCCCTTCCTCTGCCACGACTATAATGTCGCAGCCTCCTTCGGTGGTGCAGTTGCGCTATCACCATCATCGCGTTCGGCCGGTATATCGGTTGTCGCCCACAAAGTACACATCAATAAGGATTGCGAAGGGATCGGGTCATGTTTGTTTGGCATACCACCTCCATGTTAAATCGGTAGAAGGTGGTTCAAGAGAAATAAATCAACGTAAAACCATGAAGAAATTATAAACCATTCCCCACCTTGACTTTCTTTGGTGGCGTCGTGAGAAAGAAGATGAATTCGATGAAGGGGATGTTGGTGTTCTTCACTCCCGCAACACGCTTCTGATCCGGTCTCGGGCATTGGTTCCTCCTTCTTCATTGGGGGTGGTTCTTCGTTAGAGGATGATCTTCCAAAGGCTCTCCCCAATCTCTCCCTTTTCCAACGATTCCCAATAAATAAGTGAGGAGCCAACATTAATTGAGTTAAGATTATTAATTCAACTAAATTTGGCACATTAATTGGGTGAATTACAAGGGTTAACTCACACTAAAGGAGTGTTTGGGTGGTCCCCACCACCAAGTATTCTAAATGGAGGTTTCAAGAAAATAAAATAAAAGTTGTTGTTTTATTTTATTTTTATTATTTTAACTCTCCCATGAAAATCTGGAAAACTAACTCAATTAAAGTTTAGTTCAAGGTGAAGGTCTCCTTAAGAAAATATCAGTGTTGTGAGTTCAACGGTGTCCTTGGATTTCAATTCCGAGCACCGGTTCAAACATTACAAAAATCCACTCATTCATTTATTGAAGATACCCGAAAAAAAGTTCAGAAATTTATTCTGGGCACACCGTGCATCTGAATCACTCATTGTTAATTTTCACAGACTCATAATATTCCCATATAATTAAAAAATTACATGGAAACCCCTTAGGAAAGATAATCTGGGTCTTTAAACCATGTCCAACCTGTAACAAAGGAAACCCTTGAGAAAGATATAACAATAATATTACGATATACTTTCTCTATTTTACTGAAGAATTATATAATTAAACTTTGATTTAATTTTCATTATTCCTTGCAAAGTTTATTTATTTTCTAAGATTTCTGTAATAAATTTATCTTAATGGCCACTAGAAAATCTCAAAGAGGCTTCTGAACTCTTCTTATGAAGTTACATCTTAGGGATGTTGAGGGGAAAGTAAATCCCCACCCACGAGTTAGTTATACACACATTATAAAACAGGAAACATGGACTACTTTCATCAATTATCATAATGATAAATCATTTCAGGTGAATTGTAGTTGATAATATATTATATTAAATTGTTTATTTTATCCAATTTGATTCAAATTTGTTAATTTATGAAATAGAAAAAGAGTACTAAAAATAAATAATGTGAATCAAAAGAAATATACCCTTTTTGCAAAGTAAGGATGGGGTATGCTTCACTAGAAAATAAATTGGTATGTATTTTAAATCAACAATAAAAGTTTTAGGTGATATAAAACAATATATGTTTCTTTGTTTATATGCATAATGATGAATCAAAATACAAACCACTTTCATCCCATTCCAAATGCTATGGAAGGAGGCTCACGTAAATAAAGAGGGTAAACTAGTTGATGATAACACAAAATCAATATGGGAAACATGTTTAAGTATTACATAATAGTAATTCATTGTGATTTAAAACAGTATTACATAAAAATGTCAATTTATGTTTTTATTTTTTTATACGGTTTAGACAAAAGAATCTCCGGTGACCATACTAGAAGAAAAACTACATTCATTAGCCTTTAGGTTGCGGAAATAATATGGTCGTGTTAGAGGATTAGGTTTTGGAGTGTCTCCTTGAACATATTTTGAGAATATAAAACCACATGAAGATACATATAATATGGTGAGATGATTGTAGACACAAATAGACTCACAAAAAGATATTATTGTCCGGTCTCGTTTTGAAGACCAATGTATGAGAAAGGATCAAAGAGAACTGACAGTGGAACAAAGATCAACACATGAACCAAATGACCACACTAGCTTTGAGGCAAGTTATTCTCCCCAACCAAATACCTTACATGAGGTAATCAATTTTTTCATTAATATTTCTCCAAAATATGAATCAAACAACTTCAGATAACTTTATATTACTAAAATTCTGCATGGTATAGTTGTATGTGATTTGTATCTATCAACACCCATGCATCGCTTTGTTGGGAGGGGTACGGTGTATAATATCCTAGGAGACAAGATACACCATAAATACCACCCAAAATATCACATGAGAGTGGGGATTGAGGTAGCTCATGAGATGACTGCTGAGTTACTTTTTCCACTTGATGATCTAGATATTCCAACAGTCAATGATGTTATTAGAACATTCATAGCATGGTCATCTAATCTTATAAAAATACATGAGGTGTGTCTTTAACAAAAAAATTCATATGAAAACCCTGTAACAGTTGATGAATTTTTTTTGAAGTGAGGTATGATATTACATATGGATAAAGAAATGTGGAAATGGGAGGTCAGATCAAGACAATCTAATGAATCAGCTAAGAAATCAAAATAACCTTTTGAGGGTACCTTCTCCCCACCAGTTCTAGAAGAAGTAAAAAATTTTAGAGATGAGTTTTCAGCATACATGTTGTCAAAATGTTTACCGATAACAAATTTAGGTGATTAACTCTTATTTTTGTGATCTAGTACATGATATGTCCTTAGAAATATATTTAGCATGTGAAGCATTGGTGTCAGAATGATTATATATTATTTTTGATCTGTTTCTCAAGGAGAAGTATAATGGAGGGGAAAATTTTTAGAAGTACTAGCTTGGAAAAAATAAAATTGCTGGGAAATGGTGAAAGTGGAGGTGGAGGCAGAGGTGGAGGTGAAGGAGGAGGTGGAGAAGGAGTCGGAGACCGAGTTTTTGGAAGAACCGGAGGGGGAGACTGAGTCAGAGGCCGAGGTAGAGGAGTAGACCAAGAGTTGGCTTGCAAACAACAAAATTGTTGGTAATTAGAGTAGAATGAGGATTATACCAAGGTTGTGTTTGAGAACAATTATTGAAAAGCACACAAAAGACTTTTCACTTAAGATAAGATCCATTGTGAAAGTGTTTGAGGTGGAATATTGAAAAAATGTTTTTCACCACTTGTTAAGTGATTTTATACAGGAATTTAAGTGGAGGAATTTTTTTCAGAAACAAAACAAACACCACTTATTTTTTCAAACTAATTACCATAGGCTAAAATTTCTATTAGTACATTCCAAGTAATATCAAATATTACTAAATTGAGAAAGAAACACCTCAACAAGAAAAAACTAAATAGCAAAAACAAAAATAGATGCAGTTGTTTGCCCATGACTTCTCTACACTGCAAATAAAGGGTCTTAGTTGTGTGGCCAATAGTCACTCGAGTCATACAACACCAATCCAATCATCAAACAGGTATATAATCCAACTCAAATATTTGAATAAATATGTGTGCAATCAACAACTAAATCCAGCAGGTGTATGAGAGAACTATTGAAGGACAACTGGTATTGAGAGATCGTGGTCATCGAGGAGGGATGGTGTCAAAGGAAACATGACATCAAATTAAAAGAAACCATCTTATGAAGAAATCCCCAAAACTAAAAAACCCATTTCAAATGAAATCATGAATTACCGAAAATCCAAACGAAGACCCCTTTGAAAAATAATCTAGTAGCTTTATCCAAAACCTCTAAAAAATAAATAAATATATAATTTTATCGAATGGATCACGAATTTTCATAAAAGAACAATACAGTGGTTTCAATTTGGTAGGTTTTGGAATTAATTGGTATATTAGATCATCAATTAGATGCATGATATAATATCACAACTTCTTGTGAAATCCATACAAGTAACATTGATTATTCATGTGCACATTCATTATGTAAAATGATCCATGTTCACAAGCTCATTAATAAAAAAACTCATCATCATTTCAATAAAAAAATACATGATAATAGTGATATTCCCATATTAATGAACAAATAATTATGATTTTATGTTAGAGTTTATCATCACCCAGAATATTGAAAATGATATACTAATATATAGCACAATACAGGAAGTCTTAATGGATGCACACTAGATTTTAGTTTCATTTGGATTCTATAAAGGGTTATACTAATGTTTAATACTATCAAAAATTGGTAAACAATTTATAATAGAGTTTAGTGTCTTATGAAAATACATAATGGGTCACACTAAAGTTTTTTCTATCAAAGAAGGTAAATGGTTTATCATGGAGTTTTAACTCTCTGTGATGGTGATGGGGTAAGATAGATTTTATTATGTTCCATAAAAAATAATATATAAATATTTATTTTAATTCAATAAATTAATTCTAATAGGTTTACACTAATGGTTAATGTTTTATAGGAATAAATGACTTCGTCAATAAGGATGATTCACTAATGTATTATGATCATACACTCAACAAGGATGATTCACTCATGATGATGAAAATTTATTTTTAGTCTCCAATGCACTCAACATTATGGATTATCAAACTGAAATATTGTAACACCCCAATATTTCATAGTACGTTATCTCTTCAAATTAATTCAATAACTTGCACTACACGCAACACTGAGCTCGAGCGCACCACGACTTACAAAATTAGCCGTTCAAAAAGAGGTTATGAATAGTATTAACTAAATTTTAAATTTTATATACCCCATATAATTTTAGAATCCATATTATGTGTTTCTTAGACATAATATAATAATAAATTCATTTTTTTCATATAAAAGAAGTATTTTTCAAAAAATGCAATTTTATAATATTTTAATGGCGAACCATTTTAAAAAAAAATATTTGACACTTTTATATATTCAATTTAATGAAATTAAATTCTTCTTTAGAAGTGGGACATAAAAATTTATTTTTGATAAATTTTTGGTACTTTTCTGATAACTTTCATATTTTTATGAATAGTGAAAAATACTAAATTTTAATTGAAAAGAACTTTTTTAATCGAAATGATTTATAGTGTTAAATTATGAATTTGAATGTTTTGGAAGTATAATTAGATTATATTTTTATTATTCAATACAATTTAGGTCATTATAAGTAATTTCACATTGAAATTTGACATAAACTCATGTCAATCTTTTGATAGTTTTAGCTTTTTAAAAACCCGCTTTTTGGTTTTGACAATGGGAATTAATTTTAAATTAATTAATGCAAATTCTATGTTTTAAATTTGGTAAAATAGAATTCATTTTTGAATTCATAATATCAAAATTAGCTTAGGGTGAGGTTTTGGTATTTTTCTGAAAACTGTCAATTTTTGATGAATCGTGAAAAACATTGCGTTATTGTTTAAAATCGACTTTTAATTTAAATAATTATTTATTTTATTTAAATTTATTTTAAGCCAAAATAGATATATAATACTAATATAAGTTCAATTTAATTCATTGAAGTCATTTTATAATAGAATTATATTTATATAATTTTATTGAACTTTTTAACGTCTTTTACGCACCTTCTAGGCACATTTGAAAATTTGCATAAAACGTAATTTTTCCACTTCTTTGAATTGAATTTCAAAAAACTCAGATAAAAGTTTGACATAATTAAGTGAAATTTGGTTCAATAAGATGAAAATAATTTTTTTTTGAATAGTAACTTTTGACTTTTATTTACCACGGTTAAAAGTAAATAAGGTAATTAAAGGTAAAAATGATATTATAATTACCCTAACACAAGTCCTAATTCTATTTCATAAGTTTATTTCAACCAAAACCAACCTTATAAATAAAATGTGATCTTTTTGGTCCACTTGGATTAGATTAGGAAATTTCTTATTATTTTACTTAAAGAAGAGTTAAAAGTGTTAAATTCAAAGTTTAATAACTAAACCATTTTTAATATAGGGTTATACATAAGATAAATTAGACTATAAATATTAATTCGAAAGATAAAAATATTTCTTAAATCATGGTATTTTATTTGTAATTTTTAGATATTAAATAATTAAATTTATTTATGACACAATGATGATGCGGTAATTACTTTATCAATGAAAGATTTAAAATAATTTATATTATAAATATAAAAATAAATGTAAATTGAGGATTTTTATGTCATACATGAATTTTATAGGTTAATATTAAATTTTAGGGTTTATTAAATTTTTTTTTGAAGTGATAATGTTTTTGTGACTTTAACAAAAACAAAATTCCTAATAGTGTCAAAATTGACATAAATGAGTTTTTAAAACAAATTCTATATTATTAATTGATATATTATTTCTAAAAATCTAAGGTTCATCCAAAGGACTTATATAAGGTTATATATATCAATAATGAACCACTTGGTGTTCTCTTTTCTTTTTATAGTATGTTTATTAACCATTTATTATAATAATATTTGAGGACATGGTAAAAGTTAAACTATTTAACTAAGAGTTAAATCTAAAATATAGTGTTAATATGGAGATCTAAACATGTCTAAAACCTATTGTTTGAGATTATTTAGACCCATACCCACCTTATCTTTGAAATAAATCAATTTGGATCCATTAGAAAATGAAAATCATTTTATAATAAAATAATATTTCAAACCTTTCCTAAAGTGACCCTCACCTTTCTTATAAAAGGGTACTTCCCCTTCTCTCAAAATCACACCTCCAAATCCATTTGGATCAGACAAAACCTGCCTAAATCTCCTCCCAACTTCCCTAACTTTAACCTAGAGTCCTTCCCTTGAGAATAAATCCAACTTAAGGAGCCCTTTTGTTCAAATCAAAAGGAAACACCCAAAGAAGAGGTAATTATTTTATCACCTCTTTCAAAGTTCTTTTCTTCTTCCACTTTCTCTTTATTTGTTATTTCCATACCAAAATAATAACTCCAGTACCTTCTATATAATGTGATGTTATTATAAATATGGTACAACCATACTCATTATTATATCCATCCTATGAATGATAAGGTCACCATGCGTGCATACGCACGGCTTACCGTCTCCACGTCTTGATGTAATTTGTTATTCAAAATTATGTTATTTGGATATAATGATGATTAATATGTATATGAATAATGAAAATAAAATTTTAATTTCTCTGTAAAATTAATATACCATCCTATTCCACACCTTTTAATCATTAATGAAATGATATCGTCGCTCGTGTGTACGTATGACTTATCGTCTCCACAACGCAATGAGATTCATTTCCAGGTTCACCATTCAACGGTGATTATAAAAATATATATTATTAATAAGTATGTAATATATGACATAATAATGCTATTATATATATATGTATGTATTTACATATATCTAATTCACTTACTTATGTTCAATACGATATGAAAACAGAAACAACGTTTATGCGTACGTATGGTCTACCATCTCCATAAACGGTGTTTTCCATTTCATAAATCTATCTATTATTAATATTTATATTCTAAATATATACTATATATAAATCATGTTTTATATTCTGTAATTATTTAAATCATGATCTAAATGATACGATCAAGAATAAAAGTTAAAACACGCACGATAAAGAAAGCGATTATTACCCAAAATGTTAATTTAACATGGAAATGATTTTTAAATGGGTAGTATAAAGTCATAAATGAATCATGTATACCAAAAGGATCATCTTGATCCAAGGATACCAACGCCATAGATAGTTCATAAAACGGACATCTGGTTCTCAAGATACGGTCAAAAAGACATATCTATGTCCGAATGGGCTCGGGTCCAGCCGGATAGGCTGGGCCGTGGTCTAGACCGAACCGTGAAGGGGGAGGCCCGGCCCGCTGGGCGCAGCCTGCTGTGGCGTGCCCCGCTGCGGTGCAGCTAGTTCGACTGGATGGTCTTCCGTGGTGGGGTTCTTCCAAGCTGACACCTGGGGGGGAGGTGCCCCCCCCACCCGGTATCTCGAACAGTCCAATAGACCGTCCGTCTGGGTGTGGTGCCAGTTTGGCACGCAGGACCTGCCGGAGCGGTCCCATTGGGTCGTGATGGGGTCGGCTGGATTCTCAGTCTGTCCTCCTCCTAGCAGTGTGTCGGCGCCGTTGACCTCCCACGGCCGGCCGGTTGTCATCCACCTTAGTGCGCCACCACGGCCTATGGGTCGCGGCCTCCTCCTCCACCGATGGCAAGGACGCACACCGCCCCACCTTCACACGGTCGGTCGGTTGTTGACCGCCACCATCCTCCACCATGACCAACAGTTTTTGGCCTCTCTCACTACTGACGATGCAATCGTGTGCCACCCCAGTTCCACATGGCCAGTCGAGTGCTGGTCTCCGCCTTCCTCCGCCACGGTCATCGTTCTGCAGCTTCCTTTGACGGTGCAGTTGCGTTGTTGCGATCATGATGGCCAGTCGGTATGTCAGTCGCCGCCTGTGAAGGACACATCAAGAAGGATTGCATAGGGATTAGGTCATGTTTATTCAGCCCGCACCCTCCTCTTTAAGTAGGTAGAAGTCGGTTCAAGGGAAATAAATCAACTTAAAATCATGAAGAAATTATAAACTATTCCCTACCTTGACGTTTTTTGGTGGTGTCGTGAGGAAGAAGATAAAGTCAATGAAGGGGATGCTGGAATTTGTTGCACCTACAACATGCTTCCGATCCGAGCTCGGGTTTCAGTTCCTCATTCTTCATTAGGGGTGGTTCTTCATTAGAGTATGGTATTCCAAAGGCTCTCCCCAAGCTCTCTCTTTTCCAATGATTCCTAACAAAGAAGTGAGGAGCCAACTTCAATTGAGTTAAGATTATTAATTCAATTAAAGTTGGCACATTAATTGGAGGAATTCCAAGGGTTAACTCTCATTAAAGGGGAGTTCGGGTGGTCCCCACCACCAAGTATTCAAAATGGAGGTTTTAAGAAAATAAAATAAAAGTTGTTGTTTTTTATTCTTTTAACTCTCCCATGAAAATCCGGAAAACTAACTTCTACCCTTGACCTAATATGGTCAAGGTGAAGGTCTTCTTAAGAGAATATCAGTGATGCGAGTTCAACAGTGGCCTCAGATTTGAATACTGAGCAATGGTTCAAAAGTTACAAAATGCCGCGCACGCGTTTACAGAACGTACCTGAAAAAAAGTTCAGAAATTCATTTCAGGCACACCAGGCCTCAGAATCACGCGCTGTCAATTTTTTGGGCTCATAATATTCCCATATAATTAAAAAATACATGGAAAAATATAGGTCTTTACATTCTCCCCACCTCAGGGCTTTGCGTCCCTGAAAGCCACAACACAAACTAGGGAAACAAGTGGGGGTACTGTGCACGAATTTGAGACTCCCGCTCCTATGTGCTCTCCTAGAGGTTCTCGTTCTTCCATCGTATGCACACCAGAGGTATCGATCGCCCACATAGGACTCTCTCCTTTTGATCCTCAATCTCCACTGGAACCTCCAAAAACTTCGCCCCATCATTTATGACCAGCTCACCCCAGTTAATGATGTGTGAAGGATCATGTACGTATCTCATCGGTTGGGATACATGGAAAATGTTGTGCACCTGGTGAAACTAAGGGGGAAGAGCTAAGCAGTAATCCGCCTCGCCAACTCCGCTAGGGACCTGAAAGGGTCCAATAAACCTCAGAGATAACTTTCCACCCCGGCCAAATCTCTACAAACCATGTTGAGGTGAGACCCGTAGAAAGACATAGTCACCATCCTTGAGCTCCAGAGGTCTCCATCTCCTGTCAGCATAAAACTTATGTCTACTTTGTGCAGTCTTCATCTGCTTCATAATGATCTGCAACTTTTCTATGGTATCTCGTACCATCTCTGGTCCCATTAGTGCTAACTCCCCTGGGTCAGTCCAGCACAGAGGTGATCTGCAAGTTCACCCATACAATGCCTCAAATGGTACCATACTGATGGTGGGGTGATAGCTATTATTGTATATGAGCTCCACCAAGGGAAAATGATCCTCCCAGTTGTGGTCGAAATTAAGGATGCAAGTATGAAACAAGTCCTCAAGGCTTTGAATGGTCCACTTTGTATGATCATCCATCTAAGAATGGAAGGTTGTGCTCAATTGAAGTTAAGTCTCGAACACCTCCTACAACCCCTTCCATAGTCAGGAAGTAAAACTTGCATCACGATCAGAGACAATCATAGATGACACCCCATGTATACACACAATCACCTGCACATAGAGGTTTCTCAAGCCCTCTACTGAACCCTACTCTCTTAATGGAAGAAATTGGGCCGACTTGGTGAGTCGGTCAACGATCACCCAGATGGAATCATTTACCTTGGACGTGCGTGGTAGTCCTATCACAAAGTCCATGGAAATTCCATCTCACTTCCACTTTGGCACCTCTAGTGGTTGAACTAAGGCTGCTATAACCTGATTCTCTACCTTCACTTGCTGACAAGTGAGGCACCATGAGAAAAACTTTGTGATTTCTTTCTTCATTCCCAGCCACCAGTGCTAATGCTAAAGGTCCTAGAACATCTTCGCCACTTATGGTTGTACCGCTAAAGGGCACGTATGGAACTCCCTCAACACTTCCTCACATAGCATTACTGGTACCATAGTATGTCCTCTGAAGAGGATGACGTGCTCCCCACCTTTAGAAAAACCATCAGGTGTATGTCCTATGCATATCTAAGAACGTCGAACCTTGTAGTCAGTGCCCCTAAAATGTGCCTCCCTGACTCGCTGAAGGAGTGGGGGAGTGACTATAAGAGACTAAAGATAAGTTGCTCCATCTCGATCCACGTAGGATATCCAAAAAATCTCCTAGCTGCTCTATTTCCTCACTCAGTAACTATATACCATATCTCCTACTGAGTTCATATTCTACTATGTTCCCCTTCCTAGGAGTATAGACTATCTCAAAGTCATAGTCCTGGAGGAACTCAAGCCAACACCACTGTCTCACATTCCGGTCCTTCTGATATAAGATATACGTGAGACTCTTGTGATTAGAGTAGACTGTAAAACATTCACCCATCAAGAAATGTCACCACATCTTCATGGTGAAGACAACTGCTGATACCCGTAGTTCATGGGTAGCGTAGTTCTGCTCATGTTGTCTCAGTTGTCGATAACCATACATGATCACTGCTCTCTCCTGCATCAGGACACATCCAAGTCCGATCCTTGATGCTTCACAGTAGATGATGTACCCAACACCCTCCTCAAGTAGCCTCAAGATGGGGGCACTCATCAGTATCTGCCTCAGCTCCTGGAAACTCTGCTAGCATCTCTCCAACCACACAAAGGGTTTCCCCTTTTTCGTCAACACTGATAAGAGTGCCGCAACTCAAGAAAATTTAGGCACAAACCTCTGGTGGTAACCATCCAAACCCAAAAAACTATGCACCTCCGTCACACTCCTGGGTGGTTCCCAAGCAAGAACAACCTCAATCTTCACTGGATCCACCGCAACTCCAACCTCCAAGATGACGTGCCCAAGAAAGTGTACCTCTCGGATCAAGAACTGGCACTTTGAGATCTTAACATAAAGCTTGTTCTCTCGGAGTGTGTCAATAACTATTTGCTGATGATAGGCATTCTCCTCCTCCATAGCTGAGTAAATCAGGATTTCATCGATAAAGACTACTACAAAGGATCAAGGTATGGATGGAAGATCCTTTTCATGAGTCCCATGAACACTGCTGGGGCGTTGGTCACACCGAATGGCATAACCAAGAACTCATAGTGGCCATAATGACATCTGAAGGTTGTCTTCTGCACATCCTCATCTCATATCCCGAGTTGGTGATAGCCTGATCTGAGGTCTATCTTCGAAAACCACCATGCTCCCTTCATCTGGTCAAAGAGATAGTCAATCCTCGGGATTTTGTACTTGTTCTTCACGGTCACCTAGTACAGGTGTCGATAGTCTACAAAGAGTCTCAAACTCCCATCTTTCTTCTTGGAGAATAAAATCGGGGCTGCCCAAGGAGAAACACTGGGCCTAATAAACCCCTTGCTCTAAAAGTCCTCCAGCTGTACTCGTAGCTCTTGTAGCTCTATGAGAGCCATACGATATGCTGGTGTAGACATCGGTGACATTCCAGGGTACAAGTAGATGTATAATTCCACCTCCCTATGAGGAGGTAGACCTAGAACTTCATCAGGGAAAGCATCAGCATATGGTTCACCACTACAGGATAGCTCAGACTATCAACATCAACCGCTCCGAGGGTAAGGCTAGCCAAATAATGTGTGATCGACTGCACCCTCCTCTGGGTAAGTTTGTCTTGTGATGAAAATTTTATCCTCTCACTGGTGAGGGAAAACCAGGTCCCATCTGTATGGACACACCGCACTTTTCACCTAATACAGTCGGTCTGAGCACAGACTGTGGATAACCAGTCCATACCCAAGATGACGTCGTAAATCCTCAATGTCGCTACTAGAAGATCCCAGTCGAAGCTCTCACCTCCTAGAGTAATCTCACACTACCATAACCAGTGCATAATCATCAAATATGCTCCTGTAGGAGTCTCTAGCCATAAGGATCGAGCCAACGGCTCCACCAGAATCTTCGAGCTCTGAATGAGGTTCGTGGAAATAAAAGAATGACTGGAACACGTGTCTATAATTACTGATGTTAAGGTGGAGTATACATAGATCTTACCTCATATCATCTTCGGATCGACATGGTTGTAGGCCTCAACTTCCTGAAGTTGAGCTCGTCCCTATCCACCTGCTCCCTATGGTCGGGGTGGACCACCAGGTGGTGGCGATGGTAGAACCTCGAATTGTTGACCACCGCCTACTGCATGGCCTGATCCTCTACCACGTCCTCCTTCTGCCTACGTACCTCCTTTATCAAATATTCACCTCTTCCCAGGCGGTCCTCCGACCATCTGCTGGTCGTCCAGAGGTTGGTAAGTTGCGAGCCATGTGACCCTACCCGCCGCATGAGTAACACTGCATGTTCCTCGCCTGTCCTGCTCCATCTCGAGAGCCCCATACAATCAACCTTGTATATTGTGGTCATCCACCTATAGTTCTGGTCCTCTTGGACCTCTGAATCATCTTTCAACTGCCAGATGCCGATGACTTGGCTACATGTCATCCTGTGGTGGATCACACTGCCAGTGATTGCTCAGCAAGAAAGCTCTCCACTAATAGTGCTCTCTCTAACACCCTACCTGCGTTGGGATGCTGAGAGAAATAATAGAATCTCTAATCTTCCATCTAAGCCCCTGCTCAAAGGTCTGATCCCAGAATAAAGGGTCTCGCACCACGTCAGTGGAGTAGCACGAGAGGTTGGTGAACCTCGCTGAATACTGAACCACAGTCATGATGCCCTGCTGCAAGTGAAGAAGCTCCTATATATGCACTGAGCGTAAGGTCGTTGGGATGAACTCTGCCCTAAAGAGGTTCTCGAAGTCCACCTATACAAGATTAACCTCATCGTGAACCTGGAGCATCAACCTCCACCATCTTCCCATTGCTTCCTAAAGAAGACTGGCGAAAAGGATCACCATGAGATCAGCTGGTGTCCCTACCAGTCGAAAAACTCTAACCATGGCCTCCGGCCAGTCCTCAGTCACTTGTGTATTTGTGTCGCCCCAGAACCTCAGTGTCCTATGGAACTAGAACTCGTGAAATGTGCTCAAGCGGTGTGCATACTCTACTGCTGGGGTTGGTGGCATCGACTGTCCAATAAGTAGTGGTGCTACTGGTACACAATCTGGTGGTACAACTGCTGTAAGGGGGCCCTACACCGAAGCCTCATTGCTCGGTGGGTTGTTGTCACATACTCTACCTGGAACCATGTTTAGCTGTCTGCGTGGAGGAATCCTGAAAGAAACAGGTGCGCCACGGTTAATAAGTTATACCTGGTGAGCTAACTAAGATCACAAAGAAAACTTTTCAAAAACACACATGTAATCAGTGTTTTCATGCACTGAGTCAGAAATCAGAAGTTAGGGTCCTGATGTATGGATACGTCAGCCGCCTCACCAACACTGGATTCCCCAAACTAAAAACCACACTCATCACACTTAACACTATTGCCACACAGAAAAGATCAGAGTCCTAGTTCTTCGGTAGAACCGAACTCCTCTAATACCAATTTTTCATGACCATACCTCTAGGGCCCATGTCGTGACTACCCCAAGCCCACCTTCCATAGTCCAGGGGCTGGAAACTAGCACCGAAAAGACATGTCCCTAAAACCAGGAAGGCATTGCCTTTAAACTTGTAAACTCACACAAACTAATCACACAGTAAGATACAAGTAAAAAGTAAACTATAAGGTAAACATGGTGTATACAGTAAATAAAGGGTTCAGAATACAAGCCCAACTGAAAAGTAAATGTAAAAGTGAAAAAATCTCATGTGAACAGCTGCTAAGGACCCTACCTAAAGGGTAGGTACATCTCTTGAACGAACATCCCTATGGATCGTCTCTTCTAATGTCCACCTCCGATCAGCCTCTAGTCTGGTACACTCAACCTCGATCATCATTTTCTGTCGTCTACAAAGACACAACAAGGTATGGGCATATCCCGTGTAGGGGTGAGTATAATGATACTCAGTAGGGACCCTGACACCCTCATAGGTCTCCTAGAGAACCACAAAGGAAAAACCACAAATCACGAAGCAATAGACATCAGATCTACTTAGGTATATGCCCATAAATATACCTAAGTTATCAAGATATACTCATCTCCACAATGGTAACACCACAAAGGTAGAAGTAGCACATAGGTAACACCACGAAGGTAGAATTACCACATAGGTTACACCATGAAGGTAGAAGTACCTCACAGGTAACACCACGAAGGTAGAAGTACCACACAGGTAACACCGCGATGGTAGAAGACTCAGCTCACACTCGGTATAACTTAAGTACAAAAGTACAGATGATTAGTCGTAAGGCTAGATCATCTTATTTTGTTAGGTAGACCTGCTTCTAACCCACACATGATCGATAGGTAACTAACCCCTTCTGACCCACATAGGATCAATAGGTAACTAACCCCCACTAACCCACATAGGATTTGACCCACACAAGATCGGTATGCACTGACCCACACTGGATCACTAAGCGTTGTCCCACACAGGATCTGACCCACACAGGATCGGTATGTTCTGACCCACACAGGATCTCTAAGCGCTGACCCACACAAGATCTGACCCACAGAGGATCGGTATGCGCTGACCCACACAGGATCGTTGAGCACTGACCCACACAGGATCTTACCCACACAGGATTGGTATGGGCTGACCCACACAGGATCATTGAGCACTGACCCACACAGGATCGATGTTCTTCCTTCACGTTACATCTAGCCATTGGGTTCCTGCACTAAGCATGCTTGATTCTGGGAGGTTCTTCTCCCCAAGACATCAGTCGATACTTCAACTACCACAGAGTCCCATAAGGAAGTATCCCAAAGGTCGGTCACATTATATGGGACCCAACGCAACAAATAGAATGTCAATCAGATGCATGGTCTGTAAGTTATTAGCGTTTCTACTCTAAGGGCCCAGTTGAATTCGAGTTTGATCCAACCCGGTCATACTCCAACTTTATCCAAAACTCAGGTGAAGTATTCCAAAAGGACCTTCTCGATCCAAGGATCCCAACTCCATAGATGGTTCGTCAAACGGACACCCAGTTCTCAAGATACGGCCAAAAAGGCATATCTGGGCCTAGATGGGCCCGGGTCCGGTCCGACCCGGATGGGCTAGGCTACGGTGGGCCCAGCCCGCTGGGCCATGGTCTGGACCAGCCTGTGAAGGGGGAGGCCTGCCCTGTTGGACACGGCCCAATCGGCTGGATGGTCCATCGTGGCAGGGTCCGCCCTAGCCGACACCCGAGGGGGAGGCACCCCCCCCCCCCTGGTATCCCGAACGGTCCAATGGACCGTTCGGCTGGGTGTGGTGCCAGGTTGGCACGTGGGACCTGGCAGAGGGGTATCACTGGGCCATGACGTAGTCGGCCGTATTCTCGGACAGTCCTCCTCCCAGCGGTGTGTCGGTGCTACTGACCTCCTGCAGTCGGTCGGTTGTCGTCCTCCTCATCCACCGGCGGCGCGGACGCGCGCCGCCCCACCTTCACGTGGTCGGCCGGTTTCTAGCCACCACCATCCTCTATTCGGCCGATGGGTTGTGGCCTCTCTCGCTACCGACAGAACGGTCATGCACTTCCCCAGTTCCACATGGTTGGCTGAGTGCTGATCTCCACCTTCCTCCGCTGCAGCCATCATGTCACGACCTCCTTCGGCGGTGCGGTTTCCCTGGCACCGTCATCGCAGCCAGCTGGTATATCGGTTGTCACCCACGAAGGACATGTCAAGAAGGATTGTAGAGGGATCAGTTCATGTTTTTTTGGCCCTCACCCTCCGTGTTAAGTTGGTAGAAAGTAGTTCAAGAGAAATAAATCAACGTAAAACCGCGAAGAAATTATAAACCATTCCCCACCTTGAAGTTTGTTAGTGGCGTCGTGAGAAAGAAGATGAAGTTGATGAAGGGGACACCAGTGTTCATCGCTCCCGCAACACGCTTCTGATCCGGTCTCGGTCATTGGTTCCTCATTCTTATTTGGGGGTGGTTCTTCGTTAGAGGATGATCTTCCAAAGGCTCTCCTCAAGCTCTCCCTTTTCCAAAGATTCCCAACAAAGAAGTGAGAATCCAACTTTAATTGAGTTATGGTTATTAATTCAATTAAAGTTGGAACATTAATTAAATTAAAGTTGGCACATTAATTGGGAGAATTCCAAGGGTTAACTCACATTAAAGGAGAGTTCGGGTGGTCCCCACCACCAAGTATTCTAAATGTAGGTTTCAAGAAAATAAAATAAAAGTTTTTGTTTTATTTTATTTTTATTATTTTAACTCTCCCACAAAAATTCAGAAAACTAACTTCCACCCTCGACCTACTGCGGTCAAGGTGAAGGGCTCCTTAAGTGAATATCGACACTGTGAGTTCAACGGTGTCCACGAATTTCAATTCCAAGCTCTGGTTCAAAAGTTACAAAACACCACTCACATATTTACAGGACATACCCGAAAAAAAAGTTCAAAAATTCATTTCGGGCACACTGAGCCTCAGAATCACGCGTCGTCAATTTTTTCAGACTCGTAATATTCCCATATAATTAAAAAAATTACATGGAAAAATCTGGGTCTTTACACCATGTCCAACCTATAATGAAGGAAACCCTTGGGAAAGATATAATGGTAAAATTAATATATACTTTCTATATTTTACTGAAGAATTATATAATGAAACATTGATTTAATTTTTATTATTCCTTGCAAATTTTATATATTTTATAATATTTCCGTAAGAAATTTATCTTAATGGACACTAGAAAATCTCATAGAGGCTTCTGAACTCTTCTTATGAAGTTACATCTTAGGGATGTTGAGGGGAAAGTAAAGCCCCACCCATGAGTTAGTTATATACACATTATAAAGCAGGAAACATGGACTACTTTCATCAATTTTCATAATGATAAATCATTTCAAGTGCATTGTAGTTGATAATATATTATTTAAAAATATTTATTTTATCCAATTTGATTCAAATTTGTTAATTTATGAAATAGAAAAAGATTATTGAAAATAAATAATGTGCATCAAAATAAATATACCCTTTTTTAAAAGCAATGATGGGGTACGCTTCACTAGAGAATAAATTGGTAAGTATTTTAAATCAACAATAAAAGTTTTACGTGATATAAAACAATATATGTTCCTTTGTTTATATGCAGAATGATGAATCAAAATCCCAACCACTTTCATCCCATTCCAAGTTCTATAGAAGGAGGCTCACGTAAATAAGGAGGGTAAACTAGTTGATGATAACAAAAAAATATGGGAAACATGTTTAAGTATTACATAATAGTAATTCATTGTGATTTATAATAGTATTACAAAAAAAATATTAATTTATGTTCGTATTTTTTTATACGGTTTAGACAAAAGAATCTTCAGTGACCGTACAAGAAGAAAAACTACTTTCATTAGATTTTAGGTGGCGGAAATGATATGGTTGTGTTAGAGGATTAGGTTTTGGAGTGTCTCCTCGAACATATTTTGAGAATATAAAACCACATGAAGATACATATAATATGGTGAGACGATTGCAGACACAAATAGACTCACTAAAAGATATTATTGTCCGGTCTAGTTTGGAAGACCAATGTATGAGAAAGGATCAAATAGAACTGATAGTGGAACAAATATCCACACATGAATCAAATGACCTCACTAGCTTTGAGTCCAATCATTCCCCCAACCTCATACCTTACATGAGGTAATCAATTTTTTCATTACTATTTCTCCAAAATATAAATCAAACAACTTCCGATAACTTTATATTACTAAAATTCTGCAGGGTATAGTTATATGTGATTTGTATCTTTCAACACCCATGCACCACCTTGTTTTGAGGGGTACGTTGTATAATATCCTAGGAGACAACATACACCATAAAGACCACCAAAAATATCACATGAGAGTGGGGATTGAGGTAGCTCATGAGATGACTGCTGAGTTACTTGTTCCACTTGATGATCCGGATATTCCAACGGTCAATGATGCTATTAGAAATTTCATAGCATGGTCATATAATCTTATAAATATACATGAGGTGTGTCTTTAACAAAAAATTTCATATTAAAGCCCTGTAACTGTTGATGAAAAAATTTCTAAAGTGAGGTATGATAGTACATATGGATAAAGCAATGGGGAAACAGGAGGTTAGATCAAGGAAATCTAATGAATCGGCGAAGAAATTAAAATATCCTTTTGAGGGTACCTTCTCCCCACCAATTTCAGAGCAACATTTATTACCATTACAACTTCATACAGATACCACATTTAAAGATGTAAATATTTCTTACATTCTATATAAAAATTAAATATGTGGAACTTTCATGACAGATGTAATTGGTCTCGAGACTATAAATGAGATTCTCAAGCATGAATGGCTAGGAGTCTCAGTTGTGAATACATACATAAGGTACATTTTCATAATACTTATATTCAAATAGTGATCTAATATGTTTATTAAAGTTAATATATATTCATATTTTTTTAGGTGTTTATATTACTATTATATAAATAGAAAACGGTGTGATGCATGATTTGGATTCATTAATCCCTGAATCGTTTCTAAAAAAACTTACTTTGGATAAGAAAGATATTTAGAAGAAAAAATATTATCTACTCAAAGCGTTTTAGAAAAAAATATTATATGAAAGACTCTTTTTGATGCATACAATGGAGAAGTAAAACTCTACAATCTAATCACATAAAATATATTTTTTATTTTTACATTACTTATTTGTTTTAATTTTTTTAGTCAACACTAGATGTAGATTTTCATCAATTTGGATACCCCAAATATTTATTTTTGGATTCAATACATGGATATCCAACAAACTGACCACACATTATGTGTATTGTGAATTTTTAATACACTGAAATCAACATTGTATAGATAAACTTTGAATTATATGTTTCAGTTTGTGTTTTAACAAGAATTTTGTAATGATAGGATAGTTTCTAAATATAGGATAGATCATGGAATGAAGTCGGTTTTTGAACATATAAAGTCTACAGATTACTACAAATAGAAACATATTAAGGTATGTATAGAAATATTTAACTATCAAAATATATTTCAAAATAATTTACTTATTTTGGTCAATGTTTCTATAGTGTCTCATGCAAGATAGTGGTAAATATTGTGGATATTATGTTTGAAATTTTATGAGAGTGATCATAAAGCATGAAAATACCAGCATCCCCTAACAAGTAATTTCCAAAGGTAATTACAATTTCATTAAATATATTTCTTAATAATTTAATTGTCTATATTTTCTCAGTACTATCAAGATTTTAGACAACCTTCATACTCAAAAGAAGAAGTAAATTTTTTTAGATACGAGTGGGAAGCGTACATGTTGTCAAAATGTTTACCAACAAAAAATTTACGTGATTAATTGTTATGTTTGTGATATAGTACAAGATATGGCCTTAGAAATATATTTAGTGTGTCAAGAAATGGTGTCAGAATGATTATATATTATTTTTGATATGCTTCTCAAGGAGAAGTATAATGGGGGTAATTTTAGAAGTACTAGCTTGCAAAAAATAAAATTGTTGGGAAATGGTGAAGGCGGAGGTGGAGGAACTGGTGGTGGTGAAAGAGGAGGTGGATGAGGATTCGGAGATTGAGTTTTTGGAGGAGGCAGAGGCGGAGACTAAGTCAAAGACTGAGGTAGAGGAGGAGATGAAGTGTTGTCTTGCAAACAATAAAATTGTTGGTAATTAGAGTAGAATGAGGATCATACCAAGGTTGTGTTTGAGAACAATTATTGAAAAGCACACAAAACACTTTTCACTTAAGATAAGATCCATTGAGAAAGTGTTTGAGGTTGCATATTAAAAAAATGTTTTTCACCACTTGCTAAGTGATTTTATACAGAAATTTAAGTGGAGGAATTTTTTTCAGAAACAAAACAAACACCACTTATTTTTTCAAAATAATTACCATAGGCTCCAATTTCTATTAGTAAATTCCAAGTAATATCAAATATTATTGAAGTGTGAAAGAAACACCTCAACACAAAAAAAACTAAACAACAACAACAAAAATAGATGCAGTTGTTTTCCCATGACTTCTCTACACTACAAATAAAGGGTCTTAGTAGTGTATCCAATAGTCACTCAAGTCATACAACACCAATACAATCATTAAATAGGTATATAATCCAACATAAATGTTTGAATAAATATGTGTGTAATCAACCAATGAAGCCAGTAGGTGTATGAGAGAACTATTGGAGGACAACTGGTATTGAGGGATTGTGGTCATCGAAGAGGGATGGTGTCAAAGGAAACATGACATCAAATGAAAATAAACCACCTTATAAAGAAATCCCCAAAACTAAAAAACCCATTTCAAATGAAATCATAAAGTACCGAAAATACAAACGAAGACCCCTTTGAAAAAGAATCTAGTATCTTTATCCAAAAACTCTAAAAAATAAAGAAATACAAAATTTCATCGAATGAATCGTGAATTTTCAGAAAAGAACAATTCAGTGGTTTCACTTTGGTAGGTTGTGGAATTATTTGGCATATTCGATCATCAATTATATGCATGATATAATATCACAACTTCTTGTGAAATCCATACAAGTAACATTCATTATGCATGTACACATTAATTATGTAAAATGATCCATGTTCATAATCTCATTAATAAAAAAACTCATCATCATTCTCAATAAAAAAATACATGAGAATAGTGATATTCCCATTTTAATGAACAAATAATTATGATTTTATGTTAGAGTTTATCATCACCCAGAATACTGAAAATGACATACTAATCTATAGCACAATCCAAGAAGACTTAATGGATGCACACTAAATTTCAGTGTCATTTGGATTCTATAAAGGGATATACTGATTTTTAATACTATAAAAAAGGTTTAAACAATTTATAATAGAGTTTAGTGTCTTTTGAAAATACATAATGGGTCACACTAAAGTTTTTTCTATCAAAGAAGGTAAATGGTTTATCGTGGAGTTTGTACTCTCTGTGATGGTAAAGGGGTAAGATAGATTTTATTATATTCCACAAAAAATCATATTTAATATTTATTTTACTTCAATTAATGAATTCTAATAGGTTTACACTAATGTTTAATGTTTTATAGGAATAAATGACTTCGTCAACAAGGACGATTCACTAATATATTATGATCATGCACTCAATAAGGATGATTCACTCATGATGATGAAAATTTCCTTTTAGTCTTCAATGCACTCAACATTATGGGTTATCAAACTAAAATATTGTAACACCCCAATATTTCATAGTACGTTATCTCTTCAAATTAATTCAATAACTTGCGCTACACACAACACCGAGTTCGAGCGCACCACGACTTACCAAACTAGCCGTTCAAAAAGTGGTTATGAATAGTATGAACTGAATTTTGAATTTTATATACTCTATATAATTTTAGAATTCATATTATGAGTTTCTTAGACATAATATAATAATAAATTCATTTTTTTCAAATAAAATAAGTATTTTTCAAAAAATGCAATTTTACCGCCTTTCAATGGAGAACCCTTTTAAAACAAATATTTGACACTTTTATATATTCAATTTAATGAAATTAAATTCTTCTTTGGAAGTGGGACATTTAAATTTAGTTTGGATAAATTTTTGGTTCTTTTTTGATAACTTTCATATTTTTGATGAATAGTGAAAAATACTAAATTTTAATTGAAAACAACTTTTTTAATCGAAATAATGTATAGTGTTAAATTATGAATTTGAATGTTTTGGAAGTATAATTAGATTATATATTTATTATTTAATACAATTTAGGTCATTATAAGTAATTTCACATTTAAATTTGACATAAACACATGTCAATCTTTTGATAGTTTTTACTTTTTTAAAACCCTCTTTTTGGTTTTGACAATCGGAATTAATTTTAAATTAATTAATGAAACTTATATGTTTTTAATTTGGTAAAATAGAATTAATTTTTGAATTCATAATATAAAAATTATCTTAGGGTGAATTTGTGGTATTTTTCTGAAAACTTTCAATTTTTGATGAATAGTGAAAAACATTGCGTTATTGTTTAAAACCAACTTTTTATTTAAATAATTATTCATTTTATTTAAATTTATTTTAAGTCAAAATATATATATAATACCTATATAAGTTCAATGAAATTCATTGGAGTCATTTTATAATAAAATTATTTGTATAAAATCTTATTGAACTTTTTAACGTCTTTTACCCACCTTCTAGGCACATTTGCAAATTTGCATAAAACATAATTTTACCGCTTCTGTGAATTGAACTTCAAAAATCTGAGAGACACAGTTTACATCAGTAAGTAAAATTTGGTTCAATAAGATGAAAATAATTTTTGGTGAATAGTAACTTTTGACTTTTATTTACCATGGTTAAAAGTAAATAGGGTAATTAAAGGTAAAAATGATATTATAATTACCTAACACATGTCCTAATTCTATTACATAATCTTATTTATACCAAAACCAACCTTAGAAATAAAATATGATCCTTTTGGTCTACTTGGATTAGATTAGGACATTTATTATTATTTTACTTAAAGAAGAGTTAAAAGTGTTAAATTCAAAGTTTAATAACTAAACCATTTTTAATATAGGGTTATACATAAGATAAATTCGACTATAAATATTCATTATAAAGATAAAAATATTTCCTAAATCATGGTATTTTATTTATAATTTTTAGATATTAAATAATTAAAATTATTTATGACACAATGATGATGTGGTAATTACTTTATCAATGAAAGATTTAAAATAATTGATATTATAAATATAAAAATAAATGTAAATTGAGGATTTTTATGTCATACATGAATTTTCTATGTTAATATGACATTTTAGGTTTGATTAAATATATTTTTTTGAAGTGATAATGTTGTTATAACTTTAACAAAAACAAAATACCAAATAGTGTCAAAATTGACATAAATGAGTTTTTAAAACAAATACTATATTATTAATTGATATAATATTTATAAAAATATAAGGTTAATCTGAATGACTTAGATAAGGTTAGATATATCAATAATTAACAACTTTGTGTTCTCTTGGATTTTTATAGTAAGTCTATTAACCATTTATTATAATAATACAAGAGGACATGGTAAAAGTTAAACTATTTAACTAAGAGTTAAATCTAAAAGATAGGGTTAATATGGTGGCCTAAACATGTCTAAAAACTATTTTTTGAGAGTATTTTGACCCATCCCCACCTTATATTTTAAATAAATCAATTTTAAGCCATTATAAATTGAAAATTAATTTATAATAAAATAATATTTCAAGCTTTTCCTAAAGTGACCATCACCTCTCTTATAAAAGGGTACTTCCCTTTCTCTCAAAATCACACCTCCAAATCCATTTGGATCGGCCAAAACCTGCTGAAATCTCCTCCCAACTTCCCTCAATTAAACCTATTGCCCTTCCATTGAGAAAAAATCCAACTTAAGGAGCCCTTTTGTTCAAATCAAAAGGAAACACCCAAAGGAGAGATAATTATTTTATTACCTATTTCAAAGTTCTTTTCTTCTTCCACTTTATCTTTATTTGTTATTTCCATACCAAAATAATAACTCGAGTACCTTCTACATACTGTGATGTTATTATAAATATGGTAAAACCATACTCATTATTATATCTATCCTATTAATGATAAGGTCACTATGTGTGCGTACGCACGGCTTACCGTCTCCACGTCATGGTGTAATTTATTATTCAAAACTATGTTATTTGGATGGATATAATGATGATTGATATGTATATGAATAATGAAAATAACATTCTAATTTCTCTATATAATTAATATATCATCCAATTCCACACCTTTTAATCATTAAGGAAATGATATCGTTGCTCGTGTGTATGTACGGCTTATCGTCTCCACGACGCGATGCGATTCATTTCCAGGTTCACCATTCAACGATGATTATAAAAATATATATTATTAATAAGTATTTAATATATGAAATAATAATTATATTAGATATATATATATATATGTACGTATTTACTTACATATATCTAATTTACTTAATTCTGTTCAATACGATATGAAAATGGAAACAACATTTATGCATACGTATGACTTACCATCTCCATAAACGGTGTTTTCCATTTCATAAATATATCTATTATACATATTTATATTCTAAATATATATTATATATAAATCATTTTTTATATTCTGGAATTATTTAAATCATGATCTAAATGATACGATCAAGAATAACAAGTTAAAACACGTACGATAAAGAAAGTGATTATTACCCAAAATGTTAATTTAACATGGAAATGATTATTAAATGGGTTGTATAAAGTCATAAATTAATCATGTATGATATAATAAATATTAATATGGTTCTTTTATAATTTAATAATATACTATGGTCATTATACAGGAGGTTAAACGTACCCTCGACCAAAGGAAAGGGCATGGTAAGGGTTAATTCCTCAATCTCATTATTATCCGAGATTGTTTATGTGTAAGTATTTTATAAGACATATTTATTATCCATTCCCATGTTTCATAAAAGAAATTTTAAAATGATTATTTTAAGGTACTCTTTAACTAAAACATCGTTTTAAATGTTTTAAATATATATTTTTCTAAATCTTTTTCATTAATGTCCATGTTTTCAAAATGGTTTTAAGGATTTATTTATATAGACATGATTGATTTAAAATGTTAATTACTTTAAAAAGTTTCAAATTGGTATGGTAAAATTTGATTAAAAAATCTCTTTTAAATTACTTCATTTATAAATGTGTGACTTTTAAATAATTTCACAAAAAAAGGATATTTCTCTCAAAAAGTTTTACTGATCATTTTCAACTATGTCAACATTATTTACTGGATATTATTTTTGATTAAGGTTGATTTATTATAATACAATATTTCAAATGAGTTATGATATGTTTGATTGTGAATGTGTTATTTTTATACCCTTCATGGTCTATGGTTGAAGTATTGACATTTTGTATGCTAGTTTTAATACGAATGTTTATGTTATATTTCAATATTTTCATATGAGGAATGCAGTGGACTTAGTAAGTGATGGGTGGGGCCCTCTATAGCCCCTTGATACATCGATAGGTCTCATGAGACAAACTAGTGTCTTGGCACAAGGCCTTGACAAAAATTTTATTTGTAGTCTTGGCACGATGACTTTACTATGTGGTAATGATGTTCGACGTTAGGCATTCCCTCATTATAAAATTAATTATCACATGTGATTATTCAACTAGTAGAATATCCATGTGCATGTTTATATGGTAATGTTTGATTTATTTTCTCCATATTATGTTCAATTTTATGTTTAAAAGGCTGTTGTTTTTATTACACATATTTCCTTAAAAGTTTATAGCTTCCGCTAAATTAGTTACCCTTACCGAGAATCTGAGATCACCCCTTTCTTATGTTTTTTTTCAGGATTCCAATAAGTATATTATGTTTGATTTGCAGGGTTAATCTAGGTGAATAATGGAATTCTCCAAATATTGTTTATGTTGTGTTTTATGTTTGAATGTGTAATGTAACGTTCATGTGTGTAATCTATTTTCTAAGACTACTGAACTGATTGGTCCTTCGGGACTTGATTCCTTGTAATCATGACAATGTATTAAAATAATGCAATGGCTCAAGGCTTCTAGGTTCAAGGTGTTACAAATATTATTAGATGACCTGGAGTGTTGAATGCACTATAGGATAACAATCCACGGTGGAATCAAACATACCTCAAAGAAATACACAGTGTACCCGGTATGACTCAAATTGTGTGGTTTCGGTTTAAAATTAGTATTTTATTAATGTATTGTTTCATATTTATATTTAATTTATTTCTTTATAGTATTATTAACATAATATTTTTTTTTACTATACGGGTGGATTCTTTTTCCCGATCTGGGGTGGTTTTTTTGAAACCGCTCATGCTCGTGAGAGATTGGACTTTAAGGTTGCAACTCAGATAACAAGTAAATGGGTTAACAATGTATACAACTATCATGAAAAGGTTAATTCATACTACTTATTTAGTTGATTTTGTCACCAATTTATCTACTATTTTTAATTTAATTTCCTTATCATTTTTATCTAATTTGTATTTTTTACAGATCTTTTGGGAAGTCATGTTTTCCATCAATCATCTGCAACAAGCCAAAAAATAGAGAACATGGTACTTTTGGATGAGGCGTTTCAGGTAGCATGGGGTTTCTTCTTTCATCCAAATGGAACATTTTTTCTTTTATAGCTTGGTTCAGATGATTGAAAGAAAAACAAGCATCACATACTCAATCATCTACACCTCAATTGGATGCATAGTGTGATTGGTATGACTCGAATGGTATGTTTTTTGTTTATAATTTACATTTTAATTCAAGAAACACATCACATACTTAAAATCAAGAAAACACATTAATATTGTTTTAATATTTTAGGAAAACAATCCATAATTTATTTTTGACATGTAGGAATTAACCACACCTCAATATGATACTTGATGTGCTCGGTATGACATAAATTGTCCATTATCAATTTAAAATTTAAATTTAAGTTTACAAAACATAACTCGCTAAAAACCAAACAAATGCAATTTGATTGTCTTGATAATTTAGGAAAATTATTCTTAAGTCATTTGTGACATGTAAGAATCAGTCCCACATCAAACTGGCACATGATGTGACCAGTATGTCTCAAAGTGTGTTTCTAGTTTAAAATGACATTTTAGTAAAAAAACATAAGTGACGTACTAAAAATAATGAAAACAAGTTTAGATTATTTTGATAATTTGGTAAAACTATCCATAAGTCATTTGGGATGTGTAGAAATTAGTCGCACCTCAATATGATGCACAGTATGGTCGATATGACTCCAAGTGCTTCTTATCATTTAAAATTGACATTAATTTTACTAAAAAATAAAACTGACATACTCAAACCCAATAAAAAACATTTGTATTGTTTTTATACTTTATTAAAATGATCCATAAGTCTTTTTTGATGTGTAGGAATTAGCCGCACCACAATTTGATACATGATGTTCCTAGTATGACTCAAAGTGTCCGTTATCAGTTTAAAATTGATATTTTAGTAAAAAAATGTCACTCACTAAAAATTGAGAAAACACATTCAAATTATCTTGATAATTTAGGAAAATTATTCATAATTAATTTTAAATGAGTAATAATCAGTCTCACATCAAACTCACACATGATGTGACCTATATGACTTAAAGTGCGTGTTTTTAGTTTAAAATGATATTTTAGTAAAAAAACACAAGTGGTGTACTCAAGACTAATCAAATTCATAATAATTGTTTTGATACTTTAATAAAATGATCCATAAGTCATTTGGGATGTGTATGAATTAGCCACACCTCAATCTGATTCATAATGTGATTGGTATGACTCCAACTGCATCTTTTTATTTAAAATTGACATTAATTTTAGTAAAAAAGACAACTGACATACTCAAAACCGAAAAAATGTATTCAGATTAATTTTATAATTTATGAAAATGATCCATTAATCATTTTTATGTGAAGGAATCATATGCACCTAAATCTAATACATGATTTTTTTTTGTATAACTCAAAGTGTCTGTTATCAACTTAAAATTGACATTTTAGTTCAAAACATGGCACTCACTGAAAACCAAAAAACATGATTAGGTTGTCTTGATAATTTAGGAAAATGATTAATAATTAATTTTTGACATATAGGAATTAGTTTCAAATTAAACCCACACATTATGTGACTGGTAATACTCAAAGTGCATGTTTCCAGTTTAAAATGACATTTTAGTAAAAAAACATAAGTGACGTACTCAAAATTGATCAAACGAATTCATATTGTTTTTATGATTTATGAAAATGATACATAATTCATTTTGGACGTTTATGAATGATCCTCATCTCAATATGATGCATTGTGTGACCGATATGACTCCAAGTGCGTTTTTTATTGAAAATTGACAATAATTTTAGTAAAAAAGATAATTGACATACTCAAAACTAACCAAAAACATTTGGATTCTTTTGATACTTTCGGAAAATGATCCATAAGTCATTTTTGATTTGTAGGAATCAGTCATACCTAAATCGGATGCATGATGTTCATTTTATGACTCAAAGTGTCTATTATCAATTTAAAATTGAAATTTTAGTCCAAAAAGTGTCACTCGTTAAAAAATGAGCTAACACGCTCAGATTGACTTGATAATTTAGGAAAAAATTAATAATTCATTTTTGATGTGTAGGAATAAGTCTCACATAAAACCCACACATGATGTGACTGGTATGACTCCAAGTGCGTGTTTCTAGTTTAAAATGACATTTTAGTAAAAAACACAAGTGGAATACTAAAAACCGTGCAAACACATTCGGATTATTTTCTTGTTGTAGAAACATCGAGATTTGTAGCAACAAAAATAGAAAAACACAGAAGAGTAAAATTAAAAAAAGAACAATAAAACAATTATTTATGTGGTTTGGTAATAATCCCTACGTCCACAGAGAGGCAGAAAATCTCTATAATTTGGGAGCACAAATTTACAGGAGTTTCTCACACACACATAGAAACCCTAGCCAAAAATGGTCTAATGTAGAGGATGAAGCACTATTACACCAACCATCAGAAAGTCTGCATCGCTAAAATGAAAGGCATTCACTCAAGTCAAAAGTGTTATAGTGGATGTCGGCTGGAAGCCTAAGGAGGAACAATGAATTGCAGGCTGGTGTGCTATACGGGCCACAAGCATTCGGCCCAACCGGATTGGGATACACTAATCCAACATTTGATACTTTAGTAAAATGATACATAAGTCATTTAGGATGTTTAGAAATCATCCTAAACTCAATCTGATGCATGGTGTGACCGGTATGACTCCAAGTGCATCTTTTTATTTAAAATTGACATTAATTTTAGTAAAAAAGACAATTGATAAACTCAAAACTGATCAAACACATTCGGATTGTTTGGATACTTTAGGACAATGATCCATAATTCATTTATGATGTGTATAAATTAGTCACACCTCAATCTAATACACGATGTGCCTGGTATGACTCAAAATGTCTGTTATCAATTTAAAACTCATATTTTTGTTCAAAAAGTGTCACTAACTAAAAACTGATCAAACATGTTAGGATTTTCTTGAAAATTTAAGACAAAGATTCATAATTAATTTGTGACATGTAGGAATCAGTCTCACCTCAAACTCACACACGATGTGACTGGTGTAACTCAAAGTATGTGTTTCCAATTTAAAATGACAATTTAGTAAAAAACACAAGTGACGTACTCAAAACTGAGGAAACAAATTATGATTGTCTTGATAATTCCATAAATCATTTGGGGCATGTAGGAATTAGACGCACCTCAATCTGATGCATGGTGTGACCGGTATGACTCCAAGTGTGTCTTTTTAATATACAAGTTTCATTTTAGTTTAAAACATGCATCACATCGCCAAAACTGAGCAAACAAGCCTATATTGTTTTCTCATCATTCTATATGCTATTATTTAATTAATTTCCTAATCATTTTTATCTTATACATATTATTTCATAGAGATAATTCTTTAAGATGAATAATAAGTGGTGTGATGTGCAAGAATCAATCGCAACTCAATCTGATACACTATGTTCCTAGTATGACTCAAAGTTTAGTTTAAAATTAACGCTTTCTATTTGATTTATTTATTTATATTGGTATTAATGTAATATTTTTTTCTTATATAGGTGAATTATTTTTCTCGAGAAAAGGTGGTTTGTTCTTTTATATAGGCGTGTTCTTTTTTCTCTGTAATAGTGTTTTTTTCTTATATATGTGTTGTAAATTTTATTTCATTTAAATTTTGTATTTGTATCTAGTTTTTTAATTTATAGTGATGTTTCTGATGCTATTACAGCACAATATAGTATGTCCCTTTATCAGCGCTACTAAATGTGCTGATAAAGGATGTCTTTATCAGCACATTTAGTAGCACTGATAAAACATGTCTTTATCAATGTTGATAAATGGTGTCTCTTATCAGCGCTTTTCTAGCACTGATAAAATCCTATGTTTTTATCTATGTTGTGGTTGTCAGTTCTTTTTTAGGCATTGATAAAGGATTATTCTAATGTTTTCAAAGGCTTCTTTTTTAGTAGGGAACTTTTCCATCTTACAAACTTCTGATGATACAGTAATCTTTTTTGAAAATAACTTATTCATCGTCATCACAAAATTAACTTACACTAAGTAATTTATGTTTCAATACATTAAAAAATATAACTTCCTTAGATTTTAACTTTTTTTCTTCAATCTTAACTATTCTGATTCCTCTGATTTTTAAGAAACTTTAATTCCCAAAGATAACAGCTCCTTCATCATGATTTTCAACACCTTTTAAGATTTTCAAATCACCTATCATTTTTTATGAACAACCATTATCAAGTATATATAGTTTTTTGTTTTTTACATGTTTTCAAAGCTATCTCAAAAATAAAATCTCTTTCCTAAACTTTCTTATTTACGACTTCTATTTATTTTCTATCATAAGAAACTTGTCCCCGAAGGAGTGTTATACATTTTTCGTCATGATAACCAGCCTGATCTTATCTTCCACAAACTTCTTCCATATATTCAATTTTTTCTATTGAAAATTTTATAACATCTTTATATTTAACTTTTTCAACTTTATAATTTTTATGAAAGTCAATTATTCTATTTTTGTTGTTTTGTCCCCTTACTTCACACCTATACCTAGGTAGAAACATATTGTGACAAAAATTATAAGCTTTTTACCCATGAATTCCACATCACCAACAAAAACCATTGAATCTTGGTCTTCCTTAGAAGTAAGATTTGTCCCTGTAATAAGATTGATGAGGTTCAAAACATATTTCAATTCTAGTTTTCTCTAGGTGTGTGGAAAATTTCTTCGGGGGTAATTTTAAACTTGTGTTGATGTGATAGATTTTTCACATCTCTTATCAACCCAAGCTTTCCCCACTTTTCTTCACACTTAAAATTTTTGAAAAACTGTATGAACTTTTTATTTTAGTGGGTGTAGATTTCACCTAATTCTTAGAGTGTGGTTTTTCTGTATCTTTAGATGATTAATCTTTTACTTCTGAATCCTTACTGAAATTTTCATTCATCTTTCTTAAAGTACATTTAGCCTCAAGAATTTTTGATTGATACTTATTAGCTTCCCCTTCCTTAGCAGCAAACTTCTTACTGAGATCACCAACCATCTTTCCTTTTTTTTAAATTCTATGTTTGTAACTTAAGATATCTTAGATTTATTATTCTTCTTGCTTGACAATATCTTTTCCACCATTAATAACTCTGCCACTATCTTTCTTCATCATTCTGATTTCTTTCTTGAGAGTTCTGTTTTTCTCCAGACATGCAACAAGTTCTGATCTAAGCTAATACTCTCTGTAAAATTTCTCACCACCTCTTTCACTATCGAAGGAATCTTTTTTTTTCTAAACATTTACAATGAATGTTCTGAACTTTTATAAAATTTCATATTCATAATAATTGTTTTAGTTGAGTCTAATTCAACTTTCTTACTCAAAAAACTTATTTTCATTCTAGTGGACTTCTTCTTATATTTTTTGGATGACATTTATTCTTTAGAATTTTCATTCCACTTCTTTCATTGAGGTTTTTCATCAGAATAATCTCGATATTCTCCAACTTTATTCTTGGTTCAATTCATATAAAAGTGCTTGAAACATTTGAGATGAAGTTTTTCTCCATAATTTCATCTTCCTCTTCGATAATTCTTAGAGATAATATACATGATTTTTTCATTCAACTCATCATCCTATTTATCTTCAAAATCACAGGCATCGAAATATTCAAAATATTTAATTTTCATCTTTCTCATAGTTTCAAAATCCATTTCATCTTTCATCTTCTTTTTGAACACTGTATCTTTTCTCATTTCAAAGAAACAATAAAGTTATGCATTTCACGACCCAACTCAAACTGAATATTGAGCCACAACTACCCCAAGATCACCTCTATAGGCCAGGGTTGACGAAAAGCACAAAAATCATATCCAAAATGGGAGGAATTTACCTAATGTACTTGTATTTATACACCCAACCATCTCAATGCAGAAGTGGAAAGGAATAATAAAAGAAAATATGCAACATTTTAAATATAAACCATGCATGTAAAATCTCTAGGGTGTACACAAGTGCTACAAGGAAATATTGAAAGTAAAGGGGAAAATACATTCTCAACTAGAAATATGTCCCAATATGAAAAAACTAGAAAATAAAATGTTGAGAGATTCCATCTTTGAATCTTCAAGCTACGACCATCATATGCGGTCCAATGCATCAAGTATCCCTAATCTCATCTGAAGTCACTACCAACTTATCCATCATATTCATAAGACATACACATGTGAGAAAAGCCCATGTGAGATTAAGTATATACATACCTAGTAGGACACCATAAAAGATGAACAGGGAGCAGTAAGATACACAATAGGAATATAAAGACAGGTGATAGTAAACAACTCAACCCAAATAAAGGAAGTAACCTCATCCAACCACAGGGATCTCAACACGTCGTGTAGGTGGACTAGACATCGCACCTCTACCTCCCATAGCAAGAGTAGAAAAATAAATCAATATATATTCAGATATATATATATATATGATCAAACTAAATAAACCAAAATGAGAGAGAAGGGGGATCTCAAACTCACATCCCAACCCAAGAAAAGAGTAACAACAGTTCCAAAAATTCTTCAATGATGCCCAACATCTCGTGTGTCTGCCCAGAAAAAACATCCAACTCAAGCCACACCTTTCCATTATGCCACAAAGTTGAGGGGAAACAATATATAGATAGAGGACCCATACCCCGGTACAACAAGAGGGTGCCACTCGAGAAGTATGTAGAGGACCCATGCCCAGCCCGACTAGAGGGTGCCACTCTAGTGATCGATAGAGGACTCATGCAAAGCCCAGCTAGAGGGTGCTACTCCAGTATTTAAGGACTCATGTCATGTCTCTATAGTAGGGTGTCATTCTAGTAGTCTATAGAGGACTATGCCCAGCTCGACTAGAGGGTTTCACTCTAGTAGTCGAGGACCCATGATTTGTCTCAGTATGAAGGTTCCACTTGAATAGTCGGTCGAGGACCCATGCCATGCCCAGCAAGAGGGTTCCACTTGAAGAGTAGATATAGGACTCATTTCTATCCCAACTGAAGGGTGCCACTCTATAGATAGGTGTAGAACTCATTCCCTATCTCAGTAGGAGGGTGCCACTCTAGAATCCTCTGGTGATCCTATTTGATCATTGTCATCGTCGAGAATTTCCTCAATATGATTCATGCCCAAAAATTCTTACATCATATCTCAAAATACACTATGTAGGTCACCATCATGTTCTATGTGAAAAAACACTCAGGATATGCTACTCACGGGCCAAAATATGAGTTCAAACGAAGGAGATATGAGAGATTAAATTTTCCTAAAAAGGAGTCAAGTGGTACATGGTGTGTGAGGGGACCCACACAACATGTGGTCCTACTTCATCATATGGTATAGTTCCTATGGTTATGTGACTCGCTACCCATATAATCATACACGACGTTTAGAGGATCTACAGGGCGTGTCCGAGCCACCAGGGGTCCTGCCCGTGCTCTCTGGTCATGTCCATGTACTTTGCATGTGTTTGTGTACTTTGGAACACAGCATGACCCGGTACATGTCCTTTCTCATGTACTCCTAGAGTAGATTCCAAGTTTTCTAGCACAAGGTCACATGGCATGTGGGGGTCCCACACTGCGCGTGATACTTATAATTCCATGAAATCTTAGCTGCCGCAGCCAAGGCCCTACACGTCATGTGTTCTTCAGACACACAGTGTGTAGTCACTTTTTCATAGAATCTCATATATGAACTCCACCCTCCGAATCTGGTTGTTTTTCATTTAGATTCAGCCTCGGCTCCTTCCAAAAACGGTGGATCAATCTCCGACCAGTGATTTCTATCCCTTTTGTGGCCGAAAATCAGTTCTCTTTCGGCATGTTCATATCATGCGCACCTTGTGTGTATCTGGTCACTCTGCCTTTGATGATTTGTTATCCAATATTCAAAATAATCATCCATAACCCACAATCCAGAATCCATCCCTCACACAAAAATTCGTCATGAATCTGAGGGTTCGATCGGGCTCAGTCTTGCCTGAAAATGTTGAACTGATACCCCATTGGCCGATCGTTGAAGAACGCAAAGAATTTATATAGAAAGGAAAAAAATAAAGGTTTAACAATATTTGGAAAAACATTCTTGGCCAACAAATACAATTATTAGATTCATTGTTATAAAAACAATTGAATAATCAATTTAATTTCAATATGCGAGCACACGTAATTGTCCACAATTGGCGCAAATCAAAGAAATGGATTGATTGTGACCAAAAATTTAATCAAATGAGGTAGAAACCAAAAATGAAGAGTCCTACCTGAATATTAGATCATTCATTGATGAAGAACAGGCACACCAATGAAGAGGAGGAATCGTTGCGTTCGCTACGCTTCAATCTGCTTTGATCCAGAGTTCCACGATGTTTGAAATTGATTCACCAATGGAAGAGAGATAGAATGTCTCTCGATCCTCCTAGGGTTTATGTGGATAATACTAAAAGAATAAACATAAAATTTAATTTATAGGAATTTATATTAGGTTAATTAAATTAAAATTTATTTATTTATTTATTTATTTTAACTAAACGCACCTGCCAATGATCGCTATTTTTGAACACCCTGTGCCGACCCAGTTTAGGTCATGCCTAGGGTAAAAATCACATTCCAGACTCAAATTTGGTCACAGATTTATGATCTAAGATTCTATTTAAGATTTATCTCTTGTTTTTAAATTATACATACATAATATAAAATATATTTAATATTTTTATAAAATTAATTTCAGGCACATCGGGCCTCGGAATCACAAGTCGTCTCACCACCTAACTTTGAAAATATATATAGAAATATTTCAAAGTCTTACAAGGTAAAAACTGGGTCTCTAAATTATTCTTACTTTCAATATTTTCATCCTTGAAAAGAAAAACTACACAAACAACATGGGATAGTGAGATCACATCTGGCTCTCCTACTCCCATGAGATCTCTGACATGTTATCATACTACCACAACATGCGAACCAAAGGGGTGGTATGTCCATCCAGGCTCTTCTCCTATCAATTCTCGATCTTCACCAAGTTTTCTGCAAAAATGGATTCATCCTGGATGTACGGTTTACCCCAGTCAATAACATGTGAGGGGTAATGCATGTATCTCGTCAGTTGTGACATGTGGAAGACGTCGTGCACCCACTCCAGCTGTGGGGGTAGAGCGAGGCGGTAAGAAACCTCACCAACCCTCTACAATATATTGAATGACCTAATGGGCCTCAAGGATAGTTGGATTCCCTAGCCGAGTCTTCGTAATCCTCATCATGGGGAGACTTAAGAAAATGTGGTCTCCCTAATCGAACTCCAAGGGCCTAATTCATTGATTTGTGTGAGATTTATGTCTGCTCTGAGTTTTCCTCATCCACTCATGGATGATCAGGACCTTCTCTATCATTACCTATACCAACTCTAGACCCACAAGAGATGCCTCACCGATCTCTATCTAGAACAAGGGTGGCCCTCAAGGTATCTCGTACAGGACCTCAAAAGGTGTCATGTTGATATTAGAGTTGTATCTATTGTTGTATGAAAAATCTACCATGGAAAAGTGATCCTCCCAACTTCAGACAAATTCCAACACGCAAGCCCTCATCATATCCTCCAACACCTGGATAATGTGATCAGTCTGCCCATTTTTCTGGTGGTGAAAGGTTATACTCATCCTCATTTGGGTCATGAATTCCTCCTATAGAACTTTCCAAAACTGTGATGTAAACTATGCATCACGATCAGAGACAATAGTCAAGAGCACCCAATTAATGCGAACAATCTCTCGTACGTACAACTGACCCAAACTATCCACTAAACTCTACTTCCTAATAGCAAGGAAGTGCACCGACTTTGTGATTTGGTCAACTATCACCCAAATGGTGTCATGGCCCTTCGCTACCCATGGAATCCCTATCACAAATTCCATGGATATGTCATCCCACTTTCACTCTGTGGTCTCAAGGGGCTACAACAAACCTATCAGAACCTAGTGCTCAACCATCACCTGCTAACATGTGAGGCATAGTGAGACAAAATCATCTACGCTCTATCTCATGTTAGCCCATCAAAACAATATTTGAAGGTATATATACATATTTCCCACACCGGGATGTACAGCTAAAGGAGAAGTGTGGAACTCACTCATCACCTCCAACCGCATTGTGACTGTGATCACCATTCATCCCTAGAAAAGGATGACGTGATTCACTCCTTCCTAAAATCCATTGGATGAATCTTCTGAATATATATGGTCCTAAAATACCTCATAATAGATGCCTCCCAAATAGTATTATCTCACATTCTTGATAAGCATAGGATTCAACACCATCTACTAAAGAAAAGTTGTACCCGCCTACTCAACCAGGGACACCTGTAAGGAAGCCAACTTCTCTGAAACCTCCTGTACCAAGTGAGCCTGGGACTTCCTGCTAAGGTCATCTTCTACAATTTTTTCCTTACCCAGAGTATAGACTATCTCAAAGTCATAATCCTGCAGAAACTCTAACCAGCATTGTTGTCTCAGGTTCAATTCTCTTTGTGTGAAGATGTACCAGAGACTCTGATGGTTTGAGTAAACCACAAAGCACTCTCCCAGAAGGTAGGGTCTCCACATCTTTAGGGTGAAGACTACCACTACTAGTTCTAGGTCTTGAGTCGCATAGTTCTGATCATGGGGTCTCAACTGCCTTAACTCGTATGAGATAACTGTATATCACTGTATCAACACACAGTTGGGCCCAGCTCCTAAGGAATCACAATACACTACGTACTCCACACCATCCTCCTGTAGTCTCAACACATGATCACTCATCAGCCTCAGCCTAAACTCCTCAAAGGCCCTCTAGAACTAATCAGTCCAAGTAAATGATTGTCATTTCCATGTTAGGGAGGTCAAATGGGCTACAATCCTGGAGAAGTCTGTCACAAACCCCCAACAGTACCCCACCAAGCCAAGAAAACTCTACACCTCTGGCATGCTCTTGGGTTCCCCCAAGAAATAATTGAATTAATATTCACCGAGTCCATGACCAAACCATGCTTAGAAATGACATGGCCCAGGAAGTGAAACTCATGAATTCATAACTAGCACTTCAATAACTTATCATAAATTTGGTGTTCCTAAAGAAAATCTAAGACCATCCTCAAGTGTGATGTATGCTCTTTTTCTATTGTAGAGTATACGAGTATGTCATTGATGAATACAACAACAAAACGGTCCAAGTACAGCTTGAATATCTGGTTCATCAAAGACATAAACACGGCCAGGTCATTCTTCACACCAAATGGCATCATTAGGAACTCATAGTGTCTGAAGCGACATTAGAATTCCAGCTTTGAAATATCATCCCCATGAACCCTCAATTGGTGGTAGCTATAAATGAGATCGATCTTTGAGAATCATCTCACACCTCACAACTGGTCAAAGAGGTCATCAATCATCAGAAATGGGAACTTGTTAATTATCATCACTTGGTTCAGATGAAGATAATTCATGAAAAGTAGCAAGCTCCCGTCCACTTTTTTCACAAACAACATTGGAGCTTCCTAGGGGGACACACTGGGTCTGAAAAATTCCTTCTCTTAAAGGTCCTACAACTGCAATCGTAGCTCCCAGAGCTTGATAGGGGCCATTAGATACGTCGTAGAAGATATTATAGTGGTATTGGGGTGCAAGTTGATGAAAAAAAGCATCTCCCACCTCAGAGGTAGTACTGGAATTTCCTCGAGGAAGACGTCCATAAAATCCTCCACAATTGAAGAAATACAAATGCCTAAAGAGCCTGATGCACCAAGGGTTATACTCACCAATTGATGGGTGATGGTCTAAAGCCTCCTGATTTTAGATCCCACTCATTCCACCATGATATCTACCTCACCCATAAAAGTGAATCTCATCCCATTAGTGTGAAGGCATCTGACTCATTTACAGTGACAGTTAATTTGGGCTCGGACCATGGACAACCAATCCATACCCAAGATGATGTCATAGGGTTTCATCATGATGACCAAAAGGTCCCACATGAACCTCTCTCCACCAAGTGATAGTTTTCACTTCCAGAAAATAAAAGATACAGAAGAAGTATTCCCTATAGAAACCTCAAGACAAAGCTCTTGGGCTAAATCCTCTACGAGGAGATCAAGCTCTTGTACCAGGAATATGGAGATGAAGAATGAATTGTGATTGTGTCTACTAATACTTGTACAAGAGTAAAATAAACACATATTGTACCTCTAATCATCTTGTATGCCTCCATAGCCTGCAGTTGTTCGTGACCCCGACCACCAGCTCCCTGAGCCAGACATGGGCCACCTAGTGGTGGTGGTGGAAGGATCTCAAATCATCATTCATCTCCCATATCTCCTCCTCTTAGAGCTCCCCCTTCTCCTCTTCCATCCTCACCTCCCTAGGGGACCTCCCCACCCTCTCGTGGGAGATCACTGATCATGGTGTTATCTTTTTCGTGGCGGTATGTCTGCTATGTATATGTGCTCCTCAACACGTCTGATTGAGCAGTCAAGTGCCATGTGACCCCACCCAACATAAGCATAGCACTAACCCTCTCCAGGCTTCCCTGGTCCTCTTTTTTGACCATGACCATGTGCTTGATCCTGATCCTGGGAAGATCTCCTACACCAATGTAATATCCCAACCCGGGTGCCATGCACTAGTGCCCTAAGACGAACTGCCACATAACCTCAAGCATATCTCCCCGTACACCAGAGGTTGTCGACTAGTAGTGAGGGTCTAATAATTCATTCGTGGGGAGACTATACCCTCTTTGATTAGAGTAATACACCATCAGAAATAATAAAAAATATCGGGATAAATATATATATAATAGTAAAACACACTAATATCTCATGGTAATTAAAGCAGAAAATACAATATCCAACTAAAGTTGAAACATGTCATGTTAATGTATGTGTCAAGTGTCTAAAATGCAAACTGAAAATAAATACTCTGACAACTCTCAAGCAGGTCTCGAACCACATTTGGTTCCCTCATCCAAGCTTCATCCCCAATTATTCATCTAACACAAACCCTTTTCCCTTAACCCTTCCTCCAACAATAAAGTCTATTCTAATACTGATCAGACAGCCTAAATAGGGTGTGAGTACAAATCAGTAGGCCACCACCAACGGTGTCTAAAACAATATACAGTCAGATAATAGTGCATACAGTTCTATAAAGAAAGAAAATACAATACATAAGTAGAAAGTTATCACATTATCATTTATTCTTTATTTAACCACATTAACTCTAGGGTTCCCGAGGACACTCATACCTCATGTTAGCTTCAGCTCATGCCAGAGCCTGAAGTGTTCTTAGTAATATGATATCTTAATATCTGATTCAACACATGCTGGTGCCCGAAGTATTCAAAGGTGATTTCATATGTCAATACTTGTTTCGACTCATGTCAGATCTCGAAGTATTCCAAGTAATATGATATCTTAATACCTATTTAGGCTCATGTCGGAGCCCGAAGTATTCAAAGGTGATATCATATATCAATACCTATTTCAAATCATATCAGAGCTCGAAGTATTCTCAAGTGAGGTTGTATCTTGGAGTACCTTTGTTACCACTCTTTAGTTCACAATAGATTTCTCGTGTTACCAATATTCAATCCATGCTTGAAGGAAATGTTATCATTCAAACATCATACAAAATAATGGAAACATTCACATTATTTTATTAATAAGTATAATGAACATGTTACCATGTATACTTCTCAATTTAATGTCCATGTTACCATTCCTTTACTCGTAAGTATAATGTTCATGTTAGCATGTATACTTCTCAATGAATGACCATGTTCTCATTCATTTACTCATAAGTAGAATGACCATGTTGTCGATGTATAATTCTTAATTGAATGACCATGTTACCATTCTTTCACAAATAATTAATCCATCAATTAATTATTAGCACAAATTTATTTACTAATTCAACAATAAGTTTATCACATGATTACTCTGAATTAATTCATCAATTAATTAAGTTATCAAATTAATTGATTAATTTAACAACTACTTAATCAACACCCACAACTCAAATCCCATAATTAATTTTCAGAATTAATTATATCATTCTAAATCCCAAATATTCATAATTAATACTAAAATTAATTATCTATATCACAATTTCAAAATCACATAATCAAATCCACAAATAACTATCTCAATTAAAATAGTTCAATAACTCATAATTAATCCCCTGATTAATCATCTAATTCAAAGTCCATGAACCTCATAACTCATTTCCCAAATTAATTGTCAAGTTCAAATATCTTAATAAATCAATGGGCCATGTTAAATTAACTCAATTTAGAAATCCAAATTGCTAAAGAATGCTAGAAATTATACCATTTGCATGCACAAATCAATTTCATGACTATGGAAATTAAAGATTAGATGACCTACCTTTAACTGAAGATCTAACAACATTTTTAGCAGCCAATGCCCATAGGGAAAGATGCGGATGGTTGTCAAAAGGTTCCAAGATCAATATTGATCAAGATCAAAGACAACAACACAATTTTCTAAGGGATTTTACCACAACAGGTTGGAGAAGAAGAAACTAAAAGAAGAAATCAAACCAAGAAGACTTATCATGGATTGATCGCATGAACGGGACGTCCAAAATGGGTTTTGGCACTCAAAAATCACCTGGATATTCACCCTAGGTCAAGAGGAGAAGAGTTTCAGTGGTTTCCAACAAAAATCAGCTGCATAGATACTTTAAAACTATAGGTCATACATTTACATGGTGTGTAATTCAGTTACACATCGTGTAATGGTTTTTGAAGGTTTTCGTCAAAAATTTGTCACCTCAGATTTATTTTATTAAAACTTATGAACAATTAAATGACGTGTAAATGTTCTAAAGTTGAGTTTTAGTCCATTTTCCCTTTAAATCCACTCAACTCACCCTAAATCCATTTTTAACACTTAATCCATTTATACCTGGACTCCATTAATTCAAACAAGCATACATACCTGATCTTTAGGTCATTTTCTCCAACAAAGGCTCTTCATCTCCGAACAAGACTAGGCCACTAAGGCTTAAACAAAAAACATAGAGATAAAATTACCTAAAAAATATGGGATCATACAGTTGAGATCCTATCGAATGACATCTACTAGCTACTACAGACAACTCAACACTGTAACACTCAGTGCCAGCTCTAGTTTCTTGGCACCCCTCTGACAGGAAGCTCTTCATCACCAGTGCCTGCTCCAATACCCCAACATAAGTGGGAATTCACAAGGGTACCACACTGGCACAGATATCTCTGTAGAGACTCTACTCAAACTTTAATGCTCAGAAGTAGTCATCCAAGATCATGTTAAGGGAGTATAGTGTAAAGTTTGTGAACCTTGTATTGTACTCAACAACTGTCATCTCTCTCTGTTGTGGCTCCAGAATCTCTTGAATCTGAACTGAGCACAAAAGAGAGGGGTAGTACTCCTCACAAAATAGCTGCTGGAAGTCGGGCCACCAGAGTGTCGACTCATCATGCATCTGGGTAATAAGACTCCACCAGTTCCCAGCTCCTCTGTGGAAAAGCCTAGCTGTCAGTGCAACTACTTGATTTGTCGGTGTCCGGATAAGCCTGAAGATATGGACCACCGACTCTTGCCAATCCTCTGCTGCCTGGGGATCTAGCTCGCCATAGAACCTCAGCGGTATTTGGTGCTGGAATTCGCGGAGTGTGTTAAGCCTGCGTGTATCCTTAGCCTTCCCTACTAGCATGATCTGTTGTTCAACAGGTGGGGGTGCTACTACCTGACCACCTGAAGGAAGGATCTCACAGGATGGACCATGAACTAAGGTCTCATCAATCATAAGATCGTCATCACAATCCAAAACTAGTATCATGACTGGTTGGAATCGCGAAGGTGTCCTAAAAATTTAATCAAGACGTACCACAGTCATATGAGCATATGTATATAAAATGGCGAGCTGACTCAAGGACATTCAATGACTCAATCCTATATGATTCATGTACAATTGGTCCCTACAATGAATGTCTCATTATGTTGAGTTGACAAGCAGGTAGTCAAGGTCCTGATGAATGGATACATCAGTCACTCGTACCATCACTGGGTTCCCTATCTTGAGAGCTGCACTCGAGATGCGTTGACATTGTTTCCCTAAATCCCAACCAAATCCTTCTAAGGGGACTACACCAAACACCGTCCCAAGGAGTGAACTGCTCTAATACCAATCCATCGCGACCTGACTCTAACTGGGACTCAAGCTGCAACTACCACAAGTATGCCTCTATAGGCCAAGGGGTGGCAACAAGCACTGAAAGGTATATCCTAAATGGGAGGTATTTTCCTAATGTAATTGTATGTAAAAACCCAATCATCTCAATGAAAAAGTATAGAGGAATAATAAAAGAAAATATGAAATAGCTAGAATATAAACCATACATGTAAAACCTCTAGGGTGTATAAGAGTACGATAGTGAAATACTTGAAGTAAAGGGGGAAAATACACACCCAAACAAAAATATGTCTCAACCTGACAAAACTGGAAAAAAAAATTCTAAGAGAGGGTAGCTCTGAATCTCTAAGCTATGACCATTGTACATGGCCCAATGCACCAAGTATGTTTAAACTCATCTGAATTCATCATTGACCTGTCTAGCGTCTGCATAAGACACAACACGTGTAGGAAAATATCATGCAGGGTGAGTATATATATACCTAGTAAGATGCTCCGAAAACTAAAGGGGGAGAAGTAAAAGACACAATAAAAATAGAAAAATAGTAGACAGTAAACAGCTCAACCCAAAGTAAGGAAGTAACATCATCCAACCACAAGGATCTCAACATATCATATAGGTGGACTACACATCGCGTATCTTCCACCCATAGCAAGAGAGTATCAAAATCAATCAACATGGATACAGATATATATATATACTCAAAACAAAGAAACCAAAATGAGAGAGAAGGGGGGTCTCCATCTCACAATCTAGTCCAGGCAAAGAGTGTCAACAGTTCTAGAAGTTCATCTATGATGCCCAGCATCTCATGTGTCTACCTAGGAGAAAACATATAATTCAAGCCACACCTTGACACTGTACCACAGAGTACAGGGGAAAAATTTTCTAGATAGAGGACTCATGCCCTGGAACAATAGGAGGGAGCCACTCAAGAAGTCTGTAGAGGACCCATACCCATCCCGGGTGGAGGTTGTCACTCTAGTGATCGGTAGAGGACCCATACCCAGCCCAGCTGAAAGGATTACTCTAGTAGTTGAGGACCCATGCATTTTTTCTGCAGGAGGGTTCAACTCTAGAAGTTTGTAGAGGACTCGTGCCCAATCTGGCTAGAGGGTTTCACTCTAGTAGTCAAGGACCCATGCCCTATCTCTGGAGGTGGGTGCCACTCTAGAAGTTTGTAGAGGACCATATCCATCCCAACTGGAGGGTGTCACTCTAGTAGTCGAGGACTCATGCCATGTCTCCATAGGAGGGTGTCATTTGGATAGTCGGTTGGGGACCCATGCCCTTCCCAGCAAGAGGGTGCCACTCGAAGAGTATATAGAGGATTCATTCATAGCCCAACTAGAGGGTGTCACTCTATAGATAGGTAGAGGACTCATGCCCTATACCAGCAAGAGGGTTCCACTCTAGAATCTTTAGGAGATCTTGCGTGATCATTGTCATCGTAGAGCGTCACCAAAATAAATGTCACACCCATAACATCTCACATTGTATCTAAAAATTCACTATGGAGGCCACCATCGCGTTCTACGTAGAAAAACACTCAGGATAGGCTACTCATGAGGAACAATCTGAGTTCAAACGAAGGAGATACTAGAGTTTGAGGTTTCCTCAAAAGGAGTCAATCAGTACAAGGCATGTGAGGGGACCCACACTGTGTGTTCTCCTGCTCCATCACCTAGTTGTGTCCCTGTAGGTACACTAATCACTGTGCATGTAACAATACATGGTCTGTCTCATCCACCTAGGGTCCTACCCATGCTCTCAAATTGTGTACATGTACCATGCATGTGTATGTTTAATTTAGCACATGGTGTGTACTTGGTCATTCCCTTGCCTGTGTACAAATGAAGGAGATACAAGAGGTTGAAGTTTCTTCAAAAGGAGTAAATCAGTACAGGGCATGTAAGGGGACCCACATGACATGTAGTCCTACTCCATCATCTGGACATGTCTTTGTAGGTACACTGATCATTGCCCATGTAAACATACATGGTGTGTAGTGGGTGTTCACAGCGTATCTGAGCCACCCGGGGTCCTGCTCATGCTCTTTGGTCGTGTTCATGTACTTTTCTCTTGTTTGTATACTTCAGCACATGGTATGTGCCTAATCGTACTTGTGTACTCCTGGAGTACATGATAAGTCTTCTAGAACAAGGTCACACAATGTGTGAGGGTCCCACATAAAATGTGATACTTATAATTCTACAAAACCCTAGCTGCCACAGCCAAGCCCCTATACGTCATGTGTTCTTCGGACTACAAGGTGTGTAGTTATATTTTTCACAAAATCTAATATCCAAAATCCATGCTCCAGATCTATTCATTATGCATTCAGATCTGGCCTCGTTTCCTCCCGAAAATGGTGGATCTATCTCCAACCGGCAATTTTCATCCCTCTGGTGGCCGGAAATTAGTTGTCCTTTGGTCCGTTCATATCCCGCGCACCTCGCACATATTCGGTCATTCCACCTTAGTTTATTTAGTTTTTGATCATCAAAACGACCACCTACAACCCACAATCCAACCAAATATATCCCTGATTTGTTGATCCATCTCTCACATGTGAATTCTTCATGAATCCAAGTTTCCGACTGGGCTCAGTCCCTCCCGGTAATGTCGAACCAATACCCCATACGCCGATTGGTGAAGAATGCGAAAAAATTATGGGAGAAAGGCACAAAAACAAAGGTTTAACAGTCATTGGTCAATATTTCTTGGCCAAAAAATACAATTAGGGGATTTGGGGTTATAAAAACAATTTAATTTCAAAACCTGTGTTCATGAAATTGTCCACAATTGGCATAGATCAAAGAAAATGATTAATCATGCTCAATAATTTAATCAAATGATGAATAAACCACAAATGAAAAGTTTTATCTAAATATTGGATCGTTTGTTGATGAATAATGTGCTCGCCAATGAAGAGGAGGCATCGATGCATTCATTGTGCTTCGACCTACTTTGATCTGGAGTTCTGTCATTGTCTAAAATCGATTCACCAATGGAAGAGAGGTAGAACGTCCCTCGATCCTCCCAAATTTTATGCGGCTAACCCTATAGGATTTTCCATAACATTGGATTTATAGGAATCTATATTAGGTTAATTTAATTAAGATAAATGGATTTAATTATTTATTTTAACTAAACACGCCTTCCAACGGTCGGTATTTCTGAACGCCCCACGCTGACCTATTTTAGGTCGCACTTAGGGTAAACATCACACTCCGGACTCAACCATGGTCTCAAATTTTTTATATGATATTCCAATTAAGAGTTATATCATTTTATTTAAGAAATTGTGAATTCATAATATAAAATATATTTAATAATTTTATAAAATTAATTCTGAGCACACTGGACCTCGGAATCACACGTCGTCTCATTTCTTGGCTCTGAAAATATATATATAAATATTTCAAAGTCTTAAAAGAGAAAAATTGGGTCTCTATAATGTAATTCATCAAGAGATAAATCATATTTATCTTATAAAGAAGAAATTTTTGAATCAAACATGTCTGGAAAGTTTCCCATGAGTTTCTTTACAATTGTAGAGTCTTCCACGAGATCTCCAAAACATATGATGTTGCAAGAAACTTCATTTAATCTAGTGAAGTACTCATCAATATTTTCTTCATCTCTCATTATTATGAATTCAAATTTGTTACGCCAAATTTTTAGCTTTACTTCTTTCACTTTAATTTTCCCTTCGAAATTACTTTAGAGCTTTCCTCACATACTCTTTGGAGTTTTGAGACCCACCACCTTCATATAAAAATTTTCTGACAGAGAAATTAGAATAACATTTCTAGTTTTTTCATCAACTTCAATATTTCTTTTGTCACCAAAAGTCATCGGGGCATCTTTCGCAAAGGGTGGAAACCTAATTGTAGTTGTATCAATAACTTCCAAACCAAGAAATATGAGATATGGAATCATTTCTTTTTTTTCAACCATGATAATTTTTTCCATAAAATGTAGGAATTCATCTACTGTTGATAGAATTGAGATTTTACATGATAAGGATTCAACAAGGAAACATTATATCTGATTCCAATTGAAGTTTCAAAGGATCGAAGAACAACTGAGAAGGGGGGTTGAATCAGTTTATACCTTTTTACAATTTTCAACTTTAGGAAACTTAACCCTGACAACTTGTTAGAGCTTCTTCCTTCTCAAATTTTTAATAAACTCATGTGCATGTAGAAATAGAAAAGTGCACAATGCATGCACGATTTGCAAGGTTCAACCTCAGTGTAAGAATTTACATCCTTGTTATAGCCACTCATGTGGGTTTATAGAAACTCACTATTATAAAGAAGTGAATACAACTTATCAACTCCCATTAGAAACCTTTTATCTCCTGATAAAAATGATTATACTAACTCCTGTTAGTTTAAAAAAATTGATTACAATGAATTGAGCCTCAAAAAATGTGTAACTTGTTCAAATTGCTCCACCAAAAGTCTATATTAAATCTCAGTTTGATTTTCCTCTTTTTGATTTTCCAGTGTTTGATGGATTCAATCTGATAGCCTCAATCTAATGGCCCAATTCTCAATCTGTGTAATTCCAAACCTTTTTGATATGCTTGTATAACAAATCTGTGCTTCTCAGACAACTTCTCAAAACTCAAACCGATTTCCTCAGTCTAGTAGTATGAACTATATCCAGTCCAATATTCTGATTAGAACCCTCTATTTGAAAAATATTCTTCAACAAGAAATAACTTCGGTAGGAAAATTCACTTCTGACACCAATTCTACAAAGTGATAGCTTTTAGGAACCAGTGAATAGTGTTAAGTACCATTGTACTTTCCTCCTTTATTAATAGGTACTCTAAAAATAGTAAAGGTGGGAAACTAAAATATTTTTCCCACTCACCCAAATTCCAAAACCTCGAATTTCAATCACATTTAAAATTCATCTTTGACCATTTCAAACAATATCATCTCTTCTGGTGTCTTCTCGAAACTTCTTGAATCTTCACAACTTTTCTTGAATTTCAAAACATCAGTCCAGAAATGATAGTTCAAAAAATCTGAGTTTGGAACTATGTTCTTCATTCTGATTCTCTTGACCCAATAGAAATATAAAAACACAATTTAATACTCTGATGTTCTTGACCCGGTTGTAAAAAACTCACATATTTTTCTCTTGACCCATTGAAACAAAACAACTTGAACTACTGAAAACAAATAGACAATTTCTTGCTTCAATGCTCAAGACCAATTGAAAATGGTTGACTATGTTGTTGCAACTTCTAAAGACATCAAAAACCTGCAACGACTGTCTAATAACGACTTAAGTTTCCAAGGATCGTGCAGTCACACTAAGAGGGGGTGAATCAGGTGTGACCAATTTTACTGAATTCTTTTTCACCTTTTAATTCGAACCACTGTCACCTGTTAAGATGAGTGGATCATGCATGCAATTCATAAAGTAAATGAAATAAAACACATAGTATTTTTACAAGGTTCGGTACTAAGACCTGCATCCTTGCCATGTTGGTTAGACCCCCCAACATGGATTATCCACTATAATCTTTTTATCAATTACAATGGTTCAGGAAGAAACTAGTTATACACTCCAGTATTCGATCCTCCCGCAGGGGCATGGTGGAGAGGTTTTGGTTGTGGCGCCCTGACCCCGAGATTCTGGGTTCGAGGCCTCACAAAGCAATGCCTGAGATGCCTGATTAATAATTTCTCCTAGACCCGCTACCCCGTTAGAGAACTGGCCCAAGACCAATGTTTTCCACTTTGGGTCTCGCTGAGGACATGTGGTGTGCAGGTGGTGAGGTCACACCTATACCTCGTTACCCATAACAACACATTTTCCCCCTATGCTCGGTTGGGGTGGGGAGGGTGGGGAGGGGATTGGGGCATGGTCGCGGGGTCAAGTCCCTGGGCAAGCAATTTACATGTATTTTCTTCCTTGCGTGTGTGCCGCTTTCACGGTTATACCCAATTTTTTTATTCGATCCTCCAATTGATTCTAGTTATACCCCCAGCAATCCAACTCTTCTACCTCGGTTGGTTAGACCCCCCCAACTGTTTGACTGGTTAGACCCCCAGTCTCTCAAGCCTCTTCAGCAACTAGTTAAACCCCTCCTTATTATTCTTGAATCTGATCCACAAATAGGATGATCAATTGAAGATCCACCTCCATGAGCTTGCTGGATCAAACCGTCTTGTGTACAATTCAAGAACTTTTGCACCGGTGTTGGTCTTGCTCAAATAAAGCTGATCACTTTGTAAATGGTCAACAACCTCAGTACAGCACTACTCGGGCAATTCTTTCTTCTGTTAAAGACCCGACCTCACTTAGGACTGAAAACTTAGATACAAAAATATTCTGAATCACTGATAGTCAAACAGACTCGGCTTCAATCTCAAAATATTGCACACTAATTAAACAACGAATATTTCAAGTTCGCTTTTTCAAACACCATGCGTGTATTTAATATAATGCATGGTCTTGTCAACTTGTGTCAATGACATTGCATGTGCATGTATGTATTTAGTTCATGCACAACGTAACATACAATGTTCACTTCACACTGTCTCAAATATTTTTCTTCATGCACACACTGTCCAATATTTGATACTCAATGCATGGAGGACTTCTATTGTATACTATTTCATAATATATGTTGCCCATCTCAAAACCTCCGCGCACACATATCACTTGCACAGTCTTTGATATGTCTTTGTTCTATGTATATGTATCATGCGTGTGAATGTGTATTATGCACTAATTATGTCTCATGCACACATATCACTTGCACAGTTTATGTTCATGCAAATACCGATAGATATATGCAAAAGGCAAATGCGTTATTTCAAACTCTTCATGCAACAGTGAGCTAATGCGGAACTCAATTCATCGCGGAGCACCTTGAGTGTGCAATGCACAGATCAAGTACCTGTGGCCTTCTAGTTTTCTTCGTGCAAGCGCGACACCTCCCTTCGAAAATAAGACAGATTAGCTTAGCATCCCGTATTTATAGGCGACAATCAACAACTTAGAACCTTCTAGAATCACAACTGAACTGCTCGCTCCGCACGAGATCACCATCTTCAGAAAACATCGCATCTTCAACTCACTATAGAACCTAGGTTCGATCTTCATAACATGATGCAAACGAAGTTGCATCCCAATACGATCATATTCAGATGCTCAGAACACTAAAATGATGAAGAAAGACCTCGAATGGAGCTGCTCGAACGGCTTGCTGGAGAAGACGAGTTCCAGCGCTTGATCGAACGGCTTACAAAAATTCAGATCAATTAAGATCGGGTGGCCAAAAATGGATAAATAGGTCAACGACCTGGATATTCAGAACGGTCGATTGGATGGCTGTGGTCGTTCGATGCGACAGTAACCCTCTAAAATCCATTCCCACATCGAAACGATCTTATATCTCACGGCTCCTTTATATTACTAGTCACGACAGTCAACTTCAAAATTTTATTCTCCCCCTCCAATACCACCTTGTACCGGTTCTTGCAAGGATTGGTGGAGGAGTTGTGTCAAACATGGACTCCTCCACTATTCCTATATAAGGAAGCCTTGAGAAGCTTCCATCTTTAGAGCAACCCCACCATTCGTGGAGGAGTTTATCAAACATGGAGTCCTTCACTATTCTTATATAAGGAAGCCTTGAGAAGCTTCCATCAATAGAGCAACCCCACCATTGGTGGAGTGTCAAACATAGACTCCTCCACTATTCCTATATAAGGAAGCCTTGAGAAGCTTTCATCAATAGAGCAACCCCACCATTGGTGGAGGAGTTGTGTCAAACATAGACTCCTCCACTATTCCTATATAAGGAAGCCTTGAGAAGCTTTCATCAGTAGAGCAACCCCACCAGAGGAGAGGTGGTCGTGTTAACTGTGTAGGCTGCCATTGTTGAAGGTAGGTGGGGATTGGTGGAGAAGTTGTGTCAAACATGGACTCCTCCACCATGCCTATATAAAGAAGCCTTGAGAAGCTTCCATCAGTAGAGCAACCCCACCAGAGGAGAGGTGGCCGTGTGCACCAACCCCACCAGCATATTCTGAAAGTCTGTGTCGAGATGATTCCAACGGTGCAAACGGCATCCACTACTACAAAAACGGGTAAGGGAAGCGTCACATTTTCCTTAGCGCTGATAAAGGCATTCTTTATCAGCGCTTCTCTATCGCTGATAAAGAAGCCATTTATCAGCGCTTTTTTCTTAGCGCTTGTAAAGAGTACGCTTTATTAGCGCTAAAAAACGCTGATAAAGAATGCCTTTATCAGTGATTTTTTAGCACTGGTAAGGAAAGCCTTTATCAGCGCTTTAGTGTTGATAAAACCATAGTCCCGTATTTTATAAAATCTGGTGCACAGTATCCTCTGTTTATCGCGCCCTCAAGCCCTCACGGTGCTATACTCATGCGACAACTCCCCTCCCCCCGCGATCTTCTCTTTGTCGGAGCTCCACCGCTAGCCCTACTCCTTCTCCTCCCCCTCGAACCCCTTCCGCGGATCCTTCTCCCCGCAAACCCTACTTCCTCCTCTCCGCTGAACTCCCCGCGAACCCTACTCCTCCATTTCTCAACGGTGGCGGCTCCTCCCGTGCACCTCCCCCTCGCGGTCGCGCCTTCCCCTCCCGACGTAGCGCAGAAGGCTCCCTGACCGCTCGACGCTTCTTCTCTCCCTCCATCGCGGGTGCGTTCTACTCTAGGTAAGTCTCTCACTTCTCCTTTTAGGATTATTTTTGGTGGATAGGTTTTGTGAGAGTAGTTTTCATTAGGGTGATGTTTGGATTCTTCCCCATGATCACCACCCTTGGATTAGATGCTAACTAACATATAGTTCTAACAATCTATGTCACGAAATAACACACGTAGTGGATTCTTATACTTGGTTAGCATATGATTTGAACTAAAGTATGACTTTTTTATGATTCCCCATGGGTCCTTATGATGTTTGAAACTAGAATTTATTTTTCACCAAGTGTCATATGTATGAGGGTTTGATATTCTCGTGCAACCTCAAGCTAGACCTTGTTATACATGAATATTCTATTAATGTTGAGTGTTTTTTCCTCATCCTTCTGGTGGGTTTATCTATATTGGGGAAAGCGGTCTTTTTGTAAACCCCTTCATGAAAAAGAAGAGTTTTGATAGTACCCGCCTCATTATTAATTGGTTACACTTTGTGGGTGTCATGATGTGATGGTGATTATGTTTATGGGGAAGGTTCTATTTATGATAGTGATTAGGACCCCTCAAATATAAAAAGTGTATCCAACCCTGTGGATGTTAAGTTATATTTCCCTTAGTTGGTGATCATGGTTTTATGTGATGTGTGCAAGAAGAATATTTTTCTTCCCTATGAATGTCAAGGAATTCTAGAATGCTTCATAAGGGAGACTTATGGTTAACTCTTGGTAAGGATATGGTGTATGAATCAACCCACACTACCACAAAAACAGTTTTTCGCAGCGCCCCCCTTTATCAGCGCTTGCTCAGTAGCGCTGATAAAGGGGGGCCTTTATCAGCGTTTTTTTTAGCGCTGATAAAGGGTCGGCTTCAAAAAAAAATTAAAAATATATTAATATATTAATATATAAATATAGTTATATTGTTATATAAATATAATATATAATTTTTAAATATATTTTAGATAAGTATAAATGTACATTTACACTTATTATACTTAATATATAAGATATTTAGTGAAAATGACTTTTTGAAAAATTAAAAAAATATTTTTAATTAATATTTTGATAATCCTTATGGAGTAATAGTCATTTAATAACAATTTGAGGACTAAAAAAATTAAAAAAATTAAAAAAAGATCCAAAATATGATGAAAACGCAACTCAAACTTCAAACGGCCATAACTTTTGATCCGGGTGTCCGTTTGAGCTCTACCACATATCAAATCGAAGCCTGTAACGAGCTCTACGTCGCTATGGCCAGGGGAGACCCCGGTAAAGCGTTTTTCGAGGCCAAAAGAGGCCCAGAAGGCCTCCAAAACTGAGTTTTTTGTCGGGGTACCCAGATTTTTTAACATTTTGTGGATTTTCAAACTCGTTTAAGGGGGTATTATTGGCTTTTCTTGGCAGGGACTGAATTTATTCCAAGGTATTACATTCATATTGATATTATGTCTTTAAAATTTCATCCTTTTTTATAATGAACTGCTATTTATAATCAAATATATAACTATATGTACATATTTTTTATATATTCGCACCTAAAAATTAAATTTTTTAAATAAATAATTACACATATTTACATATAAAATATATTAGCTTTATCTAAATAATAACTAATATCCATTTTATTTAAAATACCAATATATGAATATTTATATACTTATATATTAATCTAATTATATATATATATATATTAATCTAACTATATATATATTAATCTAATAACTATATATATATTAATATAACTACATATATATATATTAGTATTACTATAAATATATATATTAATATCACCATAAATATATATATTAATATCACTATATATATATTAATATAACTATATAAATATATATTCATATAACTATATACATGTTAATATAACTATATATATGTTAATATAACTATATATGTGTTAATATAACTATATATATGTTAATATAACTATATATATATATATTAATATAAATATATATTACTATACGAATAAATATAACTATATATATATATATAGATATAGATATATATTAATACCACTATATATATATTAATATTACTATATATATTATAATATAACTATATATATATATATATTATAATATAACTATATATATATATATTAATATAAATATATATTACTATACGAATAAATATAACTAAATATATAAATATATATATATAGAGATATCATGAATTGGAAAGCAAATCAAAATAGAGTAGTGGTAAGGGCTTAGGCGCGCAGGGGGGAGGTCTCGAGTTCAAATCCTGGTGGAGGCAGGGGTGCGCGCGCATGGGGAATATTGGAGCAAGCGCTGCTGTTAAAGGGTGGAGGGGGTGCGTGGGGTGCGTGGGGTGTTGTATAGGGGCCGAATAGCGCTGTAAAAGGGGGGGGGGGTTCAAGCACTATAAATCCCCCCCCCGATTGGTAGTATTTTTTAATTTTTTTTAATTTTTTTTAATTTTTTTTAACTTTTATCAGCACTTTTTTAAAAGTGCTGATAAAAGGGTCCTTTATCAGCGCTAAAACGAAAGCGCTGATAAAGGAAGCGCTGATAAAAGACCCCTTTTATCAGCGCTTTTTTTAGCGCTGATAAAGGGGTCCTATATCAGCGCTTTTCGGAGCGCTGATAAAGGGGACCCCCCCTTTATCTACGCTGGCTTTATCAGCGCTTTTCTAGCGCTGATAAAGGCCGTGTTTGTAGTAGTTCCATATACTAGATATAATGAGTGTCTTTGTGAATTTATAGTGTTCTAAATTGAATATCTCCTTGAGACGGTTCATAGTGGAGCCTATAAGTCATTTAGGTTCATTTATTATTAAACCAAGATTCATGGAGTGGCCTCCAGTCTTCATGCACTAGGGCCACAAAAGATGAAGAGATCAAAGTAGCGCATCCATGGAAAGGTGAATGATATTCTTTGGAAAAGGACTTTGGGTTTAGATAGTGGTATGAACATGTAAGCAGTTGTATTTGGGTGGTTAATTCTTTTTAGGATTGTGGGATGTTTCTTGACTTTGATCAATGGTAAATTCCACACATCTTTCTTTTATGTCAAGGATAATTTAAGGGTGGTGTTGACTTAGTGAACCTCTATGACCAGTTGTTCCTAGGTGCTAGTCTAGAAGGTTTTTTCTTGAAAATGGGGAGACACCATGCACTTCATTGGGTAGATAGTGATTCTTCCCTGATACCTATTATGGGTATCAAGATTGTTATTTTGAATGGAGACTGCTCTAGTAAGGAACTGCCCTTGGTGTGTCAGAACAAGTGATTTTGGTTAAGTACACCTACACTATGGAGAACCCGATTAAGTGATGGGGGATGAATTTATTCTCAATAGATTGTAAATGTCTTTCACTTGGTTGGATTGTATTTCAGCTCTTTTATTAAATCCATTAATTTATGTTTATCAATTCATTGACCGACCTCTAGTGGTTTGGGGGAATTCAACATGTAATACTAAGATTTGGATGGCTATATTAGTGTTCTATGATTATGCCTATAGTTTGAGTTGATATCATAATCTTTTAAGGTAGTGATCTTCTGGAATGTAGGTTAGCAGAACCCACCCACGGTAGGTGTGTGATGCAAGTCTCATCTCATGAGGCACTGTCATTCATAGGTACCTCAAGGATATCCCATTACTTCAAGTAATTTAATATGATTTTGATGGGTATAGACATATCACATTTCATTTTCTTAACATTCATGCTATAGTCAGAGAGGCATTCGATGAATAGCCTAGGCAGAGAAAGGAACTTGAGAAAGGAGGTATGTACAACACTAAAGTGTTGGAGGAGATCGGGGAGTAGTATGAGGTGGATGGAAATTTGGTTTGATTCTACTAATACTACCCCTAAGTAGACCACTTCTATATTGGGAAGTTAGTGGTTAGAATCTCGGATAGTTGTAGTCACTGGAGTCTTTTTACCAGGAGGCTCTAGGAGTGTTTGGAGGTACGATCTATGTTCGTTATACTTTTCTTGTAGTACTATTAGAAATAGGTACAATAAACTATTTTTCCTAATTTTTTCAATTATTTTCTAGGTATATGGTAGGCTTTGGTAGAGCCCCATGTTAGTGAGGGAGAGTTATTGCATATTCTTTATATGTTCATGATAGAATTTATGTTCACTAACCTTAATTTTCTATTTCTTCTGTTAATTTGGGTAAAAAAAACCTATGATATTCTATAGTAATTTTGGATAAACCTAGGTTATTTTTTCCCCCACGAACCCATTTGTGTTTGGAAATGTATCCACTATATTAGTTTTCTCATCAAAATTGTATCCTTGTTTACATTTTATTTGAGTTTGGTCACTAGTTTTGGCCTGTTTAATGTGATTATTTTATTATGAATGAGGTGGCTGATAGGGGTGGTTAAAAGGATGTTTAATGTTTTGCTGTAAGGGTGGTGGGTGATAGAACTATTTGTAAGGGGGTTGGAAAGTGTGTTGATTTTGATGGTGGGTCTATCCTGGTTCTATTGATTTCTAAATCTTTATTGGAAATGGTTAGGCTCTATTAATCTCTATTTTTATAAGGAATTGGTTCTATTCTACGCTATTTGTAAGTATTTTTTTGTGTATTTGAATCATAAATACTAATATTTGAGATTCAAATAGAATGGAGATGAATAAAGATTAGATGAATGTTAATCGTTTGACAATAGATTATGAGAACGGAGTGAAAGAGTTCATCAAGTTTGCAAAGGATCACGCGAAGGATTCTTCTCAAATCCTTTTTCCGTGTTTATGTTGTTATTATTATAGAATAATTACTCTATAGGAGTTGGAAGAACATTTGATATGTCATGGAATAGATCAGAGTTATAAATGTTGGAATAAACACGGAGAAAAAACAAATGTAGCTACTGGTTGGGATAAAACTGCATTTTATGGATCATCAGACATGAATACAAATATGGATAATGAATAAGACCGTATGGAGTATGTGATTACAGATTTCAATGATGATGAAGATCTTATTTAGGAAATGACAAGGACAGTTGAAGATAAACTCCGTGATTTCCCAAAATTGTTTGAGAAGTTAAAGAGTTGTGCAAAGATACCATTGTATGTTGGTTGCACTAAATATACAGCATTGTCAGCTGTACTGAAATTGTATAAATTGAAAGTAGGAAATGGATGGAGTAATTGCTCTCTTGAATGACATGCTCCCCGAAGATAATGAGCTCCCAAACCGGACATATGAAGTTAAACGAATGCTACGCTCGATGGGTATGATTTCTGAAAGAATACATGCCTGCCCGAAAGACTGTATATTATTTCTCAAGGAGAAAAAATCACTTACAGAATGCCCAAAGTGTGGTGCTTCTTGATACAAGAAAGATGAATCCAGTCCTACGAAAGTTTTATGGTACTTTCCAATCATTTCAAGGTTTAGGCGTCTATATGGAAGTGAAGAAACTGTAAGACAATTGTCGTGGCATGAAAATAAAAGAAATAAAGATGGAAAATTACGTCACCTGACTGACTCTCCTTAATGGGAGATAATTCATCATGAGTATCCTAAATTTGAAAAAGATCCGAGAAACCTTCGTCTAGCATTATCTACATATGGAGTGAATTCTTTTGGTTTTCAAACCAGCACTCACAGTACATGGCCTGTTATGTTGGTAAATTATAACTTGTTACCCTAGTTATGCATGAAACAAAAATTTATCATGTTATTTATGCTTATATCAGGACCAAAACAACCAGGTAATGATATTGATGTTTATTTTCCTCCTTTGATTGAGGATTTGATGTGGGATTCAGGTGTTATTTTGTATGATGCTTATAAAAGTGAATACTTCACATTGAGAGCAATGTTGTATGGGATGATAAATGATTTCCCTACTTATGGAAATTTGTCAGGCTATAGAATTAAAGGAACTCAAGGGTGTCCTGTGTGTGAAGAAGATACAAAATCAAATAGGTTGAAACATTCATCGAAAACTGTGTTTATAGGACATCATAGATTTCTACCATGTCGGCATAAGTACCGATCATGGATGACATCATTCAATGGAAATTCAGAACAATGCACAGCACCGTCTCCACTAATAGGTGATCAGCAGTTTGAGAAAGTAAAAGTTGTGAACACTGTTTTTGGTAAACCATTTTTGAAAAACCTTACGAAAATTGGTTGGAAAAAGAGATCAGTTTTTTTTGAATTACCATACTGGAATTGTTTGTATGTCAGACATTTTCTTGATGTGATGCATGTGGAAAAAAATGTATATGACAGTGTTATCGGAACATTTCTAAATGCTCCTGAAAAAAAAGGATGGAATTAAGGCAAGGTTGGACATGGTTGACATGGGAATACGAGAATATTTGGCTCTTGTGAAGGGTGAAAATCGAATGTTTCTTCCTCCAGCTACTTACACTCTTTCCAGGGAGGAGAGATATCAGTTTTGAAACTTCTTCAATGATGTCAAGGTTCCATAGGGGTATTCATCAAATATCAAGAAAATTGTGTCAATGAATGATTTGAAGTTAAAAGGTTTGAAATCACATGAATGTCATGTTTTGATGCAAGATTTAATTCCTATAGCTTTACGTTGCATTTTGCCCAAGAATGTTCGTCATACATTAACCAAACTTTGTTTCTTTTATCAAAGCTATATGTAGCAAAGTTTTAGACCTGATGAAATTTCCAACTATGGAAAGAGAAATTGTCATCATATTATGTGAATTAAAAATGTTATTCCCACCAATATTCTTTGATATGATGGTTTGTTTGATGATTCACTTGGTGAGAGAGACTCGAATTTGTGGTCCTATGCACTATAGATGGATGTACCCCATTGAATGGTATATGAAGATTTTGAAAGGGTATGTCAAAAAGCGAAGTTGTCCAGAGGGTTGTATAGTGGAGCGATATATTGTTGAGGAAGCCATTGAATTCTATACCGAATACCTATCTGATGTGGAAATCATTGGTCTCTCGAAATCTCATCACACTGGATGCATTGAGGGTGAGAGAATTTCTGGAAGAAATGTTGTGACAATCAATATTACAGATCGGGAGTAGGCCCACCTTTATGTTTTGAATAACAGTTGGGAGGTTGCTCCATATATTGAAACCCACAAAGAAATTCTTAGGTAGTTGAATCCATCAAGGGCTGAAAATGGATATCAAATACACATAATCACCAGTTTATAGGATGGTTTCAGGACCATATTTTTCAGGAGTTAGATGAAAATTCAAATTCAATTTCAGAACGACTTCGATGGCTAGCCACCGTACCAAGTGTGTATGTATTATCTTACAATGTTTATGTAATTAATGGTTATACATTCTATACAGATGAACATGATGAAGATAATACCATGAAAAATAGTGGAGTTACACTTGTGGATAAAGCGATGCATGTTTCTAGTAGTAAGGACAGAAATCCAATTTATGCAAATATGTCAAACTTTGGCATTATCAAACAAATATGGGAGTTGGATTATACGACATTCTAATTGCCGATTTTTCAATGAAAATGGGTTGATAATAATAGTGGTGTTAAAATAGATGAATTGGGATTTGTGAAAGTTGATTTTAGTAAAGATGGGTACAAATACGAACAGTTTATAATGGCATCACAAGCGGTATAAGTATTTTATGTTCCAGATCCCATAAACTGAAAGTGGTCGATTGTTCTGTTATCATCCAAAACTACTGAAATTCTGATGAAAATTCAATTGAGGACGATCCTTTCAGTGGTACATCGAAATCATTTCACAACGGTCCCAATGTAGATGATGTTTTATATGTTATAGGAGACCACAATGAAGGGATTTGGACAATCGATAGAGGTTTCAAATCCCTTCATCCTTTAAAAAAAATAAAGAGAGTTCAATAAATAGGTTATATTTTGTTTGTAATATAGATCTTGTTATCTCATGTTATTATCTTATCATTAATGAATTTATTTAATCTAAATTAATTGTTCAACCAATTTTGCAGATAATGACTTATGCACGTTCTGGTGCTCTTAACCTCAAGGCTGAACAAGTCTCTCAAGCTATTGTTGCTGCTGCTGCTGTGGATTCTCACAGTGCAGAGCAACAAAAAGTTTCTGAACCTGTTGTTGCTCCTAGTGTTGAGTTCCAACAACCATCAGCACATGGATTTTCTATCATTTTAGATGAACATATAGATGATGTTGATATCGATGAAATGGTCAGGGATGAAGGATTGACGTCACAGAAAACACAGGTGCATCGTAGTTTGATGGTGTTATCCAAAGTTCTTAAGGTTAAAATCAAAGGCATCAAATTTGATGTCATATGGAATGCATGAGGCCAACATGTGAATCCCAACAAGGCTATGTTTAGTAGTTACATTAGAATATTCACTTGGCAATGCGTTCCAATTGACATAGATTCATGGCACCATGTTGTGTCAAGGCTGAAGGGTGCGATCTGGGAAGAAATTACGATAACATTATGATATTATTTCTTTAATTTACTAGCAAATAAAATAATGAAACAGTGTCTTACTCTTCTCAATCTCTTGAAGAGTACATTTATAATAGATGATTCACACAAGAATTATGTATTAAGGCTTGCAGGAAGGTGTCATCGAGGTTTTCACACTATTTTAACAAAATGTCACCTGAAAGATTCCAAAGGTAAAATAAATCTACACCCAACCCTTGTCTATGATCACCTGATATCCCAAGAAGCATGGGATGCATTTATTGGCCGCTGTGGGGATGAGAAGTTTCAGGTACATTGTGACTGATAATACGTTGTTTGAGGATACGTGTATTCGTCACTTTGATTATCAATATTTCATTTATTAAACAACAGCTCAGTACTGAAAATAAGGAACGTGCATCAAAACCAATATACCCCTATCATAAAGCAAGGATGGGGTACGCTTCACTATAAGAGAAAATGGTACATATTTTAAATTTACAGTAATATTTTTAGGTGACAAGAAACAATGTCATAATTATCTTTTTATATTTATATGTAGATTGATGAGTCTAAAACCAAAGACACTTCCATCCCACATCATGTGCTATGGAAGGAGGCACGTGTGAATATGGAAGGGAAGCTAGTAGATGAAAACACACAAAAAGTGTGAGAAATATGTGTAAGTATGACATGATAAAAAGATTTGTTTTAAATTTCTATTACATAAAAATAATTAGTTATTTTCCTATATCTGACAGTCATAGGAATCAGCTACTCCTGTAGTAGATGCAGACATATTATCGACGGCTTTGAAGAGACAAGAACAATATGGTCGTGTCAGAGGTGCGGGGTTTGGGGTGACACCCCAAGTATATTATGAGAAAAAACAAACAGATGATAGAGATGAAAAAATGAAACAAATGAGAGAAATACTAGAAAATATTGAAGAACGATTTCAATGACAGGGAGAGTTTCTAGAAACTTTTATGGGTGGGAAGCAAGGAGAAGACACAACTCAGGAATAACCAGCACATAAATATCCCACCCCACCCCCACCATCTTTGAGGCGAGCCGTTCCCCTCAAAGAACTGTCTTAGTCGTCGTAATCAATATTGTAATAATTGTTCCCATGAAATGTGAATCATAAAAGCACTGATACTTTTCCGGTACTGATCTTCTACAGGGTGATAATGACTATGATTTATATCTGTCAATGTAACGTCCCAGATCCGGAATCCACCTAGAGGCGCCCCGTACCCGGTTGGTCACATGGCCTCAAGCGCATTTCCCCAAATGCCATAGGCTACCGACTACCAGCGAGGGCCTTGGGTGTGATAGTGGGGAAACTATGCCCTCATTGGCAGAGTACACAGTGGAAGAAGAATAAACATGCAATAGCGGAAGCATTAATAACCAACAATATAACAGCGGAAGACTAAATCAACAAAATGGAGCACATATGTATATATGAAATGATGAATGATTCATAACTAGGAAAGTATCCAAACAAGTCACAATGTTGGAAAACACTACATTACCAAAACAAGTACAAAAAAATAAAAGTAAATAGATCCTCAGCATCGTGAGCCAAAACTTGGTCGCATGCTCTCCTGCTCCAAGAAATCAAGTTCCAGAAGTCGAAGGGCGCTTTCCCTTATCTATACCTACAACAACATAGTCTGCTTGGGCCCAAAAGCATGGTCCAAACAGAGTATGAGATAAAATCCCAGTAGGCATTCACCCGAAGATCTGTGCCTAATAGTCAGTGAGTATATGGCAGGTAAAAGTACAATAAGCAGTAAACAGCAACAGCAAGTAGTAGGCAGTAAACAATAAGCAGTAAAACAGGATGATACATAGCAGCAATCAATCCACATCAAATCAACAGCAGTGAAACAATAGCTAATAATCTGGAAACCCTCTGGGAAGTACTCACAACCATCCCCTCTGGTCTTATCCAAGAAGTACCACAACCCTCTAGGCAGTGCACTCAGCCTAACCCATCTGGCTTGGTCATACGAATTTATGAGACTCTCTGGGGAAGCTCACTCGGTCAATTCCCCTTATAGTCTAGGGTAGTCAGGGACTCTCTTGAGGAAGATCACGCGGTCTAACCCTCTTATCCCCAAGGTCTAGAGACTCTCTGAGGAAGTTATCTCAGTCAATTCCTCCTATAGCCTCAGGTATATCACATACTCTCTGAGGAAGCTCACTCGGTCAATTCCCCCTCTAGCCTGGGAAGGAGATTCAAACAAGGTAATAATCTATGAGGAAGCTCACTAGGTCTACCCTCCTGTAGTCTATAAAATCCAAGACTCTCTAGGAGCTCACTCGGTCCATCCCCTATGTAGTCTGTAATATCTAAGACTCCCTGGGAAGCTCACTCGGTCTATCCCTTATAGTCTATAGCACCAGGTTCTCTCAGCCCCGTGCCAGTCAGTGCATAATAATGCTATAAGGCCAAAGTAAACCTATAGAGATACTTGGCTAACCAAATTACACCTATAGAGCTACTTAGAAAAACAGTCTACAAGGCAACAAGCATGTCATGAGTTTCACTTCAACCAATAACCGCGAGGCATGAAAACAAGTGTAGCAGCCAAAGGAAAACGATACCCAAAGGTCGTAAATAGAACAAATCAAGGGAAAAAATCCAAGCACAACAAATTATCCTCCAACATGGTCAAATTACCTCTACACAAGCATACAGGCAAGGCAGGAAAACAACAAGGCCAAAAAGGTAAACACGCAATACCCCGTTCACGGGTAGCGGTGGAAATTTGCACATAAAAATCAGAGACTTTGAACGGTAAGGCACAAACCACCTACCTTGATCCTAGTAGATTGATATACTTGAACCATGATGGATAATTCTCCCTAGAACATCGTAGATCTTAAGAAACACACAAAATGTTCAACCTTAGATAACTTGAGAAGCAGGAAGAATTGAAAAACAAGGCTCAAGCAAAAGGAAGAACTCACTGTTGCGCTTCCAACGCAATCGACAGAGCTCGAATCGGAGAACGGATGGAGGATCAGGAATCTGGAGAATTTTCGCGGTCATACAGCGTCTCCCGGTCGAACCAAACCTAGAAGAAGATGATTATGATGATTAGGCGCGACCCCAGTTCGTTTAGTGAAAAAAAAGTACATGACATGTATTTTTAAAGTACACGGCGTGTAGTGGGTCATTTTTTACTCCACCAAAATTAGCCTCCACGTCACCCCTACACACCGTGTGTGTGGTCTGGGCACGGCCAGTACAAGACTTCGAGCCGGAGAGGAGTACACGGCGTGTACTCAGAAAGTACACGGCGTGTACTTTGAAATTTTCCAGAAACTCCATTTTTTTTTAAACTACAGAAAAAGGAAAAGCGTACCTGAAATGAAGATCTGGGTTCTTACAAACTTCCCCCATTAAATAAATTTGTCCCTGAATTTCCTTAGATGGTTGTAGAAGAAGGATCCTCGAACAGTTCCAGCCACTATGATCGAACCTCAGCCTCCCTCTCCCAAGTCTCATCCTGTACTCGCCCATGCTGCCATAGCACTTGCACTAGAGGAACAGACCGGCCTCAGAGAACCTTTATGTTGCGATCGACAATCCGGATAGGATGCTCTTCAAACGACGCATCTGCTTCGAGCTCAATCTCCTCGTGCTGAAAGACATGAGACGGGTCTGAAAAGTAACGTCATAACTAAGAGACGTGGAAGACATCGTGCATAGCCTGGTACCTCTAAGGTAGCTGCAATCGATAGGAAACCGGCCCAACTCTATCCAAAACCTCAAACGGCCTGACGTACCATGGTGAAAGTTTACCCTGTCTCTGAATCCTCTTGTGTCCCAACCTCGGTGCGACACGCTGGAAAACCTGATCTCTGACCTCGAACTCTAGAGGTCGTCTTCATTAATCAGCATAAGACTTCTGTCGAGACTGTACTGTAGCCATCCTCTTCCGAATCAACTCTATCTGCTCTGAGGTCTCCTGAACAAGACGAGGTCCTAGCAAAGATGCCTCTCCTGCCTCTATCCAGCATAAGGGTGATCAGCATGGCCTACCGTACAGAGCCTCGTATGGTGCCATCTGAATGGTCGCCTGAAAACTGTTATTGTAGGCGAACTCCACCAGAGGTATATGCTTCTCCCAAGAACCGCCAAAGTCCAGAATGAAAGCTCTAAGAATATCCTCTAGCACCTGGATCGTACGCTCAGACTGGCCATCGGTCTGGGGATGGTATGTTGTACTCAAAAGTACCTATGTACCCAAGACCTTCTGAATTCCCTGCCAGAATCAAGAGGTAAAGCGTGCATCCCTATCTGAAACAATGGAGTGTGGAACTCCATGTAGAGGTACAATCTCTCGGATGTACAGTCGTTCCAGATCATCAATACTGAAGGTTTCCTTGATCGGCAAGAAGTGTGCTACCTTCGTAAGCCTGTCGACGACAACCCAAACAACATCACTTCCCTGAGGTGACCTAGGTAAACCAGTCACGAAGTCCATCGCGACATCGTTCCACTTCCACTACGGAATGGATAACTGCTGTAAAATCCATATTGGTCGCTGATTCTCTTCTTTCACCTGCTGACAAGTAGAACATCTCATGACAAAACCAGCAACATCTCTCTTCATACCTGGCCACCAGTACTGGTGATGAATATCCCGACACATCTTGGTGATGCCAGGATGAACTACCCAAACTGAGGAATGGAAATCCCTCATCAGCTCCTCGCGTATGTCAGCTAGCACCCATACGCATCCCTGGAAATGCAATATCTCATCCTCGCCAACTGTCTATCCAGGAAGAGGTTCCCCTCCTGACAAACTCTCCTGCAGGACTAAGGCCTCTGAATCTGATAGCTGCCTCATTCGTACCCGATCAAGAAGTGAAGAGGTAACAGGCACAGAAGATAGGACAGTTTGTCCCTGCCTGTCATGAACCTCCAGATGCATCTTAGAGAATAGAGCCATAAGCTGCCACTCACTACTGGCCTCCTGAACTGCCTGAATCTGGGTTGGTCTGCTCAACACATCTGCCACTACATTGCCCTTTCCCGGCGTATAGGCGAGCTCGAAGTCAAAGGAATGAAGATAATCGACCCACCTGCACTGTCTCAGATTCAGATCACGCTGAGTGAAGATATACTTGAGACTCTTGTGGTCGGTGAAAACCACAAAGTGCTCTCCCAGAAGATAGTGTCTCCAACAGCGTAAGGCATGAACAACAGCTGCCAACTCCAGATCGTGCGTAGGGTAATTCCTCTCGTGTGGCCTCAACTACTGAGACCCATACGCAATGACTCCATCTCCCTGCAGGAGAATAGCTCCCAGCCCAATACCTGAAGCATCACAGTAAACAGTTTAGCCCTTGCCCGGCTCTAGAAAGACTAGTATCGGTGCTGACGTCAACCTCCCTTTCAGATCCTAAAAGGTGGAATCACAAGAATATGACCATAAGAACTTCACCCCCTTCTTGGTCAGTCCTATCAATGGTGCTGCTAGGCGCGAGAAGTCCTGAATGAAACGTTTGTAGTATTCGGCCAGCCCTAGGAAACTCCACACCTCAAAGACGTTCTTCGGCTGCACCCAGGAAACTACATCTCTCACTTTCTCTGGGTCCACTGACACTCCTGTCTCCGGGATAACATGACCCAGGAAGTGAATCTGATCTATCCAAAAGTGGCACTTTGAGAGTTTAGCATAAAACTAATGCTCTCTCAGTGTACTCAGAACAATCTCAAGATGTGTGTCATGGTCATGTTGAGTGTGAGAGTACACCAAGATATCGTCCACAAAGACCATGACAAAGGATTCCAAGTACGGATGGAACACTCGGTTCATCAGTGCCATTAAGACTACAGGCGTGTTCTTAAGTCTGAACGGCAGGACTGTATACTCATAAAGACCATACCTGCTCCTGAAAGTTGTCATAGGTATATCTGATGGTCTAACACGCAACTGATGATAACCAGACCTCAAGTCGATCTTTGATAACACCTGGGCTCCTCAAAGATGATCAAAAAGATCATCTATCCTCAGAAAGGGATATCGGTTCTTGAACGTCAACTGGTTCAGCTTCCAATAATCCACACAAAGCCGAAGGGTACCGTCTTCCTTATTTGAAAATAGGACAGGAGAACCCCAAGGAGAAGTACTGGGTCGGATGAAACTCTTCGCCTGCAACTCCTCCAACTGCTTCTTGAGCTCATGCAACTCAGTTGTAGCCATCCTATAAGGAGGAATGGACATCGGTGCCGCTCCTGGAACGAGCTCAATCGAGAAGTCTACCTCACGCTCCGAAGGTAAACCCGAAAAGTCTTCTGGGAAGACATCCCTGAAACGATCCACCACTGGAGGAAAGTCTAATTGTGAAGTCCCCTGGTTATCCAGATAAAGACTGGAAATCTGGGTTGTAACTTCCCCTAGCCCATGATGCTCTGATCCAGCTCTACCCTCTTGGACATCCCACTCGCCTCTATGAAGGAAAGATCCTCCCTCTAGTGATATGAAGCTCACCCTACGGCGATAGCAATCGACAGCTGCCTGGAAAGGAATTAACCAGTCCATCCCGAGAATGACGTCATAGCCCATCATCTCTAGGACATAGAGGTCCCATGATAAAAGACACCTCGCAACCTCAAGAGGGAACTCTATGCATGGGCGTATTCTAGATGCCCTCGTTCCCAAAGGTGTGTCAAGAGTCAACAAGTCGGTAGACGAAAAGATACAGAGCCCAAGTCTCTCCACAATCGCAACAAAGATAAAGCTATGGGAAGCACCAGTATCGAAAATAACTGAAGATAAAACTGAGGCTACTAAGATCGTACCTCAAATTGTAGAAGGGTTGGGATCCTGCTCCTGATAGGTCTGCTCCACGGTGAAATATTGGCCTGTACCGTGGCCCTGCGCCCCTGGCTGACCACTCTGAGCTGATCCACTCTGTTTTCGCTGATGACCTGTTGACTGACCACCATGGTCGCGACCTCCACCTCGGCCTGAACGTCTGGAAGAACTCCAGTTCCCTGACTGGTGGGAAACTAGTGAAGCATCTCCAGAATACGGGGTCATAGAGGAACCCCTACCACCAGCTGAAGGTGAGAAGATGTGACAGAAACTCTGAATATGGCCCATCTTGCCGCAAGACCGGCACTCCATCGGGTCCCTCTGGCACTGAGGCCTATTATGCCCACTCATACCGCACTGGTAGCATACAACCTGGCTGCCAGAAGACGCATCCCACTAACCTTGATCTCCTCGAGAAGACTCTCTGTGACGCTTCCTACTGTCCGTACGAGGAACACCAACTCTATATGACGAATCGCCCTAGCTCACTGCTCTAGAATCCCTCAGATTTCACTCAGTGATCAGCGCCTGGTTGACTATGGAAGATATCAAAGTCAACTGGAAGATATTCACTTGGTAATAGATCTCCTGCCTGAGACTGTCCTCAAACTTCCTAGCAAGGAACAAATAATCACCTGCTGGGATCAGTGTGAAATGATGCAGCTCAGTGAAGCGAGACGAGTACTCCATAACAGAAAGAGTACCCTGCTGCAGACTCATAAACTCTCAAGATCGATCGTCCCTCAGGGTCTCCGGATAGAAGTAGTCGTAGAAGGTGTGTCGAAACTCATCCCAAGACATATCTTGTTGACGCCCTGACCGTGAGATCACCTCCCACCACCTCTTGGCGATGTCCCAGAACATATAAGTATCCAGCTTTACCCTTTTCTCCGGAGGGATCTCTAGGTGCTAAAAGATGGTCAGTGAGGCCTCTATCCATGACTCTACAGCCTGAGGTCCTCCATCCCCTGAAAAATTAGGAGGATGTTGCTACTGGAAAACCCACGTCAACTCAGCCATCGAAGGGTCAAGAGGTGGCACTCCCCGGAAGGTCTGCATCATCCTCAGGAATTCCTCCCTGAACTGCACCTCGACGCCTACAACAGGTATGACAGTCGGTGCCAAGGCTGGCTCGACTGGAGGATCGGCAGGAATTCCATGATCAGCCATATCTGGCGTCTGATCACTGCCTGACGACAGACGTACAACCGGAGGATGTCTCGGAGGCATATCTCTGAAATATAAAAAGTATAACTTCGATCAAAAAACAAGGACAAAGAACACAAGAGTAAAAAATGGGAGAAGGGGGAAGAAACTATCAAGTTTTACAAAACACGACTACATGGCATGTATAAAAACTACACAGCGTGTCTTCTTAAGCCACTGACATGGGCGTGTACCCCTGCCCTACAGGTCGTGTAACACCTCAAACTACACGGCGTGTTGACCCAAAACACGACGTGTATTTGAAAACTATTCCCCTTCCTGAGTCTCCTTACACCGCTAACTCACACGGTTCAAACTAACCTCAGACTACATGGCGTGTTCCCTCGGGACACGGCGTGTACTAGACACTGACTCGGCGGCCTGTGTTGTTGGTTGCACAGCCGTCTACATGGCTGGCCCTTACACGGCGTGTTCTGAACAAAAACGGCATGTATAGGAAAAGGTGACACCATCCCGTGTTGTTCGTGACACGGACGGGTACCTGGGCAAGACTACACGGCGTGTTCCAAAAGCAACACGGCATGTCTAATAGAAGGTCACGCCGGCCCGTGTTGTTCGTGACACGGCCGGGTACCTGGACAGAACTACACGGCGTGTTCCCTTACAACACGGTGTGTTCTACTCGAGATTCCCCGACCCGTGTTGTTAGTGACACGGCCAGGTACAAGGCTCTACACTACACGGCGTGTACATACCGTACATGGTGTGCTCCTGATGTTATTTTCACAACACCGTGTTCCTGCACACACAGTCAGTAACACGGCCTAAAAACTACACGGCGTGTAACCAGAAAGTACACGCCGTGTATTCTGGGATTTTTCTGGGTAGTAGCTCAGAAACTGCACAGAAGCCCAGAAACACAGAAAACAAGGCAAATAGGTGCCAAATTATGATCCATGAGGGCCCATACTCCCTGCGAATCAAATCTTGGCATCCCCTACAATCATGTAAAAGAGAAAACAGGATCATGATCCACCAATTTCTGATTCAAGAGGGCCTATAACACCTCAAGAATCAAAATTTGGCGTTCATTTAAAAAAATTACAATACAAACAATTCTCTAACAAGTAGCAGAGATTTTATCAAGCATCTATCACAATAGCATGCATAATCTACACAACGTCTATCACAACAGCATGCAATCGCTAATGCACCCTAAATGGCATGGAAAGAATGCATGTAATGTGATTTATACAAGTGCCTATATGATGCATGAGATGGCATACCCTCATCTCATTGGGTTGTGACAGAAATGGAACTATAATATCAAAATAATAACAGTACAAAGCATGTGAATCACTCTAGGTGAAATCGTATCAACCGTAAAATATCAAAACCAGAAAACTGCAATAAACGAGGTAGTATAGATTTTCCATGTACACGGGTTAGCTACTCCTAGGCACAGCTTATTACAAAGTACCGAATCCATCCTATCCCTGACTAAAGTCTCCAAATAGTAAAGCAAGAGAAAATAATTCCTCTGATACCACTTTGTAACATCCTGGTTCTGGAATCCACCCAGAGGTGCCCCGTACCCGGTTGGTCACATGGCCTCAAGCGCATTTCCCCAAACGCCAGAGGCTGCCGACTAGCAGCGAGGGCCTTGGTTGTGATAGTGAAACTATGCCCTCATTGTCAGAGTACACAGCAGAAGAAGAATAAACATGCAATAGTGGAAGTAGTAATAACCAATAATATAACAGCGGAAGACTAAATCAACAAACTGGAGCACATATGTATATATGAAATGATGCATGATTCATAACTAGAAAAGCATCCAAACAAGTCACAATGCTGGAAAACACTACAGTACCAAAACAAGTACAAAAAAATAAAAGTAAATAGCTCCTCAGCATCGCGAGCCAAAACTCAGTCCCATGCTCTCCTGCTCCAAGCAATCAAGTTCCAGAAGTCGAAGGGCGCTTGCTCTTGTCTATACCTGCAACAACATAGTCTTCTTGGGCCCAAAAGCATGGATCAAACAGGGTGTGAGATAAAATCCCAGTAGGCATTCACCCAAAGATCTTTTCCTAACAGTTAGTGAGTATATGGCAGGTAAAAGTACAATAAGCAGTAAAAAGCAACAGCAAGCAGTAGGCAATAAATAGTAAGCAGTAAAACAAGATGATACATAGCATTAATCAATCCACATAAAATCAAAAGCAGTGAAACAATAGCTAATAAGTCAGAAACCCTCTGGGAATTACTCGCAGCCATCCCCTCTGGTCCTATCCAAGAAGTACCACAACCCTCTGGGCAGTGTACTCAGCCTAACCCCTCTGTCTTGGTCATACGAATTTATGAGACTCCATGGGGAAGCTCACTTGGTCAATTCCCATTATAGTCTAGGGTAGTCAGGGACTCTCTTGAGGAAGATCACGCGGTCTAACCCTCTTAGCCCCAAGGTCTAGAGACTCTCTGAGGAAGTTATCTCGATCAATTCCTCCTATAGCCTCAGGTATACCACAGACTCTCTGAGGAATCTCACTCGGTCAATTCCCCCTCTATCCTGGGAAGGTTATTAAAGAGATTCAAACAAGGTAAGACTCTCTGAGGAAGCTCACTCAGTCTACCCTCCTGTAGTCTATAAAATCCAAGACTCTGTGGGATCTCACTCGGTCCATCTCCTCTGTAGTCTGTAATATCTAAGACTCTATGGGAAGCTCACTCGGTCTATCCCTTATAGTCTATAGCACCAGGTTCTCTCAGCCTCGTGCCAGTCAATGCATAATAATGCTATAAGGCCAAAGTACACCTATAGAGATACTTGGATAAACAAAGTACACCTATAGATCTACTTAGCTAAATAGTCTACAAGGCAACAAGCATGTCATGAGTTTCACTTCAACCTATAACCGCAAGGCATGAAAACAGGTGTAGCAGCCAAAGGCAAACGAGACCCAAAGGTCATAAACAGAACAAAGCAAGGGCAACAACATCCAAGCACAACAAATTATCCTCTAACATGGTCAAATTACCTCTAAAAAAGCATACAGGAAAGGTAGAAAAACAACAAGGGCAAAAAGTTAAACACATAATACCCCATTCACGGGTATCGGTGGAAATTCTCACATAAAACTTAGAGACTTTGAACGGTAAGGCACAAACCACCTACCTCGATCCTAGGAGATTGATATACTTGAACCACGATGGCTAATTCTCCCAAGAATGTCGTAGATATGAGGAAATGCACAAAACGTTCAACCTTAGATAACTTGAGAAGGAGGAAGAATTGAAAAACAAGTCTCAAGCATAAGGAAGAACTCACCATTGCACTTCCAACGCAATCGACAGAGCTCGAATCAGAGAATGGATGGAGGCTCGGGAATCCGGAGAAGTTTCGCGGTCGTTCAGCATCTCCCAGTCAAACCAAACCTAGAAGAAGATGATTATGGCGATTAGGCGTGACCCCGGTTCATTTAGTGAAAAAAAATAAAACTACACAGCGTGTATTTTTAAAGTACACAGCGTGTAGTGGGTCTTTCCGTACTCCGCCAAAATCGGCCTCCATGTCACCCCTACACACCATGTGTGTGGTCCGGGCACGGCCAGTACACGGCTTCGAGCCGGAGAGGAGTACACGGCGTGTACTCAGAAAGTACACGGCGTGTACTTCGAAATTTTCCAGAAACTCCATTTTTCTTAAAAACTCCAGAAAAAAGGAAAATCGTACCTGAAACGAAGATCTGGGTTCTTACAGTCAACACCCACCTATCACCTTGTAGTTAGGGCCATGGTGTTCAACATCCGAGAGGACAAGCTGCATAATAGACCACTTCCAAAAGATCATCCGAAAATGACGATTACTGTAGCTTATGAGCCAAATGCAGAGCTACCTATTCCACTTGATGACGATAATATTCATATGATCAAAAAGGATATTGGGTCATTCATTGCATGGTTGTCACAACTTTTAAGAGTACATGTGGACAAAGAGGTATTTATTTCCATTTTTTTCAAGCTAAACCTTTAAAAATTAATGAAAAAGGGGTCTGAACCAATGAATGTTATTATAGACATATAAAGGTAAGGGGGTGTCAAGAAATGTCGGCTCAAAATCATTTAAACGATCAACCAACCGATCCCAAAGAGCTACAGAAAGCACAATAACACCACATGTTCTCTATCCACATTTACTAGCATTGAAGACTCATTTATATATGAAGCTAAGAGGTGGTAGTAGTCATATATACATTTTTTAAATGAATATATATGTAGAGGAAATTCAAGATTTCGTTGCTGCAGAAAATGTAAATGAGATCCTTGAATATGGTTGTCTAGGCATCACAGTTGTAAATTTATATATGAGGTATGTTTTCATGAATTGATTTTCTAAAATCTGATATAATGTGAAAATTATGACTAAATGCATTTTATATTATTGACAAACGTATAGATGAAAAACAGTTGAAGGAATTTTCCCATGAGCCAAAATTCGGACTCATTAGTCCTTATACCACATCAACAAACTAACGAAATTAGAGCCATCAAAAAAGGATGAAATAGTGAACGGCTTGTTGAAAACATTTGAAAGAAAGATTATAGATGACAGACTCTTCCTAATACCAACCATGCAGGGGTAAAACTATACGATTAAATAATATCAATTATATTTTTACTTCTTTTATTACTTATTCCTTTTTGTGTTTTTAGGCAACATTGGCTGCTAATTGCGGTGAACTTGGATACTTCAAAGATTTATTTTCTGGATTCAATGCAAGGATATCCAACAAAACAACCACACATGATGGAGTTTGTGAATCTGTAAGACACTACATCCTACGTTTTAGGTCTAAACATCAAGTAATATAATTTATATTATCTTTTACTGAGGATTCTATTATTATAGGGTGGTGTATCATTATCATCTAAAAAAAGTAATGAGGATAGGGGCTAAGCATAAAGAGGCGAGCAAGTACTATGTCTGGACAAATATCAGGGTATATATAATAAAATTTCACTATCCAAACACATATCAACACAAGTTACTTATTCTCCTAATGATCAAATTTTTTTCAGTGTCTAAAACAAACAAATGATAATGATTACGGTTATTATGTTTGTAAATTTATGAAAGATATCGTTTTTCATCAACAAACTAGCATCCCTAAAGAGGTATTTTCAAAAAAACTACTATTTCATTTAAATTAGTTATTAATTATTTATTTATATATTTTTTAGTACTACTATGACTGTCTAAAAGCCTCATCCTCACAAGATGATATATATGTGTTCAGAAAAAAGTGGGCCGCATACCTGATGGAAGATTGTACACAAATATCATGAAGATCTGACTTGGGGATGTGTACAATTGGCGGTCATTTTTGAGAGGGGTTAAGGGGATCAAAAGATGAAACATTGTTATGTGTAAATGTTTGTATGAAAATTTTAATTGTTATTAAATAAAACATCCTTTCTCTAATGATTAATTTACCCATTTTAATAGATTAAATGCACCAGTAACATGCAAGAATGATGAACCACTTTTCTTTGGGCTTTGGATAAGAAAAACCAGTAAAATCTCAAAAGTACCTTCATATCTAACCAAAATAATTCGGATTGTGTTGATAATTTAGGAGAACGATCCATGGGTCATTTTTGACATGTATGATTCAACTCTTCCTCAATCTGAGGCATGGTGTGGACGGTATCACTCAAAGTGTCTCTCTTTTGTTTAAAATGGACAAAATTTTAAGTGAAAACAACAACTGACGTACGAAAATCTGACCAAACGCATTTGTATTGTGATTATACTTTAAGGGAATTATATATGGGTAATTTTTGATTTGTATGAGTCAACCCCACCTCAATATGAGGCGTGGTGTGGCCTGTATCACCAAAGTGCTTCTCTTTTGTTTTAAATGGACAGAATTCTGAGTGAAAACAACAACTGGCATAAGGAAATTTGACAAAACGCATTCGGATTGTGTTTATAAATTAGGGTAACAATACATGGGTCATTTTTGATGTGTAAGAGTCAACCCCACATCAATATGAGGCACGTTGTGGCCGTTATCACTCAAAGTGTCTCTCTTTTGTTTAAAATGGACAGAATTTTAAGTGAAAACAAAAACTAACGTACGGAAATCCAACCAAAAGAATTTATATTGTGTTGATACTTTAAGGGAATGATCCATGGGTTATTTGTGAAGTTTAAAAGTCAAAATTTCCTCAATCTGATGCATGGTGTGGCCGGTATCACTCAAAGTGTCTCTCTTTTGTTTAAAATGGACATAATTTTAAGTGAAAACAACAACTAACGTACGGAAATCTGACCAAAAGCATTAGGGTTGTGTTGATAATTTAGGAGAATGATCCATGGGTCATTTTTGACATGTATGAGTCAACCCCACCTCAATAAAATGCACGGTGTGGCCAGTATCACTCAAAGTGTCTCTCTTTTGTTTACAATAGACAGAATTTTAAGTGAAAACAACAACTGACGTATGGAAATTTGACCAAACGCATTCGGATTGTGTTGATAATTTAGAGGAACGATACATGGCTCATTTTTTATGTGTAAGAGTCAACCTCGCCTCAATACTAGGCATGGTGTGGCTGGTATCACTCAAAGTGTCTCTCTTTTGTTTAAAATGGACAGAATTTTAAGTGAAAACAACAACTGACCTACGGAAATCTGACCAAACGCATTCTGATTGTGTTGATACTTTAGGGGAACGATCCATGGTTCATTTTTGATGTGTAAAATTAAACCCCTCCTCAATCCGAGGCAAGGTGTGGCCGGTATCACTCAAAGTGTTTCCCTTTTGTTTAAAATGGACAGAATTTTAAGTGAAAACAAAAACTGACGTACGGAAATCCAACCAAACGCATTCAGATTGTGTTGATACTTTAGGGGAATGATCCATGGATCATTTTTGACAATTAAGAGTCAACCCCACCTCAATATAAGGCATGGTTTGACCGGTATCACTCAAAGTGTCTCTATTTTGTTTAAAATGGACAGAATTTTAAGTGAAAACAACAACTGACGCACGAAAATCTGACCAAACGCGTTAGGATTGTGTTGATACTTTATAGGAATGATACATGGGTCATTTTTGACGTTTATGAGTCAACCCCACCTCAATATGAGGCACGTTATGTCCGACATCACTCAAAGTGTCTCTCTTTTGTTTAAAATGGACATAATTTTAAGTGAAAACAACAACTGACGTAAGGAAATCCCACAAAATGCATTCATATTTTGTTGATACTTTAGGGGAACTATACATGGGTAATTTTTGATGTGTAAGAGTCAACCCCACCTCAATACAAGGCATGGTGTGTCCGGTACACTCAAAGTGTCTCTCTTATGTTTAAAATGGACAGAATTTTAAGTGAAAACAAAAACTGACATACGGAAATCTGACCAAATGCCTTTTTATTGTGTTGATACTTCAGGTGAACGATCCATGGGTAATTTTTGACGTGTAAAAGTTAACCCCACCTCAATCCAAGGCACGGTGTGGCCGGTATCACTCAAATTATCTCTGTTTTGTTTAAAATGGATAGAATTTTAAGTGAAAACAACAATTAACGTACGGAAATATGACCAAACGCATTCTGATTGTGTTGATACTTTAGGGTAATGATCCATGGTACATTTTTGACATTTACAGGTCAACCTTTACTCAATAAAAGGCACGGTGTGGCTGGTATCACTCAAATTTTCTCTCTTTTGTTTAAAATGGACATAATTTTAAGTGAAAATAACAATTAACATATGGAAATCTGACCAAAATCATTCGGATTCTATAGATACTTTAGGGGAAAAATACATGGTTTATTTTTGATGTTTCAAGTAAACTCTTCCTCAATCTGAGGCATGGTGTGGACGGTATCACTTAAAGTGTCTCTCTTTTGTTTAAAATGGATAGAATTTTAAGTGAAAACAACAACTGACATACATAAATCCAACAAAACGCATTATTATTGTGTTAATACTTTAGTTGAACGATCCATGGGTCATTTATGATGTTTAAGAGTCAATACCACCTCAATATGAGGCATGGTGTGGCCGGTATCACTCAAAGTGTCTCTCTTTTGTTTAAAATGGACAGAAATTTAATTGAAAACAACAACTGATATACAAAAATCTGAACAAATGCATTAGAATTGTGTTAATAATTTAGGGTAATAATACATGGGTCATTTTTGACATGTACGAGTCAACCCCACCTCAATATGAGGTACGGTGTGGCTGGTATCACTCAAAGTGTCTCTCTTTTGTTTAAAATTGACAGAATTTTAAGTGAAAACAAACAACTAATGTGCGTAAATCCCACCAAACACATTTGGATTGTGTTAATACTTTAGGGGAACGATCCATGGGTAATTTTTGACATGTATGAGTCAACCCCGCCTCAATCCGAGGCACGGTGTGTCCGGTATCACTCAAAGTGTCTCTCTTTTGTTTAAAATGGACGGAATTTTAAGTGAAAACAAAAACTGACGTACGAAAATCTAACCAAACACATTCCGATTGTGTTGATACTTTAGGGGAATGATCCATGGGTAATTTTTGATGTGTAAAAGTCAACCCCGCCTCAATATGAGGCATGGTGTGTCTAGTATCACTCAATGTGTCTCTCTTTTGTTTAAAATGGAGAGAATTTTAAGTGAAAACAACAACTAACGTACGTAAATCCAACCAAACGGATTCAGATTGTGTTGATACTTTAGTAGAACGATCCATGGGTCATTTTTGACATGTATTAGTCAACCTTGCCTCAATCTGAGGCATGGTGTGGCTGGTATCACTCAATGTGTCTCTCTTTTGTTTAAAATGGACAGAATTTTAAGTGAAAACAACAACTAATGTACATAAATCTGACAAAATTCATTATAATTGTGTTGATACTTTATGATAATGATACATGGGTCATTTTTTACATTTACGAGTCAACCCTACCTCAATACTAGGCACGATGTGGTTGGTATCACTCAAAGTGTCTCTCTTTTGTTTAAAATGGACAGAATTTTAAGTGAAAACAACAACTGACATATGAAAATCTAACCAAACGCATTTGGATTGTGTTATTACTTTAGGGTAATGATCCATGGGTCATTTTTGACATGTACGAATCAACCCCACCTCAATACGAGGAATGGTGTGTCCGGTATCACTCAAAGTGTCTCTCTTTTATTTAAAATGGACAGAATTTTAAGTGAAAATAACAATTGATATACAGAAATCAGAACAAACACATTTTTATTGTGTTTATACTTTAGGGTAACTATCCATGGGTCATTTTTGACATGTACGTGTCAACCCCACTTCAACCTGAGGCATAGTTTGGCCGGTATTACTCAAAGTGTTTCTCTTTTGTTTAAAATGGACAGAATTTTAAGTGAAAACAACAATTGACGTACAGAAATATGACCAAACACATTCATGTTGTGTTTATACATTATGGGAATGATCCATAAGTCATTTGTGACGTGTACGAGTCAACCTCGCTTCAATACGAGGCATCGTGTGGCTGATATCACTCAAAGTATCTCTCTTTTGTTTAAAATGGACAGAATTTTAAGTGAAAACAACAACTGACGTATGAAAATTTGAACAAACTCATTCGGATTGTGTTTATAATTTAGGGTAATGATCGATGGGTCATTTTTTATGTTTAAGATTCAACCCCGCGTCAATCTGAGGCACGGTGTGGCCGGTATCACTCAAAGTGTCCCTCTTTTGTTTAAAATGGACAGAATTTTAAGTGAAAACAACAACTAACGTACGGAAATCTGACCAAACGCATTCATATTGTGTTGATGCTTTCTAGGAACGATCCATGGGTCATTTTTGATGTGTAAGAGTCAACCCCACCTCAATACGAGTCACGGTGTGAGTGGTATCACTCAAAGTGTCTCTCTTTTGTTTAAAATTGACAGAATTTTAAGTGAAAACAACAATTGACGTATAGAAATCTGAACAAATGAATTCGTATTGTGTTGATACTTTTGGGTAAAGATACATGGGTCATTTTTGATGTGTATGAGTGAACCCTACTTTAATCTGAGGCACGGTGTGGTCGGTATCACTCAAAATGTCTCTCTTTTGTTTAAAATGGACAGAATTTTAAGTGAAAACAACAACTAACATATGGAAATATGACCAAAACATTTTGGATTGTGTTGATACTTTAGGGTAATAATCCATGGGTCATTTTTTATGTGTAAAAGTCAACCTTGCATCAATTTGAGGTACGGTGTGGCCGGTATCACTCAAAGTGTCTCTCTTTTGTTTAAAATGGACAGAATTTTAAGTGAAAACAACAACTAACGTACGGAAATCCGACCAAATGAATTTGGATTGTGTTGATACTTTTGGGGATGATCCATGGGTAATTTTGGAAATGTATGAGTTAGCACCGCCTAAATCTGAGTCATGGTGTGGCCGGTATCACTCAAAGTGCCTCTCTTTTGTTTAAAATGGACAGAATTTTAAGTGAAAACAACAACTACCATACGGAAATCCAACCAAACGCATTAGCATTGTGTTGATACTTTAGGGGAATGATCCATGGGTCATTTGTGATGTGTACAAGTCAACCTCGTCTCAATCTGAGGCATGGTCTGGCTGGTATCACTCAAAGTGTCTCTCTTTTGTTTAAAATGGACACCACCAACCCCCTGGATGCCCCCCAACCCCCAAGACACCCCCACCCGCTGGACGCCCCCCACCCTTCCTAGACACCACCCCACCCCCTGGACACCCCCACCCCCATGGACAGCCACCCCCAAACCCCCTGGACACCACCCCACCCCCTTGGACAGCCCCACCAACCCCCTGGACCACCCCCCCCCCACCCCACCCCCCCTGGACACCACCCCACCCTCTGGACACCCCTCCCCCCACCCATCTAGACACCCCACCCCTTTGGACTCCCCCACCCCCTGGAAATCCCCCCAACCCCCTGGACACCACCCCCCCCCCCGGACACCCACCAACCCCCTAGACGGCACCCCACCTCTATTAGACACCACCCCACCACCTGGACACCCCCTCACCCCCTTGGACAGCCACCCCCACCCCCTTGAACACCACTCCACCCCCCTTGGACATCCCAACCAACCCCCTGGACCGCCCCCACCCTCCCTGGACACCACCCCACCCCCTGGACACCCCCACCCCTCTGGAAACCCCCACCCCCTAGAAAGCCCCCAACCCCCTGGACACCCCCATGGACAGCCCCCCCCCCCCCCACCCACCTGGACACCCCCACCCCCCGGATAGCCACCAACCCCCTGGACGGCACCCCCACCCCTCCAAGACACCACCCCTCCACCCGGACACCCCTCACCCCCCTCGACACCCCCACCCTCTAAACACCCCCCCCCCCTGGACAACCCCACCAACCCACTAGACCGCTCACACCCCCCTGGACACCACACCACCCCCTTGTATAGCCCCACCCCACCCCCTGGACACCACCCCACCCCCTGGACACCCCCCACCCCTCTGGACACCCCCACCCCCTGGGAAGCCCCCCAACCCCCTGGACACCACCCCACCCCCTGGACAGCCCCCCACCCCCACCCCCACCCCCTTGGGCTCTCCCCCCCCCCCCCTTGGACACACACCAACCCCATAGACGACACCCCAACCCCTCCTCGACACCACCCCACCACCTGGACACCCCCCCCCCACACACACACACACACCCCAGACACCCCCACCCCTTAGACAGCCACCCCCAACCCCTAGACACCACCCCACCCCCCTTGGACAGCCCCACCAACCCCATGGACCCCCCCACCCCCACCCCCCCTGGACACCACCCCACCCCCTGGACACCCCACTATCACCTTGGACGACCCCCCACCCCCTAGACGCCCCCACCCCCTGGACAACCCCACCCTCATGGACAGCCCCCACCACCCCTCTAGACACCACCCCACCCCTCTTGGATAGCCCTATCCCCCCAGACACCCCCATTCCCCCAGAAAACCCCACCCCCCCTGGACACCCCCTACCCCCTGGACACCCCCTACCCCCCTGGACACCCCCTACCCCCCCCCCCCCCCGGACACCCCCACCCCCCTGGACACCCCCTACCCCCTTGGACAGCCACCCCAAATCCCTGAATAGCCCCCCCCCCAACCCCTTGAATTCTGAATTGAATTCTTTATGTATATAATTAACTTATGAATTAAGTGTTAATGGTGTATGGGTATACTTGTTGTATGGGTATACTTGCTGAAATCACCTTATGAATTATGTGTTAATTTTGTATGGGTATACTTGTTGATATGCTAATTTTTTTTGCAAGTCTTGTCTGGGTGTCCTTCTGTAGAATTTTATATTACAGCAGGCAGGTCATTTATAAGGGATTTTTTAGCACTGATAAAGTCTACCTTTATCATTGCTAAAAAAGTGTTGATAAAGGGGACCCCCCCCCTTATCAACATTGAGCTTTACATCACTTTTTTAGCATTATTAAAGCTCGTTTTGAGTGCTGATAAAGCTTGTTTTTGTAGTAGTGATCGAAAATGGAGTTAAAACGAGCTTCCTAGTCCCGGTCAAAGTTTGGTCAAACTTCGGGTGCTATAGTACCCCTTGTCGGAGAAGCATGTATTGTTCCATGCACTGACCCCATAGTTGATGGAGAAATTTCCATCTTCCCGTGGTAGGTGTCTAGTTCACCAACCCCACCAGCACCATGGATACTTCAACATTGGTTATTGAACATGTTAATTGTGTAGGCTTCCATTGTTTAAGGTAGGTGGATATTGGTGGAGGAGTTGTGTCAAACATGGACTCCTCCACCATGCCTATATAAGGAAGCCTTGAGAAGCTTCTATCAGTAGAGCAACCCCACCAGAGGAGAGGTGATCGTGTGCACCAACCCAACCAGAATATTCTAAAAGCCTATGTTGAGATGATTCCAACGGCGCAAACGACATCGAAAACAGAGCTAAAATGAGCTTCCTAGGCCTGGACAAAGTTTGGTCAAACTTTGGGTGCTACAGTACCCCTTGTCAGAGAAGCAGGTATCATTCCATGCACTGACCCCATAGTTGATGGAGAAATTTTCAGCTACCCATGGTATGTGGCCGGTGCACTAACCCCACCAGCACCATGGCTGGTTCAATATTGGTTTTTGCACATGTTAATTGTTTAGGATTCCATTGTTGAAGGTGGGTGGGGATTGGTGGAGGAGTTGTGTCAAACATGAACTCCTCCACCATGCCTATATAAGGAAGCCTTGGGGAGAATCCATCAGTAGATTATTTGAGACAAGAGATCTTTTCCATCCTTAAGAGATCCGGGAGAGCTCCATGTGTGAGAGGAGATGTGTAGTGAGGGATAGATAAATTTACAGTTTCCCTTGGTAGGTGGTCATGTGCAACAACCCCACCAGCACCATGACTGCTTCAACATTGGAAATTTTCCAGTGATCGGAAAATTCAAGTTGCTCAGAATCATTTTTTTAAGGAATATTCTGAAAGCCTGTGTCGATACAATTCCAATGGCGCAAAAGGCATCAAAAAGGGAGCTAAAACGAGCTTCCTAGGCCCGATCAATGTTTGGTCAAACTTCGGGTGCTACAGTACCCCTTGCCAAAGAAGAATGTATTGTTCTGGCACCGGTGACTTTTCCGATGAGTTTCCGGCAACTGTTTCGAAGTTCCACGTCATCGCCACGTCATCAGACGATCTCGGCTATTGATACTATTTTGATCATAACTTGATCAATCGGTATCCAATTTTGACTATCCATGAGTTGATTCAACATTTTCAATCGTTCCGGATGCAATGGTGGTAGATGGTTGTGTGCACCAACCCCACCATCACCATGGATGCTTCAACATTGGAAATTTTCCGGTGATCGGAAAATTCAAGTTGCCCGGAATCTTGTTTTGAAGGCATATTCTGAAATCCTGTGTTGAGACGATTCCAACGGCGTAAACGACATCGAAAATGGAGATAAAACAACCTTCCTAGGCCTGGTGCACCAACCCCACCAGCACCATGGCCGCTTCAACATTGGTTGTTGCACATGTTAATTTTTTAGGTTGCCATTATTGAAGGTAGGTGGGGATTGGTTGAGGAGTTGTGTTAAACATGGACTCCTCCACCATGCCTATATAAGGAATCCTTGAGGAGCTTCCATCAGTAGATTATTTGAGCCAAGAGAGATCTATCATCCTTAAGAGAGCCAGGGGAGCTCTATATGCGATAGGAGAGGTGTAGTGAGGGATAAAGAAATTTCCAGTTGCCCGTGGTAGGTGGTTGTGTGCACCAACCCCACCAGCACCATGGCTGCTTCAATATTGGAAATTTTTCGGTGACCGGAAAATTCAAGTTGCCCGGAATCATGTTTTGAAGGCATATTCTGAAATCCTGTGTCAAGACGATTCCAACGGCAAAAACGGCATCGAAAACAGAGATAAAACAAGCTTCCTAGGCCTGATCAAATTTTGGTCAAACTTTATGTGCTACAGTACCCCCTTTTCGAAGAAGAAGGTATTGTTCCATGCACTGACCCCATAGTTGATGGAGAAATTTCTAGCTACCCGTAGTAGGTGGCCGGTGCACCAACCCCACCAACACCATGGCTGCTTCAACATTGGTTGCTACACCTGTTAATTGTGTAGGCTTCCATTGTTGAAGGTAGGTGGGGATTGGTGGAGGAGTTGTGTCAAACATAGACTCCTCCACCATGCCTATATAAGGAAGCCTTGGGGAGCTTCCATCAGTAGATTATTTGAGCCAAGAGAGTTATGTCATCCTTATAAGAGCCGGGAGAGCTCCATGTGTGAGAGGAGAGGTGTAGCGAGGGATGAAGAAATTTCCAGTTTCCCAAGGTAGGTGGCCATGTGCACCAACCCCACCAGCACCATGGCTACTTCAACATTGGAAATTTTCCAGTGATCGGAAAATTCAAGTTTCCTAGAATCATGTTTTGAAGGAATATTCTAAAACCCTATGTCAAGATGATTCCAACGGCGTAAATGGCATAAAAAACGAAGCTAAAACGAGCTTCCTAGGCCCGGTCAAAGTTTGGTCAAACTTCAGGTTCTACAGTACCCCCTTTCTAGAGAAGAAGGTACTATACTGGCACCAGTGACTTTTCTGGAAGCTTTCCGGCAGCTGCTCCAGCGTGCCACGCCATCACCACATCATTGGACGATCTCGGCCGTTGATATTGTTTTGATCATAACTTGATCAATCGGTATCTAATTTCGACGATCTAGGAGTCGATTCCACCATTTTCAACCATTCTGGGTGCAATAGTGAGTCCATTTTTCTAGATTATGCATCAATTTTAACTGAATTTAAATCCGATGGAGGGATCATCCACGGGAGGTATGATCATGTTGACTTCTTTGAACTACTCCATTTGGAAGTCTCGAATGGAATATCCCCTCAATGATAAGGATATTTTTGACCCCATTGAGAATGAGGGAGTCAACCTCGATGCCACCAAGGAAATGGAGTGAAAGAATATGAACAAGAATATGATCGTTCAAATCTGCCAATGGATCGATCACAACGTTTACCACCATGTTGCTCAAGAGACTGGTGCATACGAACTTTGGACAAAGTTTGAAAATATGTACCAGTAAAAGACCACTCGAAACAAGATCATTTTATTGAATCGGTTAATGAATCTTTGAATACAGAGTGGAAACTCTATAGACAAACACACCAGCGAGTTCCAAAGCTTGGTGAACTAGTTGGTGGCTTCCGGTAATACTTTAAATGATGAAGATCAGGAGAACCACTTACTCTGCACACTTCCTGATAGCTTGGATATTCTTGTTGTCTCACTCAGTAACTCGGTGCCTGAAGGCAAACTTACCATGGAGATGGTAAAAGATGCATTATTCAACAAGGAAGCCTGAAGGAAGGATGTGAGTTATAACCATATGTAAGCCCTCATTCTAGAGAAGCAAGGGAGAGAACAAGGAGGAGTTCATGGGGTAGGAACCAAAGTTCGAAACAAGAATAGAGGAAGATCCACAGATGGTAGGAGGCCAACATACACATGCTACCATTGTGTCATGGAGGGACACATGAAGAAGAACTGCCGAAAGTTGTTACAAGAAAAGGGTCAAAGTAGAAACCAACAAAGAAGAAATGAAGACGCGCATGTGAGCATCACCGAAGAAGTTATTCTTTGCTCCAAAGATGAATAAGATACATGTCTTCATACATTAGGCCAAAACATAGAATGGGTGGTCGATACTGCAACATCGTACCATGTCACGCCGCATCATGAGCATTTATTGACTTATCAAGCTGGTGACTTTGGTGCAGTCAAGATGGGGAATACCAGTTCGGAGAAGATTGTTGGCATGGGTGATATCCAAGTCAAGACGAACATTGGATACACAATCACCCTAAAGGATGTTCGACATTTTCCAAGTCTTTGACTCAACCTATTGTCGGGTATAGTCTTTGATCAACAAGGCTATGAAAACATATTCAGAAATGGAGTATGGAAGATGAAAAAAGGATCTATCATCATCTCTCAAGGATACATATGTGGTATGTTGTACAAAACACATGTGAAGATATGTGCAGATAGTCTCAACATGGTGGAAGGAGAAATGTCATCCAATATGTGTCATAGAAGGCTCAGCCACATGAGTGAAAAAGGGTTATCTACCCTAAAGAAGAAGAAGTACATCATTATTGACAAATATTCATCACTTGATCCTTGTAAATATTGTTTGTATGGGAAGCAGTGTAGAGACTCATTCAATACTACTTCATCATGAAGATCAGAGTTGCTGGATCTGGTGCACTTTGATGTATGTGAACCCATGGAGGTGGATTCACTCGGAGGCAACAAATATTTATTATCCTTTATTGATGATGCATAATGAAGGGTATGGGTGTTCTTCTTGAGGACTAAGGACCAAGTACTGGACTACTTCAAGATGCTCCACGCCATGGTGGAGCGTGAAACTGGAAGGAAGCTAAAGTGTCTTCATTCAGGCAATGTATGAGAGTACACATCCAGAGAATTTGATTCCTACTACAGGAGTCAGGGAATCCAACATGAGAGGATGGTCCTTCGCACCCCACAATACAACGGAGTTACAGAAAGGATGAACATAACCATCATGGAAAAGGTCATAAGCATGATGAGTTTGGATAAGCTCCCTAATCCATTCTAGGGAGGAGATGTTCAGGTTGCATGATACCTCATCAACTGATCACCGTCGGTCCCACTGAAATTTGAGATTCCACAGAAGATATGGTCTGGTAAACATCCCTCTTACTCTCATTTACGAGTATTTGGATGTTTGGAATTTGCACATGTATCCAAGGAGCTCAGGTAGAAGCTAGACGGGTGATCTACTCCATGAATCTTCATAGGCTATGGAGATGAGGAGTTTGAATAAAATCTTTGGGACCTGAAGGAGAAGAAGGTGATCAGAAGAAGAGATGTGATGTTTCATGAGAACCAGATGATCGAGGACATTCAAAGTCTTAGAATGCATCGAAGGGAAAGTGTCTAGGACTGAATTCATGATCCAACACCTATACCAGCACCACCTATCATTGAAGAGGAGGAGGTGTAATAAGAATCATAGACAGCATACTAGGAGGCAGTAGAGGAGGATATTGAGCAGGGGGAGACTCAATCCTCTCCACAAGAAGTTGCAGAACCATCACAGGATCTAGGTGATGTTGTGCCTCACGAACCTAACATTTCACAGGTTCAAAGATCTTCATGAGGAAGGATTCCATCAACAAAATATTCGGAGTCAGATTACATGTTGTTGAATGATTAGGGGAATCCATAAGGGTATCAATAAGAATATAGACATTTTTTATCATTGGATACATGAAGTGATGGATCAACAGCTGGTGCGACTTGTGAAGATCCACACGAAGGAGAACCCAACAGATATGTTAACAAAGGTGGTTCGTCAGGAGAATCTAGAACTTTGTAGATGCTCCAGTGGACTGTAGCTAGAGGGGGAGAATTGATGGAGAAATTTCCAACTGCTCGTGGTAGGTGGTCGGTGCACCAACCCCACCAGCACCATGGCTTCTTCAACATTGGCTGCTGAACATGTTAATTGTGTAGGCTGCCATTGTTTAAGGTAGGTGGGGATTGGTGGAGGAGTTGTTTCAAACATGGACTCCTCCACCATGCTTATATAAGGAAGCCTTTGGGAGCTTCCATCAGTAGATTATTTGAGCTAAGAGTGCTCTACCATCCTTAAGAGAGCCTGTAGAGCTCCATGTGTGAGAGGAGAGGTGTAGTGAGGGAATTTTTCAAATGATTTGTTCTTGGTAATAAAATGCTGGTTTCTCCCTCCATTCTTCTCTCTTAGTGGTTAGTGAACCACAACAATAGTGGTGTGTTGCTTTCCCTTACTTAAGCTTTCCCTTAGCTGGTTGGGTTGATTTTTTTGTACAAGAACCTTAAAAAAAATAATTCAAATTTCATAGCCAATCAACTCAAAAATAAAACATAATCAACTTATGCCCATAGTGGTGTGTTGATTCCCCTTAGCTGGTTGGCTTGATGGCCTATTTTTTTGTACAAGCACCTTTAAAAAAAATCAAATTTCATATAGTGCATAGCCAATAGTTGTGTGTTACTTTCTCTTTGATGGTTGGCATAAGGTTAAGTTCAACTGCCCATAGGCATGTCCATGCACTCTACGACCCCATAGTGGTGTGTTTCTTTCCCTTACTTGAACTTTCCCTTAGCTGGTTGGCTTGATTTTTTTTGTATAATCACCTTAAAAAAATAATTCAAATTTCATATCCAATCAACTCAAAAATAAAACACATTCACCTTGTGCCCATAGTGATGTGTTTCTTCCCCTTAGTTGGTTGGCTTGATGGCCTATTTTTTTGTACAAGCACCTTTAAAAAAATTCAAATTTCATATAGTACATAGCCAATAGTTGTGTGTTACTTTCTCTTAGTTGATTGGTATAAGGTTAAGTTCGACTGCCCATAGGCATGTCCATGAACTCTATGACCCCAAAGTGTTGTGTTTCTTTCCCTTACTTAAGCTTTCCCTTAGCTGGTTGGATTGATTTTTTTTGTACAATCACCTTAAAAAATAATTCAAATTGCATAGCCAATCAACTCAAAAATAAAACACAATCACCTTGTGCCCATAGTGCTGTGTTGCTTCCCCTTAGCTGGTTGGCTTGATGGCCTTTTTTTTAGTACAAGCACCTTTAAAAAAAATCGAATTTCATATAGTGAATAGCCAATCGACTAAAAAATAAAACACAACCAACCTCAAAAACTCCTCATGAAAAATAAATCATTATTCATGGAATCTTATTCTTGATCTTAAAACCAATGTAGTAAACATGGTGCATTCATATTTTCACAAGTCTATAGAACTAAATACCAACTCATCAATCGTATGATTTAGCACTTTTCTTACTGGTCGGCATGAGGTTAAGTTCGACTGCCCATAGTGGTGTGTTGCTTTCCCTTAGTTGGTTGGCTTGATGACCTATTTTTTTGTACGAGCACCTTAAAAAAAATCAAATTCCATATAGTGCATATCCAATCAACTCAAAAATAAAACACAAACAACCTCAAAAACTCCTCATACAAAATAAATCATTTTTCATGGAATTTTATTCTTACTCTTTAAACCAATGTAGTAAACATGGTGTATTCATATTTGCACAAGTCTATAGAACTAAAGACCAGCTTAGCAATCGTCTGATTTAGCACTCATTGACTTTTTCATCTTCTTAAGTAATTTACAACAATTTCAACTTCACCAAATCATTTGGCCTCTTCAATCGCCCCATTTGGATTTTTTGTCAATACTCAATTCATCATAAAATTCAATGATATATTCTCCCCCTTATTAGAAATTAATCCAAAGATAAAAATATGGGAAGGAATTCTCATTCCCAAAATTCAATTTTTAAGAACATCCTCTTCTCTTCTGACAATTACAATTGAGTTATTATATATAAGGATAGAATCACCAATAGCTTAGAAAAGAGTTAAAATTAACCATCTATAATTATACATGAGCAATGCTCAGTGTATAAAACAGGAGTGATCAAATTTAACATCAATGGTGTCAATAAAAATCCATCATGTGATACCAATCACTAAAACTTATTTTTAGTTATTTCTCAAAATATTTTCAAATAATCTCCTACATACATCTCAACAAACATATTAGAAACATTCAAGTGTAAGGATGTATTTCCCCTTTTTTCATCAAATAATAAATCTCTTCTTAGTAGAATTGATAAATTTTTATTATGAAAATACGAGATGTAATCAATAATACCTCAATGATGACAAGCTTCAATTTCCTAACATTTTTAGAATTATCATATTCATACCTCCTCCGGAACTTTTGATATTCTTATGAAGCCAACTAAGATAGGAATATTTGAAAATTTATTTTTTTGTGCTCCCCCTCAAGAGATTCACATAATACTTCTTTATCATGAATGACTTTCTTCAAGAATAAACTCCAAACATCTTCATATAATAATTTTTGATACGTTGAAAAGAGACAACATAATTCCAATAGTCTTCCATGATGAATAACTATTATAAATTCAGGTCTCCCCATGAATATATGTTTCACCTTTAATTCCATGTATAAAAAATAAACACAAAATATATGGGAATAATTTGGTTCTTCAATGCTCCTCAGTTAGAGCAACAGGGTTGAGAGTTGCTTCTCAACCCAACAATCTTCTTAGATGAAAAAGACTTCTTCACATTTGATAACAAAGAAATTTAATTTCTCTATACTTTCTCCGTCTTTCTTTCTTTTTTCAACTGTTCTGACTATATAATCAAACATTTTTTAGGAACATGGTCAGTCTTCACTCTGTGTGTAGAATTCTTTTTCTCTTTCACAAAATCAATCTTATTATTTATTTTCTAGAATGATTCTTGGATTTCAGCTTAATTCCTTTAGTATGAATGTTCATGGTCAATTGAAAATGGTCCATGATGTGACCTTTCTTACCATAATAGAAACATCTTTTCTCTGGTGAGACATTGTTCACATCATTCTTCATAATCTTCTTGGGAGTTTCTTGTTTAACAATTTTCTTCTTTTGTTCACAACTCAAGGCTGACCTATCATCTTCATTTCTTACCTACTTTACTTTCTACTAGGATATTATATTCACATAAATAGATTATTTGTGCATGATTGGTACATACCAACACTCATCATAATAGTGAACACTTCTCTTGCAATAATCCTAGAAATTTTCAAAGTAATCATATATGTCCTTGATTAACTGATTCTTTTTCTATGAATTCTACTTCTATTGTGTAGGTTTCAATTTCTCTTCATCTATGCTCCCCCTAAATTCAATCATTCTATAATTATCATACAATGAAATGTTATGTCAAAAATTTATTGTTTGAGGACCAAATTTCTAACAGCACCAACAGTAGCCAACAAATCTTGATTTCTTCTTTTGTAACACATTCTGACTATCTGTGACATTTTTCTGTTTTTGGGTAACGCATTTCTTCTTATGTTATTTCTTTGGGGAACAATAATTTTTAAACTTCCTCACATCCATATTTAAAGATGTTGTGTATTCCTGAGTATTTTTTCTTCACCCATGTTTTTCCAGATTTAAATGTTGAATCTGCACTAGTCATCAAGACAACATTTGTACACAGAGATTTATCAGGACAAAGGGTTACCTTCTTCAATGAGACAACTATAGATTTATCTTTAGATAATTATCTCAATCTCTTCTTTCCACTAGTTTGATTCTTTTAAGAAATAGGACTCTTTTAAGATGAATCCTTGTCAATAATTCTTTTCTCGTTAACTTGGGAAGTCTCATCTTGTGTCCCTTCCATATTTCTCAGTTTCACTTCAAGTTCAAGACATTTTAAGTTAAGAGCAATCTTCTCATCTAAAATTGATTTCATGCCTTCTTCCCACAAAATCTTCATTTTATGAATCACTTCTTCATGCATTTGATTTGTTTTTAGTAATAAATTGTCAAGTTCCTTGATTCTTTCTGCTTTATCATTCAGTTGAGCATCTTTGACATTCATAGATATATTATGTATATTTTCAAGTGCATCAATAACTTCTATAAAAACAATTTCAAAAATTCCTTTTTCACAAATATTAGTTTCCAATTCTTCAAAATCTTCAACATATATTTCTTTGCAAAGATATATTGTTTCTTCCTTTTCTTTCAAAAATATTGTATGAGTTTTGGCAATGCCAACCTTTTTAGTTAATGATTCTTCCATATCATTAGCCTCTTCTTCTAGCTGTAATTTTTCATCCCGTAGTTCTTTGAAAACTCTAGTTATACATTTGATCACTTCTTTAGGAAGTTTCTTCATATTCTTTCTGAATTTGTAATTAATCATATCAACATCACACCTTGATCTTGATTTACTAGAATTGTATCCAAATTATTTTACTAAACAATTTCCACTTTGAGTGTCTAAAGATACTAGTTGATTTTCATTCATCTTTGAATTCTTCTTCATCTTTTTTTCAACTCTTTTCTACCTATTTTTATCTAATTTTATTGAAACATAAACATTTATAACATCAAGAGTAGAGATAGAATTTTCCATCTAAAGCTCTTCTAAATTTTATTCAAACTCAAATCAGCACTTTATATACTTCTGATAAAAATCATTGGACAAGTAAAGTCGATCCAATCAGAGGTGGCCTATGCTCTGATACCAATTGAAGTGTCCAAGGATCATGCAGTCACATTGAGAGGGGGGTGAATCAAGTGTGACCAATTTTACTAAATTCTTTTTCACCTTTTAATTTGAACCTCTATCACCTGTTAAGATGAGTGGATCATGCATGAAATGCAGAAAGTAAATGAAACACAACAGACATTATTTTTACAAGGTTTGATATTAATACATACATCCTTTCCATGTTGGTTAAACCCCCAACATGGATTATCCACTATAATATTTTTATCAATTACAATGGTTCAGGAAATAACTGGTTATACACCCCAGTATTCGATCCTTCAGTTGATTATGGTTATACCCCCCAGCAATCCAACTCTTCTACCTCGGTTGGTTAGACCCCCCAACCATTCAACTGGTTAGACCTCCAGACTCTCGAGCCTTTTCAGAAACTAGTTAAACCCCCAAAACACAAGTTCCTTATTATTCTTGAATATGGTCCATGGATAGGATGTTCAATTGAAGATCCTCCTCTATGAGCTTGTTGGATCAAACTGGCTCGTGTACAATTAGAGAACCTTTCCACTGGTGCTGGTCTTGCTAAAATAAAATTGATCACCTGTAAATGGTCAGGAACCTCAGTAAAACACTACTCATGCAATTCATTCTTCTGTTAAAGACCTGGCCTCACTTAACACTGAAAAATTGTTTACAAAAATGTTATGAGTCGCTGATAGTTAAACTGAACTAACTTCAATCTCAAAATATTGCACACTGATTAATCAACAAATATTCTATGTTCACTTTTTCAAATATCATGCATGTATTTAATATATTACGTGGCCTTATCAACCTGTGTCAATGACATTGTATGTGCATGTATGTATTTATTTCATGCACAGTATAACATACAATGTTCACTTGCACAAGCACTTAACACTATCTCAAATATTTTTCTTCATGAACACACTATCCAATATTTGATACTAAATGCATGGAGGACTTATATTGTATACTATTTTCATAATGTATCTTGACCATCTCAAAACCTCCACACACACATATCACTTGCACATTCTTTGATCTATCTTTGTTCTATGTATATGTATCATGTCTGTGAATGTGTATTATGCATTAATTCAATCTCATGCACACTATTCCTTTGTCCAAACTCAAACAATATCACACTTCATGTACATAAAACTAGATTCTCATTCTTCTTATGCGCAAACCCAAATGAGTATAGATAGTTTATGCACGCAAGTTATTCTTCCTAAAATACAAGTGTACAATGTCACCTTCAAACCAGAATAGTTCACAGTTTATGTTCATGAAAATACTAGTAGATATATGAAAAAAAATGTGTTATCTCAAACTCTTTTTGAAATAGTGAGCTAACACGGAACTCAATTCATCGCGTAGCACCTTGAGTGTGAAATGCACAGGTCAAGTACTCGTGGCCTTCTAGTTTACTTCGTGCAATCACATAACCTCCCTTCGCGAATCAGATAGATTAACGGAACTAAGTTTCACTCTCAAAAAAAAGCTCATATGTGAGATAAAATTCTACCATCAAATGAGTTTGGCATCCCATATTTATAGATTACGATCAACAACTAAGAACCTTCTAGAATCACAACTGAACTACTTGCTCCACATGAGATCACCATCTTCAGAAAACATTGCATCTTCAACTCACTATAGAACCTAGGTTCAATCTTCATAACATCATGAAAACAAAGTTTCATCCCAATATGATCATATTTAGATACTCATAATAGTGAAACAATAAAGAAATACCTCAGATAGAGCTTTGATCCACATCACCATAGAGATCCATCGAGAAAATTCTCGAATGGCTTGCTGGAGAAGATGAGTTCTAGTGCTTGATCGAACGGCTCACAAAAATTCAGATCAATTATGTAACATCCTGACTTTATTCAAGGTATAGACCATTTAAATTTTTAGTCCAAAACCATAAAATGACCTAGGGAGAGCGCCTGCGCACCCTATTACGGTTCTCGAACAACTATTAAAATTAATTAAATAATTACTCAGCATTTTTTGTTAATTTCTTACTCCACGCTCTAGTGAAAAATTAAAACTAGAAATAATTTAAATGGGATAAAAAAAGAACAAAAAGAATTTAAATAAAATTTATGGAATTCAAAGAGGGATAAAAATAAATAATAAAATAGAAATGGTTGGAGAGAAATTAAAAATAATTAAAATGGGGTAAAATCAATTTAATTAATTGTTTCATTTATTCCACCATTTTATTTTTATTAATTTATTATTATTATTCCTTTTTATTTTTTTCCTTTCTTTTCTTTATTTATTTTCTTTTTTTTCTCTCCTCACCTCCCTCTCCCTGTGTGCCGCCCCTGTAGCACCCCCCAGGTGTTGTGCCTCCACCCATCCATCTCCTTCAGAATCCCTCTACAATCTCATTTCTACTCTAATTTTGACATCATCTAGTACAATATGAATATCTCGTTAAGGCTAACCTCACACACCAAGAATTTTTTGATCTCGTTCTAAATTTGTCACGCAATTTTTCGCAGAAAGATTTTACCCGAAATTGGGATTTTTCTAAAATTGTCTGATTTCATCCATTTTAGGTCAAATCAAAGATCGACACAGAGCGTAGGATCCTCTACGAGTAAAAGGTGGGTCATATACACTCTTTCCCCTCGTTTTTTTTTTGTATTTTAAATTGCATGTTGTGCCTCTCATCAGTGCCTACCGGCGATGTTTAATTTTACCTGTTTTAAATTAAATAAACTGCTTTATTGATCGTTTCAACCTTGTTTGAGATAATTTAACCTATTAAAATTATTGTAACATAATTGGATGCCCCTTTGGGTATGCCAACGTTCTTGGCCTATTTTTCTGTTAGCCCCAAATTAATTTAATTAATTAATTTCATATGTTGCGTGAACCATGTTTTTGAGTTCTAATTAAAATAAATTATTTAGTACAATTGTTAACCATGAACCTTGGTTCTTGTTGGTTAAATTCTGCCTAATGATTTTATTCCTTGTTAATTTATTATCCTGTTGTTCTATTATAAAAGTGATATGTGTGTTTTTTCTTCATTCACTGATAAATTGGTTTAACTATAACTGCTTGAATAGAATGATCATTATTATGTGGATTTGAGTTTCTCATATTATTTTGTTGCAATTATAAATGAATACCCTATGAAATCTACTTCCTTGAAAACTAATTAAGTTCATGGCGGTGAGACAACATGGGTTCTATATTAAGGACTACACAAGGACTCTATTCCTGACCGATTACACATTACGCCAGGGAGACGATGTCTTAGGCTTTTCCAGATGAGGGTTTCCCTAGGTTTCTAAAATACTCATGAGTGATATTGGTTCCCAAAGGGATATTCAGGGATGAACCCGTTGGAAAAAGGGATACCTCATGCCTCAGGTGATACTTGACCACTTCTGTGCAATACCGGGACAGAGTCATGATATAGCCATGCCTCAAGTGATACTATAGGTTCCGAGCATATTAGAAGCACATTGGTGGGTGTACCCAACTTTAATTTTTTCATTAACAATGATCAATCTGAGATCTGTCACGATAATAAAATGTCGGATCTTCGAAATAGAACGAAGAATGAAAGAAACTAAGGGAGTCACGGAACCATATAGAGGATCATCATATGTTAGTTATAATTAATTTAATTAAAAACAAGAATTACCATGATGGAATTCTCTCTTAGTTGATGTTTTCATCCACGATCCAATGTGATTCATCGTTGCGTCATAGAATCCATGTGTAGACTTCCTCTAGTGGTGATTCACACATGATCCACGTATCTATAGACGTTGCCGAAGGGATCTCCAGGTGCTAGCGCAGAAGATCCTTCACTTGTGATGTCCGCCTTTAATCATCTTTAGATCCGCTTCCAAAGCGCTCTCCTTGATCAGTTGGAGAAGGATCTCTTTCATAACTTAAGAGTGTTCTTGAAGGTAAGGAATTATCTTGGCTTGAGAGATTTCTACAGATCCATTGTGCACAACCACAGAGAATATCTAGGCTCATGAGAATAATATAATTGGTACTTTAATTACATAGAATAATAAAATTAATTAATTACCTGAAATCATTTATTCTTTTAATTTAATTCTTAGTAAGACCCCATGCCTAATAATAATAGTTGAATATTATTATCACCTGACATGCGCCCAGCAAATTACACCTAATATTAATTAATTAAATAAATAATATAATTTCTCATAAATCCCCAGAAAAACTACATGGCATGTACTTTTATTTTTTCCATTTTCTTTATTTCCTCCACCACATTTATTAGACCTTGAATAATGAGTATTTATTTCTTAAATAAATATCACTACATTACTCGCTAATAAATATATTATTTCACCCACAATATATCCTCTCGAATAATTAGTGTCAAAATAAATGCGATCATACATCCTTGAATAATTATTAAACCACAATCGGAAATAATCTTTATTCAACTTGTTAAATGAATATTTAACTGAGATACTTGGACACACTTAGTGTGTGAACTTCTAGGACTATTTCTTAATCGCATTAGGTGGATCATATCTAAAGTCCAAGGTTAGAGTCTAGAAACACGCCAAGGCACCCATAGAGAAATAATTTAACACTACAATGATGTGTCACCTCCTATGAACGCTTACCGTGTAATGTAATCCCTTTGTCTCGATATCTCGAATCAAGCAGGTTGCATGCTAGTGCCATCAACCTATGTGCTCAATAATTCTTTCTTTGACTTCTTGGAATTAAACTTTCCCATTACTCACCATGAATATGGATTTATTTAGGCTATATCAATTCCATAAAAGGGCCTAAGATATCAACTTCTGTTGTGGAACATAAGGGATGAATCTTTTCTCGCATTATCTATTAATGCAGTATTACTCGCGATGCACCCAACATATCCTACCTCATTGTGAACAGTGTGTCATCACAGTTTTCATCAATACATATAAGTGCATGAGTTGTAATACCCATTAATAATAATCTTAAAGTCTAAGGACTAATACACACGTCTGCAGATAGGAACATCCAGTGACACTATGAAAGGTGGAATTCCTACTGGTGGGTCTCGTTCTCATAATATCCTCTAGGATATTACTAAGGGAGCACACCATGAGAAGGTACCTCAAAGTTTTATGAGTCTTCACCCCTAATGACTTGTATTATTTTTGTCCCTCAAATAAAATCATCTGGCCATAGAATGTATATTCAAGAATAGTGTTATGACACTTTTGGGTTCTCATCACAATAGGGATCCGCTATAACCCTTTGGTGAAATAGCTATCCTTAGGACATTATCACATGCATTGTCATGCATAAGAACAATCAAGATGTGATAAGATATTTATTAATGAATAAAGTAAAAAGTAGTTGGTTCTAGGCCACCAACTCCAATAAGGCCTTTAGTCATGGGGTCCGCCACGTTCTCTTCCATGGACACTCTGCTCACTGCAACTTCACCCCTTTGATAGAAATACCTCAAGAGGTGATACTTCCAGAGAATGTGCTTTGTCTATTGATGTGACCTTGATTCTTTTTCAAAATCCACCGCTGTAGTATTATCACAATACAATGTGATAGTGTCTCTATTGCTAGGCACCACATCAAGCTCTTGGTAAAATTCCTGAATCCAGATGGCTTCCTTGGCTACATCAGAAGCTGCTATATATTTGGACTTTACTGTAGAATCAGTGACAATTGGATACTTTGAACTCTTCCAGCTCACAACTCCTCTGTTGAGACAAAAAACATATCCATATTGTGACTTCAGATCATTTTAATCTTTCTGAAAACCAACATTAGAATACCCTCTGATGACAAGCTCCTCATCTCCTTAATACACCAGGAACATATCCTTAATTATTCTTATATACTTAAGGATAGTCTTAATAGCAGTTCAATGTTTTTCTCATAGATCTACTTGATATCTACCTACCATGCTCAATGCATAGGCAACATCAAGTCTGGTACATAACATGGCATACATGATGGATTCTATAGCTGAAGCGTATGAGATCTTACTCATCCTATCTTCCTCTTGTTGTAAATGAGGAAACATTTTCTTAGAAATATGTAGTCCATGTGACACTAGAACCAATCCCCTCTTAGATTGTTCCATATAAAATCTCTTTAGTATCTGGTCAGTGTATGTACCCTGACTTAGTCCAAGAAGCCTCTTGGATCTATCACGAATGATTTGGATCCCTAGAATGTAGGTTGTTTCACCCAAGTCCTTCATAGAGAAACACTTGGTCAGCCAGTCCTTAACTGAATATAATATTGGTACATTATTTCCAATTAGTAATATGTCATCAACATATACTACTAGGATAATGACTGAATTCCTATTAAATATCTTATAAACACATGGCTCACATTCATTCTTAATGAAACCAAATTCATTTATGGCTTCATCAAATCTAATGTTCCATGACTTGGATGCTTGATTTAATCCATAAATAGATTTCTGCAACTTGAAAACTTGTTTGGATTCACCTGGTGTCACAAACCCGTCTTGTTGTATCATATAGACATCTTCCTGAATATTACCATTAAGGAATATTATTTTGACATCCATCTTCCAAATCTCATAGTCATTGTAATCTACTATGGAAAGTATGATTCTTATGGATTTAAATATGGAAACTGACGAGAAGGTTTCATCATATGCAATTCCTTGATGTTGTCTGAGTCCTTTAGCCACTAGCCCTTCTTTATAGGTGCTAACTTGATCTTCCATGTCCAGCTTTCTCTTGAATACCCATTTGCATCCAATAGAATTTACATCAATTGACTCGTCAACCAGAATCCAGACTTGGTTTTAATACATGGAATCCATCTCAGAATTCATAGCTTCTTGACATCTTTCATCTTCTGAGCTCTCTACCGCTTCCTTGTAGGAGATAGGTTCATCATTTTCCAACAATAATGATTCACCATCCTCGATGACTAAGAAACCAAATATCTCTGGTTATCTTACCTCTCTTGAAATACTATGCAGTACTTGTGTTTTTCGAACCTCTTCCACAAGGACCTATGGAAATTATTCTTGTACCAACTCATGTGTATCTTGATCATTAACTTCGTCAAAGTCAATATTGTTCTCACTATCCTTTTTGAGGATGTTCTCCCTCTCAATAAAGACAACTTGTCTGGAAACAATCGCTTTCTTGTCTGAAGGGTTATATAGGTAATATCCTTTCATTTCATTAGGATATCCTATAAAGATACACCTCATGCCTCAGGATGCTATTTTTTTTCCTGAGAAGGCATTAACAAATGCCTCACATCCCCATACACATGTGTGTGACAAAATGGGTTTCTTTCCATTCCATAACTCGGAGGGAATTCCATTTTTCTCCTTAGTTGGTACTTGGTTTAATGTGTATGTTGTATTTTGTAATTCATATCCCTAGAATGATAATGGAAGATCTTCATGACTCGTCATAGACCTCACCATGTCCAATAAGGTTCGGTTCCTCCTTTCACTAACACCATTCCACTGTGGTGTATAAGGATGAGTGAGTTGAGATAGAATCCCAGACTCCCATAAAAGGTCGATAAACTCTTGGATCAGATATTCTCCACCTTAATATGATCAAAGATTCTTTATCTTATTACCAAGGTGATTCTATACTTCATTCTTGAATTCCTTAAATTTCTCCAAGGCCTATTACTTATACCTCATTAAGTAGATATAGCCATATCTACTCAAATCATTAGAAAAAGTAATGAAGTAAGAATATCCACCTCTAGCTTCTACTAGAAATGGTCCACACACATCCATGCACACCAATCCTAGAAGCTTTGTGGCCATTTCACCCTATCCACTAAAAGGTGGCTTGGTCATTTTACCTTGTAAACAAGTGTGACATCTATCAAGTGGTTTTAGCTCAATAGAGTCTAAATAACCATCTTGTCAGAGCTTTGTCAAGTGCTTCCTGTTTACATGACCAAGATGGTGATTTCACAACTGGGTGTTGTATGATTCATGTGAGTTTGTTTCTTTATTGATTTCCAACACTTGGTTTTCATAATTTAATACATATAAACCATTATTTAAATGTTCCATACCATAACATATGTTGTTCTTATAAAAGAAACAACCCTTATTTTCAAACTTTAAAATAAATCCATCCATATCCAAACATGGTACATAAATTATGTTTTTGGTAACACTAGGCACATAATAACAGTTATGTAAAACCAAAATAATCCCAGTTGGAAACGAGAGGTGGTAATCACCAATGACTAACGCAGCCAGCCTCATGCCATTGGTAGCTCAAAGATCCACCTCTCCTCTAGAAAACTTTATAAATCTACTTGGTTCCTGCATTTGAATACAGATGTGAACCCCACAAGTTCTATCTAATACCCAATGTGTAGAAATGGAAATATTACACTCGATAACGAATGCACCTTTAGCGTCCCCATGTTTTTAGGTGCAATTCCTCTTCCAGTGACATGGCTTTCCACATGAAAAACATACCACCCCCATTCCTTGACCTGCCTCTAGATCTTCCCCTTCTTGGAGGGACAATGCTCATGGGATTTCGACCATTTATAAATCCTTGGCCCCTTTTCCTTGTCCTTCCTCTTCTTATTCACCATAAGGACTGTGGGTTTGTCACACCCCATGTCCTTATCTACTTGGAGAATCAAGATCAGAAGTTCTGATAGACTCTTCTCATTGATGCTCATGTTGTAGTTGATAATAAATCTAGATATTGTCTTGGGTAGTGATGATAGGATGAGATCTGTACGCAACTCATCTGGGAACTTAATCACTAAGATGTCCAGTCGTTCAATGTAGCCAATAATCTTGACTACATGAGGCTCAGCTGGTGCAGACTCTCCAATATTAGTTGTGAACAAAGTGTTGTAGATCTCATATTTCTCTTTTCTCTCATTCTCTTGATAGAGATCCTTAAGGTGAGACATAATTCTATACACATCCATGTTTTCATGTTTCTTCAAGAGCTCATTAGACATGACCGATAGATTGAAACAATTGACATATGTGGAATCATCCATATGTTTTATATAGAAAGATATTTCCTCATAACTAGCCTCTTTTTCAAGCATAATTGGAATAGGATCCTCCAACACATTCAATTTCCTCTCGTGGTAAAGGATGATGCGTAAACGCATCTTCCACTCATGAAAATTGGTGCTGGTGAAAAGGTTTTCCTTATAGAGTATGGTTTGAAATTATATGTTTAAAGTCATTTTTCTTGTTTTTTCTACAAATTAAGATGAGAATATATTTTAGTACTTTATCATGAAAAAACTAAGACAAATAAATAAATTAATACTTATTAGCCTCCCACTATTTTATCAAAATCCAATATCCCTCACCATTGACTTTGGAATATTATGTTTCCTGAATATTATAGTGGAAAGGATCCAAATTTCCCTTCGTATTACCCCAAATAGGTTTGTTCAAGCAACTTGAAAGGTTTTAGGTAGGCATTCCAAATGCCAACTGCATTAACTCACAACTCCTTGATCTAGTGAGTGGACTCCCTAATCCTAAAATACTTTTATTTTGGAATTCCTCAACCTTTTTCACTTGGTCACACCAAGTCCTGCTATGACAGCCAACCCTTGATGTGAACCAAGTCAAGTTAAACCAAAATATTGAATTATAATTCCCCAATAATTGAAAGCACTCCAACTAGGGTTATTCAAGCACTTTGAACTCTGGTTCAATTCTAACCAAGATTATGGAAGGCTATACCGACTTAATATTTCTTTGAGAGATTTTATCCTTATACATAAATTTCCATTTACTATCTTTCTTGCATGCTTTTTAATATTAAGTAGTATATATTTAAGTGATTAACCATGTCTAAGATAAAATTTTACACATAATCTGGTCTTATTTTAGTTTCATCTTGCATGATTGTTTAATTCATTAATTTTGTGATCGTGAAAACACACCCACAATAAATAAACCTTGCAACTGATAGAATAAAAATAAATGGTATGATCATGATCTTGTTTTATTAGTTAGTTTATCTAGCAGTTGATAAACTAACCCAAGACCTAGGGGAGAAACACCTTAAACCTTTTGGGTTCGTGTTTACAACTTTCCACCTGTCCACCTTTATATATCCTTGGATTATTTTCACCTTGTCTCCTAACTTGAGCCACATCCACTAGATTTGGAGTTCCATCCATTAAATATGTTTTTATCTCACTCGCAGGTGAGGGGTAAAATAGGGTTTTACATAAAATAACCCGTGGGCATGTAGGAACTACATATTAATGAGGAAAAGGCTCTCAGGACAAAAATAATAATTTAAATAAATTAATTAAAAGAAACCATCCACATATAAAGGTCTTGGTCTAGCTCATGATCATCCATGCATGCAATGATATTTATGCATAAATAAAACTAGCATTCGATTATTTAATCATTCTTGTTTAAGATAAATTATGCTCAAATTAATTAATTATCTTTAATTAATCAATCCTTTTATCTTAAACACTTTTCTGAATTTCCTTGAGATTCTCATCCATCATAATTTTAAAAAAATAAAATTATTTAAAATTATCTTTGTACGTAACTTGTACCTTGGAGGCAACCCGGTGAATTCTCATTCATAACTACCCAATGAGTAGAAATTAACATTAAGCAGATGTTAAATTAAACACACATATATAAAACACCTATCACGTGTTGTGGCTCAGCTTTACGCCTGCACTATAGAACACATCTCAAGGGTTTGTATAATATAATAATAAATTTTAATAAATCTGCATAATTTGGATGAGTACACGGTGTGTAGTTCTGACTACATGGCATGTACTATTGTTCATCGTCCATCCGAAGTACAGGCCCGGGGACATGGCATTGTAGATGTACTTCATAAATCTTTGGAGTACATGGCATGTCCAGTGGGACACATGTCGTGTAGTGTCTGCGTTATACGGTCTCTAGCTGGGCAAGCCGTGTACGGGGTACACGGTCCAACCCTAACCTGAAGGGGCTACACACTGTGTCCAGTGGGCCACATGGCGTGTAATCCAAGAAACTGCATGTCACCTATTCCTGGTCAACACACGGAGTCATTTAAGAATTAGATATACTACATCACATGGCTTGGTTTGGTAGACCAGTCCCGGTGTATGGAACCTAGACTACATGGCGTGTACTGCTGAATACATGTCATGTGTTCTAGTGTTGTACGGCTAGGAATCTTTGGCACCTTCGGATGAGATCCTCTGGTTTATTTTAATCAAAATTAAAATAAAATATCATTTCTATAAAGTGAACAAGAAACAAAAGAGGAGGAACATATCTCAAGATTCATATTTTCAGAACGATTAACGTGAATTGAAACAACTAAATTATTAAATGCGTAAATCATAAATGAAAACTAAATAATTATAATCAATGATATTACCCCTCTGATACCACTTATAGGTTCTGAGCGCAGTGTAAGCGCATTAGTGGGTGTACCCAACTTTAATTTTTCCATTAACAATGATCAATCTGAGATCAGACGCGATAATAAAACAATGGATCTTCAGAATATAACAAAGAACGAAATAAATGAATGGAGTCCCGAAACCATATAGAGGATTTTCATATGTTGGTTATAATTAATTTAATTAAAATACAAGAATTGCCTTGATGTAATTCTCTCTTCTTTGATTTTTCCGATCACGATCCAATGTGATCTGTCATTGCATTGTAGAAGCCAAGTGTAGGCTTCCTCTAGTGGTGATCCACACGTGCTCCACATATCTCTGGATGTTGTTGAAGGGATATCCGAGTGCTAGTGCGGAAGACCCTTCGCTTGCGATGTCTGCCTTTGATCGCCTTGAGAGCCACTTCCAAAGCGCTCTCCTTGATCCGTTGGAGGAGGATCTCTCTCATAACTTGAGTGAATTCTTGGAGGAAAGGAATTCTCTTGGCTTGAGAGCTTTCTCCAAATCCATTGTGCACAACCATAAAGAATGGCTAGGCTCATGAGAATAATATAATTGGGATTTTAATTACTTAGAATAATAAAATGAATTAATTACCCGAAAGCATTTATTCATTTCATTTAATTCTTAGTAAGACCTCATGTCTAATAATAATAGTTGACTATTGTTATAACCTAACATGCACCCAGAGAATTACACCTAATATTATTTAATTAAATAAGTAATATTATTTCTCATAAATTCCTAGAAAAACTACATGGTGTGTATATTAATATACACGGTGTGTACTTTTGTTTTTTCCATTTTCTTTATTTCCTTCACCACATTTATTAGACCTTGAATAATGACTTTATTTCTTAAATAAATATCACTACATTACTCACTAATAAATATATTATTTCACCCACAATATATTTTCTTGAATAACTAGTATCGAAATAAATTCGATCAAACATCCTTGAATAATTATTAAACCACAATTGAGAATAATTTTTATTCAACTTTTTAAATGAATATTTAATTGATATACTTGGACACACTTAGTGTGGACACTCTAGGACTCTTTCTCAGTGGCATTAGGTGGAGTCTGTCTAAAGTCTAAGTTTAGAGTCTAGAAACACACCAAGACACCCATAGAGAAAGAATTTAATGCTGCAATGACGTGTCACCTCCTACGAACACTTACTGCGTAATGTAATCCCTTTGTCTTGATATCTCGAATCAAGAAGGTTTCATGCTAGTACCATCAATCCATGTGCTCAATAATTCTTTCTTTGACTTCTTTGAATTGAACTTTTCTATTCCTCACCATGGTCATGGATTTATTTAGGCTATATTGATTCCATCAAAGGGGCTAAGATATCAACTTCCATTGTGAAATAGAAGGGACAAATCCTTTCTCACATTATCTATTAATGCAGTATTACTCGTGATGCACCCAACATATCCTACCTCGCTTCGAATAGTGTGTCGTCACAGTTTTCATCAATACATATAAGTACGTGAGTTTTAATACCCATTAATAATAATCTTAAAGTCTAATGACTAATACACACATCCACATATAGGAACATACAATGACACTATAAAATGTGGATTTCCTACTGGTGGGTCTCGTTCTCATAATATCTTCCTAGATATTACCAAGTGTGCACACCATGAGAAGGTGCCTAAAAGTTTTATGATTCCTCACCCCTAATGAATTGTATTATTTATGCTCCTCAAATAACATCATCCGGACATAGAACGTATATTCAAGAATAGTGTTATGGCACTTTTGGGTTCTCATCATAGAAAGGATCTACTATGACCCTTTGGTGAAACATCTATCCTTACGACATTATCACATGCATTGTCACGCAGAAGAACAATCAAGATGTGATAAGGTATTTATTAATGAATAAATTACAAAGTAGTTGGTTCTAGGCCACCAAATCCAATAGATACTTAGTCTTTCGGAATATTGCCTTGGACGGGCTCTGTGGTATTGTATTAATTGAAGGATCTAATATGGAGATACCTTTGGGATGGTCTCGAACTCCAACTCTACAACTTAAACATAATAATGATGATGATGTGTGGAAAGTGTTTATTTATGTATCCTTTGTTTCCTTTGTAAATTGTAATACTTTTATGGCGCTTAAAGTACACTTTGTTGACACATAAACTAGACCTCGGGTTAAAGCACAAGCTTGCGGTATTGTTACTTTTTGTCTGTATTTTTATTTCTAGCCTTTGTGTGTGTGTGTGTGTGTGTGCATCCTTCTTATTACAGGTACCTCATTCAGATTCCCGGCTTGAGCTGAAGTATGTGATATGGGACGTGTGACTTTGAGGACCCGGACTAGGATCTATTTATTTTATTTATGTTTATTTAAGTGCTTACCTTTATTATATGTCACTACACTACTTTTTTTTACAGCACGAAATGAAAAGGTTTAGACACTATGGGTGTCAGCCTACTGGGATTTTATCTCACTCCCTGCTCAGGAACCATTTGGTACCCGAGTAGACTTTATGCTTGCAGGTAGGGATAATGGGAAGAATAATGCTTTCAGTTCTTGAGTGTGTCTTGCTTCTTAGGATGGAGCTTAGGGGAAGAGGACTAAGCTTCTGCTCAGGATTTAGTTGTTTCACTTCATGTCATTTTCATTACATCTTTGATTGCATGCTTGTATTTTTGTTTTTCATACTCTTACTTTAGCACAGACATCATAGAATGACATCATTGTGTATCTGGTTTATTTATCATCTTCCACACTTATTATATATTTAGTGGGGGTTTTTTATTTTCTTCTACTACAATTTGGTTATTTATATGCTTCTGTTATTTTTTATAAACTAGTTTTCTCCTACTATATATTACTTATTACCTATGAAGGAATATACTTCCCCGCAGGCACATTAAAAAGGTCCTTATTGCTAGTCAGCAACCTCTTGAATTAGATAAGATGTGCTTGAGGTTATGTGGCCAACTTGGCTCAGATCACCCTTCTAGTGGCTTCTAGGTTGGGGATGCTACAAAGTGGTATCAGAGGGTGTTTTTCCTTTTTTATTACTATTTGGGTTAGACATGAGACTAGGATATAGGTATTTGGACTTGTGGTTGGATTTAGCTAACCCATGTACAAGGGAAACTCAAATTCCTAGGTTGGGATTGTAGTTATTGATTATGCCAATTGGTGTTGATATGATTTCACTATTGGGTGAAATGCTTGTTTTATGTTGTTTTTGATATTGGTATGATAGAGATAATGATTTTTACCATTGTATCTTGATGATATGAGGGAAATTCATTTAAATACGTCATATTAGGCACCATAGGGGATTAAAATGACATGCATATTTTCATTCCATATCTAATTTTAGTGCGCATCTTCCTATTTTCATGTGAGTGTTGTTGTGCCTAGTTGTAAAATTTTGAAGTGCATTTTTGTTAAATATAAAGTTGTGATAATTTGTTATATGTTAACTTTACCTTACCTAGGAAATAGGTGGTAGTCCTTGTTTTAGTGATCCTTCTAATTTTTTTCTTTCTTATCTAGACTTGGCTCCCAAAGAGGGCTACCCATTGTGTAGTGCTAAAAGGAAGGATATATATCTACCATCTTTATTTCATCTTTTCAAGTATTCTTATTCTTCTATGAATTCTATATAAAGGTGTGTGTTTGGATATTGTAGACCAATGTCATTGCGACATCTTCGTGCCGTGCCTCAGGAGAGTGGAAATGATCATACTCTAGAGATGGTGGGTCCTGAACCACCAGAGGTGCCTCTTGTAGTGCCTAATGTAGTGTTACCTGTAGTAAAACTTGTGGTGCCTCCTCTGGTACCACTTCCTTCCAATCTTCTGATGGGCCCTGATGCTCAGTTCGGGGATAGTCTCCTCAGGTTTATGCATTCAGTCCAAAATATTCTCAGACCTACCTTGTCTATGGCAGAGATCACATGGGACTTCTTGCAGTAGCACCCTCCCACCTTCTCAAGGAGTGGTGGTCCTCATGATTCAGATTCATGGATAGAATCCATAAATTCTATCATTGACCATCTTGAGACGCTTCTAGAGTGGAGGATCAAACTTGCAGTCTACATGATTTATGACTTCACTAAACATTGGTGGGATGTTATATCTCAGGCAGAGCACACCAGGGACATGGTTTGGGAAGACTTCCAAACAGCTTTCTACGATCAATTCTTTCCACAGACTCTGAGAGATGATCATGCCAGGTAATTCTTACATCTTTAGCAGGGCTCTATGATAGTGTTGAGTATTTTACTCATTTCACAGAGCTTTGGAATTTTGCTCCATATCTGACTGGTGATGCACAGACAACTACAAGATGCTTTTAGGAAATACTCAGATATACCATCTGCTTGCAGGTGAATATCTTTTTTTTTTACCACTATTACAGAGATCATGAATCAGGCCCTCATTTTGGAACAAAATTTCATGGAATATGAACTTGTGAGCCAGGGTGGTTCAGTTCTGAGGCAGGGAGATAGTTATTTAATCAATAATAAGCACCATTTTCAAAGTGCAGATAGAGGAAATCCTAGACAAGTGGCACGTTTTGATAGTTCTATCACATGTCATTAGTACAGAAGAGTTGGCCATAAGAAGCCTTCATACAAGAGAGACCTAATGGAGTGTCGAGATTGCGGCAAGATGGGTCACCTTCAGTGTTTCTACTATTCTTTCTCATCATTATATAGTAGTAGAGGATCCATACCAACACCTCTATTAGGTATGGGATCTATGACTCCACAGCAGGCTGGAAGTTATTTTTCCACAAGATGATTAGGTCGAGGTAATGGTGGAGGTCGTGGTTGAGGAAACCAAGTCACAGACTATCAGGTTCAGTAGAGCGGACATGCTTAGGCCATTCATTCAACATCTTAGGGTCGTGGTTCAGGTCTTATGTATGCGGTGCAACCAGCACTAGAGCAGAAGATTTCAGGACCATCTATGGTTAGGGGTACTATTCTAGTAGCCTCTACTTTAGTTTCTTCCCTTTTTGATACTGGTACATCGTGTTCCTTTTTATCTGCTACTATTGTTGGAAGCCTTGGTTTTATAATTTAGTATCTTTGCGGTGTCATGTCTCTCAACACTCCACTAGGGGTTAGGAAAAAGGGCATACACCAGTGCCAAGAGTGCCCCTTGAGATAGGTGGGTACTATTTCCTTTAAAAATTTTACATCCTCAATATGTTTGGCATCGACGTCATTCTTGGTATGAATTGGATCACTACTTATCGTGCCCAAGTGGATTGTTATCATCATCGGGTGTCCTTCACATCCGCTGAGGGCGATACATATCTACACAAATGAGAATGGGATATGCAGGCATATTGAGCTAGACTTAAATGTAAATGACTGGGAAGAGTGATAGTGTAATTAGCAAGTCTCTTCATGAGTGATCAGGGAACACAGCTAGTGGACTTTCCTCCCATTGTGGATTGTTTCAGGGACATCTTCCTTGAAGATTTCTCTATATTACCTCCCATGAGGTATGTAGAGTTCATTATCCATCTAGTGTTAGGTGCAGCACCAGTGTCTATTTTTACTTATAGGATGACACCTACAGAGCTACATGAACTCAAAAAGTAGCTTGAATACCTTGAGGCTAAGGGTTTTATCAGATTTAGCACATCATTGTGGGGTTCACTAGTTCCTTTCACCAAGAAGGTGGATAGTACCCTCAGATTGTGCATGGATTACCATCGGATCAAACAGCTTACGGTAAAGAATCGATATCCATTGCCTCATATAGACGGCCTCCTCAATCAGTTCTGAGGAGAAACTATTTTATCCAAGATTGATCTGAGGTTGGGATATCACCAGGTATGTGTGCGACCATCTAACATACCACATACGACATTCCGAAGTAGGTATGGCTTGTACGAGTATCTGGTTATGCCATTCGGCCTCATGAATGCGCCAACAGTCTTCATGGCTCTGAGGAATCGGGGTTTTCACCCATACCTTGATTCCTTTGTGGTGGTTTTTTTTACGACATCTTGGTGTATTTGCATTCCAAACACGGCCATGCAACCCATCTTGAGATCATACTGAGTACACTGAGAGAGCACTATCTATATGCAAAACTCAACAAATGCCACTTCTATATTGATAAGGTTCACTTATTGCGTCATATAATATCTGAGGTAGGCATGTCAATCGACCTAGAAAAGGTGAGCGTCGTAGTTTCATGAGAGCATCCCAAAAATGTTTTCGACATACGCAGTTTCTTGGGGCCTGTTGGCTATTACAGGCATTTCACCCAGGATTTCTCCTGCTTAGCAGTGCATCTTACGACTCAGACTAAGAAGGGTATGTAGTTTATCTGGTCAGATTCTTGTGAAAAATATTTTCATGAGTTAAAGGGAAGATTGACCTCAACATCGATCCTAGTTCTACTTGAGCCAGGCATAAGCTATATTGTTTACTGTGATGCTTTAGGAATTAGACTAGGTGCAGTTTTGATGCAAGGTGATCAAGTCATGGAATATGAATCCCGCCATCTGAGATCTCATGAGTAGAACTATCCTACACATGACCTCGAGTTAGAAGATGTGGTTTATTCTTTATGATTCTAGAGACACTACTTGTTGGTTGAGAGGTTTTTTGTTTACACGGATCACAAAAGCTTGAAATATATCTCCACACTATGAGACTCAAATTTAAGGTAGAAAATATGGGTCTAATTCCTTCATTTGTTCAATCTTCAGGCTGCTTATACCCCTGGTAATCAGACACAAGCCATCCAGGAAACCAGTAGTGAGTGGAAGATGATGGATTTGTTTTCCGAGATGCATCTGGAGGTTCAGGAACAGCGCGAGTAACCAGTTATAACAGCTCTTACAGTGAAATCCTTTCTTATGGAGTGAGTCTATATGCGACAGTTATCTGATCTAGAGGGTCTCGTTTTAAGATAAAGTGTCACAGGAGAGAACCCTCCACCTGGTTGGTTTGTTGATGGCAGTGAAAATCTGCTTTACCATAGCCATGTATGGGTGCCTTCTGATATACGAGAAGAGATGATGAAGGAATCTCATACCTCAGTTTGGGTAGTTCATCCTAGACTTACCAAGATGTTCAGAGACATGTGTCATCAATACTGGTGGTCAGGTATGAAGAAGCAGATAGCAGGTTTCATTACTCGGTGCTCCACCCGTCAGCAGCTGAAGGTAGAGCACCAACGACCTACTGGAGTTCTATAGCCTCTATCCATTCCTGAGTGGAAATGGAATGACATCACCATAGATTTCATTACAGGCCTGATAATATCTCCTCTAGTAAGTGACAAATTATGGGTGATTTTCAATAGGTTAACCAAAGTCGTGCACTTCCTACCTATCTCAGAGACCTTTTATTGATGATTTGGGAATGTTTTATATCTGAGATATCATGAAACTTCATAGAATACCTTGTTCTATTATATTGGACAGAGATACCAGCTTTACTTCATGGTTCTGGAAAGGGTTGAAAAAATCATTGGGTTTGCAGGTACTCTTGAGTACTGCATATCACCCTCAGACCGATGGGTAGTCCGAGCAGACCATACGAGTGCTAGAGGATATGCTACGGGCATGTATCCTTGATTTTGGAGGTTCCTGGGAGAAAAATATTCCTCTTGATGAGTTTACCTATAATAACATCTTTCAAACAACAATTCAAATGGCTCTGGATGAGGCTCCCTATGGTAGACCGTGTCGCTCATCTTTATGCTTGCTTGAAGTAGGTGAGGTAGCTCTGTTGGGTACTCAACTCGTTCAAGAGACTTCTAAGCAAGTTCAATTGATTCAGAAGCATATGACTATAGCTCGGTCGAGACAGAAGTCTTATACCAATCATCATCGCAGACCTCTCGAGTTTGAGGTGGGACATCGAGTCTTTCTGCGTGTTTCGCCAAGGTTGGGTCACAGACAGATCAAGAGATAGGAGAAGTTATCACCAAGATACATCAGTTCATTCAATATAATGGAAAGGGTTGGTTCGGTGGCCTATCGTTTATTGCTACCTTAGAGGTATCATGTCATGCACGACGTCTTCAATGTATCTCAACTTTGACGGTATCATCCAGACTTGTCTCACTCTTTTGACCCTGATGACATCGAGCTCAAAGTGGATGCATCCTTTGAGGAGCGTCTGATCTGTATCATCGATCATAGCATGAAGGTTCTCCGAGGTAGGTCAGTTCCTCCGGTTTGGTTGTTATGGTAACACGGACGTGCTTAGGATGAAACCTGGGAATGGGAGACTGATGTTCATGCTCAATGGCCAGAGATTTTCTTAGATGATGTTCCACTACCCTTGGAAGGGAAACTCGGGGAGGAGTTGTCTTAAGGAGGGTAGGTTGTAACGTCCCAAGTTTAATCAAGGTACAGGCCATTTAAATATTTAGTCCAAAACCATAAAATGATCTAGGGAGAGCACCTGCCTACCCTATTGTGATTCTCGAACAGCTATTAAAATTAATTAAATAATTGTTCAGGATTTTTTGTTAATTTCTTATGTCGCGCTCTAACACAACATTCAGAATAGACATAAATTAAATGGGTTAAAAAGGAACAAAAAATAATTTAAAGAAAATTTATGGAATTTAAAGAGGTATAAAAATAAATAATAAAATAGAAACAGTTTGAGAGAAATTAAAAAAATAAAATGGGGTAAACTCAATTTAATTAATTATTTAATTTCTTCCACCATTTTATTTTTATTAATTTATTAAAGTTTTTCCTTTTTATTTTTATTTTTCCTTTCTTTTTTTCTTTCCTTTCTTTTTTTTCTCTCCTCTCCTCCGTCTCCCTGTGTGTCACCCCTATATCCCCCCCCGGGTGGTGCGCCTCCTCCCTTCCCTCTCCTTTGGAAGCCTATTGCAGTCTTGTTTCTCCTCTGATTTCGATGTCATATGGTGTGCTGTGAAGCTCCAAATAAGGCTAACCTCACACACCAAGAATCATTTCATCTCATTCTAAATCTGTCGTGCAATCTGTCACGGGAGGATTTTACCCGAAATTGGGGTTTTTCTAAAATTGTCTGATTTATTCCATTTTAGGTCAAATAAAATATCATAATGAAGCATAGGATCCTCTATAATTATAAGTTATAATGTTTACTCTCTTTCCCCTCATTTCATTGCGTATTTTAAATTGCACATTGTGCCTCTCGTCGGTGCCTACCAGTGATGTTTAATTTTACCTATTCTAAATTAAATAAACTACTTGCTTGATTATTGCACACTTGTTAGAGATAATATAACCTATTAAAATTGTTGCAACATAATTGGATGCCCCTTTGGTTATGCCGATGTTCTTGGCCTATTTTTTTGTTAGCCCTGAATTAATTAAATTAATTAATTGCATATATTGGGTGAACCCTGTTATTGAGTTTTAATTAAAATAAATTATTTAGGATATTTGTAAACCATGAACCTTGGGTCTTATTGGTTAAATTGTTCCTAATGATTTTCTTTCTTATTAAGTTATTATCTTGTTGTTCCATTATAAAAGTGATATGTGTGTTTTTTCTGAATTCACTGATAAATTGTTTTGACTGTAACTACTTGACTAGAATAATCATTGGTATGTAGCTATGAGTTGCTCATATTATTTTATTGTAATTATAAATGCATACCCTGTGATATCTGCTTCCTTTAAAACTAATTAAATTAAAGGTAGTGAGACAATGTGGGTTCCGTATTAAGGACTACACAATGACTCTCTATTTCTGACTGGTTACACATTACGCTAGGGAGACGGTGTCTTAGGCTTTGCCAGATAAGGTTTTCCCTAGGTTTCTAAAATACTCATGAGTGATATTGGTTCCCAAAGGTACATTCAAGGATGGACCCATTGGCAAAGTGGCCACACCATGCCTCAAGTGATACTTGACCCCTTCTATGCGACATCAGGGCGGAATCATGATAAAGCCATGCCTCGAGTGATACTTGGTCTTTTAGAAGATTTCCTTGGATGGGCTTGGTGGTATTGGATTAATTGAAGGATATACCATAGTGATACCTTCATGACGGGCTCAGACTCTAACTCTACAACTTGAACATAATAATGATGATGATGATGCATGGAAAGTGTTTATTTATGTAATCTTTGTTTCCTTTGTAAATTGTGATACCTTTCTGGTGCTTGAAGCACACTTTCTTGACACATAAACTAGACCTCAGTCTAAACCACAAGCTTGAGGTATTGTTCCTTTTTTTCTGCCTTTTTATTTTTATCCTTTATATATATATATAGATCCTTCTTATTACAGGTACCTTGTTCAGATTCTCAGCTTGAGCCGAAGCAAGTGATATAGTACGGGTGTCGTTGAGGACCTAGACTAAGATCTATTTATTTTATTTATGTTTATTTAAGTGCTTACCTTTATTATATGTTATCACACTCCTTTTGTTTACAGCAAGAAATGGAAAGGTTTATACATTGTGTGTGTCATCTTACTGGGATTTTATCTCACTCCCTGCCCGAGCACCATTTGGTACTCGAGTAGACTTTATGCTCGTAGGTAGGGATAATGGGAAGCATGCTGCTTCCGGTTCTTAAGTGTGGCTTATAGCTCAGGATAAAGCATGGGGGAAGAGGACCGAGCTTCTGAACATGATGTAGTTGTTTCACTTTTTGTTGTTTTCATTACATCTTTGATTGAATGCTTGTATTACTATTTTCTATACTCTTACTTTAGCACAGACATCACAACATGACATCATTGTGTATCTGGTTTATTAATCAGCTTCCGCACTTATTATATATTTAGTTGGGGTTATTTATTTTCTTCTGTTGCAGTTTGGTTATTTATATGCTTCTTATATTTTTTATAAACTAGTTTTCTTTTGTTTTATATTACTTATTACCTATGAGGGCATAGTATTCCCCACAGACACGTTAAAAAGGTTCTCACTGTTAGTAGGTAGCCTATGAGGTTTGGAAAGATGTGTTTGAGGTTATGTGGTGAACCCAACTCGGATCACCCTTCTAGTGGCTTCTGGGATGGGGACGCTAAAAATTATGATTGGGTGGCCACAGTTCTATCTGAGTTTTTAAAACAGATCAACAGATCAATGGCCCGAATATCCAGAATGGTAGATCGGATGGATGAGGTCGTTCGATGCTATAGTATCCTGATAAAATCCATTCCCACATCGAAACGATCGTATATCTCACGGGTCCTTTATATTAAAATCCAGAGCAACCACATTCAAAATTCTCTTCTCCCTCTCTGATATCGCCCCATACCGGTTCTTGCGGACGCACTCCTACACCCACCTCCACCGTCGTGCCTCCCCACACAGTGGCACTCCACCACTCATCTTCCTCACGTAGGCATTCTCGTGCACTCTACAGCCTCATGTTGGTCGACATAGGGTTAAGCGCAGGCGCCCATAGTGGTGTGTTTCTTCCCCTTAGTTGGATGGCTTGATGGCCCATTTTTTTTGTATAAGTACCTTAAAAAAATAAGCCAAATTCCATACAGTTCATATCCAATCAACTCAAAAATAAAACACAACCAACATCAAAAACTACCCATGCAAAATAAATAATTTTCCATGGAATATTCTTCTTACTCTTCAAACCAATGTAGTAAACATTGTGCATTCATATTTTCACAAGTCTATAAAACTAAAGACTAGATAAATAATAATTTGATTTAGCACTCATTGAATTTTTCATCTTCTTAAGAAATTGATAAAAATTTCAACTTCACCAAATCATTTGGCCTCTTCAGCAACTTCAACCTTTCAAACATTTTCTTTATCTGAATACTTTGAACTATTTCACTTATTTCTTCATAAGTCTTCAGCAAATCTCTTCATCTGATCAAACTATGTCTGATGGAACTCTGCAACTGATGACTTATAGGTGTCAAAACTCATTTTATGGATCAGTATCAACAACTTGGATCAAAAAATATCTTCAAAAGAACTCAACAATTGTCTTTGATCCAAACAGACATGTCCGATAGAAAACTCGAACTTTTATATTTTTCAATAACTTCTCGATCCGATCAACTTTTGTGGGGAAACAACTTCACAATTATTCATATTTTTTATTGAAAACAAAGATGTTCTCTTTTTTCATTGCTCAAATTTACAAAACTGAATTCTTGAGATGTCGTATTTCTTCAGCTGGTCACCTTCAATTTTCATAATGGATCTTTGTTTGATGGATTAGTATCTAATTCTCATCTGATCATCCACATTAGAAACTCTTGAATTTCATTCTTGTGATAACTTCTGCATCGGGTGCTTCTTGATCTTATAAAATGATTCTAGAAAACTTCAACTTCAGAAACACCATAAATCTATATTTCTTTTTTCTTATACAAACTCCAGCTTGTATCATGACTTCTTGATGATGTTTCAAGAACTTGAAAGATCATCAAAGCATCATATGACTAATTTTGGAAAGTTTTATGACTTACAATCAATAACTTTCAAACTTAATTCATTTCAACAACTTCTGACCATCTTTTGTTCAAAAACTTATAACTCAACATCTTCTTTGCCCAATGCATTTCATCTTTATACAAACTTAGAATTTCATACAAAAACCATCATCTGATGAACTGTTTCTAATGGATAGTCCGATGGAGCTTCTAATTTCCAACTTTATAAAACAACTTTCTTCATTCAAACTTTCAGCAACTCTACTTTCACCTGATTTACAAATATATTCTTTTACAAAAAGTTAGTTGTCACCAAAAACAAAAACTTTGAAATCATTAGAAAGGATCTTCAATATAATATCAGATTTATTTCACTTTCACACTTCTATACAACAGTAAATCTCAATTCCCTTTTAAAATTAATAAAATTAACATGGTCGAGCATTCGTTAGAAAATTTAAAATTCAAATAGAATAATACTGGATTATCAGGGAGAGAGAGAGAGAGAAGAATATTATCACTGTATAATAATCACTAACTCCCAACCAAATTTTAAAATAATAAAGACTGATTCAAACCAATTTGAAATCATTTGTTAAATACTTGAAATGGTCTCAAGAATAATATGTCAATAATAAATCCCATGAAAATCTCATATTAGAACCTGAAATACGAAATTCAAAAACATTCCATTTAAAACAAGTAGTAAATATGGGAAGATATTCATAACTTAATAATACTTCATTAAAGACATTAAAACAATTTTGAATGAGTTTAATATCATATAATATTAATTTATAAACAATAAAATTGAAGAAAAAAATATAAAATCATAAAAAAGATTTTTGAGTCTCAATCTGTATGTTTTGTGCATGAAAATAGAACAACCTTTGATCTATATAAAAACATGTTTAAAACAATGAAAATTTCTTCACACAAGTTCTTCATAATTAATATAAATTTATAGTCATTAGAAAAATTTAAATATATGAAATAAACTTGCAGCAAATCAATATATGAAACAAAACATAAATGAGACCATAATTTTGTATAGGATCTCACTGAACTACGTAGCCAAATTCACATAGGTGAATTTAACATAAGAATTTTTCTCTACGTAAGAGAATTGACAATGTAGGTGAATAGACATAACTGAATTCAGTTAATCAAATCATGTAATTGATTCACGTAAGTGAATTAATCACATAGGTGATTCACTGTGTAAGGGAATCACATGTCTGAATTGATCACATGGGCGATTCACCTAAGGGAATTCCTGAAAACTGAAAATAGATTGACTTTTCAATTTTCATACCTAAAACACACTTTGATAAAGGCACAAAAAACTTATTGTCCTTTTGATTTATATTTATAAAATTTCAATATATTTCAAAAGTATCAAAAATCACCTTAATCATATTTATATAAATCAAGTTATCATCAAAAAATGGTAGCAAAATAGTTCTGAAAAATAATAGAAATTAGTGGGAAAACATTTGATAACTTCTAACCAAATTTCAAAAAAGATATAGATTGATTCAGAAGATGATGTCTTATAATTAAATGTAGATAATCTTCTAATATTTCCAACTAAAAAAATAATCACTCAATTTTGAGTTATATAGCTCAAGATATGGTCAAAATACAGAGGGTAATAGATTTTGGAAAATTAACTACTTGGATTTCAAAACAGCTGCATGAATTATAAATCATCTACGTAGATTATGAATTGGTTGCATTGTTAATAGTATATTTTTTGTATGGAAATAGTAAAAAACATGTCTAAATGATATTTTAAGGCCTCAAATGACTTAGTTAGCCTAGAAAATCAAAAAAAAATTATAGAACGTATTATGACCAATCAAAACATGAAATCTAAAGATAAATTAAGCAAAGAATAATATGATATGATCAATATTAAATATACCTTAAATAAAACGCTATTCTTCAAGGTAATAAGACATTAATATTCAAGGTAATAATAAAAATAAATCTTTGTAATTATCAAAACATAAAGCGATTCATAGAGTCTCCCAACATTCTCCCTCTTTCTAATAATTACAAAACCAATTATAATTTCAAAAACATCTCTCCCTTTCTAAAATTATCAAAAATACAAGGCTTCAATACATGCATATATATATATATAAGAATGTATGTTATAATATAATTTCATAAAAATAACTATAAATTGGGTATAAAACTTTTCTTAAACATGAAATTTTCAAAAACATAGGAGCGAGTCAAATCATCCACTATTAAAACATAGAAGTACATGAAATGAGTGGAATTTTTTAAGACTTCTTGAGAAAAATAATGAGAGATCTTTACAAATAATATTTTATGAAAACTGAATGTTTAAATAGTAAGTTAACATCATAAAAGATGTCTGAGAGGATTTAAAAAAGTTATATAACAAACAAATGTGTACATAAATTAACAATAGTAATCTAAAACACAGATTCTAGATTTTACAGATTTCATATAAATACTCAAACTCCCTCTAAACACATGAAAACATAGAACTATTAAAATTTCAACATGTCAAGTTCTAATTTAATTATTTTCAAACTGAGAAAAATCTAAAGGTTTAGTAAAGATATTTTCAAGTTGTTTTTTAGTAGGGGTAAACTATAAAACAACATTCACAAGATCTCTAATAAAATAAAATATAACATTGATGTGTTTTGTTTTAGAATGTTTTAAATGATTCTTAGAAATAGAAATTGTGGATGTATTATCACAATAAATAAACAATTTATCAAGATAAATACAAAGATTATATAAAATTTGAGCACAACTAGCTACAGAGATATACTTAGCTTCTGACATAGATAGAGTAACAAACAAATGCTTCTTAAAAGACCAAGAAATTAAAAAAAAATAAGAAAATGACACATTCCTGATATGATTTTTCTGTCAATTGTACGGGCTTCAAAATCAAAGTCAAAATATGATATTAAAGCAAAAAAATTATACATAGAATAAAATAAATCATAGTTAACAGTTTCTTTAACATATCTAATTATTCTTTTCATAGCTTTAATATGACTCTTTAGGATCAACTTGAAATCTTGTACATAAACAAACACTAAACATGATATCAAGTCTAGATATAGTCAAATAAATCAAGCTACCTATCATACCTCTATAAACTTTAATATTAATAGATTTACCAGATGCATAAACATCTAGTTTATAACTAGTGCTCATATGAGTTTTTATAGATTTACAATAATTGAGACCAAACCTTTCAACCAACTCTTTATCATACTTTGATTAATTAAAAAATATCACGTCTTTCTTTTGAAAAATTTTAAGTACAAAAAAACTTTAATTCTCTCATTAAGCTCATGTCAAACTCAAATGACATCAAAGTAGAAAAATCATTAGAAAACACTTCACTAGAAGAACCAGAAACTATATCAACAAAAAAATTCATAATTAAAATATCATTAGAAATTATTTTAATAGAGTAGGATCAACATTATCCTTTTTCAAACCATTATTCAATAGAAACAAATAAACCATTTCATATCAAGCATTAGGTTCTTATAACATCCCGCCTTTTTATCACATAAACTTTCATTACATTATACAAAATCGAGGATCTTTAAGGTCTAGTGTCTTGGAAACCAGGAACTTAATACATGACAATATAAAACATTCTTCTTAAACACTTGAAAGGATTATTCATTTGTTCATCCTAAGTTCATTAAAGCATCTCATAACCTGGGAGCATACATCAAAGGAAAGGGTGAGCAGAAGGCCCATTAAGGGAAACAAGGGAAACATTTTACATGTGAACTTGATATACATCAATAAATTCATGATAAATAGATTTAAGGAATGAGAAAGAGATCATGGGGCATATCATAATGGAAAGAACATGATTCATAACTTGAAGATGTGGCTACAACATTTAACTTAGACAATCATGAACATATCACCAAGGTCCATCCCTAAGGTTTCATTTTAAATTACCAAGGTTATTCACCAAGGTATCGTTAAAATTGTAATCTCTAGTAGTTACATCATTACCCAATGCATTGGAGCGCTATCAGGGCGCACACTTAATTTGTATTTATTATCATGTGAGCCACATATATTATCATCAAACATTTCATAAATAACCCATATAGAATAAAAGAAATGGGTTTCATTTCATAATCATAACGTTTTAAAAACTTCTTTAAAGACATGATCTTTATGTCATTTTAAACCCACGGAAAAGGAAAGTGGGTTTCATGTATGTAAATCCCAGAATTAAAATAGAAAATTTTGATATATATGTGAATACCTCTGTTGAAGAAATATATTTGAGTATTCACTTAATAAAATAAAATAATTTGAGAAAAATGAGAGAGACATTTTGAGATGAAAATTCTGCAGCATAACGTCTATGTTATAGGGTTTTAGAAAACATTAAAAAGAGAGGGGACATGAGTTACCCACTCATAAATGATCCAAAAAATAGTAGAGGGACAGAATATAAGGGATATAAGAACATGGTAATGAAATTTGAAAGACATACCATTTGAAATGAAAAACTTGAAAGGAAGACAAAAATAAGATTTCTCTTATAAAAATTCGGCAGCCTAACGGTGTCACTTAAAACTTCTAAAAAATGAATTGATGAGATCAAATAGGGTCTCTTGTCATATGAACATAAAAGATAAGTATGATAGATATAGAGATCATACCCCAACATAATAAAAAGGAACATGAAAGACTTAACATGAAAATAGATCTTGAAAACGAGAAGGGTGAAAGAATCCCTTAAAAATTTGGCAGCCTAACGGCGCCACTTAAACATTCTTAAAATGAATTGATGAGAGAAAGAGGAGGTATATCATCATATGAACATGAAAAGGACAGTAGGATGAATATAAAAGAACATCCTCCAACATAATAACATGGAGCATAAAAGAAATGACATAAAAGAGAGTACTTGGAAAGAAAGAGAGAGGTAGGATCCCTTACCTTGAAGAGTAACTTCGAAATCTTGAAGTTTGGGACCTTGGGAGGCTTGAGGGAACCTTGGGAGGACTCCTTGGGAGGTAAGGAGACCATAACTTAGTTGAGGAGGATTTTGGAATGTAAATTTTGAGAGAATGGCTTGGTATTTATAGGGGAAGTGAGGGGACAAGGCATTAATGGCCAAGGGACACCTCATTGGTGGTATTTGCAAAACAAGTGGTATTTCCTCATGGTTTTGGCCACTTGGGATACCTCATACCTTATCTTACTATTCAAAAGTCGATCATCCCTTAAAATATCTCATGACATCATCATGATGCAGTTATGATGTCATTAAACATACTGAAACTCTAAAACTGTATTTTTACTATTCACTGAAAATTCAACTTTTTCAGAAAACTCCCAAAAATTTAACTTAACATAATATCAATGCTCTGAATTCAAAAATAAACTCCATTTTATAAAAATAATTTTCTAAATATTTTTAATTTAATTTTTAAATAAAAACACTATTCACCATAAATTTGTTTTTTTCAAAAAAAACCCCAAAAATTACCTTAACATAATATCGATGTTCTGAATTCAAAAATAAAGTCCATTTTGTAAAAATATTTTTCTAAATATTTTTAATTTAATTTTTAATTAAAAAACACTATTCCCCAAAAAAAACTAATACTTGACTAATAATTTCTGAAATAGTTATTTACCTATTTTATTGAATCACATTACTTAATCAAGGTGGCTATATTATATTAATACTTTCTTTAAGTGAGATTACTAATCCATTTGGTCACATTACTAATCCTAAGCGTAAAATCACTATTCATAAATTACTATTCACCAAAATTTAAGTTGATCTTATTAGACTCCAAATTTCTTACTGAACACATTTGCAGAAGACTGTTTGAAAATCATTACACATCATTAATTATTTAAGGTTTACAAAAATATTTTAAAATATCCTTTTTTTTCAAATTCATCAATAATATACATCCTACATTTATCCGGACATTTGAAAATTTACAAACTTCACCATAAGAAGAAAGCACAATTTTATTTATCTCAAAGGATTACACAAAGCAGTTACGGTCTCCTTATGTAGCCCCTTATAACCCCAGCATAAGACCTAAGTGTAAGGTGTGCTAAGGTGAGAGAATCTGAGGGCGGCTCGGCCAACATCACACGAGTTGTAATCTCTATTAGTTTGAACTTCTCGTGAAGGCGATTCCGTTCTAGCTTCACACGATGAAGTTCGGCTTGGGTTTGGTCCAGAGCAAAGCCTAGTGGTGCTACCTCCTTCCCAAATTATGTTAGATGGGCTTCGATTGGCCCGAGACTACTGGATGAGACCATCTAATCTTCTTTCTATATTAATTAACCAAGATCACTTGTATTTAGAGACAATAATCACAACATTTAGTTTCCAACGGTCATATTGACCAATGGTCATATAATAGTCAAAACCCAACGGTCTCATTTTAATTATACTCATGTTATCAAATGAAACAGTTTTGTTGAGTATAAAAATAAAATAAAACACAAAATTAGGAAACAAGATTTATTCAAAATTTTGGGTCATTATAGTGCTTGTTTGAGATCATACAAAGTTTTAGATAATTTTAAAACATGATTATAAAAAATTTCATTTTCAAAACCAAAGAGTTGAAAAACATAAACTTCTTCAGTTATAAAATCATTAAAGAAAGTACTTTTAATATACATTTGATATAACTTAAAACATTGAAAACAAGAAAACGCTAACGAGATTTTAATAGCCTCTAACCTGGAAACAGGTGAAAATAAATCTTCAAAGTTCATGCCTTCTTCTTGAGAGTATCCTTAGGAAACAAGTCTGGCTTTATTTTTGAAAATTTGTCTAGATTCATCCACCTTGTTTCTAAAGATTCATTTAGTTCCATTCACTTTTTTATCCTCATGCAATTCAACTAAAGTCCAAACATTATTTCTAACAAACCGATTAAACTCATCTTACATAACAAAAATCCATTTAGCATTATTTAAAGCATCGGTAACATTATTAAAAACATGGTCAGCAATAAAAGTAGGGTTAGAAAAGAAATTTAAAGTAGAGCTTCTGGTTATACCAAAACCAAGATTACCAATCACATTGTCAATGGGATGATATTTATGAATTCTCTAAAATCTAGGATCAGATTGAGAAGAATTTTTCTCCCCCTAAACAAATACATTATCTAGAGGTTTTTATTCGCCAAAATTGAAATTCCTGAAATCATATTCAATGTTTTCCAAAATAGATTTTTGAACATCACAAGATTCATCAAACTTCATATGTACATATTCATCAACATTTGTGGTAGGCTTATTATAAACTCTATAAGCATTAATGTTAGAGGAATAACCAAGAAATATATTTTCAACACTTAGCATCAAACTTATTTAAATTATCTTTCATATTCAAGATAAAAATTTGACAACCAAAAACTTTAAAATAACCACCCATTGGTTTTCTACATTTAAACAATTCATAAGGGTTTTTCTTCAAAAAAAAGTCTAACATGAACTCTATTAAAAACATATAAAATATTATTAACATATTCATCCCAAAATTATTTTGATAAACTATATTCATTAAGCATGGTTCAATCCATTTCTTGAATAGTTTTATTTTTATGTTCTATGACATCATTTTGTTGTGGTGTTCTAAGAGCATAAAAATTATAAGCATAACCATTTTCTTCAAAAAAATCAAAATTAAAATTAAAAAATTCACTTCTATTATCACTTCTAATAAAAACAATTAAACAACCTTTCATATTTTGAACTACCTTACAAAAGGCAACAAATCTAGCTAAAGTTTCATACTTGTGAGACATAAAATAAACCCATGTAAATCTACTGAAATCATCAATAATATTTCTTGTTACCTAAACTATCAGTTTTCATTGCACCAAATAAATCAAGATACAATAATTCAAAAGGTCTAGAAGTAGAAACATTATTGATATATTTGAAAGATTCCTTGTGGTGTATACTTTTCAAGCATGAATCACAGACAAAATATTTAATTGCCTTCAACTTGGATAAATCTAGAACATGTCCATGTTTGACTAATTTGTATATCATTCGAAAATAAGCATGTTTAATCCTTATATGCCAGTGAATATCATATGTTTCTATATCATTGAGACACTTTACATTTTGATTAGATAAATCATAGAAATTAATAGAATAAACATTATCTTTTCTATTAGCATAAAATAAAACATTTTCATTTTTAAAAACTAAACATTTATTATCATCAAATTTAACATACATATCATCATCACATAATTATGAAATACTAATTAAGTTATGTTATAAAAATTTAACATATAAAACTTTAGAAATTAAAACAATGTTAGAAATACCTACTTCACCAAATCCTTTAACCTTGTCTTCAGAGATATCTCCAAATGTCCATATATCTTGTGTCATTCTTGAGAAATCCAAGACATTTTTCCTACAAAGATAAATTGCTTCACATTTTTTTGTACCCATTCTATTTTAGGTCCAACTAGGTTAGCAATAGAATTCAAAGGAACCCAAACAGATTTCCAACATTTATTATAAGGTACTCTAAAAGATAAGTCTTGAAATAAAAGTCTTGGTATAACTAAGGTTGGGGGTATCTAAGGGAACATTCATTATCATAATCTCCTTGCATACAACATTTAAAACATGTAACAAAAGAAAATTTTCCAACAAAACTTTTAATAAAAGTAGTCTTATATAACTTAGGAATTTACATATTATAACCAAAACCAATTTTATCTTTATTTGGTTTCATCATAGTTACCATCTTTTCATATTTTTCTTTTATTTGAATAAAAGTTGATAACATCTCTTTTAAGCTTACAAATTCCTTTATAATATTAAAATTTCCTTCTAAACAAACTCATTATAATCATATATATTACCTTTAGAACATGAAACAAATTTTCTTATTTCTTCCTTAAGAGCGGCATTCTCCTTATTGGCTTTTTTTAGTATCCTTGATAAGCCTCTTATTTTCTTCTTTTAATTCTTAATATAATTCATTAACTATTAAAACATCTTTTTTAAGCCTTTAATTTTCTTCATATAACTCATCAAATCTATAACCAACACTATCAGAGTAGTAGCTAGAATCAGAATCATTACTATCCTCATTTGTATTTGTCACCATCAAACATAGGTTTTCTGATTCTTCTTCACTTCTGGATTCATCACTTGAATCAGATTTCTCATTTTTCAGTTTCATATGCCTCGGATTCAGGAGATTTGGTGATAGAATTTATATAAGATTTGAAAGTAATATATTTTGTCTTTGAAGTCACTTCTTCTGCAATATTCTTCAACTCAAGTACGTATTGAAGAAGTGATCTGATGAGTTAATCAAATGTGTAATCTTTGAAATTCTTAATTTTATCGATCGCAACCTTCTTTTCATGCTCGCTTATTGGATAGATCTCTTATGACTCTTTTAATAAGAACAAGGTTCTTCACAACTTCTACAAGGGAGTTCATTCCATTCACAATGCTTGTAAATTTATGGAACATTTAATTGATGTTTTCATCTTCACCCATTTTGAAGTCTTAGTACTTTTTTCGAAGCATTCTGAGTTTGGTTCTAATCAACTTATATGATATAAGGTGGGTAACTTATAAAATCTTCCAAATATCATAAGTTGTCTTACATCCAAACACATGACTAAACACACTTATATTAATAGCATAATATAATATATTTACAACTTTGTAATTTAAAATATATTTTGTAGCATTGTTTCCTGTAAGAGTATCTAGGTCAACTTCTGGTAGTTGGTACGGTTTTTCCATGATGGACCAGTGTTCAATGATTAGTTATTTTAGGTGGACCTCTATTCTAGATTTCCAATAACTATAGTTATTTTCATTAAAGTGAGATGGTTTTTGAGGAATCCATCCATCATTTTCATTCATTCATGTCATCTTATAGATCTTGTCCTTAGAATGTGAGGTCTAGGAAAACATTATCACAATATAAAATATAAACAAAAGACTATAAAAGGATTGGCTAAATTTCAAAAAGAACAATCGTTGATACCAATTGTTTGGTATTGGGAAAAATAATGATAGAGCTAAACTATCCTTAAGCAAGGTCTAACTCTGATACCTAATAATTGGTATCAGAGCCTTAAGGATAGTTTACCTCTATCATTCTTTTTCTCGATACCAAACAAGGACAACGTCTTGAATACCATGAATTGTCATTGATATGTGTTACGACCCCGCCCCTTAAAGATACCCCTTCTGGGCTGGCAATGAGAGAAAGGATATAAAGATTCCCAAAAACCGCCTCCAATAGGTTTTCGTGGGTTGGCAAAAAATACCGAGGGTATAACATACACACATATGAAAGGTATTACCCTCTAAGATATAATAAATGAGAGATAAGAAAGAAACCACCAAACAACTCATGCTCAAAACAAAATAAGAAGCAATCTAGAGGATGCAAATCGAAAAATACTTTTACTAAAAGATAATGTATTTGTCGCTTCTGGGTTTAAAGCTAACAGACATGGAGCAGTCGGAGTGGGAGTTAATGGATTGACATGTTCTGCGAGTTATGCATCTTACGTTGGACAAAAATGTGGTGTTCAACAATAGAGAGGAGAAGGTGACAATTGGGCTTATGAAATCTCTTGATAATATGTACGAGAATACTTCAACGTCAAACAAAGTGCACTTGATATGATGATTGTTCAATCTAAAAATAGTTGAAGGAAAAATTGTTGCAGATCAAGTCAGTATATCCATCACCATCATAAGTCATTTGACATTAGTGAAAAGTGTGTTTTATAATGAGGTATGTGCACTGGTTTTACTGTCTTCATTACCTGATAGTTGGGAAGCGACTGTAATAGTTGTGAGAAGCTCTTTGGGGAATACCAAGCTGGTTTTGAAAGATGTGTGGGACCCGATCCTCAGTGAGGATTTTCAAAGAAGAGAATTGGATAGATTCTCTAGTCCTGCTATAAACGTTGAAGGAAGAGGAAGATATGTAGAGTGAGACAATCGTAGAGGATGATCAAAATTAAGAGGAAAGAGCAGAGACAGGGCAAAGGGGGTTGGTCCTACTTGCTCGATTTGAGGGAAGAAAGGACACGTCAAGAAAGAGTGCAGAGAAAAACAAAAGGCACCTGAAACCAGTGGAGCAAACACAAGGGTTGAAGGAATGGATGATGTGTTGGTGTTGAGTGTGGACAGCCCTATGGAGTCTTGGATTTTATACTAAAGTCATCTTTCCACTCCAATTCGAATAAGTGTTTCTTGAATAATTTTGTTTCTGTAAATTTTGGCAATGTACATCTTTCTGATGAAGAACCCTTACATATTGTGGAGAAATGTGATGCACTGATCAAAACCAATAGTGGAAGTTTGCTGATTCTGGAAAACATAATGTATATCCCTGGACTGAGAAGAAATTTTATTTTTATCAGACAACTTGATGATGCAGGTTTTAGCACCATATTCACTATTGGTGCATGGAAGATCACCAAAGGAGTCATGGTCATAGCTTGAGGAGAAAAGAATGGTACCCTGTAAAACATGATAAAAACATGCATGGACATGCTTTCATCAATAAACTCTATCAAAGATTCACAATTGTGGCACTACAGGTTATGCCACATGAGTGATAAGGGGAAGAAGGTGTTCCCAACAAAAGGATTGATACCAGAGCTGAATTTAGTGGATATTGGTCTATGTGAATGTAACGACCCAAATTTTTTTCAATGGAAAATTCTTTTCTTATATATATATATATCACATACTATAAATCACATTAAATCACATTAAGAACACAATACAAACAAACTTTATAAATAAAGAATGAATGAAATAAGAGGTATTTCTAGAAGTTAAGGAACCAATGCTGATGAAATAGTAACTTGACCTTTGAAACAGTAATATGACCCTTATGAATAGTAAATTGGCCAATAGAATAGTAACCACACCCATGAAAGTGTTTATTTTCATTTTTATAATTAATATAATGATTTAAAAAAAATATTTTCATAAAAAGTATCCATAAATTAATATTTTCTTATCTTATGAATACAGAATAATTTTATGAGACCTTAGTTAATTTTTCAATGTGTTATAAAATCGGTTATAATTTTAAAATCAGTATTTTTCAAGTAAATGGACAAATGGTCCTCTGAGCGGTAGCGCCTCTTCCATATCATGGGCTAGGGTTTTATCCTTCAGGATCATCCCCTCCCCTCCTCCGGTGTGGCGCGGTGCGGGTCGGCGTCGATGCCCTTTGCTTGGCGCCGGTGTGGCTTCGTTGATCAGGCGAGGCTTCTGATTTTGTTTGGATTGGCGTGTCGGATCGGCTTTAACTCAGGCGAGGTACTGGCTTTTAGTGTGTCGGCTCGGAGTAGGCTCATTGAGGCTCCGGCTTCCCCAAGTGAGCACCTCAGCATTGGATCTGGACTCGGCATCGGTGGCGAAGGTTTCATCAGCTTAGAGGAGGCTCAGGCGAGGATCTAGATTTCTCAGGCGAGCGTCTTCATTCTCAGCTCGGTGATAGAAATGAAGGCCTCTATTTGGCTGGTTCCCATTTAGGTGAGGCTCAATGTTGGCCCTGGTGCAGCGCAGAGGGGGGAGGGTCTCTTGTTCTGGCTTTCGGCATCATGTGGCCTATCTACCAGGTTTGTTTTCGGTGTTTTTTAACTTTTGTGTTGAATGCGTAGAAGTGGTGGAGCTATTGGTTGAATGCATTTAATTGGTGCGTTGTTGGTGTATGGCGGCTGATTTTCACTCCCCGCTGGTCATCTTCCTCATTTCCTGTGGTCTACTTGCGGCGGACTCCGATGAGGGTGCGTCTGCGGTTAAGTTTTGAGCGGATCCATGCTCAGAGCGGCGTTTTCGATTCAGAGCAGCCCGGACTCACTCATCGGTGACATCCCCTTGGTGTGGTGTCGGGTCATCCAGTCCTAGGTGACGATGACTCAGCTTCACATTCCTTGGATCGTCTTCCGGTTGCTCCAACGACTACAGTGGGGGGGAGCGCAGCGGGGCTCGTCCAGGTTGCTGCTTGGGTGGTGAAGGGGTTTTTTGGATGATGAGGATGCATTTTTGAGTTCGTGTGATGTTGTTTAGATTTTGTCACTATTATTCTCTTTTTGTGGTGGTGATTTTCTTATGGCTCTGCGGTTCAAGGTTTGAGGGTTATTGCAACTGTTCTCTTATAAGGGGTTGCTCCAGATGGGGTTTAGAGCTTAGGGTTTTTTATTAGACAATAAAAATACATATTTTAATTACATTTTAATAGTATTAAATATCCATTTTTGATCTTATGGTCCTGAGTTAGTGGATTTTAATTTTGAACATTCATTCTCATCATTTGTGCACTTCATGCCTAATATACACCAATTTAGGCCCAATTATTAATCTGATTTTAGGGAATGTTATTATCCATATTTTAATTTGGTATTTTGAGAAATGTATCTAAACTTAAATATGAACATTTTTCATTTAGGGATCAATGTATTATTCATAAATGATGATGGGGATATTTGGTGATGAAAGAAAACAATTCTGGAGAAGGCAGATTGGACACCATCCCACTGATGAGAATATGGGGCCCACAATACAGACTCAATGAAGCCCAAATTCCATAGGATGATATAATAAATATATAGTAACATATAATTATTCAAGAGCCGATTCTAATTCTGTCTCCATTGTGGTTATTCAGGCATCCCAAGTTAGATATAAAATTTTGGGCCAGATTCTGCGGCCCAGAAAAACTGCCCACCAATTTAATCATATCTCGGCAACCAAAAATTAATTTGGGCTGAAAGTTTACATAGAGATAGGAGAAATCTGGAACTTAACTTTTGTCTTATATGGACCACTCTAATTCGACCATCTAGAAGGCCATCTAGGCACGCCTGTTCGGTGGATGCAAGTTGGATGCCACTTCGAGTCAAGGATAAAGAAGTCCACTCTCCCTTACTTTCCACCACCCTAGGCCTACCATAATCAAGTGAGATACTTTTTAATATTAGAGGCTATACCAAAGGCTCCCAAAATTCCTATTTAAGGCAGTGGTGTTGAAGGATTTAATCATCTTTGGTGCTTGGTTTCATTGTAGTGTTATGTTGTCGCTTTGTGTTTGTAATAACATTTTTTTCTCATGAAAGTTGTTCAATTCACCTTAGTTTCTTAATAAAAGTTCTTACTTTACTCTTATTCTATTCTTCTGCATATCACGTTGATACTATTTCCTAAAAGTGTGAATTTATTCACCCCATAATTTGTGAGATTTATCACACAACGGTGGAGTGATCGATTTTTGTTGTTGTTTTTACTTCTTCAATTCCACCCGCATAAGTTTACTTCCCACTTCTGTTGAGGAAATGTCATCAATGGAGGGATAACTATTTTATGGGTTGATCCAAGGGAGTAGCAAGGGGCTTGATTGAAAATTATTTCTCACTCTTTAAATGTTTATTAATTTCTTTTATTTTAGTTTCTTTTATTCAATGATTTTCACTCTTCCTCTTCCATATTGAATTTAATCATCCCACTTTTATGTACTAATAAGATCCTTTACCTTGGATTGCTCATGAAAATGATCCTACAAGTTTATAGGTTATTAGAATGTGTTTGTGAATGTTTTTAACCATTAGATGATGAGGTTAGTTTGAATTCATTGAATGAATCCTTCTTGAGTGAATGAAATTGAAATCTTTAAAAAAGGAATTCATCCAATCCACCTCGTGTGATAACCTAGGATCAACTCATTATCTTAATTTGAATTAACTTAAATCTATTATTGGTACTTTAAATCCATCTAAAATCAACCCAAATTTGGAAACTTCATATCCAAAAATCAATCTCATAGGTTGTGTATCTTAGGTATCTTCTTAGGTCTCAGTGTATTCGACAACCCAAGCTAGATTATAAGAATTGTTCTACCTTCATCTCTTGGGTAAATTTGAGCATGAGTCAGTTTTCTCCTAGTCTTTGATTTCCGAAATTGGATGTTTGAGATGGTATAGCTTTTCCATTGGTACCAAGCCCATGCATTCATGCACGGGACTGCTAGCCAAGCAGCAAGAAGTAGGAGGAAACTGGTCTTATTGTTTTTTATGTTGGGTGGGGGATCCTCTGTGTAGGCTTGAATGAGCTGTTTGGCCTTAAACTTCTATACCATGGTGGTTTGGTTGTTTTTAAGTCATTAATGTCATGTATGGTTTCTCACTTTCTCCTCAAAAGTATTTGAATAATAATTAATTAATTTTTAGTCAAGTAAATGATGATTTTAATTAAAAATTAAATTTCACATATTTAGAAAATTATTTTCAAAAAATGGAGTTCATTTTTGAATTCAACACATTGAAAAATGGTTATGGTGAATTTTTGAGATTTTTCTAAAATAGTTGATTTTTTTTAATAGTGAAATTCCTTAAATTATAATATAATTAAATAAATGAATTTTTGAGTCATGCTCGAGTCATGGATGATGTATGTGACCATTGGTTCGATCTTGCATGCACTAATTACTGTATCTAGTCACAAAAATCCTCACTATTTCTTATCTTGAAAAAATAATAAACTAATGAATAAAATAACAAGAAAACACTTCTCTCCTCCCCTATAAATACCACCTCTCGCCACTTCTTCACATCACACCTTCCAAGGTTTGAGCCTTGTCCAATTTTTTTCATTACTCTTCCCAAGCCCCTTCTCCACTTCCAGGAGCTCTTGGTCTCATCAAAATATCAAAATCTTTACCATAAGAAGATTTTCAAGGAGGAGAAATTCAAGAGGTAAATTCCTATTTCCTTTTCTTTTAATTCATTTTCAAGTTATTTTATTATTCTCTACTCACCTCCTCTCATACTGCAATGTTATTACACTAATAGAATAATCCATCATTAAACCCCTGGCCTCTCCCTTTTATTCTAAAAATGAAAATGTTGTTCGTGATGTGTTGATTTATCACCTTCAAGAACGAAAATTTTTCATTTTACATTAACACCTTCAATCCTAGTCGTAAAACAATTTTTATAGTCAAAACATATTATAATATATGTATTAAATCCTATGTAATGTTCTGGAACCATTGTATACACATGCTGTTAAATAATAAAACAAAACAAGTTCGTTGTGAGTGAAAACTGCCCAAAATAATTCAAATGATTATCACTAACATCTTATGTAATGATTCATCCTCACCCAAAATAACTAAATCACTTATATGATCATTTAACCTTTTAGACATTCATTAATAACTTATAATTTCAATTTTGGATTTCTATTTCCATTTTGCATGAACTTTCATACTTTTATACAAGTGAACTGATCATGAAAACCAAGAAAACAAACACTCTCAAACGATGAAATTGTATATTCTAACTCATCAAAAAGAGTAATAAATGAATTTAATAAAATTATACTAAATTAAACACATGTATAAAAGGTTCTGAATTAATTAATTAATAGATTTAATCTGATTATCTAGGACATTAATATCAAGTGCAGAACCGTTTCGGACATAAGGTAAGGGATACCTTCTGAACCTCCATTTTTCTTTCGGGTTACACTTTATATCACTTTATCCCAATGTAACTCTTCTTTATTTTTATATACTTCTTCTACATTTTTTTTATATGTTCCAAAATCATGTATCCAGATCAGTTCATCCTTCTTTTCCGAGGATATACATGTTTTAAAAATGTTCCTTTCTCAATTCTTCCTGATAAGCAAGCCTGATTCAAGGGAACCTCCTGATTCCTTACCAATTTTCAAGTACACTCCATAATCTAATTTAAGCCACCATTATTTTTATAAAATCACTCATTTTTCTATAAAAACTATCTGGGTTCATTTCTGGTTTTATGAAAACAAATGTTCATTTTTTCTGCTTTAACACTCTTTAATATTTTCCTTAAACTGCACTAAAATGTTTCATTTCTGATGTCTCTTAAACACTCTTTTACATGTTTTCACTACAGTATGACATCACTTATCATGATCTATGCCAATTTTACCTTATTAATGTACATGTATGATTTAAATCTTTTCTTTCATGGACATATTTATGATATTCTCTTTCGTTATATCTTTTGGAATGATTATGATACCAAATTCTTTTTATGGGTAAACCTTATATTTATGTTTGATTCTTTATGTATGAATATTCATGTGGCACACATATTTATAAACATGTTATGATTGGTGCGCCTAGATTGTACTCCAATGCATTGGGTAATATTTATTCTCATGAGACGTCATGTTGGGATAGAGAGTGAACATGATTCCTTTAGGGGATTTTTTCCACCATGTCTTGGCAGCTAGCCTTGACTCATGTTTATGTCATGTTAAATGTTATTGTCACATTCTTATGATATCATGATTATATGTTCTCATGTTATATAGGTTATACTTCATTATGTTTATTCATGTTCCGTGCCTTTTATGTTATCATGTTATATCTTTTAACAAATGTGCTATGTTTTTTCCTATGTTTTTTCCCTTAATAGAATTTTTAGCTCATCCCTTTTGTTCATGTATTCCTCATGTTATCCTATGAAGATATAAGATCTCAAATGGAGTTAAGAGCTCATTATGAAGATTAAATAAAATATTTTTTTATTTCATTATGTTTAATTATGTACCTAATCTCCAAGACACTAGAATTTACAATCATTGTCTTGTAATGTGATGATTAATTATGCTTAAAATCATGTAATAATATGTGTAAAAGGATAGGGTCGTTCTAGTTGGTATCAAATAAAAAGTTTAGTTATTTTTTGGATTAGGACTAAAAAACTCTAGCGAAAGCCTTAAGGATAAGAGTAAGTGTAAGAAAACATCCCTAAATTTTGGTTAGTATAGAGTAAGTGGTTTATCAAACAAATACATATCTATCTAGATACTACAAGTGCATGTGGTTCTAGCACAAATGTACCTAGGAGTAACAAGTCCAACAAGGTGTTCTGAGCCTGACTCAGGGTAATATGATACATCACAACAGGTCTTACTGCGCACCTAGTTTGGCACTCTCGAGGGGTATATTTTCATAAATTCATAAGCTCATTACGAAACATTATTAAGAGAACAAAAAATTTCCCATAAGAATATATGTTAGGAAATAAATCATGGATAACCTAGATTGAAACCTAGGGAATCACAATTTAGAATTACTTTTCTTTTACAAGTTTATCCTTTTATGTTTAAATTTTCCTTTTATTATGCTTATTAGCCAAGTATTCAAATGCCTAATTGCACTTTATTTTTTCTTAGTTAATGGCTGGAAATAGAAGAACTTGTACCAATAATCAATATGATAGTCAATGTGACGATTTCCCTAATGAAATGTTAGATATGATGGGAATGAGTACTCAAAACATCATAATAGTACTTGCTCAACTGGATCAAGTTATGAATAATAACTTGAATCATGTGGAACTCCCTCCTTCTCCTGAGAGAGAGAGAAAGAAATTTGCGGCTGAATCCTTTATGTGTTAAATGACTCCCATGTTTAGTGGATATTATGATCTCCACCTCACATAACAATGGATTAACTCTATTAATAAGATATTTTATGTCCTCCAGTGCTCAAAAGAATAGAAAGTTGTGCTGACAGTTTATCGTTTTGATGGGGAAGCTGATTAGTGGTGGACGCTGATCAAAAACACAAAGTTAAAAAAGGAAATTGATTCCATGGAATGGGAAGATTTCAAGAAAATATTTTTTGATAAATATTTTCCCCAAACTCTCCCTCTCAGGATGGAAAAGGAATTCATTGGACTAAAGAAGAAAGAAGACGATTCTATCAGAGCGTATAAATCAAACTTCACAAGCCTTTCAAGATACATCTTCGACTTTTTCATGAACACTAAAAGCAAGGTGGATCGCTTCTTTAGCGGACTAAAGTCGAGTCTACAAAAATCGTTGGCGATTTGAGACTTAGACAGCTATGAAGAGATTGTTCTTTATGCCCTTAAGGTTGAAATGGAGATCGAGGACTCTCAGTGGTCTCATGGGTCTGTGAAAAAAAATCAGAAAATGGAGCTTAATATAGGTGATAAATCTCATGATGGAAAGAAGACTCTACATCCCACGTGTCAGAAGTTTGGGAAGAAGCATCCTAGAAACTGTTTAAATGGATCCAAGAGATGCTTCAAATGTGGAAGTAAGAAGAATCTTGGAAACTACTTAAAGGGAACCAATAGATGCTTCAAATGTAGAGGAGGGACATATGGATAATAAATGCCGAAAGGATATGAAGAATCTCACTAATTCGGAGGAAGAAAGGAAGGTTTATATCAACACTCAGCATGTAGTGCAGTATTTCAACTGCAAGGAAAATGGGCATTATAAAAGCCAATACCCTAAGCCAAGGGTTGTTGTAGACAATCAGCAACAACCTCTAAGGCAACAAGGAAGGGCATATGTTATCACTACTACTGAGGTGGAGCCCAACAATGATGTGGTGATAGGTACGCTAGTTATTCATTCCAAAATAGCGAATGTACTATATAATTTTGGTTCTACACATTCTTTCATATCCTGCAAGTTTAGTAGAACTATTCAAACACCACCTCAAAATATAGAGGTTGAATTATTTGTGAGAACATCAAAAGCAGAAATTATTGCATCCAAAGTATATAACTCCTCCTCAATTAATGTTTGTAGACTGAACCTTGCATCCAAAGTATATAACTCCTAAATTAATGTTTGTGGACTGAACCTCCTAGAAAATCTTTGCATACTCTCTTTGGTAGAGTTTGATGCTATTTTGGGCATGGATTGGTTATCTTTATATAAAGCTAATATCAACTCTCGGGAAAGGGAGATCACTTTTCACATCCTGAAGAATCATCCAATTCTGTACAAGTGTAAGGAGGATGATGAATCTCATTCAGAATCATTGTCTCAAGTTTGGATATTGTTGCCTTATGAGCAAGCATGTCTAGCTCAAATGATTTAGACAAAAGAGAGAATCATGCTTGAAGACATACCCATTGTGAGGGACTACACTGATGTGTTCCCCGAAGAGTTGTTTGGTCTTCCTCCTGATCGAGAGGTTGAGTTCTCAATTGAACTTATTCCTGAATCTCATCTATATTAAAGACACCTTATAGAATGTCCATCGTTAAGCTGGAAGAACTGAAGAAGTAGTTACAATAGAATATGGAAAAATGTTGTATACGCCCGAGTGCTTCACCATGGGGTGGGTCAGTTCTCTTCATCAAGAAAAATGATGGATCAATGCACCTCTGCATTGATTATCGTGAGCTCAAAAGAATCGCGATAAAGAATAAGTATCCCCTGCCATAGATAGATGACTTGTTCGAGCAGCTACATAAGGTCAGTTATTTCTCCAAGGTGGACCTTCAGTCGGGATATCACCAATTAAAGATGAGGAAGGAAGATATTCCCATGACTACCTTTTGAACAAGGTATAGACACTATGAGTTCATAGTGATTCCCTTCGGACTCACTAATACTCCATCAATATTCATGAACTTAATGAATAGAGTCTTTAGAGATTACCTCGACAAATTTGTTCTAGTCTTTATTGATGACATTCAAATATATTCCAAGAGCAAGGATGGATGCGAGGAGCATTTGAATACTGTTCTAAAAACTTTGCGAAGGGAGAAATTATATGAAAAATACAGTAAATGTGAGTTATGAAAGAAGGAAGTATCATTCATGAGTCATGTCATCACCAAAAAAGGGATATCTGTGGACCCTTCCAATACAAAGGCAATCGAAGAGTATCCTAGGCCAACATTTGTAATGAAGATTCACAACTTCCTTGGTCTAGTCACGTACTACCGACGATTTGTGAGGAACTTCTCATGGTTATCAAACTCAATAACCAAGCTGACTCAAAAGGGAGTGAAGTTTTTCTGGACCGGTGAATGTGAAGACTGCTTCAAAGAGTTGTAGAATAGGTTTATCATTGTACCAGTACTCATGCTACCGATAAGTGGGGAACTTTTTGTGGTGTGAAGCAATGCTTCAAGGAAGGGATTAGGTAATCTACTGATGAAAAATGATAAAGTGGTAGTCTAAGCCTTAAGGCAGTTGAAAAATCATGAGCAAAACTATCCTACACATGATCTAGAGTTGGCAGTTGTGATCTTTACGTTGAAAAAATGATGGCATTATCTCTGGGGATATATACTGATCATAAGAGCCTCAAATATATATTCACACAAAATAAACTTAATATGCACCAACAAAGATAGTTATAGCTCATCAAATATCATGATTGCTCAATCCACTATCATCCTGGTAAGTCAAATAAGGTGACAGATACTTTTTTTAAAAAAAAGGCGACGGATACTCTAAGTAGATTAGATTTTGTATCTTTATCAATGATGAGAATTGAAAAGGATCCAATCTTATTAGACTTTCAAATGATGAACATGAGAATCATTAAGGAAAGAACATCATCAATCTTTTCTCAAATTATTGTTCAACCATCCCTTATGGAGAAAATAAAGGATGCTCAAAGAAGTGATGTGGAAATTCAGAAAATGGTGGAAGCTATCAGAAATAGGAAATCCTCATAGTTCCAAATGGATGAGGAAGGAGGAGTTCTGAGATTTGGGTCATGACTATGTGTATCATTCAATTCAGAGATAAAGAAAGAGCTTAACCTTCTCTATTCACCCAGAGAGCACAAAGATGTATAGAGATCTCTGAGAGAACTATTGGTGAGACAATATGAAGAAGAAAATAGTTGAATATACATCAAGGTGTCTGGTGTGTCAACAAGTGAATGTTGAAAGGCAAAAGTTTAAAGGGATGTTGAAACCATTACTTATACCAACATGGAAATGGAAAAACATCACTATGAACTTTTTCACTGGACTTCCAAAGACATCCAAAGAAAACAATGTTATATGGGTCGTTGTAGATCGTCTTATAAAGACAGATCACTTTATCACAATACGAGAGGACTTCTCACTGGATCAATTGGCACGGATATACATCCAAAAAGTGATAAGGCTGCATGGAGTACCACTATCGATTGTATCCGATCGAGATCCGAGATTCACCTCTAAGTTCTGGAAAAGTCTCCAACGTGCTCTGAACATTGAGTTGAACTTCAGTATGGCCTATCATCCTCAAACTGATGGTCAATCTGAGTGGACTATTCAGACACTGAAAGACATGTTGAGAGCATTTCTATGGACTTCAAAGGAGGATGAGACTAACATCTGCCACTGGTCGGATTCTCCTATAACAACAGTTTCCACTCAAGCATCAAAATGACTCCATATGAAGCCCTTTATGGGAAAAGATGTAGAAAACTGACATGTTGGGATGAAATCAGTGAACGTAAGTTGTTAGGACCTGAAATGGTTGAAAAAATGATGGAGAATGTAAAAACCATTCAGCAGCATATCTGGGCATCCCAAAGTCGACAGAAGAGTTATGCAAACAATCGTCGATGAGACCTGAATTTTAAGGTTGGAGAGACGGTATTCCTCCGCATATCTTCATGGAAGAGGATCATGAGATTTAGAAAGAAAGGAAAGCTGAGACTCAGGTATATCAGCCCCTTCAAGATCCTTGATTGTGTTGAAGCTATGGCATATCGAATAGCACTCTCACCTACCATGTCTCTAGTACACGATGTATTCCACGCATCCCTCTTGAGGAAGTAAATAATAGATCCCTCACATGTACTTAATTCAGAGGTGGTACAGTTCGAGAATGATCTCTCTTACGATCATCCAGTGAAGATCTTGGACCCTAGAGATAAAATTCTACGCAACAAGAACACTCACCTGGTCAATGTACTATGGTGGAACCATAAGTACGAAGAGACAAAATGGGAACCTGAGAAAACGATGAAGGAGAAGTACCCCCCACATGTTTTCACCTTAATATGTAAAACAAGATTTAGAGATTAGAATTTCATAAGGGGAGAAGAATGTAAAGACCCAAACATTTTTCAACGGAAAATTCCCTTCTTGTGTGTGTGTGTGTCACATGCTATAAATCACAAAAAATCACATTAAGAACACAATACAAACTTTATAAATGAAAAATGAATGAAATAAGAGGTATTTCTAGAAGTTAAGGAACTTATAATGATGAAATAGTAACTTAACCTCTGCAATAGTAATATGGCCCTCATTAATAGTAAATCAGCCAATAGAATAGTAATTTAACCCATGAAAATATAAATAAAATTTAGGCATCTTATAAATGAAAATATGATATAATTATATCATAATATAAGTAAATAAATGTTTTATAAATTTTTAATTAAGTGTTGATATTTTTATAAAATAAAAATATTTATTTTCAATTTTATAATTAATATGATGATTTAAAAAAATATTTTCTTATCTTATGATTACAAGATAATTTTATGAGATCTTAGTTAATTTTTTAATGTGTTGTAAAATCAGTTATAATTTTAAAATCAGTATTTTCCATGTAAATGATGATTTTAACTAAAAATGAAAATTTTCATATTTAGAAAATTATTTTCATAAAATAAAGTTCATTTTTGAATTCTACACATCAAAAAATGGTTAGTATTAATTTTTGAAATTTTTCTAAAATAGTTAAAATTTTTATGAATAGTGAAATACGGTAATTTACAGTATTAAGTAAATAAATAAATTTTTAAGTCATGCTTGAGTCATGGATGATGTAAATGACCATTGTTTTGAACTCACACTGATTACTGTATTTAGTCACAAGAATCATCACTATTACTTGTCTTGAGAAAAATAATAAAATAATGAATAAAATAATGAAAAAACACTTCTCTTCTCCCCTATAAATAGAACCTCTTCACTTCACACCTTCCAAGCTTTGAGCTTTATCCAAATTCTATCAAATAATCTTCATAGGAATTTTCCCCACTTCTAGGATCTCTTGGTCGCATCAAAAGTCCAAAACATTTTCCCTAAGGAGGTTTTCAAGAAGTAGAAATTCAAGAAGTAAATTCCTTTTTCCTTTTCTTTTAATTTCTTTTCAAGTTCTTCTTTTATTCTCTTCTCACCTCCCCTCATCCAAATGGTATGATAACTCCAGTACCTCACATATACTGGGATATTATTATGCTAATGTAATAATATATCATTAAACCTCTCTTCTTTCCCTTTCATTCTAAAAATGAAAATGTTGTTCATGGGGTGTTAATTTATCACCTTCAAGGACAAAAAAAAAATCATTTCCATCAACACCCTAAAAGCATGTCATAAAAGAACTTTTAGGGTTAAACCATATTATAATATATGTATTAAAGCCTACATAATATTTCTAAACCATTATATATACATGATATTAAATAATAAAACAAAACAAGTTTGTTGAGCGAAAACTGCCCAAAATAATCCAAACGATTATCACTAACATCATATCTAATGATTCGTCCTCACCCAAAATAACCAAATCACTTATATGATCATTTGAACTTTTTTATGTTCATTAATAACTTAACTTCAATTGTATATTTCTATTTCCATTTTACATGAACTTTCATACTCTTATACAAGTGAACCGATCATGAAAACCAAGGAAACAAACACTCCCGAACGATGAAATTGTATATTCTAACTCATCAAAAAGGGTAATAAATGAACTTAATAAAATTATACTAAATTAAATACATGTATACAAGGTTCTTAATTAATTAATTAATGGATTTAATCTGATTATCTAGGATATTAAGATCAAGTGCATAACTGTTTCAGACATAGGGCAAGAGATTCCTTTTGAACCTCCATTTTTCTTTCAAGTTACGCTTTCTCCCATTTTAACCCAGTGTAACTCTTCTTTCTTTTTATATATTTCTACTACATTTAGTTTATATGTTTCAGTCTCATGTATCAAGATCAGTTTATCCTTCTTTTTCGAGGATATACATGTTTTAAAAAGGTTCCCTTCTCAATTATTTCCGATAAGCAAGCCTGATTCAAGGGAACTTCCCGATTTCTTACCAATTTTCAAGTGCACTCCATAGTCTGTTTTAAGTCATCATTATTTTTATAAAATCAATCATTTTATCATAAAAACTATCCTAGTTCATTTCTGATCTTATGAAAACAAATGTGCCTTTTTCTGTTTCAAACGCTCTTTAATATTTTCCTAACTGCACTAAAATGTTTCATTTCTGAGGACTCTTAAACACTCTTTTGCGTGTTTACACTCCAGTTTGACATCACTTATTGTGATCTATGCATATTTTTCATTATGAATGTCCATGTATGATTCAAATCTGTTCTTTCATGGACACCATTATGATATTCCCTTCCACTGTGTCTTTTAACATAACTATGATACTGAATTCCTTTCATTAGTAACTCTTATGTTTAGGTTTGATTCTTTATGTATGAATATTTATGTGGAACACATATTCATGAACATGTTATGATGGGTGCGCCCAGATAGCACTCTAATGCATTAGATAATGTTTAGTCTCGTGAGACGTCATGTTAGGACAGATTGAATCTGGTTCCTTTATGGGACTTTGTCCACCACATCTTGGCAGTTAGCCTTGACTCATGCTTATGTCATGTTATATGTGGTTGTTGCATTACTATGATATCATGATTATATGTTCTCATGTGATACATGTTATACTACATTATGTTAATTCATGTTTCGTGTTTTTTATGTTATCATGTTATATCTTCTAACACTTGTGTTATGTTTATTCCTATGATTTTTCCCTTACTGAACTTTTTAACTCATTGCTTTTGTCCATGCATTCCTCAGGTTATTCTATGAAAATATAAGGGTTCAAAAGGAGTTAGGAGCTCATTTTGAAGATTAAATAAAAGATGTTTTTATTTCATGATGTTTAATTATGTACCTAATCTCCAAGACACTAGACTTTACGATCCTTGGCTTGTAATTTGATGATTAATTATGTATAAAATCATGTAATGATATGTGTAAAAGACTAGGGTCATTGTAGTTGGTATCAGAGCAAAGGTTTAGTTATTTTTGGGATTAAGACTAGAAATCTCTAGCGAAAGGCTTAAGGATAAGACTAAGTATGAGAAAACATCCCTAAATTTTGATTAGTATAGAGTAAGTGGTTTATCAAGAAAATATATCTTTATCTCGATACTACAAATGGACAAAGTTTTGGCACAGATGTACCTTGGAGTAACAACTCTGACAAGATGTTCTGAGCCTGACTTGGGGTAACCTAGTACACGACAACGGGTCTTACTGTGCACCTAGTTTGACACTCCCGGGGGATATGCTTTGGTAAATTCATAATCTCATTACGAATCATTATTAAGAGAACAAAAAATTACTCATAAGAATATATGTTAGGAAACACATCATGAATAACCTAGATTGAAACCTAGGAAATCACAAGTTAGGATATATTTTTCTTTTACAAGTTTATACTTTTATGTTTAAAGTTTCCTTTTATTAGGCTTATTAGCTAAGTATTCAAGTACCTAATTGCACTTTCTTTTTCTTAGTTAATGGCTGGAAATAGAAGAACTCATGAAAACAATCAATGTGATAGGCAATGTGATGATTGCCCTAATAAAATGTCAGATATGATGGGAACGGGTGCTCAAAACTTCATGACGGTACTTACTCAATTGGCTCAAGTTATGAATAATAACTTGTATCGCTTGGAATAATCTCCTCCTGAGAGACCAAGTTGTGGTTGAATCCTTTATGCGACAAAGTTCTCTCATGTTTAGTGGATCTCTTGATCCCATCCTCGTAGAACAATGGATTAACTCCATTGAGAAGATATTCTCTATCCTCCAATGCTCAGAAGAAGAGAAAGTTGTGCAAGCAGTTAATCGTTTTGATGGAAAAGTTGATCAGTGGTGTACACTGATCAAGAACACAAAGTCCAAAGAGAAAATTGAATCTATGGAAAGGGAAGATTTCAAGAAAATATTTTTTGATAAGTATTTTCCTCGAACCCTCCTCAAGATGAAAAGACAATTCCTCAGACTGAAGCAAAAGGAAGATGAATCTATCGGGATGTATGAAGCAGACTTCACAAGGCTTGCAAGATATGCCTCCGGTTTTATCATGAACAATGAAAGTAAGGTGTATCGTTTCTTTAGTGGACTAAAATCGAGTCTACGAAAAGCGTTGGTGATTCAAGACTTTGACAGCTATGAAGAGATTGGTTGTTGTACCCTAAGGTTGAAATGGAGATCAAGCGCTCTTAATGGTCTCATGGGTCTAGGGACAAAAAGTGAAAAATATAGTTTAATGTGGTGATTAATCCCATGATAGAAAGAAAACCCTACATCCTGTGTGTAAAAAGTGTGGGAATAAGCATCATGGAAATTGCTTAAAGGGAACCAAGAGATGCTTCAAATGTGGAAGAGGGGCATATGGCTAATAAATGCTAAAGGGATATGAGGAATATCACTAATGAATAGCTTATGATTAAAGAATGATTAGATAATAAATAACCTAGGATTAACTTAGGATCAAGTAATTATCAATTAATGATTAAATAATGATGAATAGTAACAAATAAATAACTATAAAGTACTAAACTATTAATAAAGTAATTATTAATGAATGAGTACGGCATAATTGAGTTAGGGTCATCTAATTTTTAACAAATGATTAGCTAATAATAAACTAATGAATAAAAAATGATTAACTAATGATTAACTAAAAAATAACATGTTTAACTATTAATTGACTATAAAATAACTACTTAATATCTATTAATTAAGTAATAACTAAAGAGTTATTAATGAATGATAATTTAGGATTAACTAATGCTTAATGAATGATTAAGTAATTATTAACTAAGACTTAAGTAATGATTAACAAATGATTGAAGAATGATTAAAGAGTAATTAATGTCAGATTAATTAAGTAATGATTAACAAGTGATTAAAGAATGATTAAAGAGTAATTAATGCCAGATTAATTAATGATGAAGTAATAATTAACCAACAATTAAGCAATGATTAATTGTTAACTATAAGTTCGTTACTTAAATAACAATTACATAGTAATTAACTTTAAAATAACGACTTAATAACTATTATTTAAGCAATGATTAACTATTAATTAATGTTAAACTACTTCAGAACTATTAATCAATAAATAATCAATGAATTATTAACTAATGATTAACGATTCATTAATGAATAATTAACTTCGTAATAAATAATGATTAACTTTGGAATAAGTAATGATTAACTTTGGATTAAGTAATGATAAACTTTGGATTAAGTAATGCTTAACTTTGGATTAAGTAATGCTTAACTTTGGATTAAGTAACACTTAACTCAAATTAATTAATAATTATTATTTAACTTTAAACTAACCGCTTTAGAACTATTAATTAATTAATGCCTGACTAAAGATTAACCTATTATTAAATAATGATTAGTTGTTGATTAACTTCATATTAACATAGAATCAAAGATGGCTAATTGCATGACAAAGAGGCTTAATTGCACACCTAATTTGTTACATCCACAATTTAAATGATTCATACATTACTGCACGCCTAGTTTGATACTCTTGATGAATATGTTTTATATGATTCACATTCTCTTTATAAACCACTGAACATACATTTGGGAAGAATAAAAAATGTACTACAAAACAATAATGTCAACTTTTAAGATATAAAAAGACATTCTAAAATTTTGGTAAAGTAATAATTATGTGGTTATCTAAGTAATGAAATCTATATCTGGATACTACAAGTAGATGTGGCTTTGGCACAGAGGTGCCTATGGATAACAACCCCGAAAAGGGCGATTAAGCTAGACTCGATCATCACCCGGTGCACGACAACAGGTATTGTTACACATCTAGTTTGACACTCCTGAGAGATAAGCTTTATATGATTCACATTCTCTTTATAAACTACTGAACATGCCTTTAGTAAGATTAAAAATTATACTACGAAACAATAGTGTCATCTTTTAGGATATAAGAAGATGTTCTAAAATTTCAATAAAGTAAAGATTGTGTGATTATCTAAGTAATGAAATCTATGTCTTGATACTACAACTGGGTATGGTTCTGGCACAGATATACATAGAGCTAACCACCCCCAAAAAGGGCGATTGAGCTAGACTTGATCGTCACCTGATGCATGACAACAAGCCATGTTGCACACCTGATTTGACACTTCTGAGGAATATGTTTTAGATGATTCACTTTCTTTATAAACTATTGAACATGCCATTATGAAGATTACAAATTATACTACGAAACATTAGTGTCATCATTTACAATATTAAAATACGTTTTAAAATTTTGATAAAGTAAAGATTGTGTGATCAATGCTACATGATTATTCCACATTATTAATATTATTTACACTAATGTGAATCTTGATCAAAAAACATTTTTCACGTAGACAAACATTTTTGTCTGTGTCTACTGTTACGAGGAGGTTATTTAAACTGATCAAGAAGATTCTTATAGTGCACAACCAGCAACAATAGTTAGGACATCTAATTGTGTAAACCCAAGAGAAATTTAGGAAAGAATTCATGATAGTTTAAATCTGAGACCTGATCAATAGATCCAATCTACTAATTATAGAAATTTTCAATTCTCAACTACATTATGTCATCTAAATTGTCCATTGGATGTCAATGACTGGGCCCAAGCAACAACTTTATTTCCCAAACAGTCAGATGGTGTCATGATGGAGTTATGTTGAGGTTTCTAGTGTATAACAACAATGTACAAAGACATAGACATACAAGAGTGGTTGAAGAATGTCCATCCTAATAAAATGAGGTTATCCCTTAATATATACAAAAAAAATCATTTTGATGGTGAGGAAGTCTTTAAAATTATGGAATCAGAGACAGTCATGCTGATGAGGATGAAGTTACAAAAGTTTGAGAAGAAGTTTCTAGAAATACAGTAGTTGTACTGCAGCCTCAACACATAATAAATCATTCACCGCTCTTCACATCTTGGTCAAAAGCAATGACACGTTTGTCTGAATTTGATTGGAAAGTTATCACACTTGAAACTGGGTTTCATGGAGTTGTTGAGGAGAGATTTAGTGATATGGACAAAACTTTATACGTTGAAGAGATTTTCCAAGTAAAGATGCAATGAAAAACATACTGAAACAATTTCATATTGAGAGAGAGGTTGTAGATATTTAGTTCAGAAATCAAACTGTATAAAATACATCATAAGGTGTGATAAGTATGGGGATGATTCTAGATTCCACTTGAGGGCAATTCTTGACATTCCATTTGGAGGTTGGGGGATTTGTAAGATTGATGCAGCTCATACATGCATTCAGTCAAACCTAACATAAGAGCATACATCATTGGATGCTAAATTTATGTCATCTATTATCGTTGAGATGATCATGACCTACCAAGATGTGTCGGTAACCCCCTGTGCAGGAGAGGATATGACAAAATTTTGATTATAATATTTCATGTACAAAGGCATTGATTGTGAAACAGAAGGGTCAATTGTCAAGGTATATGGTGATTGAGATTACTCATATCGAGTGTTGTGGCAATTACTAGACATACTGAGACACAGCGACCAAGTTGTCTCACATCTCGATACAAACAAACATGTGTCTCAAGATAATCGACTCGATCCATCCCATGTCAAATTTAATCGGTTGTTAAGGGAATTCTTTCCATGTATTTCAGCATTTTTTTTCTATAAACAATTCTTACAAATTGACAGGAAGTTCCTATATGGAAAATACACAGGAATATTATTGATTGTGACAACCCAAGATGGTAATCGTTCACCTCTGCCGCTTGAATTTGTCATAGTGAAAAAAAACGTTGAGTTGTATCAGCAACCATTTCACCCACATTCAGATGATGATCATATATCAAAAAAAACGCCCCAAATGCATGTGAAATAGTTGATGATACATGCTAAAAAGCAACTCCACAATTCGTAATTTTCCTTCTCTGTGGTGGAAAATGCAAGCAGCAGAGGTGAACGGTTGTCATCTTGGATTACTGCAATGAACAATGCAATGAACAATACACCCGTGTATTTTCCATATAAAAACGTCTCGTCAATTTTTAGGAACTGTTTGCGGAAATGAAATGCAAAAATAAATATAAGGAATGCCCAAAAAAATCAACAAAATTTGACATTAGATGGATCAAGTCGGTTATCTTGAGACATATGTCCATTTGTAACGAGATAGAAGACAACACCCGATACGAGTCATCTCGATCACCACACACCTTGACAATTGTCTGCTGTTTTGTCATCCATATAACCAAAACTTTGTGATATCCTATCTTGCAGAAGGGATAGATGCACATCTTGACAGGTCCCGATCATCTCAACGATAATAGATGACACAAATTCAACATGCAGTGATGTATGATCTTGTGTCAGGTTTGGTTGAACGCAAGTATGAGGTGCCTCAATCTTAGAAATTCTACAACCTTAAAATGTAATTTATGTAATTGCCCTCAACCAGAATCTACAATGATCCACATATTTATCACATCTTATGACGTATTTTATATGACTTGATTCATGAACTAAATATCTACAATGTCTCTCAATATGAAAACTTTTCAGAATGTTTTTCATTGCATCATTACTTGAAAAATCTTTTCCAATGTATAAAGTTTTGTCCAGATCACTAAATCTACCATCTATAATTCCAAAAAGCGCGATTGTGGGTGTGATAACATTCAAGTCGAATTCAGGAAAACGTGTCATTACTTCCAACCATGATACAAATAGTTGTGGATGATTTATTGTACGTCGAGATTGGTTTACAACTACTGTGTTTCAAGAAACTTTCTCCCCAACTTCTACAGCTTCCTTTTCGTTAACATTGTTGACTCCGCTTGTTCCATCATTAGAAACTTTCTCATCATCAAAATGATTTTGCTCTATATCTAGAAGATCAACAAGTTGTCTTCTTATGCATCATAGGGAATAATTATGTCATGACACCATGTAACCATTGAGAAAATAAAATTGTTACTTGGACCCAATCCTCATCAACGCCCAATGGACAAGCTAGATGTCATAGAATAACTGGGAATTGCAAATGTTTACAGCTAATAGACTGGAACTCTTGATCAAGTCTCAAATTTAAACGACCGTGAATTCTTTTCCAAAGTTCTCTTAGGGTTACACAATCAGATGTTCTGACCATTGTTGTTGGTTGTGTGCAAAAATAAATTCATTGTTTGGTTTGAATAGCCTCCATGTAACAGTAGACACAGGGAAACATGATTGTCTACGTGAAAAAATGTTTTTGGATCAAAAATTTGATAGTGTAGACAATATTGATAATGATGAATAATCATGTAGTGTTGACCACAAAATCTTGACTTTAAATTTTAGATTGTCTTATAATATCCTAAAAAATGATATTCATGTTTCGTAGTACAGTTTTTAATCTTCTTAAAGGTATGTTCAATAATTTATAAAGAGAATGCGAATCATCTAAAGTATATCCTTCAGAAGTGTCAAATCAGGTGTGCAACAAAGTCTGTTATCATGTACCAGGTGAATACCGAGTCCAACTCGATCACCTTTTTTCGGGATCATTACCCCTATATAGTTTTGTGTCAAAGTCACATCAACTTGTAGTATCCAGAAAGAGATTTCATTGTTTAGATAACTACGCAATATTTACCTTACTGAAATTTTAGAACGTCTTATTATATCCTAAAAGATGACATCATTATTTCGTAATACAATTTTTAATCTTCCTAAATGTATGTTCAGTAATTTATCTTTCAAAAGTGTCAAATCAAGTGTACATCAAGACTCGTTGTCATGCACCTGATGACAATCAAATCCAGTTCAATCGTTTTTTTCAAAATTGTTACATCTGGGTACCTCTATGTCATAACCACATCCACTTTTAGTATCCAGACAAAGATTTCATTATTTAGATAACCACATAATCTTTACTTTATCAAAATTTTAAAACATTATCTTATATCCTAAGAAATAACATTATTGTTTCGTAATAAACTTTTTAATCTTACTAAAGGTATATTCAGAATGTAAATCATTTAAAACATATTCAACAATAATATCAAACTAGATGTATAACAAGGTATAAATTAACTAAATCACGAGTAACAGATTTGGTGTGCAATTAAACATTTGTCACGCAATTAACCATCCTTGATAACCACCTTTGAACGTATGTTAATTCTATGTTAATCCAAAGTTTATCAATAGCTAATCATTATTTAATAATAAGTTGATCATTAGTTAATCAATAGTAAGTCAATAGTTAAGCATTTATTAATTAATAGTTATTAAGTAGTTAATTTAAAGTTAAATATTAATTAATGATTAATTAATCCTAATTTAAGTGTTACTTAAATCTGAGTTAAGCAATACTTATTCCTAAGTTAATCATTATTTATTGTTAGGTTAATTATTCTTTATCATTTATTAATGAATAGTTAATCGCTAATTAATGATACATTAAGCATTCATTAATTAATAATTCTTACGTAGTTAATTTAAAGTTACTTAATAGTTAATCAATAACTAGTTACTATTTAATAATTATTTTATCAAATAATTATTTCTAAGATAATCATTCTTTAATCATTGAATAATCATTCCTTAATCAATGATTACAAATTAGTTGATCATTAGTTAATCATCGATTAATCATTACTTAATCATTCATTCTGCATTAGTTAATTCTAAGTTATCTACACCTTAACCGTTCGTTAAACACTCATTATTCATTGCTTAAATAATAATTATTAATTACTTTAAAGTTAGTTATTAGTTAATTACTATGTAATCATTATTTAATTAGTTAGATTATAGTTGATTGACAATTAATCATTAATTAATTATTGGTTAATTTCATCATTAATTAATATTATGTTAATGACTTATTAATCATTGATTAATTGTTCTTTAATCACTCGTTAATCAATAATTTATCATTCATTAATCATTCACTAACTATTAATTAATCATTACATTCCTTAAACATTAGTTAATCCTCAATTAATTATACCTTATTCATTTATTAATAAATCATTAATCATTAATTAATAAATATTAAGTAATTATTTGAAAGTTAATTATTAATTGATTAATAGTTAATCATTATGTGATTATTATTTCATATCCTTTAATCATTAGTTAATCATTTGTTATTTATTAATTAATTATTAACTAATCATTAGTTAATCCTAGCTTAATCATGTCTTACTCATTGGTTAAATCTCTCATCTACTAATATACTAATCCTGGCTTTCCAGCTGCCACATGTCAATTTCACATTCATCCACATCAATTTTTCAATAGGTGTCCCTTCTCCACTGCTCCACGTCACCTAAACCACTAGGGTTTCGGTGCAGCTTCTCATCTCGAAAAAATCTGCGCCAACTTCCTCACCTATGTTTCCCGATGTGTCTTTCTCCATCTACAATCGGTTGTCGTCTTCATTAATCTACTCCACTCCTTGGGTTCATGCTCACGATTCATGTCATCTCCTCCAACAGTTCCTACACCGCCCATTTTTACTTCAAAGTTGACCAGGTAATCCTCCTCTTTCTACCCTCGCTCTATGTAGATCCAATCTCTACCCCTCCCCTTCCCCCTCTTGAGTTCCATTTCCTTCTCATATGATTTGCAGTTGCTATCTTGTCCCTTTAAAACGCCTTCGACTTGCGAGTTATGTAGCTTGTATCTACGAAACCCCTGCATTTACAGTGGACTCACCTCGACGCACAGAAAAAGCGTCCTCATGAATCTACTCTCTCCTCCTTGGATTCATTCTTGCGATCCCTGTCATCTCCTCCAACGATTCTCACGCCTCCGATTTTCACTTCAATGTCAACCAGGTAATCCTCCTCTTTCTACCACCAGTCACTATCGATCCAACCCCTACCCCTCCCCCCTCTCGAGTTTCATTGCCTTCTCATATGGTATGCGATTACTATCTTGTACCTTCAAAACACCTTTGGCTTGCGAGTTCTGTAGCTTGTATCATCGGGGAAACCCTATATTTACAATGAACTCACCTCAATCCACCGTAAAACCACCTCAGTCTCACAATTTCAGTTCCCTCTAGTTACGGTAACCCCGGAACAAATCATTTTTCTCTATGATTTTGTTCCACTTTAACAACTCAATACCTTTGGCTCTGAATACTTGTAATTTTTTTAAATGCATATGTTTGACCCTTACAAATTTACAAAACTAAATGTAAACTTCAAGGGTCTCAAAGCCTTCCAGTGTTCCTTTTATTGTTTTCTTACATGCAATTGAATACAGATTTAAGAACTAGAAAGTTGACACGGAAGTGGTATATTTCCATCACAAAAATATGAAATCTTAGTCAACAAAAAAAACTAGGTACCAAATGCATTGTTTTCTGTAACTGCAAGTAGATTTTTATTGCAATCCCTCATGTCTTACATGTCCTACAAAAACTATAAATTCATAAGTCACAAATTAACTAAGATAACTTGTATGAGCATATAATTAATATAAACAAGCATGGTAAACTACTGCAGTCTTCTATATTTACTCTAGTTAAACCCCTAAAGCATGACATTCATGATGGAGAACTGAATTTAAGAGCTTAAAAAGTATTGGGGTAACGATTTTTATACAGCTTTGATTTCTTTTTTCCATTAGGTGTTTTTTGGCTATGTAACTATGTGTTTATGGAAATGTATTAACTCATGTATGATTAGAGCTTTGAATGTGTTTGGTGTCATAACTGAATGACGTTATTTCTAACTGGGATGCAGATACAGGCTTCCAAGGATCCTTGCTTTCCTGAAGGTATGTTTCATTGATTTGAATCTCTGGGGACCCATATGACTGAAAATTGTCTTCTGATTTCTATTTTCATAGGTTATGTTTAAGTGAACCTTGTATTTTCACAATTCCTTTTTTATTTATTTGTGTTAAATCATCCATTCAAAATTTGGCTAGCTCCACACTTATGCACACATTGATCAAGTAATCTGTGTATTTACAGTACCCCTTTTTTTCCCTCATATAAAAATACTTCACTCTATCTATTTCACCCAAGCAATCATTAATTTGTAGTTCATGTAGTATTTTTATAGAATACATGTGTGTTTGCATGCACATAAACACATGTTTCTTATCAATTGTTTATTCTACACAAAATTACTCAAATTTTTTTATTTTAAAGCAAAGCAAGCCTCCTTTTAAGGGAAGAAGGGGGGAACTCGAACAGACATCATTGACAAAAAACATTCACAACCCGAAGTCAAATGAGATAAACCGAACTACATGGAGGAACCTCTCCCTAGCAAATGATCATGAAAAGCTCTTCACAAGTGTCAAAGCACAGCCTCGATCCGATGGATTGCGTCATACCCTCTCAAACATTCAAATTCATAAAACACATCAACAATGAAGAGAAAACTCTGAAACCTCCTTTGGAACCTGCTCCACATGGTCAAGTCCAAGTGCAGCACCAAACCAACAAGTGTCACAAAACCTTCCACCATGAGAAGACAAAAACATTAAACCCAGAACACATCCTGAGCCAACCCCGCTACCTACTCAAGACACTCCCACCACCCTAGCCGCAAGACCATAAGACAATTCAAATAACGCAAGATCAAACAATTGTCACCTAGAACTGGATTACCCAACCCCGCACTAAAGGGGCACCACCAATAAAAAAATTTAGGTCTTCCTGAAACAGAAACGCCGCTCTGGGCAAAGGATCTACTCTGATCAAAACCTCAATGATCCATTACCAGGTTTCAGCACAAACCTCACAGTGACAAGGAGTGCAGAGAAGTGCCAATGATGTTGAACCAGAACATCCAAAAAACCAAAACCAGCCAAAAAACAAGATCACAAAATCACCGTATAAACTGTATGACAAAACTCATAAGATTTGAGATGGAAAACCACCCCCTCCATAGCACACCAAACCGCACCCCTAGAAAATATTCTTTATAGAAAGGATGTTTTTCCTAGAAAACAAGGAAGTTTTATCATAATCTTATATGAATCTTTATAATATGCTTTTAAACAGTTATGTAAAAACTTTTTGGTGCACTGAAGCATGTTAATTAAAGTACAGAGTTGAAAATAATGTGACAGTTCATTTGAACTTGCCTATGCCCTCAACCATGACATTCGTGATGGACAACTAAGTTTCAGCGCTTAAAAATTATTGGAGGTAACACTATATAGCTTTTTTTCCTTCGGTGTTTTTTTGGCTATGTAACCATGTGTTCCTGAATTTTTACAATTCCTTTATTTATTTGTAGTTGATGTATTTAGTATTTTTATAGGATACATGTGTGTTTTCATGCACATAAACACATATTGCATATCAATTGTTTATTCTGCACAAAATTAATCATCATTTATTTTGATTTTTTTCTTTATTACAGGAAAAATATTGGCTTAAGAAAAAAAAACTCACCCAAATTACTTCGCACAAAGGTAACATGTTGACAAGTTCATTTCTTTTTTTTACCATACATGTATGTTGAGAGGTTTATTCACATTATTCATTCATGTGGATTTCATATTGAACTTCCTAATAAATATGTTCATACTTTCTCTGGATTTAAAACTTTGGTATGCCATAATGCCTATTTACTATTTCTTTGCGGTTCACAATTAAGCATCCCATTCATTCTGCATGGTTGTAGGCCAATAAGCCTTAGATTTAAGAACTCTTCAATACATGTTTCTTCCTTAGGTTTTATCTTATTAAAATATAAGTTCCAATTGTTTATTGCATAAAAAATCTCACTTAGTCCTATTGAAGCCAAAATTGGTCGAACCTTCTTACCCTAAAGGAGACGGCAAATGCAAGCGGTAAGCCTCCAGATTGTATGTGCGTGAAAACATTGACAAATTCAAAGTACTTGTTGAAAAATGCAATCCATATGGAGAATGATATTTTCCTTTATAATTTCATGCTTCTATAATTTTCCACTTACACATTTAATTACATTTTTTTAATTGTATATTTCCAGTTCCCTATGTTTTACTTTTCAATTATTTTACTCAAGATACTTTGAAAGTTATCAAAGTAATATATGTACGTGAGTTTTGTTTTTTAACACCTCTCAGATTAATTATTCTTTGCATCCCCCAAATTTAATAATAACAATACTCAGTTGATACTACTATTTATCAAAAATATTAATAACAATACAATGATGTGTATAGACTACTTCACACATACACTTAAAACCAACAACCCATATCTTGACATTCAATAAGAAAGGTAGACATTCGGATCAAGTAAAAATCACACTGGTCTCTAATTCTAAAGAGCATGATGAAATTGGTATTTCTTTTGAATCAACTTCCAATGCAACTTCTGTTTGCATTTTAATTTTGACATTTTTTCAGATGTAAACTTGAAATTTCTTATGTAACTAGGTTAATGAGGTCATGTAGAGGTGATGTGAAATAAACTGAAAAATATATATGGTGGGAATAATCACACAATAATGCAAATCCAAAGTCGCATCCCAATCACTTCATTTTTATTATTTTATTCAAAACAATATATATTTTGTATCTGCAAAATGCAGATGTTCGAAGTTTTTCATGCTGAAGACATCTTGGAAAAAAAGTTTTTTATTAGATGTGCAACTTCACGTTGTTAAAATCATTTTCACATCTCATTTTTATTAGTAAAACACTGTCTTATCTTTAATTTATGTCACTTATTATAAACCATTACTTTCTAATTAAAATTTAATCAACATTTTTTCTTATAACCATTTATAAATACTAATTTCTTATTAAGATAAAAACCAGTAATCAAACACAGATGAGTACTAGTTAATCAACATTATTTTTTCTTAGAACCATTTATAAATACTAATTTCTTATTAAGATAAAAACCAGTAATCAAACACAGATGAGTACTAGTTAATCATTAATTAATAGTTGAGCATTTTAAGATTAGTTAATCATTAGTTAATTACTATTTAATTATTAGTAAATTATTGTTTCACTAATATTTATTCATTTTGTTGATATTAATTTTTAATTATGTCATTAATATTTAAAAATTAAAAAGTTAGAATAAATATTATTATTATTATTATAATAAATCGTAATTGTAAATTTTACTCAAAAATCATGAATAAATAATAATATTTTATTTAATAATATTAAGTATTATTTCTAAATTATATATAATTAAATAAAAGTAATGGAAAGGGGAATAAGAGAGAAATTGAGTGATGAGAAGGGGGCATTTGTAATGTCATTAATCTCGGTAGATGACCGGCAAAGAAGTCATGGGACGGCCTTTCAATTAAATCTAAAGGAGTTGACAACTTTATGTAATACTAATAAAAAAATCAACATAGGAGATTTAAATAAATATTCTTTTCAAAAATCGAATTTCAAAACTCTGATCTTAGAGGAAATGATCGACTCCAGTTTGTTCCGATAGTTGGTTTCAGTTATCAATATTCAATTCGAAAAATTGAAGAAATAAATAACAGTAAATTTAAAGTGAAAACGTGAAAATGGTCTAAAAAATAGAATATTATTCATCATTGTAATTATAAAAAATATCAACATTCAAAAAATGGAACTCAGGATCTCATAAAAAAATCTTTATCTAAACCGTGAAGGAGAGCGCAGATCCGAATAGGCTTGCTTGAAACGTTAAAAAAACGAATACGATTTCGACAAACACAAAGTAGCAAATCGATTGAAGATCAAATCCGAACGAAATTAATGAGAAATAAAAGGAATAAGATGAAAGGAAGATAGTGAAAATGTACCGACAGAAGGGGCGAACAGAAAAGGTATGGGAAAAACCTGATCTAGATGAATCTAACCCCTTCATCGGAGATCCGTATCTGCCTCCAGAACTGATCCGTCAAGGAATTGATCCACGCCCTTGCGGTTGAAAAAGAGAGGCATAGAACACTAAGAACACGCATAAACACATTCTAAAACAAACAGAAACTCGGAAGCACGGAAGAGGGAAACGGAGAGGGCGGGGGGGTGGGGGGGGTGGGGGGGGTGGGGGGGTGAGCCTGACTGTGTCCCTAGCCGCTCTCCAAGAGGCAAGGCAAATCGTATGTATAAGAAGAGTGGAGACGGGCCGGGCGGCGGGGAAGCCCAGTAACCCTAAAACGTTTATTTTAGGGTTTGTTTGGACTATTTTTTTAATATGGAATTGTTTTATTTATCTTATTTTCTTTTATTATGAATATATTTACAGACAAAAAAGGTCGTCCGCTCGTCGATGGATAAGATATATAAAAAAAATTATATTTCGGGAATAATTATTTTTTCTAATTCTTTGGTTTTTATCATGTAATAACTATTATTTTTTAATGTCTTATATCATGCAATGTACCTATTTTATTTTTTATCTTTTATATTTATGTTAATAGTTTATATCATTTAATGTAAAATATTGATTCTTTTGAATTTTAAAGATATTTATAAAATGATGTTTTATTTTATATTTATTTTTAAAAATATTTCATTAAATTTTTTATTCATTTCTTTATCACATCCCGAGGAATATTTTACAATAAATCAAAACATGTTTATTTGCAAAAAAAATGCACTTAATACTGATAAAAAATAAAATGTGTTGCCTGAAATGACTTGAACATTAATAAGTGAATATACATCATTTTAATGTTTCATAAATAATAGTTATTGGTCATGTTTATAAAGGTGATTGTCACTGTAACACCTGGGATCGACTAAAGCTTTGTCGGCTCAGGTAACTCTGTTTTAACATTGAGACAATTCTTCTAGAGACTTCATGTGTTGTGCAAGGTTGTGGGGAAGGTTGGTCTTCTGGTGAAGGGACAAGTGAAGGACCAAGTCTGAAACTTGAAAATGAAGAAGAAGGCCGATTTGGAGCAAGATCGGCTAGAAATCAACTTTACACGCTCTGTAAGTCATTCATGACGTGTAACATTAAGAATTACACAATGTGAAAACAAGCCATGAAAAAGATCAGTCCCGCACATTACTCGTTGTGAGTCCACTATTCGCGACATGTAATCTTTTGGAAATCAAGGCGGTGATCTCGTACGTTACACGTCGTGAATATCACTTACACGATGTGAAACTTTCAAACATACCCAAAAAATGATAGTTTTGATGAGAATTTATGCCAACACCCCTCTTTTATGACCCGAGACGACCCATGAAGATTTAATGCGCCATTTATGTCACGATCCAACCCAACGGGGCTCGGGCCATGACTATCCCAAGCCGCCTTCAATAGGCCAGAGGATGACGTATAGCACTGAGTAGACATATCACACAAATGAGAGACCTTAGCCTATGATACCTGTACGCACGCACTCACAAACATCTCCATGTAACAATGCATAAATAATATAAACTGAAAAAAATGCATGTATACACCTATCCCACAACCAGAGTACAACAGGGGTACTAAAAGCATAAAAGGGGAAAATACAAGCCCACCAAAAACTGTAAAAGTGTTCAACCTGCTCAGGAGGGGATCACTGTCAAATGCAACCGTTGAAAAACTCATCAGCCAAGCATCAACAAACACCTTGGTTGGTCCAGCTCACTAAGCTCTGCTTGCTCCGAGTCCTCTTGGGACTCCGTCGAAAGGTCTGTCGTCTGTACAAGACACGACATATGTGAGAAAAGCCTGTGCAGATGTGAGTATAACAATACCCAGTAGGCGCCCTAAAAACCCAAAATAAAAGGTAGCAATTGAAAGACAACAGTCTACTCAACCCAATCAGAGGGAACCCAAACAAGAGAGAAACTTCATCCCATCCACTAATCGACTATACACGACTAGTCAGCTCAATCCACATGGTATGTCAACCTAGATATGTGAAAACACTACAAGGACTCATAACATCACCCAGATATACCCATCTCAGACTCTAAGTCTCATGAGGTCCCGACCTCATAATCAACCACATGATTCTACTCTAGACTCAAAGGTAACACTCGCTCTGAAGAACACACCCCGCGAGCTCTGCCATCCAAAATGAAACATTTGAGAGGTAAACTACATCAGGAACAACTCTCGAGGTCCATTTCTAGTTCCCAACACTAGAGGTTCAAATACTGCTGCCTTACGCCATGGGCAAACTCTTAGGAACCCAAGTGGAGAAGCTCGCCCCTTGCGACTGCACACAAATGAGGGAGCGTTGCTCTAGTCTATGTACCACGTGCATCCTCTCTAAAGGGTGAGTAGGGAGGGACCCGCGGCTCACCGCTACCCCATAGCCAAGGGAGTACGAGCTCCTAAGAAACCCACGAAACCTCTGAAGTACCCATAGGGAGAGGCTCATTCCTCACCCACCACATCAAGGGAGCACCAAATCCTAACCAGGTATCGCGTATAACGAGTGGAAGATCCCGCTCCTCGTAACTGCACTCCACAGCTGAGGGAGCTCCATCTCCCGTGGAGGACCCACTCCTCGCCAGAACTCGATGACGAGGGAGTACCAATCTGTTGATAGAGGACCCACACCCTATATGTAAGGGAGTCCCGACTTGACCAATATGCTCACAATGGGAGACCTGCACCCTGAAATGACAGGGGAGTACCGACCCTGTAAAGGACCTACGCCCCGGTATAATAGGGAAGTACCGACTCTACCTGCCTGATCACTATGGGGGACCCACGCCCTGACTCAACAGGGGAGTACTGACCCCGAGCTAGAGAATGTGCACCCTGGCACGATAGGGGAGTACTGACTATGGCTGAACAACGCATATGGAGGACCTACACCCTAATATAATATGGGAATACCGACTCTAGGAATAAAGGACCTGCACCCTATGTGTAGGGGAGTTCTAAATCTATGGATAGAGGACCCACACCCTAGCACCTCAGGGGAGTACCGACTCTTTCTGAACAACGCGTACGGAGGACCCACACCCCAATACAATAGGGGAATACTGACTCTAGGAATAGAGGACCTGCACCCTATGTGTAGGGGAGTTTCAACTTTATAGATAGAGGACCCACACCTTGAAACCTAAGGGGAGTACCCACTCTATCTGCACAATGATTATGGAGGGACCACACCTTGATACGAGAGGGGAGCTTCGTCTCTAACTCCACAAATGATATGGGGGACCCACACCCTAGTCTAATAGGAGAGTACCGACCCCAGGAGAACTACTCCAAAGGTAGAGGACCCACACCCTGTGTATAGGGGAGTTCCATTTATATCAGTCTGAGAGGTAAGGGAAACCCGTACCCTGGTACAACAGGGGAGTATCAGTCTCATCATCTCTCTGATAACCCCAACTGATCTCTTGCGTTGGTCAAGCGTCGCTAGAAGGAGTGTAATACTCATCACGCCTCACATCACAACACGACCACAGGTAGGGGACCCACACCCCCAGTGCAATAGGGGCTCACCACTCTACAGGCCTAAAGAGTTTAGGGGGGGACCCACATCCTAAGATGATAGGGATGGGTATCGACCTCGACATTTCTCTAGTGATCCACCCTAATCACTATCCACAATCAAGCACCGCTAGCATAACGTCATGCTTGAATCACACCATACTGTATCTCAAAATCCATCATAAAGGCTAACATCATGTTCTATGCAAAAATTTGCTCAGGGTAGGCTACTCACATGCCTAGATCTATGTCATGAACCAACCCGAGTCAACCACAAACTAGTCACCTGAGTCGGCCCAAGACAAGGCCCGAGAAGCATTCCCAATCCTCCTGAGCTGACAACTAGTGTCGGGGCATCAATAAAGAAACAAATGGAACAATTTCACCCAATAAAATAAAATGAAAAGCAAAAAATAAACAGAGTAACCCAAAATAAAGACAATTACCAAAACTGAACATCATTTATACAAAAACTGAAAATACAACAAACTAAACAACAAAACCCAATCTGAACCCGACGACCACAATGTCTCCATATGACCCTGAGGGCCACTCTCTAATACCAAAACCAACCATCACCCATGATGATCTAAACCAAGATGAAACCCACACCAAAAGCTAAAAACAAGAAGGAACTATAGGCGTGAGTATTAAAACTCATTAGGCATCACCACTAGAATTTGGGACTATAGCCACAGACCTATAGCCACAGGCAATAAGGACCATGGCTTTAGGTATCCTATAACCACAAACATTATATTTCCCATGGAAGTAGCTTACCCCACTACCCCCATTCCCCCCACCCTCGCGAATTACCTCCTCCCCACTACCCTCATGACCTCCCTCCATTCACGCTACCCTCGCGACCTCCCTCCATCCTTCAATGTATCCACCCACGATCCTCCTCCCCCTTTAATGCGGCCATCCCACCTCCCCACTGATGGTTCTTCAATGCTTCTCCGACACAACCTCCCCACATCCTCCTTCGATGCTTCCCCTTACGACCTCTCCTCTATGTGACCCTCCTCCCCCGGCGCTTCCACCCAATGCGACCACCCCCACCGTGAGCTCTCCTCTCCATAAACCTACTCCCCTAATGCTGCCACCCAATGTGGTCACCCCACCCCTCCCCACTGATGCTACTCCTAGGAAATTTCCACACCTCCTCCTATGACACACCTCCGACACAACCACCCCACTTCTCAGTGATCCTCCTCGTCGCGGATATCGGACAGTCACACCTCATGAATACGATCAACCACCAAATTTATTTAGGGTTTTACGAAATTGGTTCTTACTTTTCAGCTTCCCTTACTATCTTTTCTAAAAGGGAATCCCTAATTGTGGCCTTTTCGAACCCTCCACACAAAGGAACCCTATAAGAACCTGGTTTTTCCCTCAGCTATGAATCCTTTAAATTTCAGTCTAAATCTTTACGTTGGACCTAATATGGATGCTTGTGGGTTAAAAAAGGATCTTAGGTGTGTCTAGGGCTTGTTCGGAGCCCAGAACACGTCTTTTTGGGAAACCAGGACATGTTGCATGGTCAACGTACGGTTGGCGCATGGTTTGGATAACCGCACAGATGGAAATTTATGAACAAAATCAAATCACATGGTTTGTGCATGGTTGTGTGACCTAACCATGCAAGTGATCCTTCTTCCTAGGTATAACTGTGCACAAACCATTTTTCTAGGTAAATTTTCTTTTTTTCCCTTAATGATCTAATTAGATCCCTCATTATTCTCTAATCCAAGAACCGGTGAGATTAACCCTTTTCCTCTCATTTTGGAGATTTTTGAAGACCTAAGGTAGGAATCAATATATATCCTTAATCTGGGATCCGTTCAAGATTCCATTCATTACGTTGAATGCACAACAGTAAGTACTCGAGTCTGTTTAAGCCTTTCCACTTCTCTCTTGCTCTCGACCTAGTTATCGAGGTATGAGTGTTTTCTATTTTTCTTAGATCTACTCCAATCTGAGCCAAATCAAGGTCTAATAACAGAGGAGGATAATATTACAACCCTAATATGGGTGGTCTATAACTCATCACTCAAGTTCATTGATTTTGGAATTGTCATGTGGCCCCCACCGATTTCATCGGGTGCCGTTTGTTGAATTTATATGCCATGATTATATTCATTAGGACCGTATGGTTATGATATTTCCAAATATGTGATTAGTTATTAGCAGTTACAACCAAAATTATATCCCTTCCATGTTGAAGGTTATGCTATAATTGGGTTTTTAGTATTTGACATGTTTGAGGCACCATTCAGGCGTGACATTGCTTGACACTTTTAAGGGTAAGTTTTTCTATATTAAATGAATTGATTTATATTATGAATTTCATAATAGAAATTACCATTTATTATTACCACTTGACTCACCTAAGGTAAGTGCTTCAATTGACAATTAAATGTGAAATTGAAATTGGAAAGTATACTAAGTATATGACTTGATCAGATTAAATGTGAATGATTAATAGGTTGCATGTCCGTAACACCCCTTACCACATTAATGGAAGGTAGAAAAATGAACCTTAATTATTGAATATAACTTAAAGGGAATTAATAAAGGTTGCATTCTACTTGACCTTATCACACTATTGAAAGGAAAGGTTTGGACCAAATGGACTTATTGATTAATTATGACTTGATTAAAAGGTCACATGCTACTTGACCTTATCACACTAATTAAAGGCAAGGATTGAAACAAATGAAACATTACATGTCTTCATAATAAAATAGGAATGACCTGACTCAAGATCTCCTTGGATTCTGATCGGAGAATGCCATGAGCACTTAGGAACCCCATTCCGATTCAAGGATTCAGCTTACTTAGGTTGAGACCCACCTAGATCCTAATCCTTTTCTATTATTTGGATGCTAGATATGACACCATATGATCCCTTACATATTATCATAGGATGACTTGGATACACTCCTTGGATCCAATATTGACAAGTAGGTGCCATGGTTAAAGCCCATTGGGCCCAGTCATTACTTAGCCCCATTTTACCTTGGATGAACTCCTTGGACTCAATAGGCACCTCATTTTGGAATGCATTGGACTATGATCCTTGGATTAAAATCTTACCCCATTACAGGCTATAATTATTACTGATTTGGCGACCCTTAAGGTCTATGTCACCTTGGTTGTTACCTTGGGACTTCACTATTAAATATCATTACAGGTTGCCTTGTCATAACTTGGAACCTTCACTATTGTTAACATGTGACTTATTTATAAACTGGTAATAATAAAATAATGAATTTTTTACATGTTCAGACACTATATGAGGGATTAAATAGGTACTTAGATATTTAGTTACATTGTACTGCTTTAATTCATATATGAATTCTTGCACATTGTTACATTTCCTTTACACGAGTTGGATGTTATAAACACCATTGGTGGTGTCCCACTAAGATTTATCTCACACCCTCTCCAGGTGCTGTTTGGTACCTAAATTAGATTACATGGTTGCAGGTGTTGACAAAGGGAAGAATATGACTTCAAACACTTGATTGCTTTCTATTAGTATGGAGCTTAACTTCAAATGACTGAGTCGGAGCCTAAGATTCTTGGGATAGTCTTTGATTTACTTTTTAATTATGTGGAACATGTTATGACTGCTATCCTATATCCATATTTTCCAGTTTTATAGTGACATGAAATATCATCAGTTGTTGAATTCTATTCCATTTGTTTCAGTTATTGTTACTGTTGTCTCTATTTTCCATTATGCCTTCTATTTACTTATATTGCTTCCGCTATTTACCTATGTTTATATTAACCCTTTGTGCTACACTTTGGTAATGAGGGCATAGTCTCACCACAAACACACCCTAGGCCCTCACTGTTAGTCGGTATCCTCTAGCGTTCGGGGAGATACACTTAAATCCATGTGTCCCACCGGGCTTGGGGAACCCGTTAAGTGGAATTCAGGTTCGATACGTTACAAAGTGGTATCATAAGGAAGGTTCTTTTCTTGATTTACTATTTAGGGGGTGTTAAAATCACCCCCCTTTAGAGCAAAACGTCCTCGTTGTGGGCCCTACACATCAACCCAAGTAGTGCATCACACTTACAGATGGGTACCACCTCTGATACCAAATGTAACAACTGGGTCCTGGTGACAGCACAACCACCTCGCCTTAACATGACTGTCAGGTGCTAGCCCACCAGGTACCACCAGTTGCCCCACAGACACGTGGTCCCCACCCAGGGGTCCACCACATGCCCGAACGGGTCATCTGACTAATTATTATCCCCACAGGACAACACATGTCCTTTCCCGTGTGTTTTGTCCTCACTCACACACACCCTGGGAAACTTCCCAGAAGATCACCCATCCTGATCACTACTCCAGGCCAAGCACACTTACCTGTGGAGTTATAATTAGACAGGCTCTCGAAAAGAAAGGTGCACCTTGTTGACATGAGTCATATCATTTATCCATTTAACCCTTTATCATTTGGGGGTGTTACACATGCTATGTGGTGTTGTTGATTATTAATATGTTTGAGTATTTTCTTTCATCCTTGGATCGATGATATGAGGGCAAAGAGCATTGTTACATGCATCATTATTTACACCTAGAATTCGCATGTCATGAATATTTCCATGCCATATAGGTGAATTTAGTTGCTTTGCATTGCTTGATATGCCTGTGGTTGTGATGTGATGATGTGATAGTTAGCTTATGCTTGCATTACTCTTGGATATGATTGAGTGATTTCTTGTCTCAATTCATGAGGTGTATGGGCGTTCATGGGTTGGGATGAGTAATTTACTGAGTCGAACCATTATGATATAAATAAATGGGTTTCGTTTCTAGTGATAAGTGTATGTGCATTGATTCACCCGGAATGGATATCCATTATAAAATGAAACATGAATTCTAAAATGAATTGGTTTCACATCCTTATCCCACCTTGTCATGTTTATGAAAGGTAAAGGAGTGAACCTGGTAATTAAATGTAAAATAAAATGAAACTTACACTTGAGCACTTGCCGATACCTAGCCTTCTAAGTGGATAGTTGGGGTAATATGCCTTAGGTAGTGAGTTCTCCTACATTTAGCTTCTGTTAGTGATGTTATATTTCCTCTAAAGCTTGTTATGAGGCATGCGCTTGTCATTTGTAGACCGATTATACCATGACGTCCTCGTATCGTATGCCATGAAGGTGGAGACGACCATGATCCAGACATGGTGGGCCATGATCCGCCACTCTTACCTCTATGAGTGCCACTCGAGGCACCGAATACTGTATCTTTGCATCTATTGTGGAAAGTCTCAGACTGGAAATACAATATTACTATGGTGTAATGACATTAGATATGCTGTTAGGGGTACAAATAGAGGGTATAAGCTAGTGAAGGGACTGTCCCCTTGAGGTAGGCAGTTACCCTTTATTATGTAATCTCTTTGTTTTAGAGATAATGTGCTTCAATGTCATACTCAATATGGATTGGTTGGTTCAGTATCATGCTTTTGTAGACTGCTATCACCACAGGGTATCTTTTACATCACCAGAGGGAAGTAGTTATCTACATAAGGGTGAGTGGGATGTCCAGACTGGTATAGATGGACTAGAGCATCATGGGTTTGGTGGAATGACCACCCAAATTGAAAATATCTTCATAAAGGATTGGGGTTTACAACAAGATTATTTCCCTCCAATAATGGATCATTTCAGGGATGTATTTACTGACGATTTTTCTAGCTTACCTTCTGAGAGAGAGGTAGAGTTTACTATCGAGCTTGTTTCAGGAGAAGCTTCAGTTTCCATTCCTCCCTATAGTATGACACCAATAGAGATTCAAGAGATCAAGTATTAGTTAGAGGATTTAGAGGCCAAAAGATTTATACAGCCAAATATATCCTCTTGTGGTTCGCCCGTGCTTTTTTCCAAGAAGGCGAATGAACCTTACATCTATGCATGGATTGTAGAAGGTTGAACCAGCTTACGATCAAGAACCAATATCCACCGCATCATATAGATGATCTCTTTGACCAACTCCGAGGAGCTAGGGTCTTCTCCAAGATCGACCTGAGACCAGGATATCATCAGCTGCAAGTTAGGCCATCAGACATACCTCACAAAACTTTATGCAGTAGGTATGGTCTATATGAGTACCTTGTTATGTCATTTGGTCTTACGAATTCACCCGCCATTTTCATGGCTCCGATGAATAGGGTTTTACACCCCTATTTGGATTCTTTTTTCACATTCTTTGTGGATGCCATCTTAGTGTATTCTCACACTCATAACGACTATAAAAAACATCTTGAGATTATTTTGAGTACACTGAGAGAGCATCATATTTATGCCAAGCTTGCTATGTTCCACTTCTGGATCGACAAATTTCACTTCTTGGGTCATATTATCTCGGAACCAGAAGTATCTGTTTGTAATGTCCTAGTTCCGAAAGCCGCCCAGAGGTGCCCCGTACCCGGTTGATCACATGGACTCAAGCGCATTTCCCCGAACACCAAAGGCTTCCGACTAGCAGTGAGAGACTTGAGTGTGATAGTGGGGAAACTATGCCCTCATTGGTAGAGTAACATAGTGGAAGTAAAATAGATAACAATAGTGGAAGTAGTAAAAAATGCAATAAGTAAACAACAGAAGTAATAAACAACTGTAGCACACATTTATATGTATATATATGATGCATGATACATATGTCTAGGAAAGAATAAAAAAAATCACAATGATGGAATACAATACTAAACCAAAGTACAATAGAAAAAAGATAAAATGCTCCACAACATCGCAAGCCTCAGCTTGGTCCCAGGCTCCCCAGCTCCGCAACAATCAAGTACCTAAAGTAGAAGGGTACTTTACCTTATCTATACCTACAACAATATAATCTATTTGGGCCCAAAAGCATGACCCAAATAGGGTGTGAGACTAAATACCAGTAGGCAAACATCCAAAGATCTGTGCCTAATAGTTAGTGAATATATATGGCAGGATATAATCAAAATGAAGCAGTTTACAAGGAAGTACTCAAAAGTAAACAATCCTATAGTTTCAAAAGCATTAAATTATCAGATATAAAGTAATCATCTAATCATAAGCAGGTAACCCTATGGGAATTACTCACATCCTAACCCCTTTGGTCCAACCAAAACAAACACAAGCAACCCTCTGGGAAGTACACACAGTCTAACCTCTCTGGTTCATCTTTTTCACAAACTCTCTGAGGAAGCACTCACCATCAATTCCCCCTATAGTCTTGTATCGATAACAAAAAGGTGTTCTAGGGAAGCACTCAATGTTCAATTCCCCTTGTAGCCCACATCGAGTAACTACAGACACTCTGAGGAATCACTTACGTCCATTACCCCTATGGTCTCACATCGTAATTGTAAACAAACACTCTAGAGAAGCCCTCAATGTCCATTCTCTCTATGGTCTACTACACCAGGTTCTCACGGCCATGTGTAAGTCAATCGAGCACAATGATATATAATGGCCAAAGTATAACTCAATAACTACTTGGGTAAATAGTCTACAACATAACAACATGTCAGATAAATAACATTACTCCATCCTTTCAGCACTAGGAATGGAAAGCAAGTAGCCTAATAGGCTAAGAAAGATCAAACGGTCATAAACAATACAAGCATGGGAAAGACATCCATAGCATAACAATTAACCCTATTCACATTCAATTGACCTCTACTCAAGCATATAAAACATAGTAGGCAAATAACAAGGTTAAAACCGTAAACACGCAATACCCCGATCAAGGGTATTGGGCACTTTTGCACATATAAATCCAAGAATATCTACAAAAAGGAAAAAACCACCTACCTCAACGTTTTATGATCGATATAATTTGGAATCGTCCCTTGGATCGACCTAGAACGTGGAAGATCTACAAAAACATCTAAAAAATTCAACCAAGGATAACACACGAGAGAAGAGAAATTAGGAAATGGGGTTCAAGAAGAAGAGAGAACTCACTAATACGATTCCAATGCAATTAACAGAGTTTGATTTAGAGAATGGATGCTCGATTGGGGGTTTGGGGAAGGATCTATGTCGCACGGATTCTCTCAGTCGAAGAAGGAAAAGAAGAAGACACTTCTGCCAATTAGATGCGACCCCGATCCATTTAATGAAAAAAAGTACACAACATGTACTTTAGAAGTACACGGTGTGTACTTGCCCTTACTAGCCCCTACACAATGTGGTCTCTAGGTCACCACACATGGTTGTGTGCTTAGCCGTTACACAGCCAGCACACATCTACATGATACAGAAGAGTACACAGTGTGTACTTCAAAAATTTCCAGAAACTCCTCTTTTTCTAAAAAACAAGATAAAAACATACCTGAAAAGAAGATCCGGGTTCTTACACTGTTGACCCTGAAAAAGTTAGTGTTGAGGTTTTCTAGGGGCATCCCAAGAACATGTTTGATATACAAAGTTTCTTAGGGATGGGTGGATATTTCATGTGTTTTATACAGGTCTTTTACTGCCTTTCTTCACCACTTAATGGTCTTACAAAGAAGGGTGTCATGTTCATATGGTTAGAATCATGTGAGAAATACTTCCAGGAGATGAAAGGGAGGCCTGTATTAACACCTATTCTGACTCTTCCAGATCCAGGTATAGGTTATACCATCTTTTTTGATGCATCAGGCATTGGCCTAGGAGTAGTGCTGATGCAGTAGGAAAAAGTTGTTGCATATGGATCTCGATAATTGAGGCCTCACGAGAGAGATTACCCAACACATGACCTTGAGCTAGCAGTAGTTGTCCACGCCTTACATTGCCAGAGAAACTATCTATTAGGTGAGGTATTTATGGTGTACATAGACTACACGAGCCTCAAATATATCTTTTCTCAGCATTACTTGAATCTTATACATTAGATATGGGTCGAATATCTACAATAATTTGATTTTGAGCTTGCCTATACGCCTAGAAAGGGTAATTTAGTTGCAGATGAACTGAATGAGAAAACTCAAACACAGGTTGTACGAGAATCCAGTGATGAATAGAAGATGATGGACCACTTTTATGAGCTATATATAGAGTTTCATGATAGTCATGAGTAGTATTACCTATCATCCTTGACAGTTCCCTCTTCCCTCCTTGAGAAGGTGAAGAGCAAGAAATTTTTAGATCCTGAAGGCTTGGTTCTCTGTGAGAGTATATCAGGTGATAACACACCTTCATACTGTTCTATGGATAGAGATGACATCCTGTATCTATGTGGACATATCTGGGTTCCTATAGATACGAGAAAGGAATTGATGAAAGAGTACCACACTTCTTAGTGGGAAGTTTATCCAGTCATCTCTAAGATGTATTGGGATATGCGATGACGGTATTGGCGGCTTGAGATGAAATGTCAGATATCAGTCTTTATCACTAGGTGTTCCACCTGTTAGCAGGTGAAAGCAGAGCACCAGAGACCTATGGGTTTGTTACATCCACTTCCAGTCTCATAATGAAAATGGGAAGACGTTACTATGAATTTCATAGCCGGCTTACCAAAGTCTCCAAGGGGTACCAATTCTATTTGGGTAGTCATTGACTGACTAATGAAATAATCCCACTTTATTCCTATTCTTGAGACTTTCTCAGTTGATGAGATAGGAAGACTGTGTGTTTGTGAGATCATATGACTCCACAGGGTCCCTCGTACTGTCGTTTCATATAGGGACTCTCATTTCATGTCACTGTTATAGAAGGGATTACATAAGGATATGGAAACACAAGTGATTCTAAACACATCTTTTCACCCTCAGACTGATGGACATCTAAAACAAACAATACAAGTTCTAAAGGATATACTCTGATCATGTGTCCTTGATTTCAATGGTTCATGGGAGAAATATATCCCTCTCATTGAATTTTCCTATAATTATAGCTTTCAGGTGACAATTCAGATGGATCCTTTTGAGGTCTTATATGGTAGGCCGTGTCGTTCACCCCTGTGCTGGCTAGAGGCAGGTGAGACAGCCCCACTAGGTCCTCATATCATTCAGGAGACTTCAGAGTAGGTTCAACTGATTAGAAAGTGTATAACTACTTCTCAGTCTAGACAAAAATCTTATGCCAATTGTTGTCGACGACCTCTTGAGTTAGATGTTGGGGATTGTGTTTTTATTTGGGTATCACCCAGGCTAGGGCATAGATGGTTACAAAAGTAGGGAAAGTTGTCTCCTCATTACATAGGGCCATTTGAGATTCTAGAGAGAGTCGAGCCGATATCCTATCAATTGATACTACCTCAGAGGCACCATGCCATGCACAATGTCTTCCACATCTCATAGCTTTTCTAGTATCATACTAACCTATCTCATACTTTTGATCCTGAAGAAGTTGAGTTAGATGCTGATGATACCTTTGAGGAGTACCTAGTATTCATCGTTGATCGGAGCAAGAAGTCTCTGTGAGGCTATTTTGTCCCTCTAGTATGGGTGTTATGGCAACATGATCATGTGTAAGATGGGAGTGAGAGGCCGGCGTACATGCCCATTTGATATAGTTTTTCTTAGATGGAGTTTCTCTACCCTTGGAAGGTGAACTTGAGGACAAGTTCTTTTAAGGGGGAAAGACTGTAAGAACCTGGTTTTTACCTTAGGTATGGATCCTTTAAATTCTAGTCTAAATATTTACTTTGGAATTAATATGTATGACTATGGGTTATAAAAGTGTCTTAAGGGTGTTCAGATATTTTTCGGATCCCAGAACACATCTTTTTGGGTAAGTAGTACATGTCGCATAGTTAGCACATGGTTGGCGCACAGTTTGGCAAACTATGGAGATGAAAAATTCCACACATAACCAAATCACATGGTTTTCACATGGTTGTGCGGACTAACCATGAAATTTTCCCTTTTTCCTAGGTAACCATGCATGGTTTGCCCATGGTTTGTCAAACTGTGCAGAAAAACCATGCACGATCCATTTTTCTGGGTAAATTGTCCTTTTTTCCCTTAATGATCTAATTAGATCCCCTCTTCCTCCCTAATCTAAGAACCCATGCGATTAACCATTTTCCTCTAATTTTGGATATTTTTGAATACCTAAGGTAGGAATCAAGATATCTCCTTCATCCGAGATCTGTTCGAGCGTCCATTCATCACGTTAGATACGCAATGGTAAGTACTCAAGTCTGTTTAAGACTTTCCTCTTCTCTATTGCTCTTGACCTAGTTATCAGGGTATGAGAGTTTTTCTCCTTTTATTATATCTACTCTGATTCGAGAGAAATCAAGGGAGAATACCATAGGAGGAGAATCATACAACCCTAAGGTGGGTGGTCAATAACTCATCCCTCAATTTTTTTGATTTTGGAATTGTCGAGAGGGGCCAACTGATTTCATCGGGTATCGTTTGTTGAATTTATATGCCATTATTATAATCATTAAGACCGCATGGTTATTCTCTTTTCAAATATGTTATTAGTTATTAGTGGTTATGCCTATAATTCCATACCTCCATGTCAAAGGTTATGCCATAATTGGGTTTTTTGTATTTGACATGTTTGAGCCACTGTTCAGGTGTGACTTTTCTTGAACCTTTTAAGGGTAAGTTTTTCTATATTAAATGGCTTGATTTATATTTTTAATTTCATAATGGAAAGTACCATGTATGATCACTACTTGACCCACCTAAGGTAAGTTCTTCAATTGATAATTAAATGTGAAATTGAAATTAGAAAGTATACTAAGTATATGACTTGACATGATTAAATGTGAATGATTAATAGGTTGCATATCCATAGAACCCCTTACCACATTAATGGAAGGTATAGGAATGAAACTTAATTATTGAATACTCATTAAAGGTAATTAATAAATGTTGCATGCTACTTGACCTTGTCACACTAATGAAAGGCAAGGCTTAGACCAAATGGACTTATTAATTAATTACGACTTGATTAAAAGGTTGCATACTACTTGAAATTATCACACTAATAAAAGAAATGGATTGAAACAAATGAAACATTACATGAATTCATAATCAAATAGGAATTTACTGACTCAAGCTCACCTTGGATTCTAATCGGAGAATGCCATGAGCACTCGGGAACCCCATTCCGATTCAAGGATTCGACTTTCTTAGGTTGCAACCCACCTAGATCATGATCCTTGTCTATTATTTGGATGCTCGATATGACACCATAGTATCCCTTATATGTTATCATAGGATGCCTGGGATATACTTCTTGGATCCAGCATTGAAAAGTATGTGCCATGGTTAAATCCTATCAGGCCCGATCATTACTTAGCCCTGTTTTACCTCGAATGATCTCATTGTACTTCGTAAGTGCTTCATTGTGGAATTCCTTAGACTATGCTCCTTAGATTATACTCTTACCCCATGCCAGGCTATAGTTATTACCAATTTAGTGACCCTTGAGGTCTACTTCCCCTTGGTTATTACCTTGGGACTTCACTATTAAATATCATTACAGGTTGCCTTATCATAACTTGGAACCTTCACTATTGTTAAAATTTGACTTATTTATAAGCTAGTAATAATCAATTAATAAATTCTTAACATGTTCAGACACCAATCAAGGGATTAATTGGGTACTTGGGTATTTAGTTACATTGTACTACTTTACTTCATATATGAATGCTTGGACATTGTTACATTTCCATTACATGGGCGGGATATTATAGACACCGTTGGTGGTGGCCCACTAAGATTTATCTCACACCCACTTTGGGTGTTGTTTGGTACCCATGGTAGATTACATGGTTGTAGGTGTTGATAAAGGGAAGCATACAACTTCAAACACTTTATTTCTTACTATTAGTATGGATCTTGATAACATATGACAGAGTCAGAGCTTAGGATGCTTGGGATAGTCTTTGATCTCCTTTTTTACTTATATGGAACATGTTATGCCTACTATCTTGTATCCATTTTTTACAGTTTTCTAGTGACATGACATATCATCAGTTATTGAATGCTATTCTAGTTGTTTCATTTATTGTTACTATTGTCTCTATTTTCCGCTGTGCCTTCTGTTTACTTACATTGCTTATGCTATTTACCCCTGTTTATAATCACCCACTGTGCTACACTTTGGTAATGAGTGCATAATATCCCCACATACACACCCAAGGCCCTCGCTGCTAGTTGGCAGCCTCTGGCATTTGGGGAGATGCACTTGAGGCCATGTGGCCCACCGGGATCGGGGCACCCGTTAAGTGGAATCCAGGTCTAAGACATCAAAAAACCCCTCCCCATGAATGGATCACTCTAGAGTGATCCCCATCCAGGAAGGAGTCATTTCCATTTGAGATGGTAGAGCATCCCAGAGGGTGACAACCCGAATAATGATGGTTCGACAAAACAATCCATAAGCACGGGTGGGTTGCGCCTCATTTTTCCCACATAGTCAGGAATTGGGTGACCCAAAAGATGAGTGGATCCCAAGGGAGGGAGAAATTCACCCAAGAGTGGGCTCTTAGGAATCAAACCTTTCACCTCCCAAATAACAACATTGTTATGCTCCTCGCCTTCACCACTACGCCACCATCAAAGTGGAAAAATGTGTGTAAGGGTAACGCTCCCCACCCACTAGGGGGCCCTACCAATCCCAAAGTGCACTACACATTCCCCATCTAGGAAATGGATTTGAATCGACATGTGAATAATACACATAATGTATAAGTTTGACGGGACTCGAGCCTGCGTCAGTTCCCATGGAGAGCTAGGTGTACAACCTGTAGGTATCACTCGGCTAACACCCCATGAGCTCAGCTTCCCTTTCTTACTATTTATTCATTTATTCCTTAGAAATTTTCTTCCATGATTCACTATAATTATCTATTAAATTTAGAAATTCTTCCTTAGAATGACTTATCCCTATACTCTTTAAATTTTTTTCTTCAATAACTTTTGACTTCTTTAGTGGTGAAGATTTATCTATGATAAGATCATAAGAATCTTTCATATTCTCTGAATTCTTTCTTCCCTAATCGGTTTTATTACCTTCTACAGATTTCCAATTATTCATAGAAACTAATAAAAAATTTCACAATGAACTTCTTCACTTTAAAATCATTTTTAAATCTCATTCTAGTGATTTTCATGGAATTAATTCGATTTTCCTTAACCTTCTTAGCATTCACCTCATTATCAATATTTTCTTATTTCAGTTGATTCACAAGAATTATATTGATCATCTTACTATATAATAATATTTTCAAATTGGTTATACCATTGCAAATATCCTCAGTATATGACCAAATGAACTTCAAAATATTGGAATTCCATAAATACACCATAAATTCCAATAGATATGCATCTTATACCCTGTTAGTGTCTTTATCAAAATTATTTGGTAAAATAAATGAATGACCCCATTAAAAAACAATGTATAATTTAGGTTCCATATATCCAGTTTTTTGAAATTTCTTATTAATATCAGTTTTTTTCTTCATAGGATTTATTAAAACATTATTGAGATTTTGGTAGTTTGTGTTAAACAAATAGAGACACCCCCTTCAGTAGAATTTCAAGAAGTAGAGTAAATATCTCGATAGATAATGTAATCTTGTGTATAAAAAGGAAAAAATACAACTATTTAATTCCACCAACTTTAGAAAACTTGGTTATACTATAATCCTCCCTAACAAAAAATAGATAGAACAACTCATGTTCATCAATCTATAGAACTAACTTCCTCCATCCTTAAAACTTTATAACATCTTTCAACATAAAATTATACTTCTTGAAGAGATCTAGATCTATTAGTATTTCCCTTATAATTTTCCTTATTCCAATATCTCTATCAAATGACATAGTAAAAATAGTAAATTAATAGTGATTTATAAAAATATAGAATAGCTTCGCAACAAAACCACAATGAATACTTATAATGAACTTTGGGTCCAAACCTTTATATAAGTGTCAAAGAAAATTGAATATATTACAAGATCCAATAACCAGGATTGATTCCAACCAAAAATATGATGCCAATTTTTTATAGAAATTAATTAATTTTTAAGCTTTTATTTCATCAACTTTCTGAAAATAGAATCATGATTTTCAGACAAACATAGTCACAACTAGAAAATTATGCTACAACCACCTTTATATTGCCATGGTTTGGAAAACTATGGAAACAGGTAGCCTACAACCATAGTTTTTGTAAAACATGGATATAGGGCAACATATATCCATGGTTATATGAAACCAGGGTGATAGGTTTTGCAGGAAAACCCAAGAAAATGCAAGAAATTGGTGGGAAAGGGCTATTGCCACGGTTTTGTAAACTGTGGCCATAAATACCTATTGCTACAATTTAAACCATAGCCATTGCCACATATTTCGATATTTTAATGTGTTTCCATATCCACCTAGTACCATAGTTTAAACCATATCCATAGCTTCCTAATTCCATAGTTTAAACTATGGACATAGCTGCCTACATCCACGGTTTAAACCATAGCCATAACTTCCTACTCTCACAGTTTGTAATAGGGGTTATAACCACCTATTTCCATGGTTTAAACCACATAAATAGTTTTTTTAAATGATTATTAATTATAATTAATTATATATTTATATGTATATATATAAATATATGTATACACATATAATAGTAATCAACAGAGTGGTAAAGTCTTGGGAAGAATATAGGAGAGGTCGGAAGATCAAACCTCATCAGGAGCATTTTTTAAGGCTACTGACATGGTTTTGAACTATGTTAATAGCCACCTAAATCCATGGTTCTAAATTGCGGCCATAGCCACCTATTGCCATAGTTTAAACCATGGATATATCCACCTATTTCCATAGTTTAAATCATGGATATAACCACCTATCTTAACAGTTTAAACCGTGGTTATAACCACTTATTTCCACCATTTAAACTGTGGAAATAGGTCAAAACCTATTACAATGGCCATAGTGGACACAGTTTAGAAAACCACAATCATGGGATATGGACAAAATTTTCAACCCTATTTCTATGGTTTTAAACCATGGAAATAGGATGATTTTTTATTTGTGAATGAGTATTGTAAAAGTGAAAAAATTATTCAAAAATAAAATGAATTTAAAGAATAACAGTTATGACTATTTAAAATTTATCTACTATAAAAAATGACTAGATTTTTTTTCTTTCAAATGTGATTGTAGATAAATTATAACTTAAAATTTATTAATTCCTCGGAAATTAAATTAATTCATTTAGAAGTTACCAAAAAATAAAAACTCCCCCAAAATAGAAGTAATTGATTCTATATATGAATAAAAACACAAAATATCATTGAAACTACTTAGATCATATGAAATATTAAAAAATATAGTTCTAGTAAACTTAAAAAAAATATCAAGAACCGGTAATATGTGTTAAGATACAGGTGCATATAGAATTTAAGTATCCATAATTAATTATTTAGAATATAGACCTTATTAGGTCCATTAGTATTTAAAAATAGGATCTTCAATATCCATATTTTCTTATAATTTTTATGCTTATAATGAGATATTTTCTTAGAGAAAAAATCTTAGGATCTTCTAAAATATTATACTTTGTTGAGTGAACAATTCTTCATCCAGTGTTTTCTTTAACACATAATACTAAAATGTTTTTTTTCTTAGAACAAAATAATTTCTTTGAAATGTTTAACTTTCAATGGTTTGACTACCCAAACTAGATATAGTTTTGCTTGGTCATATTGGTCCATACATTTTCTCAAACTCCTTATACCAATAGTTAATTTAGTTATACAATTATTATGGATATAAATTTCATAATTTAATTTAATAACCTCATTCTTATCTTGGAAAAAAAGTACACTCTTCAACTTCATTTTAGAATTCTTCTTCTTCTGGTCATCTAGATTAATATGATCATACTATGGTTTATCATTTCCTTTTTTAATTTTAACTTAGTGATAATTTTTTAATATTTTCATTTGAATTATCCAAATTAGAAACAATATTTGTAATATTCTTTCTTAGTTCAGTATGTTTATCCATAACTTCCACAAGACCATCTTTTATTTATGTAATTTTAACTTTTAAATAGTGTACTTCTTATACAGCTTCTAGTACATGTTTTCTCATTCAATAATATAATATTTTAGTTTTTTAGAGGTTTCAAGAATATTTTCCTCATCATATGAATAAGAAACCTTTCATCAATATCATTTTTAAAAACAAAAAAATTGATTATAAAGATATAATTAAAATAGATTAGGTAGTTAAACATCCCATAAAACACTTTTCAGTATTTGTATAAAATCCTATGATTTTCTATTATTTTCACTATATTATGATGAAAAATTAGAATAAGTATCTCATTTACTTGAACTCAATGTGTCAATGTATTTCAGAAATTTATTAATTTTATTCTTAGAATACTTTCTAGAAGATTTTCAATCATTCATTTTAAATCAAAACAATCCATCCAAATATGACCCTGTTTTACACATTAATAACATTTAAGTTATGTGGAATCAATATTATCTTTTATGTATTTTGGATAATTTCTCTAAAATTTATTATTTTTAAACATCATTCTTAGAATGTTATAAATTTCACCATATGTTGGTTTAAGATCACTATCATCAGAAACATTCCTCAAAATTATCTTATATGTAATTGGTTTACATGTTCTAATATATTAAAAATAGTTTTTATTTTCATACATGGGATATATAATATAACTGCTTCACTTTATGTGAATTCCCTAAAAATATAGGAGATACTCTGTAAATGAATATGGAAAGGTTCTTTATTTAAACATTTATTTTGATACTGCATATTTTTTTATTCTTGATTATTTGTTACTGTCTTGAATTAATTTCATTATATTGTATTATATTACTTATATTTATGCCTAGGTCTGTGATAAAATTACACAGGACAATGGGAAATAAGGAAAAGGTGATAACCATGTATAATTTGGAATAAAAAAGTGAGAAATAGTGATGATTCTTGTTAGACTGACACTGATGGAATTATGTATGCTACTAGATGATGTTTAATAATGTAAAAGATCATAGTTTTGATTTATTTTGTTGTAATAATTAACTATACCATCATTCAAAATTTATATATTTGTCGTTACTGTAAGGTGATAGTATTATTAAGTTGGAATATGATTTCATGTGCTGCTACTTATTGATGATAGTGTTAAGTAGGAAATATATGTAAATGGATGTTATACATAGATAACATTATTACATGAATATGGATAATATGTATAAGAATTATAGTGAAATAGTCTTGGTTCTTAAAGTGTGGTATGTAACACTTAATAGAGTGGTCTTATGGGATAAATAGTAAAGATAATAATCAGTATATATTTAGTAATTGGTTTTCAGAATGGCTAGTTCTATAATAGGGAATTATCTATAATTTATATCAAATTAATTTTTCAATGTAAAGATATATTAATATAATTGAGTTTTTTTTGGACATACATGTAAACTTAGATTGAGTCCTAGAAGTCTATTATAATTAACTAGATAATTAAAGAAAGTAGTGATTGGAATAATTAATGGATGCTTTGAAATAGTTATCTATTCATGATTTGAAAAACTAGCTTTATTTAGAAATGTTTTATAAAATTCCTTTAAAGGGAGAATTTCCATAAGAGTTCCAATAAAATTCCATTTTTCTTTTTCTCTTTCTTTATCTCACTTTAATTTACTATTTTATTTCATAAGAGTTCCAATTAAGTAACCAAGACTTAGTTTTGTAATATGATTTGTATCAACTATCAATGTCCTTTTAGATTCCCATTCTTTGGTTAGAATATCTATAACTTCCCCAACTAACTGATCATCTAATAAATCCTTTTCACCAAGAAACTATGGACTATTTACTATTATAAAAAATCTCTTATTCATCAGATAAAACATTTCACAAAGAAATAAATCAAAATTTTGATAATATGGTCTCAACATAGCTCACTTGGTTTCAAGAAATATAATTTTTTTAAGTGAGTAACTTCAAGTTTCTTCCAAATACTACATGTAGTAAGACAAGAAGATACTTGATTGTAAATATTTCTTTTCCCTATAAACTATTTCTACTTTTAATTTTGTGAGTGGACCGCGCATGAGTGCTGCAGCCAAGAACATACTCTTAAAATAGCCGAGGTTAGTGATCCCTCTCATTATGCTACTTTTATAAAATGATGTATACAGGTTCATGGTGTTTAAGTTTTTTCCCTTTTATATTTTAGGAAGAATTGATGAAAAAAAAGTTGGAGACAATTTATAAAACTAAATAAGTACTGAAGTTTCGTTGACAAAATTGTTTTTTGCAAGGCTCATTAATGAAATATTTATATGTGATTTGCTTGTATTTTTCAATTTTGGAGGTGGGGGAAGGTGAATCTGGAGGAACAAAAGTTATATTAACATTATATTTTAATCCCAAGGTTGGTTTATTTTTCATAATTCTAGTGTTAGTTCATATAAAATAGTTCTATTTTATTTTATATGCATCTTTTTCTTGATTTTAGTGTATGATTGTGGATGAATTATTTTCATTCATAAGCATAATAATGAGGATCTTCTTACAAGAGTGAAAATTGTTGCTAACTATATGTAATAATTTATTTCATCTATTATTTACTTCTATATTAAAAACTCATTCAAATATATGCCTTTATCTTTATCTTTTTGTTTAGTTATTTATGTTTTAGTGATTATATTTTAAATTAGTTCATGAAAATATGAGTTTATATGTTAATTTTATTGATTTTTTTGAGCTTATATGGTAATATTTTTTTAAAATTCTAGAAAATAAAGTATATATAGTTTATATGTTAATTTTAGTAAACAAATAAATATCCAAATAAACATATAAACACTGTTTAAATTTTTATCTTAACATAGAAAATTTACAATTTAGAAATGGTTTATAAGTATATTTATTTGTTAATATAGTTTATATTATTATAAGATTAATCTTCACATCCTATCATAATTTTTTAGCTGAACATGACAATTTTTATACAGTTAGTGTGGGAAACTAAAGAAATCAATGTCCTCTTGTTCAAAAGAACTATAAAATTTTTAACGGTATGGTCATTTATGACATCTTTAGATATTTTTAAACTAAAAAATCAATGTATGAAGAAGTCAAAAATGCCACCCAAATATGGGTCCCACACTATAGATGATCTTGTTCCTAGTAAGTCATAGGGTGGGTTTGTTGGAAATTGAGATACCTTATCTAATTTTGTTCATTTATGAAATTAAAGGGCATATCATAGTGTAACACTTTGTACAACCCTAGACCATGACTGCTAATAATTTTTACCACATGTATAATAATCCCAACATACCCTTCTCTTAAACATAAAATAATATTAAATAATACATCTCATGCTCAAGGAATACCTCTACACTCTACATGGATCAACTATCTATGTAATGGCATACAAATTATACTAATTGGTATATCTAGAGATGTTATCCATTTAGCCATGAATATTATTCCATTATACGTTGTTATAGTAGACCTATTACCAACCAGCTAACATGATACTAATCCATATGTTATACATAACATAGACCCATAATATACCACCCTCCTCTTATGTCAAGTTATTATGTATAAATGTATCACATTGGAAAAATCATTTTCTGCCACTTATTTAAATAATACATGTTGTAAAACACTATTTTATGTTATTTATATATTCAAGTATACATGTTCTTGATAAATTACTATGATCAATGCAAGAAGGTATATATTTTCTTGAAAAACTATTATTTTTATATTATATATATATTCAAGCAGGCGTGTTCTTGATCAACTACTATGATCAATATGAACATGTATATATTCAAGATGGTGTTTCTGTTATCGTCTCAATATATTCCTTTTATAACTACTATTTTTCAAGAATGTATGTGTTTGATAAAATACTATTTTCAAGAAGGTATCTTTTCTTGATAAATAATACTTGTTGCTAAACCAATATTTTATATAGGGGGTGTGGATCTTCTATTTATTTTTCAAAAATAATTTTCAAGAAATTCTATTCTTGTGTGAACCAATATGATTATACCACACTATGACTTGGATTTATCATGGTAAATTTAAGTGATTTGAAGTTTTTTTAAATCTTCTTAGTGCATTTAGTAACGAGCATTAGATTTTCTTGTAGACCCATTATAGGTTAAACCCAAAGTTTAATTTTTATAATTACATGATATGTTCTCTAAAAGAATATTTTAAGAAAATTTTTGGAATTAGGTTAGTGATCTACCAGAAGTAACACTTTTTTTCTTTCTTGAAATTTATAAAGCATATCTTAATTAGAGATTCCTGAAATTTCCAAATATTCTCTTAATTAGGGACATTTCAAGGAGTTTTTTGTCATGATTTTTGAGAATTTACAAACTAATGTCGTCCATTATTGAAATTAATTAAGAAATATTATTTTGGTTGTTTTTTATTGACTAATATTCTTCAATTGAAATTGATGTCTATGGTTATTTGTGGTGAGTTTCTTATTCCTAAATGTTTCTAGTAAGATTATTATTTCTTTAATGCAAAATTATCTATTATTTATTTCTCAATCTATCTCCCTCACACATGGATGTACCCAAGTTTTCTAATTTAATATTCCTGAAACTAATTCAATTTTATGTTGTAATTGTAATGATCTTAATCCCAGATATATGGGAGTGGAATAAATCTACAATTCAAACCTAAAACTGATATGATTATGTATTATATGATCTATCATCTTCACATGTTAAGTATTGTGGTTCTTTTGACACCACTTGTTGAAAAATTCTTATATCATTTATCACATATGATAATAAATTAGAAAAAATAAGTGGAATTTGTTCTGTTTCTAAAAAAAACACTTTCACTTAAATGAAGAATTTTATTGGGGAGAAAAAAAGAGAGCAGTAAGGAGGAATAATTTTAAAATAAAACATACAACTTGTTCCAATTCTTCCATGTATGTATGTGTGAGAGAATTATATTGAAACTAGATAACCCTAATGTTAATAAAAATGTAAAAAGATCAAATTTAAAATAATGATATACTAAAATTAAACCCATGCACTATGATATGAAAGTCTGATGAATATACCAAAGTAATAGTGATGTTGTTTTGTATACATAAATAAATACACTTTGTGTCAAAATATTAAGTGTTCTTATTTCTCTATGTAGGTTGGCATGCATATTTTTAGATAGCCTTCATTACCTTCACGATTAGTATTGTAACATATCATTTTAATGATCTAATTATGATGGACATCCCCATGAACTTTCATTCCCATCTTAGTGATTGTATAGAGTGAACCTCTGTAACATATTTCAATTTCTATGGGTACTAAATTGGAGCATGTGATTAATGAACTGGCCCATGAATTTTTTGAGAAACATGTATCCATTAAAGTAGATTTGGTGGTTCAATCATCATATGAATACTTCTGGTTCCTACACCCCAAAATTATGCTCATACTGATTCACACTATCTTGTTCCATAATTCTTTTGAGTTAGATTTATTCTTCTGTATACGGGTAAATAAATTATTTTACTTCATCTATTTGTTTTGGTTCTTCATAAAATACCATGGTTACAACTGATTTATAGGTTTGATATGGATTAGACTCATGAATTATGGGAAAATATGGGTTCATTATCCCCAGACTTTTTATAGGGTAAGATCTTACCCTGTATTTCATTCTCCTTTGAATATTCTTTCCACTGGAATTGAATGTGTAACATTTTGCAGGGTATTCATTTAGTTATTTTATATTTACAACATCCTCCCACTCTGACATTGTGACACAGGTAAATAATTTAGGTATCCAAGAATTAGATGTTATGAAATGAAGAAGTTCCCCCTTATTTTGTTCTTTTTATTATGGAATGAAGATGAGAACTTCATTCAAGATGGAAATATTTTAATAACACATCCAACAAGGGCTTATGGGTTGATCCTAGAAGGAAATAAGGTTTCCGAATGGATGGTGTGAATGGCGTCACAAGTCAAGTGACTCCACATCTCAATAGGGGCATTGAAATGGATATGATGGTTCACATAGAATAGAATTATATATCTTTGAGGCTTATTTTTTTATATTTGATATAATCACACTGATGAATTGTAGGTGGAAAATATCATTTTTTTTGTTTTCCCCATTATAAATGAACTTACTTGAACAAATGACAAGATTTTTTCCCAAAGTTATACCTTGGAGTATGCTAATATTTACTGATTTTTGTGTGTGGAAGATGTAGGATATAACCACAGTTTAAAACTATGGCTATATATTTCAATTTAATTACCTATATTCATGGTCTCCAACCATGGCTATGAGTGTACTACCACAATTTAAAACTATGGCTATACACGTGGTCCTATTACCATGCTAACATGAGCTATAATTTCCCAAACCATGGCTATATCCCGAATTTCTATTATTGCATGCCCAAATAATCTATTCCCAATACATTTCTTTTAATATAAGAAACATAAATTTTAGGTTTGAAATATAATACATAAAACTAGGTTTTTTACACATTTTCACTTTAAAACAAAACACAGTCCATTTCCCCTTTCTCATTTAAATCTTGGTTCTTTTACAAGAAGAATACATTATCATTTTAGAGGATAATGATGATGTTTTTACTAAAAAGGGGAGAAGGAAAGTGTAAAAAATTTCCAAAAAGTTTTCCATAAACCTTTTAAAACCAACACATCATTTTTAACAAAGAGGTACACCATACAAGGAAACAACAATAATGATCACATAACAAGGGAAATGAAAAAATAGCATGCAAGAGTAACCAACCAATGAAGCATCCCAATCATCCACCATATAAAACTAATTGTAAAAGAACATAGTAGAACCTAGGATATTAAGGGAATAATATAGAATATACTTACATCTAACTCATCCTAAAGTCATGCCTCACCCAATGACATCGACTCAACCACATGCCCGATCACACCCTACCTAGTCTGACCGAGGGGAAGTATCCCAAAGCGAAGAAAGGTCCATGCTAAGGGACACTAGCCAGAGTGAAATCCTAATCTAGTGTAGTAACCATTCACTGAAAATCAACTTTATATGCTAGGTTACCATGTCAAGAGTAAAGTGGGGGTGATCCAACAATGCCAAACAAGTATCCAATCACATGCACATACATCACAAATAAGAAACCCACACAACAATTCACCCCCGAGTCACCCCAAGGAATGAGTCCCTTAACTTTCAAGCATTTGATCCTAATGGAGTATCTCAATGTGGTCCTCCAATAACATTCAACATAACAAAGTTAAGAGGACCATCCAAGGATATTTTTCAAGACAACCAATTTCATAAAAATTCCAACTAAGCCTCACATCATTTTCACATATCAAACCATTTCTAAAGAACCAAAAACACACCACTTTCAAAATCCAAACCTCTTAGAAATCAATTTAAGAAACCCAAACCACCATTTTATATGTAAAAAAACCATTTCCAATCCAAAACATACTTTAAAAACCACAATCTACTTACAAATTCCAACCATACAATTTATCAAACACTTGGTGTGCATAACTCAACAAAGCAATAACATATACTTCAAAACAATTATGAAAACAACCTCATTTCATATCTAATAATTATTCTAAAAATCATACATCAATAATTTAAATATAAGGAGTGTGTGAAAAGTAATAAACCAATGATTCTTAAATTTAAAGGTAAAGTTCAAAGGGAAACCCACCTTAATCACACGACGCTTCAACAATGCCAAACCAAAACAACTCCATGAAAGTATGAATAAGAAAGAACAACCACAAAGAACCTTAAAAACACAAAACCTCTAATTTAAACCCAAATAAACAGGAAAAATAGATCCAAAAGACTAATAAATAAGAAGAAATTAAGAGAAATTAAAGAAGGAGGAAGAGAAAGAAGAGAGGAGGATAATACCTTAAAGATCGAGCCCTAAAACCTAAAGAAATCACCTTAGAATCACGATGGAAGGAGGTGAGAGGCATGAGGAAGAAGGGAGAGGCCTCCCAGGGTCGTAAAAACTGAATGGGGGAAGAATACTGTGATTTGGGGTAAAATCTCGAAGAGGGAAAAAGAGTAAAATCTCAATTTTAATGACCTAGGAATTGTGCATGGTTTGGCCACACAGTTTCCCAAACCGTGTGCTAACTGTGCATCCTCTACTAGAAACACTGGACACCCACACAGTTAGCTTGCATGATTAAACAAAATATCCACAAAACATGCAATTCCCCATTGTTAAGAGTTACACGAGCTGCACACTTAGGCTGCATGGTTAAACTAAATGTACACCTTAACCGCGTGACCAAGAAAAAATCCCCAAACATCACCCTTTTCACCCCAAAACTCATCTAACATAAGGGGATAAACCATTAAACAAACATACCTCATAGATAAGTGACATTAGGGGTGTCAAAAACTCCCCACCATTCCATTTTATCACCATAACTTTCAAACTATCCAAGAATAATACCAAAAAACATGAAAAACCTCCAAAACTAAAAAAAGAAACCAAATAAAAGAAAGATAAACTGAACTAAAAGAAGAAAATAAAAACCAAGGTGTGAAAATTATCCCCACCATTATGATTTATGCCCCCAGAAATCCACAACACCTCTAGTTGATTGATCAAAGAAAAATATTCACACACTCGCACGATCTGATTCCCCAAACCAAAAATCACCTTGAATGTCACTAAGAAGAAACACATAATTCTACCCAAAAAAAATCAAAAAAGCAATACCACTTCTCAAAAAATGATGAAAAACTCAAACCAAAAATCCCAAAACCTTATCACAAGTAAAACCATTGGGCATACTCCAAAAGCACGATGTTCATCCAAACTAAAAAGACCCAAAATCAAACAACTTCGAAAGAAAACCACCTAGAGCCAAACTAACACCATAGACCAAACTAGTTGCCAACATGGGAGGCCAGAATGGACTACCCACTATTAGAAACCAACTAGCACTAACCTACACATGAAACCCAACACAAACTAACCTAGTAACCCCCCAAAAGACTAATCCCCACTACAAGGGGAGGGGGGAAGAAACTCCAAACCAAGCAGCAAACCAATCCATGATTCATCATTCCACAAGACACAACCATCTCTAGATGAGAATAAACCAAAACCAAAACTGACTCACAAGGGATAACTACACAAGGAAAACCAATCATATATCTTCATTCAAAAGGGAACACACACTAGAATTTCATGAAGATAATACCACTAAGCTTTTTGTAATAAGGAGAAACATACAACGATAAGGAAAATTACAACAAGAACATTTAAATTTCCTACACCCCAATGGTGGAGACAATAAATGTGTAAAGGTTCCCCACACCCCTGGTGATTCCTGACTATGTGAATAGATTCACTCTAGGACCTATGGATAGAGCCCTGATGTATTGAAGAATCTACTACTCCACATTTAGGAGCTGATAATCCCCAATCAAAACTCCTTCTCTTGGTGTCATGAGAAACCACACAACACCCTAGGTAGAACCAAAAGAACATGACACACCTCGGGATCCACTTCACTCCAATAATTCACTTCCACCAAACTGATAGATACACCCACATAATATTCTTTCACCCTAAATGAGATTTAGTAGAAACAAGACACACAATGGAAAACACCTCCAATCAAGATGGATAAGTTTAGAATTTCCAAAAGAAAAACATGATTCCATTAAAAAATAAGTTCTCAGGATATCCAAAACATACACTTTTACATTTTAATGAAAAAACAACACAAAAAACACCACTATACATAACCATTACAACAAAAAAATTATTACATAGAAATAGACTTTAAACTAATCCCAAAACAACACCATACTCCTGCAAACAGGCTAGGGTGTTTTTTGAAGGGGTGGATCTGGCTCCACGTCGCTTCTTAGAAACACCCCAACAGAACCATTTAAAGTGACCTAGTCATCCAAAGGTGTGGTAGGTCTTCAGAGTACTCATACACAATGAATTATTATGATCCATCTTTCCACACTAATAATATACCATGATCCTATGATTAGAAGAAGCTGATGAAAGATCTAGAGTCCTTTTAATTCTGTGACTAGCACCAACAAATTCAGGCCGATTCCCCATATCCTTAATTGAATTACCTTCACCACTTCTAGAGACTATAGGAAGGCCAACTACCTCAAGAACTCCTACTAACACAACTTTAACCCAAATATCTTGCCTCACCACATTGGAAAACAAGGTTATAATAAACTTTAACACCTTCAATTGCAGATCATGATGAATCCCATTCTCAAAATTTCAAGCCTTCAAGGAATCGTCTATAGCCCACTCCAAAAGGCAAGGAACTAGATTCACAAAATTAAAAAATAACCCCAACACCGATCCATCACCTTGTTGTAGACAACACATCTCTAACCCCTTCCTCACCTTCACTACCTCAGAGAAATACTGCCGAATGAAAGAAGCCTTGAAGAACTCCCAGGTAAAATATTCTCAAGGCTAGGTTCAAGAGACCAAATTTCACCACTTTTAGGACAGAACTTCAAGAATAAAGGTAGTGAAATTAACCTTCGAAGACTTAGGAAACTCAAGAAAACTGAAGCTTCTCTCAATTTTCTACATCCACTATTCTATTTCGAGATGATATGGTTGAACATAAAATAGAGAAGGATTTAACTTCTGAAATTCAAGAAGGAAGTCTATGAGTTGATCAGATGGAGGGTCCGCTAACAGTGAATCACTCATAGATTCACCTTGAATATCCATCAAATCTTTGGTGGGGGTGCACACTAATCAACAAGAAAACCAATAACTCAATAAAAACCAATTCATCAACAAGAATTATCAAACTCAAAATACCACATAAACAACATTCCCAAATCATAAGAAAACACACAAAAAAATCACTAGTTATTAAAACATCATATATTTTCCTATTAATAACACTTTTGGAAAGAAAAAAAACTTGGGAAGTTTTACCCTAACCAATGGTATTCCATGGAACCTCAGACACATATATTACCATGCCAATACAAGAACCCATCCACTCATTACATCAACCATACACCCTTTCACACATATATTTACATGTGAGTGATCAAAAGAATACCAAATTTAAATCATAAATTCTTTTCCACTTTCAAAATAGAACATTAAAACCAATTTTTCACATTCTCAATTTACTTCCCACTTTATCTGTTACAATTTTTTTCAAAAGATCACTAATCGCTAAATAAAAAACCATTTTCAAACTCTACACTTCAATCCATTTTATTCCATGTTTGAAATGAAGGTCCCATGAATTCCATTCAAAACCCAATTCATCCCATTTCAAAACATTTCTACCAGCTAAAAAAATATCATTTATTCAGGAGTTATTTGATTAAAAAACCATTTCATAATTTTTTTTCTTCTTACTTAAAGAAAATTTCCAAAACATTTTTTAAAAGAATATGAAAATTCATTTTCCATATTCCAAAAATCAAAACATTACCACTTAAAATCTAGCTTTTCACAATTCCAAAACAAGTATTTTTTAAAAAAACTATAAAAATTTAATAAGACTCAAAACAACTCTCAAGGGGAAACCAGTGTCAATGGTGAATTGGCAGTTTAGTTGGAGACCATATGATAGTCACACAACCATCAGAGAGAATCTTCTAAGACCATTTAATTATCTCTAAATGGATTTACAGACCTTTCAAGATCACTGATACCTTTAGTCCAACTCATTTTTCATTTCCCAAATACCAAAAAAACTACAAGAACCAAACAAATCAAACATAACCTAACTTCTCATGGAAACCCAAGGTTTGATATATAAAGTGTTAAAAAAAAACTCCCTCATAAATACACCCCATGTTCCAAAATTTCTACTCCATTTAATTTGACATCCCAAATAACAAAGGGTGCTATGAAATCAAGGTCCTCTAAATAACCTACCATGATACCATTTTTTCATGAACTAACCCGAGTTGACCTCGAACCGGTCACCCGAGTTAGACCGAGACAAGGCCTGAGAGGTGTTCCTAATCCTCCTGGGATAGAAACTAGTATCAGGGAATCAATAGAGAAACAAAGATAATGATTTATCCCAATAAAATAAACTAAATAGAAAATAAATAGAGCATACCAAAATAAATACATTTACCAAACTGAACATCATTTATACAAAAACTGAAAAAACAAAAAACTGAACAATAAAACCCAAACTGAACCTGATGACCACAATGTCTCCATGTGACCCAAAGGGTCACTCTCTGATACCAACACCAACCATCACCCATGAAAACCAAAACCAAGCTAGAACTGACACCAAAAGCTAAAAAATAATAAGTAACTATAAGCATGATTATTAAAACTCAGTAGGCATGCCTGAATAATCTATTCCCAATGAATTTCATTTAATACAAGAAACATAAATTTTAGGTTTTAAATACAATAAATAAAACTAGTTTTTCACACATTTTCACTTTAAAATAAAACATGGTTCATTTCCCCTTTCTCATTTAAATATAGGTTCTTTTATAAGAAGAATACATCCTCATTTTAGAGGATAAATATTATGTTTTTATTAAAAAAGGGAGAATAAAAATGTAAAAAATTTTCAATTTTTTTCCATAAACCTTTGAAAACCCACACATCATTTTTAACAAAGAGGAACACCATATAAGGAAATGACAACAATGATCAAATAACAAGGAAAATGGAAAAATAGCACCCAAGAGTAACCAACCAACAAATAATATCAATCATGCACCATAGAAAAATAAGTATTGAAGAACATGGGAGAACCTGGTAGATTAGGGGAATAATCTAGAACATACTTAAATTTGAATCACCCTAAAGGCATGCCTCACCTGATGACATCAACTTTCCCATACACTTGATCACACCTTACCCAGTCCGACTAAGGGGAACTATCCCAAAGTGAATAAAGGTCCATGCTAAGGGCCACTATCCAGAGTAAAATCCTAAGCTAGTGTAGCAACCATTCACAAAAAATCCACTAGATATTCCAAGTTACCATATTAATACTAAAGTTTTTGTGATCCAACAATTACAAACAAGAAGCCAATCACATATACATACATCACATACAAGAAACTCACACAACAATTCACCCCTAAGTCACCCTAAGGAACAAGTCCCTTGCCTTTAAACCATTTGATACCAAGGGAGTCTCTCAGCATGTAACTACCACAACATTCAACATAACCAAGGTAATAGGACCATCAAATTAGAGTTTTCAAGACAACCAATTTCATAAAAATTCCAACTAGGCCTCACATCATTTTCACATGTCAAACCATTTACAAATAACCAAATACACATCACTTTAAAAATAAAAAACACTTATAAATACATTTGAGAAACCCAAAAAACCATTTTAGATGCAACAAAGACATTTACCAAGACAAACAATGCTTTAAAAACCACAATCAACGTAAAAAGGCCAACCAGGCAATTTATCAAACACTTGGTGTGCATAGCTCAACAAAAGTAATAACATATACTTAAAAACAATTATGAAAACAACTTTATTTCATATCAAACAATTATTATAAAAACCATACATAACTAATTAACATATAAAAAAGGTACTAAAAGTAAAAAACCAATGATTCTTAAATTTAAAGGGTAAGTGGAAAGGGAAACCTACCTCAATCTCATGACGTTTCAATAACACCCACCCAAAACATCTCCATGAAGGTCCAAATAAGCAAGAACAACCACAAGGAACCTTAAATACACAAAAACACTAATTTAAACCCAAATAAACATAAAACCTAGATCCAAAAGGCCAAGTAAGAATAATAACTCAAGATTAAATGGAAGAATAAGTAAGAGGAAGAAGTGAGGGGGATAATACCTTAAAGATATAGCCACAAAACTTGAATAAATCACCTTATAATTACCATGGAAGGAGGTGGGAGGTGTGAGGAAGAGAAGAGGAGCCTCCTAGGGTCATACAAACCGAATGGGGAAAGAATAAGGTGATTTGGGGTTAAATATCAAAGAGGGTAGAAGAGTAAAATCAAACTTTTAATAACCTAGGAACTATGAAATATTTGGATGCATGGTTTCCCAAATTGTGCACCAATCGTGCACCCTTTACTAGGCACATTGGGAACCTGAATGGTTAGATCCCATGGTTAAACAAACCGTGTGAAAACCATGCAATTCCCCACTGTCAAGAGTTTAATGGGATGCATGGTCAAATTAACCGTGCACCATAACCATGTGACCTAGAAAAATTCCCCAAACATCACCATTTTCACCCCAAAAATCATCTAACTTAAGGGGCTAAACCATTCAAAAAATATACCCCATATATAAGTGACACTAGGGGTATCAAAAAATCTCCACCATACCATTTTATTCACATATCTTTCACAATATCCAATAATAAGACTAAAAACCCCCAAAACCTCCAAAACTCAAAAGATAAACCAAAGGGAAAAAAGATAAACTGAACTAAAAGAAAATAAAATAAAAACCTGGGTGTAAAAATCCAATCCCTGAAGAAGGAGATATGATAGGTGTAATTCTACAAAAAAAATACATGGAATATACTGGGGTCCACACGGTGTATGGTCCTTCTCCAACACTTGGCCGTGTCCTCTTATTCATGAGTTGGCTGACCATGTGAGCTTACATGACATGTACATCATGTACAAGATGTGTCTCACCTCACTCGATCCTTGTCTATGTCATCATCCCATGCCTATGTTCATTTCTCCTGCTCGTGTACTTCCACACGACCATGTTCCCCGACATAACTACCCTACCCATATCCCTCTACCACATGACCTGGGATTACTACATGGCGTGTATGTCGGGTACATGAGGTATAGTCCCCAAAATTCATATTCCATGAATGGTAATAACACACGACATGTGACCTTGCACTACATTCCATGTGATCGGGAATTCCAAATGGGAATTACCTGTGAGCTGTTCGAATCACCCCGATTTCCACCGAAACCCATAAATCGACCCCCTTGGGGTACCTAACAGTTGTATAAGGGATATAAAACCTTAAAAATACATAAAAATGGTATAGAAACTTAAAAATAAAATAAACCTACCTCGAGGTGAAATGCCGAAGATTCAGGTGTAGATCCATGCCCCAAAGCTGATGCACCATGATCCGGGAGTGATCTCCATCAAGATCGGAGATTGGCAGTGCCTCCTATCCTTGGTTTCAACACAATTATTACATATCTAAAAATGGTGGTGGGGTTCTCTCTTCTTCCATGCATGATGACATGGTGTGGGGTGGGGGGTTATTCATTTAATTGTGTTAAATGAATAAACCTCCAATAAATGCCCCACCAATGCATGCCCTCAATCGAACTTCTGGTGCTGACAAATTTTATGTCATGTCTAGGTAAAACAACTTTTTCTGAACTCAACCATGACCTTAGATTTTCTATCTGAGACTTCACTTGAGAGTTACTCTAAGTTTACAAAGAAATTTCATGCGCATGATAAAATATATTTAATATTTTTAATATCATCACATCGAGGTTCTCTGGGCCCCAGAATCCCGTGTCGAATCAATGCATGAATTTGGAAATATTCTAAGAAATATTCCAAATTATTATAGGTAAAAAAAAGTCCCCACATACCTAAAACCTTAAGTATTTTCATACTCAAAAAGATAAATCCTAGGTATAAGGAGAAATATTGAGCTCTCCACTAGGACTCCAATGCTAGTGAGCTCACCAAGGAGTTTCCATGCTGCCTAAAAGCACACACTCCGGGGAACCACAAGGTCCAAACCACACCCATGTCCAACTACAAATTGGATGACATCATACAAATAAGTGAGAAAATTTCTCCTTGGATGCAATAGGTGGAAAACACCAAGAACCATGATCCATCTGTAGTTATAGGGACTAGCGGCACACCACCTCGCTAACCTGATGTAGATGATGACGTAACCCGACAATTATCATCCACCCCTATATGAACTGAAACACATCCTCCTCAGTCCTCTCATGTAAAAATATGACACTGATCATGTAAGGGTACCAATGAACAACATAGGGTTGAACAAGTGTAAACATTGGATCTTACCATGCCCTCCATCCATGAACCTCCAACTACCACACTCACTAGTGGAAAATAAATTGAGCATGGATGGTAGAAAACCAATCCACACCGAGAAAATAGTATAGGGCCTAAATCCACCACTACTAAATGGTTATATGTAATTATCTCCCTTGACTATGTCCGCTAAGCATATGGGTCGAGCAAAAAGACTCAACTGGCAATGCTAGGGCCTGCTCCGACACTCCATCATGCAACCACACCTCGAACACACAAGTCAAAGAAAATCATCCACTACACCTTGACACTATATTATTTGGGAATAACTAACACTCCCTCACTATTTTAGTCATGTCACAAAATCATGTCTTGGTGGGGGGAATCATTTCTCTTCCTTGTGAGTTTGAAGTAATGTCAAACAACACCATCACAAGGCTCTACTGATGCATCACATCACCCTAGATGAATCTTGAGCAAGAAGTGGATAGAATAGAGTACCTCATGATAGTGTCTAACAATACCACTATAGAAATTATAAAGTACATAGAGAATACCTCTAATCATCCTTAGAGCCTCTGGGTCGTAGGCCTCTATGGTCTGTACTTGTCCTCACCCCCATTCTCGAGCTCCTTGAGCTTGATGTGGACCACCTGGGGGTGGTGGTGGAAACATCTCAAACCATCTTCTAGATCTTTATAATCTCCCCAATCCCCCACCACATCTTATATCATACGTAACTCCCTGCTCTAAAAGATTCCTCATCCATGACAGTCCATCAACCGTCTCCCTCTCAACAACATGATGGGTCGGACAATCACAAGCAAGATGCCCTCATCTGTCACAAGCATAAAACTGCCTCTCCTGCAGCTGAATAGGTCCCTAATTCAAATCCTATATTGAATACCCACATGTTTGAGTCTGGGAATGGGTATGCCTCCTGCTTCGTGACCCTATCAACTACTGTTTTTTAGCTAATTCAGATGACTCAATGCCATGATCAACGCCGCCAGCCACATCTACCCAACCCTCATCTGAGAAGCTCTCTACCACTATAGATTACTCCAGTACCCTTACATAAAAGTGAAGGAAAAATATGCTTTTGTGGGTGCTCTCAAATGATGTGTAATTTTTACTTCTTTGGTGAAGCATAGTGGTTGGAAAAGTTCATCTCTTAGAAGAGAAAGTAAATAAAACAACATATTAAAGAAATTTAAAAAAATATAAAAAAGATGAAACACACTACTTAAAAGGATGGGGTTGGGTGTTTATCATTTATAAAACTATAATAATTATGTTGGAATAATATTGTATTTTTTTCTTTTTTTTTGAAATGAGATTGAGAAAACACAACGAGAAGATGTTTTTTAGAAAACTATTTTCAGAAATCATAATTTATCTAACTCTACCTATTAACTTAATTATTAATCATTATAATTTATATTAATATTCACTTAATTATGATCCCCTAATTTTATAACCTTCAAATTCTATGGGAGTTAACTTAACCACAATGATGAAATGAATTAAACCCTAGGCTAGCTTCAGAACATGCAATCGTAACACCATGCATTGATTGTCATTCCAAAGATAGATTATGGTTAGTGGTGAATTAGATATCATATTAATAATATATGTGAGGATTAATTTAGTTTAGGGATCATATTTGAACTCTACAAATTGATTCCATGCTGTTTTGTTTTACCGATTAACATTGCGCTCTCACAATTCACACAATTCTTGACCTCACATGTTTTGTGTTAATTTTTCAATTTCTTGCTCAGTTTATTTTAATTGAAAAATGAAATTCATAAATAATAAAATTTTAATTTCAAAATTACATTGATTCAAAATAAATAAGTGAATAAGGTTAGAGTTAGATCGATTACTAAGAAAAGCACTCTTCTAAGGGCGGTGTAGTCATCACAGAAACGTTTTGCATTTACAAAGGACGTGGAAAGGGTATAACCCAATCATGTTTATACTATTGATTTACAGACCAAATAGAAATATTATAGAGGAATAAAATTTAATAAAATATAATAAATATAAGATAAACTAATAGGTTAATTACAAGAATAAAAACATTACAACAAAGAATAAGAAAATAAGATCATTTTGGAGGAGATACTAGCTTGAGATATTCCCTCCTCCAATGGTGTATTGAAATGTAAAGGCACCACTTCTATTATGATCATAATACTATAAGGCACACCCAACATCATCCAAATAATAAAAACACATTTTATAGAGTTTAGGGGTGGCTAGGGTTTCAAGACTTTTCAAGTGTGAATGGGAAATTCATCCAAATATCTTAATCCAAATTTCACCGAATATTTGACCTCCAAAATTCATGAACCAACTATCCCTACAGAAGGATGATTTGTGATAAATTTTCCCCTTCATAATATTTATAAATTTGGGACCAATCCAAGAATTAATGAAGAAGTAATGGCCTAAATATTGAAGTGATATCCAATTTGATGAGTCCAGTCCATCTTTGACATCATGGCCTATTTACTCCAATAAAATGCACAATCAATCTCGGATGTCCTAAATTAAAGTTTTATCCCATTGATTTAGTAACAATTTTTAAAAAAAATCAAGATAAAATAAGGTACAAAAAATATTTATGGCTGAATTACTATAATGATCTTTAAAGGGGAAAAATTAGAATTTTCATTAAATTTTCAAATGTATGATTTAATACCAAATATTCTATAAATAATCATATTTAACAAAATGTTAGTAAATTATGTAATTCATTATCAATAAAATATTCATTAAAATTGTTTTTTATCATAAGGAACAAGGGGACCACACCTTCTTAGATGTCTTTGTGGCGACCCTACTCAAAGGTCCATGCCTGAAAAAACAGATCCCAAACCATATTCAGGGAGTATCGCGAAAGGTCTGTGAAAATCTATGAGTACTCATCCATGGAAATTATAACCTGAATAAGTTATAAAATCTTCTGAATATGCACCGACCTCAACATGGAAAGATGAAACTCCTCCCATAAGAGCCACTCAAACTCTGCCCAAGTGAGTGTCGCCTCATCGTGGGTCTACATCACTATACTCCACAAATGTCCGACTGATCCCTGCAGAAGAATTGATGCTAGGAACACCATATAATTAGGATGTTTCATCATAAGGCATAAAATACACATGGCTACCTCAATCCATTCATTAGTTTCCTAGGGTTCTGGCTCACCCCAATACATGGGAGGTCACTATCTCTGGAACTCATGCAACACACTCAACATGAAGGCATCCTCAGCCTGAACTACCAGCACAACCTATTTTTCGATAGGTGGTGGATCAACTGGAGGACCACTAGGTGGTACTTAATTATGAATAGTTCCCTACACCTAAGCCTCATCACTGTGCATATCATTATTACAATCCTTCTGTGGAACCCTGTATAGCTGTTGTAACAACCCAAAGTTTTATCAATGGAATTCCCTTATTATAATTATACCATATAATATAATAACATTAAGAATAATAATGAAATATAATGATATTAAATACTATGTGACCATTAAACATAATTTTCCCCACTTATGTGTTTTTTATTTCAAAAATCTGACATACACGGTTGTATTCATGGTGATTTTTTGAGTCTAATAGAACAAACTTAATTTTTAGTAAATAGCAACATACCCTTATGAATAATAATGTTACCTTTATGAATAGTGAAATACCCTAATGAATAGTAAACTTACATATGATAGTATATATATAATATTTTAGTGAAAGTGTGACATACCTATATCTTGGAATAAGAAAATAAATGTTTTAAAATTGTTATTTTTTGAATAAAATATTATTTTATTTAATAATTAAATTCCTAATATTTATAAAATTATTTTTAAAAAATGGACTTCATTTTTGGATTTTACATGTCAAAAAATGGTTGGGGTGAATTTTTGGGATTTTTCAGAAATACTTGGATTTTTAATGAATAGTGAAATACAGTAAATTACAAAATAACTTAAATTCATGAATTATAGAGTCATGGGTGATGTTCTACTGATGTAAGAACATATGGTTCATATTCACATGATAAAATTACTATATTTAGTCATGAAACACTCACCATTCCTTGTCTTTTGGAGAAATAATAAATTAATGATTATAATATTTGGAAAACACCTCTCCCCTCCACTATAAATACAACCCTTCACACCCTCATTTTTCCACACCTATCAAGCTTCAATACTTGTCTAAAATCTACCCAAACATCTCCCCTATCCCCTCCCCCACGTCCAAGATCTTCTGGTCACATCAAAAGACCAATACAAGGTGCCTTGAGGAGGATCTTAAGAGGATAACTCAAGAGGTAATTCCCCTCCCTCTTTTCCTTTATTTTCCATTCAATTTCAAGTTCTTTCATTATTCTCTCCCCACCTATCTTCACCAAAATGGTATGGTAACTCTAGTATCATAAATATACTGGAATTTTATTATAATAATGATATATTATATCATCCAACCCCCTTCTCCTCTTCTTTTTTATTTTAGAAAGGAAAACATTGTTTATGAGGTGTTAATTTATCACCTTCAGGAATGACATGTTTTCAATTTACTTTAACGCCTTCAGATCTGGTCATGAAACAATTTTTATGGTTGTACCATATTATTTTATATGTATTATATCCTACTTAATGTTATGGAACTAACTTATGTACATATTACCAAATGATAAATCAAAACATGTTCGTTGTGATCCAAAAACCACCCAAATTAACCTAAAACGATCATCATTAAATCTTAACTAATGATTCATCCACATGGTATATAAATTAATTAATTATAAGATAATTTAAACTCCTATAATATAATTAATAACATGTAATATCATTTCTGGATTTTTATCCTTGTTCTACATGAACTTCCATTCATAAATACAAGTGAACCGTTCAAAAAAAACCCACAAAAATGAACATTCCCAAATAATGAATTTAAACTATATAACTCATACAAAAGCCCATAAATGAACTTAATAAAAAATTAATGATTCTTATTAATGTATAAAAGGTTCTTTAATTTATAATTAATGAATATAATGTGGTTATACATTACTTTAAAGTAAAGAAAGCATTTAGATACAAGGTAAGGGGAAATTCTCGAACCCAACTTTCTTTCTTCGGGTTCTCCCTCTTTCACTCCATTTTTGGTATGTTTACTAATTAAAAATAATTTGTTCATAATTATCTTACCTACTCTAGGATATAAATTTTCACCAATGGATTTTATGTTAAACACAATGTTTTTCAAAATAACTCTTCTTTCAAGAACACACCTTTTACTTCTCACTCAAGGTTGATGGTTCTTGTATCAAGTATGTTATTCCCTCTTTCTTTTGGGAACCCAAAGTTTATGAATGTGTTCTTATGATTTTAAACCCATTCCTTTCCATGTTTATGATTTATATACGTTCTATGTGTCATGCATGATAATGAAAATGTTTGAATGTGACAGGTGCGCCTAAAATTATACAGCGCTCCAATGCATTGGGTAAAGTGATGAACCTCATGAGTTAATGTGAAATTATGTATGAACATGATGATAGATTTGTTAAAAACTATGTATGGTAGATTAACACTAAGACATGATGTTTCATTTTTTTATTAATTTCCATATTTTAAGTCTTTTATTAAATTTTCCTCTCATGATTTTGATGATGATGTTATGATTATGCTCACCCCATGCTATATTGTTCTTATCTATCCTCTTAATAGTATTTTAGATCACCCATATTTTATTTATATCATCAGGTGACTTAATATACTATGGATAGGTCAAGTGACAATAATAATCTAGAGAATAAGGAATTAAATAAATGTTTATGCTTGATGTTGTAAATTTTATGTTTGATCCTAGTTTTTCCAAGACACTAAACCTTTGGATCTTCATGGTGTAATACTATTATGTTTTTTATATTTATAATTATGTAATAGTTATGTAAGAAAAGTTAGGGTCACTATAGTTGGTATCAGAGGCAAGGTTTAGTTAATTTGGGAATTAGGATTAGTGAAACCTAGATAAAACCTCTAGTACGAGACTAAGTACAAATATGCACACAAGAAGCTTTATATAGGGATCCCATAAGTTTTGATTTTAGTTAAAATTATATAAATAAATAATTTATTTATTCATTACTTTGTTTTTTTCTAACATTTTCTATCTTAGAAAATGGTGGGAACCAGGAGAAACTAGGCCAACAACTCGTGCGAGGGCCAATGCAATGATTTCCCAAACAACATCCCCAATGCTTTGGGAGGTGGAGTTCAAAACTTCATGGTGATGCTTACCCAAATATATCAGGTTATGAACAATAAACAAAATAATGGGGAACTTCCTCCTTCACCAAAGAGGGAGAAACTATCTATCGAGTGTTTTATGCGGCAATGACCACCGACGTTTAGTGGATCTTCCGATCCACTAGTTGCAAAATAGTGGGTAAACTCCATGGACAAGATCTTTTCTATGCTACACTGTTCTAAGATATAGAAGGTGAATTTATCCATTTATCAACTAGATGGAGAGGCCGATCAATGGTGGTCTTTGATTAAGAACACCAATCCAAGTGATGAAATTAAAGAGATGGAATGGGAAGACTTTAAGATCACGTTTCTTAACAAGTATTTACCACAAACTCTTTATACGAAGATGGAGAGAGAATTCATTGAGCTTAAGAAAAAAGAAGGAGAATCTATCACAACATATTAAGATAATTTCACAAGGATTTCAAGGTACACTTTGGGTTTTGTTATAAAAAATGATAGAAAAATTGATAGATTCTTTAGTGGATTAAAACAACAACTTAGAAAGGCTCTTGCAATTCGAGACTTTGGGAGTTATTAAGATTTTATTTTATGTTCTCTAAAAGTGGAGATAGAGTTTGGAGAATGGTCCCATGGCTATGGTGATAAGAAATGAAAGATGGAGTTTCAAGCTAGAGGATCTAATGATAAAGGTGGGAAGAAAACTCAACAACCCACATGCCAAAAATGTGGGAAGTTGCATCATGGGAACTACCTAAAAGGGACGGGGAAATGCTTCAAATGAGGTAAAGAAGGCCACCATGCTCAAGAGTGTCGAAAAGACATGAAAAGGAAGGATAATGTAGTGGAAGAAAGGAGAGAACCACCCATGGTTCAATTATACAGCTGTAGGGAGAAAGGGAACTATGCAAGTTAGTGCACTAAACCTCGAGTTCTCGATGGTAATCAATGTCAAAAGCCACTGATGCCAAAGGAAAAAGGGAAGGCTTATTCCATCACTACTGTGGAAGTGGAGCAAGATAATGAAGTCATACAAGGTAAAATTCCTATTCAATCAAGAATTGATAAAGTCTTATTTAATTATGGTTATATACATTCTTTTATATATTAAAAGTGTTTTATAACTATAGAATCGAATCCCTGAAACCTTGAAGTAGAGATATCTGTAAAAACACCAAGTGGTGAAATCATTTTAACCCAAGTGTTTGACTCTTCTCCTGTTGGCGTATGTTAGAAGATTCTTCCAGCGAATCTCATAATACTTCCCTTGTTGTAATTTGATGATATAATGGGAATGAATTGGATCTCTTTATATAGAGCACATATTAACTATCGGGAAAAGGAAATATCTTTTCATATTCTGAACCATCCCATGCTCCTCTACAAATGCAAGGAAGATCATGAATCTCATTTTAAAAATCCTTCAACTGTGTGGGTGTTGATTCCATATGAAGAAGCATACCTCACCCAAATGGTTGAGTCAAAGTAAAGTGCCAACCTTTCAGAAATTCACATCATGAGGGAATACAATGATGTATTTCCTGAAGAGTTACCCATACTTCCTCCAGATTGTGAGGTAGAGTTCTCCATATAACTCATACCCAGAGCTACTCATATCTCAAAGTTTCCCTATAGGATGTATCCAATCGAATTGGAGGAGTTAAAGAATCAGCTACAGGAGCATTTGGACAAAGGGTTCATACGCCCTAGTGCATCACCTTGGGGTGCGCCAGTGCTCTTTGTGAAGAAGAAGGATGGAACAATGTGGATGTGTATCGATTATTAGAAACTCAACAAGATAAACATAAAGAATAAGTATCCGATTCCAAGGATTTATGACTTGTTTGATCAGTTAAGAGGATATCAATACTTCTCAAAGGTGGATCTTCATTCTGGATATCATCAACTTAAGGTGAAGAGGGAAGATATTCAGATTACTGCCTTCCGTAAAAGGTATGGGCACTATGAGTTTCTGGTGATGCCCTTCTAAATTACTAATTCCCCTAAATAATTCCAGGATTTGATGAATATAGTCTTTAGAAATTACCTCAACAAATTTGTGGTAGTTTTTATTAATGATATTATCATCTACTCTAAGAGCAATGAGGAACATAAAGAACATCTAAGACTTGTGTTGGTGACATTGAGAAAGGAGAAGTTGTATGCCAAGTTCAGCAAGTGTGAATTTTGGATAAAGCAAGTCACATTCTTGGTACATGTGATCACAAGTGAGGTAATTTCTATAGACCCTTCAAAAACAAAGAAGATTGAGGAATGGACCAGGACCTCTAGTGTCACAGAAATCCGTAGTTTTCTTGGATCAGCTGGGTACTACTGATATTTTGTGAGAAATTTCTCACGATTGTCAAGCCCGCTAACTAAGTTAACAAGGAAAGGGGTAAATTATGTATGGACAGAAGAATGTGAGGGAAGCTTCAAGGAGCTAAAGAGAAGGTTTATCACTACACTTATACTCACATTACTAAAAAGTGGAGAAAGTTTTGTGATATACAACGATGATTCAAAGAAATGATTGGGTTGATTACTCATGAAAAATGATAATGTGATAGCCTACACCTCACAACAGTTGAAGATCTATGAGCAGGACTACCCAACACATGATCTAGATCTAAAAGTGGTGATTTTTTCCTTGAAAATCCGGCAACACTACCTTTATGGTGAGAAGTGTGACATATGCACCAGCCACAAGATCCTAAAGTATATATTCACACAAAAGGATATCAACATGTGTCAAAGGATATGGTTAGATCTAATAAAGGACTACAATTTTTCTATTCACTATCATACTGGAAATGCGAACAAGGTAGCTGATGCTCTAAGAATAAAAGAACATACTACTCTATCTATGCTACAGATTGAGAAAGATCCTATCTTCTTAGATATGCAAAGGATGGATTTGGAAATCATAAGGGTAGGGGATACATTTCCCAAATGATTACGCAACCATCTATCCAAGATAAGATTAAGGAGGCACAAAGGGATGACTTGGAGTTACAAAATAAGTTTAATGTAAGATAGGAAGGGAAGCTACACAAGTTCTATATCGATGATTGGTCTTGCCCAAATTTACCTAAGATTTTAGGTTTAAGCGGTATCTTGTATTTTAGCTTGGGTTGTAGAATCCTCAGAGACCTAATAAGTAACCTATAGACATGTAAATTATATGGATTGTTTTTGGATATGAAGTGTCCAACTTGGGTTGATTTTATATGGGTTTAAGTGAATGCTAAGATACTTAAGTGAAATCAATTTAAAATAACGAGTTGATCCTTGGTTATCACTTAGGGTGGATTGGATGAAATTATTTTTTAACAATTTCAATTTATTATATTTTAAGGATAAAATACTAATCACCTACTAATACTAATCACCTATACACTTGGAGGATAAAATTCATGATCACTCTAAGGTAAAGGTTCATATTAGCACTTGAAGTATGTGGTCTTAAAATTCAATAAGGACGAAGAAGTTTTAAAATCATTAAATAAAAATCTCAACTAAAATAAGTGATTAGAAATTAATGGGGTGATAAATAACATCCAATACATCCCATTTATAATCCCTTGGATCAAACCATAAGAGTTTTATCCCTCTATTTATGCTATGTTTTCAATGGAAGTAGGAAGTAGACTCATGAGGGAGGAAATGGAGAAGTAAAAAGAAAACAATGAAATAACAATCACTCTACTATTGTGTGATAATTTCACAAGGTTTGGTATGAATGAATTTAAAAATTGATCTAAAGGTATCAACGCGATATGAATAAGAACATAATAACATGATCAGAAGAACTTTTATTAAGAAACTATGATTAATTAGAACAACTTACATGTGAAAGACAAACTTGAGACAACAAAATTGCAGCATAACATTACAATGAAAGAAAGCACCAAATATGATAAAATCATACACCACCACTACCTTAAATAGGAATTTAAATAGTCTTGGGTAGATATCACAACAGTAAAAAGGATACCACTTGAGTATGGTAGGCCTAGGGTGGTGGAAAGTAAGGGAGAGTGGACTTCTTTATCCTTGACCCGAAGTGGCAGCCAACTTTCATCCACTGAACATAGGCGCCTAAAAGTCCTTCCAGATGGTCAAATTTGAGTGGTAAATAGATGAAAAAAATGAATATAAGTATGTATACTATCTATATGTAAAATTTCAGCCCAAATTATTTTTTTTGTCAAGATATGATTAAATTGGTGGTCTATTTTTTATGGGTCGCAGAATCTGGCCCAGAATTTTATCTCCAACTTGGGATGCCTGGAAATCCATTAAAAAATCAGAATTATCTTTTTAAAATGTTGAATTAAATGTTACAAATTATGTACTATATCTTCAGTTCAATTTTCAGAATTATTGGACTTGTATATTGGCATATACAGTAGTTTTATTGGGATGTTGTATAGTTCACTTCACCCAGAATGTTGTTTGTTCAAGGCCAACTCTGGTGGTCTTCCAATATGAATCTTAAAGTACTCAAAAAGTATAAATTGTTTCCAATGTAATGATAAACATGAAAATTAAATATGAAAATAAAATCAAGATCATTGGGTACTTTAAATTATGTTAAAAAATGTACCATGTAATAGTGCATTTTAAGTAGGAATTACAATTATAATATGAAATAATGTTCAAAGTGTAAAATGAACTAAAATGGTGTTTATGAATATTAAAGCACATGAATATTATATATATTAACAATTAATATTATCCTTATTCAGTGGATAATCAATGATGATGGTATGATTCGGTTTGGAATGTAGCTTTGTGTGCCTTCATCACCTGGGATAAAGAAGGAGCTATTGGACAATACACATAGCTCAACATTCTCTATCCATCTTGGGAGTACCAAGATGTACCATGATCTCTGATAACACTTCTAGTGGGATAAAATAAAGAAGGATATTTCAGAAAATATATCAAGGTGCTTGGTATGTCAGCAAGTTAAAGTAGAGTGAAAAAAATCCAAAGGGATGATGCAACCATTGCCTATACCCATGTGGAAATGGGATAATGTTACTATAGACTTTTTCATGGGTATCTTGAAGACATTGAAGGGAAATAAAGATATATGGGTTATGGTTGACCAAATCACCAAGTCTTCCCATTTTATCGCTATTCGGGAAGATCTCTCTCTTGAAAAACTTGCAAAGATATATGTGAAAGAAGTGGTGAGACTGCATGGTGTTCCACTCTCGATTGTCTATAATCATCATCCAAGGTTAAAATCTAAATTACGGAGGAGTCTTCAACATGATTTGAGTACTAAATTAAATTTTCACACAACCTATCACTCCAAAACTTATGACCAATCTAAAAGGACTATTTAGATGCTTGAAGGTATGCTAAGATCCTGCACTCTAGAATTCAAAGGTGGATGGGATCAACATCTCCCATTGGTTGAGTTCTCATACAAAAATAGCTTCTAATAAAGTATTTATATGACTCTATATGAATCTTTGTATGGAAAGAGATGTATAACTCTAACCTATTGGGATGAAGTTGGAGAAAGAAAGCCGCTTGGACCTAATCCTGCGCAAGAGATGACATAGAAAGTTCAAGTCATCCAGAAACACATCAAAGCTGATCAGAGTCGGCAAAATAACTATGCTGACAACTATCAAAGGAACTTGTAGTTTGACATTGGAGATAAATTCTTCCTTCAAATATCACAATGGAAGAGAGTCAAGTGGTTTGGAAAGAAAGGGAAGCTAAGCCCAAGGTACATTGCCCCCTTTGAGATCCTTGATCGCATATGAGCCGTGGCCTATCGTCTTGCACTTCCACTGAATATGGATCATGTTCATGATGTGTTTCATGTATCTATCTAAATCTTTTTTTTTTCATTTTAAAAAATAAACCACTTTTTGGGAGAGTGGGAACATTACAAATACCTCATACAAGATTCAAACACATCCATCTAGAAATACATGATCATGAAAAGTCACATTCAAACTTGAAAATTCAAATTCAAAAATTGAAAACTCATACCACAGGAAAAGCAAGCCGCCCGAGAAACCCAAAATGAGAGAAGCCACGTCACCATCACCACCATCATCACCTTGCTGACCTTATCGACTCATCACCATCACTGCCTTCACATCGACTCATCACCATCAAATCATCATGAACGACTCATCACCGTCGGCTACACGTCATCACAGCCAGCACTGAACCCCATCACCATCACCAACTGATCATCGTCAAGGACCCGATGACTGGAACGAACACAGATGAGTCATCACCGTCAAACTCCCGGAGCCTTATGCTAAAAATCACATCCCAAGGAACTGGGAAGACCATCGCCCGCATCCGCCTCAGAGAGGGTGGTGAGGTCCTGGATCAAGAGCAAAGAATCGAGCAGACAATGCCAGGTTAGAACACCGGTGAGACCCACTGGAATATTTCATCATTGAGACATCGAACATCATACATCTTTACCCATCACAACCCCATAGTTGCTTCAGATAAAATCACCGTAGATCCCTTCCACCAGAGTCTTTCATCACTGTCGCAAGATTTTCATCATCTAAGCCTTTATCTGAGTCCCAAAACCGGTCAAAAAACCCATATCAGCATCGCTCCACCTTCACTATCACCATCAACACCAGCGGAGAGCACCATAGAGAACTATCAACGACACCAAAAGATGAACTCCGAAGAAAAAAATCATCACCAGATTCTTTGAAGAAGAAACACAAAAAATTGACAAACAAAAAACCAACTTCATATAAAAGGAACAAATCAAGAGGCGTCTCGACCGAAAGCCACCAAACCACACTTCCCAGAACCTCAGAGAATCCACTACTCCAAATACAACTGGGAGAGGTGTCGAGGAACTCAAGGTCAGAGTAGGGTTCAGTGGCTGGGGCTCCAAATGATTCCATTGTGTAATAGAAAACCAGAAGAAGACACAACAAGAGCAGGCCAAAGCTGGGAGCGCCAGGGAACCCATCGACCTCCAGAACAACACATGACCCAAAACCCTATAGAACTAAAGCTCCAGCTCCAACCTGGAGCGGAACAGGGGAACATGGGGTCAGAGTGAGTTTTGAGCAGCCGATGACTTCCACAGTAAACCAACAATGCTAGGAATATTGAAGAAAAAGTGGGGGAAAACCCCTTGCAGTGAGCCCTAAAGAGAGAAAAATAGAGAGGACGAAAATCCAGACTAGGAGAAAATATGAAGTGGAACAGCAATGCCAGCGGAGAAGCAAGAGGAGAAGAAGGAGGGGGGAGATGGTGCTGGAGCTGTGAAAAGGCCTCCCCCCCGTTGAACCGCCATTGAAGAGATGACCTAGCGTGAGAGAGAAATGAAGACACCACTGCTTAGAGGCTGACTGATGTGTTTCATGTATCACTCATGAGTAAGTACATACTATATCCCTCACATGTACTGAACTCAGAGGTGGTATAGCTGGAAGATGATCTCTCCTATGAGGAGCATCCAATAAAGATTTTGGACCAGAGAGATAAGGTTCTATGCAACAATACAAACCACATTTTAAAAGTGTTTTGGAGGAACCATAAGTTTGAAAAAGCTACTTGGGAACTGTAAGAGGCGATGAAGGACAAGTACCCTCACCTTTTTATGTAAAACAAAATTTTAAGGGTGAAATTTCATAAGGGGGGAAGAATGTAATGACCCAATGTTTTATCAATGGAATTACCTTCTTATAATTATTCCATATAGTATAATAACATTGGGAATCACAATTAAATATCATGAGAATAGATACTATGTGACCATTAAACATAATTTTAACCACTTATGTGTTTTTAATTTTAAAAAGCTGACATACACGGTTGTGTTCAGGATGATTTTTTGGAGTCTAATAGAACAAACTTAATTTTTGGTGAATAGTAATGTTACCCTTATGAATAGTGACATACCCTAATTAATATTAACCTTACCTATTATATTATATATACAAGATTTTAGTGAAAGTATGATGTACCTATATCTTGGAATAAGAAAATAAATGTTTTAAAATTGTTATTTTTTGAATAAAATATTATTTTATTTAAGAATTAATTTCCTCATATTTATGAAATTATTTTTTAAAAATGGACTTCATTTTTAGATTCTATGCATCAAAAAATGGTTGGGGTGAATTTTTGGGATTTTTCAGAAATACTTGGATTTTTAATGAATAGTGAAATATGATAAATTACAAAATAAGTTAAATTCATGAATTATAGAGTCATGGGTGATGTTCTGATCATGTAAGAACATATGGTTCGGATTAAAATGATAAAATTACTGTATTTAGTCATGGAACACTCACTATTCCTTGTCTTGTGGAGAAATAATAAATTAATGATTATAATATTTGGAAAACACCTCTCCCCTCCACTATAAATACAACCCTTCAAACCCTCATTTCTCCACACCTCTCAAGTTTCAAGACTTGTCTAAACTCTGCCCAAAAATCTTTACTATCCCATACCCCACGTCCAAGATATTATGGTCACATCAAAAGACCAATACAAGGTTCCTTGAGGATGATCTCAAGAGGACAACTCGAGAGGTAATTCCCCTCTCTCTTTTCCTTTAATTTCCTTTCAATTTCAAGTTCTTTTCTTATTCTCTACCCACCTATCTTCATCCACATGGTATTTTAACTCTAGTATAAAACATATAATTTAATGTTATGACACTAATGTAATATTATATCATCCAACCCTTTTATCCTCTTCTTTTTATTTTAGAAAGGAAAATGTTGTTCGTGAGGTGTTAATTTATCACCTTCAAGAACAACATGTTTTCAATTTACTTTACCACATTAAGATATGGTCATGAAACCATTTTTATAGTTTAAATATATTGTTTCATATGTATTATATCCCACTTAATGTTCTGAAACTAACTTATGTATATATTACTAAATGATAAATCAAATCATATTCATTGTGATCCAAAAACCACCCAAATTAACCTAAAATGATCATCATTAAATATTGAATAACAATTCATCCACATGGTCTATAACATAATTCATTATAAGATAATTTAAAATCCTTTAATATCATTAATAACATGTAATATCATTTCTGGATGTTTATCCATGTTCTACATGAACTTCCATTCATAAATATAAGTGAACCGTTCAAGAAAACCATAAAAACGAACATTCCCAAACAATGAATTTAAACTATATAACTCATCAAAAATCCCATAAATGAACTTAATAAAACCTTAATGAGTCTTATTAATGTATAAAAGGTTCTTTAATTGATAATTAATTAATATAATATGGTTATATTGGACTTTAAAGTAAAGAAGGCGTTCAGATACAAGGTAAGGGGAAATTCTCAAACCCAACTTTCTTTCTTTGGGTTCTCCCTATTTAACTCCATTTTTGGTATGGTTACTTCTTAAAAATTATTTTTTAATAATTATATTACCTAATCTGATATATAAATTTTCTCCACTGAATTTTATGTCAAAAACAATGTTTTCCAAAAGAAATCTTCTTTCAAGAACACACCTTTTACTTCTCACTCAAGGTTGATGGTTCTTGTATCAAGTATGTTATTCCCTATTTAATTTGGAAACCAAAAGTTTATGAATGTGTTCTTATGAGTTTAAACCCATTAATTTCCATGTTTATGATTGATATATGTTCTATGTGGCATGTATGATAATGAAAATGTTTGAATGTGACGGGTGCGCCCAAAATTATACAGCGCTCCAAGGTGTTGGGTAAAGTGATGAACCTCACGAGTTAAAGTGAAATGATGTATGAACATTATTCTAGATTTGTTCAAAACTATGTGTGGTATATGAACACTAAGATATGATGTTTAATTTTTTATACATTTCCACATTTCAAGTCTTTTATTAAAGTTTCCTCTCATGATTTTGATGATGATGTTATGATTATGGTCACCCCATGCTATATTGTTCTTATCTATCCTATTACTGGGATTTTAGCTCACCCATTTTTGATGTATATCCTCAGGTGACTACATGTACTAAGGAGAGGTCAACTTACAATAAGAATCTATATTAGAAGGAATTAAATAAATGTTTATACTTGATGTTGTAAATGTTATGTTTGGTCCTAGTTTTCCTAAGACACTAAACCTCTAGATCCTTGTGGTGTAATACTATTATGTTTTTTATCTTTACAATGATGTAATAGTAATTTAAGAAAAGTTAGGGTCACTATAGCTATCATCATGGTGGCATCCTGAAATAGAATCAAGCCGCACCACATTCAAAGAGTATATCTGGGGTACTAACTCAAGAAAGATATGGAACCCAAAACCCAGTCCTATATGATGCACGTACCAATATTTACCAGTGACCAATGACCTAATGTACTAAGTCAACAAGAATTTTATCAGAGTCCTGGTTAATATATACATAATCCACCACACCAACACCAGAATCCTTATCCTGAAATATAATCTCCAAACACTTTAAAAATGTTGCTAAAAATCCCAAACCAATCTCACTACAATGTGGTCCCAAAGTGGAACCCCCTCTAATACTACTCTATCATGACCCGACCCAACGGGGCCCGAGCCACGACTATCCCAAGTTCACCTCCAATAGGCCAAGAGATGACATCTAGCACCAAGTATGCATATCAAAAAAATGGGAGGCCTTATTATATGGTACCTATATGTATGCACCCACAAACATCTCAATGAAACAATTCATTGATAATATAAAATGAAAAATAAATGCATGCATACACCCATCCCATAACTAGAGTACAACATGAGTACTGAAAGCATAAAAGGAAAAAAATACAATCCCACTAAAAATTATAAAAGCATCCAACTTGATCATAAGGTGGGTATTTATATCAAATGGAACTTATGGAAATCTCCTTAGCCAAGCACATATAAACACCTTAGTCGGTCTAGCTCATTAAGCTCTACCTACTCCAGGTACTCCTGAGACTCCATTGAAAGGCCGATCATCTACATAAGGCACAACATGTGTGGGAAAATACTATGAAGGGATGCGTATAACAAGCTAGTAGGCACCCCAAAAACCCAAAATAAAAGGGATAAATTGAAGTCAATAGTCTGATCGACCCATCTAGAGGGAACTCAAATGAGAGAGAAACTCCATCCCATCCAATCCTTGGATATACATTACTAGTAAACTCAATAAACATGGTGTGTCAACCCAGATATGTGATAAAACTATATAGAATCCTAAAATCACCCAGATATACTCATCTCAGACTCTAAGTCTCATGAGATCTCAAACTCATATCCAGCCATAGGATTCTTCTTAAGGCTCAAAGGTAGCACTCGCATAGGATAACACAACCCTTGATCCCTACCATACTATATGGAACATCCAAGAGATATAGTCCATCAGGAATAACTATCCAAGTCTATTTCTAGTTCCCAACACCATATGCCCAAACACCACTGCCTTGCACCCCCCACAAGATCATAGAAACCCAAGTAGAGAGGCTCATCCCTTGCTACTTCACAAAAACAAGGGATCACTAATCTAGTCTATGTGCCACGTGCATCCTCTATAAAGGGAGATTAGGGAGGGATCCACACCTCACATCTACCCCTCTTTAAAGGAAGTAAGAGCTCCTAAGAAACCCATAAAACCTCTGAAGTACCTGTAGGGAGAGGCCCACACCTCACCATATCGAGGAGCACCAAATTCTAACTAGATATCACGTATAACAAGTATAGGGCCCCACTCCACACAACTACACTCCACAGTCGAGCAAGCTCTATATCCTGTGGAGGACCCACTCCTATCTATAACTAGACGATAAGGGAGTCCTATGCCATAAATAGAGGACTTGAACCATATATGTAGGGGAGTTTAGACTCGACCAATATGCTCACAATAGGGGACCCACACCTTAATATGATAGTGGATTATCAAACTTATAGAGGACCTACACCCTGGTACAATTGGGAAGTACCAAATCTACTCAACTGATTTCTATGGGGGACCTGTGCCCAGACTCGATAGGGGAGTACTGACCCCGGGCTAGAGGAACCGAACCATAGTATGATAGGGGAGTGTCGACTATATTTGAACAACATGTATAAAGGACCCACACCCTGATACAATAGAGGAGTATAGAATCTAGGAATAGAGGATCCACAACCTATGTGTAAGGGAGTTCTAACTATATAGATAGAAGACCCTCATCCTAGCATCTCAGGGGAGTACCCAATCTATTTGCACAATGAGTATAGGGGGATATCACCCTGATATGATAGGTAAACTCCATCTACAACTGCACAAATGATATGGGGGACCCGCACCCTAGTACAACAGGAGAGTATCAACCCTAGGAGAACTAATCCATAGGTATATGACATGTTCCCCGTGTATAGGAAATTTCCATCTATACTAGTTTGAGAGGTAAGGGAAACCCACACCCTGATATGACAAGGGAGTACCAGTCCCAACATCTATTTGATAACCCCAACTGATCTCCTGCATCAGTCAAGTGTTGCTGGAATAAACATCATTCTATTCATGCCTCACATCATAACATGACCATAGGTAGGGGACCTGCACCCTGGTGTGACATCACCACTCTACCAGCCTAAATATTTTAGGGGTACCCACATCCTAAGATGATAGGGAAGGGTACCAAACTCAAAATCTCTCTAGTTATCCACCCTAATCACTATCCATAGTCAAGAACCACTAGTGCAATTTCATGATTGAATAATTCCATTCCATATTTAAAATGGAATCACAAAGGATACCATCAAATTCTACATGGAAAACTATATAGTATAGGCTACTCATAGGCCTAAATATGAGCCTTAGAGAAGGAGATACAATAGACATAAGTATTCAAAAAAAGTAAATGTCATGTATTGGGGTCCATAGAGCATGTGACCCCACACCAGCACAGGGCTGTGTCCTTTACTGCCTGACTTGGGTGGACATGTGAGCTTACATGACGTGTACATCATGTACACGACATTTCTCTCCTCACTTGGGCCCTGATCATGTCGTCAGCCTATGCCCATGTCCGAAACCCCATGTCCATGTCTCCTGCCTATGTACTTCCACACGAATATGTCCCTTGATACAGCTACCATGGCCATGTCGCTCGACCACATGACCTGGGATCACTACATGATGTGTACATCCGATACACAACCTTTAGTCCCCAAAAGTCATTTTCCCCAAATAGGGAGAACACACGACATGTGACCCTTCACTACACATTGTGTGATCAGGAATTATGAATGAAAATTACCTATGAGCTGCTCAAATAGCCCCAGTTTCCACCAAAACCCTCATATCAACCCCCATGGGGTCCCAAACAGTTGTCCAAGAGGTTTAAACGATTAAAAAAATGCATAAAAAGGGGATCAGGACTTAAAAATAAAATCCTCATATCTCAAGGTGAAATTACAAAGCTTCAGATATAGATCCATCCTCTAAATCTACTACACCATGATTCAAGAGTGATCACCATCAAGATCGGAGATCAGTGGCACATTCTCTCCTTGATTTTTCCTCAGTTTTTCCATTTCTACAAAGGGGGGAGGTGGAGGGGAACTCCCTTATGACATGCATGAAAACAAGTGGGGTTAGGGTTTATTCATTTAATTTTATTAAATTAATAAACCTCCACTCAACACCTCACCAATTCACGCCCTCAACCAAACTTCTGGTGCTGACAAATTTTATGTCATGCCTAGAGAAAATACCAAGTTCTAAACTTAACCATGGGATCAGATTTATGATTTTATATTTCACTCAAGAGTTACTCAAAATTTAAAAATAAACTAAATATTCATGATAAAATATATTTAATTTTTTTAATATCACCATACCGAGGCTCTCTAAGCCCTGGAATCCCATGCCAACTCAGCACCTAGATTTAGAAATATTTTGAGAAATATTCCAAAGTCTTACAGGTAAAAATCCAAGTCACTACAATTTATGGTACCCTGGGTGTGATATATTATTATAAATAAAAGGCCGAGGGAGGATTGAAGAGATCTCTTGGTGAGTGAAGCTCTGGACGATGGACTTCTATTATACTGCTTCTTCAGTTTTATTTCCCTATTTATTTTATTTTCTTTCTATTATCATGATATCTCTTATATTCCAGATAAAATCCAATTTCCCATACATGGATGGGTAGTTTCTGTGAGTGATAAAGAAATATAGAGGTTGGACCAATGTTTCTTTTCTTGATTTTTGTGCCTAAATTAATAGATTTTTTCTTTCCACTTTCTGGTATCAATTTATTTGCAGTTTTAATTACCTCATGTGATTGTGTAGGATTTTAATTCTATTAAATTTTTATTTCCTTGGTCAATGATCACTATATCTATCCACCCAATTCTAGTCTATATATGATTAAATAGTCTAGGGTTGAGTGGTGAGTGCTCGATGATTGTCATCATGTGTGCAAAATTGCAGCAGGAACTATTGGTTATTAGGGAATAATAATGCTCGATCAGGGATTTCCATCATTAATCAAAATAACCCACTGTATAGACAGACACCTTGGAAGGAGAGTAGAAAAATTTTAGATTTTATTTAGTGTTGTTCTCACATTCACCATTTTTCTAAGGGAGTGGGATGAATCGATAGATAAATCCCGCTCTTACCAGCAATAAGAAGAAGGATTGGTAAAAATTGGAAATAATGATAACATAACACTAGGTTTAGCCAAACCATTCCTATTCACAATATTTCATCAATTTATTTTAATTAATCAATTTAAAATGATTTTAAAAACTCACAATTTCTAAAATTAAATTGAAATTTATTTTTTCTCAAATCAATTAAAAGTGACAAACCCATTTTATGTGCACTCCTCTTTGGGAGACTACCTAGGTTAACAACTATAATCTACTAGGTAATAAAAAATTTATTTTGTCATGCCCCATGATAGGTGTGAATTAGTAACTACACTACACAATATATGTATGATAGTTTTCCTTAATAAAAATTTATTGACTAATTCTTATGAAATAATCACTTAAATAATAAAATCATATAAGAATTGATTTTTCAAGAATTATATTTTCTACATATAATATATATATTTTTTAAATAAATGCATTGGTAACTATTTATAAATGATGAAAAATATTGAAAATGTATATAAAAAATGGAACAATAATTTATACATTGATTATTAATTGGTTAGAAATAAAGATAAACACATTTGAACGTAGAAAAAGATATTTTTTCAGAAAACTAGTTTTATTGTGTGACGTGAATTTTATGTTAATTAATTGAATTAATCACTATTTATGAATTATTTTAATAAAATGTATAGACAAAATATTCAATAAAATACATTAACAATCATATAATTATTGTTACTAGGTAATGAATGAGAATAAAATCATTTTCATACTAAAAAATTTATTTTAAAAAAATGGTTTTTACATGTTTTGTGTGCAGATATTAGAATTAATTTCCAAAAACATTGGAAATTTAATCTAATAAAGTGGATTAAATATTTTGAATTAATATTTCAAAATTTGGTTATAAGGTCAATTTTATTTTTAGTCATAATAGATAATTATAATGGTAAAAATCAAATTATCACGATAAAGGTTAAAATGAGTTAAAAGAGGTTAAAATAAGGGAAAAAGTTTCCAATATAAAAAATCCATACCTTTATCAGATCGGTTGAGTTTATTTTGAATTCCCCCACCTTATATTTTAAAATTTTCCATTTTATGTCACTCTCCCTTGAGAATGAAATTTATTATATTTAAATTTTTTTAGTATCTACAAGGGCGTCACTTCCCTCACTTTCATCCTCCTATCACCTCTTCATGCACTTTGACCATCCTTTCTCTACCAGATTATACTAATATTACTTAAAAACTATTGTCCCCATTTTTTATAGGTCATTGTCTCACCCAAATATCAACCAAATGAGGCTTAAGGTGTAATCCAACAAAAGATACCCAAGAAAGAGGAAATCATCTTAAACAAGCTCTTTCAAGTTTATTTCTCCTTCAATATTCTCCAAATATTCTATAACCATATTAATATAATTAAATTATTATATTTGATATAATAAAATGTTTTTATGTTAATGGTATGACAATTTTCTATCTCCTTTCCACATAATGAAAAATGAAAACATTACTCATGCATACATACAGAATATCGTCTCTATGAAGCGATGTATTTTATTTTTCACCAACACATATCATGGATATATATATAGATATATTTAATGAATATATATTATATTTATGATATAATTTTTATTTTTGAAATTAACTTTTATTCTTTCCATTCATTTAAAAATGAAAACATCACTTGTGCATACGTGCAAACTATCATCTACACAAAGTGATGTAATTCATAATACATCACCAACTTATATAGATGGTTATAAAAAATGTATATAATTAATAAATAAGATATTTATGACATGATTAAGATTATGGATATGATGAAACCATGACCAAGTGATGAGGACTAGAATCACCAAACTAAAACATGCATGAGAAATAAAATAGTTTACACATAAAATGATGATTTTAATAAATAATTATTAATGTATGGGTAATTAGAAATTATAAAGGAATTATATATAGTAATATATATATGAATATGGGTTTTTAATAGATTTAAAATAAATCTTAATTTATTATATATTGTATTAGAGTGTGTTTGAAGCAATTTGAGACTTGAGGTAAGAGTTTATGACACAATCTCATTTTTAATCACGACTGTTCATGCTTAAATTACCTTTGGAAAAATTATATGTTATATCTATCTCTCTTAAAACTCATAAATTTTTTTATTAATTGGTTATTTCTTGGGTTTTTAATTATTATTACCATTTTTACTCTCTTTGGTTCTCAAAAATTCTATAATAATGTTTTAAAGAAAAACTGACCTTATTTCTCCTTTTAGTTTAGAAATATTTTCCTCCATCTCCATGTTATTCAAAATTTTTTAGAAGTTTTTACCTAGACCTAAATGTTTGATAAAGTTATTTTATACTACCTTTTAATTTCTTTACAAATAATTAGAAAGAATATTTTCAAATGTTTCTCATGCGAATCACTTTTTACTTTTTACAAAAGCGTGAAAAGAATGTTTTCTTTTAACATATATGACATGGAGATTTTTTCCCACTATCATGTCCTTTATTTATCACAAATATTCCATTACATGTTTCTTTGTTTTTTCAAATAAAATTTTATTCTCATTATCCTTGGAACTTTTAGTATTTAAAATTTATCAAAAAAAGGATATTTTCCCTTGTTTTTAAAGAACATTTCAAATGCTTTTATAAAAGTATTTTTCAGCTATACCAACATTCTTTAAGGATTGTTAAGATTCACTAAGGATATTGTCTAATGATACCATCCACCTTATTTATTTGGATGACTTATGACTATGCATTATGAAATTTCTCATGAAACCCATTTCTTTCAATGAGTTAATTTAGTGACGATGAAATAAAGAATGTTATGTTTTTATGGCACACATATGTATGGTTTATCATTTTGTGATGGACGGGTCCATTATAACCCACTAATTTCTTGGTTAGAGGTGTTATATCTCATGATATTATTAAGTTATTCTAGTAATAATTCCTGATCCAATATACAAAAAGATGATGGTAATAATACACAATCCAATATACTAAGGTATGCTAGTAATAATTCTTAATTCATTATACTAAGTGACTTTGGTAATGATGCATGGTCCATTATGACATGGGATGTTGGTGATGATTCCTAATCTATTTTGTTATGGTATTTTGGTAGTTATTTCTAATCCCAATGTTATGATTTACCATACTTTTTTTATTCCACATGCTTATGTTATTCGATATGGTTATGTTATATTTTTCATAGATCATGATAATAGTTTTGTTTTGATACCCATCCTTCATGTCATGAAGAAGTTTATTCCATGGAACTTAAGTTGTGGGATATTTTCTTCTAGATATGATTATCTTATGTTTTTCACTTGATTATATTCACATACCCTTATGCTCATCTTAAGATAACTTATGATCTTTGAGTGATATTTTCCATGTTTACCCTTACTGAGCATCTAAGATTACCATTACTTATGTTTCCATTTCCCTAGGATATGAAGAAAGGTTTTAAATAAGATATGTCTAAGAAGGGTACTATGTGAGATATTGAAGATATTTCATGAAATAAGTTGATTATGTATTTAGTCTTCAAAGACACTAAACCTTTACTATTATCAGGTATGTATCATTGTGAAAAGTATTAAATATTCATCTAAAATGATGAAATAAGTATTTATGTTTTGCTTAGGTCACCTCAATTATTATAAGAGTAGGATTTAGTTATTTTTAGATATTATTTTATGAAGAATACGAGGATAGAAACTATAACAACCTATGTTGAACTAAAAATTATATAGGATGAACCTAAAGTGTCATATGTTGACGTGAATGTGTCATAATTTAGTACATCTCATGATTGATTTGTTAGAGTTGGTTTCCTAAGAACAACTGTTTTTACTCTGATTACATGTATATTCTATGTATTGAATATTGATAAAACTTATTATTACAAACCATTCATTTTTCTACATGACTCTAATGTAATAATGTCCTAGAGTATCTATCACACAATAAGGGCATAACAGTTCTCTACTATGATGAGAACATTGAAGTGTTATGATGATATTCTTAATATAGTTCTATAGTCAAATAACATTCTATAATGGGACACATAAAATGTGACTGTCAGGTGTGAGTACTCATAATAGTATGAGACTTCTTCTCATGAGGTTTTCACTTGGTAATCTCCAAGACTAAAGATTATGAGAGTTGTCTCACATGTAGGAATTCTGTATATTTTAGTGTTATCAAATATTCATATCCATGAGCATGTTTAATGATCCTCATAATTTAATATTATTATTAATGCATATTATGACTCATGCACTTAGATGTATTTCATAAAACATAATGAAAACAATTTATGGAAAAGTTGGATATGTTGGGTGTGTCATGAGTGACGTGTTATTAATGAATAAGTTGAGGAAGGGTTTATCCCTTACATCTTAATGGAAGATGATATCACAACCCTTTGATTGAAATAGAATAATCACAATAAATTCCATGACTATGGTGTAATGACATGTTTATTTTAGAGATCCAAATAAATACATATCAATCATATAGGTTTGTGCCACGTATGTGCAACCTTCTTGATGAGATATTGAGATAAAAAGATCATATTATGACTGTCTCCAAAATATGATTCTCGAGGTACCCCTTTGGATAACGTGGGATGTTCAAGGGCCAATATTAGTTGATAGTGGTTCATTGTGAGGACAACATGATCTTGAAAGACTATATTTTAGGCCATCCAATCATTATACTTCCATTCATGCCTAGGTGGGAATTTTTGTCAATCAATTTATTCCTCTGGTTGGGTGGTGGATACATGGGCCACTTATACTGACACTTTTAATAATATCACCTGCCTAGAATTAAATATACCCTAGATTATGTATTTGAAGACAAAGTAGTCTTAGATAGTATGGATCAACCTATAATAAGAAAGGAAATAGTTGATACAATCATTATGGTTGGCCTCACCAGGTTTCTTGGAATCAGAAATCTTGAGAAGATCATAATCTATGGTTGTGGGAAATTAACCAAGAACCAATTCATTTCAGAAGGAATATATTTTTTTCTTTCATTACTCAAATCATGAGTGTCCCAGATCTATTTTTTCCTTTGGTCACAGGTAGTTTTCTACCGTTTCCACTTTAAGGGAGGCTTAGGGAAATACAAAGATTTCCTGGGTGCACCAATAGACACTAACACCAGTTTGAGTTTGATAGTGATAGTTTATACTTTACCAAACCTTTTCCCTTGTTCTGTGGGAATGGTCCTAGACTTGGACCTGGTTCACTGAATAATATCCTTTAAATAATGGCCCATGTCTACAATGGTGTTTGTAGTTCATTAGAGATGTTCTTTTCACACAATTCCAACAACTGCTCCTGTGGGAGTAGAATAATGAGCAAGTATTTCAGGTTTTTCCATAATGAGGTAAAGTTAATAAACTTTTCATTTTAATGTTTTTTTCAGTTCATGAGGTCAATGATCATCATATTTCTTAGTGTGTAGAATAATTAATAGGGGAATTGACAACAACTGTCTTACCAACCTGTGATAGAACTTGTTGGAATACTGTTATACTTGACAAAAGCTAATCATATTAGAGTTTTCACAAATAATCTCAGTTTTTATACCTCTTATAGTCTCATGGTCCCATCATTTTGCCTCATAAGGACATATAGTGTGAGAGATACTATTTTGGATCCCCTGTGTCACTGAAGGTTAAGAAAACAAAATTCCCAAAATTTGGAGGAGGGAGAGTGGAATCCTCCCATTCAGGATATAAATTCTATTTAGGTTGTATAGGGGTGTGTCACCCCTCTAGGGCTTCCATTAGAGAGGTAAGAGACTTGATGGTATTAAGGAACTTTAGGGGAAACACCATATGAACCAATCCCTGAATACAGGTAGCAAAAATATCTTGACATGGTCACCTTGTATTCATTGGCTACTGATTATCAATTTGTACTAGGACTAGGTCATTATCCTATTTTGAGGTAGGTTGTTGTCATAATAGAGGAAAATTTTAGTCTTACTCAATACATGTATTTAAATAAACCGTCCATCTAGATCCAGATCCAACCTGATGTTCAAATTCCACTATTGTGAGAAAATTAACCACCTCCTGGAAGGTGCATGGTGAAATATTGGCTTCTTCTTGGGGGTGATATTTGGTGGGAATATTTACCCTAATAAATTCCTCATTAAATCTTCTGATATTAAATATCACATTCTTATACTATTCCAAATTCTTTTTCAAAGAGGGGGATTTGACCTTTATTGATGAAAAGTGGGATGTGGTCACCCTTTTCCCTTTATCCCTAGAAGAATGGAATTGAGGGGGTGGTAACTCTTTATTTTGGAGGCACTAAATTTTGGTTCCTCCTCTAATTTCAGGTATATTCAGCCTCGACCTGTGCATCGATGAAACTCACCTCTTAGGGTATTATTTCTACATTACATCCCTCGACATCCATATCTAGATATATATCATCTACTAGATGAGAAGTGAAAACATTCAATGAGGCACATGAATAATTTCAACATCCTATAAGTAATAGAGCGACTCTATACTACCTACATCCCCTTCAATAGTTAAATTGAGGTCTTCCCTTATACCTTTTCCCTCATTGGATTATTTTGTCTTGTGAAATTTATGGTGTTTTATCTTATTCGTAAGATGTTCCCATGATTTTTTATGAATATTGGCCTCAAGAGACTCTCCGACCATATTCGCTGAGCATTACCCAAATAAAGGGTATGTTACATGATGGTAGGAATAGCTGGGGCACAGGCTACTGGTAACCAATATTATAGAGACCCAGGCTTTTCACACATAAATATCATATTTTTTAGATGAATATTCAACACATAAAATTATAATCTATACTAGAATTATTAAGGTTTAGTGTATTTGGAGAATAGATACATAATCTTTCATTTCATGAAATATCTCCAACATTAGCTACAAAGATATTCCACATAGTACTCTTATTTTATATACCCTATTTAAAACATTTCTTTATAAAATGGGGAAATGAAAAATAATAAAGGGTGAGATCATATGCTCAATAAGGCTAAAAAAGTGAGATATTAATGACCACTTAATCATAAACCGGGAATAATAGTATGATAATATGAGATTAACATTTTAAAAGCATACACTGTATATCATAGATCATAATCCTGAGTAATGGAATCAAGTTTGGTAGTTCAAAAGACATAAATCATAAAGGAATAAAAGAACATAAGCCATGTGAGCATAACATAGACAGATGAATGTGTCAAAAAAATAATCTTATAAAATTTTTAATATGTATAAATAGAATAGGTTCACTCATTAAGTCAAGGACATGAAACCAGGCCCTCACGTAAACTTATGGACATGAAACTTGGTCCACACATAATCTTATGGATATGAAATCTAGGAGCACACATAAAATTGTGAACATGAAAACAGGTTCACATGTAACATATTTGTCTCATGAGTTATCCATATTTACTCAATTCATTGAAGGAAAATATACTTTTGGGTCCACCCATCACATAATCATAATCCATTAATATGTGTGCCACAATATCATAAATCATTCATTGTATATCATAACTCTTAGAAAGGAAATGGGTTTCATAAACATCACATAATCATAATAATAAATCATCCAAAGAAATAATAAGTATGGTATAATTAGATCATATCCATAGTAAATTACAAGTGACATCAAAGGATTCCATCCAAGATGAAAATTATGTTAAAACCTACTTGGAATATTTCTTGAGGAAAATATTCTTTTCACTTTGAAATTGCTTCTTTAAAATCAAAAAATTTACAAAATATTATGAAAATTTTTTCTTTTAAAAGAAATATGTAAAATTGTAAAGGAAGTTTCAAATCATTGAATGATCATGATGATGAAAAATTCTGTTCATGCAGTATATGGTAAAAAATTCTCCTTTCACATTTTCAATAAAAATTAAAAAATACCTCATTTAGAAAATGATAAGAATATTCCTTTATTTTTTTTGTAAAAATTAAAACATGGATAAAAATTACTATAAAAAACCATAGTAAAATAATAAAAATATTATTTAAAACATTTTTTAGAAAACATGGACATAGAAGAAAAATTATTTTCGACTGAAAAGAGAAATAAAGTGATTTTTCCTTAAAAACATTCTTTCGATCTCTTGAGTACTTAAAAAGAGGAAAATGAAAGGAATACATGAATTCTATAGAAATAACTATAGGATAAGAAATTTCATGAGATTATTGAGAGGAATATCATGAAATTTAATTGTTGTAAACTTAATAATAAATAATTCCAATAAACATTGAGATTGTAACATAAAACCCTTAGTACTTTGGTAACTTTTGAATCATAATCCCCATGAAAGAAAGAAACTTATATGGATTTGTAAATCCCATTAATTTTAATGAAAGAATAATAAAATACATTCATGGGAAATAAATACACCACACAAAGGAAATAAGTAGTGAATATTGCATAATTCTAATAGAAATAAAAATGAGATGAGAAACCCTTACCTCTAGTCTCATCTTGCTTCATACCCATTCCAAAATCCTGTATAATAAGTATATATTTATTATAAATATATTCAGAACCATATATAAATATATATATCATACCATATATTATTTACTTATAACATTTTAACTCCCATTTATTAATAATTACTTATTAAAATCATCGTTTCTAGGTGTTAACTATTTCATTTTTCATGAGAATTTCGGTTCGATAGTTTCGATCCATGTACTTTGATCATGGTTCCAACATATATAGAATTTTAATCATGATATAAATATCATATATATTCATTATATATATATATATTTATATTTATCCATTAAAGGTAGATATATAAAAATAAATTACCCCGTTCATGGAGATGGTAGGCCATACGTACGCATGGACGTTGTCTTCACTTTTCGATGGATGGAATAAAAGAAATTTAAATAATAATAAACCTTTAAAAATAATCATTATATCATATAATATATATATATATATATATATATATGTTAAATATATCCTTATTACTATCTATGTAAATCATAAATAAAAAACAAATCACATCACTTCGTAGAGGTGGTAGTCCACACACCCGCACAAGCAACATTATCATTTCCATTGGATTTGAAGGAAAGTAGGTAGATAGGATATTATAACTATAGAATCATAATTATGTAATAAATATATTATGTAAACATTAATCACATCATAATAACCATCCATGAAAGATGGTGATGGAAAATGAATTGTATCGCTATGTAGAGATGGTAAGTCATATGTATGAACAAACAATACTTGTACTTCCCATTTGATAGAGAAGAGGGTGAATAAATGTGTTTTCATAATCATAATAAAATTTCAGTATATTTAAAATAATGAAGTTAATATTTTTTGAATAATACCATATATTTATAGGAGGTGGAAGAAGAATTTTTTTAAAGATGTCGGGTAATATGATTACCTCTTCTTTAGTAGGACTCCTTTAAATCCCTTCTTAAGGACCCTTGGCATGGTATTTTGTAAAGACCCCAAACCCAGTAGCCCAGATCTGGTGGTTACATTATTACATTTTCACTAGATACAAGTGATCACATCTCAAAGGACTAAATATTTTAGTAGTCTTGGTAAACTAGATACATACCTAAATCTCATATTACATTTGAAAACATAAAATAAAACACATAGTGAAAGTAAATATTTTGAATCATTGAACTCATTTAAAGATACCTTATTCATATCTCAGGGAAAGGAAACAAAATAACAGTGAGCTTAGATGCTCAATATGGTTAAAAAATAGTTTAAGCTATTAGGATTAAATAATGAATAATCAATATGATAGGTAAATAACTGAAAAACATGACATTTAATCAATAACTTAAGCATGAATAATAATATGGTAGGAGTACATGAAAATAAAATGATTCCATATACATAATCAATGAACTTGAAACTTATCTATGGACATTATTCAAAATAATCACATGTACATTAATAATTGATTTCATAATGATGAAATGCATAATTTCGGGCATACGAAACTTACCATCAAGGCCTTTTTCCAATACAGTTTAAACCATGTGTAGGTATACACCAAAAACCCATTTAATAAGGCCAACTAACTAGTTTATCTCATGATACCTACCTATGCATCGAGGGGATATGTAATTATGGGCCCCACCCATCACTTAATAAGTTCAAATCATTCATCATACAAATAAAAAATATAACATAATCAATATGCCTTATTCAAAAAAAACTTTCCATATAGTAAGAACTAGTATACATAATTTCAATACTTTCCCCAGTCAAACTGATCGTAAACCATCATGATAAAGAGTAAGGATGATATCTGCAACATCCCAAAATTTTAGGAAATATCTTCATTCAAATTAATTTAAATTCTTTAATAGATTATATTACATGCAATACATAGTTTATCTTACATCAAACACAATACCAAGTTTATATTTAATTGAATGCAACATCGAGTCCCTTTGATAACTTGTTTTACATGCAAGTCCGAGTGTTACCGAACAATAATAAACTCTTGATATTATTATTTAATATGGAAGTTATCACCTGTCCATTATATTGGAAGGTGTGAATATTACTAACTATATTATGTTTTTACATGATTATAAAAATATTTTGATAGCCATCTAATAAATTTTATAGGCTTAAAATAATAATAAATCAAATTTTAAGCATAAAAAGTTGTATATTTTTAAAAGGTAAATTTACCACCTTTTAATAGCGCACCTATTTTTAAATCTAATTTTTGAAACTTTTATAATTTTTATATAAAAAAATGAGCTTCATTTCGGAAATAATAAAATCAAAATTATATTAGGGTTAATTTTTTGTATTTTTTTGAGAAGTTTCATTTTTTGATGAATAGTAAAGCTGTATTTTAGTTGAAAATTGTATTTTCATTTAAATAATTATTATTGTTAAATTATATTTTTTTTAAATTAATAATAGATCAATTATATATATATATATATATCAATAAAATTTAGGTCATTGGAATCATTTTTTATATTTAATTTAGATATAAAGACTTAATGAACTTTTGAACATTTTGACTTTTAAAACCTGCTTTCTCACCACATCTGCTAGATTAGCTTTAAATTTAATTTTTCTACTTCTGTGAATTGAATTTTTAAAAAAATACATACAAAGTTTTAATAATTATAATATTTATAGTATAATAATATCAACTTAAATATCAGTGAAAGTAAATAAAATTAATTACAATGATTAAGGTAAAATTCAGCACACCAAGAGACTAAACCTTAAAGTAAAAAATGACCTATAAAATTGTCCAAAATCTATTTAATGCCCATATTTAGATCATATTCCCAATTGGTTTTAATTTTATGAGTTATTGGGACACATGTTCATGAAAGTAACCCATATAATAAGTTAAGTAAAGAAAAAGAAAAATAATTCACCTTCCTTTCTTTTAATTCCTATAAAGCTTTTGAGTATGGAAAAAGATACATAGTTTCAGTTATAAAAATTATTTTGAATGGTAAATGAGTTTTTTTTATCATGATCATTTAACTATAATTTTTATAGATGAATTAGTTACATTAAATTCTTAACAAATGATAACACATGGATTATTTATTTAATAATAAAATAAAATAAATGATGCTAAAAACACTAAAAAGAAACCAGATTTAATGAATTATTATGTTACATTATTTTTGTATATTAAAATTTCATGTTACATAGCTGTGAAGTTAATATATTTTAATTCCATCACTGTATTGATATTTTTTAAATTTAAATTATGTAAATAATATCAAAATTGACATTAATGTCATTTTACAATAAATGATATTTTATTAAACGATTTAAAATTAATAAAAAATCATAAATTCTTCCATGTGATTTTCAGGTGTTATTAAATGTCAAATATGGTCTATTAATGTACCAATTGATCTTTTATAATCAAATTATTAACCCATATATAGTAAAAATATTGATAGCATGGTTCAGGTTAAAGCAACATTTTTGCGCATTACATGCACTTGCTTTAAAATTATTTCCAACACACATGGGATTATTATTTTGTAAATTAGAAATAATATTTAGAATTTAGTGGGTATATTTTTTCTAATAAATATATCTTTAATTTAGTCTTAATGGACAAATTACTTAGGATAGGAAACTAGTTACTTTAATAAAAACTAAAATGAAAAAAATAAGAAAACTTAAAGACTAAGAAAAAAAATGATAAAAATTATTTTATTTTTGTGTGGAATGAGTGTTTATCAACAATAATTCCAATTTAATCAATTATTTTTCATTTTTTAATCACATTAGGTAAGGTAGATCTCCAGATAGTGTTCACTTTTTATGATATATAAGAATGCCACTTCTGCTCCTCTATAAAATAGAACCCAACCTCCCCCATTTATTCACACCTATCAAGCCCTTTGTCTCATCCAAAACCTACAAAAATAATCTAAAAAAATACATCACATCACCCTATAGGTCTCATCTTAGGAATCAATCCAACCAATAAGTCCTTTGGTTCAAACCAAAAAGAGTTACCTGAAGAAGATGTAACTTTCATCGACATGCATTTTTTACTTTATTTACTTTTACACTCCCTTTATTTATTAGTATTACATGATTATATAATAAAATAATTATCCTAAAAATAATTATATATTTTTATGTTAATTTTTTTACCTACAACCACACACAATTCCATCAAATAGGTAATGAAATTACCATTTTTGTACGGCGAACTCCCGCCCCACGTAACGATGTCATTCATTTTTCCTTTATCACCTCTCATGGTTGGTAATTATAATGATAAAAATATTTTTTTATGATATATATATATATATTATATTTATTTTGTCTTTATACTTATTTAATTTTTATATAACACATAAATTTATGCATTCCATTTGGTGTAAATATGACAACATCATTTGTGGATGTGTGGACTACTGCCTCCTCAAAGCAATGTGATACATTCACACATTTCATGGAATGTATTAAGGATTAGTTTAATTAAACATATGAAACATAAATTAAATCTATATTTTATTAATTAAATAATTTCCTTTCTAGAAATATAATATATCATTTTCTTTATTACCCTTTCATACACTGAAAAAGTGATAACGTTGTTCGTGGACATGTGGACTACCGCCTCCTCAACATGATGTGATTTATTTTATATAAAAATAATTATATATATAATTATATATGATTAAATAATATATTATTTATGATATAATTATTCTTCTATAAAGATAAATTTTACTTACCTTCTTTCCATAATAATCATTGAAAAATGGAAATGTTACTCATGCGTATGTACGACCTACCGTCTCAATGATTGTAACGTCGGTTCATTTTTTGTATCAATAATTAATGATTGGTTTTAAAAGTATAATTTATATATAAATATGATAATTATTAAATTATTATTATTGTATTTATTTTTATATAATGACCTCATTGACCACAATCGACCTATCAGACTTAGTTTTGAGACATAAGCCGAATATGATCAAGACATCTGACTTGAACATTATTGATTATGTAAATGTATATAACTTGTTTATAAGTGAAATAATAGTAATAATTAACTTGTAAAAGGTTATAAAGCAATTATATAATTAACACAAGTTTATTAATTAGGAATACAAAGAACAATAATGACAAATCAGACTCGAGGTAAGAGATTCTTGTCTTACATTTACTTTCATGAGGCATACATCATAATCACCACTTACTTATTTTGTGTGGTGTATAAAATTAAATTTTTTTATATATTATATCATTAATTATTTTATCTTAATGTTGTTTAAATGTTTCATTTTATTATTATTACTTTTGGGGTTTCCAATTCAAATGTTACCACAATTGTAAGGGGATTTCTTGTCTCACTTTTATTTATGTGAGACTTATTCTATATTCACCACTTATTTTTGTTGTGTGGTGTATATAATACCCATGAATGTATTTGATGAATCTTATCCTTAAACTTATGGGGTTTTACATATCCTTTTTATGATCTCTCTTTCACAGGGTTTACAGTTTCAAATTTACCAAAGCAGTAATAAACTTTTGTCACAATTTTCCTTCTTAGAGACATTTGATATGTTATACACATATTTTATTTTATGAGGTGTATATACTTATCCTTTGACATGTTATATAATGAATCTACTTATTATCATGATATTATATATTTAATTTAATGTTATTATATTCATGGTGTTGGTTCAAATGTTTCAAAGTGGTATGGGATGCTTTGGAATGTTTAATGATTATTTTACTCAAGAATTTTTTAATGATATTTTAATGGTATTTCAATTCATCAACATAAAAAAACCTTATTGTTATTTATCCTAAACTAGGGATATTTTTTATTTATACCATCCTCATTATTTTATGGATGGATTAATATTTTTTTAAATAGATTGTTATGGGATCCTTTTCTTTTCCACGGTCTAATCATGTTTCGAAGAGATTATCATGGAACACATTTTTTCCATTTATTAATCATGTTTTAAAGAGTTTTTTATTTAACTCATTTATTTTCTTAGGTTAATAATGTTTCAGAAAGATTTTTAGGGAACCCATTTCTTTTCCATGGGTTTATCATGTTTTTATGATTTTTAGGATGAATGTGTTTTATTCATGGTACTTGAGAATTATATGAAATGGGTGATTCAGATATAGAGTAGAATAAGGGTTGAGGCCCATTATAGATCACAAAAAATAGGTGAGAACAATATAGATTATACGAAGGGTTTATACCCATTATAGATAATAGAAAATGGGTAATCCCAATATAACTTATAAAAAGGGTGATCCCCATTATAGATATCTGATGCATTGGGTAATGATAAGGTTGGAAGTTAGCCATATAGTTATTCCAATTGAAAGGGGTTTGAAAGGGTTTTATGAAAGTTATGATCCAAGTTACCAAAAATATTTTTAATTACTTTTTATGAGTTTATAATGTTTCTCACAATCGATATCGATATCACATGGATTATGATTATTGTTTCTATTGACTTTTTACTAGGCCATGTTTTCATATTTAATGTGTAATGGCCCGGACCTCTCCGACCCATTCCTTTGTCAAAAAGAAGGCCACGAAGTGTTCTAGAGGGTAAAATGGACTTTTCCCACACTTTCCAGAATTTTGAAACTACACGCCGTGTAGTTTGAGTACACGCCGTGTACCCTCTTTCCGGGTATACCCCATGTGGATGGCCGTGTCTTTGCCGCGTGAAGAAGATAGGTACACGCCGTGTGTCCAATCTACACGTCGTGTAGTCCTTCCCCGCGTACGCGTTACCGTGTGTTGACCAGTTTTCGGTCGCGTGCCGCGTTGGAGTCGTGTCCTTGCCGTGTGCAATAAATGTGTACACTCTGTGTGTCCAATCTACATGTCGTGTAGTCCTTCCCCGCGTATGCGTTACCTTCAAACCGTGTGTTGACCAGTCAACGGCCACGGAGCTGTGTTGGAGGCCGCATGGAGACCGTGTGAAAATGGCCGAGTACACGCCATGTACCATAAGTACACGCCGTGTACTTTTTCTTTTCACGCCTATAAAAGGAGGGGTCCCCTCATCCTTTCAACTCACACCTCTCCTCCCCTCTCCTCTGAGCAGAGCTCTCTCAAGAGACTCGAAGGCTCTTTCTTCCATAACTTTTTCGTCCGAGATCCGATTTACGATCCGTTAGTGGCCACGAGATCGTAACGATGAGTCGGAACTTCCGAGCTTGGATCCGTTGTCTTTCCTTTGGTTTTTTCTCTCCGACTTCCACCCGAGGAGGTTTTGTCGGGACGCCGACGAACGTCTTCTAAAGTTGATCCGGGGGAGCGTTGTGACCAGAACCTGTTGAGGTAGAGATCTCACCTTTGTCTCTCTAATTTGTGTATCATGCGGGGCGGGTATCCTTTTGTTTTCATGAGAAACAATTGAACCATTAAATAAAGATAATAACTGGTTAAAGAATGGGGTTGGGAAGTTAGTGATTGCTGTTACTTTAATTTTTATATCCGGTGATATTATGTTGTGAAATGAATAGGCTTATGACTACTGAAAATAACGGTCGTTGGGGACCTTTGCTTGCACAATTAAATGTTGCCCTGTCTTTCTAGACCGTTTTTGTGAGTAAAACTTTGTGGAATGTGGAAATTGGTTAATCACGTAAAGCTGGATTTTTTAAATGAAAATCTAGAACCCTTGTATGATCACCCCGATTAAACAAAATGGAATAATGAACATGTGAGTGTTGGATTGGTTACGTGGCATGTGTTGGGGGTGTTTTGTGGGTTTTTGTGGTTTGGGTGATCAGTGGGGCTGCGGTCGGCTTGGTTGTGGGAAGGTGTGAATGTTTAATAGTGATGGGCAGCAGGGCTGCAATAAATGGTATTAAAGGGATGACGATGTGTGGTGTTGTTATGGTGGTTGGCAGCAGGGCTGCAGGGATGGGTTTAAATGTGAACGGACTATGGGTTATGTTTAATAAATAAATAAAAGTGGAATAGTTAATGAATAGTGGGGCTTGGTAATGAAACGGAAATAATAATCAATGGGTTGGTTGGTTAATAAGAAGGGACTTGCCGTGTTGCTGTGTTTTCCTAACTTACTTTGTGGATGGCAAGGATATGCTTACGAATGGTCGTTGTGGTTGGTTGTGGATAGTTTCCCAGTAGTTAAGAAACTAAATAAGCTAATTTCTGCTGAAACGTGAAAACCTTAATGGGGTTGGGGTTGTTTTTTGTATGCATGCTTCGTGGTAGCAGTGCCGAGGCACGCGCTTAGTTTCTCTTTTTAGAAGCCATAGGTTGGGCTGAGTGGTTTCTATATATATATCTGTATCTTTTGTATTTTATCACATCGCACCCATGTTGAGCACTTAGTGCCGAACACTCCCATTTCATGGGAGAGGGTGTTTTCCCATAGTTACTAGCTCCTTCCTGCTCTTTCTCCCCTAGGATGTGATGGCTTGAGGTGACCTTACACCCAAGACTCTTCGGGTAGGTTTCGATTGGGGTGATTATGCCCAAGACTCTTCGGACAGGCTTATAGGCTATAATGGCTTGAGGTGACCTTACACCTAAGACTCTTCAGGTAGGTTTCGATTTCAGGCCCAGGTGTCTTCGGGTGAGAGTTCTGTTACTATTCCCAAGAATCTTCGGGATGAGGCCCAGGTGTCTTCGGGCGGGGATGTGGTTGTGGTTGTGAGGCCCAGGTGTGTGCGGGAGGGATATGTGGTGGTGAGGCCCAGGTTTTTGCGGGCGGGATGTGTGGTTGTGAGGCCCAGGTGTGTGCGAGCGGGATATGTGGTTGTGAGGCTCAGGTGTGTGCGGGCGGGGAGAGTGTGACAGCGTCAGGACGTTCAGCTAACTAATGGGAAATGGTGCGGGGTACCCAATGCTCTTGTTCTTACACTACTACTACCGGTTGTGATTGTGTTTTGGTGAGTGTGGCTGGTGAGGTTGGGTGGATAGTTTCCCTTGTTAGGTTTCTTCTGTTGTTCTCATGGGACATTAGGATGTCTTCCCACTTGTGCACGAGAGATTTAGGTTTCCCTACAGAGTATACTTGTATGCTCACCCTACGTTTACTTTCAGGTTTCCAGGAGGACTACCAGGGCCATGCGGGACCCTACTAGTCGGGCAGTTGGAGTTGTTGCAGTTGCTGTTCTCTTGTTTTCTTTTGGTATTGTACTTTTGAGCTTTCTTGTACTTGCACCTTGTTATAAAATTGTTTAAACATGCATGTGGGCTTGGTTTGGGTTTATTTATATACACTTTTTCTTTTCCCTTTTTGGTAGTTGACTTGTCCTATTTCCTGATCCTAAATAATAAAAAGGTTAATGCCTCCCATATTTGTGAAAACTCATACCCTTGGTGCTAGTCGCCAACCCGGGGCCTACTGGAGGCGGGACTCGGGGGTCATTATCTCCCTTTCTCCATTGCCAGCTTAGGAGGGGCATCTTTGGTGGGAGGGGGTCATGACAGAATGGTATCGGAGGCTGATGGTTGAGAGATAGGATGGAGTCTGGAGTTATGCATAGTGAGGATTGCATGGGATGGTAGGGCAACAGTGTTAGTTAATCTTGGTGCGTGACATAGGCTAGGGAAGACCGGCTAGGACACGGGATTTTAGGGCCCCCCGTGATCCGATGCAAGGACTCTGAGCCTACTGAACAACCAAGTGAGACTACATTGATTGCAGGGTAGAGACCCTAGGGAAGGTACATGCATCATCATATTTGTGTTTTACTTGATTTGGGTGTTCTGGGAAAGAAATTGAAATAAAATGATAATTAAAACTTTGAGAAATTTCCTTACTACTTGGGCTTAGGCGATCCTTGTTTACCATGCAGCTATGGCACCTGGACGTCATCCCCGGGTGGCTCAGACGGCTGAGGCCCAGCAGATCCAGGCGGTCGATCAGTTGAGGATTGACCGAGAGGAGGAAGATAGCCAGTGGCAGAAGACTCTCCGTTCCTTCCAGCGGCAGACCCTCAAGAAGTACGAGGGTAGTACTTCATATATGGAGACGGAGGGGTGGCTTGAGGAGCTAGGGATCGCTTTCACCTTGATCCGTGCTCCGAGGGAGTACTGGGTTCTCCTAGCAGTCAGTCAGCTAAGAGGTGCGGTGCGATAGTGGTGGACACTCTACCTCGGAGAGAGGATAGAGGCAGAGGTTCCATGGGCTGACTTTGAGAAGGAATTCCGAGAGGAATTCCTTTCTTCCATGATCAAGGTGGAGAAGCGGCAGGAGTTACTCTCCCTTCAGCAGGGGAGTATGTCGGTACGAGAGCTGGGGATCAAGTTCAAAGATCTTCTGCGCTTTGCTCTGGATCTCTTTCCGGATGAGGAATCTCGGGTGAGACGTTTGGAGGAGGCGCTTCGTCCTTTGCTCCAGTATGCTGTGACCCCCTTCACCCTTCCGACGTACTTGGAAGTGTAGAAGAAGGCAGAGGTCGTAGAGAGGATGCACTCGCTGGGAGGTGCACCGCATGAGGTGTTTCAGCCAGGTTCTTCGAAGGGGAAGGCAGTCAGTAGCAGGTCTCCTGCGACAGGACCTTCCAGGTTCAGGCCAGTGGGGAGCAGGCCCCAGCAGTTCCAGTTCAAATCTTCGGGTCCTCGTCCCTTTTCCACGAGCCTAGGACCGAGGTGTTTTTCTTGTGGAGGTTTCATGCACGTTCAGAGTCGGTGCCCGACCCGAGCTCCGTACAGTAGAGGTGGGCAGGTTCAGCGCCCACCGCAACAGCACCAGTTGCCGGCGAGGCCTTTCCAGCAGCAGTAGGACCATGCTCCTCCGAGGGCATACTTTGTGGGAGGAGGCCGACCTCAGGGTGCTCCTCAGGTACCTTGACCAGGGCGTGGTTGGGGAAGTGGATGACATCAGAGAGGCAGAGGAGCTGGGTGTGGACAGTTGCACGCAGCAGAGTTGGAAGCTCCAGCTGGACCAGAGGTGGTGCGAGGTACGATTTGTTTGTTCAGCACTCTTGTTTCTGCTTTGTTCGATTCGAGAGCCTCGTACTCTTTTGTTTCACCTATTCTAGCCCATGTTTTGGGACTAGATGTAGAGAGACTTTCCATACCTCTGGTACTGAGTACACCAGTTGGGGGCCAGACCACCGTATCTTGTGTTTTCCGGGGATGTGGGCTGATGTTGGGACCACATCGATCTAGTGGAGACCTTCTTCTGTTACAGATGCAGCCATACGATGTCATCCTAGGAATCGACTGGTTGTTTTCTGTTAGTGCCGTTATCGACTGCTTCCGGAGAAGAGTCGTGTTCTCTGACGTAGATGGGCTGCGCGTATATTTTGTTGGAGAGAGGAGCTATCAGGTGGAAAGCTGGCGTGTGGAGCCTCTCCTTTCCTTGTTGAGCGGGTTTCAGTGGTTCCAGCCGATACAGAGATTATGGATGTCCCAGAGGTTGTTGGGGAGTTCCTCGATGTTTTTCCTGAGGAGGTTGTAACTCTACCCCCATGAAGAGACGTTGAGTTTGGGATAGACTTACAGCCTGGTGCCCGTTCGATTTCGATGGCCCCTTATCGGATGACACCTTCAGAGTTGCGGATTCAGATTGACGATCTGATGGAGAAGGGTTTTGTTCAACCCAGTGTGTCGCCATGGGGTGCTCCAGTTTTGTTCATGAAGAAGGAAGATGGTGGTCTCAGGCTATGCATAGACTACCGAAGGCTGAACCAGGTAATGGTCAAGAACCGTTACCCCCTTCCAAGGATAGATGATCTCTTCGACCAGCTGAGGGGAGAAGGTTGGTTTTATAAGATTGATCTACGATCGGGATATCATCAGCTGAGGGTGAAGGACAATGACATCTCGAAGACGGCTTTCAGGTGCAGGTATGGGCACTTCGAGTTTGTAGTGATGCCGTTTGGAGTTACGAATGCACCAGCTATGTTCATGGGACTTATGAACTTTGTCTTCCAAGAGTTTCTAGACAGGTTCGTCGTTGTGTTTATCGATGAAATCCTAATCTACTCAAGATCAGAGGAGGAGCACTTTGAGTATCTCAGGGCAGTCTTGGAAGTCCTTCGACACCACCAGCTTTACAGGAAATTTTCGAAGTGTAAGTTCTTGACACAAGAAGTACACTTCCTTGGGCACGTGGTGTCTCAGCATGGAGTATCGGTGGACCCGTTGAAGGTGGAGGCAGTTGTTTCTTGGGCAGCACCCAAGAGCATGGCAAAAGTTCGTAGTTTCCTGGGGTTAACAGGTTACTATCGGAGGTTCGTTTCGGACTTCTCTCGAGTTGCTGCTCCATTTACAGCTTTGACTAGGAAGAATCAGGTCTTCCTATGGAGCGATCAGTGCCAGAAAGCTTTCGACTACCTGAAGGAGAGGTTGGTTAGTGCTCCCGTGCTCAGGTTTCCAGAGGAAGGGTTGTTGTATGAAGTGTTTTGTGTTGCTTATGGCCTTAGTCTGGGGTGCTTGCTAATGCAGAAGAAGGGCGTGATTTGTTATGGGTCTAGGCAATTGCACCCTCACGAGCGTAACTATGCCACCCATGACCTGGAGCTTTCAGCAGTAGTGTTTGCATTGAAGTTGTGGTGACATTATCTCTTTGGGGAGTGCTTTGTGGTCTTCTCAGATCACAAGAGCCTGCGTTATATCTTCTCCCAGCGTGACCTGAACTTACGGCAGCGGAGATGGGTCGAGTTTCTCCAAGACTATGACTTCGAGATCTCTTACACTGAAGGTAAGGGAAACATTGTGGCTGATGCTCTGAGCAGGAAGTCACATAAGGAAGTGGTTCGGGAATCCGCTGATGCTTGGAAGGCGATGGGAGAGTTGGCTTCCCTGCACTTAGATGCAAGGGAAGAAGGTGTTAGAGGCTGTTTGTTTCAGATGATGATGCATTCCTCCTTGTTGCAGAAGGTGGAAGAGTCTCAGTGGGGGGACTCCGAGGCATAAGTGATGCGAGATCGCGTCGATCAGGGGAATGCTCCAGAGGGATGGTCAAAGGACAGCCAACATCAGATGCTTTTCCGTGGAAGGTTATTTGTCCCAGAGGCGATGCGTGATGGATTTCTCCATGAGTTCCATAGCTCAACCTTAGCGGTACATCCAAGAGTTTCAAAAATGTACCGAGGCCTGAGGGATCAGTTTTGGTGGCCCGGGGTGAAACGAGTAGTGGCAGAGTTTGTGGCTAAGTTCCTAGTGTGTCAGTAAGTGAAGGCTGAACACCGTGTTCCCGGTGGTTTGTTGCATCCTTTAGATGTCCCTAAGTGGAAGTGGGAGGACATCTCTATGGACTTCTTCACAGGACTACCCAGAGCTCAGGGTGGTTATGATGCTATCTGGGTAGTGGTGGATCGACTGACGAAATTGGATCACTTCTTAGCAATCAAGGAGTCGGGCCCGGTGAGTACCTTAGCACAGAGGTATGTAGATTAGGTAGTGTGTTTTCATGGATTTATGAGGACTATCGTCTCAGACCGGGATACTCGGTTTACCTCACTAGTCTGGAGGGGGTTACAACATGCTTTTGGCACCCAACTACGCCTTAGCACTGTTTCCACCCCCAGACCGATGGGCAGACAGAGCGGACTATCCAGACACTGGAGGACATGCTGCGAGCATGCGTTCTGGATTTCAGAGGATCATGGGTATGACACTTGCCTTTAGTAGAGTTTGCCTACAACAACAGCTTCCACTCTACTATTGGCATGGCACCATTTGAGGCTTTGTATGGAAGGCCATGCCGTTCACCCATTTTCTGGGCAGAGGTTGGTGAGACAGATGCTCTTGGGCCAGAGGTAGTGCAGATCACCACGGAGAAAGTCCAGCTTGTACGTGAGAGGATGAAGGCGGCTCAGGATCGATAGAAGTCTTATGCTGATCGTCGGAGGAGGCCCTTGGAGTTCGAGGTGGGAGACCACGTGTTCTTGAAGGTTTCACCTCGACGGGGGAAGCAGAGGTGTGGGAAAGGGATCAAGCTCTCACCTAGGTTCATTAGAACTTTTGAGGTTCTGAGGCGAGTCGGCGAGGTGGCATATCAGCTGGCCCTGCCACCTCAGATGGAGAAAGTCCGTGACGACTTCCACGTCTCCCAGCTTCATCGGTACTTACATGATGACTCTCACGTTATCGACTGGGGAGAGTTGGATATGGGAGACGACGCGACCTTCGAGGAATGACCAGTCAGAATCGAGGATCGTAAAGAGAAGGTGCTCCGTGGACGAACCATTCCCTTGGTTCGGGTGTTGTGGAGGCATGGCAGCCTCAAGGAGAGCACTTGGGAGTGGGAGACTCAGATGTGCGCTCAGTACCCGAAGTTGTTTTGACCTATGTTTTCCCTTGTTCTTCTGAGCTTTGGGTTGATGTTGTACTTTGTACCTTTGATATATGGAATGCTTGGCTTGTCAGTTGTGAGACCTTTTTGTTTTCTTGTTCCCTGGTAATGTGTAACATGTCCGGATGCGTGGGAAAGGGGAAAAACCTGACCCTTAATCGAGACGCATTAATGTGGATGTGATTGAACCAGTGCGGGTGAGTCAGTGCCTCCTAAAGCGGATAATATCTCGACATAGGTGAAGGAATTTCCCAAACCCATGTGTTCGGGCAGTGTGTTGGTTGTGTGGTGCTGGGGTTAGTGCGAGTTGAAAAATCCTAATGCATGAAAGTGGGAAGACCCAATTCTTAATCGAGACGCATTAATGAGGATGTGATTAAACCCGTGCGGGTGAGTCAGTTCCGCCTAAAGCAGATAATATCTCGACATAGGAGAAGGAATTCCTAACACATATGATTAGGGTTGTTGGTTGGGTTCCTGTTATAACGAGAACCCTAAGAGGTATCTTGTTGGGTTCCTCTGGGTTGGTTTTTGAATTCTCGGGGATGAGAATGTTTTAAGAGGTATCTAATGTAATGGCCCGGACCTCTCCGGCCCATTCCGTTGTCAAAAAGAAGGCCACGAAGTGTTCTGGAGGGTAAAATGGACTTTTCCCACACTTTCCAGAATTTTGAAACTACACGCCGTGTAGTTTGAGTACACGCCGTGTACCCTCTTTCTGGGTATACCCCGTGTGGATGGCCGTGTCTTTTCCACATGAAGAAGATAGGTACACGCCGTGTGTCCAATCTACATGCCGTGTAGTCGTTCCCCGCGTACGCGTTACCGTGTGTTGACCAGTCGTCTGTCGTGTGCCGCATTGGAGCCGTGTCCTTGCCGTGTGCAATAAATGTGTACACGCCGTGTGTCCAATCTACATGCCGTGTAGTCCTTCCCTGCGTATGCGTTACCTTCAAACCGTGTGTTGACCAGTCAACGGCCGCGGAGCCGTGTTGGAGGCCGCGTGGAGACCATGTGAAAATGGCCGAGTACACGCCATGTACTTTTGCTTTTCACGCCTATAAAAGGAGGGGTCCCCTCCTCCTTTCAACTCACACCTCTCCTCCCCTCTCCTCTGAGCAGATCTCTCTCAAGAGACTCGAAGACTCTTTCTTCCATAACTTTTTCGTCCGAGCTCCGATTTACGATCCGTCAGCGGCCACGGGATCATAACGATGAGGCGGAACTTCTGAGCTTGGGTCCATTGTCTTTCCTTTGGCCTTTTCTCTCCGACTTCAACCCAATGAGGTTTTTCCGGGACACCGACGAACATCTTCTAAAGTTGATCCGGGGGAGCGTTGTGACCAGAACCTATTGAGGTAGGGATATCAACTTTGTCTCTCTAATTTGTGTATCATGAGGGGCGGGTATCCTTTTGTTTTCATGATAAATAGTTGAACCATTAAATAAAGATAATAACTGGTTAAATAATGGGGTTGGGAAGTTAGTGATTGCTGTTACTTTACTTTTTATATCCTGTGATATTATGTTGTGAAATGAGTAGGCTTATGCCTACTGAAAATAACGGTCGTTGGGGGCCTTTGCTTGTGCAATTAAACGTTGCCCTATCTTTCTAGACTGTTTTTGTGAGTAAAACTTTGTGGAATGTGGAAATTGGTTAATCACGTAAAGTTGGCTTTTTTAAATGAAAATCTGGAACCCTTGTGTGATCACCCCGGTTAAACAAAATGGAATAATGAAAATGTGAGTGTTGGATTGGTTACGTGGCATGTGTTGGGGGTGTTTTGTGGGTTTTTGTGGTTTGGGTGATCAGCGGGGCTACGGTCGGCTTGGTTGTGGGAAGGTGTGAATGTTTAATAGTGATGGGCAGCGGGGCTATAATAAATGGTATTAAAGGGATGAAAATGTATGGTGTGGTTATGGTGGTTGGCAGCGGGGCTGCAGGGATGGGTTTAAATGTTAACGGACTATGGGTTGTGTTTAATAAATAAATAAAAGTGGAAGAGTTAATGAATGGTGGGGCTTGGTAATGAAACAGAAATAATAATCAATGGGTTGGTTGGTTAATAAGAAGGGACTTTCCGTGTTGCTGTGTTTTCCTAACTTGCTTTGTGGATGGTAGGGATATGCTTACGAACGGTCGTTGTGGTTGGTTGTGGATAGTTTACTAGTAGTTAAGTAACTAAATAAGCTAATTTCTGCTGAAACTTGAAAACCTTAATGGGGTTGGGTTTGTTTGTTGTATGCATGCTTCGTGGTAGCAGTGCCGAGGAACGTGCTTAGTTTCTCTTTTTAGAAGCCATAGGTTGGGCTGAGTGGTTTCTATATATATATCTGTATCTTTTGTATTTTATCGCACCACACCCATGTTGAGAACTTAGTGCCTAACACTCCCATTTCATGGGAGAGGGTGTTTTCCCATAGTTACTAGCTCCTTCCTGCTCCTTCTCCCCTAGGCTATGATGGCTTGAGGCGACCTTACACCCAAGACTCTTCGGGTAGGTTTCGATTGGGGTGATTATGCCCAAGACTCTTCAGGTAGGCTTATAGGCTATAATGGCTTGAGGTGACCTTACACCTAAGACTCTTCAGGTAGGTTTCGATTTCAGGCCCAGGTGTCTTCGGGCGAGAGTTCTGTTACTATTCCCAAGAATCTTCGGGATGAGGCCCAGGTGTCTTTGGGCGGGGATGTGGTTGTGGTTGTGAGGCCCAAGTGTGTGCGGGTGGGATACGTGGTGGTGAGGCCCAGGTGTGTGCGGGCGGGATGTGTGGTTGTGAGGCCCAGGTGTGTGCGGGCGGGATACGTAGTTGTGAGGCCCAGGTGTGTGCGGGCGGGGAGAGTGTGACAGCATCAGGACGTTCAGATAACTAATGGGAAATGGTGCGGGGTACCCAATGCTCTTGTTCTTACACTACTACTACTGGTTGTGATTGTGTTTTGGTGAGTGTGGCTGGTGAGGTTGGGTGGATAGTTTCCCTTGTTAGGTTTCTTCTGTTGTTCTCACGGGACATTAGGATGTCTTACCACTTGTGCACGAGAGATTTTGGTTTCCCTACTGAGTATACTTGTATTCTCACCCTATGTTTACTTTCAGGTTTCTAGGAGGACTACCAGGGCCGTGCGGGACCCTACTAGTCGGGCAGTTGGAGTTGTTGCAGTTGCTGTTCTCTTGTTTTCTTTTGGTATTGTACTTTTGATCTTTCTTGTACTTGCACCTTGTTATAAAATTGTTTAAACATGCATGTGGGCTTGGTTTGGGTTTATTTATATACACTTGTTCTTTTCCCTTTTTGGTGGTTGACTTGTCCTATTTCCCGATCCTAAATAATAAAAAGGGTAATGCCTCCCATATTTGTGAAAACTCATACCCTTGGTGCTAGTTTCCAACCCAGGGCCTACTGGAGGAGGGACTCGGGGGTCATTATCTCCCTTTATCCATTGCCAGCTTAGGAGGGGCATCTTTGGTGGGAGGGGGTCGTGACATAATGATTCAGTTATTGATGTGTATATGCTCCTTTATAATTACCTCATACACTTTGATTATGTCATAACACCCTTATGAACTATTATGATCATTGGCGACATTTAATTTTTAATGATTATTTTTACCCTTACTGATCATTTGATATCACCATTATTATTCTTCCTTTAACCAAGGTTTTAAAGAATGATATTTAATAATTTATGTCTATAAATGATTTCATAAGGATGACTTTGATAACCTATTGTGAAATAAGTAAAGATGAATTAAATGGGATAAATTTTATTTTGATTACTTATGAGTCCAAGTTGGTATGAGTTATTTATGTAAGAGTTTTTCATAATTCTATAAAACTCTAAACCTAAAAGGTTATATAGGTTGTAAATGATACAATTTTTTCTTTTGATGTTGTAATGTCACACCCGAGTTTTCATGTCTTGGTTTTGACCAAGTGTGTTGGAAATCTTGATCCTTTTCTTAGGTTTTTGGTGAGATTAATGTTGAGTTTTGAACTTCTATTTATGTATAATAATCCTACCATTGGTTCCCTATATATTTTTTGGGAGTTTTTGGATAAATGGTGGTTACTTCAATATTTGGTCTAACCGTGAGCCCATTTCCAGATTTAAAAACAAAATTTGTTTTCTTTTATAAATACTTAGTTTTTCAGAATTTTTCACTCATTACACTTCCCACTTGGCCTCCCATGACCTATTAAAACCACCATATCTATTTGGACCCCTTAATAATTCATAATCATGGTGGATTTGGGTTATTTATTCAGGTATTAGGCCAGCACGTGATCCCATTTATAGTTTTAAAAAATTAACTTGTTTCTTTTATATCTTATTAATTTTTAACATTTTTTTGGAAATTAAACCTATAACTAGAGCCCAAGAAACCTAGGCACACCCCCATGTTCCATTTTCCCTCTTTGGATCTCATATTAGTCTCAAATTATGGAAATATTTCTCATGGATTCTCAAATCTTCCAGATTTGGTAAGGTAATATCTTTCTTTCACAAATAAATTATTTTTTTATTTTACTCCCAAATATTATTTAATTGATTCTTCTAGACCTAAGGAGACTCTCCAAGATGTTACAATCTATTCCCTCTATTATAAGGGTGTGGGTCTAAGGGAAGATGAAGTGTTCTCTAGTTTTCAAGGTGAGTTTCCATCTACTTTATCCTCATTCCTCACCCTCCTTCCATTATTTCATGGTCATTTCTTATCCCTTAGTAATGAATGACCTAAGTTTATTTTTTGGAATGATTTTTGATGTGGGTTATATTCTTTTAGGTATGGTGTTTATAGGTTTAGGGTTTATAAACCCACGATGGGTGATTTCGGTTGCTTGTTTCCATTATTCCATGGTTTTGAGGTAGGTTCTACCAAGCACTGGCCATTATTATTTAAGTTTCACCCTTTTCTTGATATTATCACCTTATATACATGTTTTGTGTAAAATGGAGTTGTTTCGTATAAATGTGTACAACTATTGTTTAAATAAATGTTACAATGGTTTTTGCATATGGTTTTTAATGTTTATGACATGGTTTAACTACTATAATAAGTGTTTGGCAAGAAAATTTGGCTTTATACCCTTTTTAATGTTAAATAGTGTTTGTTTTATTAAATGTTGTATGCCTCGTTTTCAGGAAAGTTCCCGGTTAGCTTTTGTGTGTTCAAGGTGTTATAAAATGATTGGTTTGGCTTATGAAAAATATTGGCAGCATGTGGATAAATATTTTTTGGGTTCCTTATGTGGGTTCTAATATGGTTTTGGTTTTTATAATGAAATGATTATGGGTTTTTAAGGTGCTTTGTCATGTGTTTCCAATGGAAGGCCTATATGGAATCTTTATAGAAATGGGCGGGTTTTGAATGTGTGAACTAAATTTTTAAGGGTATTAATTAAATTTTGTGTTGATTCTAATGGCGTGTTTACAACTCTTTATAAATTTTTGAATTGGAACTTTTGATAAATTTTGTTTTTATGAAGAATGCTTAATGGCCTGTTTGGAATTTTCCTTATAAAGTTAGTTTTCCTCTTTATTTCATGTTGTATCATTTGGGTTCATTTTATGATTCGTGAAATTGATTTATTAAATGGTTTCAGGGATGAAAAATATGGTTTTATATGGTATTGGTGGGTATTTGGTCTAAAAAGTGCATTTTTGAATGGATTTCATATTCAAAGCCTCATTACACTTCTTGAAATTTCTTTATGAAAATCTTAATTAGTTTATTGATCTATAAAAGAAATGTGAAGCACTTTTGCATGCTGTTTTGTGCGCATATGATTTTGGAATTGTATTTTCATGTGAAATGTGTATTTATAACATGTGGAACTTTATTGAGAACAAAGAGGGAAACCCAAGTATCTAGGTGGGCGGACGTGTACTAGTATGCTAGTGATCCAGAGGTTTTTTCCCTTTTTCACGTAGCAAGTTTGACGATGAAAACACTAAATAAATTATGATGATGATTATATTGAGGATCACTAGGTTATGGAAAAATCTACTACTAGTGGATCATGTGCACGATAATGGATATTCATTATGGTTACTTTCACTAAGATACGAGGTGCTTGGGGCTCACAACTAACTAGTGCCTAGGGGTGTTCCTGTGACTTGTGCTCATTGAATATATGATATTCACCATCAACATATAGTGTGTTTGTCTGGAAAATATAGTATCTTGTGTGTTTTATTAAAAAGTTTTCTCTGTTTAAATCATCCCTCTTGAAAATTGTTTTCATTTTGAAGTTTCATATATTTAGAAATTGTTTTTTCATACTTGTGTATAAAACTTGCAAGATTTTGTCTGATAAATTCCATAGCATGGAACCTTGTTTTAAAAAAAATACTTTTATATATTTTATTTCAAACATAAAATTTATTTTTCTTTTATTTTAAGTGGAAGTTCATTGGGAATAGAATATCAGGCTAACCTACTGAGTTTTAATACTCTTGCATATAGTTTTTTTCTGTTTTTATCCCATGTGCTAGTTTCAGCTTGGGTTCGGTTGCCTTGAGTGAAATGGGATTGTTGTGTTGGAGATTTACCAGAGAGGTCACATGGAGTTAGTTAGTCATCAGGTCTGGTCATTTTAGTTGTATTTTTCAGTTGTAATTTCAGTTTTTTCGTATAGATGATGTTGGTTCTTTTTTTTATACAAATATGTATTGGGATCTCCATTCTTTCTACTGTTTTAATTATTGTTTATATTTGGGAAAAATTGTTCCCTTATCTACTCTAATGATACCCGACACTAGTTTCCAGCCCATGGGGATCGATAACACCCTTTGGGCCATGCCATGGATCGGTTCGGGTGCCCATTTTGGGGTTGACCTGGGCTGGTTCCTGACAAAATGTTATCAAAAGAGGCCGGCTGTCAGTGGACCTTGATTTTTAGAGCACCCTTGTTATTTGGGGGATTTCAAGGTAGATGAATTAGGATTTTCAGAACTTTATGGGTAGGTTTGGGAAGCGTATTGTGAACTCTTTATCGTTATGATCCTCAGGTGTCCATGGGAAGTCCAGTTTTATTAGTTTCGTTGGTTCTTAAGGATTGTTTGGTGATTGGGATACAATAATGGGAGTTAGACTAATGGTATTCGTGAGCTCACAGGTCTTGTCAAGCCATGTGGAGCTAGGACACGGTCCTAAGAAGGCTCTCTGTGTTTTTTGTGTGTTTGAAATATTTCCACCAACCATATGGTCAAGTCACCCACCGACACTAGTTCCTTTTTGTGGGTACCTTGGACTTTTATTGAATTCAAAATTTTGTTTTGAAAATCTTTGTGCGATAATTGTGAAAATGGGTTTTAAAGGAATTATTGGTTGTTGAAAAGAGGAAAATGGGTTTTCAAAATTTAATATGAGAAAGGTTTTTGAATGTTGGGTTTTGTGAAACAAATCTTGGGGATAAAGATGAAATTATTTAACAAGATTGAATTTCTATAATCAAAACTTATGGTTTATTGAAATAAAATGGTTAGGAGGCATGAATTATTTTAAGGTGATTCTAAAAATTTGTTTAAATTGGGATGTTTTGGGCTATTGAAGAGTGTTTGAATATGATGAATTGGTTTTGGGAATTAGTTTTTAGAATTTGGTGTTTTCTTAAAAAGGTTTTTGTCCTTTGTGGATATCATATTAAAAAAAAGAGACCTTGATGAAATTTTGAAGATAAGAAAGGGATGTTTGAATGACATGCTTGTTTTGGTAGTTGTTTTAAAATAAATTAAATGGGTTCTAAATCAAATGTTTCTTGAAATTTTTTGGTTTGTTTTGTGAAATATGAAAATGTTTTTTGACTTGGTGGTTAGTGTGCCCATGGAAGGTACATGATTTTTGAAATGGGTTGATTTTTTTTTCTTGTAAAATGAGGATGTTTTATTTAGCCTTTGGCATTTTTTTGGGTTCTCACATGCATGGTTTGGTATATATATGTTAATGGATGCCCGGTATGGCATATTGGTTGGGTGCCTGGGGTGGAACAAGAATGTGCATGTGAGTGAGACTTGATGAAACACCATTGGTGAATGTAAAAACACACCAAGTTAGTTTGTTTTTCGAAACTATTTTAAGATAAGAGTTTTTTGTGCTTTTGTAAAGTGGTGTTTACGTGGGTTGCTTTTTCATGTTTAAAAGAGTGGTTTATTTGGTATGCTTCCTCATGATCTGGAAGTGATACTCTTGGTGTGTTTTGAGATGAGATCTTATTGGTGTCTTGGTTTTGGAGCAATGTTCAATGGGTTTATAAGAATATGTTTGATGATGTGATGTGGATACAGATGGTTCTCCACTGGGAATACTTCCAGTTTATCAGCCTAAGGATTCATTTAAAACATTAAATCTACCACTTCAGAAGATGCCTCAACTCGTTTGATGGAATAGAGAGATGTTTGGGCTTGATTTAAAGTGTTTCCCTATTGTGATAATTATTTTGGATATACCAATTGTGTTCGGTGATGTTAATGTGTTTCATCGTATTCCTTGTTCATTCCGCTCCTCATTCGGAGTGAGAGAGAATGGTTCCATGTATCAATGAGTTCCTATTTATATGAAGGTGTGTTGTTGAGAAAGTGAGTTTCATGGGGTGTTGTGATCCTTAGCTTCTGGCTGTGGCATAAAAGATGCTTCATACATCAAGGTTCTAGCCATAGGCCTTAGAGTGAAGCTTTTAACACTATCATAAAATTGCTAGAGGTGTGGGGAGCTAGATTAAGCTTCTAGATTTATCATTGTGGGAAGGAAGTTTCTATGTTTTTATTTTCATTTCTCATCACTGTGTTTTTTATTTTTATTTTTTTATTTATTCACTAAAAGTGAGGTGAACTTACCCCTCATGAAATGTCTATGGTTATTCCTTCTTGGATGTGGGTTTCTGATCAATGTCCCTGTGTGGACTGCCTATGTAAATTGGGTGTGGTCTTGGTTTTAATTGTTCATAGGTTGAGAGTTTTGGGTGGTCTATCTATTTCTTTTTTGGTTTCAGTGGCCCAACGATTGGGTCTCCTTCCCTCCCCTCCCTGAGTGGTGAGGGTTTTGATTCATGCTGAAAGTGTTAGCCCGGTCCTTATCCCATATGTTTGGGAGTGGGTGGTTTAAATGTTCATGGTGTAATCCTCTTAACTTGGGTTTGTAGGTTGTTGTGGGAGAGTTTTGGTGGGCCTGTGTGAGTGAGGCCCAATTCGAGTTCATGTTTAATACTTGTTCATTCATTTCTAGTTGGTCTCTAATGGCGGGGAGACCCACTAAAGGTCTCAAAGATAATTCATTTAAGAAATTTTTTGACGATATTTGTTATTTAATGGTTGGGATCCCATTCTGGCCTCCCCCCCAAAATCGTTGGCTTTCTTGAGTGCACTTTAGTTTGGGTGATCGTTGGGTTCATTGGGAGAAGGCCCAACAATATGGTTCTTGGTTTGGTTGTGGAGGTAGTGACTCAATATTTTTGTTGATTATCGAGAAGTGGTTTGGAGTTAATTTTTTGGTTGAGGTAAGAGTCTTAAGTTCCATTAAAGACCTAGGGTGTGGATCTAAGGTAAGATGAAGAGTTCTCTAGTTTTCAAGCTGAGTTTCCTTCTACTTTTTCCTCATTACTCATCCTCCTTCTATTATTTCACGGTTATTTATTCTCCCCTAGTCATGAAAGACCTAGGGTTATATTTTGGAATGATGTTTTATCGGCGTCATGTTCTTCTAGTTCTGTTCTTCATAGGTTTAGGGTTTATAAATCCGCAACGGGTGATTTCAGTTGTGCATTTCCATTCCACCAAGGTTTTGAGGTAGGTTCTCTCAAGAACTTGCCCTTATTATTTAAGTTTCAGATTTTCTTGATTTTATCACCTTATATACATGTTTAGTGTTGCTTTACAACCTTTTTATAATCTTTTTGGTGTGAAAAATGGTTATTTATGCCTTCTTTTGTGTAAAATGGAGTTGTTTCGTATAAATGTGAACACTGCTTGTTTAAATAAATGTTAAGATGGTTTTAGAAAATAGTTTTTAATGTTTATGACCTGTTATAACTCTTGTAATAAGTTTTTGGCATGAAAATTTTGACTTATACCCTTTTTAATGTTAAATAGAGTTTGTTTTATTAAATGTTGCATGCCTTGTTTTTGGGTAAGTGCCCGATTGGCTCTTGTGTGTTCAAGGTGTTATAAAATGATTGGTTTGGCTTATGAAAAATGTTGGAAGCATGTGGATCATCGTTTTTTGGGTTCTTTATGTGGGTTTTAATCTAGTTTTGGGTTTTATAATTAAATGAGTATTGGTTTTTAAGGTGCTTTGGCATGTGTTGCCAATAGAAGGCCTATTTGGAATCTTTATAGAAATGGGTGGGTTTTGAATGTGTGAAATGAATTTCTAAGGGGTTTAATTAAATGTTGTGTTACTTCCAATGGTTTTTTACACCTCTTTATGAATTTTTTAATTGGTACTTTTGATAAATTTTTTTATGAATAACGCTTAAAGGCCTGTTTGGCATTTTTCTTATAAAGATGGTTTTCCTTTGTATTTCATGTTGTATCATTTGGGGTCATTTTATGATTCAGGAAATTGATTTATTAAATGGTTTTGGGGATGAAAAATATGGTTTTATATGGTATTAGTGGGTTTTTTTCTAAAATGTTCATTTTTGAATGGATTTCATGGGAAAAGCCTCATTACACTTCTTGAAATTACTTTATGAAAATTTTAACTGGTTTATTGATCCGTGAAAGAAATGTGAAACACGTTTTCGGGTTGTTCTATGTGTGTATGATTTTGGAATTTTATTTTCATGTTTAATTTGTATTGATAAAATGTGGAACTTTATTGAGCACAAAGAGGGAAACCCAGGTATCTAGGTGGGTAGATGTGTACTAGTATGCTAGTGATCGGGAGGGGTTTTGTCCCTGTTTCACATAGCAAGTTTAATGATGACAAAACTATCTAAACTATGATGATGATAATGTTAGGTACCACTAGGATATAGATGATTCTCCTACTAGTGGCTCGTGTGCACGATAATGTATATTCATTATGGTTACTTTCACCGAGATACGAGGTGCCTGGGGATCACAACTAACTAGTGCCTAAGGGTGTTATCGTTACTAGTTCTCATTGACTATATGATATTCACCATCGACATATAGTGTTCTTGGATGGAAAGTTCAGTAGAATTTTGTTTTATTTAAAAGTGTTCTTTTTTTAAAGTATACCTCTTGAAAATTGTTTACATTTTGAAGTTTCACATCTTTGGAAATTGTTCTAGCATACTTGTGTATAAAACTTTCTAGATTTTGTCTAATAACTTCCATAGAATGGAACCTTGTTTGAAAATAAAATACTTTTATATATTTTATTTAAAACATGAAATTGATGTTTCTTTTTATTTTAATTTGAAGTGAATTGGGAATAGAATATCAGGCTAACCTACTGAGTTTTAATACTCACGCTTATACTTTTCTTCTATTTTTATCCCTTGTGTAGGTTTTAGCTTAGGTTCGGTATCCTTGAGAGACATGGGATCATTGTGTTGAAGATTGACCAGAGAGGTCACATGGATTTAGTTGGTCATCATATCTGGTCAGTTTAGTTGTATCGTTCAGTTGTACTTTCAATTTTGTTTTTATAAATGATGTCAGTTCTTTTTTTATATAGATGTGTATTGGGATGTCCATTCTTTCAGCTGTTTTACTTATTGTTTATATTTTGAAGAAATCATTCCATTTTATACTCTAATGATGCTTGACACTAGTTTCCATCCCATGGGGATCAGGAACGCCCTTTGCGCCATGCCACAGATTGGTTTGGGTGCCCGATTCTAGGTTGACTCGGGCTGGTTTGTGACATGTAAGGTTTAGATGAAAAATTTGGGTCACAATTACTGACATAAAATCCAGAAATGTAAATTTATGGATTTTAGTGTAGGATATGAGAGTGTGGGATCTAGGCTATTATAGTTGGTATCAAAGGTCAATTTAGATAACTTTGGAGATTAATATGTTTTCATATGATGTTACCTTAAGAGTTAGGTATACCATTATCAGTCTATAAGCCTAAGGATGACCATAAGTTCAAAGTATTATACACCCAAATAAGGTTTTAAGAAATGAGGTATTAAAGTGATTAATGACATTTTTGGAGACTTTTTTTGGGATGAGGTATTTGTAACCCCTAGGATCAATATGAAGAGTTTTTAGGGAGGATTTATTTTTCAGGATTAAAAGTTAAAAAGGGACAACCTGAAGGCTAGGTAAAAACCCATCACATCTAGAAAGGCCATAGGGATTGAACCCAAAACCAAAGGGTGGTGAGGGTGTAGTGCCTACCACTGGCCTACGTGATGTCCAAATTATTATAAAAATTAGGTTAAGATTAAGTTTATTTTTGGAATCATATGGGATTTTATTTGAAGAATAATGGTTGATTAATCTTGGGTGAATATACAATCAAATCATTCTAATCTCTGGGTTTCAAATGTAGTCAGGAAATGTTAAAATAATTTTAAGGTTAGTTATTTATGGAATAATTTAGTTTGATCTTTGGGTATTAATATTTAATTTTAATGATTAGTGTATCATTTTATGGTTTAATCATTTTGAAAAATTAACTTACCATGTGATAACAATTTTGGTTTAGTTTAATGTCTAAAGATAGGTGTAATATCTTAACTATCCCTTTTATTAATATATGGTCTTTAAAAGTTAATTTTAGTGCTTTAGGAATTAAAAATTCACATTGAATACTCATCGTTTCTAGAAAAAGATTATATTTTGGTAGAAATTTATTAAAGGATGAAATTGTACTCATCAAGTAAGTATATTCTATTTTTATTTTTCACTTAGATCATATGGTAAAATAATTCTTTAACTTTAGGAAAAATATTTTGAAATAAAATGTTAACCTTTTACCATAGTTTTTGATGACATCAATGAATTTTTCCACACCTCTTTAGATTGTGGTTTTTTCATCATTGAAATCCTCTTGACCATGTTCTTTATCACTCTCTATTATCCCATGGTAATTATTTTTTCTTTCAAAATCAATCTTTTAATTTCCCGCCTATGTTACCCCCATGTGGAATCTTAGTTATGCATAACTTCTAGTGACCCTTTTGTTTTACACTTTACATTTTTAAGATGATTTTTTGTTAACTCCTTTTATGATGTGGGTTTCAATAAAGGAATTCTATAAATTTTAATCATTTGATAAACAAGATGAATATTGAGGACGAAATTCATTTTAAGGGGGGTAGGATATAACATCTCAAAATTTTAAGAAATATCTTCTTTCAAATTAATTTAAATTATTTAATAGGATGTGTTACAATAAATACATAATTTATATTTAATCACAAGAAACATCAAGTTTATCTTACTTTGCATGCAACATCAAGTCCCTTTTATAACTTGTGTTACAAGCAAAGCCGAGTCATACCAAACAATAATAAAATGTTCATTTTTTTTAATATGGAAGTTACCTGACTTTCATATTATCGGGTGTGAATATGAATAACTATATTATGTTTAAACATGATTATAAAATGTTTTTACATTCATAAAATAAATTTTATAGGCTTAAAATAATAATAAATCTAATTTTGAGCCTAAAAAGGTGTGTATTTTTAAAAGGTAGTTTTACTGCCTTTTAATGGCGCACCTATTTTTAAATCTAATTTTGAAACTTTTATAATTTTTATATGACAAAATAAAATCTATTTTTGAAATCAGAACATAAAAATTATCTTAGTTATATTTTTTTTATTTTTCTAAGAAGTTTCATTTTTAGATGATTTGTAAAAAATACTGCATTTTAGTTGAAAATTGTCTTTTCGTTTAAAACATTATTAATCTTAAATTATATTTTAATTTTTTTAAAGTTAAAATAGATAAATTATATATATATATATATTAATTCAATTTAGGTCATTGTAACCATTTTATTATATTTAATTTAGATATAAAGGATTAATGAACTTTTGAACATTTTAACTTTAAAAACCCGCTTTCTCGCCATGTCTACGAGATTAGCTTTAAATTTAATTTTTCCACTTCTATGAATTCAATTTGGAAAAACATAAATAAATGGTTGTAATAAGTATAATATTATAGTCTAATAATATCAACTTAGTTTTTGACCAAAAAGATTAGTGAAAGTAATTAAAATTAATTACAGTAATTAAGGCAAAATCAAGCTTAACAAGGGAATAAACCTTAAACTTATAGTCAAAAATGACAGAAACTTGTCAAAAATCCATTTGATGACCATATTTATACCATATAAACTATTGGTTATAATTTTATGAGTTATTGGGACACATGTTCATGAAAGTGACCCATATAATAAGTTAAAAAAAAGACAAAAAATGTACCTTTCTTGCTTTTAATTTCTATAAAGCTTTGAAGTATAGAATACACTACATAGTTTCATTTATAAAAATTATTTTTAAATTTAAATGATTTTTTTTCATGATAATTTAACTATAATTTTTAGATACTAATTATTTACATTAAATTCTTAACAAATGCTAACACATGGATTATTTAGTTAATAATAAAATAAAATAAATGAGGCTAAAAACATTAAAAGGAAAGTAAATTTAATGAATTATTGTGCTCCATTATTTTTTTAGATTAATATTTCATGTTACATATATTTTAACTTAATATATTTTAATCACATCATTGTATTGATATTTTTTAAATTTAAATTAATTAAATAATATCAAAATTGACATTAATGTCATTTTACAATAAATGATATTTTATTAAATGATTAAAAATTAATAAAAAAATCATAACTTCTTCCAAGTTATTTTTAAGTGTAAATAAATATAAAATATGGTACATTAATGGATCAATTAGTCATTTATAATTAACATATAGACCCATTGATAGTAAACACATTATTAGCACAATTTGGGTTAAAGAAGTGTTTTTGTGCGTTACATGTACTTGTTTTAAAATTATTTTACAACACACATGGGATTATTATTTTGTAAATTATACATAATATTTATAATTAATTGGGTCTATTTGTTTTAATAAATCTCACTTTAATTTAGTATTAATGGTTAAATTATTTAGGATATGAAACTAGTTACTTTAATAAAAATTAAAAAGAAAAAAATACAGAAACTTAAAAACTAAGGAACAAAATGATAAAAATGATTTTATTTTTGTGTGGTGTGAGTGTTTATAAACCATAATTAAAATTTAATCCATTATTTTTTTGTAATCACATTAGGTAATGGAGACCTCCAAATAGTGTATACCTTTTATGATTTATAAGAATACTACTCCCCCTCCTCTATAAAATAGAACTCATACTCCCCCATTTATTCACACATATCATGACCTTTGGCTCATAAAACCCTACCCAAATAAGATACCAACAATTCCATACTCAATTTAGATGTATCTCCTTGGGATGAAATCCAACCAAGAAGTCCCTTGGTGCAAACCAAAAGGAGTTACCTGAAGAAGAGATAACTTTCATCAACATGCATTTTTACTTTATTTCCTTCTACACTAAATTCATTTATTATTTTTCCTTTATTATATAATAATATAAGTATACTATATATACTAATATATTTTTATTTTAAGGTTTATAACCACACATATACACACTTCCATCAAATGGGTAATGAAATTACCGTTCGTGTTCGGCGAACTACAGCCTCACAAAACGATATCGTTTGTTTTTCCTTCACTACCTATCATGGTTGGGAATTTTGATGGAAAAAATATTTTTATATGATATATATATTATATTTATTTTTTATTAATACTTATATAATTTTTATATAACACATAACTTTATGTGTTCCTTTTGGTGAAAATATGATAACATCATTTGTGGACCTATGGACTACCGCCTCCTCAAAGCGATGTGATACGTTCACACATTTCCTGGAATGTATTAAGTATGGGTTTAATTAAAAATATGAAACATAAATAAAATATGTATGTTATTAATGATATAATTACCTTTCTATAAATATAATATATCATTTTTCTTATTACTCTTTCACACACTGAAAAAGTGATAATGTCGATCGTGGACGTCTGGACTACCGCCTCCTCGACAAGATGTGATTACTTTTACATCACAAGAATTATATATATAAGTATATATTATTAAATAATTTTTTATTTATGATATAATTATTATTATTTAAAGATAAATTTTACTTACATTATTTCTATAAAAATCATTGAAAAATGGGAATGTTACTCTTGCGTACATACGACCTACCATCTCCATGATTGTAACGCTGGTTCATTTTTCATATCCATAATTCATTATTGGTTTTAAAAGTAAAATTAATGTATAAATATGATAATTATTTTATGATTATTATTCTATATATGTTTATATAATTATCTCATTGACCATATTCAACCTATCGAAGTTAGTTTTTAGACATAAGCCGAATATGGTCAAGACATCCAACTTAAACATTATTGATTAAGTAAATGTATATAACTTGTTTATAAGTGAAATAAAATTAATAATAAACTTTTAAAAGGTTATTAAGAAATTATATAATTAAAATAAGATTATTATTCAGAAATATATAGAAAAATCATGATAAATCGGACTCGAGGTAAGAGATTCTTGTCTCACTTTTACTTTCGTGAGGCATACATCATAATCAAAACTTATTTATTCTGTGTGATGTATATACTAACCATTTTGATATATTATATCATGAATTATTTTATATTAATGGTATTTAAATGTTTAATTTTATTATTACTACTTTTGGGGTTTCCAATTCAAATGTTACCATAATTGTAAGGGGATTTTTTGTCTTACTTTTATTTCTACGAGACTTATTCCATACTCACCACTTATTTTTGTTTTTTTGGTGTATCTACTATACATGAATTTATTTTACAACTATTATCCTTAAATTTATGGGTTTTTACATTTCCATTTTATGATCTCTCTTTTATGGGGTTTATGGTTTCGAAGTTACCAAAGCAGTAATGGACTTTTGTCACAATTTGCCTTCTTTAAGACATTTGATTTGTTATACACCTATCTTCTTTTACAAGGTGTATATACTTATACTTTGACATGTTATATAATTAATTTTATTATTATAATAATATTATAAGTTTCATTTAATGTTATTCCACTCATGGGGTTAATGTTTCAAATGTTTCAAAGTGGTATGAGATGCTTTGGAATGTTTAATGATTATTTTCCTCAAGAATGTTTTAATGATATTTTAATGGTATTTCCATTCATCAATGTCAAATTTTTTTATTTATTTATTATCTAATAGGTATATTTTATATTGATACCATTATCATTATTTTATAGATGTATTAATATTGTTTCTAAGAGATTATTATGTAATCCTTTTCTTTTCCACGGGCCAACCATGTTTCGAATATATTATTGTGAAACCCATTTATTTTACATGGTTTAATCATGTATCAAAGAGTTTTATTAAAAAAATTTATTTTCTTAGGTTAATCATGTTTTAAATATATTTTTATGGAACCCATTTATTTTATATGGGTTTATCATGTTTTTATGATTTTTATGATGAACGTGTTTTATTCATGGTACTTGAGCATTATATGAAACATGTGAGCCCGATATAGCTTATACAAAGGGTTGAGCCACATTATATATAACATAAAACAGGTGATCTCGATATAGCTTATACGAAGGGTGATCCCCATTATAGATCCCTGATGAATTGGATAATTATAATGTTGGAAGTTGTCCTTATGGTTATTCCAATTGAAAGTGTTTTGAAAGGGTTTTAAAAGGGTTTTATGAAATTGATTCTCCAAGTTACCAACAAGAATTTTAATTGATTGTTATGAGTTTATAATATTTATCACAATCGATATTTACATCAAATGACTCATGATTATTTTTTCTATAGACTTTTGACTCATCTATGTTTTCATATTTGATGATTCATGTGTTGATGTGTATGTGTTTCTTTATGATTTGATCATGTAATTTTATTATGTCATCATACCCTTATGCATAATTATGATCATTGATGAAATTTAATTTTTAATTCTTATTTTTACCCTTACTGATCATTTTAGTTAACCCTTATAATGTTTTCTTTTCCCCAGGTTGTAAAGAATGTTGTTGAGTGATTTATGTTTATAAAGGATTTCACAAGGATGATGTTGATGACCTATTGTGAAATAAGAAAAGCTGGGTTAAATGGGAGAAATGTTCTTTTGATGACTTATGAGTCCAAGTTTATATGAGTTTTTTATGTAATATTTTATCCTAATTATCTAAAACTGTAAACCTAAAAGGTCCTAGAGGTTTTACATGTTCCAATTTTTCCTTTTAATGTTGTAAGGTTTAGATGAAATTTTTTTGTCACAATTATCAGCATCAATGTCGAAAATGTAAAGTTATGGATCTCAGTACAGGACCCATAAGTGTGGGTTTTGGGATGTTATAGTATCATGAAAAAATATTCCCAATTACGTATAATTAATATAAAGGGTTTTGGTGTTGATTAATAGAAATACCATAAAAATGTCAATAAAATATTATTAACTAAAATACCCTTTTCACTTTGAAAATAACTTTTTATTAAACAATATAGAATACTAAAAATATATTTGAATATAACCTTAAAAAAATATAAAGGAGACTTAAAATCATTGATTTGTAATTATTATGGTAAATCTAATTTATTCCATATTAGTTAAAAAAACATTCCTTTCACACTTTTGTATAAAGGCAAAAAAATAGCTTGTTTAGAAAAGAAAAAGAATATTCATTTTAAACCATTTTATAAATAAAAAATCTTGTGTAAAAATTTATTTAATAAATAAATTTAGAATTTTAAAAATATTATTTAAATTTTTTTAAGGAAAATATGGAAATGGAAGAAAAATATTCCTGATCGTAGTAAAAAAACAAAGTCAGTTTCCTTAAAAAATTATTTCAATACGTTGTGGACTTAAAGAGAAGAAAATGAAAGTACAGAATATAATTTTTAAAAATGAACAAAGGAAAATAAAATATGTTAGGTTTAATATATAGAGATCAAATATTTACCCTAGAAGATACTTAAACATAAATAATCCTGATTAATGATGAGATTGTGAAATAAACCCTTACCTCTTTGGTAACTTTTGAATCACAATCCCCATGAAAGAAATATCTTAAAATATAATTTTAAATACCATGAATATAAAGGTATATATGATATAAAAAATTAAAGTGTTATTATATATACCACATGAAATAAATAAGTGATGAACATGACATATGTCTCACGAAAGAAAAATTGAGTTGAGAAAACCCTTAACTCAGGACTGAATACCTTCGTATGTGTTAAAACATCATTTATAATAAATATATATTTATTATAAATATATTAAAGAACCATAAAAATATATATTATACCATATATAATTTACTTTTAATCTTTTATCATCTATTTTTTAACAATTCTTTGTTAAAATCACTATTTTGAGTGATAACTACTTCATTTTTCATATATGTTTTGGTTCGGTAGTTTTTCCCTGTAATTTGATCATGTTTGAACCATATAAATAATTTTAATCATGATATATATATCATATATTTTTATTATATATACATTTAGAGTTATCTATAAAAGGTATAGATAGAAAAATGAATTACACTGTTTATGGAGACAATAAATTATATGTACGCATGAATGCGATTTTCACTTTTCGACGAATAGAACGAAATAAAGGTAAATAATAATTCACCTTTAATGAAAAAATATTTTTTCATATATACCATATATATTCATTTAATTTATTCTTATTACCATCCATGTAAATAAAAAATGAAAAAAAAATCATATCGCTTTGTGGAGGTGGTAGTCCACACGTATGCACGATCAACGTTATTGTTTTCCAAAATATTGGAAAGTAAGAAGGTATATATGATATTATAGTTAAATAAGAATATTTATGTAAAAAATATAATATATATTCATCACTTAAATCTTTATAACCATCCAAATAAAGTGGTTATAAAAAATGAATTACACCGCTACATGGAGACGATAAGTTGTACGTACGCATGATCGATGTTTTCACTTTTCATATGATAGAAAATAGATGGAAAATGGTTGTAACAAGATAATAATACTATATTAGTATATTTATTATGATGTACTTATTATTTTATTATGGTTACACTATATTTAGAGGAAGTTGAAGAAGAAATAAATTTAAAATAGTTGTTAAAGACAATTACTTCTTCTTCGAAAGAGCTCCTTTAGATCTTATCTTAAGGGACCTAGGGTTCATATTTTGGAAATAAAATAACATTTAGATATTGGATATGTTTATAATAGGTTTTTAGGTGTTATTTGAGATAAGAGTCACTAGTTGGTGTATAGAATAGATGATAGGTGGTGCCTTTTATAATGAGAAAAAGGACACACATGGAATTAATAAAAAGATTTAAATATAATAAATTCATTTCCATTTGAAATTGAAAAAATGTGGAAATAATTTTAAAGATAAGATAGTATATAGTTGAAAAATAATCAAAAAATAATTTTTTTATAGGTTTAAGTGGTATTTTAAACCTTATATTTTGGTTTAAACTCTCAGTTAACCCATTTTAACCTTAACCATTGTAACACATTTTTCGATCTTAAAAGGTTATAATTTTACTCATAAGGTAAAAATTAGCTCATAAATGACCAAATTATGACATTTTATATCATATTTTAACCCAATTTTTCTGTTTTAATATTTTTATGGTTTTTAAATAATTTAATAAAATATTATTTTCATAAAATTTTATTAATGTCATTTTTGACACTATTCATTTAATTTGACTTTAAATACATCAGGAAAAAGTGAGAAATAGAATATAATATTTTTAAAAAATTCAAACATGTCATATTTATCTATAAAATTCATAGAACACAATAATTTATCTAATTTTTATTGCTTTAAATATTTTTGAAATCATTTTTTTATTAATTGAATAAATATTGTGTCGACATTGCGTAAGCATTTAAGGGAATTACTAAATCAATTTTTTTAAAAAAAATTCCATGATAAAAGAATTCATTCATATTTCAAATAAAATTTTGGAACCAAACATAGTTTTTATTTATCCCTATAACAAAATATCATAGATAATAAACGAATAAAAGTAACATTTTTTGTCTTTATCTCTTACTTAAATATTATAAAGGTAAAAATCAAAGAAACATGACATAAAATTTACATATTTTTGAAACATGGATGTAAATGGCTAAAATAAAATCATAAAATAATATAAATTCAAGTTTTAGGTTCATTTTTAGTCTTTATAATATTATTTTTAACCCTAATTACCCAATTTACCCTTACCGCGGTGACAATTATTTAATACGGTTACTATTCATAATGATAAAACATAAAAGAGTCTTATTTATAAAATTTAGACATAAATATTCTAAATATTAAATCCATTGTTCATGATTCAATTTATATAAGTGGTAGAAATTAATTTAAAATTAAAATACAAAACTCAATATAAAATAGTTTTTTTTAGAAAAATTCTTTTTTAAGTAATTTTTTAATACTAAATTAAACTATAAAATTGATTCCAATGAAATTAATTGGATTTTAAATAATAAAATAGAACTAATTTTACTTTTAAACCATTTTTAAAAAATGTAACTATTTAAATGGTTGAAGAAAAAATAATTTTTTTAATAAAAAGCATTATTTTTCACTATTCGCTAGAAAATAAAACCTTTTAGAAAAATACAAAAATATCACCGTATGATAATTTTGATATTATGATTTTAAAAATGATATTATTTTTATTAAATAAAATTTCTAAAATCTCAAAAAATTAATTATAATATTTGCTCACAAAAATCGATAAAAAACATTTTTTAAGAAAATGTATTTTTGAAAAATAAAATGTCTGCTAAAAATTGAGCGTTTATTTTCTAATAATTAATAAATATTTTTTTATTAAGTAGTACCTTTATATATATTTCATAATATGGTTAATCCCTTTTATACCTAACAATTCAACAACTAGGTTATAACTATAACATTTAAATAATAGTATTTTGTGGTTCATTTAGGTTCGATGTTGCATATTGTATACGCTATCGAACATAGTGTTCTTTTAAAATATCAGGATAGTACATTCCCCCCAAAATAAATCTCATCATTGAAATTTGAACTTGATCTTGATAATCAAGGGTTTTATATTTAAAAATACTTTTACTGAAAACCCACATCATAAAATGGTTAATAAAAATTCCTCTTAAAAGAGGGAAATATAAATCCTAAGGTTATATAGAATAACATATAACTAGATTTAAAAATAGTAGAACATTAGTAAGAATTTGAAATATAGACATGGAGGAGAAAAATAACCCCCAAGAACTAATAAAGAGTGGTAGAGAACATGGTCAGGAGAAAGTTAATGAATATAGAACCATAAATCTATAGTAGGTGAAAAGACTATTGATGCATCCTTCTCTTCTTTGGTGAGTCAAAGAGTTGATTAAGGTAAAAGTTTTTAATCATATACTGTGATAACTAATTAAGAATACTCACAATATATTTCACTCCATTCATCAACCCACTTGGTTTCTTATAAACACCATATTTTCCATCACATTCAATGTTAACATGGTTCCTTTTGGTTATATCCATTGACTAACAACAAAAATCATAGTATGATCTATAATAATAATATCGGGAAAATACATAATCTTGAAAATCATTTATAGGATGACTAAATCATGAAAATTCATTTTCAATCTAAGACACCTTTGGTTTAACCTAGGTTATTCATGGTCATCATCTTTTCAAATCCTTCATAATGGTTTGTTAAGAAAATATGAATTAACCCAAGAATATCCCCCAAAATTCTCAAATTAGGTGAGCAGTAAGGGAACACTCATCATGCACCAGAATGATGACCAATATATATTTAACCAACTTTTTTTGGGGTTATTACTCTTAGATGCATATGTTTCAAAACCATGTCCACTTGTAGAGTCTAGACAGAGATGTATTGCTAAGAAAACAATATAATATCTACCTTACCAAAACTTTAGGTTGTTATGATATAATTAGAATTATCCTCAAATCTAATCATAAGGTTATGTTCCCTAATATATTTTTTCCTAAATCTAGTTCCCAAGGTTTTTATTAAACTTATTCTAATACCAATTGTAAATACCCTGACCCTAGTATCCCATAGCTTGTGGTTATTTTATTACATTGGAACTAGATAAAATTGATTATATACTAAATGAATTAATAGTTTAATAGTATTAGTAATCTAGATATATACTTTAATCTCAGATTACATTTGAAAACATAAAATATATCACATAGTGAAAGTAAATATTCTACATACATGAACTCATTCAAATATTACTTCTTCAAATCCTATAGAAAGGATACAAAATAAGGGTGAGATCATATGCCTAATAAGGGTTATGAACATCAGAATATATTATGAGTAAATAAGGCATAATCAACATGGAAAGCTAAATAACTAAAAACACATCTAATTTAATCAATAACTTGAGCATGAAGAATAATATAGTAGGAGAAAATGGATATCACCATATAAATAATCAATAAAATTGAAACTTATACATGGATATTATTCAAAATAATGACATGGAAATTAATAATTGATTTCATAATTATGGAATGAAAAATACCATACATCTAAAACTTACCATCAAGGCCTTCTACCAAGATAATTTAAACTATGGGTAGGTATGAACCAAAACCCCATTTTATAAGGCTATCTATCCAGTTTTCCACTTGAGAAACACAAAATATTCTAGGGGATGTGTAATTATTTCCCCCAACTATCACTTAATAATTTTGATGCATTCATCATATGAATAAACCATAAAAATTAATCAATATTCCTTATTCAGAAAAAAACTTCATGGGTAGGAAGAAATAGTATACGAAATGTCAATACTTTCCACAGTCAAACCAATCCTAAACCATCAAGGGAAAGAATAATAATGATATAATTAAAAAATATTATTAGTGGAGTATAATTAAAATAAATTATTATTATTTTTATTAATATAAATTACATTAAAATAACATAAAAAAATTAAAACATTTTTGATGAAAATGCATTTGTCACTTTGAAAATCACTTTTAAAAACTAAAAATTTATAGAATATTAGAAAAAAAATTCTTTAAAAAAATTATAAAATTGTAAATAAATATTCAGAACATTTGACAATCATGGAATTGTGATATTATGTTCATTACATATAAGTTAAAAAAGCATTCTTTTCACACTTTTGTAAAATGGTCAAAAAGTACCTCATTTGTAAAACGATAAGAAGATTCCATTTATTTATTTTTATAAAAAGTAAATAATGAGTAAAAATTTACTTAATTAATAATTTTATAATATTAAAAATATAATTTAAAACATTTTAAGGAAAATATGTACATGGAAGAAAAATATTTCTAAATGAGTAGAAAAAAAGTCAGTTTTCCTTAAAAAAATTATTTTGGTATCTTGAGTACATAAAGAGAGGAAAATGAAAGGGAAACTTTTAATTTCTTGAAATAACCATAATATAATGAAATATATTTGTTTTAATATATAAATATCAAATATTTCACCCAGTGGAGACTTAAAGATAAACAATCCCGAATAATGATGAGATTGTGAAATAAACCCTTTCCGCTTTGGTAACTTTTGAATAATAATACCATGAAAGAAATAATTTAAAATGAAACTTTAAATAACATGAATATAAAGGTATTAATGATATATCTTATTAAAGTGGTATTATATACACCACATTAAAGAAAAATTGGTGAATATGGCATATATCTCATCGAAGAAAAAGTGAGACGAGAAAACTCATACCCCATTTCTGAATTCATTTGTATGTGTTTAAACCTCCTATATAATAAATATATATTTATTATAAAAATATTATATAATCATAATTATATATATTATACCATATATAATTTAATTTTATTCTTTTATCACCCATTTATTAACATTTTTTTTATTTAAATCACTATTTTGGGTGATAACTTCATTTTTCCGGTATGTTTTGTTTCAGTAGTTTTGGTCCTTGTACTTTTATCATGGTACCATCATCTCCAAAAAGATAATAATGATATAAATTTCATATATATATATATATATTTAGAGTTATCCATAAAAGGTAGAGATGGAAAAATGAATCACACTGTTTATGGAGACGGTAGGTCGTACGTACGCATGAACGTTGTTTTCACTTTTTTATAGATAGACTGAAATAAAGTAAAATGATAATTAAATTTTATATAATAAATATTATTTCATAGATATCATATATTTTCATTAAATATTTCCTTATTACCATCCGTATAAAGAGGAAATGAAAAATGAATCACGTCGGTTCGTGGAGGCGGTAGTTCACACGTACATATGAGAAACATTATCATTTTACAATAGATTAGAAGGTAAGAAGGTATATATGATATTATAATTTTATAATAATAGATATAATATATATTAATTAATTCCATATTTATAACCATCCAAGTAAAGTGGTGATGAAAAATGAATTATACCGCTATGTGGAGACGGTAAGCCGTACATGCACATGAGCGATGTTTTCTCTTTTCATAAGATAAAAAAGAGATGAAAAATGGTTTTACCATAATAATAATTACATATCAGAATATTTATGATTCTAGATTTATTATTTTAGGATGGTTACAACATATTTATAAGAATTTTAAGAAGAAATAAATATGAAAGAGTCGGTAAAGATGATTACTTCTTCTTTAAAAGAACTCCTTTATATATCCTATTAAGGGACCTAGGGTTAGTTTGTTGGAAATATAAGAACCTTTATAACTTCTCTAAGTATGTTTAGAATAAGTTATTTTAATTTTTGGTCTAGATAATAGGCAATTGGTGGTGTATATAATAGACGAGAGGTGGTGTCTTTTTATAATGAGAGAAAGAACACACATGATATTAAAAATATATTTAAATATAATAAATTTATTTTCATGTGAAAGTGGCAAAATGTGTCCATAATTTTGAATTTAATATAGTATATGGTTTAAATATAATCAATGATAAAATTTTGATAGGTTTAAGTGGTATTTTAAACCTTATCTTTTGGTTTATTCTCTTAGCTAACATATTTTTACCTTAATCGTGGTAACACCTTTTTCAATCTTAAAGGGTTATAATTTTGATTATAAGGTAAAAAATAGACCATAAATGGCCAAGGAATGATGTTTTAGACCATTTATTATCCTCATTGTCATATTTATTATTTTCTAAACAATTTAATAAAATATTACTTTCATAAAATATCAATAATGTCATTTTAACACTATTCATTTAATTTGACTTTAAATGCATCAATACAAATAGAGAAATAAAATAAAATAATTTCAAACAACCCTAACATGTCATATATATCTATAAAACTTACGAAACACAATAATCCATCTAATTTTTATTACTTTTAATATTTTTAATATCATTTATTTTATTTTACTATTAATTGAACAAATACTATATCGGCATTACATAAGCATTTAAAATAATTATTCAACAAATAAAAATTTAAATTAAATTAACATGATAAAAAACATTCATATTTTAAATAACCTTTTATAACTAAACACAAGTTGTATTTATCCATATTACAAAATATTATAGATATTAAAAAAATAAAAGTGATATTTTTATCTTTATCTCTCACTTAAATATTATAAAGGTAAAAATCAAATAAATATGAAACAAAATTCCATATTTTATAAAATTTTGTGGACATTACTGAAATACACTCATAAAATAAGATAAATTCAAGTGTTAGGGTCATTTTTAGTCCTTATCATATTAATCTTAAACCTTAATTACCTGATTTTCCCTTATTGCGGTGATAATTATTTACTATGGTTAATATTTATAAAGAACAAAAATAAAAGGGAAATATTTATAAAATTTGGAACACATACTTAAAAATATAAAATACATTTTTAATGATTCAATTTCTATAAGTGGAAGAAATTAATTTAGGATTAAAATGAAAAGAAAAACAATGTTTCAGAAAAATACCCTTTAAATAAAAAATGTTTCTATACTAAATTCAACCATAAAAATAATTCCAATGAAATTAATTAGATTATTAATAATATAATAGAAGTAGTTTTACTTTTAAATCATTTTAAAACAAAATTAAACTTTTTAAATGGTTAAAACAAGATAAAGTTTTCAATAAAAAGCAGTTTTTTCACTATTTACTAGGAAATCAATTATTTTAGAAAAATTCCAAAAATTCACTCTTAAATAATTTTGATATAATGATTTTAAAAATTAATAATTTTTATTAAATAAAATTTATAAAATTTTTATAAATTAATTATAATATTCACTCAAAAAAAGCAATAAAAACATTTTTGAAGAAAATATATTTTTGAAAAATAAAATGATTTTCCTAAAAATTGAGTGCTTATTTCTTGAGAATTAATCAATAGTTTTATATTGAGTATATAATTTATATATTTTTCATAATACATTTAATATTATTCATATCCACCAATTCAATGGCTAGGTTATAACTGTAACATTTAAACAATAATATTTTGTTGTTCATTTTGGCTTAGCATTATGTGGTGTATACGGTGTTGAACATAGTGTTATTTTTAAAATCTAAGATGTTTTATGTTTTAAGAAGACAAAAACATATACATAATGTCTAGGGAATTTTAAAAGAAAATTTGGCAGGGGTTAGTTGAGCTAGATGGCTTAGGGAAGTGTAAAGAAGAGAAAAGAGGGGTTCTATTTTATAAGTGACGAGAGGGGCACTCTTGGAATTTCCTAAAAGATTAAAATATATTTAAAAATTTCTCAAATAAAATGATTCCAAATGGATATATATTCAAATATAAGGTATGGTATGGTTAAAATCTCATAACCAATAAAATTTGGAAAGGTTTAATTGGTGTTTTAAACCTTATCTTTTGATTTAACTCCTTAGTTAATGTATTTTAACCTTAACTATGATAACATCTTTTTCAATTTTAAAGGGTTATAATTTTACTTTTAAGGTAAAAATTTGATCATAAATTTCCAAGGTATGATAATTTCAACCATCTATCATCCTATTTATCCTATTTTAAGATTTTTTATTATTTTTTAATAATTTAATAAAATATTATTACTGTTATTTTTTATACTATTCACATAATTTGACTTTGAACACATAACAATAATGGAATTTGAAACCAAACCTTCCAAACATCTCAAATGTGGTATATTTATCTACAAAATTTATGGAACACAATAATTCATCAAAATTGTATTAATTTTAATATTTTTAAAATAATTTATTTATTTTTTATAATAATTGAATAAATATTATGTTGGTGTTGCATAAGAATTTATGGTAATTTTTCAATCATTAAAAATAAAAAATAAATTACTTTGATAAATACAATTAATTTATCTTTAAAATAAACATTTAAAAATGAACACAACCTCCTTTTACCATTATAATAAAATATTATAGATATTAAAGTCAAGTTTGTGAAATTCTTAACTTTATCTTTTACTTAAATTAATATAAATTTCATAATCAAAGAAATATGGCACCAAGTGGCTATATATTTGAGAATTGGGTGGACAATATGATGACCCATTTCTTTATTACACTTTAATCTATGATTTATTATATAAATTTTCACTTAATATAACTTAAAATATCAGGAGGCCTTGTGTCTTTGGGATATTAGGTACATAGAATAACATCATCAAACTTGGATACAACACCTTTATTTAAAACTTCCTTAACATTCTCTTAAATTATCACTGCACTTCAAAAATTTCAAAGGATAACCTGGGGACATACATAAGAATAGAGTGAGATATAAATATCAGTAAGGGAATAAATAAAGCATAACATGATGAAAGTATTACATGTTAGTCAATATGTATTCAAATTGGACATAAAAGGGGTGAGAATCATAATCTTGAACAATGAGGTATGATACAACATGATAACATAATGGAAACATGGGAATGTGAAAACAACATTAAACATGACACTATAATCACAAGTCAAGGTTAACCACCAAGTCATTATAACATAATGTGCTTAAGATAACCTCTCATGCACCGTACATGGAATATCATGATATTTAAACATTACCCAATTCATTATAGATCTATCTAGGTGAACCCATCATAATCACATCATATACATGCATAAGTGTGTCACATAAATCATCAACATAGGATCATATTTTGTCACATTTAATCCCAATATTATAGAGTGAGATATACATACATGGAATTACCCAACCAAATAAGGATAAATATTTATATGCGAGTACCCTTGAGTGGAAATGATGATGGTAATCACAATACAAAGGTTTATAATGGAAAAATCGTAGGATAATTTCAACAGCATAATAGGGGTACATAGTGAATCATTAGAGGGATCAATGATAGTGAAGTGGTATATCATCACTTGAAGATAATAATTTCAGTAATAGGTATATTTAAGAATATAATACAACATGAAAAATTATGAATTAAAAGACATAAGACAAATGGGTTCTTGAATAAAAGTTTGACATTGAAAAACTGTAGGATAATTTCGGTAGCATAACAGGGGTACATAATGAATCATGGTAGAAATTAATGTATATTAAATGGTTATATAATAAACATAATAATTTAAGTAATATGTATGTGTAAAAACATATCTAATCAATAGGAATTTGAATACAAAAGCCATTACATAAAAAGGTGCTTGAATAAAGAGAAGAATGAGAGAATCCCTTACCTTGAGAGAGTGTATCCAAAAGTTTGAGAGGAGATTATTGAGAGCTTGTTGGAACCTTGGGAGGGATCTAGAGTGGTAAGTGTTAAGTAATATTGTTCTCAATTATTTTTGGGTGAAGATAAATGGGATCTTGGATGGATTTATATAGGAAAAGAGAGGGAAGTTCTGTATTATTTCCCAAACTTCGGTTTTGGACTCTCTACAATAAAGTAATAAAAAACAAAAACCTTTACATAGTTTTTCCCATTGTTTTACCAAATAGGAGTATTTTTAACTATTTTATAAGTTCATAAACCAATCAAATTAAAATAATAACTCTGTGACGTGGAAGTAAGTTTTGTTTATAAAGAATTGATTTTAAAACCTTAAAATATAATATAGGTTTTGTAGGATTCATAAAGGGTTTATAAAATTAATAAAATAAACTATAAAAATATTATTTTAAAGGGGAAACATATATTTGATCATGGATACCTTTTATGTCACATATTACATCACTTTTGGGTTATTATGATGTCATAATACACATCATATATGTATACCGTATTTATTTTTTACTGAAAAATTAGACTATCTCAGAAAATTATGAAAAATTTACCATTGGATAATTTTGATATTAAAATTATAATATTTTATCAAAATAATTATCCGAATATGATAAATTAATATTTTAAATTAAAATATTTATTTATTGAAAAATACTGGTTTTTTACGATAAAAGTTTTATGAACCTTATAAAAATTACATTTTCGCTTCATAAAATTATATTATCATTTATATTTAATAAATAATTTTTAATAATAAGATTTTGTTAAGATATAATTTATTTTAAAAATTCTTTAATTCATAAAAAGGAATGTCTTAATTAAAATTTCATATTATGAAAAAAATACAATTTGGCCATTATTGTATCAAAATATAATTTTTATCAAAATAATTTCTTAATTATTTATAAAGTAAAAACAATAAGGAATAAATATAATCATTATTTTATTTAAAATAAAATATAAATATTCATACTTCTAGGGTCAAGATACATATCCCTTTATTACACCAACAAACACTTAAGGGTAAGGTGTGTAACATTGAGATTTTCATGGGGTGGTTCGGTGAATATGGTTTGGGTCGTGATATCAATGAGCTCAAACTTATACCATAAAAGGTGTAGATCATGCTTTAGTTGTGGAATATTTACTTGGTCTTGGTTAAGGGAAAATCCTATAGATTCTATATCCCTTAGAAGCTCCCATAAATGGGATTCATAGGGTACGATCCTACTAGTCGAGTCCATATCTTGTTTCATCTGTGTTAATTGAATTTATCATAACCCTTAATATACTAATCATATAATCACTATTCAATGGATATATTATCAATGGTCATGCTACTTAACTAAATTTTAAATCTAAAACACTATACAAAAATTCAAAATATCCAAAGTAGTGCATGTGTTTTCTACAATTAATAAAGTCTTAAATCATTAAAAAGGAAATTTCATTTATAAAAGTTTGGGTCATTACATTATTTCCCATTCATAAATTTCACACTTGAAATTTTTATTTCATACACTAATATAGATGAGGTTATTTCTGTTTAATCGCCTCCTTTGGTTCCCACATTGCTTACTCAAACTTGTGGTTCCTCCACAACACTTTGACCAGGTGAATTGCCTTATTTTGTAGAATTTTCTCTCTAAAATACAAGATGTTCACTAAATTATCCTCATATGAAAGATAAATTTTCAATGGTACCACCTCTAATTTTAGTATATGCGAGTGATTTATTATGTACTTCCTTAATAGTGATATGTCGAATACATCATGTACTTGAGATGGGTTTGGTGGGAGTGTTAGTTGATAAGCCATAGCTTTGAAGTAGTCGAGAACCTCAAAGAGGCCAATGTACCTAGGAATTATCTTACCCTTATTCCCAAATCTCACGACTTTATTCTATTGAGATATGTGGGAGGATTAGCTTATCTCAAACCTCAGATTCCAGGCATCATAAATGATTTTTAGCATATCTTTTTTGTCAAATCTAAGAAACCTTGATGTGATATTGAATGGTCTTGACCTTTTCCACCAATTCCTTGACCATTTTAGGACCCAGTAGTTTGTGTTCACCAACTTCATCCCATCATACAAGTGTTCTACATTTCTTTCCATACATATCTTCATAGAGAGCCATTTGGATGCTTGATTTGAAGCTATTATTGTATGAGAACTCAACCAAAGGAATATGTTGATCTCCTCTTCCTTTGAAGTCTATCAAGTATGTTCTCAACATGTCTTCTAGTGTTTGAATAGTATGCTCAGGTTGGCCATCAATTTAGGAGTGATAATATATACTGAATTTCAACTCAGTATTTATAGCATGTTGAATACTCTTCCATAACTTGGAAGTAAATATTGGATATTGATAATATAAAATCTATAGTTGTGTTCCATGAAGCCTCACCACTTCTCTGATGTGTATCCTTATAATTTTATTAAGTGAGACGTCTGTTGGGCGGAGAGTGATGGAAAGAGGGGGGGGGGGTGAATTTCCTTTTAAAAAATAATTAACAATTTAAAACAAAGTAAAAAGTGCAGCGGGAATAAAAGAGGCAAGACACAAAACTTGATAACGGAGTTCGGCTTAACCCAAAGCCTACGTCTCCGCTCCCAACTCAACCGTTGAGAGATTTACTACCGCTTGCTTTTTAATGGTTTTAGCAAGAAACCCACTAGACTTTAAGGTAGTCTAGAACCTATTACAACTTGCTTTTAATGGTTGAGCAAGAACCCACTTGCTTTTAATGGTTGAGCAAGAACCCACTAGCCTTCTTACAGGTGAAGGCTAGCTCACCTATGACTCAAGCCTTTTAAAGGGAAGGCTTGACTAACCTCTTCACACCTTGAAGGTGATGTGAAAACCCAAATAAAGAGAGGATAAAAGAAGTGGGGGTTTGTAGGCACAAACCCAAATTGATGCTCAAAATGATAAAACGATAAAAACCGTAAGAGGAGAAGTCTTGGGCGCCAATGGATTGTTTGGAGTTGATGAAGAGAGATCCCAAGCTTCTTTGATGGTGCTCCTTGGATGTGGAAATGAGTTGGAGCAAATGGGGATCCTTGAAGGAATGCGCCGGAGGTTCGCCAAATGATCGAACAATGTTCCCGTGGGCTACCGTACGTTTTCTTTTGTTTCCGGGGCTTCCTAGTCCTTTATTTATAGAGGGGGAACCCTCAAATGGCCTTTGGGGGTCTTCGGAGCCGTTGGAGAGGCCTTCGGAGCCGTTGGGAGTCAAGTGGACAAGGCTGGTCAAAGCCCAACGGCTAGTTTGACTGGCTCCACCGGCTGACCGGTGCTTGGCCACCGGTTGGCCGGTGCTTTGGAAAAGGGAGAGATCTTCTGCCCAGGCACCACCGGCTAGCCGGTGAGTGGGCCACCGGTTGGTCGGTGCTGAGACAGTAGCTGTCCGGCCTGACTGGGTTCCACCGGCTGGCCGGTGGTGGGACACCGGTTGGCCGGTGGTCTGGACAGAGGGGATGCCTTCTGTCCAGGCTCCATCGGCTGGCCGGTGGTCATCCACCGGTTGGCCGGTGGACTGAAATCAGTCCACTTTCAGTCCTTCTTGGCCCAATTCCTTGGCAACCTTTTTCCTATCAACACAAACACTTAAAACAAGATTAGATAAAAAAGAGAGTGATTGTGATCATGAAAATTAAACCACGAGGGGTATGAGAGGTACAACAATCTCCCCCTATTTTGATGATCACAATCACCAAAACAAGCAATGTAAAAGACTGAAATGAAAGGCATGCTTTAAAGGATAAATTGAAAAGTAAAGCAAAGCATGATAGAAAGATTTGTCCCCCAATCAACCAAGAATTTATCCCCCTTTGTGATTATCAAAATAGCACGGGGCATAAAACTTGATTGAGGGAAAGGATTGAAAAAACAAGATAGAGATTTGAAACCAATTGAAATTTTTGAGATTTGAATTGAAAGTTTTAAATTGAAAGTTTTGAAAATGAAAGTTTTGAAAATGAAAGTTTTGAATTGAAAGTTTTGAATAAAAAGCAAAAAGGCTTAAACGATCCTAACTCCCCCTAAATAAAAACAAAAAATCACCGGGGAGAGGATTTTGAAACCGAGAGAAATTTTGGCCCGGAGAGACTCGCTAAAAGGGATTTTTCAATCCATACTTGTCTAGTGACGGGTCTTCTCCTATGAAATTCATCGTTAAAGAAAATAGTTTTGGGCCTTCCATACCGGGAATTTTTGCAATTGCACTCATAAATTAAGTGCCCGGGTTTTTTACAATAGTTGCAAAATTTATATTGGGAGCTCCCCCTTACAAAAATAGTTGGAGCATGGGAAGAGGAAGCTTGCTTGGAATAGCCAAGACCTTGGGTGGTTCTAGATACGCATTTGGAACCAAGGAGCTTCAAAAGGTTATGTTCACCTTCGGTGAATTTGGTAAGGGATTCCTTTAAATCCTTGATTGTTGATTCCATAGAATCAATATCGGGAAGGTTTTGGACCTTGAGGGACAACTCTTCCTTCTCTTTGAGAAGTTGTTCCTTTTCGGAAGAAAGTTTTTTGAAATTCTTTTTTAAAGCAATAAATTTGGAAGAAAGTTCATGAAAACCTTCCTCCAATTGATCTCTAGCATGTTGGAGATCCTCATAAGATAAATGATTGAAAGAATTTGAAGAACTAGAGGAAGAGGAGTCAGAAGAGGATACCTCATAGAATGCCATTAGGCATTTTTTACCGTTGTCACTTGAGGAGGAGGAGGAGGAGGATGTGGAGCTATCACTCCATGTGGCCTTGAATGCCTTCTTCTTTTCCTTTTGCTTGGCCTTTTTCTTGTTGAGTGGACAATCGGGCTTGTAATGGCCTTTCTTGCCACACCCGTAACATGTTACCTCAGGCTCGGATTTTTCATTGGGTTGAGCCTTGTGGGATTTCTTCTTCTTGTGCTTCTTCATGAATTTGTGCATTTTGCGGGAAAGATTCTCCATTTCTGAATCTCCGCTTGAAGAGGAAGACGATGAGGAGGAGGAACTTTCTTCTTTTTGAACTTTGAAGGCGATGTTCTTTGAAACTTTGATCGGTTTGCCTTCCTTTTCAGCTTGCCTCCTCATGGTGATCTCGTAGGTCATGAGGGATCCGATGAGCTCTTCGACCGGCATTTTCTTGACATCTTTTGCTTCTTGAATTGCCATGACTTTCGGTGCCCATGTGCTTGGTAAGATCCAAAGGATCTTCTTGACCATCATTTCTACAGACACATCATCACCAAGGGACTTTCTCCCATTGCAAACGTCAGTAAAACGTGTAAACATTTCAGTAATTGATTCGTGTGGGTGCATGGTGAAAGACTCAAAATCTTGACGGTACATATCCAATCGAGTATCCTTAACTTTGTTGGTCCCCTCATGGGTAACCTCCAATAGTTTCCAGATTTCATGAGATGAGGTGCATGTGGAAACTCGATTGAATTCATTACGATCAAGGCCACAATGTAGAGCGTTTATAGCTTTGACATCAAGCTTGAAATTTTTAATATCGGCTTGAGTCCATTTGGATTCATCGGGAGAAGAAAGAGAATAACCATGCATGACAATTTTATAAATAGGATATCCTATACTTCTAAGAAAAGTGGTCATGCGGGTTTTCCAATAAGAATAGTCGGTTCCATCAAAGAATGGAGCACGACCCAAAGAATAGCCTTCGGGGGCGAAAGAAGTTGAAGCCATCACAAAGGATCTTGAATTTGAAACCGGTGAAGGTATTACTCAAATTTTTCCCTGATACCAATTGTTAGGCAGAGAGTGATGACAAGAGGGGGGGGGGTGAATTTCCTTTTAAAAAATAAATAACAATTTAAAACAAAGTAAAAAGTGCAGCGGGAATAAAAGAGGCAAGACACAAAACTTGATAACGGAGTTCGGCTTAACCCAAAGCCTACGTCTCCGCTCCCAACTCAACCGTTGAGAGATTTACTACCGCTTGCTTTTTAATGGTTTTAGAAAGAAACCCACTAGACTTTAAGGTAGTCTAGAACCTATTACAGCTTGCTTTTAATGGTTGAGCAAGAACCCACTTGCTTTTAATGGTTGATCAAGAACCCACTAGCCTTCTTACAGGTGAAGGCTAGCTCACCTATGACTCAAGCCTTTTAAAGGGAAGGCTTGACTAAACTCTTCACACCTTGAAGGTGATGTGAAAACCCAAACAAAGAGAGGATAAAAGAAGTGGGGGTTTGTAGGCACAAACCCAAATTGATGCTCAAAATGATAAAACGATAAAAACCGTAAGAGGAGAAGTCTTGGGCGCCAATGGATTGTTTGGAGTTGATGAAGAGCGCTCCCAAGCTTCTTTGATGGTGCTCCTTGGATGTGGAAATGAGTTGGAGCAAATGGGGATCCTTGAAGGAATGCGCCGGAGGTTCGCCAAATGACCGAACAATGTTCCTGTGGGCTACCGTACGTTTTCTTTTGTTTCCGGGGCTTCCTAGTCCTTTATTTATAGAGGGGAACCCTCAAATGGCCTTTGGGGGTCTTCAGAGCCGTTGGAGAGGCCTTCGAAGCCGTTGGGAGTCAAGTGGACAAGGCTGGTCAAAGCCCAACGGCTAGTTTGACTGGCTCCACCGGCTGACCGGTGCTTGGACACCGGTTGGCCGGTGCTTTGGAAAAGGGAGAGATCTTCTGCCCAGGCACCACTGGCTGGCCGGTGAGTGGGCCACCGGTTGGCCGGTGCTGAGACAGTAGTTGTCCGGCCTGACTGGGTTCCACCGGCTGGCCGGTGGTGGGACACCGGTTGGCCGGTGGTCTGGAAAGAGGGGATGCCTTCTGTCCAGGCTCCATCGGCTGGCCGGTGGTCATCCACCGGTTGGCCGGTGGACTGAAATCAGTCCACTTTCAGTCCTTCTTGGCCTAATTCTTTGGAAACCTTTTGCCTATCAACACAAACACTTAAAACAAGATTAGATAAAAAAGAGAGTGATTGTGATCATGAAAATTAAACCACGAGGGGTACGAGAGGTACAACAACGTCCTCATGAATTTCAATGAAGTGAGAAGTATTTGTAAGATGATACAAAATAACCCATATAAAATTATTTCCTCTTTATGTCTTCATAAGACTAGTGAAAAAAATTTATTATTATGTTTTCTCATTTCCATATAGATATGGGTAATGGTTACATCATCCCCTTGGAATGTTTTCATTTAGCATTCACCTACCGACATACAATAAACCTTGATATATATTATGCAATCTCCTTCTTCATATTACCCCACCAATAGAATTTTGAGAGATCTTGATACATATCCATACTCCCTGGTCAGATGGAGAAGGTTGAGCTATGTGCATCATCCAATAACACATTCTTTAACTCAGGATTTGATGGTGCACATAATCGTGACCCAAATCTTACAACTCCTTATTCATTAATTTTTAACTTCTAGGATTTTCCTTTTCTTATAGCTTCCACATTATTCTGAATTTCCACATTATCTCTTTGAGAATCCTTTATCTTCTCTAGAAGGGATGGTTGAACAATAATTTTTGAAAGGATTGATAATTTTCATTTCTTTATAATTCTCATGTCAATAATTTTCAAGTTTAAGAAGATTGGATATTTATCAATTCTCATCAGTGATAAGGTTGTAGTATCCTTTCTACTTAGAGAATCTTCCATCTTATTTTCTTTCCTAGTACAATATTGGATTGATCAGTAATAGTCCTTAATCATCTCTAACCATTTTTGATGGTTCATATTTAGGTCTTTCTATGTGAATATATACTTGAGGCTCTTATAATCCATATATATTTCAGACTTCTATCCATAGAGATAATGCCACCAAATTTTCAATGTGAATATCAATGCATCAAAATCTAGATCATGCATCATATTGTTATGTTCATGAACTTTCCACTACCTTCAGGCATAATATATCACTTTTTCATTATGCATTAGTACATAGACCAAACTCTTTTTAGATGAATCATTTTAGACTACAAATCCTACCCCACTGGTGGTTAATGTGAGCACAAGTGTAGCTATTAACCTATTCTTAATCTCTTTAAAACTTTCCTCACATTAATTATTCCAAAAAAAAAATGACTCCTTTTTCGAGTTGGATTTGTTAGGGGACTTGAAAATCATGAGAAGTTTCTCACAAATCTCTGATTGTACCTAGATAATCCAAGCAAACTATGGATTTCCTTCATATAGATTGGTCTTGGACTCCCTTCAATTTTCTCTGTTTTTGAAGGATCCAAAAATGTCCCTTTGCTGGCGATCACATGCCCTAGGAAAGTTACCTGCTCCATCCAAAACTTATATTTACTATACTTTGGATACATCTTTTCTTTTCACAAGGTCATTAGTACAATATTCAAATGATCATCATGTTCCTTATTTCTTTTAGAGTAGATAAGAATATCATCAATAAATATTTCCACAGTTTTTTTGAGGTAATACCTAAAGACTATATTCATTAAATCCATGAATATTGCTAGTTAATTAGTGGGTTCAAATGGAACTACTATTAACTATAGTGCCCATAATTTGTATGAAAAGTATTCTTAAGTATATTCTCCTTATTCACTATTACTTCATAATATCCTGACCAAATATATATCTTAGATAAATACTGGTCTCCACATAACTAATTTAAAAAGTCATCAATCAGAGGTAGAGGATACTTGTTCTTTATCATGAGCTTATTGAGCTCATGATAATCAAATCAAAAACACATTGACTCATCCTTATTTTTGATAAATAGGAATAATGCACCCCATAGTGAAGCACTTGGGTGTATAAACCCTTTATCCAGATTCTCATGTAGTTGTTTCTTTAACTCCTTAAGTTCAATAACAACCATTCTATATGGAGTCTTGGATATTGGAAAATATCTTGGTATAAGATCAATTGAAAATTAAAATTCTCAACTAAGAGGTAGACCAAGAAATTCTTCGGGAAACACATCATCATATTCCCTCAAAATGGGAATGTCTTAAAGGATGATCTTTTCTTTGTTCTTAATCATTTGAGCAAGACACACTTTCTTATAAGAAAATAATATCCTTGCTTTCGATGTTGGTAATAAAGAAGTTTCATCCTCCTCCATGAAATTTTATAGAATTAGAAGGATATTCACAATACAAAGGGTGATTTCCTTCTCTTATAAATTCATGTTGGATCTATACAAGAAAAGTCAATCCATACTCAAAATTACTTCAAATTATACTAAAGGTAGTATCACAAGTTTCACTGGGAAGTTTAACCCACAAATTTTTATAGGGGATGAGTTATATACTTGGGATGCAATAATTTTCCCATTTTCTATTTTTTACTGATAACTCCACTTCCATGATTTTTAGTGGTGTTCGAATAGTTCTACTAAACTTATGTGATACAAAATAATTCATATAACCTGAATCAAAAAGTATATTTGATATTATTAAATTAATAAATATTGTACTTGTCACTACTTCATTGTCAGGATCCACCTCAGTAGTTGTGATAGAACATGCTCTCCCATGCCACCTTAGAGGTTGTTGGCATTGATTGTCTCTAACAACCCTTAACTTAGGGAAATGGTTTGAATAGTGTGATTGTTCCTTGAATTTGAAACATTGGATAATAGGATCAGGTTTGAATGGATCATTAATCTCTACCATCACATTGGTGGGTTTCTCCCATTGGTAATCACTAGTTAGGTGCTCTTCCTTTCTACACCTAAATCATTTCCTCACCCCTTCGTAAATTTCAAGGATGCTTCTTCCCACACTTTTTAAAAGTGGGATGTTGGACTTTATTTCCACCATTATATTTCTCCATTGTATGGCCCAAATTAAACTCAAAATTATGCTTCTTATCCCCATAGAAATCATGAAATTCACTGACCTCCATTTCAACTTTTAAGGCACATAGAACAATTTCCTCATAGCTATCAAAATCCTGAATCATGAGGGATTTTCATAGAGTTGGATTTATCCCAAAAAAGTGATAATTATAGGAACAATGGAAGCGTATGATGGTGGGTGATATATTAAAATTTCTTTTAATAGTCGTTTCCCAAAACCATGAGTGAGGATCTTACATGTCAAATTTATAATTAATTTATGTAATATCTAAATAAATAAATACCTGGGCTTAAGAAATTTCTTCATTTATTATTGTTGATCATATAAAAATACCTTTTTGGATTGAATTCATTGCACTATGAGGATATAAGCATAGAATCCCTCTAGCGGTGATCCATATGTGCTCCAATGATCTCCAAGAAACACCACTCGATCACCAAGTGCTAGTGCGACAAATCAAATGTCTTTCATTTTTTGTTCTTGATCGCTCATTCTTAGGTCTTGAATAATTCTCTCTTGTGCTTCTCATTCTTGATAGGGAGAGAGAAGGAGGAGTCGAGAGTGAATTTATTGTGCACAAAAATTCTCTATTCATAATTTTTGGATGCAATATACAATAGACATAACCATCTATTTATAGAGTCAGGTTTTAGGTTAAAATATTATTTAATTTCATGCCAGTCATTAAATAACATTTAAAACCTTTAATAAAACCCATGCCACATAATAATAATATCATTATTATTATTTTATTATGTGCACCAATTTTCATAATAACAAATATTATGTAAAGGTATTGTTAATTAATATTTGTCACCAAACTTAGTATTGGTCCATTTGAACTCCATTAACATTTATTGAATAACTAAATAAATATTTTATTCATAAATATATATTTTATTCACAATCTAGAGAATAAATATTTATTAAAAATATCCAATAAATAAAAAATATTTTATTCACAATCCATCTAATAAAATATATATATATATATATATTCACATAATAAAATAAATTATTTATTAATAATAAATAATTATTTATTATATTGTGAATTTTAGAAATAAATAAAACTTGAATAAAATTATTCCTTAGTCTTGAGAATGATATTTATTCCACTAATTAAATTAAAGTATAATTTAATCAAGATCAACAGAAATACTTAGTGTGTGACCCTTTTGGATTCATTCTCATTGTCATTAGGTAGGATTTCCTAAAGTCCAAGATTATTGTCTACCAACGTGTCAAGGTAAACAAGAGAAATAACTTAATATCATAATGATGATAACCACATACAAATACTCATAGTGTAATATAATCCCTTTGTATCAATATCTCATCAAGCAGGTTGCACATTCATGTCACCAACCTATATGATTAATACATCTTTCTTTGACTATTTGAAATAAACACATTGTTACACCATGACCATGGAATTTAGTGAGATGGTTCCATTCTAATCAATGGGTTGAGATATCAACTTCCATAAAGATGGAAGAGGAAAATCCTTCCTAAACTTATCCAATAATGACATGTCACTCATGACACACCCAACATATCCAACTTTACCATGAACTATTATCATCATGTTTTATGAAATACATCTAAGTACATGAGTTGTAACATGAATTAATAATAATCTTAAAGTATAAGAACCATCACACACATTTTCCGATAGGAATATCTGATGACACCAAAACATACAGAATTCCTACTAGAGGGTTTGTTCTCATAATATCTCATCTTATAGATTACCAAGTGCAGAATTCATGAGGAGAATCCCCATATGCTTATGAGTACTCACACCTGACATTCTATTTACTATGTGTCCCATCATATTACGTTATCCAACTATAGAATTTTGTAAAGAATATCATCATAGCACATCAAGGTTCTCATCATAGAGGGGAACTATTATAACCTTATCAATGAGATGTATACTCTAAGAAATTATTAAATTAGAGTCATGAAAAACAATGGTCAATATGTAATAATAAGTTTTATAAATATTCAATACATCATATATATATATATATATAATAAAATTGTAAAAGTTGTTCTTAGGACCCCAACTCCAATAAACTCCAACTTGGACTAGAGCCAACTGCCTACGACCTTCATTCCACTAGACCTCACATGGTAGTCATGTTTCTGCTGAGTCAAGTCTTTAGTAAAGGGGTTCACCATGTTGTATTTTGTGGAAATAATGATGATTTCAACCTCACCTCTTTGAGAAAAATCCCTTAAGAGATGATACTTCCGAAGCATGTTCTTCATTTGCTGACGTGACCTTGACTCTTTTGCAAGATGCACTATTGTTATCATAATAGAGTGTGATAGAATCTTTACTGCTAGGTACCATATAAATATCTTGGATAAATTTGTTCATACATACTTATTTATATACCTTAGAAGCCACAATATACTCAGACTCTACTATAGAATCTATAACCACAAACTTCTTTAATCTCTTCTAGCTCCCAGATCCTCCATTCAATGTGAATATGTATCCTATTTATGACTTCATTTCATCTTGATCAGTTTGGAAACTAGCATATGAATATCCTCTAATGACTATTTCCTCATATCCTCTATAAAACAGGAATATATCCTTAGTATGCCTCTAATACTTAAAGATAGTATTGACTTCCTTCTAATGGTGATCGCCCAGATCAACTTGATATATTCCTACCACACTTAATGAATACACTACTACAAAACATGACTTTAAAAATGATAGAAATGGACTTTATCAGTTCTAGAAAAGAGCTGATAAAAGGCCATACTGTAGTATGCTGTAAGAGCACACTACAACACCACTGTAGTGTGCTCTTACAGCACACTACAGAACTAGAGGCACTATAAGCACCAGAAACACACCAGATATATCGAAAAAAATAAGTCCCAATAAAAAATTTAAATGAAATGAAATTTACAACACAAATAACATAAAAAAAATTATATTATAGACCTTTAATTTTTTTTTATAAAATTAAATAAATATAAATTATTACATACATTTAAAAACAATCCTAACTGTCAATGTTACCATGATTTAAATTTATTTTCTATATCGAACTACCAACACTACATGAGAAGCTTCGAAAAAACCACATCAAATCAAACAAAAGAATCCACCTATATAAGAAAACAATTATTATGTGAGTAATACTAAGAAGAAATAAATTAAACATAAATATGAAACGATAAATTAATTATATGGACAATAATATTACTGTACAAACATCAAGATTACCTTTAAGATTGAGCATAGATAGGATAATTTCTCTTCCTACAAAGGAAGTGGAGGTAACCTGAAAGAAAGGGATAAATGAACCACTACATGGGTGAAAAGATTTTAAGTTATAAGATGCATGAAAGTTTTATAGAGCACCCCAACTCAAAAAAATAATCCAACTATATAAGAAAACAATTATTATGTGAGTAATACTAAATAGAAATAAATTAAAAATAAATATGAAACAATACATTAATTCTATGGACAATGATTTTACTATGTAAATATCAATATTACATCTGTGATTGAGGAGAGTCAGGGTCGTTGATCTTCTTTCAAAGGTAGTGGAGGTAACTTGAAAGAAAGTGATAAATGCACTGCTGTATGGGTGAAACGATTTTAAGGGAGAAGGAGCATGAAAGTTGGACATAGCACCCCAACTTGAACAAAAGAATCCACCTATATAAGAAAATAATTATTATGTGAGTAATAATAAAAAGAAATGAATTAAACATAAATATGAAACAATACATTAATTCTATGTATAATGATTTTATTATGAAAATATCAAGATTACCTTTGTGATTGAGAAGAGACAACATCATTTATCTTCCTACAAAGGAAGTAGAGGTAACTTGAAAGAAAGTGATAAATGCACCATTGCATGGGTGAAAAGATTTTAAGGGAGAAGAAGCATAAAAGTAGGATAGAGCAGCCCAAATAAAAAAAAAGAATCCACCTGTATAAGAAAACAATTATTATGTGAGTAATAATAAAAAGAAATGAATTAAAAATAAATATGAATGAATACATTAATTCTATGGACAATGATTTTACTGTGAAAATATCAATATTCCCTAACACAACACAATCAAGTTGCCCAGTTACATAGGATTCCCTTTTATTTTTAGTCAATCAAGTTTCACATTTACATGTCACTAACACATCACATTTATAAACACAAGTCAGGCCAAACAAAGTACACATAGAGCGTCACTACTTGCACACCCAAACCCTATTTGAAAATATATGCACATCAAATCATTTCACAAAAATGCCTCACACCAATTATGTATGTTAATAATTCATTTAAAAAGTTTTTTAAAATAACCCCTGGAGGCACCGCAAGGCTCTACATAAAAAGCACACCCAAGTTCACATGAAAATGCTACATTTGAAATCAAATGCACCACATAACCACATTAAACATAATTTTCAACACTTATATAATTTAATAAATTTATTAACTAATTTATAGAACACTTCCAATTAACAAAACCACATTTTACACCAATTTGAAACCAATTCCATAACAAGTCCTTTTTTAAAAAAATTGTACACAACCTGGAATCATTTTCAAAACATGACTTCTATCCTTTAAAACAATTTACAATTCACATTAAAAAAAGGTACAACATGTTCAACATTGAAAAGTATATCAATTTTCCATAAGAACTTACTTCCAAACCTATCTGTATTTATGCGCCTTTGAAAAAATGATTTTCACCTTTCAGAAAACCCATAAAACCCTTCCACGGAACACCACACTAAAACACACACACACACAACATAGCCATTTTCTATTACAAAACCCAAACCCAACACAAAGCATGACAAACCCTTTGAAAACACATTTCAAATCACTCAAACCATTTAATAAACCATTTACACATCGCAAATTTCATTTCTAAAACAAAATTTTCATTATTTAAACACTTCACAACTCATACTTAAAAGCACACAATAAGACTAACATGCCCAAAATGATCCATTTCCCATCAAAAATATTTTTCCAATACATGCACACCTTAATCACCCACAAAAACACATTTTACACTACTCAAACAATTAATTGAACACTTCTACTATTTTTTTACAACAAGGCCTATATAGAAACATAACAATTTCTATTTAGTACATTTATTTTCAATACAAATGCATGTCAAATAATTTCTAAAAAATATTATAACCATAGAAATAAATTATAGAGAATGAAAAATTAACCAAGTGATCAAATTAAATTATCTAAAATTGTTAGGGCATAGAACCACCTACCTTGGGTGGAGAATTTTTTAGAAAGTGATGCGAAATCACACCCACATCGCAACTGCAATCGAAAAACAGATGTCAGATGAGATGTTCATACAATTGGAGAACCGACAACAGTCGAGTGGTGTGATTCGAGCTTTGATTCACCGAGGAGGAGCACTGACAGTGGGTGGCTTCCATGGAAATCTTTTAATATAGTGACGAGTTTGCAATTGGTTACAGTTTTTAAAATAGACTGAGACACTTTTATCAGCGCTTCTAACACAAGGACGATAAAAGGAATATCTATCAGTACTAAAATTAGAGCACTAATAAATCTTAATTTTATTAGTGCTTTATTTAGCACTGATAAATCCTCATCTTTTTCATCACTTTTTCCACGCTGACAAAGATTCTTTTATCAGTGCTTAATAATGAAGCACTGTTAAAGGATTTATAATTATAAATATAAATAAAAAAATTGTAAAAATTTATAAATACTTAAATAAATTATATAAATATCAATATAGAAAATATATTCTTTTTTAAATATATTTAAAATAATTTTATAAATATTTATTTCTAATTATAGTTTTTTAAAAAAATATTATTTATATCATTATATATATTTATATAATTATATATATATATATATATATATTTAATAAATATATAAAAATATAAATATAGTAAATATATTAATTATTTAAGTAAATTTATTATAAATTTAATAATTATTTAAATATATATAATTATTTATTTTTAATAATATAAATACTTTAAAAAAAATATTTATTTATTTATAATTATAAATATATAATTGTATATATATAGTGACTATACATTTATAAAAATATTATTTATAAATATTTTTTTTACAAATATTTTTTTAACATTATTAATGAATATCTCCTTTTAGGTGCATGCATCTATGCTAAAATTGAGTTAAATTGAATAAATTAAGAATAAGTACTCTTTAAAAATATTGAAAAAATGGATAAGTTTGGTGTCTGTGCATTGTATATAAAAATGAATTAATTACCTATATATAAAATCAATATAACACACATTTGATCTATGTTAAATTGAAAAATCAAATTTTATTCAATTATATATTGAGTAATATGCAGTTATAGTCAACATTTTTAATTCATATTAATTTTTAATTATAAATCATTTTTCAATAAACATATTACTATTTAATGTAAATTCCATTAATATTTTTTAATATATAAATCATATTTATATACATTAATATATATCTATATATTTAATATATACAATTCAATAACATTAATTATCATAATTATATAATTAATAAATTTTTTAATAATTAATAATGTATAATCAATATATTCATTTTTAACAATAATTAATTACTTAATAAAATTTGTAATTTTTTTAATGAACACATTTTTATTTTTTATTTAATTAATTATTTCATTTTATTTATATAAATATTAATCAGCACTAAAAATTAAGTACTGCAAAAGGATACCCTGCATTAGTGCTAAAATTAAAGCGCTGAAAAAGGATACCCTATATCAGCGCTAAAAATAAAGCAATGATAAAGGATACCCTTTATCAATGATAAAAATAATTCACTAATAAATAATACATTTATCAATGCTAAAAATAAATTACTGATAAAGATTTTATTTTATCAGTGCTAAAAAATACACGCTGATAAAAGGTTAAATTTATCAGCACTTTATTTAGCGCTGATAAATATGACATTTATCTGTGTTTTGTTACAACACTGACAATTACCATCATTGTTAAAGGTGTGTTTTTTAGTAGTGATTGGTGAAATCCAGCCTAGTACATACCATAACATATATGACCGACCCAATTACTGATGTGTATGGAATCCTTTCCATTCTATTTCTTTCCTCATGTGTCTGAGGACACATATTCCTAGAAAGATGAATGCCATGTGACACTGGAAACAATCCTCTATTGGATTTTTCCATAATTAATCTTTCAATATCTTGTCAATGTATGTACTTTGACTTAGGCCAAGAAACCTCTTGGATCTATAATGATGAACCTCGATGCCAAGAATATATGCTATCTCTCCCAAGTCCTTCATAGAGAAACATTTATTGAACCATGCCTTAACAAACTGTATGAATTGTATTTCATTCCCAATGAGATATATGTCATCAACATATACTCTTAAAAAAACAACTACACACCCACTACAAAGTTTACATATACATAGATCTCATTCATTATTTTTGAAACCAAATTCTGTTATGGCCTCATCAAAATAATTTTTCCATGACCTAAATTCTTGATTTAATCCATAAATGGATTTTTGTAACTCTTATACCTTGTTGGAATCCTTTGGAGTCACAAAAACTTCAGGTTGTATCATATATACATCTTTCTGAAGGTTCCCATTAAGGAAGGTTTTTTTGACATCCATTTTCCAAATCCCATAATCATGGAAAGATATAGTAGAAAGTAAAATTATAATGGATTTTAGTATTAAAAATGGTGTTTTTTTATCATAGTCAATGACTTGATGTTATTTAAAACCCTTTTCAATGATTCACACCTTATAGGTACTGAATTGTCCTTCTGTGTCTAGTTTCTTATTGAATACCCATTTACAACCAATGAAATTTACATCTACTGGAGGGTCCACCAAAATTCAGATTTGGTTTTGGTACATGGAATGAATTTCGGAAATCATAGCCTCTTTCCACTTGAAAATATCTATGTCACTTACTGCTTCCTTGTAGGTTAGAGGATCGTTATTATCAAATAATAACGAGTCACCATCCCCGGTGACTATAAAACTATACCATTCTAGTTCTCTATCCTTTATAGTACTCTTACACAGTAATTGTGTCTCTGAAAAAATTTCTTCTTTCACGGGGCTTTATGAAAATTTTTCCTATTCCAAATATTATATATCTTGAGCCTATAAACCATCAAAATCTATCTCACTCCCACTATTTCTTTTATAGATAAGATCCTGGTCAAGAAATGTGAGATGTATGTCAACCAAAAAATTTTTGTCTGAAGGATTGTATAGGTAGCATCCCTTTGTTTCTTTTGGATATCCTATAAATATACACTCTGTACCTCGAGGTGAAATCTTGTTACCTAAATAGGCCTTAACAAATGATTCACAACCCCATGAATTTAAGCATAACAACATGAGTTTCTTTCCATTCCATAATTGGTATGGTGTACTGTCTGTTATTTTAGTTGACACTTGTTTTAGTATGTATGCTATTGTTTGTAATGTGTATCCCCAAAAGGATAATGGAATTCTCACATGATTCATCATTGATATCACCGTGTCCAAAAAGGTATGATTCCTCCTTTCACTTACACCATTCCATTGAGGTGTATAAGGAGGAGTGAGTTGAGATAATATCCTGAACTCCCATAAATAATCAATGAAGTCTTTATTAAGATATTCTAACCAAGTTAGTTCTCAAATTAATTCTTTTTATTCCTTGAATTTATCAAAAGAATTATACTTATACCACATTAAGTAAATATATCCATATCTATTAAAACCATTAGTAAAAATTACAAAGTATGAGTACCCACCACTTTCCCCAATAGAAAATGGTCTATACACACTACTACAAAATTAAGTTTATCTAGCACTAGGGTTTTAACAATGCTCACTAAAAGCATTGTTAAAAAACCAATTTCTTAGCGCTAGCAAAAGTGTTGTTAAATAGGGTCTTTATCAATGATTTTTTAGCATTGTTAATGGAGGCATTTAACAGTGCTAAAAAAGCAGTGTTAAAAGGGGGACATTTATCAGTGCTTGTAAAAAAGTTCTGGTAAAGTCACCCCCTTTATCAGTGCTAGTAAAAAAGTTCTGATAAAATGAGTATTTATCAGTGCTTCTAAAAAAGAGTTGATAGGGGGTCTTTATCAGCGCTTTTAAAAAAGTGCTGATAAAATGGTTGTCTTTATCAGTGATTTTTTTATAAGTATTGATAAAGACATCCCATTTATCAGTGCTTTTTTATTAGTGTTGATAAAGGGTATATTTAAAAAAAAAATATATTTCATTAACTGACAATCGTAGTAGAAGTTATGGTTATTTGGAGGATTTCTAGGCCTTTTTTTGGCCACAATAGAGGTTATTGAGGGTTCCCATGGGTCACCGAGGCATATAGATAATCAAAAGATTTTATTTGATGTGTGGTGTAGGAAAAACAGACACTTGGTTCAGAAGTTATGGCCGTTTGAAAGGTTGTAGAATGTGAAAAACCCTTAAAACACCTAAAACCCCTAAAAACCAGAAAATGATCATAAATTTCGATCCAGAAGTCCATTTAAGCTCCAAAAATAGTAAAATAGAAGCTTATGAAATGATATAAAACCATTTTATATTCAAATTTCATGAAAAATAAATGAATAAAAGTTATTAAAATTTCAAAAATGTCTTAAATCTAACTAGAACTTCGAACAACCAAAAATTTTGATCCAGGTGTCTGTTTGGGATATACCACATATCAAATCAAATTCTGTGATGATATCTATGCCGTGCGGGTCTAGGTCTATCAGTTCAAGTATTTTCTCTCTATTTTCCCCTATAAATACCTAAAAGTCCTATGAAATAGTGTTTTTAGTCACTAATCCCAATTTATTAAAATTTAAATGGATATAACATCTGATCCAAGTGTCCTTTTAGTTTTTACCACATATCATATCAAATATCATTTCATGAACTTTTATTTGACTGGACGTGGAGCTGAAACAGACTCCCGAATCAGAATTCATGGTTGTTTTAGTGTTTTAGGGGTTTTAGGGTTTTCAGAGTCTCTTAATGTTTTATGTGTTTGAAGGATTTTGAGTTGATATCCATTTTAAAAATATATATATATATATAATATGTATTTAAATATATATATATATATAAACATATATATATAAATATATAAACATATATATAAATATATGGATAAAAAATACAATGGAATATAATGGAATATATAGATATATCATAAATGTAAAACAAAATAGTATAGTGCAGTGAAAAAGGTGCTGGTGTATAAGTTGGATGTCCCAGGTTCAAAACTCTCTAAAGGTAGGGGTTCATGCTAAAATACTGATAAATGGGTGGGGGAAGCACTGATAAAGGGGTAGGGGATTGGGGGGAGCACTGATGGGGGGGGGGGGGTGCTAATAAAGTGTGTGTGTGTGGGGGGGGGGGGGGTTGGGGTATGAAAAAAAATGATACCCTTTATCAGCAGGGTCTTTATCAGTGCTTTTTACAAGTACTGTTTAAGATAACCCTTTAACATTGTTTACATTATCAGTACTTCTATAGCACTGGTAAATCCCTTTTACTAGCACTATTAAAGGCCCAATTTGTAGTAGTGATACATCAATATGAACTAATTCAATAATCTCTTTAGCCCTTTCACCTTTCCCACTAAATAGGTATTTAGTTATTTTTTCCTTGTAAACATGGGTGATATAAACCAAGTTATTTTAGCTAAAAAGAATATAAATATCCATATTGATATAATTTAGTCAAGTGAATTTCATTTACATAACCAATCTGATGATTCCAATATTGGGTGTGGTATGATTCATGTGAAGTAACTTAATTATCAATTACTGTTACTTGATTTGTGTAATCCAACACATAAAAACTAATATTTAAATGTTCCTTACCCTAAAAAATGTTATCTTTATAAAATAATCAATATTTACTCCCAAATTTAAAAATAAATCCATCTGTATCTAGTTTGGATACATAAATAATGTTTTTGGTAACTGAAGGCACATAATAACAAGCCTTTAAAACAAATATCATTATGGTTGGCAATGTGAGGTGGCATTACCTAATAGATACAATAGTAAGTTTTTCTCCATTGTATGCTCATAGATATACCTCCACTCAGTCAATAATTTTTAATCTATTTGGTCACTATATTTTAATACACTTGTGATCACCACAAGATGTATCTAATACCCAATTATAGAAAAAAATAAATTTTACTTCATAAAAAATGCACATAAATATTCCCCTTGATTATTTGACTGGGAGAATTTTTTCTTCTAGTGACCCTTCTTTCCACATGTAGAAGAGACAACATCTTGTTCCCTTACTTTCCCCTTAATCTTTCTCTTCTTGGATGGGTGAAAAGAATCTTTAGAATTAGATCTCTTCACATTCCCTTTTCATTTTTTCAACATAAGGATGGAAGGATTTTTTCCCTTTGTATCCTTATCTACTTGGTGAAGAAGAGTAAGAATATCTGGAAGAGAATAGTCAATGTTTTTTATGCTAAAATTCACAAAAAATCTAGATAATCTTAGAGGGAGTGATGCTAGAATAAGACCAGTGCCTAGTTCTTCAGGGAGTTAAACCCTAGAACCTCTTAGCAGTAAATGTATCCAATGATCTTGACTACGTGAGGCCTAGATGGGGAACCCTCTCCAAGATTACTCTTAAAAAAATACTTTTAAATCTAAAACTGTTCCTATCTTTCTCACTCCAAGTATAGAACATAGAGGTGATCTAACATGCTATATGCATCAATGTTTTCATGAGACTTAATTAATTCACTAGACATCAATGAAAGAATAAAAAATTGAACACTGACCACATCACTCAAATGTTTTTCATAGACAAGGAACTCTTCATCACTCACCTCTTTAGCAGGTGGATCAAGCATTGAGGATTCTAGCATGTAATATTTTCATTCATGGCGTAGCACTGCCTGAAGGTTTTTAAACCACTCCTAGAATTTATTTCTAGTTATGAGGTTGTATTTCTCAAATATTTATCATAGGGATAGTGTGGATGACGTGCTTTCCATTTTATTCTAAAATTAAAAGATAATATTATTAGTTCTTTTTCTTGATTAAAAATTATGTGAGAAATAAATAAATAAATAAATAATTTTATTAAATCAACCATGATTTTATCAAGTCCCAATATCCCTCACTATTGAACTCGAAATTTCTAGTTTCTATGACATTCTAGCGGTAAAAATCCCCATTACTTTTCTTAATGATCTAGAATTTGGTCATGAAAACCCTAATAAAGTCATTTAGTTAGGAAACCTTTCCAACTACAGTCTTGAAGCTCCTTGATCCATTGAGTGGATCCCCCTATCCTAAAATCCTGAATTGGATTTCCTCAACACTCACCTCCAAATTTATATTGAAAAAAATCTAGCCATTAAACTCAATACAACTTAGGTTAAGTTAACCCAAAATTATCATGATATTTCCCTGATAAAATTAAGTGTCCAGACTTTGAACATGTACTAAAATTAGTTCTATGGTTCCATTCCAAATCAAGTAATGAATGTCTTAGGATAACTTAATATCATGTTGAGGGATTTTAATTAATTTATGCATATATTTTATCTTGTTTTATCCTTTACATGTCTTGTTAATATTAAGTGGATGTTAATTAATTAATTAACCATATTGGATAAAAAATTTACACATAATTCGTTTATTTAATTTCTTTATTTTCATATTTATTAATTCATTTATGCGATTGCGATATTACATATATAAAATAAATATTTCATAGATAAAAATAAATAAATAAATAAATCAAATGACCTAATCATGAGCTTATATGACGATTGATTTAATGAGTGGATATTAAATCAATATGTGAACTAGGGGAATAACTTCATTTCCCAGCCATGGAATGAGTTAAATCATTCCACCTGTATATCCATGTATCACCAAGTTAGAATCATAATGGTTCTATCTTGAACTGACTCCATGTCCTTGGGATTCTCCACTAATTACAAGTATTTATTACTCATACATAGGTGAGGGGAACTAAAGTATTGCTTAAAGGAGATTATATAAATATCCTTAGATATGCAGAAACTACATAATAATGGAGGGAGGGATGAATTTCATGCCATCATTTAATTTAATATTAGATAATTGAAAACCCATGAAATAAATTAAATTAAATAAATTCCAACACATACATAGGTTTTGGTCAAGATCATGATTGGTCATACATGCAAAAAATATGCAAAAGTAACAGCTATCATTTATTTCTTCATTCGTTCTTTATTATTTAGATAAACACACTTGCATTAATTAATTAATTAATGAATTCCTTTTCATCTTAATGATCATACGATCTTAATTGGAGATACCCATCATTTATGGCATTCATGGAAGGTAAATGTCATAACCAATAATGACATATTAATTACAATAAATTAATTAATAATTTAGTATTATTTAAAACCATTATTAAATTTTCAAACAAACATCAGTGTGCTAATTAATAAAATAAGGTTTTAATGCTATAATTTTCAATTTAATGTAATTTTTAATTCTATCTTTTAATGGGAGGATACTTTATGTGTACAATCCAACTACACGCCGTGTACCTCAATTGTCATGTATCGAAGTCACATTCCTAGATATTCGACATGTTAACTCAGCCAGAATACATGATGTGTATATAATAGCTACACACCATGTGTCCACTTTCTGTGTGCCAGATTGTCCCGATCCACACCTGTTGTGTAATAAATACACTATGTGTAATTAACTACTTATGGAATCTAGGTAAAATGTGTATGGGTACACAATGTGTACTCTGGCTACACACATTGTAACCCAGTTCTACCAGCCAATGATTTGGCACTTTTTGATGGAATCTTTGATCATTCTTCATTTATTATTAAACCTTTAATAAAATCAAACATTGAATGAATATGATTAATATATCAAATCTTATTAATTCAAATTAGATTAAATAATGAATAATAAGAAATGAAATTTCAATCATATTTTCATATGGATCGATAGTCAAATAAATAATTATAAATTTAAATGTGACCCCCGCTCTGATACCACTTGATGGTTCTGGGTGTAGTGAAAGTGTGCGATGGTGGGTGATATATTATAATTTTTCTTAATAATTATTTCTCGAAACCATGAGTGAGTATCTTGCATGTCAAATTTATAAGTAATTTATTTAATATATGAAGAGATAAATACTTGGGATTAGAAAATTTCTTTGTTGATGATTGTTGATCATTATAAAAGACCCTTACAGATTGCCTTCATTTCTCTCTGAGGGTCCAAGGATATAATCCCTCTAGAGGTGATCCATAGGTTCTTCAATGATCAATGATCTACACCACTCGATCACTGGGTGATGGTGTAGAAAATTGAATTTCTTACATTGTTCGTTCTTGATCACTCATTATTCAGTCTTGAAGAAATATTTCTTACGCTTCTCTTTATTGAGAGATAGAGAGAGAAGGAGGAGTTGAGAGTGAATTAATTGTGTGCAATAATTATCTATTCACAATTTTTGGATTCAATATACAATAGTCATAACCTTATATTTATAGAGTAAGAGTTTAGTTAAAATATTATTTAATTTCATTCCAACCATTAAATAAAATTTAAAACCTTTAATAAAACACATGCCACATAATAATAATATCATTATTATTATTTTTTAGTGCACACAAACTTTCACAATAACAAATAATATGTAACAGTATTAGTAATTAATATTTGTCACTAGACTTGGTATTAGTCTGTTCAAACTAATCGAGCATTTATTGAACAAACAAATAAATATTTTATTCACAATCTAGTGAATAAATATTTATTAAAAATATTCAATAAATAAAAATTATTTTATTCACAATCCCATGAATAAATATTACATATATATATTCACGTAATCAAATAAATTATTTATTAAAAAACAAATAATTATTTATTACGTTGTGAATATTAGCGATCAATAACACTTGAATAAAATTATTCCTCAGTGTTAAGAATAATATTTATTCTAATAAATAAATTTAACTAGAATTTAATCGAGTTCAACAGAAACACTTAATGTGTGACCCTTTAGGATTTTTTCTCATTGACATTTTGTGGTATTGCCTAAAGTCCAAGATTACTGTCTAGAAATGGGTCAAGACACCTAAGAGAAAGAACTTAATGTCGCAATGACAAAAACCATATACAAACGTTCACTATGTGATATAATCCACTTGTCTCAATATCTCATCAAGCATGTTACACATCCGTGTTACTAACATATATGATCAATATATATTTATTTGACTATCTAAAATAAACACACAATTACACCATAACCATGGAATTTAGGGTGACAGTTCCATTCCAATCAAAGGGCCAAGATACCATCTTCCATAAACATGGAAGGGATAAATCCTTCCTTGACTTATCCATTAATGACATGTTACTCATGATACACCCAAAGTATCCAACTTCACCAAGAATTATTATCGTCATGGTTTATGAAATACATCTAAGTACACAAATTGTGACATGCATTAATAATAATCTTAAAGTCTAATGAACATAACACACGCTAGCATATAGGTATATCCGATGACACCAAAACATGTGGAATTCATACTGGAAGGTCTGTTCTCATAATCTCTCATCTTGTAGATTACCAATTGTTAACTTCATGAGAAGAAGCCTCATATGATTATGAGTAATCACATCTAACATTATAGGAACTATTTTTCTCATACATCCCGATGGATTCATCATATTTTTCCTTGAGGGTAAGAAAATACATCTCTATTTAAAGTCAAATAGTGTGAGGAAAATATTTGTTTATTTTTTTTTCTAGAATTAATTCCTACCCATTAATTTGATCCATTCCTCAGGCTTTGTATTCTTGATCAATTTCCACCACTGATCATCTTCTCTTTACATATGATAAATAACTGGTACAACCTTCTCTTTCTTGGAGCATTGAAGGATGAATAAGATATTCTCAATGGAGTTGATCCATTGCTACTCAATTAAGAGATTAAATGATCCACTAAATCTTAGAGGCCTTTTTCACATAAAGTTCTCAATTGTAGCTTCTTATTTATTACAGGGATTTGGGAATTCCTCCTAATCCAAGTTTCTATTTAGAACCTGAATCCATTGAGAAAGTATCGCTATGAAATTCATGATTCCTACTTTCATTGGGTTGGGAATATCATTTGGGAAGTCATTACATTTCCACTCTCATTCTCTGTTCATCCTATATCTCCTATCTCATGAAATTTACTAGAATAAAGGGAAAATTAGGGATGGGTACTTTTAAATTATTGAACGTATAAATTGGAAACCATTAAAATTAAAAGAACAATTCATAAATTAAATATATTCCTTAACTTATGAATTTATAGGATTCAATTTAATTTATACACGATCTACTTCCTAACATTGACTCTTATTGAATTTTTTGTCCCCTTAATAATGGTTTGTAATGAGATTTTGAATTTACCAAATATTATCACCTGAGTGTGTCAAACTAGATGTGTTGTAAGTCCCGTTTTTGTGCATGAGTTCCCAATTGAGTCTGGATCAATATAATGTTTTCGGGGGTGTTACCACAAGGTACATCTGTTATAGAGTCACATATATATTCATATTGTTATGATCGAGATACATGACTATTTATTACACCAGAAAACACCTTATTGGTAAGTTGTGTGACTATTATATTTTCTTGGGGTAGTTCAGTGAACATGGTTTGGGTCATGATCTTGATGAGCTTGAACTTTACAAGTAAATAGTTTTTCTAATGATTTATTTTGTTTAATATCAAATTGGGTTTGTTCAAAGGAAAATCCTAAAGACTCTATCTCCCTTAGAAGCTCCAATAAATGGGATTCATAGGGTACGATCCGACCAGATGAGGTCATTGCTTATTTCGTATGTATCAATTGGATTTATCATAACCCTTAATATACTAATCATATGATCACTATTTGATGGATATATCATCAATTTTTAGGATTCTTAATGAAATTTTAAATTTGAAAGACTATACAATGGTTCGAAATATCCAAATTAGTTCATGTGTTTTCTATAATTAGTAAAAACTTAAATAATTAAAAAAGGAATTTCATTTATAAAAGTCTGGGTTGTTACTAAAATGGACTAAATCCACTCACCCAATAGGATAAAAAGAATTATTAGAGAAATTTTGAAACCTTTTCCCAAAATTTATCCCTATTTTATCAGTTTTACCTTTACCGAGGTGGAAAAATATTACAATGGTTAATACCCATATTGAAAAAAATAAAAGGGAGATATTTACAAAATTTTAGACCTATTGATTAAAAATATGTAATCCATTTTTAAAGATTCAATTTCTAGATGTGGTAGAAATTTATTTTAGATAAAAATGTAGAACACAACGAAAACTAGTTTTTCAAAAAAATGTATTTTAAGTATTAAAATATTTTTATACCAAATTCCACAATAAAATTGATTCTAATGAACTTAATTGGATTGTTAATAATATAAAGAAACTAATTTTAATTTGAAACCATTTTAAAATAAAATTTAACTTTTTAAATGATTGAAAAAATAAAGTTTTCAGTAATAAATTAGTATTTTTTCTAGTCATCGAAAAATCAATATTTTGAGAAAATTGTTAAAGATTCACTCTAAGATAATTTTGACATGTTGATTTGAAAAGTTAATTTGATTTTATCAAATACATTTTCTAAAAGTGTCAAAAATTAAATATAATAATTTCTCATAAAAGGAATAAAAATCATGTTTGAAGGAAACATATTTTTGAATCATAATACGAATTTACTAAAAAATTGAACTATTATTTTCTAAATGATAATAAATAAATTTTTATTGAGTATGAAATTTATATATATTTCATAATGTGGTTATTCATATTCATACCCATAAATTCAGTGGTTAGGTTATAATAGTCATATTTAAATAATAATATTTTGTGGTTTTTTAAGATTAGTGTTGCATATAGTATACACCATCAAACAAAATATTATTATTTTTAAATATCGAGGTGTTACAAGTAATGAACTAGCTCAGGTCAACTAGAATAATCACCCAAGATAGTCCACCACATGGTGAAGTACAAAAAAAAGAAAGCAATATGTCTCATGTAACAGCTGAATAGGGAAATCCAACTCGGTACATAGCAGGTACAAGTAAACATATACATGAGATACAAAAAATCAAGAAAAACTTGCTAACCCAAAAGATAAAACAAGAAAAAACTAAACAATTCTTTGTGTGACCATCCATCACCACCATACCATCTTGATATAAAGGTAAAAACCAACAAGATAAACCAACATGTTGCACAATTCCCTTCCCTTTACATGTGTCCTGTATGACACTATCTACAACTAGACAAAGGAAAAAGTAGGGTCTGAGCACAAAAACTAGTAGGATACCACCAAATAATCTATACAAGTTATAATATCAAGAATTTATTTTCACTAGTTTTAAAAAAAATTTAGTTTAAAAATACTTTTCATAAAATAAAACAATTTTGTAAATAATTTATTTGGTTTTCATAAAAACATATCATTTTTAAAAAAACTATAAATATGTTAAGAATGAAATAAAACAAGTAGTCATAAGAATAAATCAACTATAGATAAACTATAGGATAATCATGTGAGAAAATAACCACAAAATAATACACCATGTGATAATCCAATCATAAATAACAAAGCACACAAATTGGGCTCTAACCTATGAGAATACATGCTAGACATAAAAGAAAATCCCCAATACAGACCTAAGGTAGATCCAACTCGTATAACCTATAGTGTAATTACACACACTAAAGTGACATAAAACTTCATGTGACATTACACACTTAAAGAGTAAAAATTGTATTCCCAACTTACCCAAGTACCCAATGTGCTAAGTTTGTCAAACTACATTTCAAAACCATGATCACATTTAATAAAACATTTTCACATCAAAGCCTTTATACTTTCAAGATTGAAAACCCATTTTAAAACCATAACCACCATTTAAATAATTTAATAAAAAACTTTGTGTGCACAAATCTATTTTTAAAGAAAACCCTTTTCAAAACATGTATCCCATCCAAAAATTTAATTCTAATACCAAATCAATCAAGTTCAATGAATCAACAAAATTAATATACAATAACTTTAATAAATTCAAAAATTAGAAACCCATATATGGAGACACCCACCTCAATAATAGAAGAAACCTATCTATATTTGAAAACAAGGATTAGAAATGAGCATATTGGCCTTTCAAATACAATGAACAAGAGAAAACAATAATGGATCGATAGAAAACACGAACCATTCACAATTCAATCCACAAATGCAGCCAATACTACTGCCGAGACCAATGGAAATGAAGAAGAAATGCAACTTACCTTAGAGATATTACGCAATCATGATAGAGATCAAATACCAAACAGAATGACCTAAAATGAGAGATATCACCCAAAATTTCCTCGAGAGAGACTATGGTTTGAGAGGGAGGCCTACACATCTAATGAATAAGGAATGAAGTGTGAACCATGATAAAATATATTGGGTTAAAGGATTTACGATGTAAACACATCATTTATAGTGTAAATATATCAACACTCATATAAGATGAAAAAATGACCTTGATTTATATTTACCCTCGTTCGATTATTCTATAGTGTAAAATATGATCTCACGACCTAAAAGTAATTTATAGTGTAAAAGAATATTTTATAACTTGTATGATTCTTGTGCAGGAAACCATTTCATAGCTTGTGCTCAATGCTACATTTATGGTGTAAAATATTCATTTATGAAATAAAATGGTCCTGTAGGAAACACCCAGCCTAGGTTCTATAGAAACTCCCATAACAACTCCAAACACAATAAATAAACTCTTAAAACTAAAAGAGACATACCTTTTTACCCGGGATGCTACAATTACCCCCACCAAATAAGATTTATGTCCCTAAAAATTCATTAAGATCCTAAAATCGCAAAAAGAGAAGGCCACTATTGCCTCATCATCAATTCCCACTCTCATGTATCATTGATATCTCGTCAACACAACCACAATACATAGATCAAGGGAATTGTTTTACTATGTAGTACGTTATCCAAGCAATCCAAAATCCGAACTGGTTGCTCAACCACAGTGGTGTAAGTATCAAGATTAACATCCTTCCATTCAATCCCCATGGGGAGGATGTATGCCCCAACCCAAGTTACCCAGAGTCGGTGCTTTATTGCATAAAATTTTCATCATCACAAAAGATCAAGTCTCAAAAGACCGATTAGTTTAATAGCCTTGGAATCACTAGATACATTCATAAAGTTTACATTACATCATAAAATGAAAAACTAAAACAATATCTTGTCTCCATAGACCACACTCATATCCCCTCATACTTTCCCTCCAAGTTATACATAAAATACTTCTTCACATCCTAGGAAAAATAAAACATAGAAAGGGGTGAGCTTAGATGCCCAGTAAGGATAATAATATAGCAGAAACTTTTATAAATAAGCATAAACATTTAAGGAAATGTATAAATAAAACAAAATCCTTTTAAACTTAAAATTAATCATAATATGGTAGAAATAAAATTAAATAATTCCATTTAATTATTCACATAGATATTCTAATAGTAGAATAATCACATGCAATATCAATAACCACTTTCAAAATGATGGAATGCATAATGCCAGAATATTATAACCACATAGTCAAGGCCTTGTGCCAAGACTACAAATAAGATTTTGTCAAGGCCTTGTTCCAAGACACTAGTTTGTCTCATGATACCTAATGATGCATCGAGGAGCTATAGTGGGCTCCACCCATCACTTACTAAGTCCAATGAATTCCTCATACGAACAGGTTTAAACATAACATAAACATTCGTATTAAAACTAGCATACGAAATTTCAATACTTTATCCATAAAACATGGATGGTATAAAAATAAAACATCCATAATAAAACATATCACAAAACCTTCAATACAATATGTAAGTTTTGTATCATAATAAATCAACTTCAAATAATCTTAAAATCCATCAAAGGATGTTGACATAGATGAAATCAAAACTATTTGAGAGAAATATCTCTTTTTTTTGAAATCATTTAAAAGTCACATAATTATAAAATAAAACATTTACTTTGAAAATATTCTTATAAGATTGTAAGGGAAGCTTCGGTGATTTTATAATGGTGGAAAATATCCACACCCACCGTATAAGTTAAAAAAGACATTCTTACCTTAATTTTGTCGAAAAGTTTAAAAAGGACATTGTTTGGAAAATGACGGAAAGATTCCTTTCAAACCATTTTATAAAAATTAAAACAAGTGTATAAATTACTTTAAACCATAGTCTATAAAATAGTAAGAATGTTTTGAAATACATTTTTAAGAAACATGGATTTGGATGATAAAGAGGTCCCAGTAGATAATTACGTATAAACAACCTCGGATAATGAAGAGATTGTGAAATAAACCCTTACCTTGTAATTTTCCTTGGTAGAGGGTTGGTTAAACTCATGTATAATGGTGAAATAATTGTTATTAAATTATTCAAGAATCATATATATTAATATGATATCATATATGATCTTCTAATATTGCCTTTTAGTATTATCGTTGTTTCGGTGTTAACTGATTCGTTCTCCTTTATATGCTTGGTTACGTAAGTCATGTTTGTTATGAATAGGATATATTTTATTTATATACAAAATGATATTATTTTATTAAAAATTATTTTTAACCATCAAATAAAAATTAGTCTTGAATGGATATGATGGGGAAATGAATCTCATCGTATTCGGGGAGACGGTAATCCGTACGTACGCACGAACACTACTTCCATTTCATTTTTAATTTTAAAAGGAATAAAAACCAAATGATACATAGGTATATTATTATTATAGTATAATATAATATATTATATATTTTACTTAATTTCATTAACACCATCCTTTATATGTTCCATGTATGGTATGAACGAGTCATATCACTTTGAAGGGGCGGTAGTCCGCACTTCCTCAAAGGAAATTATCTTATATATATACAACATGAAACAAATAATGGTATGCTATAAAATGGAATTACAGAAGCTTATATATAAAATAAATATCATAAATATCATATTTAATTACAGTTCCATCACAATGGCCACCATGAGAGGTGGTGGGAGATAATTGAACAATCATCATTTCGTGAGGCGTTTGGTTGCCATCCACAGAAACATTATGTTCTTCAACCATTAGATGGAGGTGTGTGTAAGTGTAGTTAGAATAATTCTCATAAAAATATCCTATTATATTGAGTATACTGGTTTTTTTACAAATGAAAATAATAATAAGAGTTTAGGGGTTGGATAAGTAAAATAAAAGTAAAGAAGCTAAGAGAGATCGTTACGTTTAATTTGGGAACTCCCTTTGGTTTGAACCAAAAAGGACTCTTGAAGTGCCTTCTCCCTAAGGTAATACTTCTAGGAGGATGATAGATATGTAGGGAGATTAATTGGAATGATTTTGGACGAGCCAAAAGGTTTGAGAGGTGTGAGGAATTGGTTAGAAGTGGTGTCCTTTTATAAGGGGGAGGAGGGACTCTTTAGGAAAGATTGAAAATATTATTTTATTATATAATGATATTCGGTTTCTAAAGGTACAAAAACTCATTAAAGTTAAAAATAAGATGACTCATGATCGAAATTAAATCATCCAATAAGAATTGTACAGGTTTTGGGTATTATTTTAGTCTTTATAATCTTATTTATTTAAATCATTTATTAATGAGGTAAGCACTACATCATTATTGTGTCATAAATAATTTAGTTTATTAGATGTCTAAAAATTATAAAAAACACCATGATGTAGGAAATATTTTTTATATTTATAATGAATATTTATAGTTGAAAATATGACATATATAACCCTATGTAAAAATTGTTTTGCTAAAAGATATATGCTTATGTCATTTTTGTATTTACTTTAACTTAATTAATATAAAGTGTCATTATTACTTACAAGTGGCTCCATGGGGTCCCAAAATTGACCCAAAGATGCCAATGGTCGGACATGTATCAACCAATAGTGTTAGGACACATTTTAGGGTAATTTAGTATTATTATAATATGATTTTTTACCCTTATTTACCAGATTTACCCTCTAACCATGATAAATAAAATATTTACCGAAGTAATTATTCAAAATGTATAAAAATAAAATTTACCTACATACATAATTTGGATCTCATGATTCTAAATATGGAATCAAATTTTCTAAATTCAAAACACAGAAGTGGCAGAAATTAACTTAAAATTAATTCTCATTGTCGAAACAGAAAGCGTGTTTTTAACAAATAATAACTATCAAAAGATTGATGCTTTCTTATGTCCAGTTTAAATATGAAATTATGTCCAATTACCAGAATTGGATTAAATGGTAAAATTATAATCTAATTTTACTTTAAAATCACTCAAATCATAATTTATCACTATTAATTATTTCGATTAAAAAAGTTGTTTTTAATTAAAATTTATTAATTTTCACTATTCATCAAAATATGAAAGTTATCAGAAAAGTAACAAAATTTCACCATAAGATAATTTTGATATTCCAAATCCAAAAATGAATTATATTTTACCAATTAAAAACATAAAAGTTGTATTTATTAATTTAAAATTAATTCCCGCTATCAAAACCAAAAGGCGTATTTTTAAGAAATAATAACTATAAAAAGTTTGACACTTGTTTATGTCCAATTTCATTGTGAAATTACTTACAATAAATATCATTGGATTAAATGGTAAAAATATAATCTATTTATACTTCGAAACCATTATAATGTATAATTTAGCAATATAAATTAATTTTATTAAAAAAAAGTTGTTTTCAGTTAAAATATAGTATTTTCACTATTCACCCAAATATGAAAGTTATCAGAAAAACACCAAAATTTTATTGAAACTAAATTATTATGTCTCTATTCTAAATAAGAAGTTTATTTTATCAAATTGAATATATAAAAATTTCAAATATTGTATTTAAAAAGGCTTCGCCATTAAAAGGTAGTAAAATTGCATTTTTTGAAAAAATACTTCTTTTATCTGAAAAAATGTATTTTTTATTACATTATGTCTAAGAAACTCATAATATGGATTATAAAATTATAAAGATTATATAAAGTTCAAAATTCAGTTAATACTATTCATAACCGCTTTTGAACGACTTGTTTGGTAAGTCATGGTGTGCTAGAACTCAGTGTTGCATGTAGTGAAAGTTATTGAATTACTTTGAAGAAATGACGTACTATGAAATATTGAGGTGTTACATTATTCCATCCTTCAATAAATTTCATCATCGCAATTTGAAATTATTTTTCAAAAATAAAAGGTTGAAAATATAAAATACCTTTGGGAAAACCCACATCGAAAATTTGTTTAATAAAATTTAGTCTTAATAAGAGGAAAAGGGAAATGAAAGGGTCACCACCAAATTATGATCTCGATTAAGAGAACATTGGTGGAAATTAAAGACATATAATTGAAGGGAAAATGTAAATATTTATAGGTAGTGATTGAGGCCATCCATCACAAACAAGTGTAAAATTGGCGGCCTTAAATTCATCAATCTATGATGATTTAAAACACCATCGGTTCAACAAAACATATGGTATTAGGATAACACATTTTTTGTTTTAAGATCCCTTCACTAAAGTATAAGAATTAATTTATTCATAGAATAATAGAAGAAGAAAAATATATACTTGACAAGTAGAGTCCCATCCTTTAACTAATTTCTACCACAAACTCATCTTTCAATCTAAAAGATAATAGAACTTAAAAATAATATTCTATTTATCCTATTTGTATAGGGTTAAAAAATGAATTTATAATTCATCTACCAGATTTTTTTTAAAAAAGGAATACATTATTAAATCCAGGACATCACATGGGCTAGTGGTCGGTGATACACCCTTGTTTCCCTTCAGTTGCTGGTTCAAGTCTCGCGGCCTTGCCGGACGAGACGGGTTGTCGCCCGACCTCCAGGTTGTCCTTTTATGGTAATCCAAAAATAATCTCAAACTATAATTATCCAAAATACTTCTATCCAAACTCACAATACAAAATTTATAAGGAAGATAAACACAATGAAGATCCTTTTTTCCACGTAATAACATGTGAACACCCTCATCATGTATTATTTTAGAACACTGCAACATCCTGAATTACCATAAAACCTTATTGATTACATTCATGATCCCTTATTACTTATAGAATACTAGATATACTACTTCTATCCAAAAATGTTGTAAACTCCAACAATGATGGAATATAAAAATCATTAATCAGTTTCAAGGTTGTCAATAATATCTAATATAATTCATCCAAATTAATCATGTATTATTCCAAAATCACTACCTCAGTATCAGAACCATATTATGGTTTATCTTTCTCTCAACCATATATTTTCCAAAAATTTAACCTGCTATTTAGTCACTTTTTTTGGTTCCACACAATCTCAAGTCCTTAATGAAATATACTACAGTACAATCCTTATATACTCTATAATTATTATAACCAGTACATTGTTGATACAACACTCAAATGATATAATTCTCTAATAACAATGTAAGAACTCTAATCATTCCTCCTCATATGTGGTAGTATCATAACTTGATTATTATCTAATAGCATCATTTGGGGCATACTCTGATGATTTTGACATTGGTTTGCGTAGTGTCCCAACTCCTTGCAAATGAATCATTGTACATTTGAAACCTTTTTCTTACCTTTGCAGTCACGTACATGGTGTCCTATTTCTCTACACTTATAAAAAACTCCCATTCCCTTCAGGAAAGTTTCAGGGTGTTTCTTACCACAATTATCACATATGGTAAAATTATTCTTTCCCCTCTTCCCTTTATCCATCTTTCTCTCTTCCATCATTTTCTTCTCTTGCTTCCCTACAAATCCATAGGACTCAGAGAATTCTTTACTTATCTTATTAACACATGATACTATTTCTTCATATGTTGAGAAGACATGGGAGACTATTTACCTTCTAAATGTTGGCTTAATACCGAGAAAGATATGATACTTCTTACTCTTTGGATCATACGTATTGCTGGAGTTCACGTTCCTTCTACTGGGCGCCATTTCTATACAATAGCATAAAGTAGGTCAGTTTATGAATTGCAATGAATAATTCCAAACTTGTAAAATACCTAATGTAAATTGAATGGTTTATGGATATAATCTATAATCATAAATATGTTTTCATTGAGAAAGTATATACTCATAAACCCTTTATAATGATTTTTAAAGAAAATGAGAATTATGCTAAGAATATCCCCTGGGAGTGTCGTAACTAAGAGTGCAGCAAGGCCCGTTGTCGTGCACCAGTTACCATTTGAGTCTAGATCAAAGCGGTGTTTTCGGGTTTTACCCCTAGTACATCTGTTCCAGAGCTACCTCTACCTGCTCATATCCAAACCGGGATGTATTTTCTTGGAAAACTCAAAAAATCTCTACATTACCAAAATTCTATGAATTTCTTCTATACTAATCCTCAAAGTCCATCTTAGGTTTATGTGCTCTAATCAGAGTTTATCAAAATCTAGCTTCCAAGGTTTGTACTAAACTTCCTCTGATACCAACTGTAATGCCCCGACCCCAGTTACCCAGAGTCAATGCATTATTACATAACATTTCATGATCACAAAAGATCAAGTCTCGAAAGACCGATTAGTTTAGTAGCCTTGGGATCACTAGATACATTCATAAAGTTTACATTACATCATAAAATGAAAAACTACAACAACATCTTGTCTACATAGACCACACTCATATCCCCTCATACTATCCCTATAGGTCATACATAAAATACTTCTTCACATTTGGGAAAAATAAAACATAGAAAGGGGTGAGCTTAGATGCCCAGTAAGTATAATAATATAGCAGAAACTTTCATAAATAAGCATAAACATTTAAAGAAATGTATAACTAAAACAAAAGCCTTTTAAACTTGAAATTCAGCATAATATGACAGAAATAAAATTAAATAATTCCATTTACTTATTCACATGGATATTCTACTAATTGAATAATCACATGCAATATCAATAACCACTTTCATAATGATGTAATGCATAATGCCATACTATCATAACCACATAGTCAAGGCCATGTGCCAAGACTAAAAATAATAGTTTTTCAAGGCCTTATTCCAAGAAACTAGTTTGTCTCATGAGACCTACCGATGTATCGAGGATCAATAGCGGGCTTCACCCATCACTTACTAAGTCCAATGCATTCCTCATATGAACAGGTTTAAACATAACATAAAAATTCTTATTAAAACTAGCATACTAAATTTCAATAATTTATCCATAAACCATGAATGGTATAAAAATAACACATCCAGAGTAAAACATATCATAAAATCTTCAATATAATATGGAATTTTTGTATCATAATAAATCAACTTCAAATAAGCTTAAAATCCATCAAAGGATGTTGACATAGATGAAATCAAAACTATTTGAGAGAACTATCTCTTTTTTTTGAAATAATTTAAAAGTCACATAATTATAAAATAAAACATTTAATTTGAAAATATTCTTATAAGAATGTAGGGTAAGCTTCAGTGATTTTATAATGGTTTAAAATAGCCTCACCCATCATATAAGTTAAAAAATACATTCTTACCTTAATTTTGTCGAAAAGTTTAAAAAGGACCTTGTTTGGAAAACGACAGAAATATTCCTTTCAAACAATTTTATAAAAATTCAAACAAGTTTATAAATGAATTTAACCCATAGTCTATAAAATAGTAATAATGTTTTGAAATAAATTTTTAAGAAACATGAATGTGGATGATAAAGAGGTCCCAGTAGATAATTACGTATAAACAACCTCAAATAATGAAGAGATCGTGAAATAAACCATTACCTTGTAATTTTCCTTGGTAGAGGGTTGGTTAAACTCCTATATAATGGTAAAATAATTGTTATTAAATTATTCAATAATCATATACATTAATATGATATCATATATGATCTTCTAATATTTCCTTTTAGTATTATCGTTGTTTCAGTGTTAACTGATTCGTTCTCCTTTATATGCTTGGTTACATAAGTCATGTTTGTTATGAATAGGATATATTTGATTTATATATAGAATGATATTATTTCATTAAACATTATTTTTAACCATAAAATGAAAATTATTCTTGAATGGATATGATGGGTAAATGAATCTCATCACGTTCGTGGAGATGGTAATCTGTACGTACGCACAAACGCTACTTCCATTTCATTTTTCATTTTAAAAGGAATCAAAACCAAATGATACATAGGTATATTATTATTATAGTATAATATAATACCTTATATATGTTAATTAAGTTCATTAACACCATCCTTTATACGTTCCATGTATGGTATGAACGATTCATTTCACTTTGAGGGGGCGGTAGTCCGCACTTCCTCAAATGAAATTATCGTATATATATAAAACATGAAACAAATAATGGTATGCTATAAAATGGAATTATAGAAGATTATATATAAAATAAATATCATAAATATAATATTTAATTACAGTTATATCACAATGGCCACCATGAGAGGTGGTAGGAGATAATTGAATAATTATCGTTTCGTGAGGCGTTTGGTTTCCATCCACAGAAACATTATGTTCTTCACCCATTATATGGTGGTGTGTGTAAGTGTAGTTTGAATAATTCTCATAACAATATACTAGTATTTTTAGTATACTGGTTTTTTTACTAAAGAAAAGAATAAGAAGAGTTTAGGGGTTGGAGAATTAAAATAAAAGAAAAGAAGCTAAGAGAAATTGTTACCTTTAATTTGGGTGACTCCCTTTGGTTTGAACCAAAAAGGACTCTTGAAGTGCCTTATTCCTAAGGTAATGCTTCTAGGAGTAGGAGAGGGATGTAGGGAGATTAATTGGGAATATTTTGGACGAGCCAAAAGGCTTTAGAGGTGCGAGGAATTGGTTAGAAGTGGTGTCCTTTTATAAGGGGGAGGAGGGACTCTTTAGGAAAGATTGAAAATATTATTTTATTATATCGGTTTCTAAAGGTCCAAAACTAATTAAATTTGAATATAAGATGACTCATGAAAAAAATTAAATCATCCAATAATAATTGGATAGGTTTTGGGTATTATTTTATTCTTTATAATCTTATTTATTTAAATCATTTATTAATGAAGTAAGCACTACATCATTATTGTGTCATAAATAATTTAGTTTATTAGATGTCTAAAAATTATAAAAAAATACCATTATGTAGGAAATATTTTTATATTTATAATGAATATTTTTAGTTGAAAATATGACATATATGACCCTATGTAAAAATTGTTTTGCTAAAATATATATGCTTATGTCATTTTTGTATTTACTTTAACTTAGTTAATATAAAGTGTCATTATCACTTACAAGTGGCTGGATGGGGTCCCAAAATCGATCCAAAAATGACCATGGTCGGAAATGTATCAAAAAATAGGGTTATAAAATGTTTTAGGGTAATTTATTATTATTATAATATTATTTTTTATGCTTATTTACTGGATTTACCCTTTAACTATGGTAAATAAAATATTTACCGATGTAATTATTCAAAATGTATAAAAATAAAAGTTACCTATTTACAAAATTTGGACCTCCTGATTATAAATATAGAATCCATTTTTCTAAATTCAAAACACATAAGTGGGAGAAATTAATTTAAAATTAATTCCCATTGTCGAAACAAAAAACATGTTTTTAACAAATAATAACTATCAAAAGATTGACACTTTCTTATGTCCAGTTTAAATATGAAATTATGTCCAATGACCAACATTGGATTAAATGGTAAAATTATAGTCTAATTATACTTTAAAATCACTCAAATGCATAATTTTTCACTATTAATTATTTTGATTAAAAAAGTTGTTTTTAATTTAAATTTAGTAATTTTCACTATTCATCAAAATATGAAAGTTATCATAAAAGTACCATAATTTCACCCTAAGATAATTTTGATATTACAAATACAAAAATTAAGTCTATTTTACCAAATTCAAAACATAGTAGTTGCATTTATTAATTTAAAATTAATTCCCACTTTCAAAACCAAAAGGCGTATTTTTAAGAAATAATAACTATCAAAAGTTTGACACTTGTTTATATCCAATTTCAAAGTGAAATTACTTAAAATGACCATCATTGGATTAAATAGTAAAAATATAATCTATTTATACTTCCAAACCATTAAAATGTATAATTTAACAATATAAAGTATTTTGATTAAAAAAAAGTTGTTTTCAGTTAAAATATAGTATTTTTCACTATTCACCCAAATATGAAAGTTATCAGAAAAACACCAAAACTTTATTGAATCTAAATTATTATGTCCTGATTATAAAGAAAAAGTTTATTTTTTCAAATTTAATTTATAAAAGTTTCAAATATTGGATTTAAAAAGGCTTCTCCATTAAAAGGCGGTAAAATTTCATTTTTTGAAAAATACTTGTTTTATCTGAAAAAATGTATTTGTTCTTACATTATGTCTAAGAAACTCATACTATGGATTATAAAATTATAAGGATTATATAAAGTTAAAAATTCAGTTAATACTATTCATAACCGCTTTTGAACGGCTTGTTTGGTAAGTCATGGCACGCTAGAACTTTGTGTTGCATGTAGTGCAAGTTATTGAATTATTTTGAAGAAATGACGTACTATGAAATCTTGGGGTGTTACAAATGATCATATTGATACCTCCTCATATGGGAAACATAAAACACATTGTGAATAAAATTAAAAAGAGATACTAAGTTCAACTGATATTCCACCTTTCTAAGATGCTCCATAGTCTCAAAGTGTCCAACAAACCTCGTTGCCGTTTTACCCTACTTTCTCAACCGATGGTGTCCCAAGAGAGGTGAAACTCTAAGAAACACCCAATCACAAACCTAAAACTATAGAAACCAATGATTATGGTTCATATTGGATTTCTGGAGACTTTGTACCGTGATCAATATCTTTCAGATCAACTCTAACTTTTCCATCATCTCCTGAACAAGGCTCGACCCAACTAAGGACCACTCTCCCAAATCTTCCCAGCATAAGGGAGATACATATGGACACCCATAAAATGAATCAAAGGATGTAATATTAATCTAGGAATAATAACTATTGTTATAGGAAAACTTGACTAGGGGAAGATTCTTTTCCCAAGAACTACCAAAATCAAATACACACACCTGAAGCATATCATCAAGATCTTAGATAGCTCTCTATGTCTGTCTATCCATCTGAAGATGATGCGTCATGATCAATTTTAACTAGTAACACATCGAATCTTGAAAACATTTTCCAAAATTGTATTTGAACTGCATGTCCCTATTAGAAATAATTTCAGAGGTAACCCCATGAAATTTCACAATTTTCTAGACATGTAAGTTCATGAGTTGTTCCACTTTCATCATCTCCTTGATAGGGAGGAAAAATAACCAATTTTTTTGTCAATAAATGATCACTAAAATCACATCCTTCCCATAAGGAGTCTATGATAAACCAGTGTTGAATTCCCTAGAAATATAATTTTCACTTCCATATTGGAATTTTTAAGTGTTGTAATAACCCTATAGGTCTCTGGTGTTCTGTCTTAATTCTCTAACGTGTAATACACTATGATATGTAATTTTCAATCGACTGCCTCATCCCTAGCCACCAATACCAACATCTCAAGTCATGATACATCTTGTTAGTCCCTAGGTGCACATACAAACAAGATTGATGTCCACAGTCTAATAACTTCAATGAAACTGAAATGAACAACCTGTTTCGGTAACATAAAGCACCACTGGGAGAGTCATACCACTCACATGAGGTCTCCCCACTATTTAGTATTTTTATAAAGTTCTAAAATCAATGTCTGATAACTGATCAAGATGAACTCACTCATCAAATGATGATTGCAGCTTTACTAAAGCCAAGAAAACTCACCCATCAACCTCTTCCACCCCCAAAATCATCTCAATAAACATACTCATTGAAGACGACTCCTAAATTAACTCATTCATGACTTGTGTATGTAATTTTCTACTCAACGCACCAGTGACCACATTCCCATTCCTGAGAGTATATGCAATATCAAAATCAAAATTCTAGAGATACTCAAACCAAAATTTCTACCACAAGTTCAGATCCCTCTAAGTGAAAATATACTTTATTATTTTTTGGTTGGAATATATCGTAAACCACTTCCCAAAGAGATAGTGAAACTACGATTTGAGTGCATGCATGACCCCTGCCAAATCAAGGACTTGGGTTTGGTATTTATTTTCATTATGGCATAATTGATGAGAACTATAGCCCACCATCTATTTTTCCTACATCAAGACACATCTCAGACCTGTACCAAAAGTATTGCAGAAAACATCATAACACAAACATGATTCTAGAAGAATAAAAACTGGAGTTAAAGTCTACCTCTACTTCAGTTACTCTCTAAAATTTTTCATTCTACACAAAATTTACACCCTTATAGGTTAAAGTTATCATTGAAGATGTGAGATTGGAAAAATCCTTAAAGAACCACATATAGTAACTGGCCAATCCCAAGGAACTTCAGATCTCAAACACATTTTTGGGATAATCCGAAGACATCACCACCTGTATCTTTTCAAAATACATTGAGACACCCCTCTCAAAGATAACAAGCCCCAAAAATTTCACTTATTAAATCATGAATTCACACTTAGAAAGATTACTGTACAAGTGATGTTCTCTTCAAGTCCTAAGGATGATATCCAAAAGATCCATGTGTTCCTCCTCTGACTTAGAGTACACCAAAATATCATCCATGAACACAATAATAAAATATTCCATGAACCGATGAAATATCTATTTTATAAAATACATAAATATCACTGGAGCATTAGTGAGACCAAATGGAATAAACAAAAACTTGAAATTCCCATATTAGCTCCTAAAATCTGCCTTAGGTATATCCTCTTCTCAGAATCTCAACTGGCGGTACCCTGGAAAAAGTTCATTTTTTTAAAACCGACGTGCCCCTATGAGTTGTTCAAAGAGATCATCAATACTGGGTAAGGGATACTGGAGTGTTAGTGAGACCAAATGGCATAACCAAAAACTTGAAATTCCCATATCAGCTCCTAAACTCTACCTTTGGTATATACTCTTCTCAGAATCTCAACTGGTGGTGCCCTGGCCAAAGTTCATTTTTTGAAAACCAACATGAAACTACGAGTTGTTCAAAGAGATCATCAATACTGGGTAAGGGATACTTGTTCTTAACAGTCACATGATTAAGTTTTTGATAATCAATACGTAGTCTGAGTCTCCTGCCTGACTTCTTAGCAAAGAGGACAGGTGAAGCCCATAATGTCATACTAGGGTGAATAAATCCCTTAATGTCAAGTTCTATTAGATGAACCTTAAGTTCCACTAACTCAACAGGGGCCATACGATAAAATGACATAGAAATGGGCATCGTACCAGGAAGTAGGTCAATAATAAACTCTATCTCTCTATATGGTGGTAATCCATAAAAATCATCTGGAAAGACCAAGGGGTACTCAATAACAACCGCATAAGAAGTAATGCTTAAACAAGGCTCAATAAAATCAAGAAACATCTTCGAAAATGAACATGAGATCACCCCAACATATGGAACAACAGGCCCCACCCACCCAGATCTAGAATCCCACTCACGCTGAAAGATATGAGGGACTCTATCAGGAGACAAAAAATGAACTCGATGATGATAACAGTCAATATAAGAATTAATAATGATCATCTAAACCATGTTAATAATCAGTTACAATATATCAAGATCAAGAACCAATAAATCTAACATCACTTTGAAGTTTACTATCATCACCTAACACACAGAACATTTGAAACCTTATTTGGACCTCTTTCCCAAATGTGTGGAAAGATCTAACATGAATGCTATAAGATCCAAATGTAATCCCAACACTTAAAACAGCTTTGATGATATAAAATAATGAGTATCACCCATATAAAAAAAATATAGCACCATATAATATGAAATAAACACCTTACCTATAACAGTAGTCGTCCTTGGCTCTGATTCCTCCAGTGTATACTTTGTTTCATAAAGTCATCTAGCCTTAGATCATCCCTAGGATTTCTTAGCCACTTGAGCATCCACCTTTCATTGATGGTAAGATCCATCACCATTAGAAGCATTAGAACAAACCTATAAACCCTTGGTGAGTGTGGATTCAACCTTACTATCTTGTGTAATCCTTCCACAAAAAAACCTTCGATGACCATGTTGTCTATAATGATGACAAGTCTTAGTGACGTCCATAAAATTATAATTTTTATTACGAGGCCTTCCACAATGATAGCGACAACCTATTTTTTTCCAAAAAAATATCCTAAAACTAGTCCTCAATAAAAATGACTACCTTTATGCTTAATTTTCTATCTAGAAGATACACCCTAGCTAGCCATTTCACCAACCAAATCTCCACCTAATCCTATTTTTCCAGATATGTTTTCCTCTACCACAACCACTTTTTTGAATACCTCCAAAAAAGTTATAAGGCACATAAAAACCATTATTGACCAAATATATAACCTTATCCATATATAAAACCTTCAAATATTTTTGGTAATCATTGGTAATAAGCTCCAGTGCCAATTGCACCAACTCAACAAAGATAATAGAACACTTTAAAATAGTATGCTCCCCTTTCTCTAAGGTTAAAAACTATTAGGACTTTTCCACATAAAATTTCTCTAGATAAAAATGCGATTGAATATTTTTTTGAAGTAATTACAGGTGATATCATTTTAAAACTTATCTTGAACTATAGAGTCCCGCCCTCTCCTTCCCGGTCCCTTAAGAATGTATGTGGTAAAACCCACCTTAGAGTCCTTAGGAGTCTTTAAAAATTTAAACATCCTCTTAATCCTCTAAAGATAATCCTCATATTCCTAGGGTCCTTTGTCACCATGAAATATGGGTGTATTATGCTTAGTAAATTCTAAGCCATGGTCCACCGCTCATCCCAGGTTCCCAACACCTACTTGGCCTAGAGTCCGAATGCTGTAGATTAAAAATTCCACCAAATAAGGTTCTACTACAGGATTCACTTGTAAAACCTGTGTAACATCATGGGTTTTGGGAACATGTTGTAATTCCTAGGTAATTTTGAATTTTATGTTTGGTAGATGGGACAAATTTTAATTTGGGCTACAAAGTGTGATTTCGATAGTTACAATGAATTAGTACATTGTTTTTATATGGGGTTTAAGGCCTGATAAGTGTCTCAGAGGTCAAATTTTTCTTTGAGAGTTTCAATCTTCTAGAACCAATGTTTAGTATACACAACACTAGGTTCACGGTTGGCGCATGATTAACGCTAACTGTGTGACCCATTTGAACTAGAGAACAATTAGACAAACTGTTCAAGGTGGGGTGAATGACTGTGTAAAATGTCTGCGGTTTTTAGCAAAGATGATCCACATGGACTACACATGGTTAGACAAACTGTATTCTTAGTTGTGAAGGGTGGAGGTTCCTTTGGACAGTGTCACTGAAAATTCAGTTCATGGTTATCCAAACCACGCAGTTCATTAAGTAAGGTTAAATTACCTTTCTATCCCTCCCTCCTTATTTATTTATTCACCTCCTTTATCCTCCCTTACATGCACACAATAGTGGGGATCTGTCCATTTCTTCCTCCTCTAGGATTTGGCCCATCTGCTTCGATTGGGACCCAATTTGGATTTCATTAGTTGCATTAGATAGCAATAGCAGCGTGTCTTCGATTCCTCTTGCTTCTATTCTTCTTTTATATCACTGATTAGAATACTTATTTCATGTGATATCATTTTCCCTATTTTAAGGATGTTTGTATAAAATTATGATTTCTTTAATCTCGTCTAGGATTAGAGGCTAATAATAAATGAGTGAGAACCTACAAGAATAAGTTAGGTTGTTCCTACCTTTCTCCGTGTATATACACATGATATGGGATGTGTAATTTAATATAGGTGTATGGGGTTTTTTTGGGTGAAACCCTTATTTATTAAATCTTGAATTTGAATCATTTAATGGATGTTTTGAGATGCTAATGGGCATTATCTTATCTCTTTAAATGTATTAATCTAGGTTGGTAATTTTAGTTGGTTGGGAAGGCTATACCATTTGTCTTAATTAAATTGTTAACATTGTATTATGATTGAATTGTTTCCATAAGAAACATGCTGGGAATGTCTTGAAATATATGGGATGATGTGATCACTAGGATTACTATTAAAAGGTTTGTTAATATGAGGGCATGGACTGAGATATATGGGATGGGGATGACCATTGGATTCATAATAATGTGATCATCAGGCTGAGACAGATGGTGATAACAATGTTGGGGATGGGAAAATAGGTTCTCTTGTGGAAAAAAGGTTTCTAGTTAGTGCATATTAGGTATGGTTGGTGATTTATTCTCACTGTGATTTTCCAATAGCATCGTTGGAGTCATGTGCACACATATGTGGACTCAGTTTAGGTGGTTTTGACCACTCATTGTGGGTAGAGGCATATGTGGATTTAGTAACTTAGGAGATGGTATAGACCATTGGTTATGGAGGAGGTTATTAGTGTAGAAATCCATGGTTAATGGTGAGTGATACCATAAAATGGGGGATGATTATTTCCATGACATTGATGGTCGATGGGATTAGTTGATGGTGAGTGAGACCATCAGATGGGGGTTGAGGCTCACTGTGATAGTGATGGTTGATGGTATGGGATTATGGGAGAATGGGTCTCACCATAACTCGGGATATTGGGATGTTGAGCTAGTGGTGGTTTATTATTCATTTAAGGTAGGATATCTTTATTCTTGGGAAATCGGGCTATTGATCTGATAATGATTTTTCAAGTAGAAGTCTAAGGGACTTGTGATACACTTGTCAGACGTGTCGATGGGATGCCAGTATTGTTTGATATGTGGTTAATGTGGTATCAGATGGAATGAGGTTCTAGGTGACATGTATATGGATGAGATATCGATATTCTTCTAGTATGAATAACCTTTGATACATTGTTACACTCCAGCATTAATCGAATTAGGTAAACACTTCCCCGTGGCTATTTACCGTGATTAAACTTGGTTAGGTATTTTTATACTTGAGTATAATTTCTATTTATTTTCATATGCATGCACTTGTATAAATATGGATGTAATATAGAAACACATTGGTGGTATACTACTGAGTTCATACTCACACCCTAAACGAGCCCCTTAGGATACGTGTAGACTATGGTTTTGAGATTAGGTAAGGGATCAAATAGAGGGGCTAGACCATAGTGAGTAGGGATGTACAAGTGTATGTGATGGATGGAAGATGGACCTTGGAGGTTCTTTGAATCGATATGGAGTTATTTTTTTGGGTATTTTGAGTGCATCCTTATATGATCTACAATGGGAAATCTTGCATGTCTATTTTTTATAACTTTCTGACATGTATACTTTATCTGGTATGTATGGTTGTTTCATTTGTCTTATTATTGACATTGTTTTTTATCTATTCCACTCAGTTTTGTTGTTTCTTTCATAGTGATGATATTATATGTCCATTATTATTATCATCACTAGGGGGTATAGTCTCCTCACTATCACTTAATTAGACCCTCATTGCTAATCAAAACACTTGGGAGTATGAGGAGGTACGCTTAATGACAAGTGGCCCTCCATCCCGAAGCACTGGTTAAGTGGCTCTTGAGTCGCAGTGGTACAACCTATCTCAGAGCTTCCTATCTCGAATTCAGAAGATATCTTTACCTAGGCATTATCTAATGAATACAAGACAATAACCAATCACCCTTAGAGAAAATTCCAAAACAAAACTACCAGCTTCCAAAATCTATATTAACATATTTAAATAACAAGAATTTAAATCAATTATGAATTATACATATGAAGGAAATATATTTGGCAAATAATATGTCCATTTTAATAAACTCCCAAGTATATTTTATTCATATGATCTCAAACACCAAGTTAAAATATTGGAAAAAAAATCTCAGACCACCCATATCTTTATGGACTTCTTGCCACTGGCTACTGTATCATCTTGTACTTGGGTGGCCGCAACACTGTAACATTATAGAATTCCAGCCACCTTTCACTATGTCACAATGTAATTTCCATGAGGTTGGTGGAATGGTGCTTCATCCTATTTATTATCTCATTTTAAGCTAGGTTTTATGTATTGTGAAACTATGATATTCTCTTAGTATTTTTTATCTAGGATCATAGTGAAATTCTATTGGGACCACTTTGTGTATGAAGATTGTATTTTTTGTCAATGGATTTCAATGATGATCAAAATAAAGGAAGGAAATATCCTAAGTAAAATGGAGAATGGAAACCATACGTTAGTTGAGATTGATCTTAAGTTCCAAATATATGAATCAGAAGTGATACATTGTCTACAACAATTAAGGATAGTTGGAGTGTTCTTTGGAAGGAGTAAAAGAAAAAGAGAAGAAGAGATTTTGGAGGAGGTTTGGAATACTAAGGTGGACATGCATTTCAATTCATACTTAATTTTCTACTAAGTATTTTTATATGATTTACCTAAAAAATAGATCTAGCTGACTATCCATCCAACAAGCTTCAACTTGAGGCTCATACAACACCACATGGGTTGACCGTGCCCACATGGAAGCCATCCAGGGAAGCATGTAGGAGGCGCATGGGGGCTGTGTATAAGCCCCTAGGGGATGCATAGTGGGCGTTAGATGTGCACTTGAGGAGGTAGAGTGGGCTCTAAGAGTGCGCCCATGGAGAACTGGTGTGGGGAGGAACCAAAGGGGGGAGAGGAGTAATCTGGGATGATACTAAGGTGGTTTGATATTTAAAGAAGTTGAAAAATGCACCACATTTTGATGTGGGAAAGGTTTTAAAAAAACATACACAATCCCGACCGTCCATCTGATCTCACTAAAGATCTCGACCGCACATCGCATCCCACGTCCAGGGATATAATCCGAGCGGTTCATTATCCCCGCACCGTGTGTGGTTGAATCGGAGCCATCCGATCTTCGACTGAGGGTCATCTTTAACCTCTAGCCAACCAATGTGAACCAGTGCACCAGAGAAGCTACCAAGCCTCCATGATCGAGTCTCCGTCCATTGTAGAAGAGAAAACCCCTTGCATGTGCATCATCTAAGCAACATGATACCATACATCTAACTACATTTTCATGCATGCATCAAAATAATGAATAACAAGCATTGACCAAGGAAAAAAAAGTTGCCGAAGGCCATGCTGTGTTGATTGATCAAGTAGAGGAGATCTACATTAATACCTCTTCACATACACATGAGGAAGATTACAACATGAAATCAGAAAAAATTGATAAACTCAGTGTATCTCATGACTGTGGTTTGAAGACTTCAAAACTGCGATATTCATGAAATATCTGGAGGATTTAAGATGAAGAAAAGATCTTATCTCTACTTATAAAATGAGATCCACCAATTCTTGGAGAGTCTTCTACTCCCAAGGTTTTGAGTGCTCCTGTTTTTGAGAAATAGAGTCTCTCTGATCTTCAAGTTAGAAAGGGGAAAGAAAGAGTTGTGTACTGTTATGGGTTCATGAATAGTAAACTACGAACCACTTTGGTTCCCCAAAGAGAAAGAGTTCCATATACCTCATGGGTTCACGAATCAAGGAACTGTATACCAATTTGGTATGCAAGGAAGGAGAGCATCGAAATGTTCTTGGTTCATGAAGAGAGTTCCCGCAAACCATTCTAGGTTTGTGAGGAAATGGTACCACGTACCGTTTTGATTTTGTGAAGAGAAAAGGTCCCATGTACCACTCGGATCGACTATGTACCACTCTGGTTCACAATGAAGAGTGTCCTACGAGAGGAAGTCACGCATACCACCTAGTGCGTGGAGGAGAACAACGTGTCACAAGGTACATGAAGGAGGTCCATATTTTGTGTGCGAAGGAAGCCTGCACATACCTTGTGCAAGGAGGGTCTGTGAATCATCCTGGTTCGCAGACAAGACAAGCACACTTGTGCATAAAATAACTCTATACCTATGGTGTGTAAAAGGAAAATAAGAAACTCCATGCCATACTAAAATTAACATATTGATGTTTGAATAAAATCACATACATATAAATATAAGAAAATCAAAGTGAACAAGTGTGAGTTGAGGAAGGGAGAAGGAAGATTGTGCATGGTGATGGGAAGTGCATGTATATATTCTTATGCATGATTTGAATAAGTATATACATAAGCTGTAAGTACATTCAAATCAAGTGGAAAGAAAAGAAAAGAAAGAGAAGGGGAAAGGAAGTCATGTGTTCACTTGATGGAACCATATTCATTTGGGGATTCACACAAAAAAGTAGAATAGGAAGTTTATTCATGCAAGCATTCACATGCATAGGAGAATAATTTGAAGATAAGCATCCTAAACTGAGGGTGAACGTGTGTAAAGAAGTGAAGATGAAGAGCATATCTAACTTGTCACATGCATGGTCACATGCACACATGGAAGAATAAGGGTTGATTCTGATGATGCCTAGTGAGCTGTTTTTCAGTGCTTGAACAATCACAAAAGAATTTTTGATTCTATCCAAGAAGAATAAGAAGTCTTAGTACATATGGTTGTTGCACTAGAGAAGAATTTTGGACATTAAAGAGCATCAAATATATACCTCGATGTAAGAAAAGTCTCATGATGAACAAGAGATGAAGACTTTCATGCCTATCTATTGAAGGGACCTTCATGTCCATTAACTGAGTGTGACTTTACCCAATGTAGTGAGCAAGGGGGAGTCAACATAAGTGATCTAAGGGAATCAGTGAGTTGTCCCTAAACTTTTGTAAAGGCAGTGTTCCTGGGACAAAGTGACTGTACCCAAACCTTGTAATCCACAGCTAGTGAATAATAGTGGAATTAGGTATGACTGACAACCTGTCGGCGTATACTCCTTGGACGTAACCCTTAGTGGTCAACCAAGTAAACATGATATGTTTTCCTTCTGTGTGTGAATGTTTTAATTACTGCACATATCCATCATACAAGTTTAATAAAGTTCCTACCAATATGGGAACAAGATCTAATAAATGAGAGAAAAAGTTGACACCCTAATTCACCCCCCTCTCAGGGTGACCTAGGGTCCATTAAATGGTATCATAGTGAGGTTTATGTATGTTGGATACTCCTTATTAATTGTATTCAGAAGAGGATTTGAGTTTTTCTTTCCTGAGTCAACAATGATGAGCAGTATTGATGAATGTTTAGTTATCTCAGTGCATAATTCCTTACCCAACAAGACCATGATGAATAGGAAAAAGAAAGAGAAGAAGCAGTTGAAGAAGTATCTCATTCCCAAAGAATATGCAATGTCTATTTCTCCATGCCCTTACAATAATGAATAAATATCAGGCTTGGGATGTAAAGAGAAAGTGGCTCAGGTTTCTACCAGAGAAAAGGAAGAAACTTATATCTCCTTTTTAGGTTATCATGAGAAATTAAAAACTTATCTGCATGATATTACTAAAGAAATATTTGTTGCTATTTGTAGAATATTTCAATGTATTCAGGCTGAGATCACCCAACTAGGAATAAAAGATGATAATATGAAGGAATTCTTGGAAACGAATGTGTCAGAATGTTATAATATCTCCAGATAAATTGAAGCCTTTGAAGAGAAAGAGGTAGTCAACAAGACTCTATACGAAAATATCCATGCATTTAAATATGATATGAAAAAGAGAACTTAATTCAAGCTTCTAAATTTTAAAGAAACTTCCAAGAAATTCAAGGAACTTGACTCGTTGTCTCAAACCAAAGTCAAGTTTTATAAAGATGGGGTTGAAAGATTGAAAAATGATTATGATGAGAAAATGATCATGATTGAAGATCAGAAGATCATCCTCAATATATAATGTCTAAAATTGGAAGCCCGGTTGACCAATATTGAGAAGAAACATATTGAGACTTCACAATAGAATGAAACAGTTAATGCTAGAACTCAATGATCATTGGAGAATTCTAAATCTAAAATACCTCTAACATGTGACAAGGAGATTATGACAACTCTTGATTATCCATCTCAAGAAATAGTGTATGTTTCTATTCAATGCTTAGTGGAGGATTCTAAATCCAAAAGACCTCCAACATGTGATCATAATATCATGACTTCAGTCATTGATCTATCACAAGTAGCTAAGAAAGTAAAGGTAACATCCATAGAAACTTGTAATATTGTTTCTAAATATGTTTCTACTAAAAGTGTAGGTTGGAAGAAAAATTCTAAACAATCATGGATGAGGAAAGGTGAGGATAAGAAACCTACCACCATGGATAGGGTGGATAGGAAGAAGAAGCTGGAAGATGGCTCCCTAGATAGATCACATAACTTTAAGAATAAGGCCCAACACCCTTATACAAAAGATATCAAGAAGACAAGATTTGTGGGTCAATGTTGGTTCTGCAACATATTTGGGCACTGTGTGCTGGATTTTTCATACAATCCTTTAAATGAAAAAGCACAGAGAAATCCTATGTCAAAATGGAGAAAACTAGATAAGAGAAAGCAACGTCAACAGGTCCAGAAGAATTTGTATACCACGAACATATTTTGAATTCTAGACAACATCTGTGATGTATGTAATGGGAGTGGTCATAATAATTGATCATGCTTATCACAACATATGTCCAGAGATGATAAGAACAGAAGATCATAGTAGCAGACTAAGAAAGAAGAAGGTACCTTGGGAAGAAATCATAAGACTATTGCAGAAGGAAATTCTACCAAGAAGACTCCACGAAGGAAAAGTGAGAAGTCATTGGATTCAACATCCAAAAAGTTGAAGAGTGGTACATCCAAAATAATTCCTAAAATCTAGGACACTCTGAAGAGTCCATGTGGAAATCCAAAATTACTGCCATTGTTCCTAGAGACATATTGGCTATTTGGACTAAAGATTTGGAAATAATGATAATGAAAGGAGATTCACATGTTAAGGCTAGTGAAATAGGAAATGAGAAGATTCCAAATGATAATAGAAAAGACCTGTGTGTGAGGTGCAACAAGTCTGGTCACACTATTAGAAATTGCAGTACATTTATTCCATCTCAAGAGGAATTAATCAGGAAGATGAAAGTTTCACCAGGAGATTCTAATGATTTGAAATATCTTGAATAAAGAAGACTCACACAAAAAGATATAGAATAAATATTCAGATCCACACAACCAAATTCATAATTGAAGATCAAATGTGTAAGTGTGAGGAGTGGAGAAAATAGAAAATCTTGGTTGAGAAAATCATCTCAACCTTCCTGCTCACATTGAAGAAAGTAAGGAGAATCCACTTTATTCCATTAACACTTTGTTTATTGTACTAATTTTATAGGGAATTGAATGTGAAGAAATCACTCAGGGGGAGAACCTGAGAAGTGTTCCCTTGAGGGGGAGACACATAAAGAAGTTTCCCAAGTTATTATTTAAATTAGTATCAACTTTAGTTGGTATCAAATTCAATTAATCTAAAGATTGTCTGAAGATCATGTAATTGGAAAAGGTATAACATTTCTCAATCTCTCATCCTTAGTTACTCAAAATAAAAATTATTTTACAAAGGGGGAGTAGCTAAATCAATCAGCGACATAAGAAAATTGGGAAGGACCTTAAAGATAAGTACATGATTTCTCATCACATGAGGTACCATGATCAGGGGATAATGGACAACTTTGTTTTCAAGATAAAATCCTCTTGTTTTCTACACTGATCATTTATCAAGTAGACTTAGAGTGAAATGGTTAATGACACATTTATTAAATATGTATTGATACCCTCTCTACCATAAACTTTGTATTTATTTTCAATAAGGGGGAGAGAAAGTGAAGAAATATAAGACTCTCATTTTCACATTAACATGATCATTTTAGAGAATGTTGAAGTATTGAGAACAAACGCAAAGGGGGATATTTTTGGGACCACTTTGTGTATGAAGATTGTATTTTCTATCAATGGATGTCAATGATGATCAAAATGAAGGAAGTAATTCTCCTAAGTAAAATGGAGAATGGAAACCAGAAGTTGGCTGGGATTGATCTTAAGTTCCAAATATGTGTATCAGAAGTGATACATTGTCTACAAAAATTAAGGATGGTTGGAGTGTTATTTGGAAGGATTAAAAGAAAAGGAGAAGAAGTGGTTGTGTAAGAGGTTTGGAATACTAATCTGGCCATGCATTTCAATGCATACTTAGTTTTATAATAAGTATTTTTATATGACTTACCTAAAAAATAGATCCATTAGACTAGCCATCCAACAAGCCTCAACCCGATGCTATTGCAGAACCATAGGGGTTGACCGTGCCCACGGGGAATCCAGTCAGGCCAACAAGCAGGAGGTGCATGGGGGCCGTGTGTCAGCCCTTGGAGGATGCATAATGGGTGCTAGATGTGTGCCTGAGGAGGAAGAGTGGGCACTAAGAGTGTGCCCGCGGAGAACTGGTGTGGGGAGGCACCGAAGGGGGGAGAGGAGTAATCTGGGATGATGCTGAGGGGGCTTGATATTTAAAGAATCCAAAAAATTCATTGTGTTTTGATGTGGGAAAAGGTTTTAAAAACACAGACGCAATCCCAACCGTCCATATTATCTCAATAAAGATATCTACCACACATCGCATCCTGCATTCGGGGATATAATCTGAGCTGTTCATTATCCCCACGCCACATGTGGTTGAATCAGATTCATCTGATCTTCGACCGAGGGTCGTCTTCAACCTCTGGCCACCTGATGCAAACCAGTGCACCGAAGAAGCAACCGAACCTCCATGATAAAGTCTCCAGCCATTATAGAAGATAAAAACCATTGCATGTGCATCATTTGAGCAACACGATTCCATGAATTCTACTACTTTTGAATGCATTCATTGAAATAAAGAAGAACTAGCGTTGGCCGAGACAAACGAAGTTTCCGGAGGTCATTCTGTGTCGAGTTCTCAAGGAGAGGAGATTTTCATGCATACCTATTCACATACACATGAGTAATATTATAATGTGAAATCAGAAACAACCAAGAAACTTAGCATATCTCATGGCCGTGGTTTGAAGATTTCAAAACCGTGATCTTCATGAACTATCTCGAGGATTTCAGACGCAGACAAGATCTGATCTCTACTTATAAAATGATATCCACTGATTTGAGTAGAGGATATAACTCCCAAGGTTTTGAGGGATCCTATTTTTGAGAAACAGAGTCTCTCTGATCTTAGAGTTTTCAAGGGGAAATCAAGAGACACGTACCATTCTACGTTCGTGAAGATTTAACCGCAAAACACTCTGGTTCAACAAAGAGAAGGAGTTCCCCATACCTCATAGGTTTTCGAATCAAGGAACTTCATACCACTTCAGTACGAAAGGATGGAGAGCCACAAACTATTATTGGTTCATGAAGAGAGTTACCAAAAACCATTATAGGTTCGTGAGGAAATGGTACCGTGTACCGTTTTATTCTGAGAAGAGAAAAGGTACCACGTACCACTTAGATCTACCACGTACCAATCTGGTTAACAGTGAAGAGTGTCCCATGAGAGGAAGTCCCATATACCACCCAGTGCATAGAGGAGAACCTCATTTCACAAGGTACACAAAGGATTTCCACATTTCATGTGCAAAGGAATCCCACACATCCCTTACGCAAGGAGGGGCCACAAATCATCCTGGTTCGCGGAGGAGACAATCACACTTGTGCATAAAATAACTCTATACCTATGGTGTGTAAAAGGAAAAAAATAAACTCCATGCCATATATAAATTTACATATTAATGTTTGAATAAAATCACATACATATAAATATAATCAAATCAATGTGAACAAGTGTTTGTTGAGGAAGGGAGAAGGATGATTGTGCATAGTGATGGGAAGTGCATGTATATATTCTTATGCGTGATTTGAATAACTACATACATAAGGTGTAAGAACATCTTAATAAAGTGGTAAGAAAATAAAAGAAAGAGAAGGGGAAAGGAAGTCGTGTGTGTGCTTGAAGGAACCATATTCATTTGGGGCTTCACACAAGAAAGTAAAAGAGGAAGTGCATGAATTCAAGCATGCACATGCATACGGGAATACTTTTAAGAGAAGAAACCTAAACCAAGGGTGCACGTGTATAAATAAGTGAATAGGAAGAGAATATATAACTTTTAACATGCATGGTCACATGCACACATGGAAGAATAAGGGTTGATTCTGATGATGCTTAGTGAGATGTTTTTCAGTGCTTGAATAATCACAAAAGAATTTATGATTTTGGAAAAGAAGAATAAGAAGTCTTATTAAAACTAGTTGTTGCACTGGAGAATAAGTTTTAATGTTAAAGAGAATAAACTATATACCTCAATGAAAGTAAAGTCTCATGCTAAACAAGACATGAAGACTTTAATCCCTATCCATTTAAGGGACATTCATGTCCATAAACTGAGTGTGACTTTACCCAACGCAGTGAGCAAGGGGGAGTCAATGAAAGTGATTTGAGGGAAGCAGTGAGTTGTCCCGGAAATTTCTTAAAGGAAGTGTTCCTGGGACAGAGTGATTTTACCCAAACCTTGTAATCCACAGCTAGTGAAGAATTGTGGAATTAGGTATGACCGGAAACCTGTCGGTGTATGATCCTTGGACGTAGCCCATAGCGGTGAACCAAGTAAAAGTGACGTGTTTTCCTTATGTATGTGAATGTTTTAATTACTGAACATATCCATTGTACAGGTTTAATAAGGTTCCTACCAATGTGAGAACAAGATCCAATAAATGGGAGAAAAAGTTGACACCCTAATCCACCCCCCACTCAGGGTGACCTAGGGTCCTTCAAATTTTGCCACTATGTGGATACATGGATTATTCCCAAACCATGTAAATCTCTATGTATCATGAGATATTATTCTTGTTATTTTCTCATTGTTTTTATTTTTTATTTTATTCATCTACAAACCTATTTTGTTGTTGTGACTCCCAATATTTCCACAAAAACTAGTATCAAAGGTTAAGTTCAGAATTCTCAAATTGAATGATGGTTATAGAAGAAGGCAAGATGAAGATTGACCGCTTCTATGGAACTGAATTCAATTACCTGAGGATTCATACTGAGGAATATCTTTACTAAAAGAAATATCATTTCCACTTTTGGGTTTAAATCAAATAGACATGGAGAAAATGGAGTGGGATCTGCTGGATCAATAGGTTCTGGGAGTTATTCACCTTAAGTTGGTAAAAAATGTGGCATTAAACATCATAGAGGAGAAGAAAACAATTGGGATGATGGAATCTCTCATGAATATGTATGATAAAACTTTATTTTTAAACAATGTATATCTGAAGCGATGATTGTTCAATATGAAAATGATGGTGGATTGTTGCAGACCACGTCAATGAATTCAACACCATAATTAGTTAGTTGAATTTAGTGGATATTTCACTTGATGGTGAGGTATATGCATTGGTTTTATTGTCTTCATTACCTGATAGTTGAGAAGAAATTGTAACATCCATGACCAGTACTTTGAGGAATACAAATCTGGTTCTGAAGGATGTGCGGGACATAATCCTTAGTGAGGATAGTCGAAGGAGAGAATCAGGTAGATTCTCTGGTTTTACTCTGAAAAATTGAAGGAAGATAAAGATATACACAATGAAACAATCATAGAGGATGATCAACATCAATAAGAAAAATATGAGACAAGGCAAAGAAGTTTGATCCTACCTGATATAATTGCAGTAAGAAAGGACATGTCAATAAGGAGTGAAAAGATAAAATAAAGGTCACCTAAAACCAATGAAACAAATACAGTGGATAAAATAATTTATTATATGATTTTGATGAGCTTGGATAGTCCTACAGAATCTTGTATTTTAGACTTAAGGGTGTCTTTACATTCCATGTCAGAGAAGAGTTTCCTAAAAAATTATGTTTCTGAATTTTTTTTCATGGTTCATCTTTCTGATGACAAACCTTTGCAGATCATGAGCAAGGGTGATGCAAGAATCAAGACCAATGGTGAGAGTTTGTTGGTTCTGAAAAATGTGAGGTATATCCATGGTCTAAGAAGAGATCTTATTTCTATCAAATAACTTGATGATGTAGGTTTTAGCACAACATTCATTGGTGGTGCATGGAATACCACTAAGGTATCCATGGACATAGCTTAGGGAGAAAAGAATGGTACCCTATATAAAATGACTGTGACTTTCATGGACATGATTGCATCAATAAAATCTATTGGGGATTCATAACTATGCTACTACAGGTTAGGATACATGTGTGATAAGGGGATGAAGGTGATATAAATAAAAGGAATTCTACAAGAGATAAAGTAAGTGGATGTTGGATTATGTGAGTATTGTATCATTGGGATGAATAACAAGGTATAATTTTCAAAAGGAGGTAGAATAATGAAGGTAGGGAAGCTAGAATTGGTGAACACCGATATTTGTGGGAATCTAATAGTATATTTATGTGGAATGTCACAATATAATGTGACACTTATAAATGAATCAACAAGGAAGGTTTGGGTTAACTTTATGAAAAGGAAATATGATGTGTTTAAGGTGTTTCAGAAATGGAAGACCATAGTGGAGAATGATTCAGGAACAAAACTGAAATGCTTGAGGTCTGAAAATGGTGGAGAGTATGGTAGTATTGAGTTCAGATAATTCTATGAAAATAATGGAATTCTATGGGATAATACTATTCCAGGATTACTGTAATAAAATGGTGTGGCAGAAAGGATGAATAATACATTGAAAGAACATGCTAGGAACATGAGACTGCACTCAGGGTTACCCAAGACCTTCTGGGCTAATGCAGTAAACATTTCAACTGATCTCATCATTAGGAATCCATCTGTACCAATGAGAGATTTTCTACCCAAGGGTCTCTAGTCTATAAAGGAGGTAATAATATCATATTTATGAGTCATTGGCAGTTTATCATATGTATATATTGATATTTATACAAATAAAAAGCTTGATGCTAAGTCCAATCCATGTTTCTTTATTGGCTATGATGTTGAGGAGTTCAGTTAACTCTTTTGGGATGATCTCAACAATATGGTCATTAGAAGAAAAAATGTGGTATTTAATGATTTTTTCATGTACAAGGACCCTCATGCATTTAAAATTGATAATGGTAACAAAGAACCAAAGTTTCGTGATCAAGTGAAGATTGAAGGTGTGCATGATCATTTGATTCCAAAACTAGTAGATAATACTCCTCAATTGGATTTGATAAGATCAACAAGAGTAAGAATACTTGTGTAGAGGCATTCACCATCATTACATTATTTTTTATTGATTAACAATGCAGAACCAGAATATTTTGAAGAAGCAATGCAGTTGAAGGAGTCGAGAAAGTGGGAGTTGTATATGAAGGATAAGATTTCCTCATTGCATGATAAAAACACTTGGGAGTTGAAACTTACACCACAAGGAAAGAAATAATTGCAGAACAAGTGGGTAGACCAGGTCAAGGAATAACATGATGAAAAGAGGAGGTACAAAAAATGTTTGGTGGTGAAAGGTTTTCAATAGAAGTAAGTATTGTATTACACTAAAATTTTCTCTCATGTAGTGAAGCTTACCACCATTAGAGTGGTTTTCAAAATTTTGGCCTTAGAATACTTACATCATGAACAACTTGATGTCAAGACTTCCTTCCTTCATAGAGATCAAGAGGAGGAAATCTATATGCAGTAACCAAAGATATATGTTGAGTATGGGAAGGATGACCTAGTGTGTGAACTCTATAAGAGCTTACATGGGTTGACGCATGAACCCATGCAGTGGAAGAAAAAGTTTGATGAATTCATTATTAAAAATGCATACAAACGATATGGAATAGATCAATGTTTCTAAATAAAGTATTTTGGTGGTGGATATATTATACTACTTCTATATATGGATGACATGATTATTTAAGGATCATGTATGCATAGGATTAATGAGTTGAAAGGGAATTTGGATGATGTGTTTAACAATAAATATCTTAGAGAATCTAATAAGATTTTGGGGATGAAGACCAAGACAGACCATGCAACATAAACCTTTATGTTATCATAGGATGACTACGTTGGAAAGGTTTTGAGAAGATTTGGTATTCTTAGAGCAAAGATGGTTTCTATTCCCATGGAAACCATTTCAAATTATTAATGTAGAAATCACTAAATAAGGTATAAGAGTTTGAGTACAAGGAAAAGGTTCCATACACGCCAGCTATTGGAATCATGATGTATGTCATGTTCTGTACTCTACCTAACATTGATCATATAGTGGGGGTTATAAGTAGGTACATGACCAAACCTATAAAGTAACATTGGGAAGCTGTGAAGTGGATACTGATGTATTTTAAGGGAATAAAGGAATTATATCTATATTTTTGAATAGGAAAATCATTTTTGGGGGTACGTGGATGCTGACCTTGGAGGTGATGTCTATGGGAGGAGGAGTACCACAAGTAATGTATTCACCTATAGAGGAACTATAGTAAGATGTATATATCAATTGAAAATGGTGGTTTCTATATCCACTACAAATCTAGAATACATTTCTGTAATAGAAGCTGGAAAGGATATGGTTTGGATGAAGAGGTTCTTGGATGATCTAGGTAGAAATTGAGAGGAAAATGTATTGCAATGTGATAGTCAGAGTATGATATCTCTTTCAAGGAACCCAATGTTTCTTGCTCGGAAGAAGCACATTAAATTGAAGTACCATTTTATCAAAGGCTTGATATAGGATAGGTTGCTGAAATTGTAGAAGATTCATGGAATAAAGAATTTGGAAAACATACTAATGAATCCAATGATAATATAGAAGTTGGGGAAATTTTGTGTCTCAGTTGGTCTCCATTGATGAATAGAGGATGAGAGGTAGAATATGGGAGGAAATCATGGGAGAGAAAAAGGGAAAATAACTGGTATTTGGTAAACCATCAGCTTGAAATTGAGTTTGTGAATTTAAAGCATGCACTGATGAGTGAAGAAGAGGAGGAGATTAGATTAAGTAAGTTTTGTAAGTCAGTTTAATCAGAGAAGGTTAGTTTAGCAGATTAGGATCTAACTGGGAGACTGTTGGATTGGTGTTGGGTGATCCATTTTGGATGATGTTGGGTAAATTGATTATGGCGCATACTTTACACAAAGACACAACCCTCATGGATCAAGCTTCATTGCAAGATCATTTTGGTTTTCAAGGGGAGATGTTCCCTTGGTCTGGGGACCGAAGGCCCCTAGCCCAAATTTGGGGTTACTATAGAAACTATGACCATTCTATTTGGAATGACTAGGAAACACCGATAGGGAACTGTAACAATGTGAAATTTGGCACAACTACTATAGCATCTCAGACTTTAGAGATAATGGTATAATAGCTCCATGGAATTTTTTTCATAGGACATTGTAGTAACTTGGACTTGGGTGGCCACAACAATGTAGGAGTGAAAACTTCCATCCACCTTTCACTATAGAACAATGGAATTTATATGTAGTTAGTGGAATAATAATTTTTCATCTTTTTTAGCTCATTTCAATATAGGGTTTCCATGTTGTGAAAATATGATATTCTCTTGGTATTGTTTCTCCCATATTATAGTGAAATTATGCCTCTTCGTGGACATGGGTATTATTCCCAAAACATGTAAATCATTGTGTCCTGTGAGATATTCTTCTAATTCTTTTATTATTGTTTTTATTATGTCTTTTCTTCATCTGCAAACCTATTATGTTGTTCTGACTCTCGATGTTTGCAAAAGATCTTACTTTAAAACAAATCTAGTTTACAAAGCCTTTTCATAAAATAAAACAATTTTGTAAATTATTCCTTTGGAATTCAAAAATATATATCATATTTATCAAATATGGGAATATGTCAAGTAAAAAAGAAAATAGGTAGGAATAAGCATAAACCAACTATGGATAAACCATAGGATAATCATGTGAGGAAATAACCATGAAATAATCTCTCATGTGATAAACTAATCACAAATCACAAAGAACACCAATTGGTCTCTAAACTATAGGAATACATTATAAACATAAAATAAATACTCAATAAATGCATAAGGTGGATCCAAACAATATAAAATCTGGTGGCATTTCATGCACTAAAGTGACATCAAACCTCTGATGGCATTACACACACAAAGAGTGAAAAGTATATTCCTGATGCATCCAATGTGAAAAGTTGTTCAAAAAACATTTCAAAATACTTCTAACATTTAATAAAACATTTTATCATCCAATTCATACTACTTTCAGTCTTGAAAAACCATTTTAAAACCAAATCCACCATTCAAAAAATTTAATCAAAAACTTTATGTGCACAAATCTATTTTCAAAGAAAACCCCTTTAAAAACTTATATCTCTTACAAAAATTTCATTTTGATATCAAAACAATAAATTTCAATGAATCAACCAAATAAATATACAATAACATAAGGCAATTAATGAATTAGAAACCTTTGTATAGAGATACCTACCTCAATAATGGAGGAAACCTAGCTGCCTTCGAAAATAGGGATTGGAAATGAGAAGACCAGTCTTCAAAAGACAATACATGAGGGAAAAATGAAAAGGATTGATAAAAAAAAATCGATCACAATCTGATCCACAAACACAACCAACGCCATTACTGTGACCAATGAAAACAAAGAATCAGAAAGACCACTTACTTGAGAGAAGTGGTACAACAGTGACAGAGATCAAATGTCAAATGGAGCAACCTGAAAAGAGAGAGATCAACCAAAATTACCCCGAGAGAGCCTAATGTTTGAGAGGGAGGCATGCATGTCGAACTAAAAAGGAATCAGGCATAAAACACAATAAAAGATCCTAGAATGAAGGATTTATATCGTAGACACCTCGTTTATGACATAAGTATCCCATAACTCATATACGATGAAAAACATATCACCCAAAGTTAGATTTTTCCATGTTAGATTATTTTACATCATAAAAGAGAATCTTATGGTGTAAAAGGAATTTATGGTGTAAATGAATATTTTACATATTTTAAGATTTTTGTGTCATAAACCATTTCACAACTTGTACTTAGTGCTATATTTACATTGTAAACAACTCATTTATGGCATAAAATTTTCCTACAGGAAATACCAAACCTAGGTTCTACAAAAACTCCAAGAAAAACATTGAACCCAAGAAACAACCTCTTAACACTAAAAGAGATGTACCTTTTTACCTAGGATGATTCATTACAACTTTCCAACCTATAGAAGACTGGGTTTCTTAGGGAAGATAGTAATAATTCCCCCAACCCAGAGCGATGAGACTAATATGGGGTCAACACTAATACTTTCCAAAACTGATGATAATTCCATGAGTCTCAGGGTGACGGTCGTGGTAAAAATACCCTCATACCTATGGATAGGGGTTAGTTCCATCATTGATAATTTCCATAACTGCTGAGGATTTGATGAACTCATAGGTGGGGATATTGGTAAAAATTCCCCTATCCCTATGAGATGGGGTTGATTTGGACCCACCATCGATATTTTTCAGAACTATAGGGGATTTGATGACCCCAGGGATAAGAGAAGTGGTAAAACTTCCCCAAGACTTTCTGTGTTGGGTTGATCTTGGATGGATTTCATAGCGAATACAAATGTAATCTTATTAAATTGGTGAATTTTCACTCACACATCAGTAGGGTGTAGATCCTGTTCAGAATGTGATCTAATTTTCATAGAGAGTTTCTTAATAGTTAGAGGTTTTGGTCCACTCATCTCAGATGTTTTCTGAGCCTGCCAGAAGGCCTAGCTTGGGAGCCTTCCAATTTCCTTCTTTCTCTTCTCATGGTGCCTTTGTGCCTTATAGATAGGAGTATTTGGTTGGATTAATTTAACGACACACTCGTTATTAAGAAATATAGCCTCTCATGCAGTAATGGAATTACAAGATGTTATATTTGGGGGACTCTATTTTCCTAGGGGATAATCAAAGTGAAATAATTCATACCCACCCCATCCTTATATGTGTACATCTAATGAGGATTCAATGATTATTTTCTAGAGGGTCGCTAGGCTATAGAGGCAATCATGTCATAGGAACACACAATATTTTTTTGTCCTCGAGTCTCATGTCATGGAGAAAGTAACAAGGTATATTTAACATGATATAATGTTCATGAACTAGAGATGATCATCATATCTATAATAAGGGAGGTTTTTATCCTTTATCTAGTGAAAAATTTCTCACAGGTTAAGAAGTAGGTAAGGCAATAATTCCTCCTTTAGCTCGTCTGGGACATCATATCTAGAAGTGGTGATGATCTAGAACATAATTAGAAGGATATTATCAACTAAATATTTCCACATATTCAGGTTGAGTCTTCCTCATTGTAGGTTTATTAATCTACATATTTAGGCCACAAAGTCCACTTTTTTTGCAGAAAGTTACTCACAACAAGTAGAAGGAAAATATGGTAGTCTCTACTTTAGGCTGTATGCTGATCGAGGTGAGGAGTTGTTAGCGATCAATAGGGTAGAATATGCAGTTGAACTCAGTGTTTCGAGCACCTATCTATACATATGTTCCCTTACATAGGGATATTTTCTTTTCTAATTTATATAACACTGTGGGGAGGTTTTCCATGATTTATGTTAGGGGTAAGATCCCTATATTCCATCTCTATGATACCGTGGGGAGGACTTTCATGGTAGGTATGGACTTTTAATTTATATGAAGAGTCAATAGAACCTTGATCCTTGATTTAAATCATATTCATCCCCATTAAAAATGGTGTTAGAGTATTCTATGACTTGGAAATCTAAATTAGTATATTGTTTAGCATTTCCACCTTTTTTCATTGGTTCATTCATCACGACCCTAAACCACTGCACTCTAGTCAAAGTTATATGACCTTAAAATGTAGTATTGAATGGTCCAAATTGAAAGACCCTAAAATACTAGTAAAAGAGACATAAAACTTGTAAAACTAAAATTAAACAAATGATATTATGAGAAAAATTCAGATCTCCACTCACTAATATCTTCATCTTTAGAAATTAGGCAACAATTAGAGCTTAAAAAAGGTGAAAATCCCATAGGGTCTATCCCATGACCCTAGAAAAAAATTATTCATGATCACTGGAAACTTTAAATTCATGAAAAATTTATATAAATTAATTATCACATCACGTCTCCATGATAATGTGTTAAATATAAGATGACACAACTTTTAAGGTGTCATAACCCTTCCTGGATATCCTTTTACTCATGAACTACTTCATTGAACATTTGAATCTTTGAAAACCTTTCAAAACCCTTGGAAAAGAGTGTTACTAGATTCAAGGGACTCTATTATTGAGTATTCATGTAGGTACCACATTATCTCCTACATAAGAGCCTCATACCTATCAACCAGAGGTGTTTTTGTCTTGAAAAAAGGTCTTTGGTCCTTGTGTTCCCTAAAAAAATTGCTACGGAACTCATCACCCCAATATGATTTTCATTCATCCCAAGCATGTATACCCCATATCACCATACCTAATTAAAACTCCTTGAGGCGTGATTTACGCAGCTCATACTCTAACTATTCAAGTTTATTTGACATTCTCAAAGCAAGGATGTAGTGCTTCATTCTTGAACCTTTTGGTAGTCCTCATCACATGATGCTAAACAACATAATATTCAATTTGAGCTTCATGGACATAAACTAAATACCCAATTTTTTCAAGGTAGTATATATCAACAATCTAGCCTCTATTGATGATGGGTTTTAGTCACCCCTTATCATAGGAACTATCTCCAGGGTGTTAGAACCATCCTTGGATAGCCCCATACCCTATTTATTTTCCCAAGCATTTGAATCTCTAAAAACCATTCCCAACCCTCGTAAAGGATCATTTTTTAATTCAGTGGACTATTTTATTTACTATTCATATAATCCCTGTGTTGGATCCTGTATACGAGCCTTTAACATGTAAACCAGAAGAATTTTCACCTTGAAAAAAATCCTATGATCTATGTGTGATTTGAAAACATTGAAACAAAATACATCAACCTAGTGTGATTTGTGATCATCTCTTCATGTCTACCACATATCAACATCCTTAGTTAAAACTCCTTGAGGTGTGATTTACACAACCCATAATCCAACTATTCAAGTGGATTTGACATCCTTGACGTTATGTCAGCATATTTCATACTCATTCTTGATGCAAGGATGCAGGGTGTTAGAACCTATCTTCCATGACCCACTCCATGTATTGAGAATTTTAATCCCCATAAAATATTTCATTATTATTGGTAAGGAGTGTGGATGGATTCAAGGTATTATTTTCTTGACTATCCACGGGTGCCCTTGGATCCTGCATATGAGCCTCCAACCTGTAAATGAGAGGCATTCTCACCTTGTAGAAAGGTCCTCTGTTTCATATGTTTCCTGAAAACATTACAGGGAAAATCATCACCCTAGTTTGATTTTTGATCATCCTTAATGGGTCTGTCCCATCCCACCACCCTGATTCAAGATATTTGAGACATGATTATACCATTTCCATGAGTCCAACATTCAAGATACAGTATTTTGTTCTTAACATGTGGTCAAAGCTATACAACCTTAAACTATATAAATATTTTATCCAATATATATGACCATAAACTACAATAAAATATGGTCTAATATACACGACCATAGACTTGATCATTGTTGGGTCAATGTTATTTGTTCTTAAACATCAGTTATATTGGTCTGACTTCTAAAACCTTAAAATTTCTAAGGAGAGATATGTAACATTGTCTAGAAAAAACACCCACAAAGGATGATCTAGAAAAAAGTTGAGTCTATGCTCACTTGACATGCGCCTTGCATGATCCAGGAAAAACTGAGTATTTGAAAACCAAAAGAAAAGGCATGAAACTTAAAAGGAAGAAAACCTACAAAGGGTGGGCCTAAGAAAAATCCAAGTCTCTTCCCAATAAGACTCCATCATATGAAGATTAGGTAAAAGAAAGAGAAATAAAAAAAGACACAAAACTTATGAGACCTAGTATATAGTCTCAAAATAGTTAAATAATGCTCATTGGGCCCTTGATTTAATCAAATGTTAGAGTATCATTTCTCATGATATTATTAAACAAGTCACCCTTTTGAACTAAAAAATCCACCATTATTTCAAATGGGATGGATCTAGTGTGTCATCAATGGTGTTTATATCGATATCCATTTGTGATTCATGCCTAGGAGGAATTCATTATGGCTTAAGTGTTTAGATTCAAACTAGGATTGACTTAATATTTTGGAAGAGGCTTAACATGTCTCAATGAATTGAAAATATTGAGTCATTAATATGACATTGAAAATAAAAAAAGGATTTAGACAACAATAAATTTAATTAAAAATATTTATTTATTGATAAGTTCAAAAGGATAGAGGAATCTTCATAGCTTAGAGTCTCTCACATAATCCCTTAAATAAAGGGGCACCTAAAATTACAAAACTTATAACAGCATGTGCTCAAAAGACTCATTGAGTTTTCCCCAATTTTTTACCAGAGTGACTATGGATTGAAGAAATTGATCTACTGATGTTATATCTACCTCTATATCCTATCACAGTACCTATGCTCTGGTGGAGGCATCGAGTTTCCCCTTCCTCACTATGTCAATGAGGAATTTTTGTTCTGTTACTATCTTCTCTGGAACATTCAGCACATAACACAAATTAGAGACTTCATTCAAGGCCTCATTTTGATGTAGTATAACTGAAATTAATGCCTTATTCATTTATACCCTCAATTTTAGGGCCCTTTTATTCTCCATCACGGAGACCACCTTCTTCACCCTAGGATAGTTCTCAATAGTGGAACTCACGATGTAGGACTAGCTTAGAAATAAGAATATATTCCGGGACTAGGTCACGAGCAAGGGACTCATACTCACATCCTCTAATAGGTTTGATAAAGGACAAGATTGTGATTTAGTTATTTCTATTGGGTGATATACAGAAGTGGAAGGATTAGGGATCTTTGAGCTTTGAGTTTGATTTGTTGCAATTAAACACATAAAGTATGTTAATTAACAAGCATAAATAATGTTTTCAAACAAAAATTCATCAACCATTGGGAATACACCCTTGTCATAGCAGGAAATACTTCAATTTCCTCAACCATGACTTGAGGGGGGATAGCAATGTATTCTTGTGCTATGAAATTCAGAGGCACATATGATGTAACTTCCACCAATGCAATAGGATTATGAAGTGTTCTGGGACATCACCTTATAGGGTTGAAAGAATAAACTAAGAGAAAAAAATGCGATACAAACCCAATTGTATACCTAGATTCAGAAGAAATACTTACCCTCTCCCAAAAATTATTCCATTCAAGCAAGATTAATAGGAGAATATTTTCTTGCATTAGGGGATCCTACAAGAGTGTACACGCCCATGTTGGATCAAAGGGAACAAGGGCTATTGAATCAGCACTAGGAATCATGTCTGATCCTATGTAGACCCTGATCATTTTAACCCCTCCAAAAACCCAATCTAAAGTATAAGGTTCCGCTGAAGGGGTGGGAAGTGATCTTCCTCAATTAAGGACGTCTATGTCCCCTAAAGTACATGATGAGAACATGCACATATAAACCAGTCATGAAAAGTTGTTGAATAAATTCAAGGATATGCAAACACAACTCACAAAAGAATAAATTTCTCTATTTGAACTCATTTTCTATTCATAAAAAAAAAAATTAAAAAAAACATTCAATCCAAGAACCTCATTCAATAGTTTTAAAATGTTTTAAGAATATTTCACATATTATTTTAATTTATTCTTCATATTCATGTTTTTAATAATTTGAAATTATTTAGTATCATTTATATTATTTGTATTAATTGTTTATAAATTATTTATTAATATTATTAAATGTTTCCAAAGTATTTTTAATGTATTTTAAATGTATTTTTATATTTTATGTATCAATACAAAAGATATAAGTTTTTATTTATTATAAATTTGTAACATTGATAGAATTATTTTAAATGAGTATCATGGAATTAGTTTGAATGATCTATTTCATTTATTTGTCTCATTTAAACTTATTCAAACAACATATTTAAATTCCTTTGAATTTATTCGATATTATTGAAATCTGTTTTGTCTCCATGAAATTTCTAGTGTATTATGATTAATATTTTTAATTGTTATAAAGGTTTATTAAAGTGTGAATCCCAAATAATTTTTGATATAAAGGACTCAAGGATGTTTTAAAGTCATAAAACCATTATTAGGATGATACAAACCTTCAATAAAAAGTGATGCAAACCATTTTCACTCATTTTATGGAAACAATATTGAGTTAAAATACTTAAATCATTTACAATGAACTCTAAAAAAATATTTATTGAAAGGATCAGAGTGTGGTTATATCAAGTTATAATATTTTTTTATATTTTTGGATAGAGGTTTTCACTTGATTCTTTTCTCACATAGGTTACACTAACTATAAATGGTATTATTTTAATTATTTTCACATAACCAAAAATCAATACAGTTATATTAGAGTCACTATTTGTAGAAAATGTTTATTTTAGATTTCTCCATTTGTAAAAGTATATCTATATTTCACAATGAATGTCATAATCCATCGATTGGAATGTAAATATTACCAAGTCAATTAAACTGTATCATGGTCTCTATCATTTTAGAAAGTCCATTCACCTCATCTAGACCACATGAATTACCTTTTTGACCCAAAAATCTTATCTTCATCAAAAAAATAATTTCAAATAATATTTGATCCATACAACTCATTCAATAAACGAGGATGTATACAACTAATTAAAGTAATATAAAATATATTAAATAAAAATTAATTCAATTAATCATATACAAAATATAATAACTTAAAATGAAAATTTATTTAAATTAAAGACTTGATTTTCCACATGATATTATAATTGTATTTTAATGCAGTAAATTTCCAATTTGGACATACTATAACATTTTCTCTGAAACATGTGTATATAATTCAAGAAAATATTATAATAAATAGTTAAATGTAATAATTATGAGCAATATTAATTAATAAATAACAGAAATAACATAAACAAAAGAAGTTAAGTTGAATATTACAAAACGATAGATAAAAAAGGACAATCAACTTACAATAATGAAAGATTAATGTCACCAAAATTTAAAAATCAGTGAAGCATTAACAAATAAAAATAATTAATATAAACTTTAAAGTGATGAAAATAATGAAAATTTTGTTAATATCTGATTGATATTAGTGGTAATGCTCAAGATTATAATTTCTATCGATAATTGTGGTTTCAGGGCAATCCAGATTCAATTTGAGAAATTAAAGAAATAAATAATAGTAATTTTAATAATAAATAAAATCATGAAAATTTTCTAAAAATAGAATATTCATCATTTTAATTATAATAAAATCAAAATTCAAAAAATGGAACTTTGGATCTCATAAAGAAATATTGATCTAAACCGTGAAGGAGACCCGGATATGAAAAGGCTTACTTTGAACTTAATATATATATATATATATATATATCAAATATGATTTCAACAAATACAAGGCCAAATATCAATTGAATATTTTGGAAAAAAAATCCCTCAAGGTATTATTACATTATTTTTGGGTTGATTGTGTTTTTTAACGAAGTAGGTTTCCATGGTCAGTTTTGGAGTTCTAGAGAGATTGCTGACTAGGTATGTTGACAATGATCCAAGAAAATAAGAGGAGAATCGTGAATGTATAAAGTTTTTATGGTTCATATCCATGACTATGAAGAGATCCACGAATAAGAATTTTCACTGGTGATCCAAGAAAATATGGACCATTACAACTGATATGGGAGAGCTTCACAAAAAAGTGATAACATGGATAAAAGATTTTGGAATAAGAGGAAATGACTATAAATAGGCCTCAACCCCCCTCAAAAAAGAAGATAAATCCTTAATAAAAATCCATAGGATCTGAATTCACGAAGGTGATTCGTGAAGGTTATTCTTGCGAAAATGTTCAAGAAGAAACGAAGAACAAAAAGGATATGAAAGCCAACCAAAAGTTGTAAGCATTATGAAAGTATTGAAGTTTTCATAGGATTTAATATGTTGATCAAATGTTTTGATCTTTGTGATGGATAAGTGAACTTTGCGAAAGTTTTTGAGCTTCACTAAAGTATGTTTCTTCGTGAAGGCTATTTGAGCTTCATGAAAGAGGCGAGCTTCATGAAAGTTTTGGGGTTTGTGAAGGATGTATATACTTGTGAAGAATTTGGTAGTTTTGTGAAGGTTGTGTGAGCTTCATGAAGGCAGTGGGAATCACAAAAGTGTTCATAAAGGATTTCTTAGTAAATATGTGGTAAAGTGATATTCATTAAGTGGATAAAAGTAGAACTTAAACTGAGAATATACATTCAATTGAGGCTACATTTATTATTGATAATCAATGGAGCCACATGTCCATAAACTATATTTTAATCCTTTCCAGAGTAGTGAACAATGGAAGAGTAAGAAGGTGATCCTATCCATTGATAGTGATACATAGAAGGATGATAGAGGGAGCGACCCTTGGGAAGCAATGAGCTTTCCCTAAACATTATAAAGGCAGTGAGCCTGAATATATATGTAATCTATCCAAAACCATATTTTGGCAGCGAGCCTTAGTAGATTTGGTACATTAGTACATTACTGTTGTATGCTCCTTGGATGTTGCCTAGTGAGGGTGAACTGAGTAAAAATCAGTGTTTCATTGAACTTTCTCTCCTTCTTTACTTTCATTTCATCACCATCAGATAGAGAATGAAATAATTATATCAACATAAACACTTAAGATCAAAGAGAGTGACCCTTATAATAAAGAGGTCAATATCTAATGGGAAAAGAATTTTGTTGAAAATAATATCGATACCATGATTCACCCCCCTCTCATGGTATCTGTCATGAACCAAGTCGGGCTGTCATCCGACCGACACCCGACCCGGTCCACAGTAAGTCCCGATGGGAATTACCAATCCCCATAGGATGGAACAAGTGCCTAGGTATAAATTTTAACATGTGGGAAAGATTTACATGAATATATAAATATAAAACAAACAACAATACAAAATAAATCAAAGCTGGAAGTCACAACCAAACAAGACTTTAACCAAAAACCCTATTTGAGTTACATATTTAAACCAAAACCCAAAGAGTACCAAAAAGTGGGGTGACCAAAAACCAACTCAAAAATCACCACCTAGAAAGAGGACACCACCCTCAATCCATATCCACAATGCCACGCCAAGAAAGATAGCTAGAAACCCAAACCACCGTCTACATAAGCTTTACCATTACCTATATCAGACATTACCAAATATAATCACACCCAAAGGTGTAAGTAGGGTGTGAGCTAACACCCAATAGGATTCTACCAAAATAATTCCATGAAATAAACATTAAATGATGAATATACTTGAAAGTTTAATAATTGAAAGGAAAAATTATTGAACAATTTTAAAGAAAGTAGTTTTAATAAAAACAAATTTCAAGGAAAGAAACTTTAATTAAAAACACACTTAATTTTTAAGTAACCCAAAATGACACACTGTATAGAGACGGTGACCATCAAACAACTAAAGATAACTAAAAATAGAAGGATTTCTATAGGTACCAGCAAGTAGTGGGACCTTAGAACCTCATGTCTCAGTGAAAAGTGGTATAATAACCACGAAAAACTGCATCTCATGCATGATCCACTAGTAGGGGACATCCCCATAACCCAAGTGGTGTCTAATAATCATCCACATATTTAGATACTGTTGTAGTTGTCAGTACTACTAAGTGATACTGGGACGAAACCACCTTGAACCACTAACACACTAGTCCTAGTCTTACCACCTAGTTACCTGGGATTCCCTTAGTTCTCATTTGGGTTCCAAGTTCACATCACATTCCGAACTCAAATAAAAAACCAAACAAGGAACTACACATAGAAAATAAAATCATTTACACACCCAAACCATCTTTTAAAATCATATGTACACCAAAAAACTTTCAAAAATTAATTCTCACCACTTACATAATCAAATAAACCATTTTCGTAGTTAAATAAACCATTTTTACAATTAGATAAACCACTAAGAAAAATTATTAACCAATTTCAAGAAATATCACATGGCTTAAAACACAAAAAACCCACTCAAATATTCTTTTTATGACCAAATTAACACCCAAACCACATCAAATCACAATTCACACCACTTTAATAGTTTAATAAACTAATTGCATAGTTCATAAAACACTATTAAATAACACTAAATGGGTTTTCATAAAAAAACTCACCCTATTTCATATAACCATTCTAAAGAATAATAAACTCACACTAAAATACATTAAAAAATATTTTTTCACCAAACTAATTAATCACAGAACACAAAAAATTGATCAATTAGGTAACATAATTCATCAAACAATGATTATGAATGGAACCACCTACCTTTGGTGCTAAATTTCCCAAAAATTGGTGAGAAAATCCAATCACACCACATGGAGATCAAGTTGAACCCTAAATCAAAATTTGAACGAAAATCATCAAAATGGAACCCTAACCCAAAACCATACCAAAGGGAAGAAAAATTTACTAAAGAAGATCCCTGGCCAAGGGGGTCGCCGGCTAAGGAGTCACTGACCAAGGTAAGGGCCATCAGAGGTGAGCCACGCTGGGAAGAGGTTTCACTAGAAGGAAATAGGAGTGGTGCGAGGCTGTATGAGGGGAGTAGTGTGGCGCATGTTGATTCGCTGGGAGGGAGCGCACTAGCCTGATCTTACCGGAAGGGCATGCGACCAAGGTGATGGGGGTGCAGTGCGACTCACAGGAGGAGGGGAGGTGGGTTTTAGGTTCTAAGGAGATGCAACATGACATAATAAGAGTGGGGAGTAAGAGAGGAAATGAAAACAAAGAAATAAAGAAAAGAAAAAAAAATGAAAAGAAAAAGGAAATAAAACCTAAAAAACATAACTTCAATAAAATAATAATAATAATAATAATTAGTGATAATAATAATAATATTGATCAAAATAATAATAATAACTTAATATAATATTAACCAAGATAATAATAACAATATTATTAAATAATAATAATAATATTATTATAACTAAAATGATACTTAATTAATTTTTTTTATTTTTTTCCTAGTTTTATTTTTTTTTCACTTTATCATTCATTTTTTAATTAATTAGTTAAGTATGCACCAGGAAGGGTGCATGATGATTTGGTGAAGCCGTACAGCTTCGACCGTGCCCTACCCTTGCACTGAACACCATTAAGACCAAACATTAATTTATTAGGAAAGATGAAAATTTTCAATCGAGATCGGCCCGAACCTTTACAAAATATTTCAATTCCAGGTAAAATTATAAAATAAAATTATTACAGAAGCCTGAGTGTGACAATTATCCCCACCATGAAATTTTTTTTCCCTCAGAAAGTCAACTTGAATCTTGATCATAGAATAAAAATAGATAATACTTCTCAACACATGAATTACACTTCCAATTACCATGCACATCATTCCAATGCTGCCCAAGAATATAGACCAATGGAATAGAATTCCCACAAAGAACCTTCTCTTGGGAATCCACTTTTCGCACTGGCCACTCAAACATTGATAAATCGGGATCTATCTCCAAATCTTCTCAATTAAATAAATGATAAAGATCCAAATTATACTTCTTAAATTTGGAGACATGAAATATGTCATGAATTGATGTCAACTAAGAATGAAAATCAAACATGTATGCCACTTTTGCAAACAACTCTGTGACCTAGAAAGGTCTAAATTACCTTTACATCATCTTTCCCTGATTTTTCAAAAGATAGTGATCCAATTGAGGGGCCACCTTCAAGAACACATGGACAACCCTAGAGAACTCATGGACTTGACATATCTAATCAGCATAAGATTTTTTGTGACTCTGAGCTGTCAATAACCACTGCCCGATTAACTTGACTTTCTCAGACGTCTCCTGCACAAGGCTCAGTCCCAAAAGTGGGGTCTCACCTACCTCATCCCAAAATAAATGGGACCGACATGGATGACCATAGAGCACCTCAAAATGATCTATTCTAATAGAATATTGATAAATGTTATTATAATCAAAATTGACCAATCCCAAATGGATATCCCATGATCCTCTAAAATCTAACACACATGTATGAAGCTTGTCCTCCAAAATCTAGTTTTCGCACTTCGTCTAACCATTAATTTGAGGATGGTATACCGTGCTCATTTTGATCTATGACCCCAATTCCCTTTGAAGGCCTTCCCAAAATTGAGAGGTAAAGCGGGGGTCTCTATCAAAAATAATCGGTAACGACACACCATGAAGTCCGACCAATTCATGAACATATAGTTGGCCCAGCTCATCCACTTTAGATATATATCTAATCAGAATAAAGTGGGATTATTTGTTCAAATGTTAAATTAATTCCTAAATAGAGTTCTTCCATGAGGTGTATGAGGCAAGCCGATAATGAAATCCATGACGACTTTATCCCACTTCCAGGTAGGAATGGGTGTCGGTTAAAGAAAACCAGATGACCTCTGATGCTTTGATTTTACCTACTGACATGTATAACACCTTGATATGAAATCATCTATGTCCCTCCTCAAGACTTAACACTAAAACTACCAAAAAAATCATAATACATATTGGTAGCACTAGGATAGATAGACCATTGAGACTGGTGGCTATCCTATTTCACCACCTTATTTAGAGATAACGACACCACTAAACGGACCTTAAAGTGCAAGATTACCTTGGGGGACAAAGACCAATCAAAAAAAGTTTCCCCACCACAAATAAACTAAATAGACCGCTAACACAACTCATCATTGGGATTCTCCTGATGAATCTACTCTAGAAGAGAAGGATTCAACTAAATGTACACCAAGAATATACCTCTACTGTGCTCCTTAGTCTCCAGGTGAATCTAGGTGAAGAGACCCATCAAGGTCCATTTATCACTGGACTTCCTCAAAGTCTTCACTGACACTTTTCTGCTTAATGTGTCCGCCACCACATTAAATTTTTTTAGGGAATGGATGATATCAAAGTCAAACCCCTGTAGATACTCAATCCAATGGTGCTACCTCAAGTTCAAATATTTTTTGGAGAAGATTTAGGCTAAGATTTTATGATCGGAATAGACCAAAAATTTCTCCCCAAAAAGATAATGGGGCCAAGTCTTCAGGTAATGAATCACTTCTACCAATTCCATGTCATGGGTCGGGTAAATCTTCTCATGCGGTCAGAGTTGGAGAGAACCATAAACCACTATATTATTATCTTGCATGAGAACACACTTGAGGCCTATAACTAAATATTCAAAATAAAACATGTATCCCTTCCCATACTCTGGAAATATCAACACAGGTTCAGTAGTCAACCACTGATTCAACCCCTTGAAGGATGCCTGACACTTCGGGATCCATTCAAACTTCACCCCTTTTCTGGTGAGTGCGGTCATGGAGGAATCAAGCTGTGAGAAATCCTGAACAAATAACCTGTAATAACCTTACAGGATAAGAAAACTCCTGATCTCAAACAAATTATTTGGTTGTTACCATGACATGATTGTACTAATCTTATCAGGGTATATTGAAACCCCTTTCTCAGAAATCACATGGCCTAGAAACTTCACTTACTAAATCCAAAAGGTGAACTTTGAAAGATTTTCATAATGGTGATGATCCCATATAGTTCCCAACAAGATCTGTAAATGATGATCATGATCTTCCTTAGATCTAGAGTAAACCAGGGCGTCATCCAAAAATACCATAAGAAAGGAGTCAAGATACTATTGGAACACCCTATTCATGAGCACCATAAAACTGCTGAATCATTCTTCAATCTGAAAGGCATGACCAAACACTCAAAGTGGTCATACCTGATTTAAAAATCTATTTTTGGGATGTCCGCCTCTCTCAACATGAACTGGTTGTAACCCAATCACAATTCTTTTTTGGAGAACCACTTTACCCCCTTCATCTGGCAGAAAAAATCACCAATTTGGGAAAAATGGAATTTATTCTTTATGGTTACCTTATTAAACTTCTAGTAATCAATGAAAAAACATAAAAATCCATTGGCATTCTTTACAAATAAATCTGGGGCGGCCCAATGAGAGACACTTGGGTGAATGAAAACTTTGGATTCTAAATCATTTAGATGTATCTTTAATTATCTCAATTTAGTGGTGGGGGTATGCGATATGAGGAAAGAGATATAGTCTGTGTTCCTAATGCAAATTCAATTGAGAAATCCATGTACTGCTCTGGGGGTAAGCCTATAAAATCATATGGAAATACCTCCGAAAACTAATCCACTACAAGAGGTAATCCACCCTAAGGAGCACCACCATTATACTCCAGCATGAGTGATGATAATGATAGGGAAATACTTCCCAACAATGGGAGTGGAGGTCTTGCACAACCCAACCAAGGATCCCATTCCTCAAGAAAAACCTGAGGACTCTCATCAAGTGCCACAAAAATCACATGTTGCCTATAGAAATTGATGTGTGCTTTAAAGAACATCAGACAATCCATTCTAGGAATTATGTTGAAAAGGTCCATATCCAAGACCATAAAGTCTCAATCCATCTCCACCCCTAACATAGAAAGTTCATATGATAGGAACATGAGACCTTGCTCCTTCTTATTACCCAATATTGTTACCAACTCCATTGAAAAAGTCATCAACTCAGTTGGTAATTTCACCAGGTTCACAATATGGGTAGATATAAAAGAAACTGATGCACCTGTATAAAATTAAATAACTACTATAAAAGATTCGATTAGTAAGGTACCTTGAACTATTTAAGGTCCTACATCCGATATTACTGGTGTATGATCCAGAGCATGCAGATTCCTGGTCCCTTCATGAGAACGACTGCTCTCCTACAGCTCTACCCTGATCTGGCTCTACCTAGAAGATGATTTGGTCCTACCACCATGACCACCAAACTAATATCCCACCATCCTGGTCAACTTCGATTGAACTGAAACTCCTTTGGAAGCTATAGATCCTACCCCACTCTGATAAGGGCATGTCTCCCTATAAAACCACTGTAGGTTCCCCATAGCTCTGCATCAATGAAAAGTACCAAGGTATGAGGGATTACAGTATTGATGTGTCCTACCTTCCCACCCTGACACCAAACAACATACCCTACACTAGAAGCCACATAGGAAGTATGCCTAGAAGAATGGCCTAAGTTTCCACTACCATTCTTCCCTTGATCATCACACTTCTTCTTCTTCTCTAATGAAATACCATTGCCAAACATTGACATAGACCCATAGGAACTAGAGTTGCCCTTGTATTAAATCTCCACTATAAAATCTTGATCCACTACCTCAGCATAGGTATTCATCTTGAACAAGTATACTTGAGAGTAAATCTATAGTCGCAAAACCTTTTCAAACCTCTAAGCTTCCATATGTTTGTTGGAGACTATCATATCAGACTAGCATAGTAAAGCGGTTGGAATAATCCATCACTGAATGGCCCCCCTGAACAAGATCCATGAACTCCTAGGATCCAGCATATGCCAAGACCTCATGGTAGTACTAGTCATTGAATTCCACCATAAAGTCATTACAGCTCCTCTTCTCATGATTCCCAGCTTGAATCACTAACTCCCACTACCTTTAACTGGGACCCTCTTGAAGAAATGAATCACACTTTACTCTGACTTTCTTAGGGGTATCTATAAACTCAAACATGTGATTGACCATTTCAAGCCACTCCTCCACTTTCTAAGGCTATGTGGTACCTTAGAATGAATGGGGGTTGTTCTTGGGAAACTTTTAGGATTTTTCCTTTTAAGGACCAGATCCATCCTCTCCAACTAGAGTAGAAGTAGGAGCATGAGCCACTCCTTGTCTTAAAGCTTGAATATCCCGGACCACAACTTCCACTAACCTATGATAAAGTCGTAAGGTAGAACTCTCTCTGGCTTCTTCCTACGGTTCTAAGGGAACTCTCTAAGGAGGAATGCTGCTACAAGATTCAATAATCACATAAGAACATCATTAATACAACAGGTCTCAAATTTTTCAGCAATCATAAAATATAAATAAATTAAACTTATAATGAAATGAGAGACTAAAACACTTCACTTATATCCATTTTCCATGTGCAACATACATCCTAAAAATCCCATCAGGAAGAGGAAGTCAAGAAAATATCCCGACATCCCATGGTGACTTGAGGACGGTCACGAGGTGTGTTGACTAGACACCCTAATCGCAACCATAACTCTAAGCCCTGATAGTCCTAGATCCTATCTAACTAGATTCATCACAAATAAAATGGTTCAAAGGGATCAACCTGACTCTGATACCATTTTTTCATGAACCAAGCTGAGTCTTCATTCAACCGACGCCCGACCTGGTCTGCAGTAAGGCCCGGATGGTGTTCACATTCCCCATAGGCTGGCACAAGTGCCCGAGTATAAATGTTAACATGTGGGAACAATTTTATCAAATATACAATTATAAAATAAACAAAAATACAAAATAAACTAAAGATAGAATTCACAACCAAACAAGCCTTTAACCAAAAATCCGATTTGAGTTACATGTTTAAACCAAAACCCAAAGACTACCACAAAGTGGGGTGACCGAATACCATCTAAAAAACCACCATCTGGAAAGAGGACACCACCCTTATTCCATATTCATAATGCTTCCCCAATAAAGATATCTAGAAACCCAAACCACCATCTTCATAAGATTTACCGTTACCTACATTAGACATTACCAAATCTACCACACCCAAAGGTGTAAGTAGGGTGTGAGATAATGCCTAGTAGGATGCCACAAAAAGGATTCCATGAAATAAACATTAAATAAATAATATACTTGCAAGTTTAATAAATTAAAGGAAAAATGCTTGATTTTTTTTTAAAGAAATCAGTTTTAATGAGAACAACTTCAAGGAAAAAAACTTTAATTAAAAACACACTTACTTTTTAAGTAACCCCAAATTTCACACCGTATGGTGACAACGAGCATCGAATAGCCAAAGAGAACTAAACATGGAAGGGGAGCTATAGATACTAGTAATTAGTGGGACCCTAGAACCTCACATCTTGGTGAAAAGTGGTATAGGAACCATGAAAACCTACGTTCTTGCGCACAAACCACTAGTAGGGGATATCCCCATAACCCTGGTGGTCTCCAATCATCATCCACATATTTATTTAGTGTCGAAATCATCAGTCCTGCTAAGAGATACCAGGTCAAAGCCAACTTGAACCACTAGCACACTAGTCCTAGTCCTCCCACCTAGTTACCTGGGCTTCCCTTAGTACTCATTTGGGTTCTAAGTTCACATCACATTCCATACTAAAATAACAAATGAGAAAAGGAACTACACATACCAAATAACACCATTTATGCACCCAAACCCTCTTTTAAAATCATATGCACACAAAAATCCTTTCAAAAATTAATTCTCACCACTTGCATAATCAAATAAACCATTTTCACAGTTAAATAAACCATTTTCAAAATTAGATAAACCATTAAGAAAAATTATTAAGCAGTTTCAAGAAACATTGCATGGCTTAAAACACAAAAAATACACTCAAATATTCTTTTATGAACAAATGCACACCCATGACACATCAAAGCACAATTTTCACCACTTTTACAGTTGAATAAACTAATTTCACAGTTCATAAAATACTATTAAATAAAATAATATGTGTTTTTATAAAAAAACTCACCCAATTTCATATAAACATACTACAAAATATCAAATGCACACTAAAATCCTTTAAAAATTAATTTCACACAAAACTAATTAATCACATAACACAAAAAATTGATCAAGAAGGTAAAATAATTCATTAAATAATGATTATGAATGGAACCACCTACCTTTGGTGCTAAATTTCTCACAAATTGGTGAGAAAATCCAATCGCACCACAATCACACCACACAGAGATAAAATTGAACCCTAAATAAAAATTCAAACCAAAAACATTAAAATGGCACCCTACACAACATGAAACCCTAACTCGAAACCCTACCAAAGGGAAGAAAAAGTTACAGAAGTAGATCTCCAACTAAGGGGGTCACTGGCCAAGGAGTCGCCAGCCAAGGAGTCGCCAACCAAGGAGTCACTGACCAAGGAGTCACTGACCAAGGAAAGGGATGAAGGAGGCGAGCTGCACTAGGAAGAGTTTTAACTGGAAGGAAATAGGAGTGTCTCAAGGACGTGTGAGGGGAGTAGGGTGGCACACATCATTTCATTGGGAGGGACGCACAGGTCTGGTCTTGCTGTAAGGGGGGTGTGGTGCAACTCCCTGGAGGTGGGGAGATAGGGTTAGAGTGTTGGGGAGATGTAACACAATGCAGTAAGAGGGGGGAGGAAGATAGAAAAAAAAATAAAAAAAAAGAAAAAAAAGAAAAAAGAAATAAAACCTAAATAAACCTAACTTTAATAATAATAATAATTAGAGATAACAACAACAACAACAACAAAAACAACAAATGATAATAATAGTTATAACTTAATAAAATATTAACCAAGATAATAACAACAATTTTATTAAATAATAATATTATTATTATCATTAAAACGATACTCAATTCATTTTATTTTTTCCATAGTTTTATTCTGTTTTCACTTTATCATTCATTTTGTTAATTAATTATTTAACTGTGCACCGGGAAGGGTGCACAATGATTTGGAAAATCCACATGGCTTTGACCGTGCCCTGCCTGTGCATCAGATGCCATCAAGCCCAAACATTCATTTATAAAAAAAGATGAAAAATTTCAATCAGTTTCGACCCACACCTTGAAAAAATAATTCAATTACATATAAAATTATAAAATAAAATTATTACAAAAGTCCTAGTGTGATAGTATCTAAGCCCCTTTTGGTTCTAATAGAAGATAAAATCCCAAAGAAATTGATGTTGACTGAATAAAAGGAATAATATGGATGGAATAAAGTGATAATGTACTGATAGAAGGGGTGAATAGAAAAGGTTTGGGAGAAACTGCATCTGAATGAATCTAACCCATTCTTATTATAGATCTATATCTGCCTCCATAACTGTTCCATCAAGGAATCGATCACCAAATCCGTGCCTTTTCAGTTGAAAAGGAGAGGCATTGAACACTAAATGCACGTATACAAAAATTCTAAAAAAAAAGAAATTTAGAAGCACCAAAGATATTGAGGGATAAAAGGTAATATTGACTATTTCGTTAGCCACTCAATATGGTTTAGAGCGGCTAGGAAAATAATATGTATAAGAAGAGAGGAGAAAGGCCAAGAAGCGAGGAAGCCCTGTAACCCTAAAACGTTTATTTTAGGGTTTTTGGAGTATTTTTTTTAATATGATATGATATTATTTTATCATATTTTATTTTATTCATAATATATTTACAAAAATAAGGTCATATACTCATCCATGGATAAGATAGATTTGTGTGATAAAATAAAAAAATCATTATTTTTTATATTTTATGTATAATTATTTTTTATAAATTTTTAGTTTTTGTCATGTCATACATGTTATTTTTTAATGATTTATATCATGAAATGTACTTATTTTATTTTTTCATTTTATATTTATATTAATTTTTTTATATAATTTAATATAAAATATTGATTTTTTTAATTCTAATTATTTTTTAAATGATGTTTTATTTTATATTTATTTTTAAAATAATCATTATATTTTTCATTCATTTCTTTATCACATTCCAAGGAATATTTTACTATAAATAAAAACATATTTATTTTCAAAAAATAAAATAATAATAATAAAACTACATTAAAGACATTAAAAAAAAGTTTTAATGAGTTTAATATCATATAATATTAATTTAGAAACAATAAAATTTAAAAAAACAACATGAAGTCATAAAAATGATTTTTTTGTTTCAAGATTTATGTTTCTTGCATAAAAATAGAACAACCTTTTGATCTTCATAAAAACATGTTTTAAACAATGAAAATCACTTAGAAAAAGTTTTATAGACTTAATATAAATTTATAAATCCATTAGAAAAATTTTAATGTTTGAAATAAACTTGCAGCAAATCAATATATGAAATAAAATGTATAACAAATAATAATTTCTTATTGTATTTCACTAAAATATGTACCCAATTAATATAGGTGAATTTCACATATTTGTTTTTCTATATGTAATAGAATTTATCACGCAGGTGAATTTATGTAACCGAATCAACGTAATTGAATTACGTATCCAATTAATATAAGTGAATTCATCACATAGTTGACTCACTACATAAGGGATACACATTTCTAAATTTATCACGTGAGAGATTTAAGTAAGGGAATTTTAAAAAAATAAAAACAAATTGAATTTTCAATATTCATACCCAAAACACACCTTCATAAATATAAAATCAACTTTATATCATTTTGATTTATATTTAGAAAATTTCATTATATTTCTTAAAAATCAAGAATTACCTTAATCAAATTTATATAATTCAAGTTATCATAAAAAATAGTAGAAAATTAATTCGGAAAAACATAAGAAATCACATAGAAAACATTCAGAAACATCTAGCTAAATTTCGAAAAAGATATAGATTGATTAAGAAGTTGATGTATAATAATTAAATGTAGATAATATTCTTATATTCCTAAAAAAATAATCAATTAATTTTTGTTTATTTAGATCAATATATGGTTGAAATATAGAGGGTAATGGATTTTGGAAAATGAACTACATGGATTTCGAAATGGTTTCGTGAATTAAAAATTAACTATATAGATTATGAATTGGTAATGGTTTATTTGTTGTATGGTAATAGTAAAAAACAAGTCTAAATTATATTTTAAGGTCTAAAATGACTTATTTATCCAAGGAACTCCAAATAAAACTTGTATGACATGTTATGATCAATAAAAACATGAAATATAAATAAAAATTAAGTGAAGAATAAAATTATATGATCAAGATTAAGTCTAATTTAAATAAAACATTATTCTTTGAGGTGATAAGGCATTAATATTCAAGGTAATAAGAAAAATAATTTTTTTTAATTATCAAAACCTAAAGAGGTTCAAGGATCCACTAAAAATTTTATCCCATTCTAATAATTACAAACCTAAGTATAATTTCCAAAGCATCTCCCTCTTTTTGAAATTATAAAGAATGACAGGGTTTCAACACACACACATACACATAAAATATTAAATTTTATAAGATAATGTCATAAAGAAAACTATAAATTTTGTATAAAACGTTTCTTACACATGAAGTTTTCAAAACATGTATCAAGGAGAAACTATCAAGTCATCCATTGTTAAAACATATAAGTAAATGAGATGAGAAGAATTTTTTAATAATTCTTGAGAAAAATAATGAGAGATCTTTTAAAAAATAATATTTTATGAAAAATGAAGGCTTAAATAGTAAGTAAACATCATAAAAGATATATGATAAGTTTTAAAATAGTAATATAACAAAAAAAATATGTACATAAATTAATAATAGTAATCCAAAAAACAAATTCTAGATTTTATAGATTCCATGTAAATCTAAAAATTTCAGTATATAAACATACTCAAACTCCCCTTAAAAATTAAAACCTAAAATTATTAAGATTACAACATGCCAAAATCAAATTTAATTTTTTTCAAACTGATAAAAATATAAAGGCTCAATAAAGATATTTAAAAGTTGATTTTCAGTAGGGATAAATTTTAAAGTAACATCTCCCTTATTCACATGATCTCTAATAAAATGAAACATAACATCAATATGATTTGTTTTAGAATGATATAAAGGATTATGAGAAATAGAAATTGTGGATGTATTATCAAAATAAATAGAAAATTTATCAAGATAAATTCCAAAATTACATAAATATTTATTAATCTATAAACTTTTAACTCAACAACTATAATTAGAGATATACTCAACTTTTAGAGTAGATAGAAAAAATAAATACAACTTCTTAGAGGACCAAAAAAATTAATTTTTTTAATAAAATGACACATTCATGATGTTCTTTTTATATCAATTTTATATCCTCCAAAATCAGAGTCAGAATATGATATTAAATCAAAATAATTATAATTAGAATAAAAAAACCATAGTTAATAATTTCTTTAACATATCGAATTATTTTTTCATAGCTTTAATATGTCTCTATTTAGGATCATCTTGAAATCTTGTACACAAGAAAATAATAAACATGATATTAGGTCTAGATAATGTTATAAATCAACTAACCTATCATACCTATATAAACTTTAATATCAATAGATTTAACATATGCATTAACATATAATTTATAACTAGTTCCCATAGGAGTTTTCATATAATTTTGAGAATCAAGACCAAACCTTTTAACTAACCATTTAGTATAATTTTATTGATTAAAAAAGTTACTGTCTTTATTTTTATAAATTTTAATTACAATAAAGGACATTAATTCTCCCATTAAGCTCATACCAAATTTAAATAACATCAAAGTAAAAAAATCATTATAAATCCCTTTAGTAGAACAACCAAAAACTATATCATCAACATAAATTTTCACAATTAAAATATCACTAGAAATTATTTTAATTAAAATAGTTGGATTAACATTAACCTTTTCAAAACCATTATTGAATAGAAACAAATAAAGTCTTTCATACCAAGCATGAAGTGCTTGTTTTAGACCATAAAAATATTTATATAATTTAAATTCATGATTATGGAATTTTTCATTTTCAAAACCAAGGTTTTGAGAACTGTAAAATTTTTCAATTATAAAACCATTTAAGAAATAAATTTTAACATCCATTTTATTTAAATTAAAAACTTGAAAAGGAGAAAAATATAACAAGATTATAATAGCCTCTAACCTGGAAATAGGCGCAAATAAATCTTAAAAGTATATACCTTCTTCATGAGAGTATCCTTGGGAAACAAGATCAATTTAGTTTTGGAATTTTTTAAAAATTCATTTAGCCTACTTATAAAGATCTATTTAGTTTTAATTACCTACTTCTCCTTATAAAATTCAACTAAATTCCAAAAATTATTTCTAAAAAACTAATTAAAATCAAATTTCATAGAAAAAATTCAGTTATAATAATTTAAAGCATCAATTAACATTTTTAGGAACATGATCAGAAACAAAAGCATAGTTAGAAAAGAATTTTAAAGTAGAGATTCTGGTTTTATACCAAAACTAACATTACCAATCACATTGTCAATGTGATAATATTTATGAGTCCTCCAAGATCTATTATCACATTAAGAATAATTTTTCTCCCCTCAAAAGATACACTATCAAGAGGGTTTTCTTCAACAAAATTGAAATCCCTAAAATAATATTCAATATTTTCCAAAAATAGATTTCTGAATATGGAAGATTCATTAATCTTCACATGTAAAAATTCTTAAATATCCATGGAAATCTTATTATAAACTCTATAAGCTTAAATTCTAGAGGAATAGCCTAGAAATATGTCTTCAACACTTTTAACATCAAAATTATCAGAATTATATTTCATATTTAAGATAAAAATTTTGCAACAAAAATATTTAAAATAACCATCCTTTAGTTTTATACCTTTAAACACTTCATAAAGGGTTTTCTTCAAAAAAGTTCCAACACAAAATCTATTCAAAACATCGAAATTATTTTTAATAGATTCATCCCAAATGTATTTTGGTAAACTATATTCATTAAGAATGGTTCGATCCATTTATTGAATAGTTCTATTTTTATGTTCTATGACACCATTTTGTTATGGTGTTTTAGGAGTAGAAAAATTATGAGCACTACCATTTTCTTCAGAAATTTTTTCAAAATTAAAATTAAAAAATTCACCTCAATTATCACTTATATTAGAAATAATTAGACAACATTTCATAGTTTGAAATAGCTTAAAAAATAAACAAATCTAGCTAAAGTTTCATGCTTATGAGACATAAAATAAACCCATGCAAATCTACTAAAATCATCAAAAATAATAAAAAAAATATTTTTTGCTACCTAAACTAGCAAATTTCATTGGACCAAATAAATCAAGATGCAATAATTCAAGAGTTCTAGAAGTAAAAACATGATTGATATATTTGAAATATTTCTTATGTTTCTAACCTTTTAATCATGAATAACAAACAATATCCTTACTTTCCTTCAACTTGGGTAAATCTTGAACATGGCCATGTTTGTCTATTTTTTGTATCATTCGGAAATGAGCATGTTAAAGCCTTCTATGCCAGCTAGTATCATCTGTTTCTATAGCATCAAGACACTTTACATTTTTATTAGAAAAATAAAAATAATAATAGAATAAATATGATCTTTACTATTCACATAAAATAAAATATTTTCATTTTTAAGAAATAAACATTTATTATCTTCAAATTTAATAGACATACCATCATCAAATAATTATAAAATACTAATTAAGTTATGTTTCAAGCCTTCAATGTACAAAACTTTCTAAATTAAAACAACATTAAAAATACCTAAAACACCAAGTCCTTTAACATTGCCTTCATAGTTATCTCCAACAATGAAAGAGCCTCCATCACATTTGGTGTAAGAGAGGAAATTCAATAGGCAAGTGTTCATGCATTGGGAATATCCATTTTCCATGTTCCATGTGTTTTCTTGAGATATCAAAGAAATTTTCACTACAAAAATAAATTACCTTCTATTTTTGATACTCATGCTATTTTAGGTCCAAGAGGGTTAGAAATAGAATTATTAGGTACCCAAACATATTTAAAACATTTATTATAAGGAACTCTAGAAGATAAATATTTTGAAATAAAAATCTAAGTATAACCAAGAGATTGAGTGTATCTAAGGGATTATTTATTAGCATAATGGTCTTACATACAATATTTAAAACATATAATAGAATAAACATTTCCAACATAAATTTTAATAAAATTAGTCTTACATAAATTAGGAATCTGTGAATTATAACCAAAAATAGTTTTATATTTATTTTTTTCATCATAGCTACCATCCTATCATATTTTTCTTTTCCTGAAACAAAAGTTGATAATGCCTATTTAAAGAAAATGAATTACTTTCTAAGATTATCATATTACTTATGAAAAAACTCATTATCATCATAGATCTTAAATTTAGAACATGATGCATAATTTCTTATTTCTTGCTTAAGAGCATCATTATCCTTATTGACTTTCTTTCTATCCTTGATAAGACTCTTATTTTCTTCTTTTAATTAATTATATAATTCAATTTCTCTTAAAGCAATATTTTGAAGCCTTTCATTTTCTTCATATAACTCATCAAAGATATAACCATCACTATCATAGTAGTATCTAGAATTAAAATCATTACTACCCTCATTTGTATTTTTCACCACAAATCATATGTTGTGTGATTCTTCTTCACTTCTAGATTCATCACTTGAATCATATTTTTCAGTACAACTCCATCCAACATGGTAAGAATGTTACAATTTCTTTATTTATTTATTTTCTCTACCTTATTAATTTAGTTTTGAATAGTATAGTTTGATCTTTCCCTTATTTCTACATTAATAATAGGTCAAATCTGGACCATATGTGGTTCCTTTATTTTCTTTTCTATCATTATTTTGATCTTTATTTGTTCAATTCTTGAAATTTTTATTTTTATTCATCAAATTATAAATACTTTTTCTTATATTTGTGATTTATACTTTATCACTTTCTTGTGCCTTAGATTCAGAAGAGTTAGTAATAACATTTATATGAGATTATAAAGTATTACCTTTATTCTTTTAAGTCTCTTATTATACAATATTATTCAACTCAAGTTTGTATTGAAGAAGTGATATGATGAGTTCATCCAATTTTTATTCTTTGAAATTTTTACTTTCATCAATCACAACCTTCTTTGTATGCCACTTCTTCGATAGAGCTCTTAGGACTCTTTCAACAAGTATGAGGTTCTCCAAAGATTCTACAAAGGAGTTCATTCCATTCACAATTTTTGTGAATTTATAGAACATTTGATTGATGTTTTCATCTTCACACATCTTGAAGTATTGGTACTCTATTTGAAGTATTTTGAGTTTGTTTCTAATTAGCTTGTCTGATATAAGGTGAGCATATTTTAAAATCTTCCAGATATAATAAGTTGTCTTACATGAAGACGGATGACTAAACACACTTCTATTTATACCATAATATAATATATTTACATCTTTGTAATTTAAAAAATATTTTATAGAATCATTTCCTATAAGTGTGTTTGGATCAACTTCTAGTAGTTGGTACGATTTTTCCATTATGGACCAGTGTATAATGATTAGTTGTTTGAGGTACGCCTCTATTCTGGATCGCTAATAACCATAGCCATTCTTGTCAAAGTGAGGTGGTTTCTATGGAATCTATCCATCATTTTTATTCATTACTATCATCTTATATATATTGTCGTTAGACAATGAGGTCTATAAAAATGATAGCATAATAGAAAATATAAACAAGAGACTATATAGAAGGATTGGTTAAATTCCAAAAGAAACATCTTCTGATAGAAATTTTTTGGTATTAGGAAACATAATTATCGAGTTAAACTATCCTTAACAATGGTCAAGATCTTATACTTAACAATAAGTATCTGAGCTAGACCTTCCTTAAGGATAGTTTAGCACCGTCATTATTTTTACCAATACCAAACAAGGACAATGTCTTGAATACCATGAATTTTCATTGATATGTGTCATGAACCCAACCCCCCAAAGGTACCCCTTGTGGGATTACAATGAGAGAAGGGAGATAATGTCACATGATAACTGCCTCCAATAGGTCATGGGTTGGTGAAAAACACCAAGGGTATAACATACACACATATGGGTGGCATTTCCCTCTAAGATATGATAAATGAGAGAGATAAGATAGAAACCACCAAAAAATACCTTCTAAAAAAAGAATAAATCTCAATAAATAATATGAATGTAATGACATAAAATTGAAACAATTTAAAACATTAAAACAAACATTTTATTGTGACCATGAACGTCCAACAACTCCTGAACAACTACTCAAACTAGTAATATACAACTCAATCACCAAACAGCTTCTTCTAACTTGAAACATAGTTTATATAAATATATAGGGTGAGCATAACATGTATACTCATTCGAATACTCCCTGTAAAATCTCATGAAAAATGTGAAAGAATCATACTAAAGCCCAATGAGTAAACAAATAAAACCAACTCGTCAGATCAGACATAGAGGGAATGATGTGAGTAGTCCCCCTCTCTATGAATCACATAACCCACAAGAAACTATCACGGAGCTGATCATTCATAGGATCCCCCAGATTTGTAGGAAGTTCCAACTCAACTGCATGAGGTGTGTACAACTTACCACTCTCCTGACACTCAATCAGAAGATGATGTGGATGCATTTTCTCTGCAAGGCTCAACACACTCCTTAGATTACATGATACATAACAAGATCAACCTCATAAACATATGAGATAATAGATAGCCAAGGACACAAGGTCACTTTATTTCCTGGTTTAATAATTTAATTTCAATGTTATAACTGATTCATTTATTCCTTTATCACATTTCAAGGGGTTTTTATTTCACTATTTAGATAAGAAGATATATCATATGCAGTAAATATGTATCTATAATGAGCAATGCATGTCAAAATATTCCCTTACATGCCTATAATGATGAATGCATACACATCTCATGTTGTACTGACCAAAGAGAAAAAATATCATAAAATAGTAGTATCACATAACAAGTGAATCGTCAAAGGTGAAATAACATCATGACTATTACAAGAAAATCTCAAGAACATCAATCTCATCTCTCTTAAATTGGATTCCCCCCCACATGGTTTAGCTACTCTCATGACCTTAGGAGCGCCTCCCCATATGTTAGAGGTTAACAAATAGTGGAGAGGTTCTAATGTGTATAGTGGGGGGAATATACCCTTTGGTATAGTGTCATGACCTGTCCCAATGGGGCTCGTGCTGTGAATCCCCCATACCACCTTCAATAGGCTAGGGGTTGATGACTAATGCCGAGTAGGCATATCACTAACATGGGAGACCTTATCCTAAAGTACCTGTACATACACACACGTATCCAAGGACACAAAATGATGAAATATAAAAAACTGAAAAAACCATGCATGCATACATCTAATCCCACAACCAGAGTATGCCAATAAGTAATGGGAAGTAAACAAGGTCAAATACAAGCCCACTACAAATAGTCTAAAAATAATTCCAACCTAAAATTAAATATAGGTACTGTTGTCAAGATATAACAGAAACACAACCCAATCTATTCAGATTATTAGGCACTGCCTGGTCCTGGTCTCTCAGGGATTCTATCAACAGGTAGATCATCTGCACAAACATGACATGTGTGAGAAAATACCATTTAGGGATGAGTATAACAATATCCATTAGGACACCCTAAAACCACAAATCATATAACAAAAGAATAACTATCATCTCCACACATTTATATTTCTAAATCACATATAATAAGAATATCTAGATATACTCAGAAAAGACACACAGTCACAAGGTAAAGTAGCAACCATAATTCTAGCCAAGGATTACCACTCGAAGGTTCTACATAATAATAATCTAGGAGTATACACTCCATGAGTTAGATAACACTGATGAAATCTTTCCAAGAGGTATTCTCATTGGCTCTCTCCATTATAATTATACACTGGAAGTATAAAGAGCTATGACACACAAATGAGGATCACTCCCAAGGCCATGGGGTACACCAAAAAATCAAGTTGGATTATCCTGATAAGTAGAGGATCAATGCCCAAATAGAATTGGTCATGAAGATACCAAGAAATAAACCTAGTTAAATAATATGGTAGAGTATCTCACTCTGGGACCCATAAAAGGATTCTAACAACTCTATTGAAGAAGTCATGATGAAGAGATTACCATCCTTTGTGTAGGATGAAACTCTATACTAACCCTCTAAGAATGTATATATAGAATACAACATAACTAAACTTGTCCAAGATATAGAGGAAAAGGTCTCTAAGATAACTTTGAAGTAGTACATGACATGTACTAGGTGTAGAGACTGGAGCTCGGGCTACTAGAATCAGCCCTTATAAAATGATGTGTATTATTTTTTTTATAAAAGAAAATTAATAAATTCACAACATTTAAAATTTCATATCAGGATATTTTACCAGCCTAGGTTTTGTTAAATTGTAATCTTAAAATACATTCAAATACAACTAATAAAAATTTTGAATTCAATAAACAATGAGACTTCAGTGCACTGCTCCCACTTTAGAAATTCATCGTAGCATGACTGATAAACATATAAGGGTAATTACAATACATAGGGTGAGCATAAAATGACTAGTAAGTGGTTTCAAAACAACCAAAAAAATCCTTAAAACATTTTTTGAAAATAAATATACATACTTAAAATTGATTTTCACAATACTTGAATATATATAGAAAAATAGTATTTCACAAAATAATTATACTTGAAAAGTCGTTGGGAATTCTCCTTTGAAAATACTAATTTTCCGGGGGTTTTTAATAATAAATGGTAGAACATATCAAAATCCATACATAAGGACACTATAAATATCACATATGGAATAAATTTCCCTTAATTATTATGTGTTCACTTCCCATAACAATCACATAACATACTAGCACCATTTTTTGAAAACATTTTCCCATGGACTTTTCTTTCATGTATCTTACCCAAAAAATTTCTAAAAATTAAAACCAACAATTTTTAAATTCTTAGAATTAAAAAATTAACTCCATTTTATAAAAATAGTTTTCTAAATATGATAATTTTAATTTTTAATTAAAATCATAATTTACTTGAAAAATAAAAATTATAAAATTTAAAAGGCTTTTCTAACACTTTGAAAAATTACTTAAGGTCTCATTAAATAATATTATAATCATAAGCAATCAAAATAATTAATTATGAATAAATTTTATGAAAATAAATTTTCTTTTAAATTATTAAATTAATCATAAAATTGTAAATAAATATACAAGACTTATAAAAATACAAACACTTTATTAATAATTTTTAAAAAAAATTTATTTACTTATACTATGATTTAATTACATCATAGTGTCACATATAAGATGGATAAATTTTATTTATGCTTTCATTGGTGGGTTTACTATTACATTAGCTAGTTTACTATTCATAATGGTCACATTATTATTCTAAAGGTCACTATTTCATTAGTATGTGTTCTTTAACTTCTAGTGATACCTTTTATTTTACTCATTCTTCATTTATAAGGTTTGTATTGTGTTATATATGTAATATTATATGATTATACTATAATAAATAATTATAAGAAGGGAATTTCATTGGTAAAACATTAGGTTGTTATATCCTTCCCCCCTATGAAATTTCTCCCCCAAAATTTCATTTTACATTCTAAGTCATAAATAGGTCTGGGTATTTTTCCTTCATTGCCTCCTCTAGTTCCCATGTTGCCTTTTCGTACTTATGGTTCCACCATAGTACTTTGACTAGGTGAGTAGTCTGGTTGCATAGAATTTTATCTCTACAATCCAATATCTTCACTGGATTCTCCTGGTAAGAAAGATTATTCTACAACTGTACCACCTCTGAAGACAATACATAAGATGGATCTGGTGTGTACTTCCTTAAGAGGGATACATGGAAGACATTGTGTACTTTAGACATAATAGGTGGAAGTGCTAGTCGATAGGCCAAAAATCCAACACAATCAAGAATCTCAAAGGGGATGATGTACCTAGGAATTATCTTTTCTTTATTCCCAAATATCATGACATTCTTCCATGGATATATAGAAAGGAATACCATGTATCCAACTTTGAACTCAAGGTCCCGTCGATGATTTCCTTCATAACTCTTCTGTCGACTTTGGGATACCCTAATGCAATGATGAATAGTTTTCACCTTACCCACCATTTCTTTTACCATTTTAGGTCCTAGAATCTTATGCTAACTAAATTAATCTTAACATGCTGGTGTTCTGTACCTTTTCCTATAAAGGGATTCATATGGTACCATTCAGATGCTTGAGTGGAAACTATTGTTGTAAGAGAATTTTACTAGTGAAAGATGTTGGTCCCATCCTCCTTTTAAGTCCATATAACATTCTCTCAACATGTATTCCAATTTCTAAATAGTTTTCCCAGATTTAACATCAGTTTGAGGATGAAAGGACATACTGAAGTTCAATTTAGTTCTTAGATAATGTTGGAGACTTTTCCAGAAATTTGAGGCGAATCATGGATCTATATTGGATACAATAGATAGTGGTACTCTATATAGCCTTACCACCTCTTTGATATATATATATATATATATATATATCCATGAAAGTCAATCCAATGATAAGTTCTCCAGAATTGCGATAAAGTGAGCTGTCTTTGTAAGAAGATCCAAAATGACCCATATAGCATTGTTTTCTCTAAATATCCTTCGAAGTCTAGTGAAAAAGTCCATGGTGATGTTCTCCCACTTCCACGTTGGTATGGGTAGTGGTTGCATAACCCCCTTATATATTTTCCTTTCACCCTTTACTTGCTGACATACCAGGCACTTTGATGTATACTCAATAATCTTCTTCTTCATATTGTCCCTCCAAAAGTTCTCTCAGAGATATCTATACATCTTTGTGCTCCTTGGGTGAATAAGGAAGGTTGAGCTATGTGCATCTTTCAGAAGCTCCTTCTTTATCTCTGGATCATATGGTAGACATAATTGTGACCCAAATCTTACAAATTATTCCTCATCAATCTTGAACTTTGAGGATGTCCCATTTCTAATAGCTTCCACCCTTTTCTGAATTTTTCCATCTTTTAATTGATCATCCTTTATTTTCTCTATGAGGGATAGATGAGCAGTCATTTGAGAAATGACTGATGGAGTTCATCCCTTAATGATTCCTATCTCCATCCTATTCAAATATAAGAATATTGGATCCTTTTAAATTCTCATCATTGATAAAGATGCAAGATCCTTTCTACTTAGAGGATCCACCACCATAGTTGCCTTACCAAGATGGTAGTGGATTGAACAATTATAATTCTTAATGATCTCTGACAATATTTTCTAAAACATATTATGATCTTTTTTGTGTGAATATATATTTGAGACTCTTATGATCAGTATATATCTCACACTTCTCCCCATATAGGTAATGCTTCCAGATTTTCAAACCAAAGATCACAGCCTCCAACTCCAAATCATGCATATGATAGTTTTGCTAATGGATTTTCAGCTACCTTAAGGTGTAGGTTATCAATCTATCATTTTGCATCATTACACAAAATAATTATTTATTTCAATCATTGATATAGAACATAAATAGTTGTATACTTATCATAAGTGTGAGTAATGGTGTAGTGATAATCCTTTTTTGAGATCCTTAAAGATTTCCTCACATTCTTCAGTCCAGAAAAACTTCACCCCCTTCCATGTCAACTTTTTCATTGGGTTTAAAAATCATGATAAGTTATTCATAAATCATCGATAATACCCAAATAGACCTAAAAAGCTATGGATATCCATTACATATGTTGTCCTAGGCCATTCTTCGATTGCCTTTGTCTTGGAAGGGTCTATAGATATCCCTCTATTGGTGATAACATGCCCCAAGAATTATACTTCCTCTATAAAAAACTCACATTTAATGTTCTTTTAATATAGTTTATCCTTTCATAATGTCTTTAGCACTATATTAAAATAATCCTCATGTTCCTACTTGATATCAGATTATATTATAATATCATCGATAAATTCTACCACAAATTATTTGAGATAATCTCTAAAGAATATTCATTAAATCCATGAATATTGTTAGAGAACTAGTGAGTTTTAAGGGAATCACTATGAACTCATAATTTCCATACCTTATTCAAAAGGTAGTTTTGGGAATATCTTCCTTCCTCACCTTTAATTGGTGATATCCTAACCAAAGTTCCACCTTAGAGAAATAAATGGCCCCACAAATCAGATCAAACAAGTCATCTATCTGAGGTAGGGGATAACTATTCTTTATCATGATTTTATTGAGCTCACGAAAATCAATGAAGAGATGCATTGAACCATACTTCTTCTTGAGAAAGAGGACTTGTGCTCCCGAAGGTGAAGCACTCGGGCATATGAAACCCTTGTCTAGATTCTCTTGTTACTGCTTCTTCAACTCTTCTAGCTCAACGATGGCCATTCTATTAGGTTTATTTGATATAGGTAGGGATCCAGGAATAAGTTCAATTTAGAACTCAACCTATCATTCAGGTGGAAGACCAGAAAATTATTTAGGGAATAAATCAGTTTAATCCCTCATGATGGGCATGTATTCAAGTAGTATCATCTCCTTTGTCTCAATCATTTGAGCTAGACATGCTTGATCATAAGGTAGTGATATCAAGAATTGAGAAAATGATTCTAAAGGAGATTCATATTCATCCTTACACTTATAAATAATTAGATGATACTCTGGGATGTGGAGAGTGATCTCCCTTTCCCAGCAGTTAATGTTGGATTTGTATAAAGATAACCAATCCATGCCCTAGATAACATCAAACTCCACTAAAGGAATTATGATGAGATTTGATGGTGGATTAAGTAAAAAAACATTTACCAGGGAGGATTTATAAATGTTGTATTCAATAATTTCCCCATTCACTATTCTCACAGATAACTCAACCTCCAATTTTTTTGGTGGTGTTTGAATACTTCTTCTAAACTTTCATGATATGAAAGAATGCATAGAAATGAAAACAAATAGTACATTATCTATTTTTGAATGAATAACTAGAATACCTATCACCACATCATTTTTTGGCTCCACCTCAATAGTAGTGATAGAATAATCCCTTCCTTGTTTCCTCGGATGTTGTTATTGATTTCCTCTAACAACCCTTTACTTAGGGAAATTGGTTGCATAATGCCCATGTTCCTTGCAGTTGTAACACTACACTACAAGATGAGTATTGATCTGAAACTTTCTTTATTCTTCCAAATTAGTGGGATGCTTCATATCGATCCTATATTTTTTAGCTATATGTCCCATTATTCCATATTTTAAGCAATTCCTGGTTCCCTTTAGATAGTTCCCATGATTCTTCTTCCCACAATTTTTACACATGGGATGTTTGATCTTCTTTCCATCATGGGATTTATTTTCCAAACCACCCATATTAGACTCCATATTACTATTTTTTTCACTGGAATCATGAGAACATTGAGAGTATCCGATCTCCATTTCAACCTTGAGAGCACAACAAACAATCTCCTTATAACTGTCAAAGTCTCGAATCACCAAAACTTTTTGCAGACTCGAATTTAGTCTGCTAAAGAAGCAATCCACCTTGCTTTCTGTGTTCATGAAAAATTTGGAGGCATATCTTGAAATCCTTGTGAAGTTTTTTTCATATTCCCTGATAGACTCATATTTATTATTCTTAAGTACAAGGAACTATCTTTCCATATTGAGGTGGAGGGTTTGGGGAAAACATTTATTGAAAAACATTTTCTTGAATTCCTCCTAATCCATGGAATCAATTTCCTCTTGGGACTTTATATTCTTGATCAGTGTCCACCACTAATCAGATTCCCCATCAAAATGATAGAATGCCAATACAAATTTCTATTATTTTGAGAATTGGAGGATAAAGAATATATTTTCAATGGAGTTAATGAACTATTCCGTGAGGAGGGGATAAGAAGATCCAATAAACATGAGAGGCCTTTTCCACATAAAGGATTCAACAACAACCTGATATTTCCTTGGAGTAGGATGGAATTCCACATGATTCAAGTTGTTATTCATAACTTGATCCAGAGAAATAAGTACTATCATAAAGTTTTTATCATCCTTTCCCATCATACCAGGAATATCATTAGGGAAATCATCACATTTTCTATCACATTGATTATTAGAATGTGTTCTTCTATTTCCTGCCATTAAATAAGGAAAATAATGTACAATTAGGGGGATTAAATACTTAGCTAATAATCATAAAAAAAAACTTTAAAAATAAAAGGATAAACTCTTAAAGTAAAAGTATATCCTAACTTGTTATTCCCTAGGTTTTAATCTAGGTTATCCATGTTCTGTTTCCTAACATATATTCTTATGGGATTCTTTTTTTCCCTTAATAATGGTTTGTACTAAGATTATGAATTTACCAAAGAATATTCCATAAGAGTGTCAAACTAGGAGTACAAAAAGACCCATTGTTATGCACCAGTTCCCTTTTGAGTCTTGGTCAAAGTGGTGTTTTTGGATTTTACCCCTAGATATATCTATGCTAGAGCCACCACCACTTGTTCGTATCCAGACAAGGATGTATTTTCTTGATAAATCACTTACTCTATACTTAACAAAATTTAAGGGTATTTTCTTATAATTAGTCTTGTCCCTAAGGTTATAACTAAAGTTATCTATTCATAATCTCCAAAAATAACTATATCATCCTCTGATACCAACTATAGAGACCCGATCCTGGGCTACTGGACTCAGCCCTTATAAAATGTTGTGCATTATTTTTTTAAAAGAAACTTAATAAATGAAAAAAATTTAAAATTTAATATCAGGATATTTTTATAGCTTGGGTTTTATATAATTAGAATCCTAAAATACATTCAAATAAAACTGAGAAAAATTTGGAATTCAATAAATAATAAAACTTCAGTGCACAACTCCCTCTTTATAAATTCATCGTTGCATGACCTATAAACCTGTAAGGGTAATTATAATACATAGGGTGAGCATAAAATTCTCACTAAGGGGTTTCAAAACAACCAAAAAAAATTCCTTAAAACACTTATTTAAAATCAATGTACACACTTAAAACTGATTTTTACAATACTTGAATATATATAGAAAAACAGTATTTCACAAAATAATTATACTTGAAAAGTCGTTGGGAATTGTCCTTTGAAAATACTAATTTTTTGGGGGTTGTTAATAATACATGGTAGACCATATAAAAATCCATACATAAGGCCTCTATAAGTATCACATATGGAATAAAGTTCCCTTAATTATTATGGGTTCACTTCCCATAACAATCACATAACATACTAGCGCCATTTTTTGAAAACATTTTCCCATGGACTTGAATTTCTTATATCTTACCCAAAAAATTTCAAACAATTCACCCCATACATTTTTTGACATTTAGAATTAAAAAATAAACACCTTTTTATGAAAATAATTTTTTTAAATAGGAGAAATTTAATTTTTAATTTAAATTATAATTTACCTGAAAAATTTTAAATTTTAAAATTAAAAATTCCTTTATAACACTTTGAAAAATTAATTGTGGTCTCATAAAATTATCTTATAATCAGAATTCATCAAAATAATTATTTATGAATACTTTTTGTGAAAATAAATTTTCTTTTAAATTATTAAATTAATCATAAAATTGTAATTAAATATACAAAACTTAAAAAAATACCAACACTTTATTAATAATTTTAAAAAAATTTATTTACTTATACTATGATATAATTATTTCATAGTGTCACATATAATATAGATAATTTATTTATACTTTCATTAGTGGATTTACTATTACATTGGCCAGTTTACTATTCATAAGGGTCGCATTACAATTCCAAAGGTCAAGTTACTATTTAATCAGTATATGTTCCTTAAATTCTATAAACACCTTTTATTCAACTCATTATTCATTTATAAGGTTTTTATTGTATTATATATGTAATATTATATGATTATAATATAAGACATAATTATAATAAGGGAATTTTATTGATAAAACATTGGGTCATTACACTAGGAGTACACGGTGTGTTCGTCAGCATCAGGTCCTACCCATGTAAACAACTCATGCCTATGTCCGTGTGGAAGTACACTAATTGAACATGACTACGTACTTCTACCCATTTGAAAGTATACAAATAAACCCATGTACATCTAGAATGGTCATGTTTGTGTGGGAGTATACAACATGTCTGAGCTTGTGCACTCCTTCCCTTATCTGTGTACCCTCTCAGGTACACATAGAGACTCCAAGGAATACATCACATGTTGTGTGATAGAGTTCATATGCTATGTGATCCTTAACTTCACACAGAAACCCTAGCAACCGTACCAGGGGTCCCACACACTGTGTAATCCCAGATTACATGTTGTGTAGATCGATATTTCCATAATCATATTTTTCTTCCTCCCATAGACTTTTCCTCTCCTTCATCACCAAATATGGTAGTGAATGGTATTAGTGATGGTGGATCTAGTCCAGAAGACCCTTGTCGTCTCCATTCATAGGATTCTAATAATCCAATCTTTATGAGAATCAATGTTCATTCATCCTCCTTATCATCACACATACCACTGAAGCCCATAGGTCTCCAATTTGGTCTAATCTATTTTGTGCTACCACTTCCGCACAATCCTCATACCATATTGAGTCCAAATCTATGATATCAAACTGTTGTGCCATGAAACTGGTGTGTAACATTCTATTTTCCAGTATATGTTGAACTATGGGATAAAAGAAATTTCCCATGATTAATGAAGAAATGGGGAATAAAAACACAAAAAAACATGAGGAATCATCCTCGTACTATGTTGATGTTTTCCTCAATCCATTTATGTTAGAATGAAATATAAAAAGATAAAAAATTAATCACAAAGCAATTTCACAAATCCTAGTTAATTCTATTATTCACCCACAGTACACACAATCCACGAATCAATTCATTAGTTGATTGATTCAAAATATTCATAGAAATCATAACATGAGTATAAATCCAAAAAAAATCCTTACCTCAATTTGGATCGATCAATGACGAAGAACAAGGTTGCGTCATTTTTGTTGGTGAGATCCTCTGATTCCATCGCACACTAGTCATCGATCTTAGATCCAGTTGTTTTTCATATGAGAGAGATCCTCCAATGCTCTCTCTAACAGTTCTATAATGTCTCTAGGATTATGTGACTAAACCTAGGAATATGTCATAACCATTTACTTATAGATTAAAATTAGGTCACTGCACCAACGAATTAAATAAAATAATTTATTTAATTATTTAATTCGTTTTATGCCCATGGAAAATTTTCCACAAACACCTTGTGCTGAAAAAGTTTATGTTGCACCTAAGGTAAAACTAATTATTTGAACTCAATGGTACCATTGTATTTATGATATGAAATTCCATTTAGAAGTTATTCCACTTTTTTAGAAAAACCATACACATGTGCTATTTAATATATTTAATACATTTCAAACATTTATTCAAGCCACAAGAGCCTCAGAATAGCATGTTGTCTCAATTATTAGTGTCCAAAATAATCTATATAATGTAAAAAAATAATAAGTGGAAAATATGAGTCATTAAATTCTCCCCACCTTGGGGCTTTACATCCTAAACAAACAAAACAAGTAGCTATACAAAAATATGAGGGTACTTAGCTCGCATCTGAGCCACTAGATCCCAGGTGCTCTCAGGAAGATTCTCATGCTACCACCAGGAAAAAACTAAAAGAATCACTCATCCATGAAGGATCTTATTCTATCGATCCTCGATCTCTAATGGGTACTCAGCAAAGGTAGCTTCATCCTTGATGTCCTGCTCACCCCTGTTGATAACCTATGACGGGTCATGCACATACATCTTTAAATGTGACGAATGGAAGATGTCGTTTAGCCAGACTAACTATGGTAGTAGAGATAAGATACACACTACCAATTTAACTATATTCATTATCTATAAAGGGCCAATGAATCTTGAAGAAATCTTGTCGCCCCATCCAAATCTCTATAATCTATGTTGAGGTGAAACCTGTAAAAAAACATGGTCTCCCTCCTAGGACTCCAATGGAATCCATTATCTATCCACAAAAGACTTATAATAGGTCTGTATAGTCCTAAAACACTCTTATATGATCTAGAACTTCTCAGTAGTGGCTCACACCAACTCTGGGCCCATAAGTGCCGACTCTCCTAGGTCATTAAAACAAAGTCGTGACTTGTAGGGTTACCCATACAAGGCCTCGAATGGTGTCATTCTATTGGTGGAATGGTAGCTGTTGTTGTATGAAAAATCCACCAGTGGTAGGTGATACTACCATCTATGTCTTAAGTCCAACATGAAAGCTCACATCATATCCTCCAGAACCTGAATGGTCCGCTCAGTCTAACCATCAGTCAAGGGGTGAAATGCTATGATCAAGCATATCTGAGTCCCAAACACCTCCTAAAATCCATTCCATAACTGATATGTGAATTGAGAATCACAATTATAAATGATTTTTGATTAAAATACATGGATTCAAACTATCACATGCACATAAAGGTGTCCTAATATCTCTACTGAACTCTACTCTCAAATATCTAGGAAGTGACCCAACTTGGTGAGTCGATCTACAACAACCCATATGACATTGTGTTTCTTGGATGTATATTCTAAGATCTTTAGGAATTCCATGTATATCCCATATCACTTACACTTTGGAACCTCAAACAGTTGAGCTAAACTCTCTAGAACTTGGTGCTTATCTTTCACTTGATCACAAGTAAGATATTGAGAGACAAACTCTGTAACTCCCTTCTTCATCCTTGGCTACCAAAAATGTCATCAGAGGTCCTAGAAAATATTTTCCACAAATGGATGTACCAATAAAGGAGAAGTATGAAACTATCACAGAAATTCCTCTAGAAATTTCTCTGGTACCATCATGCGTCCTATGAAAATAATTTAATTCTCCCCACCTTCAAAAAATCCATCAGGAGAAATTCCAGTAGATATCTAGGTATATAAGGTCTCACAGTCAGTATACCCAAGTTGTGCACCCCTGACTTGCTATAAAATTGGAGGGGTAACAACCATTGACTAGAGGTAAGAATCTCCATTTCCATCAACAAAGGATAACTACAATGACTCCAACTACTGCGACACCTCGTTTAGAAACTTCAAAAAAGATCTCCTACTGAGATAATCTTCTACCACGTTCCCCTTACTAGGAGTATAGAAAATCTTGAAGTCAAAATCCTAGTGGAACTCTAGTCATCACCTCTATATCAAGTTAAGATCCATATGAGAGTATATATAATTGATACTCCTGTGGTCATAATAGATGATAAATTTATTTCCCATCAGGTAGTGTCACCACATCTCTAGTGTGAACACAACCACTACTAACTCAATATCATGGGTCACATAGTTCTACTCATGTTGTCTTAACTAACATGAACCATAGGAAATCACCACATACCTCTACATTAGAACACAACCAAGCCCTGTTCCTGACATGTTGCAGAACACCACATACTCAACACCCTCCTATGGTAATCTCAAGATGGGAGCACTCATCAATATTTGCCTCAACTCCTGAAAGACCTACTAGAACCTCTTCATCCAAATGAAAGGCTCTTTATAAGTCAGGTATGAATCTCCGGTAATAGGTTACCAACTGAAGGAAGGTTAAAACCTCCATCACGCTCTGGTGAGGATACCAAGATAACTCTACCTCGACCTTTTTTGGGTCCACTACCACACCATCCACTAGAATAACATGCCCTAGAAATTGGACCTCTTGTATCTAGAACTTTTACTTCAAGAGATTATTGTAAATTTTGAACTCTTGTACTATGTCTAGAACCATATTGAAGTATCTTAGATGCTCCTCTTCATACATTGAGTACTCAGGGATATTATCAATGAAGAATACCATGAACCATTCTAAGAACAGATGAAAGATCCAATTCATGGGTCCTATGAACACTTCTAGGGTGTTATTCATGCCAAAGGTAATCACCAAGTACTCATAGTGATCATAAAAACTTATGAATTTTTTATTCAATATATCCACATCCCATACTCACAACTAGTGATAACCTGACCTAAGGCCAACCTTCAAGAACCATCATGACCCTCTCAAATGATCAAAGAAGTAATTTTCCTCAGTAGTGGATACTTGTTCTTGACAGTCACTTGGTTATGCATCATAAGCTCAAACATAACCTCAAACTCCCATTTTATTTCTTGGTGAACAAAACTAAGGCTACTCGGGATGAAAAACTATGTCTAAAAATGCCATTTCTCTATAATTCTTCGAATTTCACCCTTATCTCATGAAGCACTATGGGAGACATTCAATACACTAGCACAAATATCAATGTTATCCCAATGTGTAGATCAATATATAAGTCTATCTTTCAATGGGAAGGTAATCGTAGAAGGTCCTTAGGAAATACATCCTCATACTCCACCACCACTATGGGAACTAAAAAGTCATAACATTAACTAGAACAAGGGTCATTCTAGCCAACTGATGAGTAATCAGCTGCACCCTCCTATGAATGAGTCCATCTTGTGCTTCCTATGTCTCATTTTCACCCACAGTTGAAAACCTGGTATCATCAATATGAACAAACCACGTCAAATACCTGAAATAGTCAATTTGGGTATGAACTATGGATAACCAGTTTGTACATAAGATGATTCCCTAAGGACTCATCACTACTACAAAAGAGATCCCAACAGAAACTCTCACCTCCAAGAGTCAGGTCACACTATCATCACAAGTGTGTGATCACTAAGACATCCTTAGTAGGAGTCTCAAAGTGCAAGGGTCAAGCTAAGGGATCAAACAGAATATCTAACTCTCGAACCAGATATGTGGAAATAAAGGAATGACTAAGAACTATGTCTATCAGTACTAAAAATAAGGTAGAAAAGACACAAATATTACCTAATATCATTCCTTAAGCCTCTAGGTCATAAGCCTCAACCACCTGAAGCTTCCCCCACCCCTATCCTCTAGCTCCATAAGCCTAGAGTGAACAACCTAGGGGTGGTGGTGGTAAGAAGTTGAAGCACCTACCACCTCTAGCTGCTCTTTTTTATCCAATACCATATCTTAAATATTACATAACTATCTATTTCTGTCATTTCCACTACCTCAGAGGCCCATCCATTGTCTCCCTTTTAGCTATACGGTGTGTCAATCAATCTCGTGGAAGATCTCCCTTACCATTGAATGAGTAGAATCACCTCTTCCTTTGCAGACTAGACCCATCATGTGAGCCCTGAACTATAGAACCTCTGTCATGGGACCTCGTTCTAAAATTTCTTGCACATTTAGGTCCTTGAGACTGACATCGAATCTCTGCTTCTAAAGTCTCTACTTTTGTATTCCACTAACGACAACCACTATCTACATATTCTTAGCTAGGAAACTCTCAACCACCAAATATCATATGAACACCCCAACATAGGTAGGAATGCATAAAGGCATGGAATTGGATCATATGTCTCCATGAATTCCTCTATGGAAGGTCTGAGCCTAGAAGAAATGACCCCAAACCATATACATTGAGTACTTGAAGAGTTAGGTAAACCTTGATGAATACTCATCTCCTGTCATGCTGCCCTTCTAAAGCTACATAAACTTCTCAATACATACAACCCACAACATAGCTGGAGAGAAACCCCATATAAAAAGGTGATTACACTATGACCATGATAGAGTCATCTCATCATGATATTGGGTCAATAAACCCCACCATCATCCTAATGATCCATGAAGAAGGCTCACTGAAAAGACCACCATCTGATCTACTGGTGTCCTGACCAGATGAAAAACTCATGTCACCGCCTTAGGCTAGCTTTTAACCGAATCGAGATCACCTCAGAACCCTAGGGGTACCTATCACTAAAACTCATGAATTGCGCTTATCTTGTGCACCTCATCCACTGGTATTGTGGGTACCATATGCTTCTCTATAGGTGGTGGTATAGCTGGTGAACCACATGGAGGTAACACCTTAGGAACTAGTCCCTGTATTTATTCCTTATCACTATGGGGTTCATCCTAGTGATCCTAAAAGTAAATACTAGATAGAATATGTCCCAAAGAAATCCCAAAATAAATAAGATGTATCATGGTCAGTGAGAATATGTAGAGAGCCGACTCAATAATGATAAGGAAACCACAACCCATTTCTGTAAAATACATGTACCATTTTTTCCCTGAAACTAGTGTTCTTATATGTCGAGTCAAAAGCGAGGTGATCAGAGTTGTGTTGAATGGATGTATCATCCTCCATACCAATACTGGGGTCCCTGGCATGAACGAAGAACTTAAAACACTTCACAATGTTTCCCCAACTATCTGCATTACTAAGAATTGCCTAGTACTGGTCCCTCAAGGACTCTATCAAAAGGTCGATCGTCTGCATAAGACATGACACATGTAGACAAATCCCATGAAGGGGTAAGTATAACAATACCCAATAGGACACCTTGAAACCACAAAGCATATAACAAAATAATAACTATCCACTCTACATATATATATGTCTACAACACATATACCAAGAATATCTAGATATACTCAATAAATAAACACAATTTCAAGGTAAAGTCATAACCATAATGCCATACCTTCTAGAAGGTTCCACATATTACTCATCTAGGAGAACACACTCCATGAGTTATATAGTACTGATGATGTCTGTCCAAGAGGTAACTCTTGTCCAGTCCCAACATTATAATTATACTCTAGAATTTTGAAGAGATACAATACATAGAAGAGGATAAATACCAATGACATGGGGTATAAAAACAACTGAATATATTTTACCCCACTAAGTATAGGACTGAAAACCATGTAGTTTTGGTCATGATGATAAAAAGAACTCCACCTAGTGCAAGTAGATGGCAGAGGATCTCACTCTAAACCTCATGGAAGGATTCCAACAACTATATCTAATAAGTACTACTAAAGGGATCACCATCCTATGTGTAGGATGTAATTCCATATTAACTTTTATGGAATAGATATAGGGAATGCACCCTAATGAAACTTTTCCAAGATACATAGGAAAAGGTCTCTAATTAAAAATTTTAAGGAGTACATGACCTATACTAGGAGTACATGACATGTCCCCTTAACATTGGGTCATGCCCATGTAAACGACCCGTGTTAGTGTATGTGTGGAAGAACACCTTGTTTCCATGCTCATGTACTTATTCCCATGTATAATTAAATGACCATGCCTATGAAAATATAGCATGTCCAATTCCATGTGAGATTACATGTCATGTATGATCATGTGTACTTTTTCCTGTGTTCGTGTACACTCTAAGGTACACATCAAGCCTCCGGTTAGAAACCCCATCAGTTGATTAGTGGGTTTCCACTAGTTGGCTGATGGATCTCCTCTAGGAGACACACTCTATCTGGTAGCCATTGGATGGATGGTGGGTCTCACCAGCTATCTTTTGGGCTTCTTATAGCCTCAACATTCTACTTACACCCACTGACTTACCAATGAAAAAATTCCATCTGGATATCCACTGCTAGTTTTTCCAGTTTGGATTCTTTGAGCCCCCATACACTCCTAGAAACTCGTTTTAAACTAGAAACATGAATCATTTATTGAAAAAATAACTGAACAAAACTTAGAGATAAATACACCTACAAAAGAGTGGGATCTTATAGTGGATATGCATTTATGTGTTCTGTTTTGTTTGTTTTTTTCCTATATACCTGTACTTGTATTGTCATTATAGAACTTATGACTCTTCTTGATCTATATCTAGATATTTATGTTTATTTTGCATACTTTTTTAGAGTTTCTATTGTTGATGATTTATGTTGGGATGTTTTTTATTCTCCCTTTTCTAGAAAATTCTTGGATTTTCTGGCCGTATAGGAAAAAATATTCCAAAAGTTCATACTTAGAAGTCTAGGAACCTATCGCTACCCTTTGGGGATCGAGAGCACCCTTTGGGCCTTGTCACAGGCTAGCTTGAGTGTCCTATTTGGGGATGAACTGGGTTGTTTTATGATGTGAATGCAATAATACATCATTATAGAGTCATTGGATGTAATTATTCCCACTAATACTTCCTCATTTAAATCTTAGACAACAATAAGAATAATAAAAAAAGGGACACATAGGTTGTGAGACTAGCCATATGGTCACAAAAATAGTCAAACTATGCTCATTAGGCCCCCATCATAGACAAAAGTTAGAGCATCCTTTACCATTATATGCACATCCAAGTCACCCCTTTGAACCAAACAATCCATCATTATTTCAAATGGAATTAGTCTGATGTGTTGATGGTGGTGGTTATACTGATATTCATCTATGAACCATGCCAAGGAGAAATTCATTATAGCTTGAATTTTTAGATTGATACTTGGATTGAATTAATATTTTTGAAGTGGAATAATGTGTCTCAATGACTTATAAGTATTGAGTCATTAGGATTACATTGATAATAAAAATGTGGGTTCAACAACAAATGGAATTAAAAAGATTTTATTTATTTATAAGTTCAAAAGGATGGAGAAATATTCTTATCTTAGAGTCTCTCACATAATCTACCAAATAAAGGGGGTGCATAAAATTACAAAACTTATAACACCATGTGCTCAGAAGACTCCTTGAGTTTTGATCGCTTCTTCAATTGACATAATTCATCCAAGACATTGTTTTTATGTAGTATAATTGAAGATGGGTCCTTCTTCATTAGTACATATTATGGAAAATGGTGGGAGAAACTAACAGATAGATAATTCTTAGAAGATTAAAAGGAAAAAAAATAACGAGAAGAATATATTGTGACATAGATATTTATGGGGTTCGAGAAATAATCCCTATTTCCATGGTGAGGAATAACTTCAATAGTTTTGGGAGAAAAAAATATAGGGAGATCTCAAAGTTTCAAACACCAAAACCCTATCCCAAAATTATCTTGTAAAGAAGATGAAGTAGTGTTCCACCAACCTCACAGAAAGTCTACAATGCTATAGTGAATGGTGGTTGGAATTCCACATTGCTATGGTGTCATAGCCACCCAAGTCCAAACTACTACAATGGTAAGTGGCTGGAAGTTCATGGATCTATAGTACCACTATCTCCAAAGTTTTCATTGGTATAGTTTATTTTCGGTGTCATCTGGTCATCTATTTACATTCGATCATAGTTTCTATAGTGCATTTTTTGTGTCGACCCATAGAGTTACGACTAGTTCTCTGTATGGGCCACAAGCATTTGGTACAACATCATCCAAAACGAATTAGTCCACACCAATCCAAAATACCCGAAATTCGAGGGCCCTCTTCAAATCCCTCATGATGGAAACCTATTTCACCCTGACATGGAGTGATTGATAGTCGAACCCACCATAATTGAGAGTTTTGAACATATATCAAAGGTGGTCCAATCTATCATTCGGCTCTACAAAAGGGCTCTATATAATCAAGATCCATATATCTCCCAACAATTTCTACCTGAGTTGTTGGAATTTCGAGTATTCCGAGTCACAACTTAGGCCTAGCCTGGGAACAAAAATTTATTCTTAATTGAGAACACTAAGCAAGAGAATCATACTCACATACCTTAATAGGCTTGATATAGGACGATCTTTTGCTTTAATTATTTCTATCTGGTGAGATCCTAGAGTAGAAGGATTGGTGATCTATGAGCTTTGAGTTGGATATACTACATTAAAACACATACAGTATAGTCTGTTAGTAGAAAGATATAAAAAATGTTATCAAACGATCAACAAATCTATCAACCATTGGGAATATAGACTTGTTAGTCCCGATAACAACTAGTTCTATCACCTCAACCTTGACATTATGGGCACAAATGGAATCCCTTAAACCAATGAAATAGGCACAAGGAGTGTGTTGGGGTCATCAAATTTAAGGGTTGAAAACATAAATAGAGATAAGACAATGTGATATAAACCTAATTATATACCAAAATTTAGAAGAAATAGTTACCCTCACCCAGTGATTCCTCCATACCGAACAGGTCACAAGGACAATGGATACCTACATCAGGATCCTCCAAGATCTTACTCACCTATGATGGATCAAAGGGAACAAGGGTTAGTGCAACAACATCAGGCATCGTATTGATCTTGTTTGGACACTAGCTATTTCTACCCCTCCATAGACCCTATCTAAATTTTCTGGTCTAGTGCCTTATCATTTGGAATCAGATCAATTTTATTTGGAAAATAGTCATTTATACTCCCCAACAAACCCCATCTAAAGTATGAGGTTTTTCTAGAAGGTTGGGCGATATTTCTTCTTCAGCCGTAGATACCTATGTCCTTTGAAGGGGCCTAAAGAGAAACTGTACACTAAAAAATTTAGGACAATTTGAATCAATTCAAAGAGAAAATCCTATAAACACAAGTCAAAAATAAAGAAATTATTCTATTTGAATACATTAATACACCATATTCAATAGTTTTTTCAACATCCTAGATTTTCTCAAAGGTACGAACCATTTATTTTTTTTGTTTAAATTCCCTCAAAAGGGCCTTATAATGATGATTAAGAGATTAAAGAAGGTCTCAGGGTTCCCGAGGCTTGTTCAAAGCCTAGAACTCCAATTTTTAAAGAAAAAAATGAGCCACATGATCAGTAGAAATCATGTTGTCCAGTCCACATGGTTTTCCTAAACCATGTGGTTGCAGACAATGGGTTGTTGGGGAACACACAGTTTTTCTGCAACCGTACGACCCCAGGTGCATGACCATACAAGAATTTCAGGTCTTGGGGCTGTGTATTTTTTCACGACTTGCATATGGTTAGTCAAAACTTGTGCCTAAACATGTGGGGTCTTAATTTGAAGAATATAATGGTTCATGATTGGTGCATGATTTGGCCAACCATACACCCTTGTTTTGAAGGTGAATTCACTATTCTTACCCTCTTTAATGATTTTAATCCACCCTCCCCCCTTTCTCTCTTCCAGTGGATTTTTCCTCTCCTCTTCCATGAGTGGAGTTACTCATCCCCTATCCATAGGTTTTGGTTGAACTCCTTTAATTGTAATCTGAACCTCTAATCATAATAAGAAAAAAAATCCCTTGGTAATCCCTCTCATCCTCTTCCACTAATTTCAAGGTTCCTATAACATCTATTGTGCTATTTAGGTTCAACTCATTTCCCCCTACAATTAGGGAATTGGGATAATACTTTGATTTCTTCCATTATATGTTGATTCAAGCCTCCAAAAAGGATGTGTGGAGTGAAAATACATCGACATAGATGGTCTAGGCCCTTCCTTTTCATTTCGTCACTTTCAAAATGGCACGTTGTTGTGCTGGGCACTGTACCCTTTTGGTGGAACCTTTTTTATTCCTAATAAATTAATTAAATTGGTTTACCATGCAATGTGTGGACCTGCCTTATAGTGAAACCCAACTGTGGCTTGATCACCTTGTCATCGGACACTCCTTTTGGTAATCCCCCCTTATTGGACTATTTCCCATTCCTTAAGTGATTGATGAACATGTGTGTGTTGATCCTTTATTAAATGTCATAAATCATTAATTTGTGTTAGAATAAATGGTTGGTTATGAGATAGTTCCTTGATCTTTATGCCTCATACCATATATTTAAATGCTTTTTATTGATGATTCACATTGAATTACACATTCCTTATATTTTCATTTACTAAGCTTGAGCCTTTATAGATTCCTTATGTGTAGGATTTATATGTCATTACTTGCACAATATGCTTATGCCAGTACTTTGTGATAAATAACTTATGCCATGTTTGATGGATTGAATTGTATTATTTGGATAGCTTGTTAGAATGAGATATTACTAGAACTTATTGATGGAATGTGATTATATAAATTCTATGCCTTGTGATATGTGCCTTGGATACTATGTTCACCTACTATGAGCTGGGAGAGAACACAAGTTTCATTTTAAGGATGTAGTGGATGGACTCACCATGTTTGGTTAGATCTACTTGATGCAATAGGAGTGATACATTGTCTTGCTATTTATGGGATATTTGGGCAGTTTATACATACTCATGAGTGAGACTGGTTCCATAGGAGAGTAATCGAGGATGGACCCATTGTCAAGATGGCTATTACATGCCTCATGTGATACCCAGTCCCCTATGTGAGGTACTTGGTATTGACTCAAAGTACACCATGCCATGAGTGATATAAGGGATGTTGTATGGGTCACCTTGGATGGACTATGTGGCATTGGTTATATTGGAGATTCTTATAGTGACCCTTGAGATGCTATATTGATTTCATTGGATGGACTCAAGACACCACTGTTAGAATTGATGGATTACTTTCTTGTATGTTACATGATGTATCCTAATTGTATTGTAAGAACTCTTGTATGATGAAATGGAAATGAGAACTCCAAGCAAAGCATAAGATTTGGATCTACCAACCTTAGTTTCCTTATTTAAAATTCCCCTTATATACATATTACTACTTGTATAGGTACCTCATCCAGACATTCAACTTAGGATGAAGTAGGTGGTATCGGTTGGGTGTCCATTTAGGAACCTGTATCAGAGTATTTATTGTTTATTTATTTATCTACCCAAATTTATAATTTATGGAACACTGCTAATTTATTTATTTCATGAAATGGATTGGCCTAGAAACCATAGGGGGAATCCTACTGAGATTGTATCTCACACCCTACTTGGGATGCCTTTGGAACCTAAGAAAACTTTATGATTATAGATATGGATAAAGGGAATTGTGAGGCATGTGATGGTTTATTGATTTAAAAATTTAGGATAAATCATGGTGAAGAGGACCGAGCCTATGATTGAGAAGATTGTAGTAGAATTTTTTTCCTTTTTGTATATTTTTCCAAAATGTAGTATATGCATGTATCCCCGGACCCCTGTGTACTCACATTTTGAATAGCATGATCATCATCATTTTGTATCTATTACTATTTATTTAGCTTCAACTTACTTATTTATTTATTTGTATCACTTGATTTACTTCCACTATTTCCCTCACTATTTATTTCTTATTTCTTCTTCCACCAGATATTATCTATTGTCTACTACTGCACATCACTCAGATCTATGAGAGAATAGTCTCTCCATGGATACAACCTAGGCCCTCGATGTTAGTTAGTAGCCTTTGGCATTTGAGGAGGCACGCTTGATGTCTTGTAGACCACCATCTTGGGGAATAGTTAAGTGTTACTTGGGGTGGGATGGTGCAATTTTGAAATGTTCTAAGAATGTTTTACATATTATTTTAAATAATTTTTCATGTCCATGTTTTGAATATTTTTTTATTCTTGTATTCTTCATATTAATTGTTTCTAAATTATTTATTAATATTATTAAATGTTTTAAAAGTGATTAATGTATTAAATTCATGTTAAATATGTTTTTATATTTTATACATTAATAAAAAATATTTAATTATTTTTATTTACAATCATTTTTGGCGACATTCATAGAATTATTTGACCGAGTATTATGGAATTATTTTGAACAATTTAATATGTTTGACTCATTTAAACTAATTAAATATATTTAAATTAGAATAAATTTATTTGATATTATTGAAATCTATTTTATCTCTATGAAATATTCGATTGACTGTTATTTTTATTTTTTATTGCTGTGTATATTTATTTGATAAACTCTCAATATAAGAACAAATATGCTTCAAATTCATCACTTTGAAGGGTTGATATATACCTTTGCTTGAATTCCCAAAGTGGACTCTCTACATTATTCAAAAGGGCTTACACCAATATCAATTTTTATGCTTCTTTGTAGTTGTAGTATTTTTAATATCATTTATATCTAGATAGAATTTTTCACTTAAATCTTTTCTCACATAGGTTATACTACCTATAAAATTATTTCTTGGATTATACTCACTTGACCAAAAAACCACTCAACTTAGACTAGGGATGTTCTTTGTAGAAAATATTGAGTTTCTATATGGGGATAGGTTAAAATTTCTCACATTATAATCCTCTCCCTCTTTCACAGCGGGTGTCACACTCCATTGGTTGAAATGTAAAGAGCGGAATATGTCAATTAAATTGGACCAATATAAAAATTATATATTCTCTATAATTTTATTTTAAGATAGATCACTCTAAATTTTTTAGAATACCCAATCACTCCTATCTATACCACCTTCATTACCTTAATGTCTTAACAATCTTCTATTCATCAAAACAATAATTTTAAAAAAATATACATTTAATCCATGAACCTAATTAAATAGATGAGGATGTATACAACTAATACAAGTAATATAAAACATAAAACAAAAAGAAATTCAATTAATCACATAATATATATGAACAAAAAAATTAAAATCTATTTAAATTCAGATGATTTTATAATTATATTTTAATGGAGTAAATTTAAAATTTCAGTATTTCATTTCATTTTCACTCAAACACATATTGTGTGTAAAATTTAAGAAAATATTATTACAAAATGATGAATGGAATAATTATCATAAAAATTAAAAAAAATAACATAAATAACAACAAAATATAATAGAAGTTTAATACTACGAAATGATAGATAAAAAAAGACAATCAACTTAAAATAATGAAAAATTAACGTCGTGATAATTTAAAAATCATAGTAATAAATAAAAAAAATAAGAATGACTTTATTATGATTAAAATAATGAAAATCTTATTAATATTTGATTGAGAGTTTTTTTATACATTTTTTGATTTCTTTTAAATTCCCGTATGTTAATTTTTTTAAACTACTAGAGAAAGGTGGAAAGGTTGATGCCACTTTTTCCAGGTGGAACCCAACCCCTATAAATAGAAACCTACCCATCCCCCCTTCTACTCAATCAATTCACCCCCTCTTTAATTCCAATCCCTCTCTATAAAAGTTTTCTACTATTTAATCCCTTGTGTATAACATTTTTGGTGGCTTAAAAGGAGTGATGAATTCTGTGAAGCATCATTTAGAGGTAATTTTTCTTATTTATTTTAATGTTATTTATTTATTTAGTTGTATAGTTTGGATTTAGTTTTAAATATGTTATTTAATTGTTTGTTTAGTTAGTAGATATAGTTTAGAAAGAGTAGTTAATTGTAAATAAAATATTATTTATTTATTTATGAATTCTGAGTAAATAATTTATAATTAGATTTAGTAATGGATTTATTATGTTAATAATATTATTATTTATTATAAATTAGTATTTTTTAAATATTGGTGGCATAATTATAAATTTATAAACTAGAAGATGAATAAATATTAGTGAAATATTGATTTACTAATAATTAATTATTAAATAACTAATGGTTGATTAATGCTAAAGTAATGATTAAGTATTCATTAACTAATGAATGACTTAGGATTAAGGAATTATTAGATAATGAATAAACTAGTATTAACTTATGATCAATTAATTATTAATTAATTATTAAATAATGATTAACTAATAATTAATTAATAATGAACAATAATTAACAAATAACTAATTATAAAGTTATTAAATATTAATTAAGTAATGATTAACAAGAGATTAATTAATGGGTAAGGAAAAATTAAGTTGGGATTAACTAATGTTTAAATAATGATTAGCTAATTAACTAATGAATAACAAAATATTAAATAATGATTAACTAATAATTACATAATGATTAACTATTAATTAACTGTAAAGTAACTACTTAATATCTATTAATTAAGTAATGATTAATGAGTAATTAATGAATAAATAATGAATAATTAATTTATTATTAACTAATACTCAATGAATTATTAAATAATGATTAAATAAGGATTAGTGAATAATTGATGAATGGTAAAATAATGACTAGAGAGTGATTAAAGAATGATTAAGGAATGATTAACATAGCATTAATTAATGATGAAGTAATGATGAACCAATAATTATGTAATTATTAACTGTTAATTAACTATAATCTAACTAATTAAACAATTATCACACAATAATTAACTAATAATTAACTATAAAGTAACTACTTAATAAATACTATTTAAGTAACAAATAGAAAGTATTTAATAAATGATTACATGGTAGTTAACTTAGGATCAACTAATGCATAATGAATGATTAAGTAATGATTAACCAATGATTAATGAAATATTAAATATTGATGAACTAATCATTAATCATTAATTAAGGAATGATTATTAAATAACTTTATAATGACTACCTTAATAATAATTAATGATAAGTAATTATTAAACAATAATAAAATATTAATTAACTTTAAACTATCTACTTAAGAAAAATTATCTAATGAACATTTAACAAATTATTAACCAGTGATTAGAAATTAAATATTGAATGATTAAATTTCAAACAAGTAATTATTAATGTAGGAATAAATAATTCTTAACTTAGTATTAAGTAATTATTAACTTAGAATTAATTAATGATTAATTATTATTTAACCATAAACTAAATACTTAAAATATATTAATTAATGAATATTTAAATAATGAATAAGTAATGATTAACTAAGGATTAACTTATTGTTAAATAATGATTAGATATTAATTAATTTTGGATTAACATTGAATCAAAGAGGGATATCAAATATGGATAACTACATGATAAAGAGACTTTACTACATGCCTAGTTTATTAATCCTTTGATCTAGATAATTCATACCATGTTGCACACCTTATTTGATAATATCTATGAATATATTTTGTATGATTCAAATTCTCTTTATAAACCACTAAACATACCTTTTGAAAGATTAAAAATTGTACTATGAAACAATAATGTCATATTTTAGGATATAAGAAGACGTTCTAAAATTTCAGTAAAGTAAATATTTTGTGGTTATCTGAGTAATGAAATCTCTTTTTGGATACTACAAATTGATGTGGCTCTAGAATAGAGGTACCTAGAGGTAAAAAACTTGAAAAATGTGATTGAGACGGACTTGATCATCACTCAGTGCATAAAAATGGTCCTTGCGGCACATCTAATTTTACTCTCCTTGGGATATGCTTTAGATGATTCAAACACTCTTTATAAACAATTGATTACAACTTTAGAAAAATAAAAAATGATACAATGAAACAATAGTGTAATATTTTAGGATATAATATAACGTTTTAAAATTTTGGTAAGTAAAGATTATGTGGTTATCTAAGTAATAAAATATCTGTTTGGATACTACAAGTGGACGTGAATCTGACATAGAGGTACCTAGGGATAACAACCCCAAAAAGTGATATTGAGATAGAATTGATCATCACTTAGTGCATGAAAATTGAGGATATGATTTAAATGATTCACATTCTCTTTATAAACAATGGAAAATACCTTTATAAAGATTAAAAATTGTACTACAAAACATTAGTATCATCCTTTAGGATATTAGAATACATTCTAAAATTTTTATAAATTAAAGATTGTATGGTCAATGATACATTATTATTCCACATTTTCAATATTATTCAAACTATCAGAATCTTGATAAAAAATCACTTAGACAATCATGTTTTCCTGTTTCTACTACTACGGGGAGGTTATTTAAACTGAAAAAAGAGATTCTTATAGAAAAAAACCCGCAAAAATGGTTATGACATATGATTTTGTCAACCTAAGAGAACACTAGGAAATAATTTGTTCTCATTTTAATCTGGGACCTAATCAAGGGATTCAGTTTATTATCTATTGAGATTTGAAATTCCCAACTATACTTTAGCATATAAATTTTCCATTGGTTGCTGATGAGGATTGGGTGGAACCAAAAACTTTATTTTCACAATTATCGGATGGTATTATGATGATGATATATGTTATGGTTTCTTGTGTACAATAAAAATGTCCAATTATATAGAGACATATATGCACAAGAGTGGTTGAAGAAGGTTTATCCCAAGAAAATGAGTTTATTCCCTATGATGCAGAAGAAGACAACCTAATTGTTCTCCTAGAAATAAAAAAAATAATTTTAAAGAAGGTTATATTTCTAATTATGGAATAGATAAAGACAATAGTTCATGTGAAGAAGCTAAAAAATTTGGGAAGGAAGTTTCTAAAAATATAATTGTTTTAAAGCAGCCTTGATGCACAATAAATCATACACCACTTTTTGTATCTTGGTTAAAAGCAATGACACATTTTTTTGAATTTTATTGGAATGTTAAAACAACTGAAAATGAGTTTCTTGGAGTTGTCGTTGATAGATTTGGTGATATAGACAAAATTTTATACGTTAGAAGAGATTTTCCAAGTAAATATGCAATATAAAACACACTACAAAGATTTCATATTAAGAGATATTTTAGATATTTAGTTTAAAAATCAAGTCATACAAAATACATCATACCATGTGATAAATATGGGGATGGTTTTAGATTTCACTTGAGGGTGATTCTTGGCATTAAATTTAGAGGTTAGAGAATTTATAAGATTGGGGAAGCTCATACTTTTATTTTGGGAAACTTGACACAAGATCACACATCATTGGATGATAAATTTTTGTCCTCTATTATCATTGAGATGATCAGGATCTGCCAATATGTGTATGTATCCCCTTCTTCAAGAGTGGATAAAAAAAAATTTTCTTATAAGATTTCCTATATAGAGGAATGGATGGAGAAACAGAAGACAATTGTCAAAGTCTATGGTGATTGGGATGACTAATATCAGGTGTGGCCATAATTGCCAATCATAATAAGACACAATGACCAATTTATCTTCCATCATAAGAAAAACAAACATTTGTCTCTAGATAACTGACTTGATCCATATCATGTCAAATTTCATCAGTTTTTTGGGCATTCCTTCCATGTATTTTTTTCATTTTTTTCTGAAAAAATTTCTTACAAACTGATAGGATGTTTCTATATGGAAAATATATGGGGGTATTGTTGATTATGACAACCCAAGATGGAATTGTTCACCGCTTCCACTTTAATTTGTTATTACAGAGAATGAAAATTAAAAAGCATAGAGTTTGTTTTTAGCTTGTATCAACAACCATTTCATCTGCTCATAGAAAGATAAGATATTCATGTGATAAAATATAAAAAAATTATGTTTCATAAATAATTATTTTTTCTAAATGTTTAGTTTTTATCCTATAATAACTATTATTTTGTAGTTTTTTATATCATGCAATGTACATCTTTTATTTTTTATCTTTTATATTTATGTTAATAGTTGTTTTATATCATTTAATATGAAATATTGATTCTTTTTAATTTTAAATAAATTTTTAAAATGATGTTTTATTTTATATTTATTTTTAAACATATTTTATTAATTCTTTAATCATTTATTTATCATATATTGATAAATATTTTACAATTAATCAAAACATTTTTATTTGAAAAAATTAATTTCAATTAATACTGATAAAAAATAAAATGTTTTGACTAAAATGTATTGAACATTTATAAAATGAACATACATTGTTTTATTGTTTCACAAAAAATAGTCATTGGTCATGTTTATAAAGGTGAATATCACCACCACACCTTCAATCAACTAAATCTTTGACGACTCAGGTAAATCCATCTCAATATTAATAAGGTTCTTCTAGAGACTTCATGTGTTATACATGGTTATGGGGGAGTTTTATATTCCAGATTTTCCTAACTATGTTAAAATTCACCTTGTAGAAAAATTTCTTGAATTTTTTTTCATCAAAACAAGAAATTTCAAAGTAGATAGCTATAGAATATTGTAATTTGGCTTGCGATGATGATCTTTCCTCATAAAAATATATTGTGGAAAAATTACAACAGATGTATCCTTTGACTGGATACCATACAAGGGGATGATAAAGGACAAAACCAGGTGTGTATAGGGGAAAATGATGACAAATAAGGTAATGATGCAGTGGGTATATCAATGTGGGTAGTGGCTAAAGCCGTAATTCGAGAATTCTATCTGTGCATATATCACGACTATTGTCCAACATCATAAAAGTCATGGTTTGGGATGAGATATACTGAAGTAGCATGATTCATATGCTCACAAAAAAAAAATTATTGAATAAAATGAATTTTCATTGATATGAATTTTAGAAATAATATTTTAAATTCCATTATTTTGGAATATATTTTCCTTTAAAGTAAATTTAAAATACTTCATATCTTGCTTTACATGCATCACTGAGCTTATACAAATCGTGAAATATTTTATTTATAAAGTTTACTATTATAACATAGCAGTTAAATTAAGGGGTATGAATAAGAGAAATCATAATTCACATCATATGTATAAGATTTTTTCTTAATAAAAATGCATTGACTAAAACTTAGGAAACAAGTACTCAAAAAATAAAATCATATAAGACCTAATTTTTCAAGAATTCTATTTTCTGCATATTATGTATTTTTTTCTAAATAAATATATTGATAATTACTTATCAATGAGAAAAAATATTTATAATGTATATAAAAAATGGAATAATAATTTATACATTTATTATTAATTGGTTACAAATGAAGATAAAAACATTTGAAGGTAAAAATATATATTTTTCAGAAAACTATTTTTTTGTGTGTCGTGTATTTTATCTTAATAAATTGAATTAATCAAAATTTATGAATGATTTTAATTAAATTTATAGAAAAAATATTCAATAAAATACATTAAAATTTATATAATTTTTGTTACTAGGTAATGAATGAGAATAAAATCTTTTTTATACTGTTTTTTTTCAAAAATGGGTTTTACCCATTTTGTGTGAAAATATTAGAATTAATTTTCAAAATTTTTGGAAATTTAATATGAAAAATGGATTCCATATTTGGAATCAAAATATCCAAATTTTGTTAGAAGTTCAATTTTTTAGTCATGATGAATAGTTATAATGGTAAAAATTAAATTATCACAATAAAGGTAAAAATGGGTTAAAAAAGGTTAAACTAAGGGATAAAGCTTCCAATATAACAAAAAACGAACCTTTATCTGATTTAATAAGTTTATTTTTACTTCTCCAGACCTTATCTTTGAAAATTTTCCATTTCCCATCACTCTACCTTGAGGATGACATTTATTATATTTAAATGTTCTTAATATCTACGTGGGTGTCACTTCCCTCACTTATAAAAGGGAACATCATCTCAGCACTTCTCCACACACTTTGAGTATCCTTTACCAACCAAATTCTGCACATATCACTTTCTAACTCTCCTTAAAACTACTTAGAAGTTATTGTCTCATAAAAAGAGAAACCCAAGGAGACTTAAGGTGTAATCCAAAGGATGATACCTAATAAAGAGTTAATCATCTTAACCGTGATCTTTCAAGTTTATTTCTCTGTCCAAATCCTCAAAATATTATATAAACATATTAACATAATGACATAAATATATTTACTATACTAATTTTTTTATGTTCATAGTAAAACCATTTTCTATCTTCTTTCCATATAATGAAAAATGAAAATATTGATCATGTGTATGTACATACCCTCATCTCTATAAAGTGATGTATTTTATTTTTCATAACCACCTCCCTTGGATAGATATATAGACAATTTTAATTAATATATATAATATTTATGATATAATTATTATTTTTGAAATATAAATTACTATTTAACTTCCATTCTCTTTATTCATTTAAAAATGAAAACATCACTCATGCATGCGTGCGAACTACCACCTCCACAAAGTGACATAATTTATTTTTCATCACCACTATATATGGATGGTTATAAAAAATGTATATAATAAATAAATGTTATATTTATGATATGATTAATATTATGGATATTATGAAACCATTACCAAGTTACAAATACTATAATCACCAAACTGAAACATGCATAAGAACCATAACAATTAACACCTAAAATAATGATTTTAATGAAGAATTGTTAATGGATGGGTAATTGTAAATTATAAGGGAATGATATATAGTAATATTTATATTAATATAGTTCTAGTATAGATTTATAATAAATCTAAATTTATTAAAGAGTGGATTAGAGTGCGTACAAAGCAAGTTGATACTTGAGGTAAGATTTTTTGTTGTAATCTCATTTTCAATTGGGACTATTCATGCTTAAATTCCCTTTGGAGAAATTATTTGGTAACCCTAACTTAAACCTCATCAATTTTATTCTCCCTCAGTTATTTCAGGGGTTTTCAATTATTATTACCATTTTCCCTCTATTTTATACTCAAAAAACCAAAAAAACGTTGTTATGAAAAACCAACCTTATTTCTCCTTTAGACCGAAAATATTTTCCTCCATGTCTATGTTATAAAAATGGTTTTTTTTAAATTTTTACCTATACATTAATTTTAAAAAAAGGTATTTTATACTAAATTTTAATTTCTTTAAAAATTATTAAAAACAATATTTTCAAATGTTTCTCACATGACTCACATTTGAATTTTTAAAAAAGTGTGAAAATAATGTTTTCTTTTAATGAATACAAGATGAAATTTTTTCCCACCATAATGTCCTTTATTAATAATGAAGTTTAATTTACATGGTAATTTTTAAAAAAAAATAAATTTTATTCCCATTATTCTGGGAATTTTTAGTAATCAAAATTTACCAAAAAAAGGATATTTTAACTTGTTTTTTAAATCATATTTCAAATGATTTTATAAAATTATTTTATATATATGAAAATATCATTTGAAGTTTTTTAGGATTTATTGGGGATATTTTCTAATGATATCATCAAAATTATTTCTTTTTATATGTTATAACGATTCATTATGAAATTTCACATGAATTCGATTTCTTTCAATGGGTTAATCAAGTGTTGATGACATCAAGAATATTATGTTCTCATGGAACACATATGTATGGTTTATCATTTTATGATGGATGGGTCCTTTATAACCCTCCAATGTATTGGGTAAAGGTGTTATATCTCATGAGATAACTAAGGGATGATGGTAATAATTATTGATCTAATATACTAAAGAATGTTGGTAATAATGAATGATCCAATATACTAAGGGAAGTTATTAATAATGTTTGATCCATTATACTAAGGGATTATAGTGATGATGCCTGATCCATTATAACATGGGATGTTGGTGATGATTCCTAATCCATTATGTAATAATATTCTGGTAGTGATTTCTGATCCACAATGTTATGATTTCCCATACTTATGTTTATGCCACATTCTTATATTATTATATATGGCTATGTTATGTTTTTTCATGGATCATGACAATGGTTTTATTTTGATACCCATGATTCATGTTATGAAGAAGTTTACTCCATGGCCCTTAAGTTGCAGGCTATGTTTTTCAAGTTATGATTTTCTCATGTTAAGAACTTGATTATATTCACACACCCTTATGTTTATCTTATGCTCACTTATGATCATCTTTGAGTGATATTTCCCATGCTTACCCTTATTGAGCATCTGAGATCACCCTTCCTTATGTTTATATTCCCTCAGGCTATAAATAAATGTTTCAAGTAGGATGTGTCTAATAAGGTCACTGTGTGAGAAGAAATTTGTGTGAAATGTTGAAGATACTTCAGGAAATAAGTTGATTATGTATTTAGTATTCCATGATAGTAAACTTGTACATTTATTGGGCATGTATTATTGTGAAAATAATTGAATATTAATCTAAAATGATGTAATAAGTATATATGTTATGATTAAGTCACCTCAATTAGTATCATAGTAGGGTTTAGTTATTTTTAGAGATTATTTTATGAAGAATATGAGGATAAAACCTATAAAAACCAATGTTGAACTAAAAGTGATATATGACGAACATAAAGTGTAATCGGTTGACATGAATGTGTAATAATTTAGGATATGCCATGCTTGATTTGTTAGAGTTGGTTTCCTAGGACCAACTATTTGTAATTTGATTTCATGAATATTCGATTTTTTGAATATTAATAAAAAATCTTATTACAAATTGTTCATTGTTATATATAAATCTCATGTAACAATTTTCTAGATTATCTATCACACAATAAGGGAATAATAGTTTCATGCTATTATGGCATCCTTGAAGTGTTATGATGATATTATTAATATAGTTCTACAATCAGATAATGTTCTATGATGAGACACATAGAATGTGACTATCGGGTGAAAGTACTCATAAGTGGACGAGGCTTCTTCTCATGAAGTTCACACTTGGTAATCTTCAATATGTGAGATAATTAGAATAGACCCGCCAGTAGGAATTTTTCATGTTTTAGTGTCATTAGATATTCTTATCTTTGATCATGTGTAATGTTCCTCAGATTTTAATATTATTATTAATTCATATTATGACTCACACACTTATATGTATTTCATGAACCCTAAATACAAAATTTATGGTGAAGTTTGATATGTTGGGTGCATCATGAGTGATGTGTTTTTAATGAATAAATCGAGGAAGGATTCGTTCCTTCCATCCTAATGGAAGCTAACATCTTAGTAATTTGATTGAAATAGAACCATCATAATAAATTCCATGTCCATGGTGTAATGAAATTTTTATTTTAAAGAATCAAATAAATAAATATTGAGCATATAAGTAGGTGGAAAAAATGTACAACCTACATGATGAGATATTTAGATAAAAGGATTATATTCCACAATGAACATTTGTATGTGGTTATTATTGCTATGACATTAAGTTATTTCTCTGGGGTACCTTGACCTATTTCTAGAAATTAATCTTAGACTCTAAGAAAAACCACTTAATATCAATGAGAAATAATCATTGAAGGTTACACACTAAATGTTTCATTGGATATTTATTAAATTAAATTTTTAATTTAATTAATAGAATAAATATTTTTATCAAGACCTAGGAATTATTTTATTCGTGTTTTATTGAAGAAAAATATTTATTGATGAATAAAATATTTAAATCAAATATTTATTCTAGTATTCGATAAGTTATGAATAGGATGAATAAACCAAAACCGTATCCATTGATGAATATATATTTAGAAGTTGGTAAATATTATTTATTATTGTGCAGGTTCGTGTGTACCACAAAATAAAAATAATAATATTATTATGTGGCATGTGGTTTATTAAAAATTATAATATTATTTAAAGGTTGACATGAAATTAAATAATTATTTTAACCGAAACCCTAACTCTATAAATATATGGTTATGTCTATTGAGTAAATAATAGAAAATTTGGAATTAAGAATTATTCCACACAAAAGACTTCTCCCTCTTGAATTTTCTTCCTCTCTTCCTCTAAAGAATGAGAAGAATAGATTCAAGTCTGAATGATCTTGGAGCGATCAAAACAAATGATTCAAGACAAATAGATTCACCATGATATCACCCATAAATCAATTGGATTTTATTGAAGATCAAAGGAGAATGTGTGGATCACTACTAGATGGATTCTACACATGAATTGTTACAACGCAACAATGATAATCTGAAAGGGGTTTTCCAAGACCAAAATTGTCAACGAATAATGGATCCCAAGATGAGGTAATCATTTCTTATAATCTTAAATAAATCAATTATAAATTTAATGTGAAATATACTCTCTCAATATTTAGGGAAACTTTGTATTAAAATAAATTTTAAATATATATCCCACCACTGATGCTTCCACAGCGCGCAGAAGCTACAAGTGGTATCATAACGGTCACATTTTAAATTTATAATTATTTATTTTATTTTTGATCTATTTGAAATAGTGTTTATATTTTCATTTCATATAATTCATTATTTAATATGATTTAAATTAAAAAGTTTTCAACATATTAATTATATTCATTTAGAATTTCATTTTCTTAAAGGTCTAAGAACAAATGAAGAATGAATGGAGATTCCATTGGAAAGTGCTGAGGAATATGGATGGATAGCATGAGACTACATGACCTGTAGTTGGAGTACACATCTTATACCCAAGTTCACTGCATATGGAAGTGTACCAGGATACATGACATGTTGAGTAGTTAATTACACGTGGTGCATTTATTGCACACTATGTGTAGACTAGGACAACCTAGCAAATTACATGTCAGATTATATGGTGTGTAGTTGGTGTAAAAGTAGTGTAGTCTACACAAGTTAGTGGTCAAGTTAGCGCAATTTGTGTGGTCATAATACATGTTCAAACCACATGATACTGACATCTTGGATCATTAATGATATACACGATGCATAAACAGTGTACACGACATGTAGTTCATCATTTTCTACATCTGAAATACATGACAATCCATTCAAAAAGAAAAGTATACACACATAATTTAAATAAATATATTATGAATAAATGTTTTATCCAACATGGTTAATTAATTAAGTAAAATCCACTTAATATTAAAAAGTCATATAAAGGATAAAACAAGATAAAATTTATTCATAATAAATCAAAATCCCTCAAATTATTATTAAGTCAGATTAATATTCCCATTACATTATTGTGAATGTGACCATATAATTAATTGTTTACATAGCCAATGTCTAGACACTTACTTTCATTAGGGATTTATCAAGAGGGTATTGGGTTGGCATAACCAAAATTTTATTGAATTTAATGGTCAAAGTCTATTTAATACAAATTTTGAGTCAAGTGTTCAAGAAATCCAAGTTATAATTTCAGGATTGGGGAGTCCACTCAATAAATCAAGGAGTTTAAAGTCCACAGCTGACAAGAACTCCTACCTAAATACTTTCTTATGGTTTTCATGGTCAAATTATGGATAATTAAGAAAGGTAATATGAATCCTTTCCACTAGAATTTCATGTAAACTAAACATTCCAAGTTTAGTGGTGAGGACCATTGAGACTTGATAAAATAATGGGATATTTAATACAATTACTCATTATTATTTGTCACATAATTTATAATCAAGAAAAATACTAACAATATTCTCTTTTAAATCATATAATAAAATGTAAAGTTCTTCACCCACACTATACCTACATTCTATATTGGATAAAGACCATATCCTCATTGGTAGTAACTTCCAGGATTGGTTCATACACCTTCGGGTTGTGATGTACCATGAATAGAAATACTACATGCTAGAATCCTCAATGCATGGTCTACCTACCAAGGAGGTGAGTGGTGAAAAGTTCCTAGTCTATAAAAAAATTTGAACAATGTGGTCAACATTAAATGTTTATTGATTTTATCTATATCTAGTGAACTCATGAATTATCATGAAAACATGGATGCATATAGAATGATTGAGCACCTCTTTGGTATTTACCAATAGATAGAGATACAAGAACAATTTTATATTTACAAGGTGATCTTTTAGAGTAACCTTTCAGAGGGTGTTCTCTTTGGGCCTCACATAGTCATGATCATAAGATACGTTGAGCTCCCAATGATTATTGGGTTAAACTCCCCAATGAACTATGCATAAATCTCATTCTTGAATCACTACCTCAAACCTTCTCTAGTTTTTTGATAATTTTAATATGAACATCATTGAGAAATCTCTTGTATATCTTCTCTCTCTTCTTTTCCAAGTGGATAAGGAAATGAAGCATGAAAATCATTCCATACTTATAGTGAATAAATGTAAGGGGAAAACAAATAGCTCTTATCCCAAATATTCTTCACACCCTTCCAAGGTGCGGAAGATCAAAGGGGAATCAATATAGAAGGATGTTTTTTGTTTCACATGTGGAAAGAAGGGACACTAAAAAGAAAAACTAAGCCTAACCAAAGAAGTAAGGGGAAGCTTCAGGGGAATTTTTTTATCAAGTATAATTTATCTGGTTTTAAAGGTTGGTTATAATATATATTGTGTGGTGATCACATATGTATTCAAATAAAATAACTATGTATATTAAGAAATATTAAATTATGGGAGGTTGATCTATGAGAAACCAATAGAGTTAAACATACTTTTGTTGCTATCAGGGAATACCACTTCATGTTGACAACTCAAACGATCTTGGTTTTGAAAGGTTGTTATTATGTTCTATCCATTACCAAGAACATTATTTATATATCCATAATTGATACATGTGGATTTATATTCAAGTATGGGAATATATATCACTTATTTTATAAATATAGCATTTTTCATGGTAAGGAACATTTAAATAATGGAATTTATGTGTTGGATTACATGAACCAAGTAATGATAATCAATAATGAAACTACTTCACATGGATCATCCAAACCCAATTATGAAATCACCATCTAGTTTATATAAAATAAAACATTTGAATAAATTACACAAAGATGGATATTTATATTATTTTAAACTAAAACCACTTGGTGTATGCCACACATGTTTACAAGGAAAAATGACCAAAAACCCATTTAGTGGAAGAGGTGAAAGGGACAATGAGATTCTTGAATTAGTTCATACCAGTGTGTGAGGACCATTTCCTATTAAAGTAATGTATTGGTACTCATAATTCATAACTTTTACTAATGAATTTAGTAGATATGGATATGTCTACTTGATGATGCATAATTAATATTCATTTGAAAATTAAAGGAACAACGCTTCTTCCTCTTTATTAGATAATTTGGAGCTAGGGTTTCCATGTTGTGAAACTATGATATTATCTCTGTATCTTTACTCCTGAATTATAATGAAATTATGCTTATTCGTTGATGTAGGAATTATTCTTGAACCATGTAAATTGATGTGTCCTGTTAGATATTCTTCTTGTTCTTTTCTCATTGTTTTTATTCTGTATTTTCTTTATTTGTAAACCTATTATGATGTTACAACTCCTTGTGTTTCCAAAATAATCTACAACTTAAAAAATCATATTTAGAAAGACTTAATAAAATAAAACCATTTTTAAAATAAATAATTTGGTATTCATAAAAACATATCATATTCACCAAATCATGGAATATGTCAAGTACAAAAGAAAATAGGTAGGCATATGCATAAACCAATTATGCATACAACATAAGTTAAGCATGTGATAAAATAACTATGAAATAATCTATCATGTGATAATCCAATCATAAATGAAAAAGAAAACCAATTGGGCTCTTACTTATAGGAATATGTGCTAGACATAAAAGAAAAGAGTCAATCCAGGATGAAGGTGGATTCGAAAAATATTAACTCTGGTGGAATTACACACACTAAAGTGACGTAAAACCTCTTTTGAAATTACACACAAAAAGAGTGATAAGTCTATTCCTAATGAAACCAATGTTACCCTTTGTAAATTTTTTGTTAAAAATCATTTCAAAATCATGCTCACATTTAATAAAAAATTCTCACATCAAAGTCATTCCACTTCTGGAATTGAAACCCCACTTTAAAACTAAAACCACCATTCAAATCATTTAATCAGACACTTGATGTGCATAGATCTATTTTTAAAGAAAACCCATTCAAAACCATGTATATCTTACAAAAATTCCTTTCTGATATAAAATTAATCAATTTTAATGAACCACCCAAAGTAATATACAACAACTTAAGGAAATTCATGAATTAGAAACCCTTATATTGAGATACCTACCTCAAAAATGGAGGAAACCTAGTTGACTTCAAAAATTGAGATTGAAAATGAGAATATCGACCTTCAAAAGAAAAGGAATGAGGGAAAATTACAATGTATCGATAGAATATAGAAAATGATCAAAATCTAATCCATAGTCATAGAAAATGTCATTGTCGCGACCAATAAAAATAAAGAATTAGAAAGGCTGCTTACCTAAGAGAAGCAGTGCAATTGTGACAAGAATTTAACATTTAATTGAGTGACTTGGAAGGAGATAAATCTTCCAAAATTACCCCGGGAGAGCCTATGGTTTGAGAGGGAGGCATTGAAATCGAATGAACAAGGAACCAATCATGAAAAATGATAAAACCTACTAGGATGGAGGATTTTAGATGTAAAAAACTCATTTATGGTGTGAATTTACCATAACTCATATACACAAAAAACACATCACCCCAAGTTAGAATTACCACCATTAGATTATTTTATTGTGTAAAGGAGGATCTTATGGCATAAAAGGAATTTTAAGTTTAAAATATGATTTTTCATCTTGTAAGATTCTTGTTTCATAAACCATTTCAAGGCTTGTGATCAGTGATATATTTATGTTTTAAACTCCTCATTTATGACGTAATATGGTCCTATAGGAAGTACCCAACTTAGGTTCTACAAAAACTCCTAAAACAACTCTGAACTAAATAAACAACCTCTTAACACTAAAAAAGACATAAATTTTTACCCAAGATATTGAATTATAAATATTCAACCTATAGAAGACCTATTTTCTCTGGGAATATGGTAATAAGTCCCCCAACCCCAAGGGATGAGACTAATATGGGTTCACTACCGGTACTTTTGGAACCTACTGAGAATTCCATGATTCTCGGGGTGGTGTTATTGGTAAAAATACCCTTATCCCTATGGGTAGGGGTTTATTTGGACCCTTCATTGATATTTTCCCGACCTTCTGAGGATTTTATGACTTCAGGGGTTGGGATGATGGTAAAAATTCCCCAAACCCTACGGGCTGGGGTTGATTTGAACACACCATTGATATTTTACAGACCTCATGAGGTTTTAATGACCCCAGGCATAGGGGAAATGGTAAAATTACCCAATCCATATGGGTTGGGGTTTCTATTGGATGGATATCATAGCAACTAACATTGCAATATTTTTAATTTTTCATATTTTCACTTGCACATGAGTAGGGTGTAGCACCTACTCAGAATACAAGATACTTTTCATAGTTATTTTCTATGTGGTTGGAGGTTTTGGTCCACTCATCCTAAATGTGTTCTGAGCCTAACAAAAGGCCAGGATTAAGATCCTGCCAATGTAATTATCACTCCACTCATGGAGATTTCATGCCTTAGAGATAAGAGGATTTTTTTCATTGACTGACGACACATGAATTATTAGTAAATACATCCTCTCATGCAGTAATGGAATTAAAAGATGTCATATTTGAGGGAATCTATTGTCTCAAGGGTGAAGTGAAGTGAAATAATCTGTACCCACCCCATCCTCATATGTGTACATCCAATGATGATTCATTGATTATTTTCCAGAGGGTTTCTAAGCTATAGGGAAAGAATGTTGTAGACTCTCAAAAATATTTTTTCGACCTCAGCTATCGAGTCACGGAGAAAGTAGTGAGGTATATTTGACAGTAGATCATGTTCACGACCTATATATGATCATAATATATCTGATAAGGGAGGTGTTTATAATTTATACAATGAAAATTTTCTCATAGGTTTTGACATAGGTAAGGTAAGAATTCATCCTTTAGCTTATATGGGACATCATAGTTGGAAGTGGTGATGGGCCATAATATAGTAGAAAGGGTGTTCTCAATAACCAATTTCCACATATTCATGCTTCATCTTCCTCATCAGAGGTGTATTCCTCTACTTGGTTAGGACCCATTGGCCACTTTTTTGCAGATAATAACTCACAACATGTAGAAGGCATAGATGGTAGTCACCATTATAGGTAGTATGCTAACCAAGGTGAGGAGTTTTTGGTGATCGATGGGGTAAAATATGTAGTTGAACTCTGTGTTTCAAGAAACTCTCTATAAGAAGGTTCCCTAACAATGGTAATATATTCTCTAATAAGTGATATAACACCATGGGGGGTTGTCGATGATTGATGTTAGGGGTAAGATCTCTATAATCCATATCCCTGCTACTACGGTGGACATTTACGGTAGGTATGGACTTATACTTCATATGAAGAGTCAACAGAACCTTGATCTATTACTTAAAACATCTTCAATCCCCATTCAAAATGGCGTTAGAGTGTTATCTACCTTGGGAATCCAAAGTGATCTATTATGTCACATTTCCACCTTTTTTCTTTGGTTCACACATCATAACCTTAAAATGTGTGGACTATGGTAAAAGTTATATGACCTTAAACTTTAGACTTGAATAATCTAAATCACAAGACCCTAAACTTATAGTAAAATAGACATAAAAATTTTCAAACTAAAAAACCAAAAAGGGCAATTTGAGAAAAATTTAGGTTTCAACTCACTAAACACTTGATATTCAGAACATAGGCAACAGTTAGATCATAAAAAAGGTTCAAATATCATAGGGTATATCCCATGACCCTAGAAAAAGGTGATTCATGCTCATTGGACCCTTTTAGCCTAGGAAAAAGGAAACAATTTATCACATCATGTGACCCTAATAATGTGTTCAATACACAACGACATAACTTTTAAGGTTTATGAAACCTTGTTGGTCAACCTTTTCCCCATGAACTACTTCATTGCACATTTGAATATTCAAAAAATTTTCACAACCTTTGGAGAGGAGAATGTCCAACTTCTAGGTACTCTCTTCTTGACTATGAATGTAAGTCCCATGCTAAATACTACATAAGAGCCTCCATCCTGTCAACCATAGGCCGTTTCATCTAGAAAAAAGGACTTTTGGTCTTTGTGTTCCCTAGAAACATTTTAGTGGATCTCATCACCCCAATGTAATTTGCAGTCATCCCTGACATGTCTACCTCATCTCACTATACCTAGTTCAAAATTTTTGAGGCATGATTTACATATCTCAAAATACAACTATTCAAGATGTACAAACTTAAACTATATGAACATTTGATCCAAGATATAAGAACTTAAACTACAATAAAATATGGTATAAGACATACAGACCTAGACTTGAGCATTATTGGGTCAAAGTTGTTTGATCCTAAACATCCTCTATATTGGTCTGACTTATAAGACCTTAAAATTCTTAAGGAAATAGGCATAACACTCGCTAGGCCGAACACTCACAAAGGGTGATGTGGGAAAAGTTGTTTATATGATCTCTCAACATGCACCTTCCATGATCCAAGAAAAATTGAGCATTTGAAAACCAAAAGAAAAGGCATAAATCTTATTAGGATGAAAACCTAAAAAGGATGGACTTAAGAAGAATTCATGTTTCTTCCCACTAAGACTTAATTATATGAATCTTAGGTAAAATTAAGAGCAATAAAAAAGGACACAAAACTTGTGAGACCCACTCTAATGTCTCAAAATAGTCAAACTATGCTCGTTAGACCCTTGATCTAGGAAAAATTTAGAGTATAATTTCTCATGGAATGCTCACCCAAGTCACCCCTTTAAACAAAACAATCAATCATTATTTCAAATGGACTAGATTTAGTGTGTCAATGATGGTGTTTATACTGATATCCATCTTTGAGTCATGCCCATGAAAAATTCATTATGGCATGAATGTTTATATTTGAACTAGGATTGACTTAATATTTTGGATGTGGCTTAACATGGCTCAATTAATTGTAAATTTTTAGTCAATAATATGTCATTAATAGTAAAAAAGGGGACTCAACAACAAAACATTGAATTAAAAAGATTTTACTTATTAGTAAGTTCAAAAGGAGGGAGGAATATTCACAGCTTAGAGAATCTCTCATAATCCTCAAAATAAAGTGGCACCTAAAATTAAAAAACATAAAACAAAATGTTCTTGGAAGAATCCAAGAGTTTTTACTTCCTTTTCCCCAAAGAAACTATGGATTGGTTAAATTGATCTACTAATGATATATCCACCTCCACATCATGTCAAAGTGTCTCTGATCTGGAGGAAGCATCTAGTTTGGCCTTCTACTCCACGTTAATGAGTCATTTTTGTTCTATTACTATCTTCTCCACAACATTCAACATGTAGAATATATGAGATACTTCATTCAAGGCCTCATTTTGACATAGTATAACAAAAGTTAAGGACTTACTAATTGATACCCTCAATTCACGGGACCTCTTATGATCCATCATGGCGACCACCTCCTTCACCATAGCATAATACTCAATAGTGGAACCCAAGGATCTAGCCTATCCCAGAAACAAGAATGTATTCCAGGAGAAGATCATGATGAAGGGACTCATATTCACATACCCTAGAGGGTTTGATAAAGGAAAGCCTTGTGATTCAATTATTTCTGTTGGGTAAGATCCAGAGGTGGTGGGATTGGGTATCTTTGAGATTTTAGCTTTGATAGGGGATAACAATTTCTTTCTATTATATGCAATTCAGAGGAACATATGACATCCCTTCCACCGATGCAATAGGCTCATGCAACATGCTAGGTCATCAATTTATTGGATTGCAAGCATAAATATAGATCAAACACAACTCACAAATGAATAAATCACCATATTTGAACTCATATCTTATTCATTAAAATAATATTTAAAAAAACATATAATACATTATCCTCATTCAATAGTTTTGAAATGTTTTTAGCATATTTCACGTATTATTTTAATACATTCTTTACTTTCATATTTTTGGATAATTTGAAATTATCTATTATAATTTATATTTTTTTATTAATTTTTTATAAATTATTTATTAATATTATTAAATTCTTTAAAAGTATTTTTAATTTATTAAATGCATGTTAATTGTAATTTTAGATTTTATGTATTAATATAAAATATATAAGTTTTTATTTAAAATAAATTTATAACATTGATACAATTATTTAAATGAGTATCATGGAATTTGTTTGAATGCTTTATTTAATTTATTTTTATTTTTTGAACTTATTGAAACAACACATTTAAATTAGTTTTAATTTATTCAATATTACTAAAATCTGTTTAGTCTCTACAAAATTTCTATTTGACTGCCATTAAAATTTATAGTTGTTCTAAAGGTTTATTATTGTGTGTATCGCAAATAATTTTCTATATAAAGGACTCAAGGATGGTTGGAAGTCATACAACCATTATGAGGATGATACACAACTTTGTTAAAAATTGATAAAAACCATGTTCACTTATTCGATATAAATGATCGTGAATTAAACTGTTTAAATCATTTGTTATGAACTCTAAAAAAAACCTTTATTCAAAGGATCAAAGTATGGTTCTATCCAGTTATAATCTTTGTTATATTTTTTCTGTTTGGATAGTGGTTTTCACTTGATTATTTTCTCACACAGTTTACACTAACTATAAAAGGTATTATTTTAATTATTCTCATGATACCAAAAATAAATACACTTAGATTGGAGTCATTATTTGTAGAAAATGTTTGGTTCATATTGCTCCATTTGTAGAAGTGTCTCCCTATTTCACAGTGAATGTCATACTCCATTGATTGGAATGTAAATAGTACTAGGTCAATTAAACTGTACCATGCTCTATCATTTTATAAATTCCATTCAACCCATCTAGACCACATGGATTACCTTTCCAACCCAAAAAATCTCATATTCATCAAAACAATAATTTCAAATAAAATTTAATCTATGAACCTCATTCTATAAATGAGGATGTATACAACTAATACAAACAACTTAAAATATATAAAATAAATATCAAATCAATTAATTATATAAAAAAAATAAGACCTCAAAATGAAAATTTATTTAAATTAAAGACTTGATTTTCCACATGATTATATAATTGTATTTTAATGGAGTTAATTTGCAATTTTTGTCATTACATGAAATTTTTTCTAAAACATGTGTCTAAAATTTAAGAAAATATTATTATAAATACTTAAATGAAATAATTACCAGCAAGATTGATTAATAAATAAGAGAAATAACAAAAAAAAGAATATAAGTTTAATATAATGAAATGATAGATAAAAAAATACAATCAACTTACAATAATGAAAAATTAACATCATCAGAATTTAAAAATTGATGAAGCAGTAATTAAAAAATAATTAATATCAACTTTAAAGTGATGGTAATAATGAAAATTTTATTAAGATATGACTGATCTTATAGGTAATGATTGAGACTCCAATTTTTACCGATAATTGAGGTTTTAGGGTGACCATATTAAATTTGAGTAGTTAAAGAAATAAATAATAATAATTTTAATAATAAATAAAATCACGAGAAAGGTATAAAAATAGAATATTCATCACTTTAACTATTATAAAATAAAAATTCAAAAAATGGAACTATGGATCTCATAAAAAATATTTATCTAAACCGTGAAGGAGAGCCAAATCTGAACAAGATTTCTCAAAATGTGAATATATATATATATATATTGAGTACTATTTTAACAAATACAAGGCTGAAAATCCATTGAATATGTTGGGAAAAAAATCTATCAAGGTATCTTTATAGTGTTCTTGGGTTTATTGTATTTGTTAGCAAAGAAGGTTTCCCTGGTGATTCATAAAAACATGGAGCATTGTGAATGAGATGGGAGAGATTTTTGAAATGGTGATGACATGGATGGAAGCTTCTGTAATGGGATGCAATTCCCCCTAGAAAAGTAGATCAATCCTTAACAAAAATACATAGGCTCTAAATTTGTAAAGGTGATCCGTGAATGTTTTTCTTGTGAAAAAGTTCACGAAGAAAGGAATTTTTTAAAGTCTATGAAATCTGAATAAAATTTATAAAAATCAAAAAAGTATTGAAGGTCATAAAGGCTTTAATAATCTGACTAAAATTTTCATTCTTCACAAAGGCTAAGTGATCTTCGTGAAAGTGTTTGGGATTTGTGAAAGGAGTTTTCTCTGTGAAGGCTATTTGAGCTCCATGAAAGAGGTGAGTTTCACAAAATTTTTGGGGTTCTTGAAGGAAGTATATACTTATAAAGAATTGTGTAGTTTCACTAAAGTAACTTTTTGATAAATTGTTTTAAAAAAGTTTTTTGTATTTTATGAAAAATAACCTTTTTGTATTAGAATTATTTATTTTCCAGGAATCGTATGCATTTTCATCGTATTCAGACCATCAGATCTAAAAGAATAGGAGGTAGAATTTATTGTTTTTTGGAAAAATATCTTTGCTGTAATCAGAGAAATAATGAAGCTACTAAAGGGTTTTGAAAGAAAAGTGTAAAGTTAGGAGATAGAAAGTTTTCATACTTTCTAAAACAAAATCAGATGATGCTTTCCTAATCAAGAAGTTCTCATAAGTCATGAAAAATTTCATGATAAATTTTTTTTTGAAGAAATGGTGAATAGTTTTTAAGAATTTCAGAGTTGAAAAATGGATTTTTGTAATCATATTTTCATAATCATATTTTCGTTATCCTATTTTTGTAATAAAATTTTCATAATCATAGAATCATAATCAGCATTATTAGGAGAATCATAACCATTATTCTGAGATAATTATTGTAGGATCGAAATGTAGATGTAAATTCTTAGTTAGAATAGGGGGGTGAATTGTAATTTTCAAAACTTTCATTTTTAACCTTAAGAAAATATATTTTTAGCAAAGTCAAACAAGTTGAATTTACAAAACTTTTGTGGTTCTTAAAAAAAGGGATATTTGGAAGGGATAAGGCCCAATTATAAAGAACCTAAACTTAAACAAGTTTATCTTAAAGAAACTTAAGAAAGTTTAGCTTAAAGAAAGATTCTACCTTAAAGCATATAGAATCTAATATACAAGAGTAATTACATTTACAAGAAAGTATAAGAAATTTATACTTTTAACTGTAACTTAAAAAATTGAAAATAAAAAACTTTTAAAAAGAAAAAGTAAAAAAAATATTTTAACCCAAAGATAAGGGTATCCAACAACTTTGGATAGAGTTCCCTTGATTATACTTTCAAGAAAGTCTGTCTTACCCACACCATGGTAATCCCTTGACCAGAATATCAGAATATGTATTACTATCCCTAAGAGCCCTCGATCTCTATGTTGACCGACAGCTTTTTCTTCCTATCCCAGGAAGCCCTCGAACTTTAAGGTAGTCATCGCCTCAATATTTATATCCTTAGAAGCCCTCGATTGTACACAACAACAATCAGAGTCGCATTAGGCTGAACAAGTTGTTCAAGGCTAAAAAAGATGTTCAAAGATCGCACAAATCATTCAAGTCTCTCTCTGTAGAAATATCTTCATAGCATCACAACATGTAATCTCTAGATGTTTCAACACATTTTAAATATTCAAATAGTTGGGGTATTTATAGGAAAAAATACAAATGATCATCTCCTCCTCCAACGGTCAAATTTTTCTTTGAATTTTAGAGGGACCTTGATTGGTGTCACTTATCCAATGGTTAATTTAAAACAGATTGCACGACATCATTTCATTGTAATATAATCTTTTGTAAGAAACAATAACATTTAAGAAAAACATTATAAATTTTAATAAACTTAAGTAAACTGGAATTCGGTAAAATTAGAAAAATATCTTAAAGAAAATAGGTAACATTAACAATTATAAATAATCATATTCTAAATATAGTGAGAAATAGAGTTTGAATATGTATACAAATTGAGTATGAACTTAGATGGAAATAGAGTCTAATTTTTGATAAAAAATGGAGTTTGATTTTAGATAGAAACGAAGTTCGATTTTGGATAGAAACAGAGTCTGATTTTGGATAGAAACAAAGTCTTATTTTTGATAGAAATAGAGTCTGATTTTGGATAGAAATAGAATATGATTTTTTGATAAATTGGAGTTAGAATTTATGAGAATTAAAAGTCTGATTTTATGATAAATTAGAGTTATAATTTCTGAGAATTTGAAGTCTGATTTTCTAAGAAATTGAAATTAGAAAATCTAAGAACACGGAGTCTGATTTCTATGAAACTCAAAGTCAATATTTAGGATGAAACAGAGTCTAAAATTAGATGAAATTAGAGTCTAAAAACAATGATACTCGGTATCTAAGGAACTATAAGGTTCTTAGTTTTTGATAAATATATGTTTATTCTTTAAGGGGATTAGGTCTTAAGAAAAAAATATGGTTAATATAGGATAAGTAACTTTAAGAAAAACAAGTAAAATCATGATAAATTTTAAGAATGAAAATTTTCTTAGATAAAGAAAACAATATTTTCAAAAAAGTGTTTGTGATTTTCAAAACAAAAGGAATGGAAAATACATAAGGGACTTATTGTCCTATCAATATCCCCATTTTCAGAAATCACAAAACTCTTTTTGAAAAATAATATTAAGTTTGGAAAACTTGAAATAAAAACATATCTCACTTATATTTGTAGCTTAGTGAATACGACTAACTCTCCCTTAGGTTTTTTCACCTTAATGATCAAATTCATTGGCTTAAGAAATTGTGTTGAAAATAACTTTACTTTTCTTAAGAAATTTTATTTAATATTAAGATTCCCCTTTCATAAGTAATTTCTTATTTTGGGTAAACTTTCCCTTAATATGATATTCTTTTGAAATAAATCTTTCTCCCCCTTTGTGATTTTAAAAAAGGAATGGATGGAAAAAAATTTTGTACCTGAAAGGTTAGAAAAAAATGTATAAAAAAAGTATAACAAAGTGATTTCATTAAATTTTAATAAAAGATTTTATTACAACAAAAGATTTGAGTTTTAAGAAATTAAATCATCCTTCTTTTTCTCTGGTAGGACCTTCTTAAGGATGGAATTTATCTTATTTATCTTTTTATAATCTTCTTGGTACTTATTTAGTAAGTCTTCTTAATCTTGGTTCTTCTTCTCGAGAGACTGAATCCTTTCTTATAATGAGTTGATAACTTCTTCTTGAAACTTAAATTTCTCTACTAACTGATCTATGGTATCCATTTCTCTCTTTTGGGTAATAGTAACAAAATTAATCTTGCCATAGAGATATTTATCCTCTTGGATTCAAGAATATTTCTCTTGATTCAGCCTTTCAGAATGATTCTTGAACTTCTCATCAAACTTTTTAATTGAATTTTTGACAGAATCCATATAATCACCAACTAAATTAAGATCATAAACTACTAACTTCAAACAAGTTGTAATCTTCTTTTAATAATTTCTATGAGCTTCATATTTGATCCTGAAGGTTTTGAAATCTGTTTCTTGCTTGATTAAATTTTTAATAAACAAATTTGTAGAGTCTGACTTTATGTTGACTAACTTCTGAATAAGCTGACACTGGGATTCAATATTTTGGAAGAACAGTATTGAATCAAAAAGATTCTTCAAATAATACACCACAAATTCACGTCCCATGGATGATGATGATTCAGAATCTGAACCAAATTTATTTATAGGAGTATATTTCAATTATTCAATATTCTTTGACTTAAATTACCCAAATACATCTTTCTATGGTGTATCAAGATGGAATAAATTTATTTTAGAAACAATATTTTCAACAACACTGGATTCCTCACATTATTGTTCTTTAACATTAGCTTCATATTCATCTTCCTAAACAATGTCATCATTATATTCACTTGGAAGTTCTTATTGAAAGTTTATTAAAAAGGATATTCTATTCATGATACTCTTATACCTTTTTGATTAAGTCTTCACCTTATTCCTCTTATTATTCTTCTTCTTGAATTTATTCTTCTTCAACATTATGTTTCAGAACTGAAGCATTATTTAGGAAGTCTTTCAGTACCTGAATTTTTGGTGAAGCTTTATCAATATGTTTTAACAAAGATTGAACAACCTGAGCCTCCAATTATTTTTCTTTCTGTATTTTCTTCTTATCTTGTTTCTTGAGATTTTCATCTTCAATAATTTTCAAAGCCTTAGCCTCCACAAGGTCAAGCCCAAAAATAGGATCACATTCTTTTCTCTTTTTCTTATGCTACCTCCACTTAGAAACAACTTCATCAGAAAACTTATTTTGCTTATTTGGGTTTGGGGGTGTCGATTGAGGTTCCATAATAGGTTTTGGTAATAGATGTTCCAGTTCTTTTTCTTTTCTTTTCTTGGAAGGTTCGAGAACTTCACCTTTCTTAGCTTCAGGCTGATCATCCTTATCAGGAAGATGATAAAACTCTCTAAATTCAACAATGAATGTTATTGTCATCCTTATTAGAGTATCATCACTGAGTAACATAATCTTGAAATTATTATCCTTTTAGGTGTAGGGGATCTTGAAATATTATAATCACAAGACTATAATATTCTGTATGATAACCAGATACATTAAGATCTGAGATTTTATGTTGCCATTCTAAATGTTACTGATTTTCAAAAGGATATACTTAACCATATTTATCTTCCTTAGGTTCACCAGAGAATCCAAGAGAGAGATATCAAAAATATTGAGTTAATCCTCATCAACCTTTCATAGGATAAGGAATCTTTTCATCCATAAAGTTACCAACCTATGGTTTATTGAGATATAATAAATTTTGGGTTTCTTGAAAATTTTTAGACCAAGGAACTCTATTGCCTTTAACTTCTCAAAAGATCCTTACTTATCAGGAAAATTGTGTGAAAAAATAATTGGATCACCTTCGTACATAATGTCAAGGATTATTGCAGTCTTATTGAAAGATAAATAATAGGACTTTCCATAGGCTCTAAACTTGAACATCTCTTTTCCTTGTTGATCTTAAAAATGAACTGAATCATAAAATTCCACTACAAGGTATGAGAACACTAGGTCTTGATTATTTTCATTATCAACAAAATTGATTTCCCATATATTCAACTAGATAATCTTTTAAATCAAATAATTATAGTTCACAAATAAATTTTGATCCACTAACATTTCTCAGAACATTAACCAATCCTTTAGTTCCTTGTTAGACTAAGATTACATCAGAGTCTGAGGAGAATATTCAAGAGACATTCTGAGTGTAAAGAAATTGAAAAAATGGAATGAAACACTTAAATAAGGGAAGATATTCGATTCCAATGGCTGAAAGAACTTATGTGGGACATGAAAATATGGTCCCTTTAAATAGTCTTTACAATAATGGTTTTAATTCCTTAATAGATCTAACAGTTGAGATTATCCTGATCTGATTTGATAATTGAAATTAATTTCTAAGTAGGATTTATAGATTCTAATATTTTGATTTTTTAAGGAAAAAAAATTAGATTTAAGGAAAGTGAATATAATAATGTTTTCTTAAATCAAGATAGAAATACCAATAAGTAAAAAAATGAAATTACTAAGATTTAAGTAAGAAAACATACATTCTGTATTACTTAGAAACAATTGTCAATATTGATAAGATTATTCTTGAAGAACTTAGGTTCCAAATATTTTTATTATGAAAATAAATTTTTTATATTTTTAAAATTTTATTAAACAAAGAAAATTTTATATTCTAAAAATTTTATTTAAGGAAAATATAAAAGCGTAAATATATGTACCCCCTATAAAAAGAAGTATCTTAATGTAATAAGATGGTATCAAAAAAAGTTAATATGGAAGATTGCCTTATGATTATCATTTCTATATTTTTAATGTATTCAAATCTATTGGAGGGTAAGTATTTTGTAAATATGTCATTAAATTGATCTTTTGTTCTGATAAATTGAAGAGTGATATCTCCTTTAAGTATGTGATCCCTAAGAAAGTGATGCCTAATATGTATGTGCTTTGCCCAAGAGTGATGTACATGGTTTTTTCTTAGGGAAATAAAACTAGTATTATCACACATTATCTATGTTTCAATAAAACTCATGTCATAGTCTGTGAGTGTGTGTTGCATCCACAACACTTGGGCACAACAACTTTTCCCTGCTACATATTCAGCTTTAGTAGTGAAAAGTGCTATTGAGTGTTTCTTCTTACATGGACAAGAAACTAATGAATAGCCTAATAAATGAAAATTTCCAGATGTACTTGTCATATGCATTATAAATCCACCAAAATTAGCATCTGAAATTTTTTTTTAAATAAAATCATCACCAGAAGAATAAAAAGTCCAAAATCCGTGGTTCCCTTTAAATAGTAAAAAATTATTATTATTGATATTAAATGAGATTCCTTTGGATTATATTTATATCTTGCACATAATAATACTGAAAAAATTAAGTTTTTATGACTATATAATAAGTATAATAAACTTCCTATGATACCACTAAAATATGTTTGATCTACTGGTTTCCCAGCTTCTTCAAGATCAAGAGAATTTGAGGTACCGATTGGAGTACTTATACTTTTAGTGTGTTTTTATCCATACTTAAGAAGATATTTAATATACTTATGTTGAGATATATAAGTTCCTTATGGTTTTTGAGAAATTTGAAAACCAATGAAAAATATCAACTCACCCATCATACTCATTTCAAACTTAGATTTCATGAGATTTGAAAAAGAATCAGTTAAGGATTGCTGAGTTGATCCAAATATAATGTCATCAACATAAATTTTAACAATAATTTTTTTCTTAGATTTATTTATAAAAATTGTTGGATCAACAATTCCCTTAATATAATTGTTTTGTAAAAAAATCCTCTAATTCTATCATACCAAGATCTAGGGGCCTTTTTAAGTTCATATAAATATTTGGTAAGTTTGTAAACATGTTCAAGATATCTTTTGTCTTCAAATATAGGATTTTTTTCAACATAAACTTTCTCTTGAACATATACATTAAGTAAAGAAAACTTCATGTCCATTTGAAAATTTTTGAAATTAAAAAATTTTGTAAAGGCTAGTAGTATACAAATAGATTCAAGTATAGATACTAGAGCATAGGTTTCTTCATAGTCTATTAATTTTTGTTGAATATAGACTTTGGAAACTAATATTTCTTTATTTCTTACAATGATTCCATTTTCATCCCATTTATTTCTAAAGACCCACTTTACTCTAATTACAGAAGTTTCCTTAGGTATTTCAACCAAGGTTGAGACTTTGTTCCTTTCAAATTCATTTAGTTCATCATGCATGGATTTAGTCCTATCATCATCACCTAAATCATCATCAGTTCTTTTAGGTTCTAATTGGGAAAGGAATTATAGGTGTTCTTATTCATTTCTTATATAACTTCTAGTCCTTACAGGTTGATTTACATCACCAATAATACTATCACTAGGATGATTCTTAAGAAATAACTGATTTGGGTTTTGTAAAACATGTTCATCAAAATAAGGTAGAAAATATTATGGAGTAAATAATTCAGAAACATTTTATTCATTATTTTCCTAATTAGAATAATATTCCATCAAAGGTTGATAATCATTTTTTTAAAACACATATGAAGATATAGGTTGGGGTTTTTTTAAAAACATAAGGATTGGTTTCATTAAATTTAACATGTACTGTTTCTTCAACAGTAAAATAATTTTTGTTAAAAACTCTATAAGCCTTAGAAGTAGTGGAGTAGCCTAAAAAAATTCATTCATCATATTTGGGTGAAAATTTATGTATGTTATCTTTAGAATTAAATTTGAATACATTGCATACAAATACTTTAAAGTAGGAAACTTTTATTTTTTGACTAGTCCATAATTCATAAGGTGTTTTATTAAGAAATGGTCTGATTAAAACTCAATTTATAGTATAACAAGCAGTACTTACAACTTCATCCCAAAAGTGTTTAGAAATAAAATATTTACTCAACATGGTTATAGTTATCTCTTAAAGAATTTGATTTCTTCTTTCAATGAAACCATTTTATTGAGGAGTTCTTGGAGGCATGATGTTATGAGTAATGCATTTCTTTCTACAAAAAGTTTCAAAATATGAATTTTTGAATTCTCCCCCATGATAAATATGAATTGTTATCAATGGAAGGTTTTTACCATTTTTAACTTTGTCTTAAAAAGATTTAAAATAGGAAAAGGATTCAAACTTCTTTTCTAGAAAATTAACCCAAATAAATATAGTGTAATCATCAATTAAAAAAAATACATAGTATTTTCCTCCAATACTTCCAGTTTGTTTTGGACCAAAAAGATACATATGAAATAACTGTAATGCACCAGAAGTTGACACTTCACTAATTGATTTAAATCTTGACTTATGTTTCTTTCCATATTGACAAGGACCAAAAACCTTTTAAGAATCAAATCTAAGATCTGGAAGATCATTAACAAGTATTTTCTTTGAGAGTTTCTATAAGTTCCTAAGGTTACAGTGTCCTAGTCTTCTATTCTATAACTAGGATTGATCTTACATTGTAATAAGGAAAGGTAAATCTTGGCTCCTAAGGTCATATATGTTTAGTGTAAAAAAATTCTCATGCCTATGGGAAGAGAGAATAAACTCTTCCTCAGAATTGTGTACTAGACATTTATCATTCCTAAAATTCACAAGGTAACCTTCATCACATAATTGGATTATACTTATAAGGTTATTCTTGAGACCTTTAACAAATAAACCATTTGAAATTAAATATTTTCCAAGAAGAACAATGTTACCTATACCAACGATTTCTCCCTGAGAATTATCTATGAAAGTTATTTTTACTTCTTTTTTATTGATAATATTTTCATAGAAGTTTTTGTTACCAGTCATGTGTCAGGAATATCCACTATCCATGTACCATGTATTTTTGTTGGAACTTACTTTATTTTCCTGAAAATAAAAGAGTTATGATTTTGGAATCCAAACTTTCTTGGATCTAGAATTTTTAGAAAGTAAAATCTTAGGTATCCACATTTTATTAAAAAATAAGCTTTATGAAAACATAATGATTGTGTTTTATTCAAAGAAAAAATTTTCTCCCAATTTTCACCATATTAACACTTATTTAAAAAATGATCACTATGGGGAACAAAATAGTTATGACTAAAAACATATTTTTAATGAGTATAACCATATACAAAACTATTCCTAAGAGGAAAAAGTTGTGAATAAATTTTATCAAACTCTTTCCTTCTAGAAGTGAAAATTTATAAACGTTTCTTTAAGGAAATTTTTTTAGATTTTAGTCTAATGACTAAATTCTTATCCTCATAGTCATTAGTTTTAGAATTTAAGTTAGTATTTAAAACATTTTTCTTAGAAATAACATTTTCAATATCTTTAGAATGTTTATCCTTTTTACAATTAACTTTCTTAAGGTTTTTGGAAATAATTTAAAAATCAATAGTTTTCTGATCAAGATATTTTGGATTATATTATACTTTTTTTTAAACTAAAATTCTAGAATATTCTTTCTATAACTTCTTTTTTATCTTATAGTTCTCATTCTAAAGTAATTTATTAAATCTAGAGACTTATTCAAATAATGGTGAGGTATTATCTTCTGATGAGGAATATTCTTCATTTGAAGATTCATAATATTATTTATCAGAATAATTATCATTTAACGATATACTGATTAAATATTCAACATTGTGGACCTTATCTATAAGAAAATGATTTTCTATAGGTAATCTGGATATAAGAACAATATTCTTCTGACCAGAAAATTCATACTCCTAGGATTCATCTAAAGAGTCACCACCACTGGCACTCCAGATGTCATTAGCCTTCAGGACTTTCTTAGCCTTAGATTTATAGTACTTCTTTTTGTTCCTTTCAGAATTCTTATCCTTTATATCTTTTCTCTTGAGAATAAGATAATCAAGTCTGATATGTCTAGCCCTATTTCATTCATAATAAGTTACTTCAGAATCTTTATTGTCCTTTTAATATTTCTTCTTATATCTATATTGAAAATATTTCTTTCTCACAATCTTGTTCATCATTTGAGAAAGATTGGATAGTTCATTTTCAGAATGATCACTTTCACTTGATTCAGACACTACAAAAGCTCTCTTATCTTTAGATCTAGTTACCATTTCCAGAGTCTTGGATTTAGACGTAGTAGTGAAAGAAACACTTCCATTACCATTATTCTTCTTATTAATGTTTTCATATCTCTTCATTCTTATTTCATACTGAAGAAGATTTCCAAATAACCCATCAAGAGTAATATTAGATAATTTACTATTTTCATTTGTAGTTGTCCTTTTAGATTCCCAGTCATTAGGAGTAATATAAGTTATATTTCCCACACGTATTTCATCATGCATTCTTTTTTGTTCTATAGATTGAATACTATTTACGATATTCATAAATATTTGTTTCACTTTGAAAACTGGTTATCCATAAGGAAAAATATATCCATTATATTTTTCTCTTAACATGGCTCTTCTTATTTGTATCACTTTCGAATTTCCAAAGTGTGTAATTTCAAGTTTCCTCCAAATGCTATTGGATTCTTGATAAGAGGATATTTGGATATAGATATTCCTAGTCATGGAACATAAAAGAGTATTGCGTACGTTATAGTTTAGTTGATATTATTGTTTTTATTGATTTGTGAATGTTCTTATTTCCTTTTCAAGAATCTTTTATTCACCAATGAGAATGACAAAATTATCCACTCCAGTGTTAATAAAAAAATTCTTCATCCTATCTCTCTAGTACTCATAATTATTACCATAAATAATTAGTGGTATGGTGGGATTTAAATTGTATATAGAGCCAATGTTCATTCCTATAATTCTATAATAAAATTCAAAAGAAAAAATTTTCCACAAAAGGATTAGTAACAAGAGTTTATAAAATTTTAAGAAAAAATTGAACAAGTAATGTTAAGGAAGAAATGTTGACCAAGAAAACTTATATGTAATTATAAGTATTTCAAAGACCTCATATGATAGCAATTGTAGGATCAAAATGTAGATGTTGATACTCAATTACAAGAGGGGGGGGGGGGGGGGAGGGGGTGAATTTTAAGTTTAAAAAATTTCTTTTTTAACCTTAATAAAATCTATGTTTAACAAAGTTAAACAAGGTGAATTCACAAACCCTCTTTGGTTCTTGAACAAAAGGGATAATTAGAAGGTCCCAGGTCCAATTATAAAGAACCTAAACTTAAACAAGTTTATCTTAAAGAAACATAAGCAAGTTTATATTAAAGAAACTTAAGCAATATTATCTTAAAGAAATACTCTACCTTAAAGAGTATAGAATATAAAATACCAGAGTAATTACAATTACAAGAAAGTATAAGAATGTTATACTTTCAAACCGTAACTTAAAATAGTGTAAATAAAAAACTTGTAAAAGGAACAAGTAACAAATAATATTTTAACCCAAAGAGATATTAATCCCACAACCTTGGATAAAGGTCCCTTGATTTATACTTTCAAGAAATTCTATCTTACCCACACTAGGGTAATCCCTCTATAAGAATATAAAAATCTTTCTTGCTATCCATACAAGCCCTCAATTTATAAGGTGATCGAAACCTATATATTCCTATCCCTGGAATCCCTCAAACTTTAAGGTAGTAGGAACCTCTATCTTACAATCCCCTAAATCCCTCGATTGTACACAACAAAAATTGGATTGGAACTAGGCCGAACATGTTGTTCATTGATAAAAAAGATGTTCAAAAATCACACAATTCATGAGAGTATCTATCTCTATAATTCTATTCAAAATATCAAAACATGTAATCTCTAGATGTGTCAAAACCTTTTGAAATCTTTAAATATCTGGGATATTTACAGGTAAAAATCCCAATGGTCATATCCTCCTCTGACAATCATATTTTTCCTTGAATTTTAGAGGGAACTGGATAGGTTTAACTTAGCCAAAGAGTAATTTAAAACATATTATATGACTTCATTTCATTGTAACATAATAATGTGTAAGAAAAAATAACATGTAAGAAAAAAATTCTTATGTTTAAGAAACTTATGTAAACTAGAATCTGAGTAAGTTAGAACAATATATTAAAGAAAATATGTAACATTAACAAGTATGAATAATTAGATTCTAAATATAGTGAGAAACAGAGTCTTAATATATATAGAAATAGAGTTTGAATCTAGATGAAAAAAGATTCTGATTTTGGGTAGAAATAGAGTTTAATTTTGGATAGAAACAGAGTCTGATTTTTCATAGAAATGAAGTCTAATTTTGGATAGAAGTGGAGTCTGATTTTAGATATAAACAGAGTCTGATTTTCTAAGAAATTAGAGTCAAAATTTCTAAGAATTTAGAGTTTGATTTTTTGAGAAATCAGAGTCAAAATTTATAAGAATTCAGAGTCTCATTTTCTGAGAAATTAGAATTAGAAAATATAAGAACTCAGATTCTGATTTTTTTGAAACTCGAAGTCAATATTCAGGATGAAACATAGTCTTAAATTAGATGAAATTAAAGTCTAAAAATTGTGATACTCAATATATAAGGAATATTAAGGTTATAAGGTTTAGATTAATATCCATTTATTATTTAAGAGTATTAGGTCTTAAAAAAATATGGTTAATCTAGGATAAGGAACTTTAAGAGAAAAAAGTAAAAGAATGATAATGTTTAAGCTTGAAAATTTTCTTAGAGAAAGAAAATAATATTTTCGAAAAAGTGTTTGTGATTTTCAGAATAAAAGTAAAGGAAAATACACAAGGGAATTATTTTCCTAACAATCATAACCATTCATTTTGAGAGAATCATAACTGGTATTCTACAAAGAATCATAACCATTATTCTGTGAAAATCGTAACAAACATTCTATGAAAATTATAACCAAATGTAAAGAGGAGGGGATACTAAAAATTATATCTAGGATAATAAAAATATTGTAATGGGATGTGAATGAAATAGATTGTAATTGGTTAAAAAATAATTATTAATTATATAATTACAAATAAGAGTTAAAGTGTTCAAATTTTTCATTCATGTTTTCAAAAATCTTGGAAAAATCTAAGGAGGTTTGACGATGTCAAAAAATGAAGTTTAAATGCGAGAGATTTTCAGAGTTTTAATATTTGAGAAAGCAGGAAAGATTTAATGTTTCCAGTATTTCTTTACTGAGCTTCCAATAAATACTTCCTCAGATCATTAGTTCATCATCAAATTTTCTATACATGCATGAGAGGCGGAGCACTAGAGAAATTGATGCGGAAGTTCTCACATGATTAAAGGAGAATTGTTTTTAGAATTTCAAAAGATCTTGAGTTTTTTATATATTGATTTTTAGTTCATTGTATTGAAAATAATCAGATCTGGAATACAAAATATTTGTATTGAAAGAAATCAGATCCATAATACATCATCATTGTATTGAAATACATCAGATCTAGAATACAACATCTTTGTGTTGAAAGAAATCAGATCCAAAATACAATATCATTGTATTGAAAGAAATATGATCCAAAATATAGCATCATTGTATTGAAAGAAATCAGATCCAGAATCTAGAATAATTGAATTGAAAGAAATAGGATCCAAAATCCAAATCATTGTATTGAGAAAATCAGGATCTAGCATCATTGGATTTAGAGAATCGGATCCAGTAAAATTGCACTAATGATTTTCACTGATTATTTTTAGAGAAATTTTAATAATGAATTTATTATTTTTATTGGATCAATTGTTTTTAAAAGAAATTTTTTTAAAATGATGGGAGTCAGTATAGTCATTCCTATTAGGAGATAGAAGGTGACTAACATGATTTAGCACAATTTGTATTCACTTCTTTTTAGTTTTGTATTTCCATAGACCTATGGGAGTGGAATGAAAAGGACGTAAGTTCTCACACTAAGGATAAAAATTGTAAATTTTATGTTCTTCTCTTTCATATGGTATTTTTCATGTATGAGTATTCAATAAAAGTTGATAAGGATATAAATATTAATAGGTTTCTGGGGATAAGTTTCTAAAAGTATTGAAACAAATAAAAATTGAAAAACTAATTCAGCCCCCTTCTCAGTTGTTATTCGATCCTTGGAACTTCCATTTGTATCAGAGCGAGGCTTGATTTTTGAATCCTTAACATGGATAATATCAATTCTTTCAATAGTATAGTAATTCCAACATTCTATGGCATGAATTATTATGGATTAAAAAATATGATGATTCCTTATCTTCTATCTATTGGCTTAGAAGTTGTTGATGCTACTACTATTGGTTTTCCACCTATTTAGAAATATTATCCCTTGAAATTTTATGATAAGAGAAACATAGAAGTTTATTCAAAGGATAAAAATTCAATCCTTATGTCCTTATCAAAGAATGTTTATCAGAAAGTGATGGGTCTCAAGACTTCAAAAAGTATGTGGGAGAATCTATAAACTATTTTCAAAGGGAATACAAAAGTCAAGGAAGTAAAGCTACAAATTTAGTGTAGTAAGTATGAAGACATCATAATGTGAGATGATAAAACAATTTATGAATACTTCACCAGAGTAAATTAAATTTTCTACAATATTAGAGGATTTAGAGAAATCCTAAATATTCTAAAATTATGAAGAAGCTCATGAGAAACTTTCTGGATAGGTTTGATTTTAAAATTTATACTTTAGAAGATAAGGAAGATTTATCTCTTGATGAGCTTCATAACTTTATTATTTCTTATGAAATGAGGGATGATCTAATATTTAGAGAGAATATGAAAGTTGAAATGGATTTTGAATCTATGAGAAAGATGAAAATATAAGATGTTGAAGAATCTGATCCTTGTAAGTCTGATGATATGGTATATGATGATTTGAATGAAAAAATCATGTCTCTTATTTCCAAGAACTATCGAAGAAGAAGAGGAAAGTATAGAGGAAATATTACTCTCAATTTTTTTTAGTTTGGTGGAATGAGACACTTTTCTATGAATTTACCCAAGAAAAATGTTAGAGAATATTGAGATAATTCCGATGAAAACCTTGATGGAAGAAGTGAAACAAAATGATAAAGAAGAGAAGTCCTATAATAAATTCTAGAAGAAGTTTTCTAGAAAGAAAAAAAGTATGTTGAGTAAGAAGGTTGAATTAGACTCAAAAGAAAATGATTCTTCTGAATATGAAAGCTCAAAAAAATTCAGCACCTTCATTTCAAAAGATGAGGAAATAGAAGATTCCTCATAGAGTGAAGAAGGTGGTGAATAATATTATAGAGAGTATCAGATCAGAGCCAAATTTTTTGCTTGTGTTGAGCAAAAAAGACTCTTAAGAAATAAATTAGAGTAATGAAGAAATATTGTGAACAAGTTGTTGATGGAAGAAAATATGTCATTAAGCCGAAGGATGAATACATTAAAGAGATTTTAAGTTAAGAACTTAGAATTGATGAATATGAAAAGGTGATTGAAGATATTGGAATGAAATTTGAATATAAGGAAGAAGATGTTAATAGGTTTCAATAAAAACTCATTGAGTCTAAAAGAACATTGATAAAGATCAATGAAAACTTCATCAAAGCTACAGAAGTAAAATCTAAGACTTCTAAAGTTGCTGAGAAGGAACATTATGAGAATCAAGTGAAATATTATCTTACCAAAAATAATGCCTCATTTAATTATTTAACATTTCAGGTTCTAGAAAAAGTATTGGAAAAATTGGGTAGGGAAAGGAAGTGAGAAACCTATAAATTCTACAAAAGTAGAAAACTCTCTCAAAAGAAAATATGGTCCACGTCCTGAGCATGTTAGAGATGAAAGAAGCTACCAACCTCAATAAAATTTCAATAGGGAAAAATCTTTCTTGAATATAAAATCCAGATTTGATGTATATTACTGGTGTTATGTAATCTATGGGAATAGATCTAATAATTTTTGGAACAAAATATATTTTTCAGAAAAAGGTTTGAGAAAAATGGAAGAAATAGTGAAATAAGAATGAGTAACTTTCTTAACTTATAGGAAGTTGAAAACGTGAATTGGAAAGATGTTAGAAACATTCCAACAAAGAATCAATTTGAATGTATCAAAGAAGTTTGTGGAATATGTGATCAGTCTCGGAATCATACTAAAAGATGTTTGACACTCCTTCTAGAACAATTTTCTTATGATATAAAAGAAAATAAAGATGAAAATAATAAGGTTAAGGAAATAGCTTTTATTATTAAGACAACTTTGAAATAAATTAAGAGGAACAAAACATTGATACTTTATAGTGGGTTTTTTTATCACATATGATAGGTGATATAAAAATATTGAAACCTATTAAAAGTCATGATGGAGGAGAAGTTACTTTTGTAAATGATAGTTGAAATCCGTTTTCATGGGTGCTTTCAAATGATATGTGATTGTTGGTTACTTAGGTGCAGTAGAGTGGCTGACCAAGGTTGTCTCTCAAAGGAGGAAGTAAATTTAACAACATATTAAAGGTATTTTGAAAGTAAAATAAAAGTAAATAAGAACAATAATTAAAAGTATGGGGTTGTTTATAGTTTATAAATCTAGAATAAGTTTTCAGAAAGAAGATTGTATTTTTGTTTTGTTTTTAGTTTTGAAATGAAGTTCAATTAAAATGACACAACAAGAATATGTTTTTTAGAAAATATTTAAAAGGCGTAATCAATCTAACTCTATCTATTTTCTCAATTATTTATCACTTTAATTTAAATTAACATCCACTTAATTATAATCCTCTAATGTTTTAACTCTCTAACCCTATGAAAGTTAACTTAACCACAAAAATGAAATTACTTAAACCTTAGGCTAGCTTCAGAACATGCAATTGCAGCACCCTACTTTGATTGATGTTCTTAGGTTAGATTATGGTTAGTGGTTAATTAGATCACATATCAAAATGGGAAATGAGTATTAATTGAGTTTAGGGATTATATTTTAACTCTATAAATTTATTCCGTGTGGTCTTTTATTACCTATTAGTATCACACTCTCACAATTTACACAACTTCCGACCTCGCGTGTTTTGGTGTCATTTGTTCATTTGGTTGATTAGTTTCATTTAAATTAAAAACTCAATTAATAGATCATATTGAGTGAATTAATGTATCTCATTGATTAAAAATAAATTAATGAATAAGTTTAGAGGTAGATTGATTACTAAAAAGAACTATTCTTCCATGGCCGATGTGGTCATCGTAGAAACATTTTTTCATTTGCAAAGGTTTAGAGAGGGTAGAACCTAATCTCGTTTCTAATCTTGATTCCAGACCAATTATAAATATTAAGAGTATAAGAAATTTTAATAAAACAGAATAAAATATAATAAATAAAATAATAACAAAGAAGTTTATTAGACAAAAAAAGTATTACAACACGAAGAATAAGAAGAAGGAGAAGAAGAAGGGTTCGTCGAAGGGTTCCTTGCTTCAAGAGCTACCCATATTGAAATGGTTGGATAATTGAAGTGTATCAACTTATCATTTTCCCTAAACTTCCCAATTCACGTCCCAACCCATCCAAATGATAAAAACACAAATTTATAGAGTGGTGGGGAGACTATGTTTAAAGTGGTTTGAAGTGTGAATGGGGAATCTCGGCCAAATATTTTATGCAAACTTGTACCGCCCATTTGACCAAAAATCATGAATAAGTTGTCCTTAAATAAGTATTATTCGTTAAAAAATGAGTCCTATAGATCCTCTCAAAATTTGGGCCTAATCCAATCAAGAATAAAGATGTTATGGCCCAAATACAGAACCCATGTCCAATCTGGTGAGTCCATCCCAACTTTGACTTCATGGCCCATTTATACTAACCTAATGCATGATTTAGATCCAATGTACTAAATGAAACTTTTAGAAAATTATTTTCGAAGAACATTTACCAAATATTAAGTTCAATTAATTCAAATAAAGTTATTTATGTTCGAAATACTATTGTGAATGTTTAAAGGGTAAAACTGGAATTTTCATCAAATTTTCAAATGAATGATCTAATCCCAAATATTCCATAAATGAACATAGTTACCACAATGTGAGGAAAATATATCATTTATTATATATCAAATATTCAATAAAATTTTGTTTTATCAACTCCCCCACACTTACACTTTTGTACTCCCAGGAAAAACCTCATATCATGTATTCTGAAAAATTGTGACAAGTAAACATCAATATCAAATGAAAACAAATTTTAAAACACATATCCTTGAGATCCAACAATTACACACCAAGAAAAAATATTTATAATTCCTCATAAATAACTATTATTTCAAGTTATCCACTTATATTATTCAATATATTTCCACTTCATTTATCCACCCATGCACAAAACACTTACATCACATGAAGTTTCTCTTATCACACAAATGTCAATTTTTCAGCAATGTCTTTCTCATCCAAACTCATACAAGGGTCACCATAGGCTTGATAAATTCCTACATCACCACTTTATGTGAGTCAAGGATATATGTTTATCAGGAGTACTTTTCAGGGTTGTTCTGTGGCTTTCGGTTGGTAGGATTTAGATGTGAAAAATTCAAAGGCTGAATGAGGAGGGCTTGAATCTTTTTGAAGAAAAATTTCATTAATCTAATTTTCACTTAAATATGGTCTCCTCCTCAATCCTGATAACATTTATTCATTAAAAATAAATTAATTTGCACACCATTAAACATTTTAGTAGTAAAAATTTCAATCTTCTCAAACAGGATTTTCTTGAAAGATTCAGATAGGCACAACTTTCTCCATCTATTAGAAGCTCCAGAAAGGCACAAATTCACTTATCATGAAAGCTTCAGAAAAGGAAGTACTTTCAATATAATTATTTTCTTCAGTAGAAAACAAATCTCTTTAGAATTTAATTTTCTCCCAATGTATCATAGAATGTGGTAGCACAACACAATACAACTTCCCCCACACTTAAGTTCAACAAGATTTTGCAATTTCACTTCAAGAGTTGGTTGGATAGGGAAAATTGGCTTGTAATTTGGCTACCCTAATAGGATGTTCATGAATTATAAGGGATAAAAGGATTAAATGTTCAAGGTAGGAAATTATAAAAAAGGATTCTTTGAAATAGTGGCTTTAATACCAAACAAATGCCTCAATCATTTAAAACATAAGTACTTTAAACCCTCAAGTTTTGATAGGAATAAATCAAATTCTGGTTAAATCAAGCATGGTTTTGTTCTCTCAAGAAATGAGGTAAATATAAATAATATGAAAAGAATTGTTTAGAAGCCTCAGAGGAAAGTGATTTCAAATATAAAGACACTGAGATGTGGCATGGGATTCAAAATTCATAGTACTTTTCATGAAATTACTAAAGATTTGAACTTGAAACAAAGTCATTTTCAACATTCATTTAAGCTCAGTTTCAAGGGATAAATTGTTTCACATATTGATATGAATTTCAAAATGGTGATGATAATAATTTCATCTCAAAAGTTTTAAAAACACACAAAAAAATTTTAAAATAAACACACAAAATTTGAAAAACACACAATTTTATTTTTGTTTTTTTAAATCATTGAAAAACATGTAAACAATTGAAATTACTAAACTAAAAGGTTCCCTCCCCCATACTTAAAATATTACATTTTCCAAAATGTGAACCCATGAAATGATATATGCACATGAAATTCAGAATTTTAAATATGACAAATAATATAAACGTGAAAGGGTTAGGAACATCTTTCTATTCTCAAGTGATGATGGGGTCATGCAGTGTGATGAAATCCACTGCATCAGTAGGAAGTCCCTCAATGTATCTCTTAAAAAGTTGCATATTGACTGTAAAACTACTTACTATGTCCTCTTGTGTGATCTCCACTACACCATAAGTAAAAACATTAGTCACAACATAAGGACCTAACCATCTGAAATGCAACTTACCAGGCATCAGCTTCAGTCATGAACTATAGAGAAGGAATTTCTCTCCAACTTGAAATTCCCTTTTCTAGATCATTTTTTCATGAGATTATTTTTATCTTTCTTTATAGAGACTTGAGTTCTCATATGAATAAAATCAAATCTTCTCAATCTCTTGAATTTATAGCTTCTGTTGGTTTCCATATTGGCCCAAATCCATGTTACATTTCTTTATAACCCAATAAGCCCAATCCTCAGATTCCACAGGGAGATGACACACTTTCCCAAAAGCAATATGAAATGGGGACATACCAATGGGTGTCTTGTATATTTTCCTATAATCCCATATCACATCATCCAAGTGTGTGCTCCAATCCTTCTTATTTGGCTGCACAGTTTTCTCCAAAATTTGTTTCAACTCACGATGTGAAACCTCAGCCTAACCATTTGTTTGGGGGTGGTATGGTGTTGATGATTGTGTGTCACCCCATACTTCCAAATTAGGGAATCCAAATTCCGATTGCAAATGTATGACCCTTGGTCACTGATGATGGCCTTCACTACTCCAAACCTACAAAAAATCCGTGCTTTGACAAAATCCACAATAACATGATAATCATCAGTCCTGGTGGCCTTAGCCTCCACCCATTTTCTCACATAATCAACAACAACCAAAATATACCAAAACCCAAATGAACTAGGAAAAGGACCCATAAAATTGATGCTCCATACATCAAAAATATCATAGAATAGTATGGGTTATTAGGTAATCTCATGCCTCCTAGAAATGTTCCTAGTGTGTTGGAAATAAGATAATGAATTTCAAAACACATGGTCATCATGGAACAAGACATTCCAATATAATCTAGAGTCTAAAACTTTATTAGCTATCCATTGGGGTCCAAAGTGTCCACCACAAGAAAGTGTATGATAGAATTGTAGAATAGATTCAAAATCATGATCAGGAACACACCTCCTAATAACTTGATCCCTACACATGCGCCATAAGTAATGATAATCCCAAACATAAAATCTAGAATCACTCTTTTCCTTTTGGAATTGATGTTTTTTTTAAATTTTTAGAAATTTAATATGCAACAAGGTATTTCACTAAATCAGAATACCAAGGATGCATACCTGAGATGGAATAAAGTTGCTCATTGGGGAAAGTGTCTTGAAGTGGTACCTGGGCCAAGGTGTCATCCTCTAGTGTGTGAGTAAACCTACTCATGTAGTCTGCCACCATGTTTTTCGACCCCTTATTTTCATTTATCTCAATATCAAATTCTCAAAGAAGGAGAATCCATCAGATCAGTCTGGGCTTTTCGTTTGGCTTCTTAAAGAGGTACCTCAGAGTTATATGGTCAGAAAAAAAACTACTTTAGAGCCTAAAAAATATGAATGGAATTTATCTAAAGAGAATATGACTATAAGAAACTCCTTTTCCATGGTTGTGTAGTTTTATTGGGATGAATCTAGTGTCCTTGATTCATAGGCAAACACATTTGAACATCGCTCCACCCTCTGAGATAAGACAGCTCCAACTGTGAAGTTGGAGGAGTCAAACATAAGCTCAAAAGGAATGTCCCATTGTGGGGGATATATGATTGATGGAGTGGTCAGACACTTCTTTATCTCATCAAATAAAGTCCTGCAAGAATCATCAAACACAAAATCAGAATCCTTTTTAAGTAATCGTGACATAGAAAGAGCAATCTTACTAAAATCTTTGTTGAAGCACCGATAAAATCATAAATTCCCTAGGAAAGGTCTAACATCATACACACATAAAGAATATTGTAAGGATTAAATGATATCTACCTTAGATATATCAACCTCTATCCCATGTTTTGACACTACATGCCCTGAGATAATTCCATGCTCTACTATAAAATGACACTTTTCAAAGTTCAAAACTAGATTCTTCTCAATACAATGATTCAACACCTTTCCCAAACTATTTATACTTCCATAAAATGAGGATCCATATACTATAAATTCATCCATAAATGCCTCCATGTAGGTCTCAAGAAAATTAGAAAAAATACTCACCATGCATCTTTAGAAGGTACCTGGGGCATTGCAAAGTCCAAATAGCATCCTCTAGTAGGAAAATTTACAAAATGGACAAGTGAATGTTGTCTTCTCTTGATCCTCCAGAGCAATAGAAACCTGAAAATTTCCAAAAAATCCATCCAAGAAACAATAGTTTGTTTTCCTAGCTAGTCTCTCAAGAATTTGATCAATAAATGGGAGGGGAAAATGATCCTTGCAGGTGGACTGATTTAGTTTTCTATAATCAATACACACACGCCAACTATTTTGTACCCTCATTGGAACTAAATCATCTTTCTAATTTTTAAAAACTGTAACATCAATTTTCTTAGGCACAACATGAATAGGACTTACCCACTGGGAATTTGAAATGGGAAATATTATACCTACCTGGAGAAATTTTTTAACTTATTTTTTAACAACTTCCAAAAGAGTTGGATTCAGTCACCATTGTGGCTACCTAACCAGTTTAGTCCCATCCTCCAAAAGAATCCTTTTCATGAAAATGAAGGGGCTAATACCTGATATGTCAGCCAAGGTCCACCAAATTGCCCTGATGTTCTCCCTTAAAATATTCAAATGTTTTTCTTCATGTTCAAAACAGAGATTATTAGCAATGATAAAAGGTAATTTCTCACCACTCAACAAGTATGAATATTTGAATTTTTGTGGAAATGGATTGAGTTACAGTGCAGGGGGGTGGTGTATGGATGGAGATAGTGAAGGAACTGAAATATGTGCACAAAGAGCATTATTATTAGAATATAAATCCTCACAATCAGAGAATAAAACATCAAATCCATCAGTATACTCAACAGCCATGTCATAATCAGAGTTCACTCGAACAAAATCAAAATATGAATCCATTTCAAAATCAAATATAAGAGAGACCTGTTCATTATAAAAGAGCGTGGAAGTTCTCTTAGACATCAAACTATAACCAATAATCATAATCTCTCTAAGCATGGGACGATCGAATTTTGTGGGATTTTTATTTGGTGGTTCAAAATGGGAGATAAAAAAGGCTGAATGGTCCTCTGAGGGGTACTTCATGGAGTCCATAACATTAAATATCACAAATTCACCCCCAAACTCTATGGAAAGTGTACCCTCATTGACATTTATGATAGTTTTTTCAATTTTGAAAAAGGTTCTACCTAAGATAATGGGAGCATGAGAACTTACCTGATCTTCCTACATGTTAAGCACGTAGAAATCTGCTGGAAAGATCATGTCTCTTACCCAGACAAGTTCATCCTCAAGGACTCCTACTGGAGATGCTATATCTCTATTCACCAATTGCACCACTACTCTTGTCAGCTTCAACTCACTAACATATAAAGAATAAAATACATAGTGAGGCATCACATTTATAAAATCTCTCAAATCACAAATAGCATCAGAATGGTGAAACTCCCCTATGGTTCATGGGATAGTGAATGTCCTAGGATCCTTGAACTTTGTTGGCATTACTTGAGTTGGTGTAATGAGTACTGAAACATTCCTTCCAAGATTGATCCTCTCATTACCCTTGAGTCCTCTTCTATTAGTACAAAGTTCTTTTAGGAATTTGGCATACCTTGGGATTTTCTTAATGACCTCAATAAGGAGGATGTTTATCTCCAAACACTTGAATGTGTCCAAAACCTTCTTTTGAATCACCTCCTCAGCCATATTATTGGTTTGACCAACCCTTTTTTATAAAGGGAATGGGTTTAAGAGGAACATCATCAATCTTTTTCTTACCTTTATCTTTCTCCTTTGTTTTCTCTTTAGCTGGTCTTGAATAGGGATTCTATGGAGTTGAGGTGAATCCTGGTGGAATGGTGGGTACAGAAGTATCATTCATTTTCTTCCCACTTCTCAATGTGATGGCACTGACATTTATTTTTGTATTTGGATTAGGTTGGGAAGGTATATTTTGGGAATTCTTACTTATAAGTTCATAGATGGTAGTGGCAATCTGGCTCATTTGATTCTTCAACTCCCTCAGCTCCAAACCATAACTCTTCATCTCATTATGTTGATTAAGAACAATTTGCATCAAAAGGTTGTCAGTGTTAGAATATACCTTTTGTTGAGAGTTCCATTGTTGCTTACTTGTTGATACTTAAGCTTCAAATTGCCTTTGGGGTTGTTGGAAACCCTGTTAGTAAGGTGTAGGCTACTGGAAGTTTTGTTGAAAAGGGGGACTTTGTTGTTTTCCAGAGACATACCTCATGTCCAATTGATCCTTCCACCCTTGGTTGTATGATGGTTCAAAGGAATCAAACTTCTTTTGAGGATGTTGTTGTTGCTGCTGCTGATATGGTCTCCCAGGAAACACTACATCACAATCTTCTGTTTCTTGTAGTTGGGGGAAAAATTCTGTTGATTGTCTTGTCTCAGTGCTAATTCCACAAGTCCTTGAAGGAGGGGGTTGGGATGTATTTTCTACCAAACAAATCTACCTCACCATAGTGGTCAATTCTTCCAAGTTAGTATCAATCAAATGATTTTCAAGAGAAGAAGGACATACCTGATGTACTCCCCTGACATGTGGTGTACCTCAATCGCCAAATTGATAGGATTTTTGTGCCATATTGTTTATAAACACATGTGAAACTACTGGTGTCTTGTCTACCAATTCCCCTCCAGATGCATCATCCACCATGATCCTCTCCATAGGTGTGATCCCTTCATAGAAGTATTGGATGAGTAGTTGCTCACCGATTTGGTGATGTAGGCAGCTTACACACAACTTATTGAATCACTCACAGTACTCATACATTGACTCCCCTTGTGCTTGATTAATCCCTGATATCTCCTTACGAATGGAAGTGGTCCTTGATTCTAGAAAAAAATCTATGGAAGAAAAGACGTTTCAAATTTTTTCAACAAGTTTTATCTTAAAGTTGTAAATAATACATCCAGTCTTTTGCAGCTCCATCAAGTGAAATGGAATGACCTTAGTTTGATTTGATATTCAGATACATTTCTTGGTTTAAGGGTTGAGAAAACAACATTAAATTATTTAATGTGTTTATTGGGATCCTCACCATATAGGACATGATATTTTGGAAGCAGGTGAATTAACCTAGATTTCAGTTCAAAATCTGATTCGAGATTTGGATATGCAATGCAATTTGGTTGATAGTTAATATCAGGTGCAACCAATTCTAAAATGGTTATATTAAGTTCATTACCATTTTTTATCCATTAGTTCTTGTTTTAGGTTTGAAATATAAGTTTTTCCAATTTCAATGTTCTTAGAGTGGAATAATTCTCCTACAGGTTGAATGTTGAAAATTCCCGTAGACTGAGAATGTCTGATTCGAGCCTTAAGGTTGCGTTCAATATCAGGGTCAAGATATAAGATTTCTTAGGTATTAGTTCATGTAATAAATCAAATAAAAATGAAAATAAGAAAAGTGGACCATAATAAAATAAAATATGATAATTTTGAGTTGATGGTCCAAAAAGAAGAAGAAGAAGAAAACAAAAGAAGAAGAAAAATTCAGATTGGGTAAATAAAGAAGAAAGAAGAGAAAAAGAGAATAAAATGTAAAATAAAATAAATACCTCTAAATGGTTGAAATAATTACTTACCTCCCCAAAAATGGTTCCAATTTAAAAGGTTCTGTCATGGGTTCTTTCAAATGATATGTGATTGTTGGTTACTTAGGTGCAGTAGAGTGGCTGACCAAGGTCGTCTCTCAAAGGAGGGAGTAAATTTAACAACATATTAAAGGTATTTTAAAAGTAAAATAAAAGTAAATAAGAAAATTAATTAAAATTATGGGGTTGTTTATAGTTTATAAATCTAGAAGATGTTTTCTGGAAGAAGATTGTATATTTTTTTTTGTTTTTAATTTTGAAATGAAGTTCGATTAAAATGACACAACAAGAAGATGTTTTTTAGAAAATATTTAAAAGGTGTAATCGATATAACTATACATATTCACGAAATTATTTTTCATTATCATATAAATTAACATCAACTTAATTATAATACTCTAATTTTTTAACCCTTGAACCCTATGGGAGTTAACTTAACCACAAAGATGAAATTGATTAAACCCTAGGCTGGCTTCAGAACATGCAATCGCAACACCCTGCTTTGATTGATGTTATTAGAATAGCCTATGGTTAGTGGTTAATTAGAGAAAATTTACAATATATAAATGAGGATTAATTTAGTTTAATTATTATATTTTAAATCTAAAAATTTATCCTGTGTGGTCTTTTATAACCGATTAAGATCGCACTCTCACAATTTACACAACTTCTGACCTCGCATGTTTTTGTGTCAATTGTTCAATTTATTGTTTAGTTTCATTTAAATTAAAAACTCAATTAATAGATCATATTAAGTAAATTAAAATATCTCATTGATTCAAAATAAAGGAATTAATATGTTTATAGGTACATCGATTACTAAAAATAACTACTCTTCTATGGGCGGTGTAGTCATCGTAGAAACGTTTTTCATTTACAAAGGTTTAGAAAGGGTAGAACCCAATATTGTTTCTACTCTTGATTCCAAACCAATTAAGAAGATTAAGAGAAGATTAAATTTGAACAAAATATAATAAAATAGAATAAATAAAATAATAACAATGAAATTTATTACAGAAACAAAATTATTACAACACGAAGAAGAAGAAGAAGAAGGAGAAGAAGAAGGCTTTGTCGAAGGGATCCTTGCTTCAAGGGATATCCTTATTTAAATGGTTGGATAATTGGAGTGGATCAACTTAGACTCTTCTATCAACTTTCCAATGCACTTCTAAACCCCTCCAAATGATAAAAAAACTAATTTATAGAGTATAGGGGAGGATAGGTTTAAAGTGGTTTCAAGTGTGAATAGGGAATTTAGGTCAAATATTTTATTCCAAATTTCACCACCCATTTGACCACCAAAAGAATGAATAAACTATCCTTCTAGAAATTTGATTCGTGCAAAAATTATTCCTAGAGATCATCTCAATATTTGGTCCTAATATAATCACGGATGAAGAAGTTATGGCCAAAATACAGAACCCATGTCCAACCTGGCGAGTCGAGACCAACTTTGACTTCATGACCCATTTAAACCAAAAAATGAACAATTTAGCTCTAATTTAATAAATTCAAGTTGGAGAAAATTATGTGAGGAACACATTTACAAAATATTAAGTTTAATTAATTCAAATAAAATTATTCGTGTTTGAAATACTACAGTGAATTTTTAAAGGGTAAAACTATAATTTTCATCAAATTTTCAAATGAATGATCTAATCCAAAATATTCCATAAATGAACATAGTTACCACAATGTGAGGAAATTATTTCATTTATTATCAATAAAATATTCCGTAAAATTGTGTTTTATTAGTATTTCCTTAAAAATAATAGGAATCGTAATGATAGATATTAAAGAAGAGAAATTAAAATCTAAGGAAGTTTTACTTGTTAATGGGATAAAACACAACTTACTTAGTATAAGTCAACTTTGTGATGAAAGAAAAGAAGTAATATTCAGAAAGTATTCTTATATCATCAAAATTATGAAATATGGAAAGGTAATTAAAAAAGTATAAAGAAAAAGTGAGAATCTCTTTCAAATAGGATAATTCAATAACTCATGTTACTTGAGTGCTGAAGATGAAAGCATGTTGTGGCACTGACGATTTGGCCACCTTGGGTAGAAAAATATGAATAAACTCTCTAAAGTTTATGATTTTGGGAATTTTATAGAATTAAAAAGAAGAGATAAAGATGTTTTTATTACTTTTCAATAAGGGAATATGAATAAAAAAAGTCATAAAAGAGTTGAGATTTAATCTACCAGACCACTTGAGCTTATTCATTCCGATTTATATGGAACAATGATACATCAATCTACAAAAAGAGACTTATAATTTATCACTTTTATTGAATATTTCAATCATATGACAAACATCATTTTGATGAAGCACAAGTCAGAGGCTATTGAAATGTTCAAATTCCTCAGAAAAGATGCTGAGAAAGAATTGGGGGTTTCTATCAAGAAGATGAGAACAAATAATGGTACTGAATTAAAAAACAATAATTTTGAAACTTATCTGAGAAATCATGGTATCAAGAATCAGTATAGTTATCCTTATACTCCATAATAAAAAGGGGTATCAAAAAGAAATAATAGATGCTTTATTGAAATGGGAAGAAGTATGTTGGTGGAATACAAACTTTCAAAGTGCTATTGGAGAGAAGCTATTAGTACTGATGTACATGTTTGTAATAGACTTTTGTTGAGACTAGAAACCAACACAACTCATTATGAAATGTGGTATAACAAAAAACATCATTTAAATGCTTCAAAGTTTTTGGAAGTCCATGTTTTCTCAAAATCAAAAATCCAAACTTGGTAAAGTTTGATAAGAAAGCAAAGGAAGGAACTTTAATGGGTTATTCAACAAATGGGAGAAGTTACAAATGTTGGAATTTTTTTTACAAATGTTTGTGGAATCATATGATATAAAGGTAATTGAAAATAAAATTTCCTTAACAAAGGTTTTTGAGAATGCTGAGGAGGATAAATTGGATATTTCCAAGAATAATTATAGTCACCCAAAACAATCTTATCCAAATTCAGAAGAATCATGTCATGAGGAAATTCTATATTAGAAAGAAACATTGATATTTCCTACCTTACACAAACATGTTGTATCTAAAAACATTATTGGGAATTATAAGGCTCCGGTTTAAACTAGAAGAAATTTTAGATTAGAAAATCAGGCTTCAGTTATCTCTAAAGTTGAACAAGAATTAGTTTCAGAGGCTATTCAACATAAAGAATGGGTGGATGATATGTATGAAGAGTTGGATCAGATTGAGAAGAATGAAACATGGGAACTTGTTCCAAGGCCCAAAAATTAAAATGTTATCATAACAAAGTGGGTTTATAGAAACAAATGGAATGATCATGGAGAAGTTTCAAGAAACAAAGTGAAAATTGTTTGTAAAGGTTATGCACAGGTGGAAGGAGTGGATTTTGATGAAACTTTTTCTTGAGGTTCAAGATTGGAAACTATTAGACTGTGTCTTTTGGTGTCCACATATCAGAATTATAAATTTTATCAGATGTATGTAAAGTTGAAATTTATAAATGGTGAGATTGAGGAAGAAGTTTACATTGAGAAACCTTATGGGTTTTTACTTGATGAGGATGAAAACAAAGTTTGTAAATTGAAGAAAACTTTGTATGGGATGAAACAAGCTCCACATTCTTGGTATTCGAAGCTTGAAAATTGTTTGAGAATGATGAATTTTTATAAAGGAAAAGTTGATAGAAAATTTTATATGAAATATATTTACTCTGGAACTTTAATTATAATTTATTATATGGATTATATAATTTTGGATGGGGATGAAGAAATGTTTTGTGAAGAGTTTTTTTGAAGAGAAGAATAAGAACTTTGAAATGTCAATGTTGGGAGAGTTATCTTTCTTTCTCAGCTCAAATGTTTAAAAAAAGTAAAAATACATTTTCTTATCCCAAGAAAAGTATTCCCTATAATTGATAATGAAGTTTGGAATGGTAGAATCGAAAGAATTTCAACTCTTATTTTAGTGATTACAAAGTTGAGAAATGATGAATTCAGAATAAGTGTGAATCAAATATACTTTCAAAAGCATACTGGAAGCCTCCTTTACCTTATTGCTTCAAGGACTGATATTTTTTATGATTTGAATTTTTCTTCCTGTTATCTAAGTAATCGAAAGGAATCACATATGTTTGAAAAAACTAATTCTAAGATATGTAAAAGGAACAACTTCACATGGGTTGTTATACAAAGAAAATTTGAGTTGAATTTTCATAATTATACTGATGTTGATTGGGATGGAAATTGTAATGATATAAAATCAACCTCAGGAGGAAAATTTTTCTTGGGTGTATGTTGTGCGAGTTGGTATATTAAGAAACAAAGTTTAGTAACACTGAGAACCCCTAAATCTGAGTATGTTGCAGCTACCGAGGCTTGTATTCAAATGTTGTGGATGGAACTTCAGCTAGAAGATTTGAAAGTAAAATTTTCTAAACCATTGAAGATACTTTGTGATAATCAAAGTGAAATTTATCTTTCTAATAATCTTATCCAACGTTAAAGATTAAAACACATTGATATAAATTTCAATTTATAAAAGATAAAGTTTAAGCTGGAGATATTTTTTTGGAATATATTTCAACAAATTATCAGATTGTTGATATCTTTACAAAATCAAAGCCGATAGAAAGGTTTTTGGAATTGAGGCTACAATTTATTGTTCATTCTCCTCCTATATATTCCTAAATCTTATAAGGAATAATCCCCCACTGTTCTTTGTATTATGTTGACAATGGGGGGGAGAAGTAAACAACTTATCTTTCTTTTATGCATCTAAAGATGTGGTTATCATATAATGGGGGAGAGTGAAAAGAAAAGTGAGAGAAAAATAAAATTGAAAGATAAATAAAGTGAGAAAATAAATAATAGGGGAGAGAAAAATAAAGTAATAAAAGAAAATTTAGGATAGATTATATTTACATCAAAACAAATTTTTCTTGCCAATGAGGTATGGAATTACTTCAAAAACATTATTGTATTCAGTATTGTGGTTTCATTCCACTCTCTTTTGAGAAAGGACATGTTTTGATAAAATTCCAAAAAATTGAGTTGTAAAAAATTCTGAGTGTTGAGAAGTTGTTAGGAGGGTTCTCAACAAATCCAGACGACGGTATTGATGTAATTTTGTGATAAATTGTTTTAAAAAAAGTTGTTTATTGGTTGAAAACTATAATTTTTGTTTTAGAATGATTTTTCCCTAGAATTAGATCCATCTGCATCATATTCAGACAATCAGATCCAAAATAATCAAAGGTAGAATTTATTGTTTTCTGGAAGACTGTCTTTGCTATAATTAGAGAATGGATGAAGCTTCTAAATAATTTTGAAAGAAGAGTGTGAAGTTAAGAGATATAAGGTTTTCATACTATCTAAAACAAAATTAGGCAATGTTTTGATGATCAAGAAAGTATCATAAGTCATGAAAAATTTCATGATAAAATCTTTTGAACAAATAGTGAAGAGGTTTGAGGAATTTCAGAGTTGAAAAATGGATTTTTGTAATCATATTTTTGTAATTGGATTTTCTTAATCATATTTTCATAATCATATTTTCGTAATCATATTTTCGTAATCAGATTTTCATAATCATATTTTCATATACTATTTTCATAATCAGATTTTTGTGATCAGATTTTCATAATTACAGAACCGTAATCATCAATATAATGAGAATCATAACCACTATTATGTTAGAATCATAATCATGAATTCTAATAGAATCTTAACCAGTATTCTATAGTGAATCATAACTAGAATTCTATGAAAATCATAACCAAAATTCTATGAAAATCGGAACTGGATGGAAAGAGGGAAGGGATACTAAATTTTTTATCCAAGATAATCAAAAGATTTTAATGTAATGAGAAAGAAACATATTTTAATAGGTTGAAAAAGAATTATTAATGAGCTAATTATGAAGAATAATTAAAGTGGTCAAAGTTGATATTCACTTCTTCAAAAATCTTGGAGAAATTTAAGGAGTTTTGATGAAGTAAAAGATGATGTTTGAATGAGATATATTTGTGGACTTTTGAGATTTGAGGAAGCGTGAATGATTTCAAGTTTCCCAAATTTGTTTCCTCACTTTCCTATAAATAATTTCTCAGATCATTAGTTCATTGATGAATTTTCTATGCATACATGAAAGGCGGAGTGCTAGTGAAATTGAAGTGGAATTTATCATATGATTGAAGGAGAATTGTTTTGAGCATTCCAGAAGAGCTTTATTTTTTTTCATATTGAGTTTGAGTTCATTATATTGAAATAGATTATATCCCTAATACAATATCTTTTTATTTAAAGAAATTAGATCCTGAATACAACATCATTGTATTGAAAGAAATTAGATCCAGAATACAACATCTTTGTATTGAAGGAAACTGGATCTAGAATACAACATTATTATATTGAAAGAAATCCGATCTATAATAATACATCATTGTATTGAAAGAAATAAGATATAGAATCAAAAATAATTGTATTGAAAGAAATTGGATCCAAAATCCAGCATCAATGTATTGAGAAAATCAAGATACAACATCATCAGATTGTGATAATCAGATCCAGTCAAATTGAACTGAGGATTTTCATTGAGAATTTGTGGAGTAGTTTTGATAAAAGGGTTTATTATTTTATTGGATTAATTGTTTTTAAAATTAAACATTGTAAACTTATGTGAGTTAGTATAATCATTCCTATTAAAAGATAGAAGGTGTCTAATAGGAGTTGGCATAATTTTTATTCACTTCTTCATAATAATGGATTTCTATGGACCCACCGGATTGGATATTGCAAGGATGTAGGTTCTCACACTGAGGCCAAACCTTATAAATATTGTGTGATTTTCTTTTATAACTTCTTTTTCATACATGAGTATTCAATAAAATTTGATAAGGATATAAATCTTAACAAGTTTCAAGGGTTAAGTTTTTAAATGTTTTGAAACTTATAAAAAGTGTACAACTGATTCAACCCCCCCTTCTCAATTGTTATTTGAACCTTGGAACTTCGTTGATGAAGGTTGTGTGAGATTTGTGAGGGAAATGAGAATCATGAAATTTTTTAGAAAGTGTTTCTTAGTAAATACATGGTAAACTGATATTTATAAAGTGGGTGGATGTAGAACTTCAACAAAGAATCTAACTATAATTGAGAATGATTTCATTATTTCTAATGAAGGGACCCACATTTCCATAAATAGTGTTTTAATCCTTTCTAGATAAGTGATAAAGAGAAGAGGAATAAGGAAATACTATCCTACATCAATGATATTAGAATTAATATTGAGGGGATGACCCTTGGGAAGTAGTGAACTGTCCCTAAACAATGTAAATTAAGTGATATTGGTCATATAAGCCATCTTGAATGAATCACATTTTTGCAATGATCCTTAGTGGATTTGTTATATCAGTAGATTGCTATTGTATTCTCCTTAGATATAGTCTAGTGAGGGTGAACCAAGTAAAAATATGTGTGTCCTTATGCTTTCTCTCATCCTTTACATTCATTACATCATCATCAGATAATGAAATAATCAGATCAACATAAAAACTTAATGGAAAATAGAGTGTCTGTTTTAAAAAATAGGTCTAGATCCAATGGGATAATAAGAATTTTGAAAAGAATATCCATACCTTGATTCACCTCCCTCTCTTAGGGTATCTAAGAACCTTTTGATCCTAACAGAAGATTAAATCCCAAAGAAATTTATGTTGACTGAATAAAAGGAAAAAGATGAATGGAATAAAGTGATAACGTACTAAAATTAGGGAGAATAAAAAAGGTTTGGGAGAAACATAATGCATATGAATCTAACCCATTCTTATTGGAGATTCGTATCTACCTCTATAACTAATCCTTCATGGAATCGATCATCAGATCCATGCCCTTTTGACTGAAAAGGGTAGGCATTGAACACTAAGAATACATATACAAACATTCTAAAATAAATAGAAATTTAGAAGAACCAGAGAGGGTGAGGTATGGAAGGTAATCCTGACTATGTATCTAGACACTCACTATGGTTTAGAGTATCAAGGAGAATCATATTCATAAGAAGAGAGAAGATAATCCACATGGTGGGGAATCCCTATAACCCTAAAATGCTTATTTTAGGGTTTGTTTTCTATATTTATTTAATATGAAATTATTTTATTTTATAATATTTTCATTTATCCAGAAAATATTTACAAAGATAAGGTCAGCCACTCGTCCATGGATAAGAGATATTCTTATGATAAAATAAAAAAAGTGTTATTTTTTATTTTTTATGTATAGTTATTTTTTCTAAATGTTTAGATTTTTTCATGTCATACCTATTGTTTCTTAATGTTTTTTATGATTCAATGTACTTATTTTATTTTTTCCTTTTATATTTATATTAATAGTTGTATTATATCCTTTAATATAAAATATTGATTCTTTTTAATTTTAATGTTATTTTTAAAATTACGTTTTATTTTATATTTATTTTTTCAAAAAATCAATATATTTTTCATTCATTTTTTATCAAATTCCATGGATTATTGTACAATAAATCAAAACTTATTTATTTTTAAAAAATACACTTAATACTAATAAAAATTCATTAAAGAAATTAAAACAAGTTTTAATGAGTTTAATATCATCTAATATTAATTCATAAAAAATAAAATTGAAGAAAAAACACAGAATTATAAAAATGTTTTATGAGTTTAAAGATTTAGTTAGGTGTATTAAAATAGAACAACCCTTTGATATTTATAAAAAAACATTTAAAATAATGAAAATCACTTCATAAAAGTTATACATAGTTAATATAATTTTATAAAGTGATTAGAAAAATTTAAATATATGAAATAAACTGGAAAAAAATCAATATATGAAACAAAACGTAAAATAGAGCATAATTTCATATATGATTTCATTGAACTAGATAGCCCATTCATGTAGGTGAATTTAAAATAGGCATTTTTCTCTATGTGATATAATTGTCCAGGTAGGTATATCGACGTAATCAAATTCATGTAATCAAATAACATAGCCAATTTATATAAGTGAATTAATCATGTAGGTGACTCACTACTTAAGGGAATTCTACATATGAATTTATCATGTGGGTGATTGATGTAGGGGAATTCCTAAAAACTAAAAATAGATTGAATTTTTAATTTTCATACCTAAAACACTCCTTAATAAAGGAAGAGTCAAATTTTTTCGTTTTGAATTACATTTATCAAATTTCATTAAATTTCTAAATAATCAAGAATCACCTTAATTGAATTTATATAACTCAAGTTATGATAAAAAAATTGAATAAAAATAGTTCTAGAAAACAAAAAATATCATACATAAAACATTCAGTAAATTCTAGCCAAATTTATGAATTAGCTACGTGGTGAGAAGTTTATTTGTTGAATTGTAATAGTAAAAAACACGTCTAAATTATATTTTAAGTACTCAAATGACTTATTTATTTTAGGAAATGAAAATAAAACTTGTATAAAATGTTATAATCAATCAAAACATAAAATATGAAGATAAATTAAGATCAGAATAAAATGATATGATCAAGATTAATTACACTTTAAATAAAACACTATTATTCCAGGTAATAAGACATTAATATTAAAGGTAATAAGACAAATAAAAAATTTTAATTATCAAAACATAAATTGGTCCAAGGTTCCACTCAACATTATATCACATTCTTATAATTATAAAACCAATTATAATTTCTAAAACATCTCCCACTTTTTGAAATTATCAAAAAGACAAGGGTTTTAACACAAAAACACACACACTCACACAATATTTTATTTTAATATAAATTTTTTAAAACATGCATCAAGGAGAAACTGTCAAGTCATCAACTATTAAATCATATTAGAAAATCCAATGAGCATAATTTTTTAAGACTCCTTAAAAAAATAATGAGAGATCATCTAAAAAATAATATTTATGAAAACTGAAGGTTTAAATAGTAATTTAACATAAATTTGGATGTATGATAGGTTTTAAAATAGTTATATAACAAACAAAAATGTATATAAATTAACAATAGTAATCTAAAAAAGTGTTTCTAGATTTTATATATTTCATGTAAATATTAATAATTTAGTATATAAACATACTCGAACTCACCTTAAACGCATGAAAACCTAAAAATATTAAGATTCCAACTTTCCAAACTATTTTTTTTCAAACTTAGAGAAATCTAAAGTCTTAGTAAAGATATCTTCAAGTTGATTTTTAGTTGGGAAAATTATAAAACAACATATACCAAATTCACATGATCATTAATAAAATGAGATACAACATTGATATGATTTGTTTTAAAGTGCTGTAAATGATTCTTAGAAATAGAAATTGAGGATGTATTGTCACAATAAATTCATAATTTTTCAAGATAAATACCAAATTTTTTTTATCTTAATCCATAAACTCTTAGGCCAACAACTAGGTGTAGAGATATAATAAACTTCAAGCATAGATAGAACAACAGACAACTGATTCTTAGAAGACCAAAAAAATTAAACTTTTTTAAAGAAAATGACACATTTTTGATGTGGTTTTCTATCAATTTTAAATCCCCCAAAATGAGAGTCTGAATATGATATTAAATAAAAAAAATTAAACTTATAATATGCCAAACCACAGTTAACAGTTTCTTTAACATAATTAATTATTTTTTTCATAGATTTAATATGAATCTATTTAGGATTATCTTTTAATCTTATACATAATAAAACAATAAAAATGATATTAGGTCTAGACGAAGTGAAATAAGTAAAGATACATATCATACCTCTATAAACATTAAAATCAACCAATTTAATGGATGTATCAAACTTTAATTTACAACTAGTACCCATAGAAGTTTTCATATATTTTAAATAATTGAGACCAAACATTTTAACCATATATTTATCATACTTTGATTGATTAAAAAATATCCCATCGTTATTTTTAAAAATTTTAAGTATAAAAAAGAACTTTAATTCTCTTATTAAGTTCATTCCAAACTCAAATGACATCAAAAGTAGAAAAATCATTAAAAATAACTTCAATAGAAGAACCAAAATCTATATCATCAACAGAAATTTTCATAATTAAAATATCCTTAGAAATTATTTTAATAAAAAGAGTAGGATTAAAAATACCATTTTTGAAACTATTATTCAATAGAAACAAATAAATTAATTTCATACCAAGAACAAGGTTCTTGTTTGAGACCATACAAAGCTTTAGATAATTTAAAAACATGATTGGGTAATTTTTCTTTTTCATAACGAGGGGGTTGGTAAACATAAGCTTCATTACTTATAAAACCATTTAATAAATAACTTTTAACATTCATTTGATATAACCTAAAACCATGAAAACATAAGAATTCTAACAAGACTCTAATAGACTGGATCATGGAAAAAAGTTCAAATAAATATTAAAATTCTTTTCCTTCTTCTTTATGGTATCCTTGGGGTAACAAGTCTGGATTTATATTTGATTTTTTTTCCAAATTCATCTAGCTTGTTTCTAAAGATCTATTTAGTTATGATTAGTAGCTTATCCTTAGGAAATTCAACTAAAGTTCAAACATTATTTCTAAAAAATTGATCAAGATAATCTTGAATAACAATAATTCAGTTAACATCATTTAAAGAATCAGTAACATTATTAGGGATATGATCATAAACAAAAACAAGAGTTAAAAAATAAGTTTAAAGTATAGATTCTAGTTTTATAACAAAAAACACCAATGAAATTGTCAATGGGATTATATTTATTAATACTCCAATATCTAGGATCATTTTTAGAATAATTTTTTATCCCCTCAATAGATACCATATCTTGAGTTTTTTCTTCACCAAAATTGAAATCCCTAAAATCATTATCAATATTTTAATAAACCGATTTATTAACACACAATATTCATCAAACTTCATATGCACAAATTATTCAACAGTCATGGTATGATTATTATAAACTCTAGAAGTTTTAATTTTATAGGAATAAACAATAAATATACCTTCAACACTTTTATCATCAAACTTATCTAAATTATATTTTGTATTCAAGATAAAAAATTTACAACCAAAAGGTTTAAAATAACCATCCTTTGGTTTTCTACCTTTAAACAATTAATAAGGTATTTTCTTTAAATAAAGGTCCAATATAAACTCTATTAAAAATATATCAAGTATTATTAACATATTTAGAAAAAAATCTATTTTTTAAACTATATTCATTGAGCATATTTCGATCCATTTCTAGAATAGTTCTATTTTTTATGTTCTATAACACCATTTTGTTGTGGTGTTCTAGGAGTATAAAAATTACGATCTTAACCATTTTATTCACAAAATTTTGAAAATTTAAATTAAAAAATTAACCTCCATTATCACTTATAATATAAAAAATTAAACAACCTTTCATATTTTGAACAATCATAAAAAAGTAATAAATATTGCTAAAGTTTTATGCTTATGAGACATAAAATAAACCCATGTAAATCTACTAAAATCTTCAACAATAACAAAAACATATTTCTTACTACCTAAACTAGTAGTTTTCATGGGACCAAATAAATCAAGATGCACTAATTAAAGAGTTCTAGAAGTAAAAAAAATTATTGATAGATTTGAAATATTTATTATGATTATTACCTTTTAATCATAAATCATAAACAAAATCTTTATTTACCTTCAACTTGGGAAAATATATAATATGTCCATTCTTGGATAATTTGTGTATCATTTTTAAATGAGAATGTTTAATTATTCTATTCTAGTGAATATCATCTATTTTTATAGCATTGGGACACTTTACATTTTGATTAGGTAAATAAAAATAATAAAAAAATAAATATAACCTTTTCTATTTGTATAAAATAAAAAAAATTCAATTTAAAAAACTAAACATTTTTTTATCTTCAAATTTTAAAAACATAACAATATCACATAATTATGTAATACTAATTAATTTATGTTTCAAACCTTCAACGTATAAACTTTAGAAATTAAGACAACATTAAAAATACCTACTTTACCAAATCCTTTAACCTTGCCTTTAGATTTTTTTTCCAAAAGTGAAAAATCCTCCATCTCATTTTGTGTAAGAGAGAAAATTAGATTGGTCACCAGTCATGTTCTGGGAAGAACCATTATCTGTGTACCATGTATTGTTCTTGAGGTACCCAATACATTTTTCCTACAAATATCAATTACTTGAAATTTTTGATACTGATGGTATTTTTGGGTCCAACTAAGATAGAAATAGAATTATTTGGTACCCAAATAGATTTAAAACATTTATTATAAGGTACTCTAGAATATAAATCTTTTGAAATATAAATCTTGGTATGACCAAAATATTGGGGTAATCTAAGGAATAATTCATTAGCATATTGTTCTTGTATAAAACATTTAAAACATGTAATAGAAGAAACCTTTCCAACAGAAATTTTTATAAAAGTAGTCTTATATAACTTAGGAATATTTGGAATATAAAAAAACCATTTTTATCTTTATTTAGTTTCATCATAGCTAAAATATTATCATATTCTTATTTTCCTTTAACAAAAGTTGAAAATTTCTTTTTTAGCTTACAAATTCCTTTTAAAGACTATCATATTACTTCTGAACAAACTCACTATCATCATAGATCTTACCTTTAGAATATGAAGTAGAATTTATTATTTCTTCTTTAAGATCATCACTATCCTTATTTAATTTATTTTTATCCTTGATAATCCTCTTATTTTATTCTTTTAATTGTTTATATAATTTAGTCTCTCTTAAAACAACTTTTTGAAGCCTTTCATTTTATCCATATAACTAATCAAAGCTATAACCATCACTGTTAGAGTAATGACAAGAATTAGAATCATTAATAACCTCATTTTTATTTTCCAACATCAACCATATGATTTTTTTATTCTTCTTCACTTGTAGATTCTTCACTTTAATCGGATTATTTGGTGGGATTCCATAAATATTGATAAGAATCTTTCAATTCCTATTTTTCTTTATTATCTATACCTTCTTACTTTAGTTTTGGACAATCCGGTTTGATGAGTACCTTCTTTATACATTAATAAAAGGTCACATATGGACCATATTTGGTACTTTTATTTTCTTTTTGATCATTATTTTAATCTTTACTTGACCACTTCTTGAACTTTTTATTTCTCTTTATAAAATTATAAATACCTTTCCTTATATTTTCAATTTATCCTTTTTCACTTTCCTATGAATTAAATTTATAAGATTTATTAATAACATTTATATGTTTTTTTGAAGTAATATCTTTCTTCTTTGAAGTCTCTTATTCTATGATATTATTCAACTCATGTTCATATAGAATAAGTGATCCGATGATTTCATCCAATGTGTATTCATTGAAATTCTTAATTTCATGAATTGAAACCTTATTTACATTCCAATTTTTGGTTATAGCTCTTATGTCTCTTTAAATAAGTACGTGGTTCTCCAAATATTTTATATGGGATTTCATTCCATTTGAAATGCTAGTGAATTTTTGGAACATTTGATTGATGTTTTCTTCTTCACCTATCTTGAAGTCTTGCCACACCATTCAAAGCATTTTGTGTTTGGTTCTAATCAGCTTGTCTAAGCTAAGGCGAGTAACTTGTAAAATATTCTAGATATAATGAGTTGTCTCACAATAATTCACATTACTAAACACACTTCTAATAATAGAATAATATAATATATTTACAACTTTGTAATTTAAAACATATTTTTTAGAATTTTTTTTGTAAGAGTGGTTGGGTTGGCTTATGGTAGTTGGTATGGTTTTTCATAGGGGACAAGTGTTCAATTATTTTTTGTTTATGGTATGCCTATATTTTCTATCCTTAGTAACCATAGTCGTTGTCATCAAAGTGAGGTGGTTTATGAGGAATCCATCCATAATTTTCATTCATTCCTGTCATCTTATAGATCTTGTCCTTAGACTGTGAGGTCTAGGAAAATATTATCATAATATAAAATATAAACAAGAGAATCTATAAAAGGATTAGTTAAATTGAAAAAGGAACAATTTTTTATACCCATTGTTTGGTATTGGAAAAAATAATGATTGGGATAAACTATCCTTATGCAAGGTCAATCACTAATACCTAACAATTGGTATCAGAGATGGACCTTGATTAAGGATATTTTAGCTCCACCATTAGTTTTCCCAATACAAAACAGTGACAAAGTCTTGAATACCATGAATTTTTATTGATATGTGTCACAAAACCCACCCACAAAGTCACCCCTTTTGGATTGATAATGAGATAAGGAAGATAATGTTGCCCAAAACCCACCACCAATAGGTCACAAGTTGGAAAAAAACATCGAGGGTATAACATACACACAGAGGGGAGGAATTTCCCTCCAATATATGATAAGTGAGAGAGATAATATAGAAACTGCAAAAAAATACTATTGAAAAAATAAGAATCAATCTCAACACATAATATTAAGGTAATGACATACAATTTGAAAAAATTTAAAACATTAAAACAGATCTCTAACAGTGACCATGAAGCTCCAACAGCTCCTAAACAACTCCTCAAACTAGTAATGTATATCTCAACCACCAACTAGCTCCTACAGACCTAAAAAATTGTTTATATATATATATATGGCAATCATAACATGTATACTCAGTAGAATACTACCTACAACCACTCCTGAAAAATGTGAAAGAAGTATACTGAAGCCCAATGAATAAAAAAATGAAACCAACTCGCCGGATCATACATAGAGGGAACATTGTGAGTAGTCTCCCTCTCTATGGATCTCATGACCCATAATAAACTATCACAGAGCTGATCATCCATCGAATCCCTCAGTGTTGTAGGAAGTTCTGACTCAACTATGTGATGTGTGTGATCGTTACCACTCTCCCGACGCTCAATCAAAAGACAATGAGGGTAAATTTTCTCTACAAGGGTCAACACACTCCTCAAATCACATGATACATAATAAGATCAACCTTACAAGGATATGACATAATAGATAACAAAGGACACAAGGTCACTTTTTTTGGGATTAACAAGTGAATTATAATGTTATAACATATTCATTTATTCCTCAATCAATTTTTTAAGGGGTTTTTATTTCACTATTTTTATTGGAAGATACATAATATGCAATAAATATATCTTAAGCATGAAAAATTCATGTCAACATATTTTCCTACATGCCTATCATGATTCATGCATACACAACTCATGTTGTACTATTCCATGAGAAAAATATTACAAAATATTAGCATCACACAACAAGTGAATCACCAAAGGTGAAATAACATCATGACTATAACAAGTGAATGTTAAGAACATAAATATCATCCTTGGTAAATTATATTTTCCCCCACACATGGGTTAGCTACTCTCATGACCTTAAGAGCACCTCCCCATAAATAAGAGGTTTCCAACTAGTGGAAAGGGTCTAATGTGTATAGTGGGGGGACTATACCATCTGGTACAGTGCCACAACCCATGAAAATAGGGCTTGTACTGTGACTCCCAAAACCCACCTCCAATAGGCCAGGGACAAACGACTAGAACCAAGTGTGCATATCACTAACATGGGAGGCCTTATCCAAAAGTACCTATACGCACACATACACACCTCCAAGTCTACAAAATACTGAAATATAGAATAACTGAAAAAACCCATGCATGAATACATCTAATCCCACAACCAGAGTACATCAATAAGTAATGTAAATCAAATATAGTCAAATACAATCCCATTACAAAGAGTCTGAAGAAAATAAAACCTGAAAGTAAAGATGGGGAATGCTGCCAAGATATCATAGGAATACACTCTAATATGTCCGGATCACTAAGTATTGTCTGGTCCTGGTCCCTAAGGGACTCAGTCAAAAGGTCTATCATCTACAAAAGACATGACTCATGTGGGAAAATACCATGCAGGGGTGAGTATAAAAATTCCTAGTAGGACACATTGAAACTAAAAAGTATATAACAAAAGAATAAAGGTTAGCTCTACATAGGTATATGTCTACATCACATATAATAAGAATATTCATATATACTTAACAGAGACAAATAATCTCAAGGTAAATTCATAACCATAATGCTAGTCTAGGACTACTGGTTGAAGGTTCCACATAGAAATCATCTACGAGAACACACTCCATGAGTCAGATAGCATTGATGACGTTCATCCGAGAGGTAGTTCTCATCAGGTTTCACTATTAGAAGTATACCCTAGAAGTCTAAAGAGATACAATGAAAAATAGAGGATCACTCCTAAGACCATGGGTTATACTAACAAAAAATAAAAATTATCCCACTATGTAGAGTATTGGATCCTGCGTAGTGTTGGTCAATATGATACCAAGAACTCCACCTAGGGAAAGAAGATGATAGAGGATCTCACTCTAGGCCTCCTAGAAGGATCCTAACAACTATATTCAAGAAGTCATGCTAAAGGGATCACCATTATATATGTAGGATGCGATTCCATACTAACCCTCAAAGAATGGATATAGGGAATAAACCCTAATGAAACCTGTCCAAGATATAGAGGACAAGGGCTCCAAACTAACTTTCAAGTAGTACATGGAATGTACTTGGAGTACACAACATATCCCTCTACACAAGGTCCTTCCCGTGTAAATGGATCATTCCCATGCTTGTGTGAAAGTACACATCATGTCCATGTCTATGTACTTCTCCCTATGTCCATGTACATGGTTAAACCTATGTATATTTAGTCCGTTCATGTACATGTAGGAGTACACAGTGTGTCCAAGACTGTGTTATCCTACCCAAGTCCGTGTAACCTCTGAGGTACATGTTGATACTCTTGGAAAGACATCACACATCATGTGACAAGGGTCACATGCAGTGTCATCCTTAACATCAAACAGAAACCCTAGCCACCACACCAGGGGTCCCACATACTGTTTAATCTTGGATTACACGTCATATAGATCTTGAATTCCATAATCTCATTTTTCTTCCTCCCATAGAGTTCTTTTCTCGTTCGACACAAAATCTGACCATGAATTGCATTGAGGATGTTGGATAGGGTCCGACCGACCCTTTATATCACCGTTCACTAGATTCCAGTCATCCAATTCGCACAAGAATCAGTGTTTGTTCATCCCCATCACCGTCATACACACCATTAGAACCTGAAGGTCTCTAATACAATATGATCCATTCGCCTCCACCATCATCGTGCGATCCTCACACCATACCATGTCCAGATCTATGATATAGAACCGTTGTTCCAATAAATAGGTGCATAACTTTTGATATATTGAACCTCTACCCAAAGGAAATTTCCCATGATAAAACGAAGAAATGGGGAAGAAAAAAACAATCACAAACATGAGAAATAAACCTTATCCAATGTCTATGTTGGCTTCAATCCATTTTCATTTGAATGAATAATGAAAATATAAAAAATTAATCACAACGAAATTCCCCAAATCCCAGTTAATTCTATCATGCACCCACAATATGCACGGTCCATGAATCAATTCATTAGTTGATTGATTAAAATTAATCATAAGAATCATAAAATAAGAATAAATCCACACACAAAACACCCTACCTTAATTTTTATTGATCATTTATAAAGAAAATTTTTGCATCATTTTCATTGGTGAGATACTCTAATTCGGTTGCACACCGGTCGTCAATCTTTGATCCAGTTGTAATTTGTTTGAGAGAGATCCTCCAATGCTATCTAAAGTGGTTCTACAATAACTCTAGGGTTATGTAGATAACCCTGGGAATCTTTCCTAACCCTATACTGATAGAAAAATATTAGTCCCCTATGCCAATAAATGAAATAAAATTATTTATTCAATTATTTAATTCATTTTACGCCCTGGAAAACTTTTTCACAAACACCCCAGGATGACAAAGGTTATGTTGTGACTAGGGTAAAACTCATTCTCTAAACTCAATAGTGCCCTTGGATTTCTAAACTGGGATTCTATTTAGAGTTTATTTCACTTTTTTCGGAAAACTATATATAATTTCTATTTAATATATTTAATATATTTCAAACATTTATTCCGGGCACACTAGGGCTTGGAATCATACGCCATCTCAGTTCTTGGTTTGAAAAACAATCCATACAATATCAAAAAATAATACATAGAAAATTTGATTTTTTATATATAGGATAATAAAAACAATGAAAAATGATATAAATAATCAATATAAATAAACTACAAAAGATAAATAGGCCAATGAAAAATCAATCCAAACATAATAGTCCATATAAATCCATATAGTATCTCATCAATATGTCATGTTTAAAGTCACACAAGAAAAAAACTAAAATAAAAACTAAAAGTAAAGGCTTCTAACATTGACATTGAACCCCATGTACAGTACCATCTCATAGATCTATTCCCAGAAAGTATGAAGTCAACAATCAAGTGTGTTGGGACCAAGTTGGCTGATGATTTTTTTGGATGAATAAAGTATTTTCTTTTATTGTCAAGGAAGTTTGAAAAGAAAGGAAATCACTTCACTTTTCATAAGTGGGTGAGGAAAGATAGGAAAGTTACAATACATTCCATGGTAAATTTGAGGATGATTTTCTGGTCTGTATTCTACAAAGATCATAAGTTGGTTGGAGAAATAATAATTAAATCATTATGAAGAAAATGGGGAGAAAAGAAGCAGCCAATCAGAATGGTTAGTCTTGCAGAATAAGGTGTATAAGGTGGCACAATTTCCTTGTGTTTGACAAATTTTTGGGTCTAAAATTTGGAGTTGGTCTATAAAAGAAACCAAATCTTCTTTTCAAGTATGTTTTTCTCTTTTCTGGTGTTTTTGAGAAAAAGAGGAGTTTCTGGAAATTTTTAAAGTACACGCTGTGTACTTATATGTACACGTCGTGTACTCTTTTGATGCACGTAGCAGTGTGCTGGTCATGTAATGGCCGAGAACACATCCATGTGTGTTGACCTAGAGACCTCCTTATGTAGGGGTTGGTAAGGGAAAGTACACACCATGCACTTCTAAAGTAAATGCCTTGTACTTTTTTTATTAAAAGGACCAGGGTCACGTCTAATTGGAAGAAGCATATTCTTCTTCACCTTCTTTGATCGAGAGAGTCCGTACAGTGCCGATCCTTCACCGTTCCACCAATCGAGCATCCGTTCTCCAAATTGAACTCTGTAGATTGCGTTGGAATCGCATCAGTGAGTTCTTTGTTCTTCTTGAACCCTGTTTCCTGATTTCTCTTCTCTCATGAGTTATCCTCAGTTGAAATTTTTAGACATTTTTGTAGATATACCCCGTTCTAGGTCGATAAAAGGGATAATTCCAGAGTATATCGATCATACAATGCTAAGGTAGGTGGTTTGTGCCTTTTCATAGACATCCTTTGAGTTATATGTGGAAAAGTTCCCAATACCCTTGATCGGGGTATTTCGTGTTTACGGTTTTACCCCTGCTATTTCCTTCTATGATTTATATGCTTTAGTATAGGTCAATTGAATGTGAATAGGGTTAATTGATATTCTATAGATGTATTTCCCATGGTTGTATGGTTTATGACTGTTTGGTCTTGCTTAGCCTGTTAGGTTGCTTTCTTTCCATTCCTAGTGTTGATAGGATGGAGTGATATTATTTATCTAACATGCTGTTATGCTGTAGAATGTTTATCCAAGTAGTTCTTGAGGTATACGTTGACCGTTATATATCGTTATGATCGATTTACTTACACAGGGCCGTGAGAACCTGGTGTAGTAGACCATAGGGAGAATGGACATTGAGGGATTCTCCAGAGTGTCTGTTTACTGTTACGATGAAAGAACATATGGGGAATGGATGTAAGTTCTTCCTCAGAGTGTTTGTAGTTCCTAGATGTGGGCCACATGGGGAATTGGATGTTGAGTGCTTCCCTAGAGTTCATTTTAGTTACCAATATGAGACTATAGGGGGAATTGACGGTGAGTGCTTCCTCAGAGAGTCTGTGCAAAAGCTGAACCAGATGGGTGAGACTATGTGTAATTCTCAGAGGGTTGATTGTGTTTGTTTTGGTTGAACCAAAGGGGTTAGGCTGTGAGTACTACCCAGAGGGTTTCCTGCTTATGATTAGCTGATTACTTGATATCTGATAATTGAATGCATTTGAAACTTTAGGATTGTTTACTTTTGAGTACTTCTTTGTTTACTACTTCATTTTAATTATAGCCTACCATATATATCCACTGACTGTTAGTAGGTGAATGTGGAGCATTAGCGACCATCAAGGATTTTGCAGCAGTTTCCCATTCCTGAGTGGTAGTGGAACAATGTCGTGATGGATTTCATGACAAGTTTACCAAGGTCACCTTTAGGGAACGATGCCGTGTGGGTTTTCATTGATAGACTCATGAAGGTTTCTAAATTCTTTCAAATCAATGATACCTTCAGTGTTGATGATATGAGAAGTTTTTACATCTGAGAGATTTTACATTTATATGGAGTTCCACACTCCATTGTTTCTGACAGGTACACCCGTTTTACTTCTCGTATCTGGATGGGATTATAGAAGGCTTTGGGTACACAGGTACTTCTAAGAATGACATACCATCCCCAGACAGATGGCCAGTCCGAGTGTATGATTCAGGTGCTTGAGGACATGCTTTGAGCATGAATTCTGGATTTTGGAGGTTCGTGGGAGAAGCACATACCTATTGTGGAGTTTTCCTAGAATAATATTTTTCAAGAAACTATTCAGATGGAACCTTATGAGGATTTTTACGGTAGGCCATGCCGATCACCCTTATACTGGCTAGAGGCAAGAGAGGTAGCTATACTGGGACCTCGTCTTGTCCAGGAGACCAAAAAGCATATAGAATTGATTCAAAAGAGGATGGCTACTACACAGTCTTGACAGAAGTCTTATGCTGATCGATGGAGATGACCTCTGGAGTTTGAGGTTGTGGATCAGGTTTTCCTGTGTGTCACACTGAGGTTGGGACTCAGGAAGATTAGGAGATAGGGTAAGCTTTCACCAAGGTACGTCGGGCCATTTGAGGTGTTTGAGAGAGTTCAGTCGGTTGCCTATCGGTTGCACTTACCTCAGAGGTACTGGGCTATGCACGACATCTTCCATGTTTTTCAGCTTTGACATTACTTCTAACACCCATCTCATGTTTTTCAACCCTAGTAGGTTGAGTTAGAGGTAAACACCTCATTTGAGGAGAATACTATCCGGATTAATGATCTGAGTAAGAAAGTTCTCTGTGGCCAGTCTATTCCTCTGGTACGAGTGCTATGACAACACGAGTGAGTATAGGATGAGACCTAGGAAAGGGAGGCCAATGTACAATCATAGTGGATGGAGATTTTTGTGGATTCTTCTTATAAATTTCCTTTATAGGGAAATTCAGGGACGAGTTTCTTAGAGGGGGGAAGTCTGTAAGAACCCGAATCTTCGTTTTAGGTATGTTTTTCTATTTTCTGATGTTTTTGAGAAAAAGAGGAGTTTCTAGAAATTTTTTAAGTACACATCGTGTACTTATATGTAAACACCATGTACTCTTTTATTGCATGTAGCCATGTGCTGGCCATGTAACAGCCAAGAACACAACCACGTGTGGTGACCTAGATACCGGCTTATGTGGGGCTAGTAAGGGCAAGTACACGCTGTGTACTTCTAAAGTACATGCCATGTACTTTTTTTTCATTAAACAGACCGGGGTCGCGTATAATTGGAAGAAGCTTCTTCTTATTCACTTTATTCAACTGAGAGTGTCCATAAGATGTTGATCCCTCCCCAAGCCCCCGATAAATTATCCGTTCTCCAAATCAAACTCCATCGATTGCATTGGAATTGTATCAGTGAGTTATCTCTTCTTCTTGAACCTCGTTTCATGATTTATCTTCTCTCATGTGTTATCATCGGTTGAACATTTTAGAAGTTTTTGTAGATCTACCACATTCTATGTTGATCCAAGGGCCGAAACTAGAGTATATAGATCATACAATGTTGAGGTAGGTGTTTTGTGCCTTTCTGTAGATAGTCTTTGAGTTATATGTTCAAAAGTGCCCAATAACCTTGATCGGGGTATTGCATGTTTACAATTTTAACCATGTTATTTCCTAATATTATTTATATGCTTGAGTAGAGGTTAATTGAATATGAATAGGGTTAATTTCTATGATATGGATGTCTTTCCCATGCTTGCATTGTTTATGACCATCTGGTCTTTCTTATCTTGTTAGGATGCTTGCTTTTATTACTAGTGTTGATAGGATATAGTGATATTACTTATCTGACATGTTGTTTTTCTGTAGACTATTTAGCCAAGTAGTTATTTAGGTATACTTTGGTCGTTATATATCATTGTGCTTGATTGACTTACACATGGCCATGAGAACCTGGTGTAGTAGACCATAGGGATAACGGACATTGAGGGCTTCTCCAGAGTGTTTGTTTACTGTTACAATGCGAGACCATAGGGGGAATGGATGTAAGTTCTTCCTCAGAGTGTCTATAGTTCCTCGATTCAGGCCATATGGGGAATTTTATGTTGAGTGCTTCCCCAGAGCACATTTTAGTTACGAATACGAGACTATAAGGGGAATTTACGGTGAGTGATTCCTCAAAGAGTCTATGGATAAGCTAAACCAGAGGGGTTAGACTGTGTGTACTTCCCAGAGGGTTACTTGTGTTTGTTTTGGTTATACCAGAGGGGTTAGACTCTGAGTACTCCCCATAGTTTTACCTTCTTATGATTAGCTGATTACTTGATATCTAATAATTTAATGAATTTGAAACTCTAGGATTGTTTACTTTCGAGTACTTCATTGTTTACTGCTTCATTTTTATTATAGCCTACCATATATATTCAATGACTATTAGGCATAGATATTTGGGTGATTTCCTTTTGGGATTTCATCTCAAACCCTATTTGGGTCATGATTTTGGGTCCAAACAGATTATATTGATGCAGTTATAGATAAGAGAAAGCACCCTTCTACTTCAGGTACTTGATTTCTATGGAGCTGGGGAGCATGGGAGAAAGTTGAGGCTTGCGATGTTATAGAACATTTTATTTTTTTCCTGTTGTACTTTGGTTTAGTATTGTATTCCAAATTTTTTAATTGTTTGGCTGCTTTCCTAGACATATGTATCATGTATCATATATATATATATATGTGTGTATCTGTGTGATCGAGTTGTTTATTACTCCCAATGTTTACCTATTGCATGTTTTATTACATCTGTTATTGCTATCTATTTTACATTTGCTTTGTTACTCTGCCAATGAGGGAATAGTTTCCCCACTATTACACCCAAGTCCCTTTCTACTATTCGGAAACTTTTGGTGTTCGAGGAAATGCGCTTGAGGCCATGTGACCAACCGGGTATGGGGCACCTCTTGGTGGCTTCCGGAACCGGGATGTTACAATGTAGTATCAGAGGAATTTTTTTCTTGACTTACTATTTGGAGCCTATATCCAGGGATAGGAAGGAATAGGTACTTGGTAATAATCTGTGCTTGATATTAGCTAACCCATGTATAGGGAAAAGTCAATCTACCTCGTTATTGAAAATTTTATGTTTTTTAATTTTACTGTTGATTTGATTTCACCGTTGGGTGATTCACATGTTTTATACTGTTATTGTTGATATTTTTGATGTTCTATTTCTGTTAAAACCTGATGAGATGAGGTTATTTTATCTCATGCATCATATAGGTACTTTCTATAAATCACATGTCATGCATTCTTGCCATGCCATTTAGGGTGCATTAGTGATTTCTTGTTGTTGTGATAGAGGATGTGGGTTATGGGCCCTCATGGACCATAATTTGGTGGATCATTGCACTTTTATCATTGTTTATGACCCTTATGAGATTCCAAGCTTTGATTCATGGGGAGTATGGGCCCTCACAGATCATAATTTTCCACTTTAATGTTCGTTTTAGTGTTTTTTTGGGTTCCAAAGTTGTTTATAAGGACTAATATCTGGAAGAACCCAGAATACACAGCGTGAAATGATGAATACATTCCATATTTCCTTCTATTTGGGAAGGAACTATTTTTATTGATTACACTCCTTGTACTGTATGTACACGACATTGAGAAATCTTTGGGGGAAAACCTTTGTGACTGAATGTGTGGGCAGAGACACGGGGTTGAGAAATCTTTGGGGGAACACATTGTGTACCAGTTGTACATGCCGTGTTATGTAGACCATGTGTCCACCCATGTGACTAATGACAAAGTTGTATGAAAGCTTAATTTATACACGCCATGTCATGTTTGAACACTCCATGTAGTGTAACCTAGGTATCCGGCCGTGTAACGAACAACATGACTCGTTGAAACCTTTCCAGTACACTCCGTGTTTGGCATAAACACGTCGTGTAGAGTGTGCTGTGTAACCTGTCGTGTGACTAACAACACGAGTTAGGGAAGTTCATCTAGTACATGTCATGTCTGGAACTAACACTTCATGTAGTATTTTTCTAAGAGAACAGTGTGGCTTAACAGTGTATAATAACTTGGGAATGGGAAGAGGATTCAAGTACACATCGTGTGTTAGGACAACACGCCGTGTGTATGGGGTGTTACATGAAATGGGTTGGTAGAAGTACATGCCCATGTGAAGGATTAAGATAACACACCGTGTATTCATTATACACGCCGTGTATCCATGTTTTAGGAAACATGAATGATTTCTTTCTCTTGTTCCCTTCTCACAATTCTAGGTTTCAACCCTTGTTAATATTGATCTAAGGTGTGCACTTGACCTTGCAGAGTCATGCCCCCAAGATGTCCTCCAGTTGTCCGCCAGTTACAGAGAAGTGATTAGACACTGGATATGGTTGATTAGGGACTACCATAAGATCCTCCAGTTGTGCTAGTCTTGGAAACGATCATCATTCTAGACATAGGTGCTGATACACAGTTTTGAGAGAGCTTTATGTGGTTTATGCAAACCTTCTGAGGAGTACCGCATCCTACCCCCTCTATGGAAAGAACTGATGCAGGTCTTTCAACTAAAGAATCCTCCCAATTTTCAAGGGATGGAGGACCCTAGGCTGGAGAGTCATGGCTAGAAGCCATGCTGAAAATCTTCGAGAATTTACAGATGCCTCCAGAGAGAAGGGTGAAGCTTGATATGTAAATGATTTGGGACTGCGCCAAGAGATGGTGGGATGTGATCTCACAGGCGGGATACCAGCAGGTTATGGAATGGTATGAGTTCCAACATGCCTTGTATGACTACTTCTATATGGAGACCTTGAGGGGTGATCAATCCCAAGAGTTTATGAGTCTGGAGATGGGTACTCTTTCTGTTATGGAGTATTCTTCTCGCTACACAGAGCTGAAGCACTTCATGCCTATTCCAGGAGGTGATGAGTTATTTATGGCAAGAATGTTTGAGGATGGTATCAGGAACGACATCCAATCACAGTTGAACATCTTCAGGATGAATTCTATGACTTCTATAGTCAACCAGGCTCTAATCACAGAGTTCAATTTGAGGGATTCTGGAGTTGTGAGCCAGGGCAGCTCGACCTCCGGAGTTGATATCCATCTTACTGATAGTAGGATGCATCGCATGGAGTCTATGCATGAAGATCTAAGGAGGAGGGACACTTCTTCTGGTAGCTAGGTGGTGTGCTACCTATGCAGGAAAAGCGGGCATACGAGGCCTCATTGCCCGATAGATCCAGTGGAGTGGCGATATTGAGGCAAGATGGTCCATCTTTAGCACTTCTATCAGTTCTTCTCACCAATAGTTGGAGACATGGGTTCTTCTATGACTATGCGTTCAGGAGAAACACCACCAATTTCTCATCAGTCAGGGAACTGGAGTTCTTCTAGCCGCTCAGGTCGAGGTGGCAGTCATGGCTATGGTAGCTAGTCACCCGAATTTTAGCAAAAATGGGGTGGATCGACTCAGAGTGGTCAGGCAGGGTTGCAGGGCCGTGGTGCAGGTCAGAATTTTGTGATGGAGTAGGATCCCAAACCCTCAACAGTACGAGGTACGATCCTAGTTACCTCAGTTTTAGCTTATGCTCTTTTCAATATAGGGGCTTCCCATAGTTTTATATCTGTTTCCGTTGTGGAGAGTCTTAGTCTTTGTATCTCTTATTCTGCTGATATCTTGATGCTAGACACTCCGTTGGGGACAAGAATGGTTAGTGTATGATAGTTCAAGGAGTTCCCTCTAGAGGTTGGTGGGTGTCACTTCTTATTGGACCTTTATGTCCTTGAGATAATATTCTATTTTTTCATTCTCGTAATGGATTGATTAGTTCCCTTCTAGGCAGTTTTCGACTACTATCATCGTAGGGTAAGTTACACATCAACAAAGGGAGGATCGTTTCTTCAAAAGGGCGAATGGGATGTCCAAGGGATTAGAACAGGACCTGAGCTTCATGGATTGAGAGGGGTTACAACCCAGATTTCTAGTCTTTATTTGGATGACAAGGGGACTTCACAGATATACTTTCTTCTAGTGGTGGATCGTTTCAAGGATTCCTTTCCAGAGGACTTTTTAGGTTTACCTCCAGAGCGAGAGGTAGAATTTTCTATCAATCTTGTTCCAAGAGAGGCATATGTATCCATTCCAACTTATAATATGGCTACACCAGAGTTGAAGGAGCTCAAGAGGTAGTTGGAGGAGTTGTAGGAAAAGGGTTTCATCTGACCCGATACTTCTCCTTGGGGCTCGCCTGTCCTGTTTGAAAAGAAGGTGGATGGTACTCTCAGACTTTGTGTGGATTATCAGAAGTTGAACCAGTTGATGGTCAAGAACCGATATCTCTTACTGAGGATTAATGATCTATTTGATCAACTTCAAGAAGCCCGAGTGTTCTTAAAGATTGACTTGAGGTCTGATTACAATCAGTTGCACGTTAGACCATCAGATGTACCTCTTACATCCTTTCGGAGTAGGTATGGCCTATACTGGTATATGTTTATTCCATTCATTCTCACGAACGCACTTATAGTTTTCATGGAACTGATGAACTGAGTGTTCCATCCATACTTGGATTGTTTTGTGGTAATCTTTGTGGACGATATCTTGGTGTACTCTCACACTCGACATGACCATTCCTCACATATTGAGATCATTTTGAGTACACTGAGAGAGTATCAGTTATATACTAATCTCTCAAAATGACACTTATGGATGGACCAGATTCACTTGTTGGGTCATGTTATCTCAGAGATAGGAGTATCAGTAGACCCAGAGAAAGTGAGAGTAGTAGTTTCCTGGGAGAAGCCGAGTAATGTCTTTGAGGTACATAGTTTTCTAGGGATAGCTTGTTACTACAGATGTTTCATACAGGACTTTTCACGCTTTGAAACTCCACTGACGAGCCTAACTAAGAAGGGAACAAGGTTCTTGTGGTCATACTCTTGGAAGTCCGCTTTTTAGGATATTAAAGGGAGGTTGAATTCAGCACCGATACTAGTATTTCCAGATCCAAGAAGGAGCTATACTGTTTACTATGATTCATCAGGTATCGGGTTGGGAGTAGTGCATATGCATGAGGAAGGGGTTGTTGTATACAGGTCTTGGCAGTTGAGGCCACATGAGAGGAAATACCCGACACACGATCTCGAGATGGATGCAGTTGTTTATGCTTTATGCTGTTGAAGACATTATCTTCTGGGAGATAATTTTGAGGTTTTCACTGACCACAATAGGCTCAAGTATATCTTCACTCAGCGAGATCTGAATTTGAGGTAATGAAGGTGGGTTGAGTACCATCAGTCCTTTGACTTTGAGATTTCCTACACATCTGGGAAGGGAAATGTTGTGGCTAATGTGTTGAGCAGGAGGACTCAGATACAGGTAGTTCAGGAGGCCAATAATGAGTGGAAGCTTATGGATCTATTCTCTAAGATGCATTTGGAGGTACATGACAGGAATGGGCAGATTTTTCTTTCTTCTGTATCTGTTACCTCGACTCTACTTGATCAAGTGCGAATGAGGAAGATATCAAATTCAGAAGGTCTGGCCATACGGGAAAGTGTGTCAGGAGAGGACCCTATTCCTAGATGGGCCATAGGTTAGGATGAGATATTGCATCTTCATGGGCACGTATGGGTGCCAACGGACATATGCGAGGGGCTAATGTAAGACTTTCATTCCTCAGTTTGAGAGTTCATCCTAGCATCACTATGATGTATTGTGATTTACACTGTTAGTATTGGTGACCAAGTATGAAGAGAGATGATTCTAGTTTTTTCATGAGGTATTCTGCTAGTCAGCAGGTGAAGGTAGAGCATCAACGACCAGTAGGGATTTTGTAGCAGTTTCCCATTCCCGAGTGGGAAGTGGTACGATGCCATGATAGATTTCGTGATAGGTTTACCAAGGTTTCCTTGAGGGAATGATGCAGTATGGGTTGTCATTGAAATACTCACAAAGGTTTCTCACTTCTTTCCAATCAATGAGACCTTCAGTGTTTATGATATGGGAAGGTTGTACATATGAGAGATTATACATTTACATGGAGTTAGACACTCCATTGTTTCTGATAGAGACACCCATTTTACTTCTCAGGTATGACAGGGATTAAAGAAGGCTTTGGGTACACAGGTACTTCTAAGTACGGTATACCATCCCTAGACAGATGGCTAGTCTGAGCATATGATTCAAGTGCTTGAGGACATTCTTCGAGCATGCATCCTGGATTTTGGAGGTTTGTGGGAGAAGCACATACCTCTTGTGGATTTTTTCTATAATAATAGTTGACAAGAAACTATTCAGATGGCACCTTATGAGGATTTTTATGGTAGGCCATGAAAATCACCCTTATGCGGGATGGAGGAAAGAGAGGTAGCTATGTTGGGACCTCGTCTTGTCCAGGAGACCAGAGAGCAGATAGAATTGATTCGGAAGAGGATGACTACTGCACAATATCAATTGAAGTCTTATGCGGATCAAAGGAGATGACCTCTAGAGTTTGAGGTTAGGGATCGAGTTTTCTAGGGTGTCACATAGAGGTTGGGACTCAGGAGGATTAAGAGATAGGTTAAGCTTTCACTGAGGTACGTTGGTCCATTTGAGGTGTTGGAGAGAGTTGGGCTGGTTTCCTATTGGTTGCAGTTACCTCAGAGGTACTGGGATATGCACAACGTCTTCCATGTTTCTCATCAATGACGTTATTTCTCAGACCCATCTCATGTTTTTCAACCTGAGGAGGTTGAGTTAGAGGTAGACTCCTTGTTTGAGGAGTATCCTATACGTATTTTTGATCTAAGTATGAAAGTTCTTCGTGTCCGGTCTAGTCCTCTGGTATGAAATCTATGGCAGCATGGGCGAGTACAAGCAGAGACCTGAGAGAGGGAGACCAATGTACAATCACAGTGGCCGGAGCTTTTTAAGGATTCTTCTTCTACACCGCCTTGCTAGGGAAATTTAGGGACATATTTCTTATGGGGGGGGGGAGTTTTTAAGAACCCATATCTTTTTTTTAGGTATGTTTTCCTCTTTTCTGGTGTTTTTGAGAAAAAGAGGAGTTTCTAGAAATTTTTTAAGTACACACCATGTACATATATGTACATGTTTTGTACTCTTTTGCTGCACGTAGCCATGTGCTTTCCATGTAACGTCCAAGCACACAACCGTGTGTGGTGACATGGAGACTGCCTTATGTGGGGCCAGTAAGGGCAAGTACATGCCGTGTACTTCTAAAGTACACACCATGTACCTTTTTTTCATTAAAAAAACCAGGGTCGCGTCTAATTGGCAGAAGCATATTCTTCTTCACCTTCTTCAACCAAGAGCATCCATACGATGCCAATCCTTCCCCAAGCCCCCGATCAAGAATCCATTCTCTAAATCGAACTCTTTTGGTTGCGTTGGAATCACATCAGTGAGTTCTCTCTTCTTCTTAAACCTCATTTCCCGATTTCTCTTCTCTCATGAGTTATCCTCGATTGAACATTTTAGATGTTTTGTAGATCTACCTCATTCTATGTAGATCCAAGGGATGACACCAGAGTATATCGATCATACAACACCGAGTTAGGTTGTTTATGCCTTTCCGTAGATAGTATTTGAGTTATATGTGAAAAAGTTCCCAATACCCTTGATCGGTGTATTGCATGTTTATGGTTTAAACCCTGTTATTTCCTGATATGATTTATATGCTTGAATAGAGGTTAATTGAATGTGAATAGGGTTAATTTCTATGCTATGGATTTATTTCCCATGCTTGTATTGTTTATGACCGTTTGGTCTTGCTTAGCCTGTTAGGCTGCTTTATTTATATTCCTAGTGTTGATAGGATGGAGTGATATTATTTATCTAACATGATGTTATGCTATAGAATATTTAGCCAAGTAGTTCTTGAGGTATAATTTGGCCGTTATATATCATTGTGCTCGATTGACTTACACAGGGCCGTGAGAACCTGGTGTAGTAGACCATAGGGAGAATGAACATTGATGGCTTCTCTAGAGTGTCTTTTTACTATTACGATGCGAGACCATAAGGGGAATGGATGTAAGTGATTCCTCAGAGTGTCTGTTATTCCTCGATACAGGCCATAGGGGGAATTGGACGTTGAGTGCTTCTCCAGAGTGCCTTTTAGTTACCAATATGAGACTGTAGGGGGAATTGATAGTGAGTTCTTCATCAGAGAGTCTGTACAAAAGATGAACCAGAGGGGTTAGACTATGTGTACTTCCCAGAGGGTTACATGTGTTTGTTTTGGTTGGACCAGAGGGGTTAGGATGTGAGTAATCCCCATAGGGTTCCCTACTTAGGATTAGCTGCTTACTTGATAGCTGATAATTCAATTAATTTGAAACTCTAGGATTGTTTACCTTTGAGTACTTCCTTTTTTACTGCTTCATTTTGAATATATCATAACATATATTTTCACTGACAGTTAAGAAAAAATATTTTGGTGGTTGCCTACTGGGATTTAGTCTCATGACTTTTCTGGGTCATGCTTCTGAGCCCAAACAGATTATATTTCTGCAGGTATAGATAAGGGAAAGCACCCTTCTACTTTAGGTTCTAGATTGTTGCAGATCTGGGGAGCATGGGACTAAACTGAGGCTTGTGATACTGTGGATCATTTTATATATTTTCTATTGTGCATTGGTTTAGTATTGTATTCCATCATTGTGACTTGTTTGGATTTTTTCATAGACATATGTGTCATGCATACTATATATATATATATATGTGTGTGTGTGTGTGTGTGGTCTAGTTGTTTATTACTTCTGCTGTTTACCTATTGCATGTTTTACTACTTCCACTATTACTATCTATTTTACTTTTTATCTATTACTTGGCCAATGAGGGAATAGTTTCCCCACTATTACACCCAAGTCCCTCACTGCTAGTTGGTAGCCTCTAGCATTTGAAAAAATGCACTTGACGCCATGTGACTAACTAGGTACGGGGCACCTCTAGACGGCTTCCAGAAATAGGAAATTATAGTCTATCACTTCAAAAAGTATATTTCCTTGAATATCTAATCTAAATATGGAAAACTAATGAGTTTCATAGAGATGGGATTCATGAATTTGATTTCACGAAGTCAAGAAGAATGCTGATGATGTTATTCATGATTACAATGAAATCTGTTAATTGAAAAGAGAAGAAACATTACAGAGAGCTTTTTCGATTCAAAGGTACAAAGAGCATTGCAGGTGAGCAATGCGGTGCAAAGAAAGTAGGAGCATCTTGGTGGTAGAAAGGATTTGACGGAATGAACCATGATTGCGATGAGCTTTATGAATTTGGAAAATATCCATGGTGCTCTGTGAAATAAAGTGACTTTTGGTAGAAATTTCAGAGCTCTGCAATTTGGTGTTAACATGGAACTGAGGTGGATAATAGGTTCTGGAGTTAATGGGAAATGCCTATAAATAGGCCCCTACCCCCTCGAGATAAGTAGAGATACTTAACAATAATTTTAGATCTCTCTAAATGCAAAGAAGGTTCTAGGGGAAAAAAGAGCTCTGTGAAGGCTGTAAGCTCTATGAAGGAAAGGAGCTTCATAGTGAGCATTTGAGCTTTGTGAAAGAAGAGAAATTTGAAAATACCAATATATGATCCACAAAATAGTGAGCTCTATGATCTAGTGAGATTTGAAAACTAGATATATTTGTGAACTAGGGTGCTCTGCGAAGCTTGGAGCTTCGCGAAGGAGCTCTGCGAAGGAGCTCTGCGAGCTGAAGATTTGAGTACCCAAATTAAGTGAGAAGTGCTTTCAAGTGAATAATGATATGACTGGGGTATAAGACTATGTATTATTATGAAGTATAGGTAGTTCCTATCAGCTTCTATAAAAAAAGAGAAGAGTTGTTTTCAAAGATCAGATAAGAGAAATTTTGTCAAGAATCCCATTGATATTTCTTTACCCTATTTGCGCTAAAAGGGTTCACATATATTGAGGATTATCTTCCAAGTACTACATGAGTGAAAGGGAATATCCTAGTCGTTGTATTTTATATCAAATGATTGTTTTCTAGTGGAATTTGTGGTACTTGATTATTTCCATACCATACCAAGGATGCATCTACTTCTAATGAGTATTGAACCTTGTAAATCTTGTGTTCCTGTGGTTGTGTGTGTTTATCAGGGAACGAACTCTTTAAAAGGAGGTGAATGTTGTTTCAAAAATAAATGAAAAATAAAAGTAAAATATATCACTAATTTACCCCCTCCCCCTCTTAGTGATACTTGTATCCTGACTGGGTAACTTCAATTGATATTAGAGCCACATGTTCCCTTAATTTGTTCTTTGCTGAAGTTTTGATAGAGAATCTGAATTATGTGAATAGTAAGGGGATTCCAATATTTTATGGAAAGAATTATCATATCTGGAAACATAGAATGATTCCTTATCTTAAATCTCTTGGTTATAAAGTTCTTGAAACTACAACAGATTAATTTTTTCTATTGATGAAAATGTTCCTCTTACTTCTGCCAATAAGAAGAATCTTGAGAATGATGGAAGAGATAAAAATTAATTACTCTCATCATTTTCTGAGAGTTAATTTTTAATAGTGCAAGGTGTTTCTATATCCAAAGGAATCTGGGACAAACTTAAAAACATCTATAAAGGAATTAAAAAAGTGAAGAAGGAAAAACATCAAATATGGAGGCTGAAGTATGAAGACTTAATGATTGGGGATCATGAATCTATTGGGGAATTATTTACCAAGATAAAGGACATTATCAGTACAATCATATGTCTTGGTGAAAAATTATAGGATTCTATAGTTGTTGAAGAGATCTTGAGAATTCTTTCTGACAAATATGATGATAAAGATTCATCACTGGAAGATAGAGACCCTGAAACATTATATCTGGATGATTTTCATAGAACCCTCATCACTTATGGAATGAGAATGGATAAGTCTATGAAGAAAAAATAAAAAGTTGATAGAGAAATGTCTTTTAAGGCTGCAAAGAAAGAGACGTCAAAGAAAATTATTAATGAATATGAAGTTGGTGAATCTGACTCTAAAAACAAGGTATGTAAAATTTTTGATAAAATTTTATCCATGTTTTCTAAAAATGTGAAAAGAAATATAGAGAAATAAAAAGGGAAACTCCCTTTGAAATGTTTTTGAATGTGGAGATGTTGGCCACTTTGTGGCCAATTTTACTCAAAAAGGGAAAGATGAAGATAGTGATGAAGAAGATTGAAGACCAAGAAGGTCATGGGAGAAATAGGGTGACAAAGATAAATATTCTGTCAGAGGTAAGAATAAAAATTTTTTCAAATCAAAAGGAAGAAGATTTTTGTTAAATAATGAAAAAGATGATGATAGCAGGACTGAATCTAAAAAATATATTGTTGATAAATCTAGATAGAGTACCTTTTTGGAAATAGTGAATAATGAAGATTACCAGAGAAGTAGTACTAAAGAAGAGGAAACTCAACTTTAATAGTATCTAAAAGAAAAGATGAAGGAATTTTTGAGAAATATTAGAAGGCTTGATAAGGAAAATGGGAAATTGAAAAATGAAAAATCTTCATCAAATGTCCAATAAAGTTTTTCTGATAAGAAAAAAAATTTGAAAAGAAGATTTATGATCTGAAAAATTATCTTTAGATTGATTTTTAATGATCATCTAGAAGTAAATATTAAGGAAAAGGAAGATGAGTTGAAACTTGTCCAACACAAACTTTCTAAAGTTGAGGAAATTAACACAAGGTTCAAAAACTTTGTTATAGAAGTCAGTGAATGTTCTGTTAAGAATGAACCTAAGAAGAATAATTTTTTTTTACCTTCAGTGGTTGAAAATAAATATATAACTGTCTTTAATAAGAATAATGCTGTAAAGGATACATATGTGATCAATTTTAGAAAAACCAAAAAATTAGAAGCTTTTAAAAATACCATCCAGAAATATTTCTACTAATTTTGGTTCTGGTAAGTCTGAACAGAAATATGAGCTGAAGAATAAAGTTATAGTTGAAAATATGAAGGTTGATGGTCATCAGAGTTATAGTAAGAATATTTTTGAGGATCATGTTCACAACTTTGGTTAGTATGGATGTTTTAGAAGGAAATATTAATTCTATGGTTACTGCTAGTATTGTGGTGGATTCAGACACATGGAAAATATGTGTTGGTTTAGAAAAAAACATTACTATAATTCCAAACACTATTAAAGAAAAGTATTGAATGGGATTAAATATTTTCAGAAGAAAAAACATCAAAATAAAGTCTAGAAGACATCTAAAAATGTTAGTGTGAAAGTTACGAATATGTTCTGTAACACCCCTAGATTTTATAAGAAATATTCCTTTTAATTTCTTTGACATCTTGTGTTGTACGCTTCACCAATATTAGCTCTCACTATACGCAACACCGTACTAGCTTGTAGTATATGAAAACACTATTCTTGGCTTTTGTTGCACGCAAGAGCGACCTTCCTCAATAGCGTGTGTTGTACGCAATACCGAGTTTCACTAAACAACAATATATTGTTATGAACTAGCCGTTATGAATATTATTAACTATATTTTTAATTTTATAACATAATAATTCATCTTACACATATTATAGAACATGGTATGAGAACAAAATAATTTTTTTGGGTAAAATATGTATTATTCAAAAATTGCAGTTTTGCCGCCTTTTGATGACACATCCACTTTAAATCTAGTTTTTGACACTTTTATAAGTTCTATTAGAAGAAATAAACTTATTAATTGCAATAAGGATCTAAAAATTTAATTTGGATAAATTTTTTATATTTTTCTGTTAACTTTCATATTTTGATGAATAGTAAAAATACGCTAAATTTTAATAAAAAACAACTTTTTTCATCAGGATAATTTATAAGGTTAAATTATAATATTGAATGGTTTTAAAGTATAAATAGAATATATTTTTATCATTTAATATAATGAAAGTCATTATCATTAATTTTAAATTAAATTCATAGGTAAAAATATTTCAATCTTTGACTATGTTTTAACTTTTAAAACCCGTTTTCTTAACAACGGGATTAATTTTAAATTAATTACTGAAACTTCTATGTTTTGAATTTTAAAAAATGGATTCCATATTTGGATTCAGTGGTTCCAAATTATTTTAATAAGTTTCTTTTATTTTTTTTGATATTATGAATAACAACTATGATAATTTTTATTTACTACATTTAAAGGTAAATCGAGTAATTAAGGGTAAAAATAAGATTATAAAATTACCCTAAGACCTTAAAAAATTCTATTGGATGAATAAAAGTCGACCCATATCATATAAGGGTCATAATAGATTCATTTAATGGACTTTCAACCATTAAAATGATAAAATTATTATTAAAACCAAATAAAGTGACAACATGTCACTCTCTTATATCTTCTAAGTGTAATAATTTTAATTTAGAGATAAACCTCATAAAACTTCTAATATAAATCTTCTATAGAAATATAATAAAATTATATACATCATGAGAATTTATTTATAATTTTTATGGATTAAATAATTATTATTAATGATGACACAATAGTGATGTAGAAATTATTTTATTGATTGAAATATCAAATAAATGGAATTAAAAATATTAAAATAAATATTATATGAACTAATTAATGTTCAAAATAACTTTTATAGATTAATATGACATGTTAGGAATCTATTAAATATTTTGGTTCTAATATATCCTCTATGTGGATCTTATTTAAATACAAATAAATGAATAGTTTCAAAATTGACACTATTGTTATTTTATATTATAAAATTGTTTAAAAAACACAAAAATATTTAAAAATTATAAATTAAAATTTATAATGTTTAAAATGTCATAAATCATCCAATTATGGACAATTCACAATACATAAGTAATTATTTATAACAATTTAAAATTTGTAATATTATTACCACAAATAAAATTAAATAGATTAAATAAGGATAAATCAAGTTGATATGGTTTAAAATAAATTTAAAACATGTCTAAATTTTATTGTTTGATGATATTACAACCCTATCTCATCTAATTTTCGGATTCGAGTCATTTTGGAGGTTTTTATGTGGGGTTTGAATTTATTATAAATTAATATTTCTTATGTTTCCAAAGGTGCCCCTCTCCTCCCTTATAAAAGGGCACCTCCCCCTCTTTTCCTCACACCACTTTGAGCCTTAAAGCTCGGCCAAAATCTACAAATTTCTCTTATCCACTTCCCTAGAAACATTATATAGGTCCTGTTCTTCTTCAAAGACCAACTTTAGTTCCCTAAGAGGAGGTTTAGAAGAGGCACATCGAAGAAGAGGTAATATCCTTTACCAATTATTTCAAATTAATTTCTTCTTATACTTCCTCTTATTTTTTTATGTTTCATAGTAAATTAATAAAATCAGTATCAATAATATACAGATATGTCATTATAAATATTAACCAACCCTATTTCACCTTCTATCCATCCTACGGAAAACAAAATCATCGCGCGTGCCTACGTACGGAATGCCGTCTCCACGCCGTGGTGTAATCTATTTTTCCACCACCACCAAACTTGTATGGGAATAATGGTGTAAATAATAACTATATATGGTTATTATATCATGATAATAATTATGAGATATTATATCATCCACTCCAATTCCATTCAATTATTATGGGAATGATATCATCGCTCGTACGTACGTACGGATTACCGTCTCCACGACGTGATGAGATTCATTTTCCATGATTAACCATTCAAGTATCATTATAAAGTATATATATTAAATAATAATTAAATATATGAAATAATAATTATACTGTATTTATGTACATATATGTTTCATTTACTTAATTCCATTAAATTCAATAAGGAAACGAAAACAACGTTCATGCGTACGTACGACCTACCATCTCCATGAACGGTGTATTTCATTCCATTTATAGATCTATCATATATATTTATATGATGAATATATATTTTATATAAATCATGTTTTAAATTCTTGAATTAAGTAAATTAGGATATAAGTAATAATATCAAAAACAACAAGTCGAAACACGTACGATAAATGAAATGTTTTTACCCAAAACTTTGCTTTAACATGGAATTGACAAATGAATGAGTAATATAAAGTCATAAGTGTATCATATATGATATAATAAAAATTATTATGGTTCTGTTTCAAGTTAATAATATGTTCAAACCCACTATATAGGAGTCTCAGACACATACGGAAGAAATTGGACATAAGGTAAGGGATAATTTTTCAATCTCATTTTTATCCAAGATTGCTTATATGTAAGTATTTACTGGGATATATTTTTCATCCATGTCCATAAATTTATTTTCATAAAGTTATTAATATTCATCCATGTATATTTAAAGTCATGTTTACCTGTATTTGACTTTTACTTTGTGTTATGGAAGAAATCTTTCTTTGTTTTACCATATGTGGTACTTTTTGACTTTTTTGTTAAAAGTATGAGGAGAATGTTTTTTTAACTTATACGACATGAATGGATTTTTATGGTTTTATAATGCCTTATTTTCATGAATATTACTCTACAAGATTTCATGATTATTTTCAACAAAATACTTTTCATTTAAAATTGCATGGCATTTTTGAAAAGAAAATGATTTTGAAGAAGAAAGGATATTATCATGAAGAATTCATTTCAAGTGTTTTATCAAAACCATTTTCCATCTAAGATGAAATTATTTAATATGTTTCAAGTATAATTTTTCTATTATTTACATGGTTTCATTTTTCTTATGATGAAATGATATCCATTTATTTTATATGGATTATGTTATGATGGTATGGTGTTTATGAAACTCATATTATTATTTGGGTTATGCTAAATGATTTATGTTTATTTTGTGGAACATGAAAGAATGATTTCATTATGAGAGGGGTGGGACCAATATCTCCCTCCAATTAATTGGGTAAAGATTTATATCTCATGAGATAGACATGGCTGGAAGTAAAGTTGATCGATTTTTCAGTGGCTTAAAACCAAGTCTTCGAAGGGAATTAACTATAAGAGACTTCTGTAGCTATGAAGAAATTGTGCATTTTGCTATCAAGGTAGAACTAGAAGTTGGTTTTAAATATCCATCTCATGGTTTTGACAAGAAACGAAAGATGGAGTTCAAGGAAAAATCTCAAAACTATGGTTAAAAGAAGGAAAATGTTTCGTTATGCTCAAAGTGTGGAAAGAAATATGGTGGAGATTGTCTTAAAGGGACTAGAAAATGTTTTAAGTGTGGGAAAGAAGTTCATCGAGAAGCTGAGTGCCGAAGTAATTGGAAAAAGGTAGATAATGATGTGAATAGGGAAAATACTACAGAGAATGCACAACCAACACTTCAATTCTACAAGTGAAAGGAAATGGGGAATTATGCTAACCAATGCCCTAATCCAAGGTTTAATGATGATCGACATCAACAACCTCTATAGGAAAAGTACAAAGGTAATTCACATGCGATCACCATTGGCGATGTTTAATATGACAACAAAGTGGTGGAATGATTAAGTGTTTATGTAACAGGATTCCAAAATAGTGCTGTGGAATCTCATTTTTAGTATCCTAGAATATTAGAATATCTATGTATTGGTTTGTTGTGGTTTTAAATAATTATATGGTAACGATAACCATGAAAAGTGATTGAAATATTTTTGGAAATAACCTAATATTCACATAAAGAAGGGATAAGTAGATAATGAAATGTTTGATAGTATTAATGAGCTCATGACAGATATAAGTACAAAGTGACATCATGGTTTGAGTATAAAGAAATTTTGGGTTTTTTTATATGGAAAGAGTTAACTTTTGATAAGAATTCATGTTTTCACTCTCTATGGTAATTCATGTTTCAAGAGAATACATGATTAAGGTATTCACATGTTTGTAATGTGACCAACAAGATATATCTTATGATATACGGGGGATAAATGATGGTATTCACATGCTTGGTTGATGACATTTATAGTAATCATTTTCTTTATACTATGAGCTTGGATAGAATTATTTTGGATAAGCCTAATGATTTGAAATGGATTATGTTGAAAATAATATAATATTGTTTTAGGATATAACCTTTTTTCTATATTATTTTTGGAATGTTATAATAGTGTAGTTTTAGAAAAAGGACAACCTGCAGGATGGGCAACAACCCATCGCGTCAGAAAAGGTTGTGGGAATCAAACCCACAAGTGAAGTGCGATAAGCCTTTATTGCCTACCACTGTCCTACAAGAAGTCCTTGGTTAGTAAAATTAGTTTTATTTTATTAATCGGTATGATATATGAAGTATAAGTCCATTTTCGCCATCATACATGGGTAGTCTCACCATAGATGGACTTATGTATATTTGATAACTTTTTCTAGCCTTTTTTTTCAAGACATATAGAATGACCCATAATTCTATCACATGATCTACTAACACTTCAAGAATGAAAAATTCAACTTCATTTCTTTCAACAAGTGATGAAGTGGAAATTGTTCACGGAATGACCAACGATAATATTACAGTGAAACCAAGTAAGTATTTCTCCTTTTGCAAAAATTTATCCACTTAAGGGAAATGATCTTGAAAACCAAAAACGTTGTCCTATTAACCTAATATCCGATGAATTAGATGCTACCTTAGATCATCACAAATTTATGGTTTTGTGATTATTGGATTTTTCATATCCATGTTCTCTACCACTCTCCATCAGAACTTGATGGTTAGATTTCTCTTCCATATCAATATTTTCACCTATGTTATCCTATGTGGAAATCCAATGATGAGTTAATTTGGGTAACCATTATGTTTCATACTTTAGTTTTTGAAATTATGTTTTAGTATTCCTTTTCACCATGTGGTATTCTATGAAAGAAACTTACAAGTAGTAAATGATTTATAACCCCGACGAATTTCGTGGGCGAAATTCATTTTAAGGGGGGTAGAATGTAACACCCCATGATTTTATAAGAAATATTATTCTTAATTTATTTGACATATTTTGTTGTACGCTTCACCAATATTATCTTTTTCTATACGCAACACCACACTAGCTTTTATTATACACAAACACTATTCTTGGCTTGTGTTGCACGCAAGAGCGACCTTCCTCAATAGTGTGTGTTATATGCAATACCGAGTTTCACTAAATGTTGATATATTGTTATGAACTAGCCGTTATGAATAGTATTAACTAAAATTTGAATTTTATTACATAATAATTCATCTTACACATATTCTAGAACATGGTATGAGAACAAAATAATTTTTTCGGGTAAAATAAGTATTTTTCAAAAATTATAGTTTTGCCTCCTTTTGATGGCGCACCCACTTTAAATCTAGTTTTTACATGTTTATAAGTTCATTTATATGAAATAAAATTATTAATTTAAATAATGATATAAAAATTTACTTTGGATAAATTTTTTATATTTTTCTGTTAACTTTTATATTTTGATGAATAGTAAAAATACGCTAAATTTTAATTAAAAACAACTTTTTTCATCAAGATAATTTATATGGTAAAATTATAATATTGAATGGTTTTAAAGTATAAATAGAATATATTTTTACCATTTAATATAATGAAATTTATTATCATTAATGTTAAATTAAATTCAGAGGTAAAAACATTTCAATCTTTGACAATGTTTTAACTTTTAAAACCCGTTTTCTGAACAAAGGGATTAATTTTAAATTAATTACTGAAACTTCTATATTTTGAATTTTTGAAAATGGATTCCATATTTGGATTCAGTGGGTACAAATTATGTTAATAGGTTTCTTTTATTTTTTTTGATATTATGAATAATAATTATGATAATTTTTATTTACTAAAGTTAAAGGTAAATCGGGTAATTAAGGGTAAATATATGATTATAAAATTAACCTAAGACATGAAAAAATTCAATTGGATGAATAAAAGTTGACCCATATCACTTAAGGGTCAGAATATATTCATTTCATGGTCTTTTGACCATGAAAATGATATAATTATTATTAAAACCAAAGAAAGTGACAACATGTGACTCTCTTATATCTTCTAAGTGTAATAATTTTAATTTAGTGATAAACCTCATAAAACTTCGAATATAAATAATATATAGAAATATAATAAAATTATCTACATAATGAGAATTTATTTAGAATTTTCATGGATTAAATAATTATCATTAATGATGATACAATAGTGATGTAGAAATTATTTTGTTGATTGAAATATCAAATAAATGGTTTTAAAAATATTAAAATAAGTATTATATGAACAAATTAATGTTATCCACAAATTTTATAGATACATATGAAATTTTAGGAATCTATTAAATATTTTGGTTTGAATATATACTCTGTGTGGATTTTATTTAAATATAAATAAATGAATAGTGTCAAAATTGACACTATTGTTATTTTATATTATAAAATTGTTTAAAAACACAAAAATATTTAAAAATTATAAATTAAAATTTATAATGTCTACAATTTAATAAATTATCCAATTATGGAAAATTCACAACACATAAGTAATTATTTATAACAATTTAAAATTTGGAATATTGTTACCACAAATAAAATTAAATAGATTAAATAAGGATAAATCAAGTTGATATGGTTTACAATAAATTCAAAACATGTATAAATTTTATTGGTTGATGATATTACAACCCTATCTCATCTAATCTTTGGATTTGAGTCATTTATGGAGGTTTTTATTTGGGGTTTTAATTTATTATAAATTAATATTTCTTATGTTTCTAAAGGTGCCCCTCTCCTCCCTTATAAAAAGGCACCTCCTCCCTCTCCCCCTCACACCACTTTGAGCCTTCAATCTCAGCCAAAACCTGACCATTTATCCTTTTCACTTCCCTATAATCATACTAGTGGTCCTGGTCTTCTTTAAAGACCAACTTTAGTGCCCTAAGAGGAGGTTTAAATGAGGCTCATCGAAGAAGAGGTAATATCCTTTACCGATTCTTTCAAATTCATTTCTTCTCCTACTTTATCTTATTTTTTTGTTTCATAATAAATTAATAACATCAGTATAAATCATATACTGGTATGTTATTATAAATATTAACTATCCCTATTTCACCTTCTATCCATCTAATAGAAAACGAAATCATCGCGCGTGTATACGTACGAAATACCGTCTCCACACCGTGGTGTAATCTTTTTTTCCACCAACACCTTACTTGGATGGGTATAATGGTGTAAAGAATAACTATATATGGTTATTATAACATGATACTAATTATGAGATATTATATCATCCACTCCAATTCCATTCAATAATTATGGGAATGATATCATCACTCGTGCGTACGTACGGATTACCGTCTCCACGACGTGATGAGATTCATTTTAAATGATTAAAAATTAAAGTATGATTATAAAGTATATATATTAAATAATCATGAAATATATGACATAATAATGATACTTTATTTATGTACATATATGTTTCATTTACTTAATTCCATTAAATTCAATAAGGAAACGAAAACAGCGTTCATGCGTACGTACCGCCTACCGTCCTCATAAACGGTGTATTTCGTTCCATTTATCAATCTATTATATATATTTATATGCAGAATATATATTATATATAAATAATGTTATACATTCTTTAATTAAGTAAATCAGGATATAAGTAATAATATCAAGAACAACAAGTCGAAACACGTACGATAAATGAAACGATTTTACCCAAAACGCTGCTTTAACATGGAATTGACAAATGAACGAGTAATATAAAGTCATAAGTGTATCATATATGATATCATAAATATTTTTATGGTTATGTTAAAAGTTAATAATATGTTCAAATCCACTATACAAAAGTCTCAGACACATTCGGAAGAAATTGGACATAAGGTAAGGGATAGTTTTTCAATCTCATTTTTATCCGAGATTGCTTATACGTAAGTATTTACTGGGATATATTTTTCATCCATGTCAATAAAATGTTTTTAATAAAGTCTTTAATATTCATCCATGTATGTTTAAAGTCATGTTTACCCCTATTTGACTTTTACTTTGTCTTATGGAAGGAATCTTTCTTTTGTTTACCATAAGTGGTACTTTTTGACTTTTCCATTAAAAGTATGAGAAGAATGTTATTTTTAACTTATACGGCATGAACGGATTTTTACGGTTTTATACTGCCTTATTTTCATGAAGCTTATTCTTCAAGATTTCATGATTATTTTCAATAAAATCCTTTTCATTTAAAATTTCATGGCTTCTTTTGAAAAGAAAATGATTTTGAAGAAGAAATGATATTTTTCTCAAGAATTCATTTCAAGTGTTTTATCAAAACCATTTTCCATCTAAGACGACATCATTTAATATGTTTCAAGTATAATGTCTCTATAATTTACATGGTTTCATTTTTCTTATGATTAAATGATGTCCATTTATTTTATATGGATTATGTTATGATGGGATGGTGTTTATGAAACCCATATTATTATTTGGGTTATAATGAATGATTTATTATTATTTTGTGGCACATGAAAGAATGATTTCATTATGAGATGGGTGGGACCTATATCTACCTCTAATGAATTGGGTAAAGATTTATTTCTCTTGAGATAGACATGTCTATAATGGAAAGTGATCCTGGTTCAATAATACAGGGCTGGAATGACAAGTAAACCTAGTTCAGTAATGGACTTTGTCCACAATGATGGTCTTGGCAGCAATGCCTTGGCTACTATGGAAATCATAACATGTACTAAATGGTTTCCACAATTAAATGTTTTATTCCCATGATATTTTATCATGATTAATGTTCCTTTTTGATCTATGACTTATGTACTGCCAATATTTATTCCATTACTCATTATTTTGATGTTTTATGTTCATGTTTTTACATTCAAATGTTTATGGATTGTTTTATGTTCTCCATGATTACCCTTACTGAGCATTTGAGCTCACCCTTGTTAGGTTTTCTTTTCCCCAAGATATATAGAAATGTTTTGGGTAAGAAAACAAAAGGGTAAGATCTTTATGGGAGATGTTGAAGATCTTTCACCATGATTAGAAGATTATGTTCCGAGTTTCCAAAGACACTAAACTAATATAGTCTTTGGGCATCTGTTTTTGTCATGTATTAACTATTACTCAAACGTAATGTAATGTCTATGTACTTCAAGCTATGGGACTCTACAGTTGGTATCAGAGCGAAGGTTTAGTTAACCTTTAGAAACTAGGATGCGAATACTTTAGTGAAACCCCTAGAGATATTTTTAAGGTATGACTAGGGATGTCTCTAAGGTTAAGTATAAGTATAGGTTATAGTACTAAAATTACGGTAATGATCTTATAATTAAACTAAAGATGTTAAAGATTTAAAGTACTCCCCTTGATTATGTTGTTTTCCTAGTATGATTTTTGCCTCTCACACAATTCTTTTTGGGTTTTCGATAATAGTTGGAACCCGAAGGAACCGTGTTAATGATCAATGCACTGGGTAATACAATTATTGTCATCCCGAACAACAAAATGTTATGGGAGATGGAGTGAAAAATCTTATTTCTATAATTACACAAGATATGAATCATTCTGGGACTCCAAATGAGCTGATAAGGGAAAAATATTCTATTGAGTACTTCATGAGGCAACATCCACCTTATTTCAATGGGCCTTCTGATCCACTTATTTCGGAATAATGGATCAGTACCATTGAAAAGATATTTTCCATACTTCACTATTCAGAGCATGATAAAGTCATTTTGGCTATTTACCGGTTAGAAGGTGAAGTAGACCAGTGGTGGACTCTAATTAAGAATACGAGGCCCCAAGATGAAATTGAATCCATGGAATGGGATGAGTTCAAGAACTTATTTTTCAACAAGTACTTCCCTCGTATTATTCGAGAAAAGATGGAAAATGAGTTCCTTGAGCTTAAGAAAAGTGATGAAAAATATTTTGGTATATATGAGGTGAATTTTATAAGGCTTGCAAGGTATGCATCTGGCTTTATCATCCATCCTGAAAGCAAAGTTGATCGATTCTTCAATGGCTTAAAACCAAGTCTTTGAAGGGCATTAGCTATAAGAGACTTTAGTAGATATGAAGAAATTGTGCATTGTACTATCAAGGTAGAACAAGAAGTTGGTTTTTACATATCCATCTCATGGTTTTGAAAAGAAAGGAAATATGGAGTTCAAGGAAAAATCTCAAAACTATGGTGAAAAGAAGACAAATGTTTCATTATGCTCAAAGTGTTGTAAGAAGCATGGTGGAGATTGTCTTAAAGGGACTAGAAAATGTTTTAAGTGTGGAAAATAAGGTCATCAATCAGCTGAGTGCCGAAGTAATGGGAAAAAGGTAGATAATGATGTGAATAGAGAAAAGACTACATATAACACACCACCAACACTTCAATGCTACAAGTGTAGGGAAATGGGGCATTATGCTGACCAATGACCTAATCTAAGGGTTAATGATGATCGGCATCAAAAAACTCTCAAGGTAAAGGACAAAAGGAAGTCACATACGATCACTATTGGCGATGTTGAATATGACAAAAAGTGGTGGAATGATTAAGTGTTTATGTAACAGGATTCCAAAATAGGGTCGTGGAATCTAATTTTTAGTATTATGGAATATTAGAATATCTATGTATTGGTTTGTAGTGGTTTTAAATAATTATATGGTACCGGTAACCATGAAAAGTGATTGAAATATTTTTAGAAAGCACCTAATATGCGCATAAAGAAGGGATAAGGAGATAATGAAATGTTTGATAGTATTAATGATCTCATGACTGATATAAGGAAAAAGTGACATCATGGTTTGAGTATAAAGAAATTTTGGGATTTTGGAATGTGTGAAAGAGTTAACTTTTGATAAGCATTCATGTTTTCACTCTCTATGGTAATTCATGTTTCAAGAGAATACATGATTAAGGTATTCACATATTTCAAATGTGACCAACAAGATATATCTTATGATATATGGGGGTAAATGATGGTATTCACAAGCTTGGTTGCTGACATTTCCAGTAATCATTTTGTTTATACTATTTGCTTGGATATAAGTATTTTGGATAAGCCTAAAGATTTTAAATGGATTATATTGGACATAAGATAATATTCTTTTAGTATAGAACCTTTTTTTGATATTATTTTTGGAATGTTATAATAGTGTAGTTTTAGAAAAAGGACAACCTGCAGGACGGGCAACAACCCGTCACGTCAGACAAGGTTGCGGGAATCGAACCCACAAGTGAAGTGAGACGGGCCTTTATTGCCTACCACTGTAATACATGAAGTCCCTAGTTTGTAAAATTAGTTTTATTTTATTAATCGGTATGATAGATGAAGTATAAGTCCATTTTTGGAATCATATACTGGTAATCTCACCATAGACGGACTTATGTATATTTGATAACTTTTTCGAACATTTTGTTCAAGACAGATGAAATTCTATCACATGATCTGATAACACTTCAAGAATGAAAAATTCAACTTCATTTATTTTCATAAGAGATGAAGTGGAAATTGTTCATGGAATGACCAATGATAATATTACACAAAAACCAAGTAAGTATTCCTCATTATGAAAAAATTTATCAACTTAATGGAAATGATCTCGAAAACCAAAAACATTGTCCTAGTACCCTCATATCCGATGAATTAGATGGTACCTTATATCATCACAAATTTATGGCTTTGTTATTGTTGGATTTTTCTTTTCCATGTTCTCTACCACTCTCCATCAGAACTTGATGGTTAGATTTCTCTTCCATATCCATATTTTCATCTATGTTCTCCTATGTAGAAACCCAGTGATGAGTTAATTTGGGTAACCGTTATGTTTTATACTTTAGTTTTTGAAATTAAGTTTTATTTTTCCTTTTTACGATGTGGGATTCTATGAAATAAACTTACAAGTAGTAAACGATTTATAACCCTGATGAATTTCGTGTGCGAAATTCATTTTAAGGGGGGTAGAATGTAACACCCCAAGATTTTATAAGAAATATTTTTTTTAATTTCTTTGAAATCTTGTGTTGTATGCTTTAAAAAGATTAGGTTGCACTATACACAACACCGTACTAGCTTTTAGTATACGCAAACACTGTTCTTGGCTTGTGTTGCATGCAAGAGCGACCTTCCTCAATAGCGTGTGTTGTACGCAATACTGAGTTTCACTAAACAACGATATATTGTTATGAACTAGCCGTTATGAATAGTATTAACTTCTTTTTAAATTTTATTACATAATAATTCATCTTACACATATTCTAGAACATGGTATGAGAACAAAATAATTTTTTCATGTAAAATAAGTATTTTTCAAAAATTGTAGTTTTGCCGCCTTTTGATGCCGCACCCACTTTAAATCTTGTTTTTGACATGTTTATAAGATAAATTAGATTAAATAAACTTATTCATAAAAATAAGGATATAAAAATTTACATTGGTATAATTTTTTTATATTTTTCTGTTTACTTGCATATTTTGATGAATAGTAAAAATAAGCAAAATTTTAATTAAAAACAACTTTTTTCATCAAGATAATTTATATGGATAAATTATAATATTGAATGGTTTTAAATTATAAATAGAATATATTTTTACCATTTAATATAATTCAATTCATTATCATTAATTTCAAATTAAATTCATAGGTAAAAACATTTCAATCTTTGACAATGTTTTAACTTTTAAAACCCGTTTTCTTAACAACATGATTAATTTTAAACTAATTACTAAAACTTATGTGTTTTGAATTTTGAAAAATTGATTGAATATTTGGATTAAATGGGTCCAAATTATGTTAATAGGTTTAATTTATTTTTTTGATATTATGAATAGTAACTACGATAATTTTTATTTACTACAGTTAATGGTAAATTGGGTAATTAAGGGTAAAAATAAGATTATAAAATTACCCTAAGACCTTCCAAAATTCTATTGGATGAGTAAAAGTTGACCCATATCACATAAGGGTCAGAATAGATTCATTTAATGGACTTTTTACCATGAAAATGATATAATTATTATTAAAACCAAAGAAAGTGACAACATGTCACTCTCTTATATCTTCTAAGTGTAATAATTTTAATCTAGTTATAAACCTCATAAAAATTAGAATATAAATAGTATATATTAATATAATTAAATTATCTATATCATGAGAATTTATTTAGAATTTTTATGGATTAAATATTTATCATTAATGATGACACAATAGTGATGTAGAAATTATTTTATTGATTGAAATATCAAATAAATGGTTTTAAAAATATTAAAATAAATATTATATGAACTAATTAATATTCTACACAAATTTTCTAGATGAATATGACATGTTATAAATCTATTAAATATTTTGGTTCTAATATATCCTTGGTGTGGATTTTATTTAAATACAAATAAATGAATAGTGTCAAAATTGACACTATTGTTATTTTATATTATAAAATTGTTTTAAAAAAACAAAAAAATTTAAAAATTATAAATTAGAATTTATAATGTCAAAATTTTTATAAATTATCCAATTATGGAAAATTCACAACACATACGTAATTATTTATAAAAATTTAAAATTTGGAAAATTATTACCACAAATAAAATTAAATAGATTAAATAAGGAAAAATCAAGTTGATAAGGTTTAAAATAAATTCCCAACATGTCTAAATTTTATTGGTTGATTTGATTACAACCCTATATCATCTAATCTTTGTATTTGAGTCATTTTTTGAGGTTTTTATGTGGGGTTTGAATTTATTATAAATTAATATTTCTTATGTTTCCAAAGGTGCCCCTCTCCTCCCTTATAAAAGGGAACCTCCTCCCTCTCCTCATCACACCACTTTGTGCCTTAAATCTCAGCGAACCCCTGACCATTTCTCTTATTCACTTCCCTAGAAACATACTATAGGTCCTGATATTCTTCAAAGGCCAACTTTAGTTCCCTAAGAGGAGGTTTAGAAGAGGCGAATCGAAGAAGAGGTAATATCCTTTACCGATTCTTTCAAATTCATTTCTTCTTCTACTTACTCTTCTTTTGTTTTTTTATAATAAAGTAATAACATATGTATCACTAATATAATGATATGTTATTATAAATATTAACCAAACCTATTTCACCTTCTATACATCCTACGGAAAAAGAAATCATCGCGCGTGCGTACCTACGGAATACCGTCTCAACGCCGTGGTGTAATCTGTTTTTCCACCACCACCTTACTTGGATGGGTATAATGGTGTAAATAATAACTATATATGGTTATTATAACATTATAATAATTCTGAGATATTATATCATCCACTCCAATTCCATTCAATGATTATGGGAATGATATCATCGCTCGTACGTACATACGGATTACCGTCTCCACGACGCGATGAGATTCATTCTTCATGATTAACCATTCAAGTATGATTATAGATTATATATATTAAATAATCATGAAATATATGACATAATAATGATACTATATTTGTGTACATATATTTTCCATTTACTTAATTCCATTAAATTCAATAAGGAAACGAAAACAGCGTTCATGCGTACGTACGACCTACCGTCTCCATAAACGGTGTATTTCATTCCATTTATCGATCTATCATATATATTTATATGATGAATATATATTGTATATAAATCATGTTTTACATTCTATAATTAAGTAAATAAGGATATAAGTAATAATATCAAGAACAATAAGTCGAAACAGGTACGATAAATGAAACGATTTTACCCAAAACGCTGGTTTAACATGGAATTGACAAATGAACGAGTAATATAAAGTCGTAAGTGTATCATATATGATATAATAAATATTATTATGGTTCTTCTACAAGTTAATAATATGTTCAAAGAAACTATAAAGGATTCTCAGACACATACAGAAGAAATTGGACATAAGGTAAGGGATAATATTTCAATCTCATTTTTATCAGAGATTGCTTATACGTAAGTATTTACTGGGGTATATTTTTCATCCATGTCCATAAAATGTTTTTCATAAAGTGTTTAATATTAATCCATGTCTGTTTAAAGTCATGTTTACCCCTGTTTTACTTTTAATTTATGTTATGTAAGGAATCTTTCTTTTGTTTACCATATGTGGTACTTTTTGACTTTTCTGTTAAAAGTATGAGGAGAATGTTTTTTAACTTATACAGAATGACCAGATTTTTACGGTTTCATAATGCCTTATTTTCATGAAGATTAATCTACAATATTTCATGATTATTTTCAATAAAATCCTTTTCTTTTGAAATTTCATGGTATCTTTTGAAAAGAAAATGATTTTGAAGAAGAAAGGATATTTTTCTCAAGAATTCATTTCAAGTGTTTTATCAAAACCATTTTCCATGTAAGATGAAATTATTTAATATGTTTCAAGTATAATGTCTCTATTATTTACATGGTTTCATTTTTCTTTTGATTAAATGATATCCATTTACTTTATATAGATTATGTTATGATGGGATGGTGTTTATGAAACCTATATTATTATTTGGGTTACGATGAATGATTTATGTTAATTTTGTGGCACACGAAAGAATGATTTCATTATAAGATGGGTGGGACTTATATATCCCTACAATGCATTTGGTAAATATTTATATCTCATGAGATAGACATGGAGGGAACAGAAAGTGAATCTGGTTTAGTAATATAGGGCTGGAATGACAAGTAAACCCAGTTCAGTAATGGACTTCGTCCACTATGATGGTCTTGGAAGAAATTCCTTGGCTACTATGGAAATCATAACATGTGCTTAATGGTTGCCACAATTAAATTTTTTATTCCCATTATATTTTATCATGATTAATGTTCCTTTATGATCTTTTCCTTATGTACTGCTAATATTTATGTCATTACTCATGATTTTGATGTTTTTTGTTCATGTTTTTACATTCAAATGTTTATGGATTGTTTTATGTTCTCCATGATCACCCTTAATGAGAATTTGAGCTCACCCTTGTTATGTTTTCTTTTCCCTGGGATATATAGAAAGGTTTTAGGTAAGAAAATAAAAGGGAAATATCTTTGTGGGAGATTTTGAAGATCTTTCACCATGATTAGAGGATTATGTTCCGAGTTTCCAAAGTCACTAAACTAATATGGTCTTTAGGCGTATATTTTTGTTATGTATTAAGTATTATGAAAAATTAATGTAATGTCTATGTATGTCAAGCTATGGGTCTCTACAGCTTCCAAGAACTAGAAACCATCTGTGAAATATGTGATTAACCTGGAAATATTGCTAAGGGTTTCCTGATTGTGTTATCGGAAGAAAAAAAGTTTTTTAAAAATTATTTGAATCTGGATATTTTAAAGGCTAAGAAATATAGATATTTTAGGTGTAAAAATAAATAGTTCTTGGATTTCTGGCCAGAACACATTGACTTGGATATGAAATTGGAAGAAACACTGCAAAAATTGGAAGAAAAGGATGAACAAAAAGATCTTGTTGTTGAAACCACTTTGAAATTTATGAAAGGAGAATGAACCTGGATCCTTGATAGTGGTTGTTCTTCTCATATGAAAAGAGACTTAAAGTTTATAAATAATGTGAAAGATTTCAAATAAGTAACAATTTCATTTGTAAATGATGAATCTTTAATGATCAAAGGTGTTGGATCATCCATAATTAGAAAAGAAATGTTGAAATTCAAGAAAACACTATATGTTGATGGGATAAAACACAACCTGCTAAGTGTTTCAAAACTCTATGGTGAGGTTAAAAAATTAATATTCATAAAATATGGATTTTTTGTGAAAAATGAAGATGATGGAAAGGTTGTTACAAGAGGCCAACATACAAAATGAAACTTGTTCCAAGTTGGTGAAGTTCGGAATTCTTGTTACATGGGGTTGGTGGATGAAAATAATTTGTGACATAAAAGTTTGGGACTCATGTGTCAAAGAAATATGAGAATATTATCAACATGAGATAGTGTTCGAGAAATTCCTGATTTAACAACAACAAGATATTTTTGTTTTACTATTTGTCAAAAAGGGAAGATCACGAATACAGTGTATAAGAAAGTTGACATTTGTTTGAAACAACCTCTGGAAATTATCCACTCTAATATCTATGGGATAATGAGAAAAAAATAAAAAAATGAATACAAGTACTTCATCACTTTCATTGATGATTTTACTCACATTACATTTGTTATGTATATGATGCATAAGTCAGATGCTCTGAAAATGTTTAAATGTTTTTGAAGGAAATATGAGAAGGAATGTGATTATTTAGTGAAGAAGTTGAGAACCGGCAATGGTGGTGAATAAAAGAATGAAGAATTTAAAAATTACCTTGGGAAGTATGGAATTCTACATGAATTCAGTTCACTATACACACCTCAACAAAATGGGGTTGCTGAAAGAAATAATAGAAGTTTGGTAGACATGGGTGAACTATGTTACTTGAAAATGGTCTTTCTTATTAATATTGGAGGCAAGCCATGAGTACTGCTATGTATATATAGAACCGATGCTTCTATATGAATTTTTTTGATATGAATCCATATGAAATGTTCTATGGGAAAACTCCAAGTTTTAAACACTTACGAGTTTTTTGGAGTCCATGCATTATAAAGAAGAAAGGTGGAAACCTTGGAAAGTTTGGGCAACGAGGAGATGATGGAATTTTTCTTGGATATGCTCCAGAAGGGAGAGGATATATATGTATCAACAAAGAAACATGAATAATTATTGACTCTGAATATGTGAAAGTTTTTGAAAATATTGTGAAATAAAATAATTCATATGCTGATGTGGATATTGAGCAGGATAGAGAAGATTTTGTTAAAAATCCTGATAATGCTATAGGCTATGTTATTCCTACTCAAGAAGAGTTAACACACTCAGAAATATCAAGTGATGAGGATGAAATTAAAAAAACTCATCCTAGACTGAGGAAACAAGTGGAGGCTCAAAAAATTATTGGAGATCAACATCAGAGGGTTTAAACAAGAAGGACAATGAATAATATTACACACATTTCACTATTTTCAAAAGTTGAACCGAATGATGTGAATGAAGCATTTAAGAATCCAGAATGGGCTTAGTCTATGAATGAAGAGATGGACCAGATAGAGAAGAATGATACTTCAGAGCTTATTCCCAAACCATAAAACAAGAACATTATTAGTACAAAGTGGGTTTTCTGAAACAAGATGAATAAAGATGGCGAAGTGATAAGAAAAAAATCAGGATTGGTTTTCAAAGGGTATACAAAAATTGATTGTATTGATTTTGATGAAACCTTTTCTCTAGTTTCAAGGCTAGAAACAATCAGAATATTTCTTGCTATTACTTCACAATGAGGCTACAACATCTTTCCAATGGATGTCAAATCCACATTTTTGAATGGTGATATTGATTATGAGGTTTAAATTGATCAACCTTGTGGATTTGTTATCTAAAAAGATGAAAATTATGTATAGAGGTTGAATAATTCTTTGTACGGGCTAAAACAAGAACCAAGGGAAAGGTATTCAAAACTGGACAATTTCTTGAGGAAAATGAATTTCATGAAAGGAAGAGTTGGAAACAATATTTACATAATGATATGTCAGGAGTTATATATGATCATAATTATTAATATTGATGACATTATCTTTTTAGGGAATGATGAAAAATCATGTGAAAGATTTGATGAGGAGATAAAGAATTTATTTGAGATGTCCATGCTGGGAGAAATGAAATACTTTCTTGGGCTGTAAATTTCACAGAAGAAGAATCACATTCTTCTATCTCTAGAAAATTATGCTAAAGAACTTCTGAAGAAGTTTGTTATGGAAAATTAGAAACCAGTTTCCATGCCAATTTCAGTGGGAACCAAGTTGTCTAAAGATGGAGAAGGCAAAAAAGTTGATCAGAAAGAGTTTTGAAAGATAACTAGAAGTCTATTATATTTGACTACCTTTAGACATGACATTGTCTATGTTGTTACCTTATGTGCAATATTTCAAAGTGATCCTAAAAAATAAAATTTTATTGCTGTAAAAATAATTCTCAGATATATCAAAGGCACAAATTTTTTTGGAATCAGGTATGATGGCTTAGGAAATATTGATCTATTAGGGTATTTGAATGCTGATTGCGAAGGAAATGTTGATGATCGGAGATCCACATCTGGTGGAGTTTTCATTCTAGAGAAAAGTTGTGTTAGTTGGAATACAAAGAAATAGAATTCTGTAACTCTTAGCACAATTGAATATAAGTATGTTTCTTCCAATAAAGATGCTACCCAACTTATTTGGATGAAGAATCAGTTGGAAGATCTACTTGTTGAAGTAAATCTACCCTTTCTCTTGGGTTGTGATAATTAGAGTGCAATCAATATCACAAGTAATTCGGTACAACATTATCATTCAAAAAAATTGATATAAAGTACCAATTAATCAAAGAGTTGGTGGAGAAGAATGAATTGAGGTTGGAGTATGTTCCTACATTGGAACAAATTTCTGAAAAATTCAAAAAACATGAGCTGAAGGAAATATTTTCTAAATTGAGACATGGGTGTCCAAATTCCTTCTCATCAAGGTTGAGGTACATGTTTATATTCCCACTCTCATATTACATTTTGATAGTGTTGTCAACGGGGATAATTTTCATAAATCTATCCTTTTGGAGGCATGAATAAAGGGGGAGTTGTGGGTAAGTTGTGAATTCAGCATATAAGTGTGTGAAATATTCTAACTGTTTGTTGGAATGTTTGTAGAGTGGTTTTAGGAAACAAATTTTTTATTATTGTACGAATGTTGATGAAGTGAAGAAGGATGAGGAGTAAATTTGATTCAATATGGCTTCATAATCACTACTTTTGGACATGATGGGGTTGATATCAATAATTTTTGTTTCCTAAAATGAGTAAGCTCATGTAGGCTTAGAATTGTTGATAAGTGACCCATTTCTCGAGGTTTCAAAGTTTAGTGATTTATGAATTTTGGTTTAAAACAAAATATAAAGGGGAAGATTGTTGGGACCAAGTTGGATGATGATGTTTTTGGATGAATGAAGTATTGTCTTTTGTTTTCAAGGAAGTTTGAGAAGAAATAAAATCACTTCACTTTGCATAAGTGGGTGTGGAAAGACAAGAAAGTTACAATACTTTCCATGGTAAATCTGACAATGCTATGTTGGTCTATATTTCACAAAGATTATAATTTGGTTGGATAACTTATGATGCAAGAATTTTGGAGGAAAGGGGGAGAAAATAAGAATCCAATCAGAATGGTTGGTCTTGCAGAAGAAGGTGTCTATGGTGGCACAGTTTCCCAGTGTTTTCCAAATTTTTGGGTTCTAAAATTTGGAGTTTTTCTAGCACTGAGAAAAGTGTATTTATTTTAAGATCTAGTAAAAATATGGAAAATGCATTAATTTCATGAATATGGGCTTCGTGAAGTATATTTTTTGAATACAGGAGGAATATTGATGGTGTTCTTCATGATTATGATGAGCTCTGTGAATTGCAAAGAGAATAAGCATTGGAGAGAGCTCTATGGTGAAAAGGAACAAAGATCATTGCAAGTGAGAAATGAGGTGGAGAGAAAGAAGAAGCATCATGGTGGGAGAAATGATTTTACGGAATGCACCACATTTACAAAGAGCTTTGCGAATCTGGAAAATAGCCATAGTTCTTCGAAAAATAGAGTGACTTTCGTCAGAAATTTTGGAGCTCTACGATTTGGTGCTGATGTGGCACTGAGGTGTATGGAAGGTTATGGAGTTAGTGGGAAACTCCTATAAATAGTCCCCTACCCCCTTGAGATAAGTAGAGATAATTAATAAGAATTTTAGAGCTCTCTAATTACGAATAATGTTCGCGGAGAAAAAATGATCTATGTGAAGGCAGTAAGCTCTGTGAAGGAAAGAAGCTTCACAATGAGCGTTTGAGCTTTGAAAAAAAGTTAACTTTGCAAAGACAAATTTGTCCTCTGAAAAATAGTGAGCTCTACAATCTAATGATATTTGTGAACTAGAGAGATTTGAGAACTAGAGTGCTCTGTGAAACTGGGAACTTCTCGAAGGAGCTCTGCAAAGTAGCTCTACGAGATGAAGATTCGAGTACCCAAATTAGGTTAGAAATGCTTTCAAGTGAATCATGATTTGACTAGGGTATTGGACTAAGTTTTATTTTGAATTCCAGGTTGTTTCTATCAACTTATGGATAGGAAAGGGAAGAGTTGTTTTCAATGATCACATAAGAGAAAGTTTTTCAAGAAGCAAAAAGATATTAGTTTACCCTATTTGTGATAAGTGGGTGAACACATACTTGAGGATTATCTCCCAAGTACTACACGAGTGAAAGGTAATATCATACTCATTGTATTACATATCAAAGGATTATTTTCTAGTGTATTGTTTGGTATTGGATTATTTCTATACCATACCACACCAATTCCAGATGTGTCTATCCTTGCACCATAGTTCAATTAACTAGAAAGGGATGTCATGTCCTTCCTCTATTCTCACCCTTAGGCATCACGTATGAACAAACATCATGCCCTCGGGCACCAAGGAATCAATCATTTCGACCTTAGGCATCATGTATGTCATGCACCTCGCCCTCAAGGATAATGAAACCTAGAATATATCTCTAAGGTGTCAATAAACCATTCATCTTTCCCTCAAACACCATATATTTGTGCATCTCACCCTCAGGAATCCTACGAACCTATGTCTCACCCTCAGGGATCAAACTAACATGTGCCTCGCCCATATGAACCAAGTAATATCCAAATCATATAAATTCACCATACATTCCAAAAACGAAATATATTCCATTTTATTTAATTTTGTCTAATTACCAATTTCATGTTACTACCCTTTTCATGCCATGTTATCAATTCACATATTATGTGTAACAACTCCAATTGTCTTTACAAATAACCCGATTACCATTTAAAAAATCACTATGTCATTATATCATAATGTCATTATTCGCTTTACCAATTCCATAGATTTATCCATTCACAAGCCTTGTGATCCAAGTGAATTATCAATTTTTGATTTAAGCCAATCCATAACCAATTCGCCAAAAAATTACAATTCTAGGGGTATAATCCTCGGATTATAATCCAAGTTCAAGGGTAGGTACACCTCTCGGGTGTCCATAAGTCCATGTCTCAATCACCATTAAACCTAATGAGGTTAGTGGAAGATCTAAAGGTGAGAATTCAATCCAATCTAGAGGATTCCAATTAATAGAGGCCATTCACATGGTGTGTCGGCATGATCACACAAGTTGAAGATACTTGAGAAACAAATTAGACCTTAGGGAGTTGTTTTAGACCACAAACTTCAAGAAAAGAAGAATAATTATAATGATAATTAATCCATATTAGAAAAACATACCATGATACCCTATGGACGGTGATTGACACACCCCTTCAAGGATGGAAGAAGGAGATACATGAAAAGATGAAGAGGAAAAATACAAAACTGAGTAAAACTCACTTAGATTCAAGTCATCCATATTGAGGAACAAATCAAGTAGTTGATAAAAAGTATTGGATAGGGAAAAGAATCCTAGTATAACCCTTAAAAATTATAAAACATGAATTGGGTTTGAAAGAGGGGATTAATAAGTTCAAATCGGGGTTTTGAGGGGTATAAATATGATTCTGACTGTCACTTATACGACCCAGTCTGATGCCATCGTCTATCCCTTGGAAACCACTAGAAAGATAGTGGTGCCAACAAGATCCAAAACATGGCCAGAAACCCCACCATTTGATTATTGGGTTTCCACTAACTATGCCGGTGGGTATCCTATAGGCGACACACTCTACCTAGAATCCATTGGTTGGATGGTGGGTCTCACTAGCTTATTGGTGGGATTCCTGTAGCCTTACCGACCCACTGATTTCCACCATCTAGCCAATAAAAAAATTATACTTGGGTACCCACTTCTAGTTTCTCTAGTCCAGATTTTCAGGCCCTCGAACACCCCTGGAACCTCGTTTTAAACCAGAAAAACTACTCATTTATAGAAAAGAAAACGACTCCAAAAAAATAGAGATAGATACACCCAAATAAGGGTGGGATCTTATAGTGGAGATGTATTGCGGTATTCTATTTTGTTTTGTTTTTTACCTCTTTACATGTACTTTCTTTGTTTTTGTGGAATCAATGACTCTTCTTGCTCTATATCTATATTTGTCTTGTTACATTGCATACTTTTTTGGGGTTTATCTTTTTCATGATTTATGTTGGGATGTTTTCTAATCCCCCATTTCTTGAAAAGCATATCTTTTCTGGCCTTATAGGTGAAACTATTCCCAAAGTTTGTACTTAGAATCCTAGGTACTTGTCTCCACCCTATGGGGATTGAGAACACCCATTGGTCCTTGTTGTGGGCAGGCTTGGGTGTCCTGTTCGGGGATCACCTAGGTTGTTTTATAGAATGAATCCAATAATCCATCAATATGGAATCTTTGGATGTGATTATTCCCACTAAGCCTTCCTCATATGAACCTTAGACAAAATTTAGAATAAAAAAAAAGAAACACAAAGGTTGTGAGATCTTCCATACTATCCCAAAAATAGTCCAACTATGCTCATTAGGCCCCTGAAATAAACAACATTTAGAGAGTCCTTTCGCATGACATGCACACCCAAGTCACCCCTTTATCCAAATAATCCATCATTATTTCAAACAGACTGGATCTAATGTCTTGATGATGGTGTTTATACTGATATTTATATTTGAACCATGCCCAGGAGGAATTCATTATAGCTTGAGTGTTTAGATTTAGACCTGGAATGACTTAATTATTTTGGAAGTGGAATTACGTGTATCAATGAATTATAAATACTGAGTCATTAAGATTAAATTGATGATAAAAATGGGGGATCAACAAAAAATGGAATTCAAAAGATTTTATTTATTGACCAGTTCAAAATGATGGAGAAATCTTCATAGCTTGGAGTCTTTGACATAATCCCCCAAATGAAGGGGGAACCTAAAATTAAAAAACTTATAACACCATGTGCTTGAATGATTCCTTGAGTTTTTATCACTTATTCCATTGATATAATTGATCTTCTAATGTGGTATTTTCCTCCACATCATATTGTAATTCCTTCATTCTGGAAACAACATAAAGTTTGGCCTTCTTAGGCACATCAATGAGTCTCTATTGTTCATCTAATATCTTCTCCACATCATTCAACATGTAGAACAGGTGAGAAAACTCTTATTGAATCCTTTTGATTTCATCCTCCCAACACTATCTAAATTTTTATGAGTTTCTATTTCTATTACTTGATAAGTGGATTTATCCAATACCTTGTTTTGTTGATGTACAACCAAAGTTTAGTCTTCTTTATTAATACCTGTTGCTAAAAATGATAGGTGTGACTAACCGACAGACGATTCAAAAAAGAGTAAAAGTAATGAATAAAATAATGAGAAGAAGGTATTGGGACATAGATATTTATATGGTTCAGAAAATAATACATTTTTCTATTGAGAAGAAAAAATCCACTAGTTTTGGGAGCACAAAATTGAGGGAGATCTCAAAGTCTCACACACATAAACCCGATCTCTAAATGAGAATACAAAGAAGATGAAATACCATGTCACCAACTTCATAGAAGGTCTGCACTACTACAATTAATGATGGATTAAAGTCAACATCACTACAGTGTTATGGACACCCTAGTCCAAATTACTATAAAGGTTAGAAAATAGATTTCTAGGGAGATATAGTACCTTTGTCTCCAAATTCCACACTATTATAGTTTCCTGTCGGTGTCATCTGGTCAGCTCTGCTATAGTTGATCAAAGTTGCTATATTGACTTGTCATTGTCAACCCATGGATTTTTAGCTAGTGAGCAGTGTAGGCCTCAATCATTTATCCCAACATCATTCAAAATAGATCAGGCTACACCAATCCAATGATACCCTCAATTAAAAGGCCCCCTTCACCTCCCTCATGCTGACCAACTATTTCACCCAGGCATGGAGTGATCAATAATCGAACCCACAGTAGCTAATATTTTTTAACATGTATAAATGGTGGTCTAATAAATCCTTATGCTCTTAAAAATGGTCCTCTATAATCAAGATCCAAATATACCCCAACACCATTTTTCTAAGTTGTTGGAACGTCGAGTATTCCAATTCATAGCTTGTGCCTAGCCTAGGAACATGAATGTATTCTGAAACCATGTCACTGAGAAAGTGACTCATACTCACATCCCTTGATGGGCTTGATAGAGGACAAGCTTGTGCTTCAATTATTTCCATTATGTGAGATCCTAGATCAGAAGGATCAGGGATCTCTGAGATTTGACTTGGAGATACTACATTTAAACACATACAATACCGTCTGTTAGTCGATATACATAAAAAATGTTATCAAACGGTCAAAAATTTTATCAACCATTGGGAATATATCCTTGTTAATCCTAATACGATAATTGTTTTCACCTCAACCATGGCTTGAGGGGTGATGAAAATGTATTCCTATACTTCCACCTCTGAGGCACATATGATATCCTTTCCACTAATGAAATAGGCTCAGGGAGTGTGTTGGGGTCATCACATTTAATGGTTTCAAACATAAAAAATATCAGAAAATGTGATACAAACATAATTTTATACCCAACATTAGAAGATATATTTATCCTCCCCCAGTGATTCCTCCATCTCGATAAGATCAGAAGGAGAATAACTACCTATATCAGGATCCTCCATGAGCATACTCGCCTGTGCTGGATCAAAGGGAACAAGGGCTAGTGCATCAACATCAGGAATCGACTCAATCCTGTTTGAACACTGGACGTTTCTACCCCTCCATAGACCCATCTAAAATATGAGTACTAGTGTATCAGTAATAGGAATCATCTTGATTTTATTTGGAAATGGTCATTTCTACTCCCCTGTAAATCCTATATAATGTATGAGGTTTATTTAGAAGGATGGGAGGTATATCCTCTTCAACCACAGACACCTATGTACTTTGAAGGGGACTAACAAGAAACTATTCACTAAAAAATTTGGGAATTATTGAATCAATTAAAAGATAACATCCTATAGACACAAATCATAAATAAAGAAATTATTCTATTTGAATACATCAATGCACTACATTGAATAGTTTTTATAAAATTCCATATTTTATCAAAGTTATGGACTATTTTTTTGGGTTTAAATTACATAAAATGAAACTTATAATTATTACTAAGAGATCCAATAATGTGTCATGGGTTCTGAGGGATCATTCGGAGCCTGGATCCCCAGTTTTTGAAGAAAATACTAGGCCGCACAGTTAGTTGAAACTGTGCTGCCCATCTCACCCGGTTTCCCTGAACTATGTGGTTATAGACAATGGGGTGTTGGGGGTCACATTGTTTTTCTAAAACTATGAGACCCTAGGAGCATGAACATGCATGAATTGAAGGTCCTAGATAAATGGATTTTCACACGATTTTTGCATGTTTAGTCAAATCATGTGCCTAAGCATGTAAGGTCCCCCTTTGATGCAGATAATGACACACAGTTTGGGAAACCATGTTCCCATGTTTTGAGGGTGAATTTATTTTTATCCCCCTATTTAATGATTTTAATCTACCATACTTAACTATTTATCTCTTCAAGTAGGATTTTCCTCCCCTATTCCACATGTGATGCTCCTCCCCCTATCTATATGTTTTGGTCCAAATCCTCCAATCAGACTTTGAACCTCTCACTATCGAAAGTAATAGAAATACCTCAGCAATATATCTCATCCTATTACACCTATTTTAAGGTTCCTTTACCCTCTATTTTAATAATTAGATGTGGCTCATTTTTACATATTTTTATGGTGTTGGTTGAATCCTTCAATTTCTTCCATTCTAGGTTGATTCAAGCCTTGAAAATGGATGACTGTAGTGCTACTACATTGTGGTAGGTGATCTAGGTACTTCCCATTCATTTCACCACTTTCTAAATGACACTTCATTATGACACACACTATACCCTTGTTGAGATTCCTCGATTATGCCTAGAAAATTAATTAAATTGGTTTCCTATGAAATGTGTTCCCCTGCCATATAGTGAAAACCAACAATTGATTGATCACCTTATCATCGACCACCCCTTTGGGTGATCCCACCTTAGTGGCCAATTTAGAATGCGTTAAATGATTGATTAGCATGAATTTTTTTCTCTTCTATTAAATTTCATAAATCAATAATTTTATTTGGAAAAAAACAGTTGGCCACGAGATAGGTCCTTGAGCTTTATGCCCCATATAATATATTTAAATCATTATGCTTGATGATTCAAATTGAATTCCACATGCCTTAAATTTTTATTTCCTAATATTGATCCTTTGTAAATGCCTTATTTGTATGATTTATATGTCATTGATTTCAAAGTATACTTATTCCAGAGTCTTGTGATAAATGCCTTATTCCATGTTTAATGGATTGAATTGTATTATTTGGATAGATGTTAGCATGATATGTTGACATAACTTATTGATGGAATATAATTATATAAATGATATGCCTCATGATATGTGCCTTGGATTCTATGTTCACCTACTATGGGATGGGAGAGAACCTATGTTTTGTGGATGGACTCTCCATGTTCTGTTGGATCTAAATCATGCGCCATGAGTGATAAACTGGCTTTCCATGTGTGGGAGTTTCAGTCGATTTATACATACTTGTGAGTGAGACTGAACCCTAGGGGAGAAATCAAGGATGGACCCATTGGTAAGATGGCTATGCAGTGACTCAAGTGATACCCAGTCCTCTATCTGAGATACTTGGTACAGACTTAGAGTACACCATGCCATGAGTGATACAAGAGATGTTGTATGGGTCACCGTGGATGGACTATATGGCATTTTTTATATTGTATATTCCTATAGTGACCCTTGGGATGCTTTATAGATCACCTTGGATGGGATCAGGACTCCCCTATTAGATTTTACGGATTACTTTCTTGTGAGTTACATGATGTCTTCTAATTTTATTATGATCATGATTCCATGATGACATAGAAAAGAGGCCTCCAAGGCAAAGAGAAAGCTTGGGGTATACTTACATTAGTTTACTTTCTTAAAATGTACCTTGTACATATATTACAACTTATACAGGTTCCTTGTTCATACATCCAGCTTAGGCCGAAGCAGGTGGTATTGGTAGGGTGTCTAGTTAGGAACCCAGACCAGAGTATTTATTATTTATTTATTTATCTCCCTACATTTATCATTTATGGTACACTTCTGATTTATTTATTACCTGAAATGGATTATCCTTGGCACTGTGGGTGGAGGCCTACTGAGATTGTATCTCACACTCTACTTGGGCCACCTATGGCACTCAAGAAGACTTTATGATTGTAGGCATGGATAAAGGGAAGTTTTTATCTTCCAATTCTTGATTAATCTACAACTTTAGGATGGAGCATGGGTCATACGACTGAATTATACTAACAGTTTTTTCCTTTTTGTAAATTTTTACAACATGTAGTATATGACTCTATCCCTTTTAAAATTTTTAATAACATTTTATATAGTATTATCATCATAATTTTGTATCTATTACTATTTATTCAGCTTCTTCCTATTTATTTATTTGTATCGATTCATTTATTTATGTTATATTCATTGTTGTATGTTTCATATTTATGATTCATCTGAATATTATCTATTATTTTCTATTGCGCATACCTATGATCTATGAGGGTATAGTCTCCCCACAAACACACCCTAGTCCCTTGCTGCTAGTTGGTAGCCTATAGCATTCGGGGAGGCATTCTTTAGTTCTTATGGCCCACCGTCTCAGGGCATAGTTGAGTGGCACTCAGGGAGGGATGCTACATAGTGATATCTGATATTTTTTTTGCTATTTTCCTTAAAATTTGGGTTTAGAAATTAGACTAGGACATTGGAATTTGGAATTAACCACGTTTATGGACGTACTTAACCCATGTATAGGGGAAACCCAAATTACCTAGGATAAGAAATTGAAGTTATTGATTATTCCATCTGTGGTTGATACGACTCAACTATTGGGTGATGCACTTGTTTTATGGTGTTATTATATTGGTATTATTGAAATGATTATTTCTATTACTTCAGCCCAATGATATGAGGGAATATCAAGGCATGCATCATACTAGGATCCATATGAATTTAGCCATCATGCATTTTTCCATGACATATCTATATTCAGAGTTCATTGAATATTTTTTATATGATCTTTTTTGTGCCTTGTAGAGATTTGATGAATATATATAGAAATGTGACTGTCCTTATTACGGGAATGTGTTATGAATTGGACTAATTGGATGCCCAATAAAATATTATAAGGTGTATGAGACCTTACAAATTGGAATGGTGATCCACCTAATTCAATCATCTAAAGGGAATTGAGAAACAAATAAATTAAAATGAGTACAACCTTTAAAAATAGATGGTCACTTTATATAAGAAATGTGAGATGTTGAACTTGACCCAACCTTCGCAGTGGGCAGTAGGCCTTGTCTTCATGATCTTTCTGTGAATTTTCCCTATCATCTAGTCCTGGATCTAGGAGAAGCCAGTCGTTTAAGTCAAGTTTTTGGGAGACTTTTACTTACCCTTTATTTATTGTTTTTCTTAATTTCTTTTACTATATGTTATAAATCCTATCTAAGGAGTGTTCTTGGAAATTGTAGATCTATTCCACCATGTATTCCTCATTCTGTAAACCAAGAGAGTGGATATGAGTATACTATGGAGGTGGTAGGCCACGATCCACGTATGATACCTCCTGTAGTTCCACCAAAGGAACCTCCTTCTAATCTTTCATTGAGTGCTAATTCTCAGTTCCATAACAGTTTCCTTTAGTTCTTTTAGTCTATTTAGTGTGCTCCTCAGCCTACCCCTACTATGGAAGAGCAAGCATGAGAATTCTAATAGATACCCCACCTTCTCGGGGGATGGATGACCTTAGGATTATGAGTCATGGTTAGAGGATATGGTATCTACCTTTGAACATATTGTGATACCTCCAAAGTGCATGGTTAAGCTCTCTACATACATGCTATGTGATTCTACCAAAACACAAGTGGGACATCATATCTCAGGATGAGCATCATCAGAGCATGGTTTGGGAAGACTTTCAGGAAGCCTTCTGTGATCACTTATTTATGTAGACCTTGAGGGAATACTATTATAGGGACTTTATACATCTTCAATAGATAAATATGATTGTGCTAGAACATTCTTCTCAATTCACTGAGCTCTATTGTTTCACCACATCTCTGACCGGTGAATAGTTGATGACTTTGAAGAATTTTGAGGATGGGCTTGGGTATGTTGTCTGCTCATAGGTGAATGTATTTCAGGTGACTAACATTATAGATATTGTGTATTAGTCCCTAATTACATAATGAGTTATCAGAGAGGCTAACAATGTAATCTAGGGTGGTTCCATTCTGAGACAGGGTGATGGTTCTTCTAGAAGTATGAAGTGTAATTTTGAGGGTGCATGTGGAGGTGGTTACAGTCAGGTGACATGCACTGATATCTCTATAGCATGTCATCAGTGTGGAGGTTCTGGCCATAAAAAGCCTCAACTCATGGGAAACCCAGGTAAATGTTGAGTTTGTAGTAGGATGGGACACCTTCAACACCTCCGTCAGTGTTTTCCTCTAGATTCTAGTGAGTGGGGATCTGTAACGATAATTATATCAGGTACAAGATCTGAAACTCCACATCAAGATGGGAGTTGGTATTCTACTGTTCGATCAGACTAAGGTGTAAATTGTCATGGACAAGGTCATCAGGCCCCAGAACTTCAATGTTAGTAAAGTCGATCTGCTCAGGCTAGTCAGGCAGCATCTCAAGGTCTCAGTTGAGGCCATATTTGTATAGTGTATCCAATTCCGGAGGAGTAGAGTCTGAGGCCGTCAATAATTCAAGGTACTATTATAGTAGTATCTACCTTAGTTTATTCCATTTTTGATATAGGCACATCACACTATTTAATATTTTATATGATTGTGGAAGGTTTGGACCTTACAATTGGGTACTTATATGGATTCATGTATCTCGACACACTTGTAGGGGTTAGAGCATAGGGTATATGCCAGTTCCAAGAGTTCCCCTTGAGATAGGTGGGTTCCATTTTTTCTGAAGATTCTTTATCCTCTAAATTACCAAATTCTACATCATTCTCAGTATGTACTGGCTTGTTTCTTATCGAGTCCTAGTGGATTGATATTTTTGGTGCGTAACCTTCACATCAGCTAAGGGAAGTACACATATTCGTAAGGGGGAATAGGATATATAGTTAGGTTGAGTTGGCCTCAAGTGTACTGGGCTAGGTGGAGTGAAAACTCAATTGGAGAGTCTCCTTATGAGTGATGAGGGAATGCAGTTAGTAGAATTACATCATGTGTTTGTTTGTTTTTGGGACGTATTCCCTGAGGATTTCTCTATATTACCTCCTGATATAGAGGTTGAGTTCACCATAGAGCTAGTGGAATGTGCGACACTAGTGTCCATTCCCCCATATTGGATAGAACATACAGAGCTCCATGAACTCAATAAGCGGATTGAAGATCTAGAGGTGAAGGGTTTTATCTAACCCAATACATTGCCTTAGGGTTCACCTACCTATTTTCCAAGAAGGAAAATGGTACCCTTAGATTATGCATGGATTACTGCTGACTAAATCAGATTATAGTGAAGAATAGGTATCCAATGGCTCATATTGATGACATCTTTAACCATATCTGAGGTGAAATAGTTTTCTCTAATATTTATTTGAGGTCGGGTTACCATTAGGTGAGTGTGAGACTATCAGACATACCACATACAATGTTCCAGAGTAGGTATGTCTTATATGAGTATCTAGTTACTCCATTCGGTCTGACGAACATGCAAAAAATATTTATGTCTCTAATGAATCGGATCGTCCACCCATACCCTAATTCCTTTGTGGTGGTCTTTTTAGGTGACATATTAGTGTATTTTCACACTAGTCATGACCATGAAAACCATATTGATATTGTGATGAGTGTACTAAGAGATTACTGGATATTTTTGAATCTCAAAAAATTTCAATTTTGGATCAGTGAGGTAAAATTATTGGGTTATATCATATCTGAAGTAGGAATATCATTGGACCTAGAGAAGGTGAGCACTATGTTATCTTGGGAGAAGCCCAAGAATGTGTTTGAAATATGCATCTTCTTATGGATGTATGACTATTACATATGTTTCATCTAGGAATATTTACATTTAGAAGCTCCAATTACGGTCCTGACCAAGAAAGGGGTAAAATTCATCTATTCTGACACTTGCGAGTTAACTTTCCAGGAGTTAAAGGGAAGACTCACTTAAATGTTGATCCTGATTCTGCATGATCTATGCAGAAGATATATAGTCTATTGTGATGATTTAGGGATCATTTTGGGTGCAATTATGATAGAAGGTGATTGATTTGTGTCATATGGGCACCTCTATCTGAGACATCATGAGTGGAACTACCCAACGCACGACCTCGATCTAGCATCTATGGTTCATGATATGTGATGTTGGAGGCACTATCTCATGGTTGAGCTGTTCATTGTTTACACAAACCATAAAAGTCAAAAATACATATTCAAATAGTGTGACCAGAATATGAGGTAGCATAGGTGGGTGGAATACCTAGAGTCATTCGATTTTGAGATTTCTTATACACCCAGAAAGGGTAATTTCATAGATTATTACTTGATCCAGAAAACTCAGTCACATTCCATCAAGGAGGCTAGCAGTGAGTGGTAGTTTATGGAACTATTTTTTAAAATAAATTTTGATGTTTAGGAGCTACACAAGAAACTGGTATTAGCTGCTCTGGAAGTGACATCCTCCCTTCTAGAGTGGTTCAAGATGAGAAAATTATTATATTATGAAGGTATCATTCTGAGGGGTAGCATCGTAGGAGGGAACACACAACGGGGATGGGTTGTTGATGGAAATGAAACCCTACTCTTCTGCTACCATGTATGGGTACATGAAAATATGTGGGAAGAGATAATGAAGGAATCACATGCCTCTCTTTGGGAAGTTCATCCTAATACTATCAAGATGTACAGAGATATACATCGCCATTACTAGTGTCCAGGTATGAAGAATTAGAAAACAAGTTTCATTACTCGATGCTCCACCTGTCAGAAAGTGAAGCATATCAACAATGACCTGATAGAATTCAATAACCTCTATCCATTCCTGAGAGAAAATGGAATGGTGTGAAAATGGATTTCGTGATGGTATTATTAAGATCCCATCGAGGCGGTGATGTATTATTGGTGATATTCAATAGGTTGATCAAGGTTTCACACTTTCTATAGATCCAAGAGACCTTCTCTATTGATGAGAAAGGAAGAATATATATCCGAGAGGTGGTAGAATTCATGGAATACCCCATTCTACCATTTAGGACTGAGACCCCCATTTCACATCATAGTTATGGAAATGGTTTCAAAGGTCACTAGGATCACAAGTTCTCTTATGTATAAATTATCACCCTTAGACCTACAGGGAGTCTAAGCTAACAATTAGGGTGATATAGGATATGATATGGGACTACATCCTTGATTTTGGAGGTTTTTGGGAAATGAATATTCCTTTGGTTGAGTTTTCCAACAATAATAGTTTTAAAGAAACAATTCAGATGGCCCCATATGAGGCCCTTTATGATAGACCATGTCGTTCACCTCTATGCTGGATTGAGGTAGGTGAGGTCTAACTTCCCATCCCAGGTGCCACACACCAGTGCCCTAAGCCAGTTTTCTACATGACCTCAAGCGCAAACCCTCATATGCCAGAGGCTACCAACTACCAGTGAGGGTCTGATAAGTTGATCATGGGGAGACTATGTAATTTTTGTTTTTATAAGAGTAATACATCATCAGAAATAAAAAAACAATAGATAAAACATATGATCATAAAAAATGCCAATATCTCATGATTACCAAAGCATGAAAATACAATTTCAAAATAGAACAAAAAATATACCATTCTAAGTTCATGCCAAGAATCAATATACAAATCCCAAAATAAATAAAGGCATTGAAAAATCCTACATGAGGGCCTTGAATAATGTCTGGTTCCCTCATCCATGCTCCATTCCCCAATCCATCCATATAACATAGGGCCTTTTCCCTTATCCTATCCTGTAATCATACAATCTATTCGGATGTTGATCAGGAAGTTGAGTAGGGTGTGAGTACAACTTAGTAAGACACCAACAACAGTGTCTAAAACAAATTCAGTAAATAACATTGTATATAGTTGTATAAAGAATAAAATACAAGTAATAAAGTAAAAAATTTACATTTATTCAATTATACTTTATTTAACCACATAATACCTCAGGTTCTCATGGACACCCTTATCTCAATACATACTTCGGCCCATGATGGAGTCTGAACCATTTCTTATATTCAATTAACAGTCATTATATCACATGGAATTTCATTATCCATTTAATTCAATTCATAAACATCCAACTGGATCCATAGTACAATGTCAACAAATTGGTGTAGAACGTCATGTCTAGAACCCTCATGAGTATTTGAATAATCAACACCATCTCACACCCTATGGGTAGGCTTATTCCCTCTCCCATATAAAAATATTTGCATGCATGTTGGGTGTAGAATTCCATGTATAGTACCCTATGAGTATTTGGAGAATTGGTCCCTATCTCATACCCCATTTATCAATCATACATATATGTCATATATTTAGAATGTCATTTCTAGAACCCTATGAGTATTTGGAGAACCATTTCCTATCTCACACACAATTTATAAATAATACATACATATAATCGGTGGAGAACGTCATTTCTAGAACCCCATTTCTCAATCATTCAAAAATATCAAGTATATAAAAATTTCCCATATTTCACAGTAATCATGGTTAATCAACATTGACCCCCTTACCACATTTCATATCACACTGTCACATTGATTAATTTAACAATTAATTAATCAAAATATAATAATTGAATTATCACATTGCTCCATTAATTAATTAAACATTTAATTAATCATGTCAATCTCATTAATTATTTGAAAAGATAATTAATCACAACAATATCATTAATTAATTCAACAATTAATTAATCAAAACAATTTCATTAATTAATTCAACTATTAATTAATCATGTCAATTTGATTAGTTAATCCCACAATTAACTAATCACATCACTTTCATTAGTTAACTCAACAATAAATTAATCACATCAATAACATTAATTAATTAAATAATTAATTAATTACATCAATAATATTGAAAATTAATTAATCATGTCAATGACATTAATTAATTCAATAATTAATTAATCACGTCAATTTCCTTAGTTAATTCATCAATTCAAAAATTAACTCAATAATTAATTATCCTCCAATTATAATACTAATTAAACAATTAGTTTTTCATATAAATACCTTTAATTAATTCCCAAATTAATTAAGGACATCAATCCCATTAATTAATTCATCAATTAGTTAATCAATATCCACAAAATCAAAATCCAATAATTAATTATCTCATTCAAAATCTCAATACTTCATAATTAATTAAATAATTAATTATATAAATTTTAAAATATCTATATCTCATAATTAATTCATCAATTAACTATCCAATTCTATCAATTCAATATCCCAAAAATCCATATTAATTAATTCACCAATTAATGGATCCAATTCATTCGACTGCACCACCCAAAAAATACCCATTAATTAATTCACCAATTAATTAATCTTACTCATTCAATTGATTCAGCACAACCGTATCAATTAATTAATTCACCAATTAATTAATCTAACTCATTCAATTGCATTAACACAAAAATCCGCATTAATTAATTTACCAATTAATTAATCCAACCCAAAAATCATAACATTACACCCATTAAGTAATTCAAAAATTAATCAATCCAAATCATTCCCATTAATATATTCCTAAATTAATTAATCTAACTCAACCCCCTTTCATAAATTCTCCAATTAATTTTCCATAGATAATTCCATTAATTAATCAATCAATCAATTAATTCCACTGATTCCGTTATTTAATTAAATAATTATATAATCACATTATTCCATTAATTAGTTTATAAATTAATTATTCCCTATTAATTCAATAATTAAATAATTACATTACTCACATTAATTAGAACATCAATTAATTAATCCCCTTTTTAATTCAATAATTAAATAATCACACTATTCACATTAATTAATTCTCTAATTAATTAATCCCATTATTCAAATAAACAAATAAATAATTAAATTGTTCACATTAATTAATTATACAATTAAATAATCCCATTATTTAATTAAAAAATTAAATAGTCACAATAAAACCATTAATTAATTCATCAATTAATTAATTCTGTCTCAAACAATTGAATATCCCCAATTAAATCATTAATTAATTGTACTATCTCAATTAATTCAATAACCTCAATTAATTCAATAACCCCAATTAATTCAATAACCCCAATTAATTCATTAATTATTTTTTCTCTCTCCAATAATTCAATCACCACAATTAATTCTTTAATTAATTGTTCCTTCTTCATGAATTTAATAATCATAACTAACCCTAATTCTTCTATCTTAATTAATTGTTCTATCTTAATTAATTGTTCCTTAAATAATTGTTCCTTCTCATTTGAGAATGTGATTATGAATGCAGTCTAGATCCGAAACCTAAATCCATGATTGAATGAAACAATATTTCTTAACTCTAAATATAGATCCTATGATCCTAGATCTAGAAACAAAAAATCTAGATCTAGATCCAACAAGACTAGATATAGATTCAATAAATCTAGATCTAGATCCAATAGTGGATAAAAATATATATTTTATCTGAGTAGAGGAGTAGAAGAGAGTGATATATCTAAATGAGAAGAACAACCACACCTAGGAGGTTCATGGAGGGTCTTTGGTTGAAGACGGTGGCACAAAGATGAGCTTCGGTCCAAGGAGGAGGCATGCGGATGCTCTATAGCATAGAGGAGAGGTCAATGGAAGACTTAAAGTGGAGAAGAGGGGTGTTTAGAGGGTTAAACGATATTGGAGGTGTCATTTTAATATGACGTGATTTATAATTACACAATATGAATTCTCATTTCATGTAGTGATTAAATTTTGACTTATTTAATCATTTTCCAAAGAAATCTCATCACAACCCTTAAAAACAATAATTAAAAAATACACATGGTGTAATTTACTTTCTAAACATGTCAAAACATGGTGAAAAATAGTTACAGGGGGTGTAATATTCTTTCATGACATGCCGACACATAGTGAAAACTACTTTTGTGGTATATAGACATGTGGTAAAAAATAGTTACATGGGTGTAAATTTTCAAAGTTGTGAATTAATTAAAGATGAGAATTAAATTCATAGGGTCTACACAAAACAATTTCCATTGTGAATTGGGTCCATAACATGAATTTTTTGTGGAATTAGAAATCACCACTTAATCATGCTTCATCCCTGAAAAAATTCAATATCTTACATGAGGAAACTCTAGTGGGTCCTTTCCTTGTTCATGAGACTTTAAATCAAGTCCAGCAGATTCAAAAGTGTATGGTTACAACCCAGTAGAAGTAGAATTCTTATTCAAATCATTATCACAGACCTCTAGAGTTTAAGGTGGGACCTCAGGTCTTTCTTTGTGTATCACCTACATTATTCAAAATGGCTTGCACTAGTGTCAATTTTTATGATCTTTTCCAGTTTTAGTATTTGTTATATCTTTTATATCTAGGTAGAAGTTTTCACTTAAATCTTTTCTCATGTGGGTTATAATACCTATAAAATGTATTTCTTTGATTATAGTCACCTGACAAAAAACCACTCTACTTTTATTGGGTTTGCTCTTTTTAGAAAATACAGAGTTTCTCTATAGGGTTAGGTTTAAATTGCTTGTGTTATAATTCACTCCCTCTTTCACAGTGGGTGTCACACTCCATTGGTTGAAATTTAAAGAGTGGAATAGGTCAATTAAGTTGTACCACTATAAAAATTATATATGCTATTTCATTTTATTTTAAGATAGATCATTCTAAAATTTTTATAAGACCTATTCACCCCTATCTAGATAACCTTCATTACCTTAATGACCTAACAATCTCCTATTCATCAAAACAATAATTTAAAAAAAATATAAATTTACTCTACACACCTCATTAAACAAATGAAGATTTATGCAACTAATACATGCAATACAATATATATATATATATATAAAATAAATTCAATTAATCATATAACAAATTTGAACACAAAATTAAAATTTATTTAAATTCATATGATTTTATAATTATATTTTAATCGAGTAAATTGATAATTTTGATATTTCATGTCATTTTCACTAAAACATATATTCTATGTAAAAATATAGAAAATATTATTATAAAATTATTAATTAAATAATTATCATTAATATTAATAAAAAAATAACATAAATAAGAACAAAAATAATATATGTTTAATACTATTAAATGATAGATAAAAAAATACAATCGACTAAAAATAATGAAAAACTAACATCGTGAGAATTTAAAAAGAATAGTAATAAACAAAAAAAATTAATATTCCAATTAAAGTGATGATAATAATGAAAATTTTATTAAAATCTGATTGAGAGTTTTTGAATTTTTTGAATTTTTTAAAATTATCCTATGTTTTTTTAAAACTAATGGAGAAACGCAGAAAGGTCAATGCCACCATTTCTTGGCAGAACCAACCCCTATAAATTGGTTCCTTCCCCTCCCCCTTCTACTTAATAAATTTAACTCCCTCTTTAATTCCACTCCCTCTATCTAAAAGTTACATGGTATTTAATCCCTTGTGTGTGGCATTTTTAGTGTCCTAAAAGGAGTGATGGATTTTGTGAAGCATCATTTAGAGGTATTTTTTATTATTTATTTTCAAGATATTAATTTTTTAGTTGTTTTGTTTTGAGTTAGTTTTAAATATGTTATTTACGTAGTTTTTTAGTTAGTAGATATTGATTAAAAATAATAATTAATAGTAAATAAAATATTATTTATTTATTTATTACTTTTGAGTAAAGAATTTAAAATTAGACTTAGTAATAGATTTATTATTATAATTAGATTATTATTTTTTATAAATTAGTAATTTTTAAATATTATTGACATAATTTCTTATTAATAAACTAGATGATGATTAAATATAAGTGAAATAATGATTTACTAATGATTAATTTTTAAATAAAAAATTATTGATTAATCCTATGTAATTATTAAGTATTTATTAACTAATGAATGAATTAGTATTAAAGAATGATTAGATAGTGAATAACCTAGTATTAACTTAGGATCAAGTAATGAATAATTAATGAATAAATAACAAGTAACTAATAATTAAATAATAATGAATAGTAATTAATAAATAAATAACTATAAATCACTTAAATATTAATAAAGTAACGATTAACGAAAGATTAACTAATTAGAAAGGCATAATTAAGTTAGGATTAACTAATGATTATCTAATTAACCAATTAATAATAAATGGTTAAATAATGATTAACTAATAATTAAATAATAATTAACTATTAATTAACTATAAAGTAACTACTTAATATCTATTAATTAATTAATGATTAATGAGTAATTAATGAATAATTAAGGCATGATTAATTTAAGATTACCTAATACATAATGAATGATTACGTAATGATTAAATAAGTTTTAGTAAACGATTAAAGATTGATAAAATAATAATTAATGATTGATTAAATAATGATTAAGGAATGATTGATATGGGTTTAATTAATGATAAAGTAATGATTAACCAACAATTAAGTAATTATTAAATGTTAAATTAATATAATCTAACTACTTAAATAATGATCACATAGTAATTAACTAATAATCACCTTTAAAGTAACTACTAAATAAATATTATTTAAGTATTGAAAAATGAGTGTTTAACAAATGATTAAGGTGTAGTTAACTTAAGATGAACTAATGAATAATAAATTATTATGTCATGATTAACCAATGATTAAAAAAATATTAAAAAATGATCAACTAATTATTAATCCTTGATTAAGGAATGATTATTCAATGATAAAGGGATGTATACCTTAAAAATAATTAATGATAATTAATTATTATACAATAATTAGTTAATGATTAACTATTAATTAACTTTAAACTAACTACTTAAGAACGATAAATTAATGAATGTTTAACAAATTATTAACTAGTGATTGGAGATTAATTAATGAATACTTAACTTATGAGTAAGTAATGATTAACGTAGTAATAGGTAATTCTTAACTTAGTATTAAGTGTTGCTAAAATTAGAATTTATTAATGATTTCCCAATTCATGTGGCTGTGGTGGAAGTGGAGTTTGGGGTTTGGGGGCAGCAGTTTCAGGGTTGAGTCCTTAGGATGGTTTTCTTCCTTGCACGTATTGTACAAAATAAAGTTTATATTTTTAGAATTAATTAATTATTAATTATTATTTAACCTTAAAATAACTAATTAAAAGATATTAATTAATGAATGTTTATCTAATGACTCAATAATTATTAAATTATTATTAAACAATGATTTGGTATAGATTAACTTTGGATTAACATGTAGTCAAAGAGGGATATCAAATATGGATTACTACACAACAAAGAGACTTAATTGAATGTTATCTTTGTTTCTCTCATGATCTATATAATTCATACCATGTTTCACACCTTATTTAATACTAATTGAATATATTCTAGATGATTCACATTATATTTATAATCCAATGAACATACCTGTTGAAATATTAAAGTTTTTACTATGAAAAAATAGTGTCATCGTTTAGGATATAAAAAGTCATTCTAAATTTTCAGTAAAGTAAAGATTATGTGGTTATCTAAGAAATGAATTCTTTTTTCTGGATACTGTAAGTAGATGTGTCTCTGAAACATAGGTATCTAGAGGTAACAACCTTAAAAAGGTGATTGAGTGGGACTCGATCATCACATGGTGCATGACAACGGGTCTTGAAACACATTTGATTTGACTCTCCTTGGGATATACTTTATATTATTCACACACTATTTATAAACTACTAAACATACCTTTAGAAAAATTAAAGTGATACAATGAAACAATAGTGTAATATTTTAGGATATAATATGAAGTTCTAAAATTTTAGTAATGTAAAGATTATGTGGTTATCTAAGAAATGAAATCCTTGTCATGATACTACAAGTGGATACAAATCTAGCATAGAGGTACCTAGGGGTAACAACCCTGAAAAAGGAGATTGAGATGGAATTGACCGTCACCTGTTGCAAGAAAATGGGACTTTCTACACACTAGGTTTGAGACTCCCTGAAGAAATTCTTTAAAATTATTCAAATTCTATTTATAAACTACTAAACATAACTTTATAATGATTAAAAACTATACTACAAAGAATTAGTGTAATCTTTTAGGATATTAGAAGAAATTCTAAAATTTTGATAAATTAATGATTGTTTGGTCCACGCTACATGATTATTCCACATGGTCAATATTATTCACACTATTAGAATCTTGATAAAAAATCACATATACAATCATGTTTGCCCATGACTACTACTATGGGGAGGTTATTTAAACTGAACAAAGATCTTCTTATAGTATATAACCATCAACAATGGTAATGGAATTTGATTGTGTAATATAAATAGAACTTTAAGAAAGAATTATTGGTTTTTTAAATCTATGACCTGATAAAGAAATTCATTCTATTATTTATAAAAATTTTAAATTCCTAACTATACTTTGACATCTAACTTGTCCATTGGATACTGATGAGGACCGGGTCTAAGAAACAACTTTGTTTTCCCAATGGCCAGATAGTGCAATGATGAAGTTTTGTGTTGATGTTTCTAGTGTACATCATCAATGTAAAATCATACAAAGACATAGAAATACAAGAGTTTTTGAAGAAGTTTCATCCTAATAAAATAAGGCTATTACCTATAACGTTGAAGAAGACAGCCTAATTGTTATCCCAGATATACATCAAAATAATTTTGAAGTTGAGGAAATTTCTAATGATGGAATATATGAACAAAAAATTTCTGATTATGAATATATGGATGTTGGGAAGGAAGTTTCTATAAATGAAGCAGTTATATATTATCCTCGATGCACAATTAATCATCCACTACTCTTCACATTTTGGTTGAAATCAATGACATGTTTGTCTAAATTCTACAAGAATGTTATCACACCTGAAACTGAGTTTCTTGGATTTGTAGAAGGTTGATTTTGTGATCTAGAAAAAACTTTATACGTTGGAAGAGTTTTTTATGTAAATATATAATTAAAAACATACTAAAAAGATTTCATTTTAAGAGGAATTATAGATATTTAGTTCAGAAATCAAGCCATAAAAAATACATAATATTATCAGATAAATATAGAGATGGTTGTAGATTCCAATTGGCGGTGATTCATGAAATTTAATTTGGTGGTCATAGAATTTCTAAGATTGGGGCAGCTCAGACTTGCTTTCATATAAATCTGATACAAGATCAGACATCATTTGATGCTGAATTTATGTCCTCTATTATCATTAAGATGATTAGGATCTATCAAGATGTGCTTGTATCCTCTTGTGTTGGAGTGGATACCACAAAAGTTTTCATATAATATTTTTTATACAAAGGTATGTATGGAGAGAAAAAAGAAAATTGTCGAAGTATATGGTGATTGGGATGAATTATATCAGGTGATGCCTCAATTACTACTCATACCGAGACAAAATGACTAAGTTCTCTTCTATATCAATAAAAAACAAACACGTTTATCAAGATAAAAGGCTTGATCCATCTCATATGAAATTTCATCGGTTATTATGGGCATTCCTTCCTTGTATTTCTGCAATTTTTTGAAAAAAATTCCTAATAATTGATAGGACATTTCTATATGAAAAATACATTGGAGGTATTGTCGATTATGGAAACCCAAGATATAACTGTTCACCTCTGCTGATTGAATTTTATATTATGGAGAAATAAAATTATGAATTGTAGAGTTTGTTTTTACCATGTATTAGCAACCATTTCACCTACATTTATATGATAATTGTATATCAAAAGACACCCTGAATTTAGGTGAAATGGTTGTCGATTCATGCTAAAAACCAACTCTTTGATTCATAATTTTTTTATCCATAATAGGAAATACAAGAAGGAGAGTTGAATGGTTTTCATTCTGGGTTTCTGAAATCAACAATACACCCATGATTTTTTCATATAGAAACATCCCATTAAATTGTTGGATTTTTTTTGTAGAAATGAAATTCCAAAATACAAAGAAGGAATTCTCAAAATAACCAAAAAAAATTGTTATGATATAGATCAAGTTAGTTGTCCTAAGACACACATTCATTTATATCAGGATGGAAGAAAACAACATCATTGTATCTTATTATGGCTAGAAATTGTAACAACACATGATACGAGTCATCACAATCACCATAGACCTTGAAATTTTCATTTTGTTTCATCATCTATGCCTTTGTATAGGAAATATTATGATTAATGTTTTGTTTTATCCTCTCCTTCATAGGGGATATAGGCACATATTTATAGGTCCTGATTATCTCAATGATAATGGATGACACAAATTCAACATCCAATGATGTATAATCTTGTGTTAGGTTTGGATGAATGGAATTATGAGCTTCCACAATATTAGAAATTTTTTATCCTTCAAATGAAATTTCAAGAATCGTTCTCATGTGGAATCTACAACCATCCACATATTTATCACACCTTATGATGTTTTTTTTACACAATGATTACTGAACTAACTATATAGAGTGTCTCTCAATAATATATCTTTTTATTATGTTTTTCATTACATATTTACATGGAAAATTTCTTCCAACATATAATGTTTTTTCTAAATCACTAAATATATCCTCTAAAACTCTAGTAAACTCAATTGTAGATGTGATAACATTCCATCCAAATTCCGGAAAATGTTTCATTACTTATGATCAATATGTGACGATTGGTGGATGATTTATTTTTTGTCAAGATAGCTTTACAACTACTGAATTTTTAGAAACTTTCTCCACCAACTTTTGAAGTTTTCTTCTCATCAGCATTGTTGTCTCCATCTATTCCATCATTAGAAACTTACTCATCATCCAAATAATTTTTTTATATCTGGGATATCAATTTGGTTTTCCTCTTCTTAATCATATGGAATAAACTCTTTTTCTTGGAATGAACCTTCTTTAACCACTTTTGTTTGTCTATGTCATATAATTGGATGTTACTACTATACACTAGAAACCTCAACATATAACTCCATCATGGTACCATATCACCATTGGTAAAATAAATTTATTGCTTGGACCTAGTCCTCATAAACATCCAATGGACAAGTGAGATGTATTAGTCTAGTTGGGAATTGAAGATTTCTATTGTTTATATACTATATCTCTTAATCACGTCCCAAATTTAAATGACCAAGAATTCTTTCCTAATGTTATCTTAGGGTTGCACATTCAAATGCCTTAACCATTTTTGATAGTTGTGTAGTATAATAAACTCCTTGATCAGTTTCATTATCCTTCCCATAACAGTAGACACAAGAAAACATGATTTTATATATGAAAAATGTTTTTTGATAAATGTTTCAATAGTGTAAATAATATTAACAATAAGGAATAATCATGTATCCTTGAAAAAAAAATCTTTAATTTATCCAAATTTTAGAACATATTATAATATTATAAAATATGAGGCCAATGTTTCTTATTACAATTTTTAATCTTTTTAAAGATGTGTTCATAGTTTAGAAAAATAATGTGAACCATTTAAAGAATATACCCTGAGAGTGTGGAACCAGTTGTGTAACAAGGCTCTTAGTTGTGCACCAGGTGATGATCGAGTCTATATTAATCTCCCTTTTAGGGTTGTTACCATAGGATGCCTCTATTATAGATCCAAATCCACATGTAGTATCCATACAGATATTTCATTTCTTAGATAACCACATAATCTTTACTTTATCAAAATTTTAGAACATATTAATATATCTTAAAAGATGAAATAATTTGTTTTTAGTACAATTTTTAATATTTATAAAGGTATGTTTATTGATTTATAAAGAGGATTTAAATAATATAAGACATATCCCCTTAGAGTTTCAAATTAGAAGTGCAACAAGGCCTGTTGTCGTGCACCAATTGACAATCAAGTCGAACTCAATCATCCTTTTCAACGTTGTTACCCCTAGGTACCACTATACTAGAACCACATCCACTTGTAATATTTAGACAGAGTTTTAATGCCTTAGATAACTATATAATATTTACTTCATCAAAAGTTTAGAATGTCTTATTTTATCCTAGAAGATGAAACTATTATTTTGTAGTACAATTTTTAATCTTCATAAAGGTATGTTCAATGGTTTATAAATATAATTTCAATCATCTAAAACAAATCTATAGAGAGTATCAAACTAGGTGTTCAACAAGGTATGGATCATCTAAATTGTGGGAGTAACAAATTGGGTGTGCAGTTAAGCCTATTTTTCTTGAAGTTGTCTATCTTTGATAACCCTCTTTGATCCTATATTAATTATATGTTAATAAAATGTTAATAAATAGCTAATAATTATTTAATAATAAGTTAATGTTTAGTTAGTCATTATTAAGTCACTTGTTAAACATTAATTAACCAATAATTCTTAAGTTGTTACTTTAAAGTTAAATAATAATTTTCCATTAATTACAAATGGACATGGAAGGGGAACTACAAAGCTACAAAAAACGTGCAAAAAAACATTAATGAATCATTAAAAACTAGTTAATAATTCATCTAGAAGTCATTAATTAATAATTTTTAAATATTTATTTTAAATTTAATTAAAAAATAATCATTAACCAATTATTTTTTAATAATTACTTCATCATTAATTATTTTTAAGGTAGTCATTACTTAATCATTTAATAATTATTCCTTAATTAGTGATTAATAATTAGTTAATAATTAGTTAATTTTTTGTTAATAATTGTTTATCATTACTTAATCATTATTTAATCACTCGTTAATCATTATTTTACCTTTTTTAATCATTTACCAATCCTTAGTTAATCATTACGTTAATCATTATTTTATTATTTTTTAATCAGTCATTAATCATTATTTTAATATTTCATTAATTATTTAAATTATTTACTTTTCTTTTATTTTGGATGTATTTACAAAAAAATATCATCCGCTCATTGATGGATATGATATTTCTGTGATAAAATATAAAAAAATTATATTTCATGAATAATTATTTTTCTAAATGTTTTGTTTTTATCATGTAACAACTATTATTTTTTAATGTTTTATATCATGCAATATACCTATTTAATTTTTTATATTTTATATTTATGTTAATATTTGTTTTATATAATTTAATATAAAATATCAAATCTTTTGATTTTTAAAGATATTTTTAAAATGATGTTTTATTTTATATTTATTTTTAGACATATTTCATTTAATTTTTTATTCATTACTTTATCTCATATTCATGAATATTTTACAATAAATCAAAACATGTTTATTTAAAAAAAATTCACTTAATAGTGATAAAAAATATATTTTTTTTCTAAAATGACTTGAACATTGATTAAATGAATATATATTATTTTAATGTTCCACAAAAAATAGTTGTTGGTCATGTTTATAAAGGTGACTTTCATGACCACACCTTCAATCGACTAATGATTTGTCAGATTATGTAATTCCATGTTGACATTTAGAAGGATCATCTAGAGACTTCATGTTTAATAAAAGGTTTTAAGGAAGGTTGATCTTGTGAAATTTTCTATCCATGTTAAAATTTTCCATATAGAAAATCATTGAAAAACATATTAATCAAAAAAAGACATATCAAATTGGTTAGCCATGTAATATTGTAATTCGACTCACGACGATGATCTTTCCTTATAAAAAGATGATCTTGAAAAATTACAACACCTATCTCCTTCAGAAAGCTACCAGACAAGTGGATGACAAAGGATGGAACCACATGTGGAGAGAAGGAAAAGGATGAAAAATTAGGGGATGATGCCGCAAGTACATTAATGTGGCTACCAGCTGAAGATGTAATACTAGAATGTTATCTGCGTCTATATTACGACTATATTCCAACATAATAAAAGTTATGGTTTGGGATGAGATATAGTGAAGGGGAAATATACACATGCTCATAGGGACAAAATCTTGAATAACATAAATTTTCAATGATATGACATTAACAAAAAATTTGTAATAGTCCATGATTTTGTAATATATTTCTCATTAAAGTAAATTTGAAATATTTTATAGCTTTCTGTAAATGCATCATTGAGATTATATGAACTGTGATATATTTTATTTTTTAAATTAACTTTTATAACATTGTAGTTAAATTAATGTGTATGAATATGAGTAACTGAAATAACCATTTTATGCATTTAGTTTTTGATAAAAAATGGATCATTTGTATAAATTTAATGATTAAACCTTGAAAATTTTGATTATTTTTTCTGTTTTGTTACATGATAAAGAGTTCAATAAAAAATGAACCAAAAAATATGAATATAAATATATGAAAACACTTCGCGCCATGAAACATTACAACACATCCTGACGTTGTAATTTTGAAGCTAAAATATTATGATTTAATGATTTATATAATGAACTGTGATGAAGGTACAAGTGAAGGACCATGTCTAAATCTATAAAATGAATAACCAGATTGATTTGGAGTAAATCTTAATAGAAATCAACTTTACTAATCATGTAATTCATTCATGACATGTAACATTAATAATTAAATAGTGTGAAAAAAACCATGAAAATTCTAGTCCTACACATTAAACATCACGAATCCACTATCCACGGTGTGTAATATTTTTAAAATTAGGGGGATAGTCCCACACATTACACATCATGAATATCACTTACACAGTGTTAAACATTCAGACATACCTAGAAATGGCTGTTTTGATGAGAATTTATGCCACCACCCCTCTTTTATGACCTGGGATAACCAATGAAGATTTAACGTGCCATTTTGGTCATTAAATGACCCAACTGGGCAGGGGCCATGACTAACCCAAGATGACCTCCTATAGGCCAGAGGCTAGCATGTAGTGCGGAGTAATAAAATCGCACAAATTAGTGGCCTTAGCCTATGATACCTATACTCACACACCCACAAACATCTCTATAGAACAATGTAGAGATAACATAAACAAAAAATAAATAAATTCATGTATACACCTATCCCACAATCAGAGTATAATAGGAGTACTTAAATCATAAAATGTAAAAATACAATCCCATGAAAAAATGTAAAAGTGTCGAACCTTCTCAAAAGGGGATCACTATCAAATGAAATTATCATAAATCTGATTGGCCAATCATCAAAAAAATGCATTGGTCAGTCAAGATCACTAAGTTCCATCAACTTTGGGTCCTCCTAGGACTCTATCAAAAGGTATGACATCTGCATAATACACAACATATATGAGCAAAACCCATGCAGGGTTGAGTATTACAATATGTAGTAATCACCCCAACAACCCAAAATAAAAGGGAGCAACTGAAAGGAAATAGTATGATTGACCCTACCAGAGGGAACTCAAATGAGGGAGAAACTTTATATCGTCCTCACATTGGCTATAAATGACTAATTAGGTAAATCCATATGTTGTGTCAACCCATATATTTGATAACACCACATGGACTCCCAAAATCACCAAGATATACTCATCTTAGACTCCAAGTCTCATGAGGTCACAACCTCATAGCTAGACATAGGATTCTACTCGGGGATCAAAGGTAACACTCGCTTGGGAGTACACACCCTGAAAGCCCCACCATCCCAAATAGAGCATCCAGAATATACAATACATTAGGAACAACTCTCTCGATCCATTACTAGTTCCCAACACCAGAGGTTGAAATACAGCTACCTTGCGCCCTGGGCAATCTCATAGGAACCCAAGTAGAGAAATCCACCCCTCTACTGCACATAAATGAGGGAGTGCTACTAATTTCTGTAGACCACATGCATCCTCTCTAAAGGGAGAGTAGGGAGGGAACCACACCTCACCACTTCCCCACAGTTTAAAGAGTACGAGCTCCTAAGAAACCTGTGAAACCTCAGAAGTACCTGTAGGGAGAGGTCCCTACCTTACTGCATCCAGGGAGCTCCAAATCCTAACCAGGTATCATGTATAATAAGTGGAAGATCCCACTGCCCTTAACTATTCTGCACAATTAAGGGAGCTCCATCTCCTATGGAGGACCCACTCCCCACCATAACTTGATGATGAGGGAGTACTACTCCATAGATATAAGACCCACACCCCATTTTTAGGCACTAATACAAATTGGGCCTTTAAAAATGCAATTAAATGGGCTATATCAATGCTATAGAAGTGCAGATAATGTAAACGATGTTAAAGGGATAGTTTTAACAACACTTGTAAAAATCAATGATAAAGGACCCCTTTAACAACACTAAAAAAGTGTTGATAAAGGGGGCCTTTATCAGTGCTTTTTTAGGGTTGATAATGGGGGCCTTTATCAGCACTTTTTAGTGCTATTAACGTCCACCTTTATGAGTTATTTTTAGTGCTATTAAACCCCCCTCTAAGAGTGCTAAAATAAGAACTAATAAAGGCCCTGTTGATAGAGGGGATAATTTTTTTATCATTCCCCCCATATCAGTGCTTCCCCCAAACCTTTATTAGTGATTTAGATAATCCCACCCTCCCACATGTGCCTCTACCTCTAGCCATTTTCAAACCACATACCTCTAGCTTATACACCAGCACCTTTTCCACTCCCCTATATTGTTATTTTTTACATTTTATGATATATCTATATATTTATATATATTTAATTACATTTTTATCCATATATATTTTTATATATATATATATATTTATATATGTGTTTCTATAAATAAATAAATAAATATATATATATTTAAATACATATATAAAATAGGGTTTTTATGTGTGTATGTGTGTGTTTATAAATACATATAAACATACATATATCATATATATATATGTGCATCTATAAATATAATTATACATATTTATATATATTTACATATATTATATATTAATATTTATTTACATATATTAGAATAAATAGATAAATATATATATGTTTGTCAATACACACACAAATATATATATATATATATATATATATATATTAATTTTATAGTAATATAAATATTCATAAATTTGTATTCTAAATAAATTTCATATTATTTTTTATTTAGATAAGGTTTATATGTTGAAGAATAAATTTTATATATAAAAATATTTAATTATTTTTTTATAAATTTAAAATTTTATGTTTGAATATATAAAAAATATGTATATAATGTTATATATTTGATTGTAAATAACAATAAATTTTGAAAAAAAACAAAATTTTAAATCCTTAATATAATTATGAATTTTATTACTGGGAATAAATTTAGTCCCCACTAAAAAGGGGAAAAAAGACCTGCATAAACGAGGATTAAAAAATCGAATGTTAAAGAATTTGGGTGCCACGACTAAAAACTCAGTTTTGGAGGCCTTATGAGAGTTTTTGGACTGAAAAAATTGGGATTAGGGTCTTACTAGTCAACATTGAATAGATCTCATAACATGCATTGATTTAATATATGTTAGATCCCAAACTAACATCCAAATCAAAAGTTACAACCGTTTGAAGTTTGAGTTTCGTTTTCAACTTATTTTAGATCTTTTATTATTATTTATTATTTTTTAATCTTCAAATTGTTATTAAATGACTATTAGTCAATACAAACTAGAAAATTATCAAATAAAAATAATTTTTAATTGTATTTATACCATTTTAACTAAATATATTATATATTATATGTAAATTACTATTTAGACTTATCTAAAACAAATTTAAAAAATATATGTCATATTTATATTAATATAGATATATTTATATATTAATATTTTATTTGTAATGATTTTTTTGAAATATACCATTTATTAGCACTAGTAAAAAAGATATGATAAAGGACACCCTTTATCAGTTCTTTTTTACTAGCATTGTTGATGACCCCATTTAACATCTCTAAAAAAGCATTGTTAAAGAACACTTTTAACAACTCTTATTCTAGCACTGAAAAAGGGGGGTTTTTAACAATGATTTTATCTTGTACTTGTAAAGTCCCATCACTAGATAAACCTAGTTTTGTAGTAGTGAGAGGAGTTTCAAATCAACCAATATGATCACAATGGGGGACCCATACCTGGACACAATAGGGGAGTGCCAACCCAGTAGAGGACCCGCACCTCGGTACGATTGGGAAGTGTCGACTCTTGACTGATCGCTATAAGGGACCCATGCCCCGACTCGACAGGGGAGTACTAACCCCAGGATGGAGAACCCACACCCTATTATGAAAAGGGAGTAACGACTCTGTCTAGAGAAATTTATAGAGGACCCACACCCTGATACAATAGGGGAATGCTGACTCTAGGAATAGAGTACTTTCACCATATGTGTTGGGGATTTCCAACTCTATGGATAGAGGAGCCACACCCTGACACATCAGGGGAGTACCCACTCTATCTATACAATGAGTATGGAGGTCCTGAACCTTGATACAATAGGGGATCTCTGTCTCCTACTCCACAAATGATATGGGGGAACTACTCCCTAGTTCAATAGGGGAGTACCGACCCCAGGAGAACTACTCCATAGGTAGAGGACCCACACTCTCTGAATAGGAGAGTTACATTTCTATCATTCTGAGAGGTAAGGGAAAGTCGAGACCTGGTAAAATAGGGGAGAACTAGTCCCAAAATATCTATGATAACCCTAAATAATCTCTTGTGTCAGTAAATCATCATTGTAATGAGTGTCACACTCATCATTCCTCACGTCGCAACACATCTACAGGCATGGGACTTGCACCCCGATGTGATAGGGGAGAACCGCTCAACCAACCTAAAGAGTTTAGGGGGAACCACATCCTAAGATGATAGGGAAGGGTATACACCCCTACACCACTCTAGTGATCCACCCTAATTACCATCCATAGTCAAGAACTTCTATCATATCTTCATGCATGAATCACACTATGTCGTATCTCAAAAGACATCACAAAGGCTACCATCACGTTCTCTGTGAAAACCTTATAAGGATGGGCTACTCACGAGCTCCTAAATCCAAGTCCCAAATAAGTAGATATGATTGGTGGATATATCTAAAAAAATTATACGATATGTAATGGGGTCCTCATGATGTGTGACCCCACACCGACACTTGTCTATGTCCTCTACCGCGTGACATGGATAACCATGTAAGATTATACGACATTTACTTCATGTAAATGATGTGTCTCACCTCACCCAGGCTTTGTCCATGTCGTCTATCCATTCCCATGTCTGTGTCTCCTAGTCAGGTAGTTCTATACTGCCATGTTCCCCAACACGGCTACCCTGGCCATGTGCCTTGGCCACATGACCTGGGATCATGACACTATGTGTATATTTGGTACACAAGGTGCAGTCCCCAAAAGTCATCTTCCCTAAGCAGGAAGAAAAAATGGCGTGTGACCCTGCACTACACACCATGGGATCGGGAATTCCCTTTAAGCTACCCAAATCACCCTGGTTTCCACCAAAACCCTCATATCAAACCCAACCGGATCTCTAACAACTGTCTAAGAGATATATGACCTTAAAAAATGCATCAAAAAAGTGATCAGGTCTTAAAACTAAAATCTATCTACCTCAACATGAAACAATGAATATTCAGGTGTAGATCTATGCTTTGAAGCCACTACACCAAGATCCATGAGCGATCACCATCAAGATCAGAGATCGATGACACATCCTCTCATTGGTTTCACCTTGATTCATCCATTACTCCTAAGGGGGTGAGGAGTTATTCATTATTCCATTGTAGGGAAAATGGTGGGGGGGGGGGTATTCATTTAATTTTATTAAAATAATAAACCTACACTCAATAACCCGCTAACACATTCCCTCAAACGAACCCCATGGCCTGAAAATTTTATGTCGCGCCCAAGGAAAACAACTTGTTTTGAACTCAATTGTGACCTCAATCATCTCATGTAAAAATATGACATAGATAACATGAAGGTACAAATGAACAAAATAGAGATACCTAAGTGTAAACATTGGGACTTACTAGTCCCTCCTTTTAAGAACCTCCAACACCCACACTCACTAGTGGAAAACCAACTGAGCATAGATGGTAGGTAACCAATCCACAATGAAGAAACAACATAGGGCCTAATATTCCACTACTAAATGGTTATATTCAAGTCTATCCCTCCACCAAGTCCGCCCAACTTATTCATTGACCAAAAAAATACATTGGCAACAAGAAGGCCTACTCTAACACTTCAGCTTGAAACCACTCCCCAAACACACAAGTAAAAGGAACTCATCCACCACAAATTGACACTATCCAATTTAGGTAGAACTGACTCCCTCTTATGGTTTTAGCCATTTCACAAAAATGTGTCTTATTGGGGGAAGCATATCTCTTCCTTGTGTGTTCGAAGCTAAGTCAAACAACACCATCACAAGGTTCAACTAATGCCTCGCGTCACCCTAGTTGAAACTCAAGCAAGAAGTATCTAGAATAGAGTACCTCATAATTATGTCTAAAAACACTACTATAGCTAGTAGAAAGGGACCAAATAATTCCTCTAATGACCCTTAGATCCTCTGAGTTATAAGTTTTTATGACTTGTAGTTGTCCTCACCCCATCCTCCAGCACCCTGAGCCTAGCATGGACTAATTGGGGGTGGTGACGTAAACAAATCAAACCATCTTACACCTCCTACTGATCCCCCCACTCCTCCACCATGTATTCCATAATATGAAGCTCCCTACTCTAAATGATGCCTTGTACAGGGAAATTCATCAATCGTCTCCCTCTCTATAGCATGACGGGTTACAAAGTCTCAAGCTAGATGTCCTCATCTATAGAAAGTGTAACATCTCTTCGCATGTGGATTACTAGGCCCCTAGTGCAACTCTCGTGTTACAGACCCACGTGTTTGAGTCTTGGCATGGGTATGCCTTCTATATCATGGCCATGTCAATTATTGTCTGTAATATGATGTAGATGACTCAAACACATGATCAAAATTGTCTGCCACATCTTCCAAACCCTCCTCTAGAAATCTCTCTACCACCAGAGTTCACTTCAATACTCCCACATTAGAGAGAAAGTGAAAGGAACTTTTTTGGGTGCTCTCAAATGATTTATAATTTTTACTTCTTAAGTGCATTAGTGTGACTGTCCAAGGTCTTCTAGAAAAAGAGGAAATAAATAAAACAACATTAAATTTATTTTGAAAACAAAATGAAAAAGAAGAAACACACTAATTAAAAGGGTGGGGTGTTTATCATTTATAAAACAATATGTATTATGATGGAAGAAGATTTCATTTTTTTCTTTTTTTTGAAATAAGATTGAGAAAACATAACGAGAAGATATATTTTAAGAAAATTGATTTTATAAATTGTAATAGATATAACTCTACCTCTAAAATTACTTGTTCAAAATTATCATTTATATTAATCTACACTTAATTACAATCCACTAATTTTTTAACCCTCTAACCCTATGGGAGTTAACTTAACCATAATGATTAAATGAATTAAAACCTAGGCTAGCTTAAAAATATGAAATCATAGCACCCTGTGTTGATTGTCGATCCAATTATAGATTATGGTAAATGGTGAATTAGGTATCATATCCATACTATTAGTGAGTATGAATTTATATTAGTTATTATATTTTAAATCTACAAATAGATTCTATTTTGTTTTGTTTTACCGATTAATATCGTGTTCTCACAATCCACATAATTTTCGACCTCAAGGACATTTTGTTAATTGTTCAATTTATTTCTTATTTTCTTTTAATTTAAAAAATTAATCCATAATTTATAATATTTCAATTATATTAGATTATTTATTTAAAATAAATAAGTGATTAAGGTTAGAGGTAGATCAATTACTAAGAAAAATTACACTTTTATGGGCGATGTAGTAATCGTAGAAACATTTTACATTCGTAAAGGCTATGAATTGGGAATAATCCAATCATGATTATAATCTTTATTTATAGACCAAATAGGAAGAGTATAAAATATTAAAATTTAACAAACCAAAAGAAATATAATATAATCTAATAATTTTATAACATAAACAAAACCATTACAACAAAAAAGAGGAAAATCAGGTCATTTTGGAGGAGATCCTAGACTGGGAGATTCCATCCTTCAATGGTGTTTTAAAATGTAAATTAACCACTTATATTATGATTAATATAATATAAGGAACTCCAAACCCCTTAAAAATTTTAAAATCACATATTTATAGAGAGGAGGGGGGGTTAGGGTTTCGAGACTTTTCAAGTGTGAATGGAAAATTTGGATAAATATTTTAATCCAAATTGCACTGATTATTTGACCTCAAAAGCGTGTTAACTAGATGTAATTACCAATGGTTATTTGTGATAAATTTTTTCCTATATAATTTATCAAATTTTTTTCAAGATACAATATTTGATTAAGAAGTTATGTCCCGAATACAGAAGTAATGTCCAATCTGGTGATTCGAGTCCATACCTGAATTCATGGACCATTTAATCTAATAAAATTCCCTATACAACTCAAATTTACTAAATTAAAGTTATATCACACTAAGTTAGTAAAACTAATACAAAATTTCAAGGTAAAATAATCCACAAAAAAAGTTTTGTGGCCGAATTACTATATTGAACTTTAAACGGGAAAAACTGTAAATTTCATCAAAATTTAAAATGAATCATCTATTTACAAATTTTATAAAATTAAACATATTTAAAAGAATGTGAGGAAATTATATTGTTTATTATAAATAAAATATTCAATAATTTTTTTATTCAAAGGAACAAGGGGCCACACCTGCTTAGATATCTTTGCAGTGGATTTACTCAAAGGTTTGTGCTAGGAGAAATGGATCTTGAACCGTATACATGGAGTATCATGAATGTTCTATGAAACTCACCGATTAATCCTACATTGAAATGCTACTGATACAAATCTAAATAATCTCTTGGAGACACAATGACCTCAAAATGGATGGATAAAACTACTCCTGGAAGATCCACTCAAACTCTAGATAAGAGGGTGTTGCCTCATCCTTGGTCTGCATCACCAGACTCAACCAGTGTAAGGATGACATCTTCTAAAGAATCTCTAATAGAACCACCATTTTATTGGGAGGTTTCCTTATAAGTAGAAAAATATATGTGACTCCCTAAGTCCATTTATCAGTTTCCTGGGGGTCTGTCTCACCTCTATACCTGGGAGGTCACTGCCTCTGGAACTCATCCTGCATGCATCCTCATCGTGAACTATCAACAGAACTTTCTGCTCTATGGGTGGTGGCTCAATTGGTGGACCACCTGTAAGTACTACCTCTGGACTAGTGACATACACTAAAGCCTCATCACTGATTGGATCTTCATCACAATCCTGTTGTGGAACCCTTTCTGGATATTATTGTGGTGGAATCCTAAAATAGAATCAAGATATTCCATGATCGAAGAGTATATCTAGAGAGATGACTCAAGAGTGAAATGGAACCCACAACCCAGTCCTTTATGATTCATGTACCAAAATTTTTATATGACTAGTGCCATAATGTACCATGTAAACAAGCAAGTTATCAAAGTCATGGTGAATAGATATGTCAGTAGCCACACTAAAACTATTGTAATAGGCTTGAAATCCAAACTCAAAATACTTTAACAATATCCCTAAAAATCTCAAACCAATATCACTACACTATGGCACCAATGTGGAACTCTATATGATACCAATATATCACGAACCGACTCAACAGGCCTGAGCCATGATTACCCCATGTTTTCTTCTAATAGGACAGGGGATGACATCTAGCACTGAGTAGGAATATCATACAAATGGGAGGCCTTAGCCTATGGTACCTATATGTACACATCCACAAATATCTCCATGAAACAGTGAATAAATAATATAAAGTGAAAAAGAAATTAATGCATACACCTATTCCACAACTAGAGTCCAACAAGAGAAATGAAAGAGTAAAAAGGAGAAATACAAGCCCACCAAAAAATTGTAAAAGCATCCTACCTACTAAAGAGGGGATCACTGTCAAATGAAACTACTAGAAATATTCTCAGCTAATCACCGAAAAACACCTCAGTCAGTCTAACTCACTAAGATCTATCTACTATGGGTCCTCTTGGTATTCCATAGAAAGTCCTATCATATTAATAAGGCACAAAATGCATGGGAAAAGCTTGTGCATAGGTGACTATAACAATACCCAGTAGATGCCCTAAAAACCCAAAATAGAAGGCAACAACTAAAAGGAAACAATCTTCTTGATCCTACCAGATGGAACCCAAATGAGAGAGAAACTTCATCTCATCCACTCCATGGCTATATATGACCATCCAGATCAATCCACATAGTGTATAGACCTAGATACATGAAAAAACCATAGGTAATCCCAGAATCACCCAGATATACTCGTCTTAGACTCTAATTCCCATGAGTTTTCAGCCTCATATCCATCCAAAGGATTCTACTAGAGGGTCAAAGGTAACACTGTCTTGAGATAACACACCTCGGGAGACCTGCCATCCATGATGGAACATCTGTGAGATATACTCCATCAGGAATAACTCTCCATGGTCCACTTATAGTTCCCAACACCAGTGGACCAAACACCACTACCTTGAGCCCCACATAAGATCATAGGAACCCAAGTGAAGAGGCCCGCCCCTCACTACTGCACAAAAATTAGAGATCATTTCTCCAGTATATGTGCCACTTTCATCCTCTCTAAAGGGAGAGTATGGTGGCAACCACACCTCAATGATGCTCCATGATCAAGGGAGTATGGTCTCCTAATAAACTCTTGAAACCTCTAAAGTACCCACAGGTATATTTCCTCATATCAACATGTTGAGGGAGCACCAAATCCTAACCAAATATCATGTATGACATGTGAAAGCGCCCACTCCTCTTATATACGCTACCCCACTGAGGGTGCTCTATAACTTGTGGAGGACTCACTCCTCATCAGAAATATATGACAAGGTAGTGCTACTCTATAGATAGGGGAATCATAAAATATATGTAGGGGAGTTATAAATAGACCAATATTCTCTCAATAAGGGACCCACACCCTAAAACGACAGTGGAGTACTGACCCTGTATAGGACTTATTCCCTAGTACGATGGAGAACTACAGAATATATACCTACTTGATCACTATGGGGGGATGATGCCCTAACTTGACATGGGAGTACTGAACCTGACCTAGAGGATCCACACCCCGGTACGATAGGGGAGTACCAACTCTTTCTGAACAACTTATATGGAGGAACCTCACCCTAATACAGAAATGGAGTATCGACTCTGGGAATAGAGGACCCACACCCAATGTGTTGAGGAGTTCCAACTATGTGGATAGATGATCTTCACCCTGACACGTCATGGGAGTAACCACTCTATCTTCACAATGAGTATGGAGGGCCCACACCTTGATACGATAGTGGATATATATCTATAATTTCATGAACGATATGGGGGTCATAAACCCTAGTTCAATAGGGGAGTATCGACCCAAGTAGAACTACTATGTAGGTAGAGGAAATGTGCTCTGGGTATAGGGGAGTTCCATATCTACTGGTATGAGAGGTAGGGGAAACCTATACCTTGGTATAAAAATGGATTACTAGTCCCAACATATATCTAATAACCCCAATTGATCCCTCGCATCAGTTAAGTGTCACTAGAATAAGCTTCATGCTCATCACTCCTCATGTCATAACATGACCATAATAAGGGGACCCACACATTAATGTGATAGGGGAGAACCACTCTACCAGCCTAAAGAGTTTAAGGGGACCCACATCCTAAGATGGTAAGGAAGGGCACTAAAACTGACATCTCTCGAGTCATCCACCCTGATCACTATCCACAGTCAATCGTCACTAGTGTAATGTCATGCTTTAATCATTCTATGTCATATCTCAGAAGGAATTATAAATTATATCATCATGTTTTATGTGAAAAAATTCTCATGATAGGATACTAATATGCCTAAATCTATGCCTATAATAAAGTTATATGATAGGTAGAAGTATCAAAATAAAATTACACGGTGTGTACTGGGTTCTACATGATGTGTGACCTCACACCAACACTTGGTTGTGTCCTATGTTCCATTAAATGGGTGGATATGTGAGTTTACATGGTGTGTACATATTTTAAATGGTTTTCCTCACCTCACCTGGTCCTTTTTCATGTCGTCAACCCATGACCATGTCCGAACCCCCATGTCCATGTTTCTTGGTCATGTACTTCCACAGGACCATGTCCCTCAACACAGCTACCCAGACCACGTCCCTTGACCACATTACCTGGGATCACTACATGACATGTACATCTGGTATATGAACTATATTCCCCAAAATTAATCTTACTTGAATGGGAATAACACAATAAAAGTGACCCTAAACTACACACTGTGTGATCTGGAATTCTGAACCGCAATTCCCTATGAGCCACTCAAATCACCTCAGTTTCAACCAATACTCACTGATCGACCCCCACAGGGTCCCTAAAATATTCCAAGTCATAAAAATGGTATATATACTTAAAAATAAAATCCTAATACCTATATGTGAAATACTGAAGCATTGGGTGTAGATCCATGACTCAAAGCTACTGCACCATGATCCGAGAGTGATCATCATCAAGATTGGAGATCGGCAACACCTCCTATCCTTGGTTTTTTTAGTTCATCCATTTCTAAAATGGGGAGGGGGAAGGTTTATCCCTTATTTTGTGTGTGAGAATGGGGGGGGGGTATTTAATTTATTAAATGAATAAAACTCCACTCAACACCTCACCAATGCACACCCTCAAATGAACTCCCAACACTGTCCCATTTTTTTATCACGCATAATGAAAACACAATGTTCTAAACTCAACCACGACCTCATTTTTATAATATGAGAATTTTATCAAGATTTAATCCATGTTTAAAAATAAACTACATATATGTGATAAAATATATTCAGTATTTTTAATATCACACCATTGAGGCTCTTGGGGCCCCGGAACCCCACACCAATTGAGCACATGGATTTAGAAATATTCTGAGAAATATTCCAAAGTCTTATAGGTCAAAATATGAGTCACTAAAATTTATGGTTGATTGGGAATGGTATATTACTATAAATAAGATGTTGAGGGAGGATTTAATAGATCACTTGGTGAGTGAAGCTTTGGAAAACTGAATACTTATACGCTGCTTCTGTTGTTTTAGTTCCCTTTTCTTTTTTTCTTTATATTCTTTGGATATCTCCCCTATCCAAAATAAAATAGAATTCCTCATCCATAGAGGGGTAGTTTCTATTAGTGATCAAGAAAGGGGGATGCTAGACCAATGTTTCTATGAATAAGTTTTTATGCCTAAATTAATATATATTTTTTTCTTTCTCATTTTTTCGGGATTAAATTTATTTTCTATTTTAATTACCTCATGGGATTTTTTAGGATATTGATTATATTAAATTTATATTTCCTTGGTAAATGATAATTATATCCCTACCCCCAATTATAGTCTTTATATGATGAAACCGTCTAGGGTTGAGTGGTGAGTGCTCAATGATTGTCATCACATGAATGGAATTGTGGCAGGAACTATTGAGTTTTAGGGAATAACAGTACTCTATCAGTGATTTCTGTTAATAATCAAAAGAACCTGTTGTATAGACATGCACCTAGGAAGGAGAGTATATCAATATGAGATTTCATTTAGGGTTATTCTCACATTTATTGCCTGGACAAGGGAGCATGAGGAATCGATAGATAAATTCTTCTCTTACCAACAATAATAAGAATAATTAGTAAAAATTGAAAATAATGATAACATAGCACTAGGTTTATCCAAAATTGTTTCATTAACCATATTTAATAAAATTTTTAACCAATAAATTTAATATTATTTTCAAAAATCAAAATATATAAATGTAAATTAAATTCAATTTTTCCTCAAATCAACTAAAACTGACAAACCTGTTTTTTGTGCACTCCTCTTGAGGAGACTACCTAGGTTAACTGTTATAATATACTGGGTAATAAAAAATTTGTTTTATCATGCCCCAAAAAATGTGTGAATTAGTAACCTAACTAAACAATATGTGTTTGAGAGTTTTCCATAATAAAAATTTATTTACCAATTCTTATGAAATAAGAACTCAAAGAATAAAATCATAAAAGACTTAATTTTCCAAGAATTGTATTTTCTATATATTATATATTTTTTATCTAAATAAAATAAATTGATAAAAATTATAAATGATGAAAAATATTTATAATGTATATAAAAAATAGAATATTAATTTTTACATTGATTATTAATTGGTTATAAATGAAGATAAAAACATTTGAAGGCAAAAATAGATATTTTTTAGAAAACTATTTTTATTGTGTGTTGTGAATTTTATCATAATTAATTGAATTTATAACTATTGATGAAGGATTTTAATGAAATTTATCAACAAAATATTCAATAAAATACATTAACATTCATCTAATTATTTTTACTATATAATGAATTAGAATAAAATTATTTTAGTACTAAAAATTTAATTTTTTCAAAAAATGGGTTTTTCACGTTTTGTGTGAGGATATTGGAACTAATTAAAACCACCATTGGAAATTGAATCTAATAAAATTAATTCCATATTTTTAATAAACATGTATAAATTTGGTTATAAGGTCAATTTTATTTTTAGTAATACCGAATAATTGTAATAGTAAAAAATAAATTATCATGGTAAAGGTTAAAATGAGTTGACAGAGGTTAAACTATGGGTTAATGTTTCAAATATAACAAAAAAACATAACTTTATCTGATTGTATGAGTTTATGTTTTATTCCCACCACATTAACTTTGAAAATTTTTCATTTTATGTCACTCTTCCTTATGAAGTAAATTTATTATATTTAAATGTTCTTAATATCTACAAGGATGTAACTTCCCTCACATCCTATTATCACTTATTCAAAAATTTTGAGTATCATTTATCTATAAATATCTACCCATATAACTTATAAACAACCCAAACTATGTTTTATAGGTCATTGTATCACAAAAGGACCAACCCAAGTAGGCTTAATGTGTAATCCAAAGGAATATACCTGAGAAATATGCAATCATCTTAACCGAGCTCTTTTAAGTTTATTTCTCCCCCTAACTTCTCTAAATATTATATAACTATATTAACATAATGAAATAAGTATCTATAATATAAATAATTTTTTTATGTTAATTTTATAACCATTTTCTATCTCTTTTCCATATAATGAAAAATGAAAACATTACTCATGTTTACGTACAAACTATTGTCTCTTTGAAGCGATGAATTTTATTTTTCATCAACAACTCTCATGAATAAATATATAAATATATTTAATTAATATATATTATATTTATGATATAATTATTATTTTTATAGATAAATTACTATTTCCTTCTATTCTTTCCATTCATTAAAAAAGTGAAAACCTCACTCGTGTATACGTGCGAACTTTCACCTTCACGAAGTGATGTAATTCATTTTCCATCATCATATTATATGGATGGTTATAAAAAATGTATATAATTAATTAATATGATATTTATTAAATGATTATTATTATGAATTTTATTAAACCATTAACAAGGTACAAGGACTAGAATCACTGAACTAAAACATGCATGAGAAACAAAATAGTTAACACCTTGAATAATGATTTTAATGAAGAATTGTAAATGGATAATTAATTGAAAATTATAGAGGAATGATATATAGTAAATTTTTTATGAATATTTTTCTATAATATATATACAATAAATCTAAATTTATAATATATTTTATTATAGCACGTTTGAAGTAAGTTGATACTTAAAGTAAGAGTTTATGATCTGATCTAATTTTTAATTAGGACTCTTTAGGATTAAATTCCCTTTAAATAAATTATAGTCTTTCTATATTAAACCTCATAAATTTTTTATCCCATGGAAATTTCAATGGATTTTAATTATTAGTACCATTTTCCTCTCTTTGGTATTCAAAAATACTAAAATAATGTTTTTAAGAAAAACTGACCTTATTTCACCATTTAACACTGAAAACTTTTCCTCCATGTCCATGTTATTCAAATTGTTTTTTGAAGTTTTTAACAATAATTGAATTTTTTATTAATTTATTTTATACTACCTTTTAATTTATTTACAAATGATTATAAATAATATTTTTAATTTTTTCTCATAAAACCCTCTTTTTACATTTTACAAAAGTGTGAAAAGAATGTTTTGTTTTAATGTATACACCATGAAAAAATTTTCCTACTATTATATAATTTATTTATCATGAATATTGTTTTACATGATTCCTTGGTTTTTCAAAGAAAATCATATTCCTATTATCCTGATAATTTTTAGTATTCAAAAGTTATCAAAAAAGTTATTTTCCCCTGTTTTTTAAAGAATATTTCAAATGATTTTATAAAATTATTTTTCATCTATGCCAACATCCTTTGAGGATTGTTAGGATTCACTGGGGATATTCTCTAATGATAACATCTACCTTATTTTTTTTATTCATTATGATGATTGATTATAAAATATCTCATGAAACCTGTTTCTTTCAATGGGTTAATTTAGTAATGATGAAATCAAGAATGTTATATTTTCATGGAACACATATGTATGGTTTATTATTTTGTGATGTATATGTCCATTAAAATACTCTAATTCCTTAGTTAAATGTGTTATATATCATGATATTACTAAGGGGTGCTCTTAATAATTCCGGATCCAATATATTAAAGGATATTGGTAACAATTTAAGATCCAATATACTAAGGGATACTAGTAATAATGATAGATTTAGTATACTGAGGTTTTTGGGTGATGTTGCATGGTCCATTATGACATGGGATACTGGTGATGATTCCTAATCCATTATGTTATGGGATTAGGGTAGTGATTTATGATCCAAAATGTTATGATTTACCATACTTTTGTTTATACCACATTATTATGTTATTATATATGGTTATGTTATGTTTTTCTTGGCTCATGATAATGGTTTTGTTTTGATACCCATGCTTTATGTTATGAAGAATTTTATTCCATGGCCATTAAGTTGTAGGATATGTTCTTTTAGTTATTATTCTCTCATGTTATGATCTTGATTATATTCACATACTGTTATGCTCATTTTAAGCTCACTTATGATCTTTGAGTGGTAATTCCGATGTTTTACCTTACTGAGCATTTGAGATTACCCTTCCTTATGCTTCCATTTCCCTTGGATATGAGAAAGGTTTTAAGATGGATATGTATAAGAAGGGTTATATGTGAGAAGAATTTTTTGTGATATGTTGAAAATATTTCATGAAATAAGTTGATTATATATTTAGTCTTTAAAGAAACAAAGCCTTTATTATTCTCAAGAATGTATTATTGTGAAAAGTATTGAATATTCATCTAAAATTTTGTAATATGTCTGTTATGCTCAGTTCACATCAATTACTATCAGAGAAGGGTTTAGTTATTTTTATATATTTGTTTATGAATAATATTAGGATAAAACCTATAACAACCTTTTCTGAACTAAAAGTGATATAGGATGAACCTAATGTGTCATATATTGATATGAATGTGTCATAATTTAGGACTTCTCATGATTGATTTTTTGGAGTTTGATTCTTAGGAACAACTGTTTTTACATAGATTACATGTATATTCAATGTATTGAATATTAATAAAACTTCTTATTACATATCATTCATTTTTCTCCATGAATTTAATGTAATAATGTCCTATAGTATATGTATTATAATAAGGACATAATAGTTCCCCACTATGATGATAACCTTGACGTGTTATAAGGATATTATTAATATAGTTTTACAGTAAGATAATGTTGAATGATGGTACACATAGAATGTGACTATCATGTGTGTGTACTCGTATGTGGATGAGACTTCTCTTCATGAAATTTTCACTTGATAATCTCCAAGACTGTAGATTATGAGAATAGATCCACGAGTAAAAATTCCATATATTTTTGTGTCATAAAATATTCTTATCTGTGAGTGTGTGTAATGGTCCTCATACTTTAAGATTATTATTAATGCATATTATTACTCACACACTTAGTTGTATTTCATAAAACCTGATAAAAATAGTTTATAGAGAAGCTGGATACGTTGGGTACATCATGAGTGACATGTAATTAATGAATAATTCTAGGAAGGATTTACCCCTTGCATCTAAATGTAAGCTGATATCTTGTCCCTTTGATTTAAATAGAACCATCATAATAAATTCCATGACTATGGTGTAATGATGTGTTTATTTCATAGAATCAAAGAAAGTAATATCGAGCACATAGGTTGGTTTCATAGATGCACAACCTAATTGATGATATATTGAGATAAAAATAATATAATATGAATTCCTCCAAAATATGATTCTGGTGGAATCCCTTTGGATAATGCAAGAGGTTCCAGGGCCATGATTAGTTGATAGATTTTCACTATCAGGACTACAAGAGATTAATCAACTATCTTTCGGGCCATCCAGTTATTGAATTTCCATTTTCACCTAGTCAAAAATCATTGTTAATAAATTTCTTCCTCTAGTTATGTGGTGGATACATGGGCCACTTAGGATGGAACTTTTTGCAGTATTACCTTCCTAGAATCAACCATACCCCAGAGGATATCATTGAAGGAAAATTAGTCTTAGATAGTGTGTATCAACCTCTGATGAATAGGAAAATAGTCAATAAAATCATTATGGTCAGCCTCCCAAAGTTTCATAGAATTAGTAATATTAAGGATATTATATTCCTTGGTTGTGGGAATGTTACTAGGAACCTTCTCATTTTGGAAGGAATATATATTTTTCTTTCATTATTTAAACCACAAGTGACACTAATATTGTTTTTCCTTTGTTAAAGGATAGATTTTATGCTGTTTCCACTTGAAGGGAGGAATTAGACAATATAGAGCTTTCCTGGATGCTCTAGTAGACACTGGCACTAGTTTGAGTTTGAAAATGATAGTTTCTACTTTACTCGACATATTCCCTTGTGTTGTGGGTGTGGGCCTATACTTGGCCCTGGTTCACTGAATGATTTCCTTTAAATAAAGGGCCATGTCTACAATGGTGTATGTGGTTCCTCACAGAGGTTATTTGTACAAAGTTATAACAATTGATCCTGCGGTAGTGGAATACTGAGTGAGAATGTTAGGTTTTTTCATATTGAGATTAATTCAGGACCCTTTTCATTTTCATGTTTTATTTCAGTTCATGAGGTCAATAATCACCACCTTTCTTGGTGTTTAGATGAATTAATAGAGGAATTAATAGAAAAGGTATACCCAACTTATGATATACCCTTTTGGGAGACTTTTATACTCAATGAAAGATGATCAAATAGAGACTCCACAAATCATCTTAGATTTACTACCTCTTTCTGGTCTCATGGTCCCATCATAAGACCACATAATGACGTTGAGTGTAAGGGACTCTATTTAGGATCCCCCATTTCATTGAAGGTTAAGAAAAAAATATTTCCATACCTGTTCAGAGGTAGAGTGACATAAAATCATTCAACATATGGATTCCCTTCAGGTTTTACGACAGTGTTTCACCCCTATATTGATTCCATTCGAGAGGTAAGAGACTTGATGGTATTGACGAGCTCCAGGGTAAATGATGTCTAAACCAGTCCCTGAATAAAGTTATCATAAAAATATTGAAAAGATCACTCTATATTCATAGGCTGTTGATTATTAATTTTTACTAGAAGTAGGTCATTATCCTATTGTGAAGTAGGTTTTTGGAACAATAGTGGAAAATCCTGGTCTTCCTTGATCCATGTATTCAGATAAACTGACTGTCGGGATCTAGATCCATCCTGACATTCAAATTACACTATTTGAAGAAAATTAACTCTCTCCTAGAATGTGCGAGGAAAAATATTGGTTTCTTATTGGGATTATATCCTCTGGGAATATTTCCCCTTATAAATTAATCATTTTTTTCTGAGATTGAACATCTCAGTCTCATACTATGAAAAATTCTATTTTATAGAGGTGGATTTGACCTTTCTTGGTTAAAAGTTGGATATGATCACCCCTTTCCCTTTATCCCTATAATAATGGCATTAATGGGGTGGTAACTATTCATTTTGAGGTGCCAATTCTACTTTTTATTCTAATTTTAGGTATTCCCTACCTCAACTCGTTCACCAATAAAACTCACCACTTGGGGTATTGATTCTACATTATGTCCCTTGACATAAATGTATCAATATATATCATATACTAGATTATAAGTGAAAACATTCACTATGGAATTTCCGAAAGAATGTATCATTTTTACATCCTTAAATTAATAGAGTGACTCTGTAATACCTACATTCCCTTCAAGAGTTAAATTGAGGTATTCCCTTAGAACTTTTCCCACACTCGATTATTTTTTCTTGTGACCTTCTTGGTGTTTTATATTATTTTTTTGGATGTTCCCATGATTTTTTATAAATAGTAACCTAAAGAGACTCTTCGACCATCCTCAATGAGTGTGCCCAAAATAAGGGGTATGTCATGCGGTGGTAGGAATGACAAGGGTTCAAGCTAATGGTAACCACTGTTATATAGGCCTAGGATTTTCATACATAAATATCACATCTTTTTAGATGAATATGCAATACATAACATTATGATCCACACCAAAAACAAAAAGTTTTAGTCTCTTTGGATAATATATACACAATATCATTATTTCATGAAATATCTTCCACATTGGCCATAAAGATATTTCACATGGTAATATTCCTTTACATACCCTATTTAAAACATTTCTTTATAAACAGGGGAAAGGAAACATAAAAAAAGGTGATATCAGATACTCAACAAGGATAAAAAAAGGAGATATTAATGCTCACTTAATAATAACCTGAGATTAAGGGTATGAGAACATGATATTAAAATTTTAAAACCAGACCCTTCATATCATTGATCATAATCCTGGGTTATGGAATCACGTTTGGGAGTTCATAAGACATGAATCATAAAGGAATTAAAGAACATGAGTCATGAGATCATACCATAGACATAAGAATGTGTCAAAAAAATGTTATAACATTTTTAATATTTATAAATAGTAATATGTACACTCATTAAGTTAAGGGCATAAAATATGGACCTCATGTAAACTTATGGACAAGAAACCAGGTCTATGCATAGTCTTATAGATATGAAATCTAGGACCAAATATAAAGTTTTGAACATGAAACCAGGTTCACGCATAACATATTTACCACATGTGTTATCTATATTTACCCAATTAATTATAGGTGTATATAATTTTTTTTCTCACCCATCACATAATCCTTATCCATTTATATGTTTTCCATAAGATCATAAACCATTCATCATATATCATAAATCCTAAAAAATAAATGGGTTTCATAAACATCATATCATCATAATCATAAATAATCTAAAGAAATAATAAGTATGTTATCGTTGAATCATATCCCTAGTAAATCATAAGTAACATCAAAGGATGTCACCCAAGATTAAAATTCCATTAAAACCCACTTGGAATATTTCTTGATGAAAATACCCTTTTCACTTTCAAATTACTTCTTTAAAACCAAAAAAATTCCAAAATATTATGGAAAAAAATTTCTAGGAAAATAACCTTGTAAACTTTTATAGTAAGCTTCATTTCATTGAATGATCATAATTATGTGAAATTATTTTCATTTTGTATTTGGTAAAAAAGGTTATTTTCACATTTTTGATAAAATTTCAAAAATACCTCATTGGGAAAATGATAAGAATGTTCCTTTTATTTTTTTTTGTAAAAATTAAAACATGGGTAAAATTGACTATAAAAAATAATATTATAATAGTACAAAATTCTTGAAAACTTTTTTTAAAAATGATAGACAATGAAGAAAAAGTATTTGTGATTGAAAAGATAAATAAAGTCAATTATTTCTTATGACATTATTTTAGTATCTTGAGTACTTAAAGAGAGGAAAATATAAGGAAGACATGCATTATATGGAAATAACTAGAAAGGAATAATTTAATTATATTATTGAGAGTAATATCATGAAATTTCATTATTGTAAAATTAATAATAAACAATGTTGATAAATAATGAGATTATAATATAAAACCCTTTGTGCTTTGGTAACTTTCAAATAATAATCCCCATGAAAGAAAGAACCTTATATGGATTTTTAAATCCACATAATTTTAATGAAATAATAATAAGATACATTAATGGAAAATAAATACACCACAAAAAAGAAAAAAATTAGTGAATATGGCACATGTCTCATAGAAAAAAAAAACGAGATGAGAAACCCTTACCTTAAGTATCGTCTTTCTTTGTACATATTCAAGACTATTGTATAATAAGTATAAATTTGTTATTAATATATTAAAGAACCATAAATTTATATATCATACCATATATAATTTACTTATCATATTTCAACTCCCATTTATTAATAATTCCTTATTAAAATCATCACTTATGGGTGTTAACTATTTCATTTTTCATGAGAATTTTGGTTCGACAGGTCCGGTTCTTATACTTTGATCATTGTTCCAACATTTATATAATTTTAATAATTATATAAATATCATATATATTAAATATATATATATATATATTTATAGTTATCCATAAATGGTGTATATATAAAAATGAAGTACCGCGTTCATGGAGACTGTAGGTCGTACATACGAATGAACATTGTCTACAGTTTTCGACAGATGAAACGAAAGAAAGGTAAATAATAATTAACCTTTATAAATCATCATTATATCCTATATATCATATATATTAATTAAATATATCCTTATTACCATCTATTTAAATCATAAAAAAAATAAATTGCACCACTTCGTAGATGTGGTAGTCCACATGTACGCATAAGCGACGTTATCATTTTCCAACAGATTTAAAGGTATGTATGTAGATATGATATTATAACTATAGAATTGTAATTATGTCATAAATAATTTTTTAAAAAAATTAATCACATAATAATAACTATCCTTTAAATATGGTGATGGAAAATGAACTGTATTGCTGTGTGGAGATGGCAAGTCATACATACACACAACTTTCACATCCCATTTGATAGAAAAGAGGGCGAATAAAGGTGGTTTCATAATCCTAATAAAATTTCAGTATATTGAAAATATTGAATTTATTATTTTATAAATAATAAAATATATTTATATTAGTTGTGAGAATAAAAAAATTAAAAGAGGTCGGGTAAGATGATTACCTCTTCTTCAGTTGGCCTCCGTTAAATCCCTTATTAAGCAACCTTGGCATGATCTTTTGTAAAGGACCTGACCCCAGGATCCCATATTAGGTGGTTAATTTATTACATTTTCACTAGATACAAGAGATCACATCTTAAAGGACTGAATATTTTAGTAGTCTTGGTAAACTATATACATACTTGAATCTCATATTACATTTGAAAACATAAAATACATCGCATAGTGAAAGTAAATATTATGCATCCTTGAACTCATTGAATGATTCCTTATTAATGTCTTGGGGAAAGGAAAAAAAATAAAGGTGAGATCATATTATCATTAAGGGTAACAAATAGTTGAAGCTATAATGATTAAATAATTAATAGTCAATATGATAAGGTAAATAACTAAAGAAACATGTCATTTAATCAATAACTTAATCATGAATTATAATATGACAATAGTACATGAATATAAAGTTGTGACATATACATAATCAATGAACTTGAGACTTATCTATGTATATTATTCAAAATAGTCACATGTACATTAATAATTGATTTCATAATGATAAAATTCATAATTCCTGACATCTAAAACTTATAGTTGAGGCCTTGATCCAAGACAGTTTAAACTATGTGTTGGTATACACCAAAAACACATTTAATAAGTTTAGTTAACTAGTTTATCTCTTGAGAACTACTGATTCATTGAAGGGATATGTAATTATGGTCCCAACCCATCACTTAATAAGTCAAAATCATTCATCATTAAAATAAGCAATATAACTTAATCAATATGCTTTTTTCAAAAAAAATATTTCCATATACAAAGAACTCGTATACCAAATTTAAATAATTTCCCTTGTAATATTGATTATAAACCATCCTGAAAAAGAATAAGGTTGGTATAATTATAAAATATTCCCCAGTGGATTATAAGTAAAATAAAGGGTTGTTGCCATTGATGAATAGAAATACCATAAAAATATTAATAAATTATTTTTGACAAAAATACCCTTTTCACTTTGAAAATCTTATTTTTTTTAAAAAATATAGAATATTAGAAAAATAATTTTCTTTAAAAATAAAATTTTAAAATTATAAAAGATAAATCAAATCATTTAGTGTTCAAGATGATGTCAAATTTCATTTATTTCATATTAGTAAAAAAATATTCCTTTCACACTTTTGTAAAAAGGTTAAAAAGTAGCTTGTTTAAAATATGATAGGAATATTCATTTTATACCATTTTTAAAAAATTAATACTTTTGGTAAAAATGTATTTAATAAATTATTTTATAATATTAAAAATATTCTCTGAAAAATTTTAAGGAAAATATAGACATGGAAGAAAAATATTTATGCCCGTAGTAGAAAAACAAATTCAATTTTCCTTAATATAATTATTTCATTATGTTGTGGACTTAAAGAGAGGAAAATGAAAGTAAATATTAAAATTTATAGAAATAAAAATATTATAATAAAATATATTTGTTTTAATATATAAATATCAAATATTTATCCCAATATAGACTTAAACATAAACAATCTTGAATAATGACGAGATTTTGAAATAAATCCTTACCGCTTTGGTAACTTTTGAATCATAATCCTCATGAAAGAAATAACTTCGAATAAAACATTAAATTCCATTAATATAAAGGTATATATGTTATATAATATTAAATTATTAGTATATATAAAACATTAAATAAACAAGTGATGAATATAGCATATGTCTCATGAAAGAAAAAGTGAGATGAGAAAACCTTTACCTCGGGTCTGACTTCCTTCAAATGTGTTCAAAACTATTTTATAATAAATATAGTTTTATTATAAATATATTATTGAAAAATAATCATATATATTATATGATATATTATTTACTTTTAATCTTTCATCACCTATTTATTAACAATTATTTATTAAAATCATTCTTTTTGGTGATAACTGCTTCGTTTTTATATATGTTTTGGTTCAATAGTTTTGGTAGCTGTAATTTGATCATGGTTACATAATTACAAAATTTTAATCATGATATAGATATAATATATATTAATTATATATATATATATATATTTATCCATAAAAGGTAGAGATATAAAAATAACTACACCGTTCATGGAGATGATAGATTCTATGAATGCATGAATGCAGTTTTCAATTTTTGACGGATGAAATACAATAAATGTAAACAACAATTAAACTTTATAGAATCATTATTATTTTATATATATCATAAATATTAATTAAATTTATCCTTATTTCCATAAATTTTAACATAAATTGAAGACAAAAATGACATCACTTTGAGGAGGTGGTTGTCCACACGTGTGGACGAGAAACATTATTTTTTTCCAAAATATTAGAAGGTAAGAAGGTAAATATGAATTTATAGTTATAGAAGGATTTTAATTTCAAAAATATAATATATATACATTATTTTAATCTTTATAACCATCCAAATAAAGTGGTGATGAAGAATGAATTAAACCACTACATAGAGACGGTAAGTTGTACGTACACATGATCAATGTTTTTTCTTTTTGTATGATAGAAAATAGATAGAAAATGATTTAACAATGATCATAATATCATATTAATATATTTATTATACTATATTTACTATTTTAGGATGGTTACACAAGATTTATAGGATGTTTAAGAAGAAATAAATTTGAAATAGTTGGTAAAGACGATTACCACTTCTTTGAAAGAGATCCTTTATATATTCTCTTATGAGACATAGGGTTGGTATTTTAGAAATATCATCACCTTTAGAACTTGGATATGTTGAGAAGATGTTTTGATAATGGTTGGTTGAGATAATAGTCTCTAGGTGGTGTATATGAGAGAGAATAGGCAGTGACTTTTTATAATGAGGAAAAGGACATACATGGAATTAACAAAAATAATTAAATATAATAAATTCATGTTCATGTGTAAGTTGAACAATTTTGCCATAATTTCTAATATAAGATAATATATGATTGATATATAATCAACCAATAAATGTTTTATATTTTTAATAGGTATTTTAGACAATATCATTTGGTTTAACCTCTTAGTTAACCTATTTTAACCTTAATTACAGTAACACCTTTTTTGATCTTAAAGGGTTATAATTTTACTTATAATATAAAAATTAGATCATAAATAATCAAATTATTAAATTTTAGACCATATTTTATCCCAATTTTCCAATTTAAATATTTTTATTATTTTTAAATAATTTAATAAAAAACTATTTTCATAAAATATTATTAATGTCATTTTGACACTATTATTTAATTTGACTTTAAATACATCAAGAAAAAAGGGAAATAAAATATAATTTTTTTACAAAATAATAACGTGTCATATATATATCTATAAAATTATTGGAACACAATAATTCATACAATTTTTATTGTTTTTAATATTTTTAAAATCATTTTTTAATAATTGAATAAATATTTTATCGGTATTACGTAAGAATTTAAACAAATTATTAAATCACTAAAAGTTAAAAAAATTGCCATGATAAAATAAATCATTCATATTTAAAGTAAAATTTTATAACCAAACATAATTTTAATTTATCCCTATCACAAAATTTCATAAATAATAAAAGAAGAAAAGTGACATTTTTGTCTTTATCTCTCACTTATATCTTGTAAAGGTCAAAATCAAATAAATATGGAACAAAGCTGATATATTTTCGAAACATGGATGGAAACAGACAAAAAAAACTCATAAAATAAGATAAATGAAATTTTAATGGTTATTTTTTGTGCTTATCATATTATTTTTTAACCTTAATTACCCAATTTACCCTTATCGTGGTGACAATTATTTACTATAGTTATTATTTATAATGACCAAAAATTAAAGGGACCTATATAAAAAATTTGGAAATCCTAATTAAAAATTTGATTATATTTTTCATGATTAAATTTATATAATTGGTAGAAATTAATTTAAGATCAAAATTCAAAACACAACATAAAATAGTTTTTGAGAAAAAAATTCTTTTTTAAGTAAAAAATGTTTTTATACTAGATTCAACAATAAAATTGATCCCAATGAAACTAATTAGATTATAAATAATATAAGAGAACTAATTTTAATTTTAATACATTTTATAACAAAATATAACTTTGTAAATTCTAAAAACAAACATATAGTTTTTAATAAAAAGAATTATTTTCATGATTCACTGGAAAATAAATCTTTTTAGAAAAATCCCAAAATATCACCCTTTTCTAATTTTGATATGATGATTTTAAAAATTATATTTTTTTTTATTAAATATAATTTCTAAATGTTCCAAAAATTAATTATTATATTTACTCAAAAAAATTAATAAAAACATTTTTTTAAGAAAATGTATTTTTGAAAAATAAAATGAATTTGCTAAAAATTGAGTGCTTATTTCCTAAGAATTAATTAATAAATTTTCATTGAGTGGGACCTTTATATATTTTTTATAACATGGTTAATCCTTTTTGTACCTTCTAATTCAATGGATGGGTTATAACTATAACATTTAAATAATAATATTTTGTGGTTCATTTAGTTTCAGTGTTGGATATTGTATATGCTATTGAACATAGTGTTATTTTAAAATATTTAGATGCTACATCTCCCCAAAAATAAATTTCTTCCTTGAAATATGAACTTTCTCCTTATAATCAATGGTTTTAAATTTGAAAATAATTTTATTGAAAACTCACGTCATAAAAGGGTTTATAAAACTTCCTCTAAAAAGAGGGAAAAAGAAATCCTAAGGTCATATAGAATAAAACATAACTAGATTTAAAACTGGGATAATAATCGTAAGAAGTTAAAATATAAAAATGGAGGAGAAAAAAAATTCCCAAGGACTAATAGAGATTGATAGATAACATGGTCAACAGAAAGTTAATGACCAAAAAACCATAAATTTATGATAGGTGAAACAACCATTGATCTATCCTTCTCTTATTTGGAGAGTCTAAGAGTTGATTAAAGAGAAATTTATTAATCATATATTTTGATAACTGATGAGGAATAATCACAATATATTTCACTCCATTCATAATGCCACTTGATTTATTATAATCCCCATGTTTTCCATCACATTCAATGTTAAAAATGTTCCTTCTGATTCTTGCCATTGAATAAGAAAAAAAGCATAGTTTGGGAAATAATAATAATAGTGGGAAGCTAAATAATCCTGAAAATCATTTATAGGATTAATAAAACATGACACTTTCTTTTCAATCTAAGACACCTTATGTTTAACCTAGTTCATTCATGGTCATCAGTTTTTCAAATCCTTTATAATGATTTATAAAGAAAATTTCAATTAACTCAAGAATATAGACAAATAGTGTCGAAAGAGGTGTGTAGTAAGGGAACACTCATCATGAAATAGAATGGTGTTTGATATATATTAAACCATCTATTCTAAGGGTTATTACCCATAGATGTATATGTTCCAAAACCACGTCAATTTTTAGTATCCATACATGTATTTATTGATAAGAAAGCCATATAATATCTACCTTACCAAAAATTTAAGAGGTTATTATATACCAATAATTATCCTCAAAGTTAGTCATAGGATTATGCTCCCTAATCTATGTTTTCCTAAATCAAGTTCACAAGGTTTATATTAAACTTATTCTGATACCAATTGTGAATACCCCGACCCTAGTAGCCCATAAACGGTGGTTATTTTATAACATTAGAACTAGATACAAGTCATTCCATCCCAAAGGGCCGAATAGTTTAATAGTCTTGTTAAACTAGATATATACTTGAATCTCACATTACATTTTAAAACATAAAATATAACACATACTGAAAGTAAATATTTTGTATCCCTAAACTCATTCGAAGATTTATTCTTCAAATCCTAGAGAAATGATACAAAATAAGGGTGAGATCATCTGATTGGTAAGATTTATGAACATTGGAATATATTATGATTAAATAAGGTATAATCAATATGGCATCGTAAATAACATAAAACACATGTCATTTAATTAATAACTCGTGCATGAAGAATAATATGGCAAGATTAAATGAATATCACCTATCAATAATCAATGAACTTGAAACTTATCCATTGATATTATTCAAAATAATCTCATGGAAATTAATAATGTATTTCATAATAATGGAATGCATAATACCGGACACCTGAAACTTACCATCGAGGCCTTCTTCAAACACAATTTAAACTATGGGTAGGTATGCACCAAAACACTATTTAATAAGGCTATATACCTGGTTTGTCTCTTGATAAATAACAAATCATCTAGGGCCTATGTAATTCTAGGACCCACCTATCACTAAATAAGTTTAATGCATTAATCATATGAAAAAAAAACAAATTAATCAATATGCCTTACTCAAAAAAAAATTATTTATTAGCAAAACACGTATACGAAATGTCAATAATTTCCACAATTAAAATGATCATAAAACATCCATAAAAAGAATAAAAATGGTATCATTATAATATATTATCAGTAGAGTATAAGTAAAATAAATTATTATTTTCATTGATGAATATAAATACCATAAAAATATCATTAAAACATTCTTGAGTAAAATACGTTTTTTCACTTAGAAAATCACTTTTAAAAACTAAAAATTTCTATAATATTAGGGAAAAAATTTCTCTAAAAATAAAATAATATTCTTGTTAAGGAATATTCAAAACATTGGTTGATTGTGGTAGTAAGAAATTATGTTCATGTCATTTAAATTAAAAAAATTTCTTTTCACACTTTTTAAAAAAGGGAAAAAATTACGTCATTCATAAAACAAAAATAAGATTCTTTTTAAACCATTCTATAAAAATTAAAGAATTGGTAAAAATTTCTTTATTAATCATCAGAAAATAGTAAAAATATTATTTAAAACATTTTAAGGAAAATAAATACATGGAAGAAAAATATTTCTTACTAAGTAGAAAAACAAAGTCAAGTTTCTTTAAAAACATTATTTTGGTATCTTAAGTACTTAAAGAGACTAAAATGAAAGGAAATTTTTTAATTTCTAGAAATAACCATATGATAAGTAAATATATTGGGTTTAAAATATAATGATCATATATCTCACCTAGTGGAGACATAAATAATCTCGAATAATGATGAGATAGTGAAATAAAACCTTACCACTTTGGTAACTTTTGAATCATAACCCCCATGAAAGAAATAATTTCATATGAAAATTTAAATACCATGAATATATAGGTATTCATGATATAAAATATCAAAGTGGTCGTACATACACCACATGAAAGAAACAAGATGTGAATATGACATATGTCTCATGGAAGAAAAATTGAGATGAGAAAACTCTTACCTCATGTATGAATCCTTTAGTATTTGTTTAAAACTCTTATATAATAAATATATATTTATTATAAAAACATAATATAACAATAATCAGATTTATTTTACCATATATAATTTAATTTTAATCTTTTATCACACATTTATTAACAATTCTTTATTAAAATCATTGTTTCAGGTGATTACTTCTTCATTTTTCGTATATGTTTTCTTTCGGTAGTTTTGATCCTTGTACTATGATCATGATTACATCATATACATATTGATAATAATTATATAAAAATCATATATATTCATTATATATATACATTTATATTTATCAATAAATGGTAGATATGGAAAAATGAATTACACCGTTCGTGGAGACGGTAGGTCGTACATACGCATAAATGTTATTTTAAATTTTTAATGGATGTAATGAAAAAGAGTAAAAAAATAATTCAGTTTTATAGGATAAAAATTATTTCATATTTCCCATATATTTTCATTAAATCTATCCTTATTACCATCCATGTATAGTGAAAATGAAAAACGAATCACGTCATCTCGTGGTGGTGGTGGTCCACATGTACCTATGATCGACATTATCAATTTCCAAAGGATTGTAAGGTAAGAAGGTATATATAATATTATAATTTTAGAATAATTTATATAATATATATTCATTAATTCCATATTTATAATCATCCAAGTAAAATCGTGATAAAAATGAATTTTACTGCTCCGTGGAGATGGTAAGTCGTACGTGCACAAGAGCGATGTTTTCGCTTTTCATAGGATAAAAAGGAGATGAAAAATGGTTGTACCATAATCATAATTACATCTCACTATATTTATAATTATGGATTTATTAATTTTATATGGTTACAATATATTTATAATAATTTTAATATGAAATAAATTTGAAAGAGCCAGTAAAGAAGATTACTTCTTCAAAAGAACTCCTTTAGATATCCTCTTAATGGACCAAGGGTTGGTATTATAGAAATACCAGAACCTATATAAATTATATAAAGATTTTTATAGTATGTTTTTATATGGTTTGGACTAGATAATAGTCTCTATTTGGTTTATATAAGAGAGGATAGGTGGTGCCTTTTTATAGTGTGCGAAAGGACACACATGAAATTAAAAAATATATTCAAATATAATAAATTAATTTTCATGTTAATGTGGAACAATGTGTCCATAATTTTGAATTTAAGATAGTATACTATTAAAATATCATCAACCAATAAAAAATAGACAGGTTTACGTGACATTTTAAACCTTATCTTTTGGTTTAACCTCATAGTTAACATATTTTAACCTTAATCAAAGTAACTCCTTTTTCAATCTTAAAGGGTTATAATTTGTATTATAAAGTTAAAATGGCCTATATATGAACAAGGAATGATGTTTTAGACCACTTATTATCCCCTTTTTCCTCTTTCAAAATTTTATGTTTTTTAAATAATTTAATAAAATATTATTTCTATAAAATATAAATAATGTCATTTTTGATAATATTCATTGAATTTGAATTTAAATGAAGCAATACAAATAGATAAATCAAACATAATATTCTAAAACAAACCTAAAATTTAATATGTATCTATAAAATTTATGGAGCACAATAATTTATCCAATTTGAATTACTTCTAATATCTTTTATTTAATTTTTCTATTAATTGAACAAATATTATGTCGCTGTTACATAATAATTTAAACTAATTATTCAATTACTAAAAATTTAAAATAAATTACCAAGATAAAAAAAATAATTAAAATTTTAAACAAAATTTTATAAGAGAACCTAATTTTTATTTATCCATATCACAAAATATTATAGATATTAATAGAATAAAACTGATATTTTTATCTTTATCTCTAACTTAAACATTAAAAAGGTAAAAATAAAATAAATAAGGAATAAAGTTTCATATTTTATAACCTTGGGTGGAAATATCTGATCTCCACTCATACGTTAATATAAATTCAAGAATTAGAGTCATTTTTAGTCCTCATCATATTAATTTTTAACCTTAATTACACAATTACCCTTATCGTGGTGAATGCTATTTACTATGGTTAATATTCTTAAAGAATAAGAATAAAAGGGGCCTATTTAAAAAAATTGGAAATCATATTTGCAATAAAAAAAATCCATTTTTCATTATTCAATTTCTAGTGGAATAAATTAATGTTAGATTAAAATTTAATGAATAATAGTTTTTCAGAAAAAAGCCTTTTTAAGTTAAAAATGTCTCTATATTAAATTGAACCATAAAAATGATTCCAATGAACTTAATTGGATTAATAATAATATAATAGAAATAATTTTACATTAAAATAAATTAAAAACAAAATTTAACTTTTTAAATTGTTGGAACAATATATCGTTTTCAATAAAAAGTTTAATTTTTAACTATTTATTGGAAAATCAATATTTTCATAAAAAACCCACAAAATCACCCTGAACTAATTTTCATATATTTATTTTAAAAATTATATTATTCTTATTAAATAAAATTTCTAAAAGTTTCAGAAATTAATTATAATATTCACTCACAAAAATCAATAAAACATTTTTGAAGAAAACATATTTTTGAAAAATAAAATGATTTTGCTAAAGATTGAGTTCTTATTTACTAATAACTAATAAATAATTTTTTATGGAGTATGAAATTTATATATATTTTATAATATAGTTAATCTTATTTATGTGACACACTTATCATTCCTCTTCTTAATGTTGTTTCCACATTCCTATGTTCCTTAACATGCTCTTAAATTTTCACAGCTCTTCTAAAATTTTATGGGATAACCTAGTGACATAAATAAGAATAGGGTGAGATATAAATCATATTAAGGGGATAAAAAAGCATAAAATGATGAAATTATTACATGTTAGTCAATATTCTTTCCAATTTTACATAAAAGGGGCGATAATCATAATCTTGAACAATGAGTCATGAAACAACATGATAACATAAAGGAAACATAGGAATGTGGAAACAAAATTAAATGTGACACCATATGCACAAGTAAAGGGTAAAAACCAAGAAATCATAATATAATGTACTTAAGATAACATATCATGAATCATACATGAAATATCATGAGTTTAGAAATTACCCAAATCATTATAGTGCTATCTTGGTGCACCCATCATAATCATATCATGTACATGCATTACTGTGTCACATAAATCATCAACATAGGTTGATATTTCATCACATTTAAAACCAATATTAAGGATTTTGGTATATATACATAGAATTAACAAACCAAGTAAGGATATTTATGTCTATTTGAGTACCCAAGAGTGGAAATTATGATGATATTCAATATACTAAGTTTTGGCATGGGAAAATCACAAAATAATTTTAGCAGCATAACAGGGGTACATAATGAATAAGGGGAAGGATTGATCATAGTTAAAGTGGTCTATATTCACATGGAAATAATAATCTTAGTAATAGGTATATTTAATAATATAATCCAATATGAAACATTAGGAATTAAAATTCATAAGACAGAAAAGGTGCTTGAATAAAAGTTTGACATGAAAAAATCGCAGGATAATTTCAACAGCATAACATGGGTACATAATGAATCCTGGTAGGACATAATGAGTGTGAAATGGGTATATCATAATTTAGAAATCATAATTTGAGTAATAGGGATGTGTAGAAATATATATCATCAATATTAACTGGAATACAAAAGGCATTACATAAATAAGGTTCTTGCATAAAGAGAAGAGAGCATCCTTTACCTTGAGAGAGTGTCCAAAAGTTTGTGTAGGGTCTTCTTAAGAGCTTGGGGAACCTTGGGAGGACTCTATAGGTAAAATTATAGAGTAATGACGTTCTAAAAAGTTTTTGAGTGAAGATAAATGGGAGCATTGGTGGGTTTATATTGGAAAAGAGCAAAACGTTCTTTATGATCTCCCAAACATAGGTTTTGAAATCTATATAATAAAGTAATCAAAACCGGAATACATTACATATTTTTTAGCCTGGTTTATACCAAATATGATTTTTTAATTATTTTATAAGTTACTAAACCAATAACATTAAAATAATAACTTCATTATGCAGAAGTGAGTCATGTTTATACTGAATTGATTTTAAAACCTAAAAATATAATATAGGTTTTTGAGGATTCATAAAGGGTTTATAAAATTAGTGAAATAACCTCATATAATCATTATTTTGAAAATAAAACAGAGATTTGGTCATGGATAAATTTTATGTAACATATTACATCATTTTTAGGTCATTATTTTGTCATAATACACACCGTATATTTATAACATCTTTAACTTCTATTAAAAAAATCGACTCTCTCAGAAAATTATAAAAAATTCACTTTTGAATAACTTCAATGTTCTAATTAAAAAAATAATATTTATTTTATCAAAATAATTATATAAATATTATAAATTAAACTTTTAAATTAAAATCTTTTTATTGGAAAATACTGGTTTTTTTGTGATAATAGTTTTATAAAACTTATAAAAATTACATTTTCACATCATAAAATTATATTATTATTTATGTTAAATTCATAATATTAAATAATAATATTTTATTAAAATATATTTTATTTAAAAAATTAAATATTTCATCAAAAGTAATGCCATAATTGAAATTTCATATTGCACAAAAATACAATTTTGGTTTTATCGTATCAAAATATAATTTTTATCAAAATAATTTCTTAATTATTTATAAATTTAAAAAATATATGGAATAAATACAATGACTATTTTTTTGAAAATAAAATATATATATTCATACTATTATGTTCAAGATACATATCCCTTTACTTCACCAACAAACTTTATAAGTCTAAGATTTGCAGTGGTGATATTGTTTTGGGGTGGTTCGACGAACATGGTTTGGGTCATGATCCCAATGAGCTTGAACTTCTACCGTAAATTGTTTTGATAATGATTTAGTTGTGAAATATTGGATTGGTATTGGTAAAGGTATAATTCTAGAGATTCTATATCATTTGGAAGTGATGATAAATGGGCTCCATAGGGTACGCTTCTGCGGGTCGAGTCCATCGCTTCTTTCATCTGTGTCAATTGGATTTATCATAACACTTAATATTCTAATAATATGATCACTATTTAGTGAATATATTATCAATGGTCATGCTTCTTAAAGACATTTTAAATATAAAATACTATACCAAAAATTCAAAATTTCCAAATTTGTTAATGTGTTTTCCATAATCAATAAAGACTTAAATCATTAAAAAGAGAATTTCATTTATAAATTTTTGGGTCGTTACATTATTCCACCCTTTAGAAATTTCTTCCTTGAAGTTTTTATTTTATATACTAAAATAGATGAGGGTATTTATGTTTCATTTCCTCCTCTAGTTCCCACATCACTTCCTCAAACTTTTGGTTCCTCCATAACACTTTGACCAGGTGAATTGTCTTATTTCATAGATTTTCTCTCTACAATCCAAGATATTCATTGGCTTATCCTCTTATGAAATATCGTTTTTCAATGGTACCACCTCTAAATTTAGTACATGTGAGGGATCTAATATGTACTTCCTTAGGAGTGATACATGGAATACATCATATAATTAAGATAGGGTTGGTGGGAGTGTTAGTCGATAAGCCATAAATTCAATGAAATTGAGAACCTCAAAGAGGCCAATGTACCTAGAACTTAGCTTACCAAAATTCCAAAATATTATAAATTTATTCCATGGAGTTATGTGGGAGTAATACCGTATCTCTAACCTTAAACTCTAGGCCTCATCAAAGATTTCCACTATATATTTTTTCAACTCTAAGAAGCCTTGATGTGCTACTGAATGGTCTTATCCATTTCCACCATTTCCTTGACCATTTTAGGACCCATCTATTTGCGTTCACCAACTTCATCCCAAAATATAAGTGTTTTTCATCTCTTTAAATACATGGATTCATAAGGATCCATTTTTATTCTTGATTTGAATCTATTACAGTATGAGAACTTGAACATAGGAATATGTTGATCCCATCCTCCTTTGGAGCCTATCGAGAATTCTCTCAAAATATCTTCCAGTGTTTTAATTTTCCTCTTAGATTGGAAATCAGTTTAAGAGTGATGATCCATAATGAAGTATAAATCAATATTTAGATAATGTTGGACACTATTATCTAACTTATAGGTAAATCTTAGATCATGATCAAATACAATCGATAGTGGTGTTCCATGAAACATCACCACTTCTTTGATGTATATCCTTGTAATTTGACCAAGTGATAATTCCTAATGAATTTTAATGAAGTGAGAAGTCTTTTTAAGATGATATATCATAATTTTTAGGTCTACTAGGATGAATACCCTGAGGGAGGGGGGGTGAATCAGGGTATGACCAATTTGAAATTAAATCGCCTTCTGATCTTGTTTCACTATTAAGAAAAACACTCTTCTCTATGTTTACTGTTGTACCATATAAATAGATAGTAAAGCATGAACATGACACATCAATTTTACTTGGTTCATCCTCACTGAGCTATGTCCAAGGAGCATACATCGACAATGTTCTAATGTACCAAATCCACTATAAGCACACTGCTGTTTACAAGGTTTGGGATAGATCACTTCTATGCCCAGGCTCACTGCCATTACAAGGTTTAGGGTCAGGTCACTGATTTCCCAAGGGTCACTCCCTTAGTCTCTCTCTCTGGCTCACTATTAGTGGAGAGGATCACCTTCTTCCTCTTCCTTTTCTCAATGCTCTGGTAGAGAACCACTCACAGTTTATAGACTTGTAGGTCTCTTCATTATCACTAATGAGTGCATGCTCCGCTGTATTTAGATGATCTGTTGAAGTCCAAATTTCATCCACTGATGAATACCTCTTTACCACAGATGTTATAGGCAATTTATAACTTTCACTCAACCCTAGGGTGACTTGTGTTCCCCTTTAACTAGTGTAAAACCTCTTCCTTTGTTGCAGAAAAACCAACTTGCACGCCACACTTGTGCTCCACACTAGCGCGCCAAACTTGCACTCCACACTGCTTGCGCGACACACTTGCATGGTACACTTGCGTGGTACACTTTCATAGTACACTTATGCGCCCCACTTGCACACACACTGAACTTGCACATCACTTCCACTTGCGTGATCTATGCTCGGATTTTCTCTAAGTGTTGATCTCGTTAATAAATAATGAGAGTAGCCGTCTATTTATAAGAATTTCGAGGACTTGAGTGCCACACTTTCGCACCACACTTGTGCACCACTTTAGGACTTGCATGCCTAATTCAATCCTTTGTCATATTTTGATTTGATGATCTTGAAATATGACTTGCGCACCACACTTGTGCATTATACTTGCACACCACTTTAGGACATGGGCGCCACACTTGCGCGCCACTTTTGGACTTGCATGCCACTTTTACTTTGCCAAATTTTTTATGTTCTAAATTAGAAAAATTCCTGGAATACAACATTAGAAACCTCCTTAACACAAGAGAAAAACTCCCTTTTCCAAAAACACTTTTCCCCATTCTCCAGGAAAACCCCCTTTTTCAACAGTTTGAGTCATTGAGACTCGCTTTGTCAAAAAACACAACATGGAGTCCTGAATTGTCAAAAAACACAATCATCTCAAAAATGATTCAATGATAAATTGAGGGATTTTTCCCAACAATCTCCCCCTTTGGTTTTGTGGACAAATATTCTCAAAAAAATTCTCTATTCTTTGATACCTCATTAAGGTTTCATTCATCTTCAGCCACCATTCTCCACTTGCGATACAGATAGCGATCAAATATTTACTCAACACATACTCTAATCCCACATTATCAATGCTTGGTATGAGAAACAAGAGTATCATGAAAATTTCATCTATGAGTCACTTTGTTTATGCCACCACTGTTGATACCAACCTGATACGAATTGAAATTTTTATACCAACCTGATACCAACCACACTTCTTCATTTATCACGATCCTCAGCTATCATGATATCTATCATGATATCTATTCTTTGATCGATTATTTCTATCTTCATCTGATTTAATTTTCTCCCCCCTATATAATTGCTCCCCCTATCTCGTTGATCCACCTATCAGCTTCTCCCCATGTCTTGACTAAGAATTTTTCTCCCCCTTGAACAACACAGTTTCTCCCACTTTGTCAATGAACCCAAAGGGCACTCCTTTCTAGTCTACAGTAGGGTAAAAACACATATCAAAACATAAGGTAAAAACACACATACCGCAGGGAGAGGGGTATGGACCCACATCTACACTTTTCAAGTGTGGGGAGTCGACTGGACTCCTAGATCTAGTTGATGACTCTCAAAAGCTTCTTTGGGTAAGGCCTTTGTCAGAATATCTGTAACCTATAGCTCTGTAGGAATATACTCCAACTTAATAAGCCCTTGCTCCACCTTCTCCTTGATGAAATGTTATTTTTTCTCAATGTACATTGTCCTTGAGTGATGAACTTTATTTTTTCTAGGATTGATATCACTTGAGTTATCACACTGGATTCCGATCAGAGACTTCACTTCAATTCCCATATCTTCAAGCTGATGCTTCATCCACAATAACTGTGTGCATTATTGAGTGGCCGTGATATACTTAGCCTCTATGGTGCTTAGAGAAATTCAATCTTGTTTCTTGCTTGGACAAGAAATACACAATCTACCTAGATAGAAAGAACATCTTTACGTTGATTTTCTGTCATCTGCTGATCCAACCCAATTTGTATCTGTATATCCCAATAACTCTGGCTGAGATTTGTCATTATACATCAGACTGAAATACACAATGCCTTTTATATACCAAATTATTCTTTTTTACTACAAGTATGTGGCTTTCCTTTGGATTTATTTGGTATCGTGCTGCTTGGCATGTGGCGAAAACAATATCAGGTCTTATTGCTATTAGGTACAATAAACTACTAATAATCTGCCAGTATTCAGTGATAGTAACTACACTTCCACTGTCATCTTTTGATAATTTCATCCAGGTAGCAACCAGAGTATTCATCTCCTTGGAATTCTCCATTCCAAAACTTCTCAGAACCTCCTTGGTGTATTTGAATTGAAAAATTAAAGTGCCATTACGTCCTTATGTCACCTGTAAACCAAAGAAAAATTTCATCTCACCAATCATTGACTTTTCAAACTCACTTTTCATGAATTCAGAAAACTGTTTGCACTGAGCTTCATCTGAACCACCAAATATTATGTCATCGACATAAAACAACACCATAATCCTTTGATAAATGTTGTTGTTGAAGTAGATATTGTAATCAACTCCACCGTGTTGAAAGCAAAGATTTATCAAATACTGACTAAGCCTTGAGTACCATGCTCTTGGTGCTTGTTTCAACCCATATAGTACTTTCTTCAAATGACAAACTTTATTATCATATTCATGAATTATAAAACCATCTGGATGCTCAATGTACACCTCTTCTTCTAGAAACCCATTCAAAAATGCATATTTGAGCTCCATCTAAAACACTTTGAACTTTATTTGAACTACTATGGATAAAAATAATCTAATTGTCTCCAGCCTTAAAACAAGTGCAAATGTCTCATCAACATCAATACCCTCTATTTGGTACTATCCTTTGCACTCCAATCATGCTTTTTTTCGAATCGTTGTGCCATCTTCATTCATCTTGTTTTGAAAGAACCATTTAGTTTTGATGAAGTTCTTATATACTAGCCTAGAAACAATCTTCCACGTCTGATTCTTCTCAATCTGGTCCAATTCTTCATTCATATCCTGAACTGAGTACTCATCTTCAGCTACATCAGAAAAACATTTTGGATCTACCTGAGATAAAAATGATGTTTGCTGTATTTATTTCATTCTTCGAGTCTGAACTAGAGCAGTCTGATCACCAATGATATTTTTACTATCAATTTCACCTTGACTCTTTGGCTTCTTAGCAGATTTAGATTTTATTTCCTCTTTCTCATTATCAATATCTTCTTCTGAGTCAGCCTCTACCACATCTACTCCCCCATTGTTGCTTACCTCCTTGTCACTTTCATCTAGAAACTATTCACTGAGTCGTTGAGTTTTCTATTCATCATCTTCTATAGTGACATCATTGCTCTCAACAATTTTTCCCGGCCTTTTGTTGAAGCATTTATACGCTTTTCTTTTACCTGAGTAGCCAAGGAATCTCCCCTCATCTCCTCATGAATCAAACTTCTTGTGATTTTCTTTGTTTATAATTAAACAATTATATCCAAAGATTCAAAAATATTTCAATGTTGGATTCTTTTCATACCACATTTAATACAGCGTCTTACCTTCCTTCGGACACAATAGAGCCCTATTCGAAATATAGACCAATGTCAAAACTTCTTCCTTCCAAAATTTATCTGGTAGGTCCTTTTCAATAAGCATCGTTCTGGAAATGTTGTTGATGATCCAATTTCTCCTTTAAACTAATCAATTCTATTGGGGAGTTCTCAATGATGAAACTTGATGCCTTATCCTGTGTTTCTGGAGATAGTCTTCTACTTGACTATTTGTGAATTCTATACCATTATCTGTACAAAACTTCAGAATTTTCCACCCAATCATCCTTTCGGATTCCCTCCGATACTGCTTTATACAAATAAACACACCTGAATTATGGGAAATGAACAATACCCAGACCATTTTTCTATAATAATTAATGAAAAGTACATAATACCTTATCCCATTTATGGATCATGGTGAGATAGGTCCACATAAGTCTGCATGCACCAATTCAAGCACTCTGGATGATTTTTGTTCCTTTGGAATGTATGTATTTCTAATGATCTTCCCTTGTTGGAAAGCATCACATGTATGAGTACGATCACATAACAGTTTAGGAAGGTCTCTAGTAGCATCACACTTTACCAGATCTTCTATAGATGGGTGGCATAGATGACCAAGTCACTTATGCCACAAGTTGTTTTCTTCCTCTCTAGATAAAAGGCACATATCTTCTTCCCCACCTACAAGGTAAAGATTTCCCTTTTTTCCTTTTTCCCTATAGAACAACTGATCCATATTTTCCTTTCACAACACACATATTCTTGGTAAATCGGATAGAGTGGCCAGAGTCACATAGTTGACTGACACTGAGAAAGTTATGACTGAGACCCTCTACTACCTAGACACCAGCACGTCTCATTTCTTTTCCCCCAAATTTAGCTTTTCTAGAACCAATAATCTTCATCCCTTCATCATTCCCAAACTAGAAAACTCCTTCTTTGTCCTATTTTATGCCTGTAATGAGATCCTTGTTACCTGTCATATGGGATGTGAAACCACTATCAATGATCCATACTCCTGAATGATCTGAACCTTTAAGGGAAACTTCCACAACTACTTCCTTCTCATATTTTTTCTTTTTGATCCATGTCTTAGACTTCACACTCGGTGTGGTTTGGAGAACTTGATATTCCTTAGAGTGTGATGGACCAGCTTCATCCTGTAGTGCTGCAAATCGATATTGTGTTTTCATCTCACTTGTCGATTATCTAATTTTCTGCGTACGACTGCTCAAGTTTTGTTTAGGCACATTCCTCTGTATGATTGATTTGTAATATCTATCCATGTTCCTAAATCCTCCACACCAAAAAAAATGACCTCCAAAGGATGTTCAATAATATTGAGCTCTGTTTGGATGCCACTATTTTTATTTTTACCTTCGGTATCTCTTGGCTATAGAACACACATTATGTGAGTGTCCCATCTTTCCATAGTAATAGCACCTAATGTAAGGAGAATTCTTGTGTGTCACTTCTGCACTGTTGGTTTTCCCTTGGGATCTGCTAATATTCTGATTCTATTTCTTACCCAAATCTATATTCATTCTCAAAGAAGGTTCTTGCAGTTTGACTTCATCCATGACCAATTTATGTTTTCATTCATGTTCCATACCAGTCTTATCATTGGAACAAAACTGTTTCTTCTTTTCAGATGGAGGTCTGTGCTCCACTTCTAGATTTTCAGTCTTCTGAATAATTTTTTTCCTGGAACTGTACTGGGTGTCAAGATTTTTTCTTGATCCTTAATTCTTTATCACAGACCAACAACTTCTTTTTCGAGTTCTTTGTTACGTTTGACATGCTCCTTTCATGTGTTATCCAATCAATCGGTTTCATTATTTTTTTCCTAGATTTTGAGCTTATACTCAACAATATTTTCTGAGATCTCTGGTGTTGAAGATTTTAGTTTTTCAATCTATTCTAGCAGCTCAGAATTTTCATCATCCTATTTTTGTATATAGAGTTTGACATCATGATCCAATTTATTGGATTTCTTCCTTTTGGCTCTCCAAATGTCTATCTCCTTAACAGCTACTTCCAATTTGGCTTCCATATCAACTCTTCCTTCAACTTCTTCTTCTTCTTCACCAGTGTTAGTTTCTTCCTTTTCCTCAGAACTACCAATGACTTCCACCATGGCATTTTCCCCATGATCTTTGTAGTTTTCTATCTCTTCAAACTTTTCAACCTCAAACTCATCTGAACTTTCATAGTCTTGTGTAAGAAGATTCCATTTATTGACGAAATTTATTTTGATCTCTTTCTTTCCTTTGACATAGGCTGAAGACTTCTTTTTGTGGATTTCAACTCCATCCTCTTTATCATCTTGAGAATTCTTTGGGTAGCTTGCTACGAGATGTCCAACCTTTCCACATCTAAAGCATGCAAGTGGAAGTTTCCCTTTAAACTTTTCTTTTCCTCTTTGAAGGTTCAAGGAATGGAATGACATCACTTAATCTGTCTCATCATCCTCTTGAGATTATTTAATGGTGAGATTCTTCATGGCCTTAAATTCCACCTCCTTGGATTTCCCCTTTTCCATATCATCATTGTCATCATTCCTCATTTCATATGAAACAAGGGTACTGTGAAGGTTATCCAACATCATCTCTTTTGGTTCTTTATCTTCCAATAGTAAGACTTTTGGATTTAACTGAGGTGGAAGTTTCATTAAGATACACTTTAAAATCTTTATATCTTCAATGAATTCTCCAAGACCCCGCATGTATTCCACAACAACATTAACCCTGTCAAAAAATGCATCAACAGATTCATTCAGGCTCATTCTCAGATCTTTATACTTGTTGTACAGAACTTGTAGCTTTGTCTCTCTAACTTTTTTATCCCCTTCATATATATTAAAAATCTTTTCCCACATAACATGTGACATTTTTCATGACATCACCATCGTATCGATAGCATTGGAAATGGATCCACATAAAGCATTGATACCATTAGCGTCAGCATCTATCTCCCTTCTTTCATCTTTTGATAATGCTCCATTGTTGATATCAGCTGAGATACCATGCATAGCTACGGTAAACACATCCATTCCCAAAGATTGGAAATGTTGTTGCATTCGATTCTTCCATATTTGAAAATTACTTCCGTCGAAGATCAAAATCCCTTTGTGATTGGTGACCTCCATTGAGTGAGAAGTACTGATATCAACCTTTCCCTCTGATACCATTTGTTAGTTCCACTAGCCTGAATACCCTAAGATGGGGTGGGGGTGAATCAGGTTATGAACAATTTGAAATTAAACTGACTTCTGATCTTGTTTCACTGTTAAGCAAAACACTCTTCTCTCTCTTTCCCGCTTCACAGTATAAATAGATAGTAAAGCATGAAAAGGACACACCAATTTTACTTGGTTCACCCTCACTGGGCTACATACAAGGATCATACACCAGCAATGTGCCGATATACCAAATCCACTATAAGTACACTACAGTTTACAAGGTTTGGGATAGATGACTTCTATGCCCAGCCTCACTCCCTTTACAATGTTTAGGGTCATCTCACTGCTTTCACAAGGGTCACTCCCTTATTCTCTCTCTCTGGATCACTGCTGGTGGAGAGGATCACCTTCTTCCTCTTCCTTTTATCACTTCTCTGGAAGGGAACCACTCACAGTTTATATACTTTTAGGTCTTTCATTATCACTAATGAATGCATCCTCCAATATATGTAGATGCTCTTTTGAAGTCCAAATTTCACCCACTGATGAATACCACTTTACCACAGATGTTCTGGGAAATTTCTAACTTTCACACAACCCTAGGGTGACCTATGTGCCCCTTTAACTAGTGCACAACCTCTTCCTTTGTTTCAAAAAACCAACTTACACACCACACCTGCACACCACACTAGCACACCAAACTTTCACTCCACACTGCTTGCACGACACACTTGCGCGATACACTTGCACAGTACACTAGCACGTCACACTTGCCCCGCACACCTGCATACCCCAATTGAACACACACTGAACTTCCACATAAATTTTACTTTCATGATCAGAGCTTGGATTTTCTCTAAGTGTTGAGCTCGTTAATAAATGGGGAGAGTAGCCATCTATTTATAGGAATTTTGAGGACTTTCACGCCACACATGCGCACCACACTTTCACGCCACTATGGGACTTGTGCGACTCTTTCTTTCCTTTGTAATATTTTGATATGATGATCTTGAAATATGACTTGTGTTCCACACTTGCGAGTCATACTTGCGCGCCACTTTAGGACTTGCGCACCACACTTGCGTGCCACTTTTGGACTTGCATGCCACTTTTCTTGTACCAGATTTTTGAATTCGAAAAATTCATGGTATACAACATTAGAAACCTCTTTAACACAAGAGCAAAACTCCCTTTTCCAAAAACACTTTTCTCTATTCTCCAGTAAAACCCCCTTTTTCAACAATTTGAGTCATTGAGACTCGCTTTGTCAACAAACACAACATGGATTCCTACATTGTCAACAAACACAATCATCTCAAAAATTCTTCAGTGATACCTTGAGGGATTATTTCCCAAAAAATAACCCATATATATTTATTTTTTCTTGGTGTTTTTGGAATACCGGTTACAAATTTCATAGTTATGTTTTCCCATTTCCATGTAGGTATAGGTAATGGTTACATCATCTCCATAGAATTTTTCCATTCAACCTTCACTTGCTTAAATATAATACACCGTGATATATATTCCACAATATACTTCTTTATATTTTCCCACCAATACTTCTCTTAAAGGTCTTAACACATATTTTTTCTCCCTAAATGGATGGATAAGTTTGATCTATGTGCATCATCTAACAGGTCCTTATTTAACTCAGGATATGATGGTACATATAATCATGAACCAAATTTTAAAACTCCTTATTCATTAATTTTGAACTATGAGGATTTATTTTTTCTTATAGCTTCCACCATATTCAGAATTTCTACATTATCTATTTTAGTATCCTTTATATTCTCTAGAAGGGGTTTTTGAACAATTATTTTTTAAAGGATTGATGATTTTATTTACTTTATGATTCTCATGTATACCCTCTTCAAGTTTAAGAAGATCAGATCTTTATCAATTCTCATCAGTGATAAGGTTTTACGATCCTTTCTATTTCAAATATCTTTCACCTTATTTTATTTCCCATGATCGTAGTGGATTGATTAGTCATAGTCCTTAATTAGCTCCAACCATCTTTGTTGGTTTATATCCATCTTTTTATGTGTGAATATATACTTGAGGCTCTTATAATCAACATATATTTTACAATTATCCCTATAGAGACTATTCCACCATATTTTCAATGTGAATATCAATGCATCCAACTTTAGATCATGCGTTGGATTATTTTATTCATGAACTTTCAACTGAATCAAGGAATAGGATATCACTTTTTCATTTTGCATCAACACATATCCCAAGATATTTTTTGATGCATCATTGTAGAATACAAATCCTTCCCCACTTATGGGTAATATGAGTGTGGGTGTAGTTATTATCCTCTTCTTAATCTCCTTAAAAAATTTATCACATTAATCATTCTAAAAAACCTTGACTCATTTTTTAAGTTATATTGGTTAGGGGGATTGAGAATCATGAGAATATTCTCAAAAATTGATGATAGTACCTAGATAATCCAAGGAAACTATAGATTTCCTTCACAGAGGTTGGTATTGGACACCCTTCAATTGTCTCTATATTTGTAGGATCCATAGATATATCTTTACTAGTGATGGTATTCCCTAGGAATGTTACTTTATCCATTTAAAACTCACATTTACTATACTTTCCATACATATTTTATTTTTACAAGGTCCTTATTAGAGTATTAAAATGATCCTAATCTTCCTCATTAATTTTAAATTTGATAAGTATATTATAAAAAACACTATCACAAATTTCTTAAGGTAATAACTAAAGACTATATTAATCAAATCAATGAATATTGTGGGAGCATTGGTGGGTTCAATTGGAATTACTATAAACTCAAAGTGCGTGTACCTTATATGAAAGGTAATATTAGGTATATCCTCATTATTCACCTTTAATTGATAATATACTTATCAAATATCTATCTTAGATAAATACTAGGCTCTATGTAGCGGATTGAACAAGACATAAATCCATATTATATGATACTTGTACTTTATCATGATCTTGTTGGGCTCAAGACAATCGATGCAAAGGTGCATTGAACCATCCTTCTTCTTGACAAAGAGGAATAGTGCACCCCCACAGTGAAGAACTTGGGTATATAAACCCTTTAGCTAGAGTGTCATGTAGTCATTTTAGCTCCTTGAGATTAAAAAAACCATTCTATGTGGATTATTGGATATTGGAAAATATCCAGGTATAAGATCAGTTCAAAATTCAACATTTTAGCTAAGAGGATGACCAAAATATTCTTTGGGAAACAAATTAGTGTATTCCCTCACAATGGGAATGTCTCCAAGTATGATATTTTCTTTGGTCTCAATAATTTGAGAAATATATTCTTGCTCATAGAGAAATAATATCTATTCTTGAGATGCTCGTACTAAAGAAGATTCATCCTCCTCATTGAACATGTTTAGAATTAGAGGGAGATTCATGATATGAAGGGTGGTTTCTTTATCTTAGTAATTTATGTTGGCTCTATATAAGAAAATTCAACCCATACTTAGAATCTCATGAAATTATATTAAAGGGAGTATCACAAGGTTCAGTAGGTAGTTCAACCCACAAATTTTTATAGGGGTGAGTTATATAGTTGGGATTAAATAATTCCCCTATTTTTTTTTATTTTCACTAATAACTTTACTTCCATGCTCTATGGTGGTGTTTCAATAGTTCTACTAAACTTGTGTGATATGAATGAATTCATAGAAATTGAATCAAAAAATAAATTCTCTATTCTTGAATGAATAAATAGTGTACTTGTCACCACTTCATTATCAGGATCAGCCTCAGTGGTTGTGATATTATATTCTCATCCTTGCAGCCTTGGATATTGTTGGTATTGATTGTCTCTGACAACCCTTGGATTTGGGAAATGGTATGAATAGTGTTCTTGTTCCTTATAGTTGAAACATTATACAATAGGATGTGGGTTGACTAGGTAATTTCTCTCTTCCATCACATTGGTGGGTTTCTCCCTTAGCCAATCACTAGCTAGATGCTCTACCTTTATGCACCTAAAGCATTTCCTCACCCCCTTAGGAAATTTTCAGGATACTTCTTCACAAACTTTTGAAAAGTGGGATGTTGAAATTTATTTCAACCAATATATTTCTCCATTGTACCACATTAATTAAACTCAACTTTATGCTTCTTATCCCCATGGAAACCTTGAGATTCGTTGAACTCCATTTCAATTTTGAGGGAACATCAGAAAATTTCCTCATAGCTATCAAAGTCCCGAATCACTAGTGCTTTTCATAGACTCTGTTTTATCCTACCAAAGTGTTGGTTCTGGGTGTACTAAAAGTGTGAAGTGGTGTGTTATATAATAAAATTTATTTTAATAATTTTTTCCTAAAACAGTGAGTGAGGATCTTGCACGTTAAATTTATTATTAATTTATTTAATATATGAATAAATAAATACTTTGGTTTATGAACTTTATTAATTGATTATTGTTGAATATCTGAAAAGAACCTTTCATATTTTCTTCATTTCTCTTTGAAAATCCAATGATAGAATCCCTCTAGTGGTGATCCACATGTGCTCCAATGATCTCCAAGCAACACCACTCGATCACTGAGTTCTAGTGTGGTAAATTGAATGTTTTGTGCTGTTCATTCTTGATTTCTCATTATTTGATCTTAAAGAAATATCTCTTGTTCTTGTCATTCTCCAGAGGGAAAGAAAATGAGGAGTCAAGATTGATTTTTTTTGTGCATAGAAATTCTCTATTGAATTTTTTTGATGCAATATACAATAGACATTACCTCTATTTATAGGGTTAGGGTTTAGGTTAAAATATTTTTTAATTATATGTCACTCATTAAATAACATTTAAAACTTTTAATAAAACCCATTTCACATACTAATAATAATAATAATAATAATAATATCATTATTAATATTTTTTGGTGCATGCCAACTTACACAATAATAAATATTATGTAATGGTCTTGTTAATTAATATTTGTCACTAGACTCTGTCTTATTCCATTCGAACTCCTCTTGCATTTATTGAAAAAATGAATAAATATTTTATTCATAAATAAATAGTTTATTCAAAATCTAGAAAATAAATATTTATTAAAAATATTAAATAAATAAACAAAAATATTTTATTCATAATCCATTGTATAAATATTATATATATTTACATAATCAAATAAATTATTTTTGAATAAACAAATAATTATTTATTATATTGTAAATATTAGCCATCAATAAAACATGAATAAAATTATTCCTTTTTCTTAAGAATAATATTTATTCTAATAATTAAATTCAAGTATAATTTAATCAAGATCAATAGAAACACTTTGTGTGTAACCCTTCAGGATTATTTCCCATTGGCATTAGGAAAACTTTCCTAAAGGCCAAGATTAATGTCTAGCAACGGTGTTAAGGAACCTAAGAGAAAGAACATAATTTCTCAATGATGAAAACCACATATGAACAATCACTGTGTAATATAATCTCTTTGTATCAATATCGCATCAAGTAGGTTTCACATTTGTGCCACCAACCTACATGGTAGATATGTTTTTCTTTGACTATCTGAAATAAACACATCGTTACACCATAACCATGGATCTTCAGGAGATGGTTTTGTTACAATCAAATGTATGGGATATCATCTTCCATAAATATAGAAGGGAAAAATACTTCCTTGATTTATCCATTAATGACATGTCATTTATGATGCACCCAACATATCCAACATTTCCATGAACTGCTATCATCATGGTTTACGAAACACATATATGTGCACGAGTTATAACATGAATTAATAACAATATTAATGTTTAAGGACCATCATACACGCTCGCATATAGGAATAACCAATGACACCAAAACAGAAGAAATTCTTACTAGCTGGTCTATTCTCATAATGTATCATCTTTGGGATTACCAAGTACGAACATCATGAGAAGAAGCCTCATCTGATTACAAGTACTTGCACCTAACTTTATATGTACTATTTTTCCCATAATAGTATGTTATCCAACTACAGAACATTATTTAAGAATATCATCATAACACATTACGGTTCTCATCATATAGGGGAACTATTATGACCTTATCAATGTGATGCATACATTGGTAAATTATTATATTAGATTCATTCATAAAAATGATCAATAGTTAATAAGAAGTTTTATAAATATTCATTACATAAAATATGTGTGTAATCAAAGTAAAAATAGATGGTCCTTGGACATAAACTTAAAAAATACTACCATTTATACAAGAGCCAACTTCCTACAACCTTCTGTCCACTAGACCTCACATTATAGTCATGTTTCTTTTGAGTTAAGCCTTTAGTCATGGGGTCTTCCATACTTTCTTTCTTAAAAATAATGTTTACTGCAACTTCAGTTATCTAAGAAAAATCCCTCAAGAGATAATACTTCCAAATTATGTGATTTATCCACTAATGTGACCTTGGTTCTTTTTCAAGATTCCCTACTTCAGTATTATCATAATAGAGTGTGATGGTTTCTTTAATGCTAGGTACCACATTAATCTCTTGGACAAAGTTATCCATAATTATTATTTATCTACCTCAGAAGATATAATATAATCAAAATATACTATAGAATCCACAACCATGACCTTTTTTGAGCTCTTCCGACTCACAACACCTCCATTTAAAGTGAATATGTATCCCGTTTGTGACTTCATGTCATCATGATAAGTTTGGAAACTAGAATCTACATATCCTCTAATGAATAGTTCCTCATCTCCTCAATAAACTAGGAACACATCCTTAGTATGCCTATGATACTTAAGGATGGTCTTAACATCCATCCAATGGTGGTAACCTGGATCAACTTGATATCTTCTTACTACACTTAATGAATAGGTAACATCTAGCCTAGTACATAGCATAACAAACATGAATGACCCAATCACAGATGTGTATGGAATCCTTTATTTTATTTTTCTTTCCTAATGTGTATAAGGAAACATAATCCTTGAAATACGGATTTTATCTGATGCTGGAAACAATACCCTCATGGATTATTTCATACTAAATATTTTCAGCATCATTTTAATGTATGTACTTTGACTTAGGTCGAGAAACCTATTCGATCTATTACGATGAATCTTGATCCCAATGATATATGTTTTCTCAACCAATTCCTCCATAGAGAATCATTTTTTTCAACCACGCCTTAACAGAGTGTATGACTGGTATTTTATTTCTAATGAGAAATATGTTATCAACATATACTATTAAGAAAATGACTACACACCCACTAAACCTCTTATAGACACATGGCTCACATTCATTCTTTATGAAACCAAATTATATTTTGTTCTCATCAAAATGAATGTTCCATGACCCATATGCTTACTTTAATCTATAAATGGATTTCTGTTTTTTTCATACTTTGTTGGCATCCTTTGGAGTCACAAAGCCTTCAGGTTGTGTCATATAAACATATTTCTAAAGGTTCCCATTAATGAAGTTTATTTCTAAATACATATTCTAAATCTCATAATCATGGAAAGACATATTGGAAAGTATAATTCTAATGGATTTAAATAATGAAACTAGTGAAAAGGTTTTGTCATAGTCAATTCTTTGGTGTTGTTTAATCACTTTGGAAACTAATCACACCTTATAGGTATTGAATTATCCTTCCATGTCCAGTTTCTTCATGAATTTCCATTTTCAACCAATGTGATTTACATCTACTAGTCATCTTATCAAAATCAATACCAATTTTTGGTACATGGAATCTATTTCAAAATTCATGGCCTATTTCCACTTGGAAAAATCTGTGTCACTTACTACTTCCTTGTAGGTTAGAGGATAATTATTGTAAACTAATAATGATTAACTATCCTTAGTGACTAGAAAACCATAAAATTATTTTTCTCTAACCTGTCTAGTACTCCTATGTATTCATTACATCTCTGGATGAATTTCTTCTTCCATGGGGCTTTGAGGAATCTGTTCCTATGCAAACTCTTATATATCTTGAGCCTAGATTTCATAAAATTCTATCTCACTCCCACTATCACTTTTAGAGATAAGATCATACTAAATAAATGTTATACATCTATCAACAAAAACCTTTTTGTCCGAACTATTGTATAGGAAGTATCACTTTTTTACTTTGGGATATACTATAAAGATACACTTTGAGCCTCATGGTTCAAGATTGTTACCTAAATAGGGCTTAAAAAATGCTTTGAAACCCCACATATTTAAGTTTGAAAACATGGGTTTCTTCCCATTCTATAATTGGTATGGTATATAATCTATTTCTTTAGTTGGAACTTGGTTTAGTTCATATGCTACTATTTTTAATGCTTATCCCGAAAAGGATAATAGAATACTTGAATGACTCATCATTGATCTGACCATGTCCAACATGGTTTGGTTCCTCCTTTCACTTACACCATTCAACTGACGTGCATAAGGAGAAGTGAGTTGAGATGATATCCCGAACTCCCATAAATAATCAATTAATTCTTGATTAATATATACTTTACCATGTTCTGAGTAGAGTTTCTGAATCATATTACCACGCTATTTCTCAACTTCATTATTGTATTAATTGAATTTATTAAAAGAATATGACTTATACCTCATTAATTATACATATCCATATATACTAAAACCAAAGTAAAAGTTATACAGTATGAGTACCCACCCCTTGATTCAATAGAAAATGGTCCACACACATTGGGATGAACTAATTTAAGAATCTATTTAGCCCCTTCAACTATCCCACTAAATGGGGATCGGGTAATTTTCATTGTAAAAAATGGGTGACATACACCAAGTGGTTTTAGTTCAAAAGAATATAAATATCCATCTTAATGTAATTTAACCAAACATTTTTTATTTACATGACCAATCAGGTGATACCAAAGTTGGGTGTGGTATTATTTATGTGAAGCAAATTCATTATCAATTTCCATTACTTGGTTGGTGTAATAAAACACATAAAGATAGTTATATAAATATTACTTTCCATAAAAAATATTATCTATATAAAGTAAGAAAATTTATTCCCAAATTCCAAAAATAAATCCATATGTATCTAGTCTAGATATAGAAATATTTTTTTGGTAACTGAAGGTACATCATAGAAACCCTATAAAACCAAGAACATTCTAGTTGGGAATGTGAAATGGTAGTCCCTGATAGCTACCATCATAATTTTAGCTCTATTGGATGCTCAAAGATCTAACTCCCCTCATAAATATTTTTTGAATATACTTGATTCCTATATTTGAATACATATGTGAGAACCAAAAGTTGTATCTAATACCCAATTTTTAGAAATAGATAAATTACACTCGATAACAAACACACCTGAATCTTCCCCTTACTTGTTTGACTGGTTGTAGTTTTTATTCCAGGGGCCCTTCTTGCCACTTGTGAAAAAGACAACATCTTATTCCCTTTATCACCCCTTGATATTACTCTTATTATAAGGGTTTAAAGAATATTTGGACTTAGAGATCTTCTATTTCCCTTTCCATTTCTTTAACATAAGTATGGAAGGATTTTCATGCTTTGTATCCTTATCAACTTGGAAAAGCAGAGTGAGATGATCTTATAGAGACAACTCAATGTTGTTCATATTAAAACTCACAATAAAGCTAGATAATCTTAGAGGGAGTGAAACCAGAATGAGATTTGTTCCCAGTTATTCATGTATTTTAAACCTTAGAACCTCTAGGTTCGCAATGTAACCAATAAGCTTAACTACGTGAGGCCCATATTGGGAACCCTCTCCCATATTTATCTGAAAAAGATCCTTGGAAATCTGAAACTGTTTCTATGTAGCTCGCTCATCATATTAACCACATCGGTGATCTAGCATGCTATACACATCCATGTTTTCATGAGACATCATTATTTCAATAGGCAACAATGAAAGGGTTAAACATTGAACGATGATCACATCATTCAATTGTTTTTCATAGAAAAGGTATTATTCATCACTCACCTCTTTATATGGTGGATCAAGTGTTGAGGATTATAGCAGGTAAGATTTTCTTTCATGGTGTATCACAACTTGAAGGCATCTAAATCAATCCTGGAAGTTACTACTAGCTAAGGTTTTTTTAAAAAAAATTAGGCTTGAAGGCCCTTTTTATTATGAAATCAAATACCTATTTAAATATGGGTAGAGGGAGTCCTATTACAGTGTCCATAGGCCCAAGGATAAGTTTACATGAACATGGTCTGAAGTCCCAGTATAAAACTATGACTACATCATTCTACATGTGTCATCTGGCCTGGGTCATGTCTGCATCATCGCTCACCTACATCATTCTTTCATCATTGATTATAACATAAATCCCTAAGGTGCCTTCCATGATTTGAACCCTGGTCTTTTGAATGAAGGATTAAGTGGTTTACCACTCAGGCACCATCCTAACTGAACTACTAGTTATGAGGTTTTATTTCCCCAATATTGGTCGTAGGGATAGTGTGGATGATGAGATTTCCATTTTACTATATAATTAAAATATTAGATTATTAGAAATGGTTTTTAATTACAAATTATGTGAGAATTAATTAATTATTTAATTGATTATATTAAATCTCCCACTATTTTATCAAGTCTCAATATCCCTCACCATTGAACTAGGAATGTCTAGTTTCTATGACATTCTAGGGGAAAGGATCTCTATTACTTTTCTTAATTAACTATACTTTGGCCATGAAGCCCATTAGAAATTTATTTAGGTAGGAGATCTTGCCAGCTGCAAACTTGAAGTTCCGTGATCCATTGAGTGGATTCCCCTATCCTGAAATTCTAACTTGGATTTCCCCAACACCTACCTCCAAATTTTTATTGAACATACATTGACCATTAAACTAAATAAAAATTCAGTCATGTCAACCCAAAACTCTCATGAGATTTCCCTGATAAAATTATGTGTCCAGAATTTGGAAATGTATTACACTTAGTTCTATGGTTTCATTCCTAATCTGGTAATGAAAAAAATTCATTCTAAATTAATATTATATTGGGGAATTTTAATTAATTTATGCATATTTTTAATCCTTTACATGTATTTTTAATATTAAGTGGATGTTAATTAATTCATTAATCATATTGGATAAAACATTTACACATAATTCATTTTTTCAATTTCAATATTTTTATATCAATTCATTTATTTATGTGACTGTAGTCTTTCATAAATAAAATATATATTTCATAGATAGAAATAGATAAATAAATTAAATGACCTGATCATGAGCATATATAATAGTTGATTTAATGAGATAACATTAAATCAATATGTACACTAGGGGAATAACTCTACTTTCCATCCATGGAATGAGTTACAACATTCCACCTGCATACTCATGCATCACTGAGTTAGAATCATCATGGCTTCATCTTGAACTACCTCCACACCCGTGGAATGATCCATTAATTACAAGTATTTATTACTCACATGTGGATGAGGGGAATCAAATGATTTGTTAAAGAGGATTACATAAATATCCTTGGACATGTAGAACTTACAAAATAATGAAGGGAGGGATGACTCACATGCCACCATTTAATTTAATATTAAATAATTGAAAAATCATCCAATAAATTAATTTAAATATATTCCAACACATACATAGGTCTTGTTCAAGCTCATGATCAGTCATACATGAAAAAAATATACAAAAGTAATGTCTAGTATTCATTTCTGTATTCATTCTTTGTTATTAAGAAAAAAACTCTTTCATTCATTAATTAATTAATTATTTTCCTTCCATCTTAATGAACATATGATCTTAATTGGAGATACCCATCATTTATGGAATTCATGGAAATTTGACTATATTACCAATAATGACATGTTAATTACAATAAATTAATTGAGAATTTAATATTATTTAAAACCATTATTAAATTTTCAAACACACATTGATTTTCCAATCAATAAAATAAGGTCTTAATGATAAAGTTTTTAATTTAATGTAATTTTTAATTTTTTTCCTTTAATGGGAAACTAAAAGGAATGTATAGTCCAGGTACATGTCATGTACCTCGGTTGTCATGTATCCAAGTCATATATCATGGTATTTGGTGTGGTAACTCAGCCAGACCACATAGTGTGTTCAAGCTATCAACATGCCATATCTCTTCTGTTAATTTTCTAGGTTAGCCCCATCCACATGTGGCATTCAATAAATGCACCATGTGTAATTAACTACTCAGTGCATCTAGGTACAATGTGCATGGGTACACGACACGTACTCCAGCTACAGGCAGTGTAACCTATTTTTACCATCAAAATATTTGGAACTTCTTGATGGTATCTCCAATCGTTCTTCATTTATTGATTAACTTTTAAGAAAATTAAACACTAAATGAATATCATTAATATGTCGAAGCATGTTAATTCAAATCATATTAAATAATGAATAATAAGAAATTAAATTTCAATCATGATTTCATATGGATCAAAAATCAAATAAATAATTGTAAATTTCAATGTGACCCCCACTCTGATACCACTTGATGGTTCTTGGCGTAGTGTAAGTGTGTAATGGTGGGTGATATATTAAAATGTCTTTTAATAATTGTTGCTCGAAACCATGAGCGAGAATATTACACATCAAATTTATAATTAATTTATTTAATATCCGAAGAAATAAATACCTAGCCTTAGGAAATTTATTCATTGATGATTGTTGATCATATGAATAGACCCTTTTGGATTACCTTCATTGTGCTGTGAGGATCCAAGGATAAAATCACTATAGCGGTGATCCAGATGTGCTCCAATGATATCTGAGAAACACCACTCAATCACTAGGTGCTAGTGTAGTGAATCGAATATATTTCATTATTCATTCTTGATCACTCATTCTTTGATCTTGAAGAAATACTTCTTTCCCTTCTCATTCATGAGATAGAGAGAGAGAGAGAGAAGGAGGAGTCGAGAGTGAATTCTTTGTGCGCAAAAAATATCTACTCATAATTTTTGGATGAAATGTACAATAGACATAACTATCTATTTATAGAGTTTCGGTTTATGTTAAAATATAATTTAATTGTATTTCATGCATTAAATAACATTTAAAACCTTTAATAAACCCCATGCCACATAATAATAATTTCATTATTATTATTTTCTGGCGTGTTCCAATTTGTGTAATAACAAATATTATGAAATGGTCTGGTCAATTGATATTTGTCACCAGAAACAATCTAAGTCCATTCAAAATCCTCTAGCATTTATTTAACAACCAAATAAATATTTTATTTATAAATAAATATTTTATTCACAATCAAGAAAATAAATAATTATTGAAAAATTCAATAAATAAAACAAATATCTTATTCATAGTCCAACGAATAAATATTTTATATATATTCATATAATTAAATAAATTATTTATTAATAAACAAACAATTATTTATTAAATTTTGATTATTATCGATCAATAATACTTGAATAAAATTATCCTACAATTTTGAGAATAATATATATTCCAATAAATAAATTCAATTAGAATTTAATTGGGATCAATGGAAACACTTAGTGTGGGACCCTCTAGGATTATTTATCATGGAAATTAAATGGAATTTTCTACAGTACAAGATTAATATCTAGCAATGGGTCAAGGAACCCAAGAGAATGAAATTAATGTTGTAATGATGAAAACCACATACGAATGATCACTCTATAATATAAACCATTTTTCTCAATATCTCATCAAGAAAGTTACACGATCAGGTCACTGACCTTTATACTCTATATGTCTCTCGTTGAATATCTAAGATAAACATTCTATTACACCATGGCCATAGAATTTAGGGATATAGTTCTATTCCAATAAAAGAGACAAGATATCAGCTTCTATAAAGATAGAAGGGACAAATCCTTACTTGACTTATACATGAATGACATATCACTCATGATGCACCCAACATATCCAACTTTACTATGAATTGGTATCATCAGGTTTTACAAAATAAATCTAAGTACACGAGTTGTAAAATGAATTAATAATAATATTAAAGTATAAGGGCCATCACACATGCTCACATATAGGTATATCTGATGACACTAAAACATGTAGAATTCCTACTTGTGGGTATGTTCTCATAATCTTCTGTCTTAGAGATTACCAAGTATGATCTTCTGGAGAAGAATCTTCATCTTCTTACAAGTACTCTCACCTGACAGTCAATATACTATATGTCCCATTATTGTACATTATCCAACCACAAAACATTATTTAAGAATATCATCGTAGCACATCAAGGTTCTCATCGTAGTGGGGAACTATTGTAGCTTTATCAATTCTATGTATACTCTAGGAAATTATTACATTAAAGTCATGTAGAACAATGATCAATATGTAATAATATGTTTTATTAATATACAACACATCGATTATATATGTAATAAAAGTAAAAACAATTTATCCTAGGACACCAAATCTAACACAAATAAGTAGTCAACTTTGCATTAGGGGGTAATGACAAGTTCAGAGGTGTATCATGCAAGTTGTAGTTTCTGAGTACAGTGGAAGCATGTGATGGGTCGTGCCCAAATTTTCTTATTTCCATGATCGATGATCAATATGAGATTTACATGGTGATAAAATCTATGGTCTTTAGAATTAATTCAAAGAAAACTGGCAATGAATATCACATTTTAACTAAAGTGAGGATCATCATATATTATTTATAACTAATGTAGTTAATTAAAGAATAGATTTTTTGAATTTTTTCTTCAATGATGGATCTAAAAACAGATCTGAATTGCACCATCATTGCATTGTAGGAATCAAGAGCATATTCCCTCTAGTGGTGATCTACACGTGTTATAAAAATATTTGAATGTTGTCGTAGGAATATTAGTGTGCTAGCACAACAGATCCTTTTATTTTCATCATCCTTCTTTGATCACCTCAAGAACAACTTCCAAAGCATTATCCTTGATCTCTATTGACTTGAGAGTGGGAGGTGGAGGAAGATCACTCTCTGTTCTTGAGAGTATTCTTAGAGAAGGGAGACCTCTAGGGATTGATAAGAATATCCAAATTCATTATGAACAACTAAACAAATGAAATGGCTCTTAGAAAAAATAATGGAATTGGGTTTATATACCACTAGGTTTAAAATAAAATAATTTAACAAGTGCCCTTTATTACTTATTTAATCCATTTGGAACCCCATGTAAAAAAATAACAATAATAACATTATTTCTCAACATGTGATTAAATTAAAAATTAAATTAAAAATTATATAATCATATAATATTCAAAATTTATTATTTCCCACTAGACAATTAAAATAAATCCTCCATTCCTCTATAATATTTATCGGGCCTTGAATAATGGATATTTATTTATTAAATAAATATCACCACATTATTCACTAATAAATAAATAAATATTATATTCACTAAATAGAAAATAAATATTTATTAAATATTAGACTTTCATTATATTCTCTCAAATAACTGGTGACAGAATATATACGATCAAGAAAAAATAAAAAATTATTAAACCATATTGGATAATAATTTTTTTTCAACTTGTTGAATAATAAATAATATTAAATTATTTAACTGAGATTCTAGATACACTTAGTGTGTGACTCCCTAAGCCTCTTTCTCAGTGGCATTAGGCGAAGTATCCTAAAGTCCAAGGTTAGCATCTTGAAGCTAACCAAGGCACCCATAGAGAAAAAAATTAATTTTTTCAATGAAAAAATACCTCATCCAGATGCAAACTATGTAATATAATCCCTTTATCATGATATCTCAAATCAATCAAGTAGCATGCTGGTTCCATCAACCTATGTGCTTGATGTCTCTTTCATTGGATTCTTAGAAGTTGAACTTCTTTATAGAACACCATGGAAATGTATTTATTTAGGATATATCATTTCCATCAAAGGGAATGATATATCAAACTCAATTAAAGAACATAAGTGAAAAATCCTTTCTCGCATTATTCATTCATGCAATATTAAACATGACACACCCAATGTATCCTTCCTCACTGCAAATATCTGTTGTCAGAATTTTTGTCAATACATCAAAGTACGAAACTCATAATACTCATTAATAATATTATTAAATTATAATGATAAATACACATTTCCATATATAGGAACGTCCAATGACACATATAAATGTGGATTTTCTACTAGAGGGTCTCATTTTCATAATATCATACACTAGATATTACGAAGGGCGTACTCCATGACAAGCTTCCTCAAAGTCTAATGAGTCTCCACCTCAGATATACAGTATCATTAGTTCCCCTCAAATGATATCATCTGACTACATAACATATATTTATGAATAGTGTTTTAGCACTTTCAGGTTCTCATTATAGCAGGAAACTGTTATGATCTTTTAGTGCGACATCTACTTTTAGGACATTATCACATACTATGTTACGTAGAAGAACAATCATGATGTGATAAGATGTTTTGTTAATATTAAAAACCATGAATAAAGGTTATCATAAAGTATATAAAAGTTGGTTCTAGGGAACCAACTCCAACATACTCCCACTTGTACTAGAGCCAACTACTTACAACATTTAATCTTATAGCTCTCACATGATACTCATGCTTCTACTGAGATAAGACTTTAGTTAAGGGGTCCAATACATTATCTTCTCTAGGTACTCTTATTATTTAAATTTCACACCTTTGATAAAAATACCTCAAGAGGTGATACTTCCGTTGTATATGATTTGTCTATTGGGGTGACCTTGCCTCTTTTGTAAGACCCACTACTATAATATTATCACAATACAATGTGATGGTGTATTTACTAATAGGTACCACATAAAGATCATGGAAAAAGTTTCAAATCCAAATGGATTCCTTGGATACAACATAAGACATTATATACTCCGAATCTGATGTAGAATCAACAACAACTGACTACTTTGAACTTTCACAGCTCATAGCTCCTCTGTAGAGACAGAAAACATATCCTGATTGTGACTTCATATCAGTCTGATCTATCTAACAACTAGCATCAGTGTAGCCTCTAATGAATAGATCCTCGTCTCCTCAATAAAAAAGGAACATATCCTTATTTCTTCTCAGATAAATGTGGATATTCTTAATAGTTGACCAATACTGTTCTCTTAGATCAGCTTGATGTATTCCTAAAATTCTCAACACATAGGCAACATAAAGTCTAGTAAATAACATGACATACCAGATTTATCCTATCACCGATGCGTATGATATCTTACTCATTCTCTATTTCTCCTAAGGTGTTTGAGGACACATTTTAAAAAAAAGATGCAGAACATGTGACACTGGAACCAATCCCTTATCAGACTATTTCATACTAAATCTCTTTAGTATATGGTCAACATATGTACTTTGACATAGTCTAAGAAGTATCTTATATCTATCATAAATGACCTTGATCCCTAGAATATAGGATGCTTCACCTAATTACTTTATGTAGAAACATTTGTTTAACCAATCCTAAATAGACTATAAGATTGATATCATCAACATATACTACCAGGATAATGACTACATTCCCAATAAAACTCTTGTAACCACATGACTCATATTCGTTCTTAGTGAACCTAAATTATTTGATGGATTCATCTAATAAAATATTCCTTGACTTGTATGCTTGATTCAATACATAAATGGATCTCTACAACTTGAAAATACTTTTGGAACCACCTAGAGTCACAAACCCTTTTGCTTGGGTCATATAAACATCTTCCTAAAGTTTCCCATTAGGGAATTTAATTTTCATATCCATCTTCCAAATCTCATATTCATGGTATGCTGCTATATCAAGTAGAATTCTAATGGATCTAAACAAGAAAAATGATGAAAAGGTTTCATAAAAGTTAATTATTTGATGCTGTTTAAGACCTTTAGACACTATCCTTGATTTATAGGTATTTAATTTTTCTTCTATGCCCAGTTTTCTCTTGAATACACATTTTCACCCAATCGGATTTACATCAACTGACACATCGACCAGAACTAAAACTTGGTTATGATACATGGAATCCATTTTATAATTCATGGATTCTTTCCATATTTTACCTTTTGAGATCTCTAAAATATCTTTGCAGGAGAGAATTTTATCATTGTCATCCAATAAGTATTCACCATCTTTAGTGACCAGAAAACCATATCTCTCAAGTTCTCTTACCTCTCTTAAGGTCCTATGCAGTACTTGTGTTTTAGGAACTACTTCTTCCAAGTGGGCCTATGTAATTTTTCCCTATAACAAATCTTGGGTATCTTGAGCATCAACTTAATCAAGTTAAATCTTGCTCCCATATCCTTTTTTAGGATGTTCTCCCTCTCAATAAAGATGGATCATCTGGTGAAAGTCACTTTTGTTTGTCTCAGTGGTTGTATAGGTAGTATACTTTTGCTTCTTAGGATACCATAAAAAGATACACTTAGTGACTTGGGGTGAAAGTTTTTTTATTGTGATGGACTTAACAAATTCCTCACAACCCCATACACATGTATGTGATAAAACACGTTTCTTTACACTCCATAAACAAAGGTAATTACATTTTACTGTTTAGTTGGTACTCAGTTTAATGTATTTTCCATAGTTTGTAATGAATTTCCCCAAAATGATAATGGAAGATCCACACGATTCATCATTGAACTTACCATGTATAACAAGGTATGGTTACTCCTTTCACTAACACCATTACACTATGGTGTATAAGGTGGAGTGATTTGTGATAGAATCCCAAACTCCTATAGAAAGTCAATAAAACCCTGGTTAAGATATTCAACACCTCAATCTGATCAAATATTCTTTATCTTCTTACCAAGTAGATTCTCTACTTCTTTCATGAATTTATTTAATTTCTCAAAATACTAGGACTTATAACTCATAATGTAGATATATCCATATATACTCACATCATCAGTAAAATGTATAAAGTAGGAATATCCACCTCTAGATTCTACTAAAAATGGTCCCCACACATTATCATGTAACAATACTAGAAGTATTTTGGATCTTTCACCATGTCCACTGTATGACAGTTTGGTCATTTTTTCTTTATAAAAAAATATAATATCTTTCAAGTGTATTTTGATAATATGAGTCTAAATAACCATATTGATAGAGCTTTTTCAATTGCTTCTACTTTACATGACCAAGACAGTGATGCCAAATATGGGTGTTATATGATCCATGTGAACATGATTCTTTATCAACAATAAATACATGGTTTTTGTAATTTAATACATAAGGAAAATTATTTAATTATGTCATACCATAACATATTTTTTCTTTATGAAAGAAACAACTTTTATTTCCAAACTTGAAAATAAACCCATTTGTATCTAGGAATGATACAAAAATTATGTTCTTAGTAACCGTAGGTATATAATAAAAAACATTTAAAACAAAAATCATTCCTATTGAAAATGAAAGGTGGTAGTCACCAATGGCTAGAGCATCCATCCTCGCACCATTGACATCTCGTAAATCCACCTCTCCTATAGAAATATTTTGGAATATACATGGTTCTTATATTTGGATATAGATGTGACTTCCACAAGTTGTATCTCATACTCAATCTATATATATTGAAAGATTAAATTTATTAATGAACACACCTTTAGCTTCCCCTTACTCATGGATGCAATTTCTCTTTTAGTGGCCCAGCTTTTCATGTGTAAAACATATTGCCTCCTTTTCCTTACTATTCCTCTAGATATTATTCTTCTTGGAAGGACGACACTCATGAGATTTAGACTTTTTATGATTCTTGTCCCCCTTTTCCATGTTCTTTATTTTCTTATTCACCATAAGGAACTTAGGTTTATCATGCCCCATGTCCTTATCCATTTGAAGAATCAAAGTAAGAAGTTCTGAAAGACTCTTCTCATTATTTCTCATATTGTAATTAATAATAAAAATGGAGAAGGTCTTGGGAAGTGATGAAAGTATGAGATCTATATGCAACTCATCCAATAATTTAATCCCTAAGATGCATAAGTGTTCAATGTAGCCAATAATCTTGAAAACATGAAACTCAACTGAAAAAAACTCTACAAGATTAATTTTAAACAAAGAATTAGATATCTCATACCTCTCATGTTTCACCTTATCTTGATAGAGATCTCAAAGGTGAGACACTATATGCATCCATGTCCTCACGTTTCTTCAAAATCTCATTTGACATGAATGATAACATGAAACATTGATCATCTGTGAAATTGTTCAAATATTTATCATAAAGAGACAACTCTTCATCACTTGAATCAATACCAGATGCATCAAGAATAGGTTCTTCCAACACATACAATTTCCTTTCATGGTAAAGGATAACAAGTAATCCCCTTTCCCACTGTTGGAAATTTGTGTCGGTGAGAAGGCTATCCTTCTTAAGAATGGATCACAGTGATATGTTTGAATTCATATTAATATTGTTTCTATGAAATAATATAAGTATAATTTTAGTACTTTATCTGATAAAATTAGACAAATAAATAAATATTATATTTATTAATCTCCCACTATTTTATCGAAACCTAATATCCATCACTATTGGATTCAGAAGATCATATTTCTTGGATATTCTAGTGGAAATGATCCATATTACCCTTCTCATTACCCCAACTTTGGTTGGTCAAGAAACATGAATAGATTTTTATAGGAATTCTAAATACCAACTGCATTAACTCATAGTTCCTTGATCTATTGAGTGGACTCCCCAATCCTAAAATCCTTAAATTGAATTGCCTTAACCTTTTCCTCTTATTAAAAAAAAATCCTTCTTTGGCAGTAAAACCTTGATGAGAACTAATTTTATTAAACCCAAAAATTCAAGTTAGAATTCTACGATAATTGAATGTACCCCAACTTTGGATGGTTAAACACTTTGAACAATGGTTTCATTTTAACTGAAGTAGTGAAATTCTATACTAACTTAATATATTTAATTAAAGGATTTTATCTTTTTAATAATAAATTTCCAATTAATATCTTTATAATATAAAAATTAATATTAAGTGGATTCAATTATGTTATTAACAATGTATTTGATAATATTTATGCATAAAGCAATTTATTTTAGTTTTATATTTCATTCTCATTAATTTCATTAATTCATATGATAATGAAAAAAATCCATAATGAAATAATCATTAAACTTGATATAAATAAAATAATAAAGCGGTATGATCATGAGTTTTTACTAATGGTTATTTTATCTAGTGGTTTATAAAATAATCGTTGACCTAGCGAAAAAACACATCGAAACAATTAATGTTCATGTTACATCTTTCCACCTGTCCACCAATGTATCTCTGTTGGATTGGTTTTTCCACGTCTCTAAACTCGAACCGCCTCCGCTAGGTTTGGGGCTCCATCCATTACATCTACTTTTAATGAAACACAAGTTAGGGGAAAAGGGTTTACATAAAAGAAACCATGGGCACATAGGACCTTGAATAATAATAAATAAGGCACGACAGCTAACAATTAAATTTAATAATAAATTAAAAGAGTCCAATCACATACAAAGGTCTGGTCTGTGCTCATGATCATCCATATGCATGCAAAAAATTACCCAGTTAATAAAAATAACATTCAATTCTAAATCATTCTTATTTAAGATAAATCATGCTCAAATCAATTAATTATATTCTATAATTAGTAAATTATTTTATATTAATTCTCATCTAAATTTACTAAAGATTCTCATCCATCAAAACTTTAAACAAATTAATTTTTTTAAATTAACTATGAATATAAATATACCTTGTATGAAACATGGTGAATACCCATCCAATTCTACCCAACTTGTATTATACTTTTATACCATTTACTTTTGTGACATATGGCATACACAACTTACCACATACTTTCATGATATGTATTTCACCTTAATGATTACATGAATTACATGCTTTTTCATTTAAGTGTTATACTTCCAATTCACATATAGTAACAACTGTAATATGACTCATACATGATTTACATATCTAAACATTACATATATATTAATTAAAAATTTATATATTTATGTGTATTAAAACCTTTCACATGGTGTGTCATATCAACTTAATTTCCACACACAAGAACATGTATCAATGTTTACATATCATAATAAATAAATTTTAAATATGTTTAATTTAGTATAAGTACATGGTGTGTATAAGAGAGAAACACTGCCTGTACATCTCTCACCTTGTATCTGAGGAATACGCCTAGGGACTCAACATGTAAATTGTGCCTTGGAAAATTTTTGTACATGTCATGTATAAGAGATTTCATGGAGTGTAGTCTTTTAGTTACTTGGTCACCAGTCAGGTAGGTTATTTATAGTAATACACAACCCATCTGTGACTCAAAGGGATTAAACAATGTGTACATGTGCTACATAGTATATACTTTAGATGACTGTGATCCACCTTGGACCGGTTAACACGTGGTGTAAAAATTAAATAAACCATGTGTCATCAATTCAAAAGCTTTGAATTAATTTTCAAATTAATTCTTGATGCATTGAACATCAGTACACATCATATAACTTCGATTACACAACGTTTACTCTTGTGTTATCTATCCAGAATCCCTTTCACCTCTGGATGAGATCTTCATTTTTATTTCATTAATAAAATTAATTATATTGATTATATTTATGAAAAAAGGAGGATGAAGAATAATTATTATAATTTAGATTAAAAAAATGATTGAACTTGAATTAAAAAAATAAAAAATGTGTAAATTAATCAAATATCTTTAAATGAGTATAAATAATTATGTGAACTCTCTAATACCACTTGTAGGTTCCAAGAATAGTGGAAGCGTATGATGGGTCATGCCCAATTTCTTTCTGGATTGATAATTAATCTATCATATACATGACGATAAATGCCATGATCAATAGAATTAAATAAAAAATAGAAAATTTAAATCATACCAGAACCATAGAAAGGACCATCACACATTATTTATAATTAACTTAGTTAATTAAAGAATTACCTTTTTGGAATTACTTCTTTTTTGACTGAACTAAAAATAGATCTATGTTGCACCATCATTGTGTTGTAGGAATCAAGATCAGATTCTATCTAGAAGTGATCCCCATGCGTTCCATAAATCTCCAAATGCCACTATAGGAATCTCCGAGTGCTAGCATGGAAGATCCTATCACTTGTGTCATCCTCCTTTGATCAACTTGAGAACCTCTTTCAAATAATTATCCTTGATCTCTCTTCACTTGAGAGTGGGTGGTGGAGGAAGATGCCTCTCTTTTCTTGGGATCATTCTTGGAGAAGGGAGCTCTCTAGGGCCTGAGAGAATTCTCAAATTCATTATGCACAACCAAACAAATGAATTAGCTCTCAGAGAAAATAATATAATTGGTTTTATATAATTCCAGGGTTAAAATAAAAAAATTTCACAAGTGGACATTATTATTTATTTAATCCCTGTGGAACCCCATGTAAAATAATAATAATAATAATAATATTATTTCTCGACATGCGCTTAACTTTCGAATTAAATTAAATATTATTTAATCAAATAATATTCAATATTTATTATTTCTCAAGAGACCATTAAAATAGGCCCTCCATTACCCCACAATATTTATTTATCCATAAATAATGAATATTTATTTATTAAATAAATATTACAAAATTATTCACCAACAAATAAATAAGTTTTATTTTCACTAAATAAAAAATAAATATTTATTAACTATTCTAATCACAATATATTCTCTTGAATAACTTATGACAGAATATATGTGATCAAGAAAATGTGAAGAATTATTAAACCACGCGTGTGAATAATATTAATTGAACTTTTTAAATAATAAATAATAAATAGTTTTATATTTTTAACAGATATTCTGGATACACTTAGTGTGTGGCCCTCTTGGCCTCTTTCTTAGTGGATTTAGGAGAAGAATCCAAAATTTAAAGGTTAACACCTAGAATCACACCAAGGATCCCATAGAGAAATAAGTTAATGTAGAAATGACATAATAACTCATACATACACTTATTGTGTAAGATAATTCCTTTATCATGATAACTCAAATCAAGCAGGTTGTATGCCAGTTCCATCAACCCAGGTGCTCTATGTCTCTTTCTTTGACTTCTTTAAAATTTAACTTTCCTATAGAACACCATGGCCATGGATTTATTTAGGCTATATCATTTCCATTAGATAGATTGAGATATCAACATTTTTTAAGGTTCATAATAGAAAAATTCTTTCCCACACCATTCATTAATGCAATATTAATTGTAATGTACCCAACATATCCTACCTCACTGTGAACATATATCATCGTGGTTTTCATAAATACATCAAAATATGAGACTCATAATACTCATTAATTGTAATATTAATTTCTAAGGTTCAATAAACACATCCACAGATAGGAATATACATTGAAACATATAAATGTGGATTTCCTACTTTTGGGACTCGTTCTCATAATATCCTATATTGGATATTACCAAGGGAGTACAACATGAGAAGGTGACTCAAAGTCCTATGACTCTTCACCACTGATAACAAGTCTCATTTGTGTATTCTCAACCCCGGATAGCATGTATCATTTGGATCCCTCAAATTATATCATCTGACTATAGATCATATATTTAAGAATAGTGTCTACACACTATTGGGTTCTCATCATAGCGGGGAAATACTATGACCTTTTACTATGAAAACTGCTTTAAAGACATTATCACATACTATATTACGTATAAGAGCAATCATTATATGATATAAAGTTTTATTAATATTTAAAACTATGAATGCAGGTTATCATAAAGTATATATAAGTTGGTTCTAGGGAACCAACTCCAACACAAGTTTTGTGAAGTTTATCTCATACTTCATGATGGATTCATCATGCCTTTCATTGGGGGTAAGGAAATATCTCTCCATTTTATGTTGGAGAGTGTGAGGAAAATATTTATTGAAAAACATTTACTGAAATTACTTCCACCCCATCACTTCGATATTTTCCTTGGGCTTTGTATTCCTGATAAATATCCACCACTGATCAACTTATACTTCCATATGATAAAAAACTAGTACAAACTTCTCTTGCTCAAAGAATTTAAGTATTGAGAATATATTCTCAATGGATTTGATCTATTATTTCCTAATTAAGGGATGATATGGTACATTTAAATTCAGTGGCCTTTGTCACATAAAGGACCAAATTGAATATTGTTCTTTCTTAGGCGATTTGGGAGTTCCTTCATATTCAAATTTAATTTCAGAACCTGAGTCAATTGAGAAATTATAATCATAAAGTTTTTTTTCCTACTCTCATCAGGTTAGAAATCTCATTTGGAAAGTCATTACATTTCCCCTGACATTGGTTGTTCGTTTTGTTTCTCATATTTCTAGAAATTGACTAATCTAACCGAAAATTAAAATTTTTTATTATCATAAACCCTGTTTTTAGGGATGATGGGGAACCCAAAATTGAATCAAATACTAAAGACATCAAACCTCTCACCCACGTTCCAAAAGACAAAAAAACTTGATCAATTAAAAAAAGGAAATCCCCCCCAGCATAAAAAACATTAAGTCTGGTTTCCACCTTCTCATTGATGCTCAGATAGCTATCCTGTGTAGATATGAACATGCTTGATTCTGATGAAAAATGACATACCCACTCAAACATCAAAATCTGAATCGCAATGTTTTGGTGAAAACTTGAAGCTCTAAACCTCATGTGAAGAATCCCCTGAAGAAGATCTGGAAGCATAAACCCTCAAACCACAGACTGCAATACACACTACATATCACACTACCTTAACAGATTCACACACCAAAACAAGATCACACATGTTCAAAGTAGATTCAAAACCAAATCCAATCACATAGTAAGAAAACAAGGATCAAAATCCATCACCACATAGATGGCCTCCTGACCTCTAGAAATGATGATGGAAGAATCCATACTACAAATTGAACCGAGAAAAAACCTGAAAACCCATCTCCCCCATCATGAATACCAGAAATCCACCCAAATCAATTATAGCCAAACCAAAAATTATGGCGGTGTCCCTTAGACCATGGAAGACTAAATCTCAACCGTTATCCCTTCACTGCGCCTAGAGGATCTATTTCCTAACATAGACTCTTATGGAATTTTTTTTCCCTTAATAATGTTTCATAATGAGATTGTGGATTTACCAAATAATTTCCACAGAGAGTGTAAAACCAGGTGTGCATTAAGGTCGATTTTTTCACCAGTTCCCGATCAAGTCTATATCAATGCAATGTTTTTGGGGTTGTTACCCCTAGGTACATATGTTCCAGATCCACATCCACCTGTAGTATCCATAAAGAGATTCACATTCTTGGAAAATGCTTACTCTATACTTTACCAAAATTTAGGGATGTTTTTATATGATTAGTATTATTCATAATTATTTCTCTAGAGTTTTCAAATCATAATCCAAAAATAACTAGACTTTACTTTGATACCAACTATGACAATCCATATCTTTATTTTACATTAATTAATGATTTATTACATGAAGTTTAACTTAATACAACTTATAAGATCAAGAGGCCTAGTGTCTTTAATAGATTATGTACAAAACATAACATCATAAAATCAAGATACAATGGATTTATTGAAAATTTCCTTAACATGATCTTAAATTTTCACCACTCTTCTAAAATTATACGGGATAACCAGGGGACATACATAAAAATGAGGTGATATATAAACACCGGTATGGGAATAACAAAAATCATAACATGATGAAAGTATTACATGTTAGTTTACAGGCATTTTATTGGGACATAAAATGGGTGATAATCTTAATCTTTAAAAATGATGTTTGATACAACATGATAACATAAAGGCAACATGGGAATGTGGAAACAACATTAAACATAACACCATAAGAATACTTCAAGGTTAAAAATTAATAAAAAAAATATAATGTGCTTAGTATAAACTCTTTTTAACCATACATGGAATATAATGAGACTAAAACATTACGCAGTGCATTGGAGTGCTATTTGGGAACACCCATCATAATCATATCATATACATGCATAAGCGTGACACATAAATCACCAACATAGGATAATATCACATCAAATCTAATCCCAAGATTAGTATTTTGGTATAATTACATGTAATTTACCAATTAAATAAATATATTTATGTCAAGGTGAGTACGATTGAGTTGAAATGATGATGGTATTCACAATATAAAGGTTTGGCATGGGAAAATCGCAGGATAATATCAGCGTCATAAGGAGGATACATAATGAATCATGGATGGGGTTAATAAGAGTAAAATGGGTCTCTCATAACTTGTAAATTATATGGGAAGATGGGTGTTTAACAAAATAATCCAACACCAAACATTGGTAATTAAAATTCATAATATAAAAGGGTTCTTGAATAATTGTTTCACATGGAAGAATTGTAGGATAATTTCAGCAACATAACAAGGGTACATAATGAATCATGGGAGGGATTAATAAGAGTGAAATGGGTATATATTAACTTTTAAATAATAACGGTATTAATAGGTATGTGTAAATACATATTACATCAATAGGAACTGGAAGACAAAAGTAATTACATAAAGAAGGTGCTTTAATAAAGAGGAGAAGGAGATGATCCCTTACCTTGAGATAGTGTATCCAAAAGTTTGAGAGAGGATTGTTAAGATATTGAGGTACAATGGGAGGGATATATAGAGGGAAGTAAAATGTAAGGAATCTATCCAAGGTTTTTTAGTGAATATAAATGAAATCTTGGGTGGGTTTATATAGGAAAAGAGGGGGGAGTTATTTTTTATTTCTCAAATTGTTTTGGACACTATACAATAAAGTGATAAAAACCACAAACCTTACAATGATTTTTTTACATTTTTTCTACCAAAGTGGATTGGTTTTCATTATTTTATATGTTCATGAACCTATCACCTTAAAATAATACTCTTGGTGATGTGGAAGTGAGTAATGTTTACAAAGAATTGATTTAAAAAACATAAAATATAATATAGGCTTGGAGGATTCATAAAGGGTTTATAAAATTAATAAAATAACCTAAAAGAAGATTTATTTTAAATGGTAAACATGTATTTCTTCATGGATAACTTTTATGACATATTACATCACTTTTGGGTCATTATGATGTCATAATACACACCATATATTTATACCGCATTTAATTTTTACCCAAACATTTAATTGTCTAAAAAAATTATGAAAAAATAACCATTTGATAAATTCTACATGATTTTTCCAAGAAGAATATTTATTTTAGCATAATAATTCTATAAATATAATAAAATTCAATTTTAATTAATATTCACATTTGTTGAAAAATATTGGTTTTTTGACAATAACAGTTTTCTAACCCTTATTTAAATTACCTTTTTTACTTCATGGAATTATATTATAATTTATATTTAATAAATAATATTTAATAAAAATATTATTTTAAAATATAATTTATTTTACAAATTCATTAATTCTTGAAAAGAAATGTCTTAATTGAAATTTCATATTACCCAAAAATACAATTTGTGTTTTATCATATCAAAATATTATTTTTATCAAAAATTATTTATTTATTATTTATAAAGTAAAAATTAAGTAATAAATATTATCCCTATTTTTTTTGAAAAGAATATATATATATTCATATTGTCAGGATTAAGATACATGGAACTTTATTACACCAACAATTACCCTAAGGGTAAGGTGTGCGATAATGAGATTTTATTGGGGTAGTTCAAAAAAATGGTTTGGGTTGTGATATAAATGAACATGAACATCACCCATAAATAGTTTCTATTTGGATTTAGTTGTTGAATTCCAGATTGGTTTTGGTCAAGGGAAAAGCCTATAGATTTTATCTCCCTGAGAAGCTCTGATAAATGGGCTTCATAGGGTATGATTCTACTGGCCGAGGTCATCACTTCTTTCATCTGTATCAATTGGATTTCTTATAACCCTTAATATACTAATCATATAGTCACTTTTTAATGGATATATTATCAATTCTCACGATTATTAAGTACATTTTAAGTATAAAACAATATCCAATGGTTCAAAATATCCAAAGTAGTGCATGTGTTTTCTATAATTAATAAAGAATTAAATCATTAAAAAAAGGAATTTCACCTATAAAAGTTTGATTCATTACAAAAATGGATGAAATGCACTCATAAAATAAAATAAATGTAGGTATTAGAGAAATTCTAAAGCTTTATCCCAATGTTTTAATCATATTTTATCCTTTTTACCCTTACTAAGGTGGAGAAAAATTACAATGTTTACTACTCACATTGACCAAAAATTAAATGTATCTATTTACCAAATTTGGACATACTAATTCTAAATATGTAATCCATTTTTAAAGATTCAATTTCTTGATGTTTCATAAATATATTTTAGATAAAAATTTAGAATACAATGAAAACTAGTTTTTCATAAAAAATATCTTTTAAGTATAAAAATATTTTTATACCAAATTCCACCATAAAATTGATTCCAATAAACTTAATTGAATTTTTCATAATACAAGAGAACTAATTTTACTTTAATTTTTTTCAAACAAAATGGAAATTTTTAAATTCTTGAAACAAAAAATTGGTTTCAGTAATAAATCAGTATTTTTTACTATTCCTTGAAAAAATCAATATTGTAAGAAAATTATTAAAAATTCAATCTAAGATAATTTTAAAATTTTATTTCAAAAATGAATTTTATTTTATCAAATAAATTTTCTAAAATTTCCAAAAATTAAATATAATATTTTCTCATAAAAAGGAATAAAAATCAAGTTTTAAGGAAACATATTTTTGAAGAACAAAATGACTTTACTAAAAACTTTAATGCTTATTTAGTAAGTGATAATCAATAAATTTGTATTGAGTATGAGCTTAACATTTATTTCCTAGTGTGATTATTCATATTCATACCCATACATTAAATGGTTAGGTTATAATGATCATATTTAAATAATAATATTTCATGGTTCGTTTATGCTTAGTGTTGTATATCTTATACACCATAAAAAAATATTCTTCTTTTAAAATATAAATGTGTTATATGTAATGAACTATCTCATTTAAACTAGAAAATTCACCCAAGATGATCCACCACATGGTGAAGTGAAATAAAAAGGAATCAACATGTCTCATGTAACATCTAAATAGTGAAAACTAAGTGGGTACATAGAGGAAGTAAGTAAACATATCAAAGAGATATAAAAAACCAAGACAAATTGGCTAACCCAAATGATAAAACAATAAAAAATTAAACAAAACTCTATGTGACGATCTTTCACCACTAGACCATCTTACTATGATGAATGAAACAACAAGAGAAACTAGTATATTACACAATTCCCTTCCTTTACATGTGTTATGCATAACACTATCTATAACCACCTAATGGAAAAAGTAGGGCATGAGCATAAAATCTAGTATGATAACACAAAAGAATATATACAAGTTCTAATATCAAGAATGTATTAGCTCTAATTTAAAAAAAAAAATCCATTTTACAATGTCTTTTTATAAAATAAAACCATTTTCTAAATCATTCCTTTAGTTTTCATATAAACATGGCAGATTCACTAAATATAAATATATTTCAAGTATGAATGAAAAAATGTGGGAATAAGAATAAAAAAACCATGGATACACCATAAGATAATCATGTGAGAAAATAACCATGAAATAATCCATCATGTTATAATCCAATAATAAAAGAAAAAGCACACAAATTGGGCTCTAACCTATGAGAATACATGTTGGACATAAAAGATAATCCCCAATACAGAACTATGGTAGACCCAACTAGTATAACCTCTAGTGAAATTACACATACTAAAGTAACATAAAAACTCTTGTGACATTATAAACACAAATAGTGACAAGTCTATTCCCGACACACCCATGTGTACGCAATGTGCTAGGATTTCCAAAAGTCATTTCGAAACTATGATCACATATAATAAAAAATTTTCCCATAAAATAATTTCTTCTTCTATGATTTAAAACCCATTTTAAAACCATAGTTCATTCCAAGAATTTAATCAAACACATGGTGTGTACAAATCTGTTTTTAAAGAAAATCCTTTTAAAAACATGTATCTCATCTAAGAATATCATTCTGATATCACATCAATCAATTTCAATGAATTTCCTAATGAAATATATAATAACAAAATGAAATTCATAAATTAGAAACACATGTATGGAGACAAAAACCTCAAGATTAAAGGAAACATAGGCACCTTGAAAAATAGGGATTAGAAATGGTAGATCGTCTTTTGAAAGAGAAGTTATGATGGAAAACTACAAAGGATTGGTGGAAAACCCAAAATGATCACAATCTTATCCACAAATGCAGCCAATACCGCTGTTGTGGCTAATGGTAATAAAGAAGAAGAATAAAATCATACCGTAGAGAATCAACTCAACCATGCGAGATATCAAACACCAAAAATGACCCAGAAGGAGAGATATCACTGAAAATCACCCCAAGAGAGCCTATGGATAAAGAGGGAAGTATGCACATAAAATTAATAAGGAATGAAGTGTACAAAATGATAAAATGTACAGGGTTAAAGGATTTATGGGATAAATAACTCATTTATGGTGTAAATATCTCAAAAATAATACATATTAAAAAACATGTCGCCTTGTATAATATTCTCCCATGTTAGATTATTATACACCATAAAAGAGGATCTTTTAGTGTAAAATGAATTTATGATGTAAAAGAAGATTTTATGGGTTATAAAATTATTTTTTCATAAACTATTTCATATATTATGATCAGTGATTCATTTACATCATAAAATCCTCATTTAGGACATAAACTGATCTGGAAAGCAACACCCATCCCAGGTTCTACAGAAACTCCCAAAACAACATGAACATAAGAAACATTCTATTAACACTAAAATATACATAACTTTTTTTATACCAAAAATGATATAATTATCCCCACCAAACAATATTTCTATCCATAGAAATTCCTAGATATCCTAGACTCAAAAAAATAGAAGTCCATTGTTGCATGATCAATAATTATCACTCTTAATTCTCATTTTTATCTTGTCTGAAATGCCACAATACATGGATCAAGGGAATTGTTTTACTGTACAATACCTTATCCCAGAGATCCAAAATATGAACTAGTTTCTCAATCCCAGTGGTTCAAGTCTCATGATCAAAATCCTCCCATTCAATCACGTGGGATAGACCTGATTGATACCTCCTTTGTTGGGAAACATGATACGCGTCATGAATAAAATTCAAATGAGATGGTAAATATAACTAATGTGACACCTTTCTGAGACACTCCACAATCTCAAAGGGGACAAAAAACCTTGGTACCAACTGACTCTGATTTACCAACTACAAGTTTCCCAAGATAGGTGAAACTATGAGAAAATCCCGATCTACAACCTCAAACTCAAGAGGCCGATGACGATGGTCCGCATAATATTTATAAAGACTCCTTTCCATGATCAATCTATTATAGATCAACTGCGACTTTTACAAAATCTCCTGAACAAGGCTCAACCCAACTAAGGAATTTTCTCCAAAATATTCCCAGTACAAGGGAGATCTACATGGCCACCCGTACAATGCCTCAATGGGTGTCATCTTAATTGAGGCTTGATAACTATTTTTATAGGAAAACATGGATAGAGGAACACTATTTTCCCAAGAACCACAAAATCATGCACACACGCCTGGGGAATATCCTCAAGAACCTAGATATATATATATATCCATCTATCTATAGATGATACACCATGATCAATTTAAATTGGGAACCTATTTCCCCTTGAAAAACATTCCAAAACCAAGATGTGAACCATGTGTCCCTATTATAAACAATTATAGAAGAAACTCCATAAAATCTCAAAATTTCACAGACATGAAAGTCATCGTGTTGTTCCACTTGAATCATCTACTTGATAGGGAGGATATGCAACAATTTCACGATTCAATCAATGATCACCCAAATTTAATCCTTCCAATTAAGAGTTTGTGGTAAACTAATGATGAAGTCCATGGAAATCTCATTTAAATTCCATAATATAATGGGTAAAGGCTGGAAAAAACCTATAGGTCTCTGGTGCTCTGCCTTAATTCTCTGACACATAATACACTGTAAAATGAAATTTTAAATCGGTCACCTCATACCTATCCACCAATACTGACATCTCAAGTAATGATACATCTCAGTATTCCCTGAGTGCACAAACCCACAAGATTAATTCCCACAGTTCAATAACTCTTACTTCAAAGAAACCGAAATGACCAAACATTTTCAGTAATAGAAATCAACACTAAGAGACCGAGACCACTCACCTGGGGTGTCCCTACTATTTATGATTTTTATAAAGAACTGAAAATTAGTGTTTGAGGCCTTATCAAGATTAACTCACTCATAAAATTATGAGTCCAACTTCACAGAATCCAAGAACACTCACTCATTAGCCTCTTCCACTCCCAAGATCATCTTAGTAAACAAACTCATTAGAGACCACTCATCTACTAAATTATTTATAAATTGTGGGGTAATTTCCTACTCAATACATTGGTGACCATGTTCCCTTTCCCAAGAGTATATGAAATATCAAAATCAAACGTCTTGAAAAACTCAAACCAACATCATGGCTGCAAGTTCAAATCCATCTGAGTGAAAATATACTCCATGATTTAGTGATCATAATATATCATAAAACACTCCCCAAAGAGATAGTGATTCCATGATTTGAGTGCATGCATGACCGCTACCAACTCAAGATCGTGGGTGTGTTAGATCTTCTCATGAGGTCATAACTAATGATAACAATAGGCCACCACCTGTTTCTCCTACATCAAGACACATCCCAGACCCATATTGGAATCATTGTAGAAAACATCATAACTCAAACCTAGTTCTAGAAGAATCAAAACTAGATCTTAATTCAACCTTACCTTTAGTTCCTCTCTAAAATTTGTCATTCCACAAAAACTTTACACCCTTATGAGTCAAATCTATCATTAGAGAACTGATATTTGAAAAATCATGAATGAACTGCCTATATTAACTGGCCAATCTCAAGGAACTCCAGATCTTTAACACATATATGAAATGTTCCCAGAAAATAAATCCCTATATCTTCTCAGAATCTTCTAAGATACCCCTCTCAGAGAAAAAAAACCCCAATAAATTTCAATTATTACATCCTTAATTTATAGTTGGAAAGATTACCATACAAGAAATGTTCTATCAAGGTATTAAATATGATATCCAAATGATCCATGTGTTCTACCTTTGACTTTGAGTGCACCAAAATATCATCCATGAACCCAATAAAAAAAGAGCCGAAGAACCGATGAAAGATCTAGTTCATCAAAGCCCTAAATATCACTGGTTCATTAGTAAGACCAAATGGAATAACCAAAAACTCTAAATTCAAATTTTAGAAACTAAAATTTGTCTTAGGTAAATCCTCTTTTTAGACTCTCAACTGGTGGTATCCTGGACCAATGTAAATTTTTCAAAACCAACATATACCTTTGAGTTGATAAAATAGATCCTCAATCTCAAGTAAAGAATATTTTTTCTTAACAGTCACCCTATTATATTTTTGATAATAAATACATATTTTTAGGCTCCTTCATTCCTTCTTAGAAAATAGTAACAGAAAATCCCATTGTGACATGCTACGATGGATAAATACATTATCTTAAAGGTCTCAAAGCTAAAAATTAAGTGCCTCCAATTTAGTAGGTGTCATATGATAAAATGGTTTAGAAATGGGAATCATACTAGGTAGAAGTTAAATAGTAAAATTTTCCTCTCTGTGTCGTATTAGAATATAAAAATCATACAAAAATACCTTGTGGTACTCATAGACCACTGCAGGAAGCATACTTCTCAAAAAAGGCTCAATGACATCAAGAAAAATCTCCAATAACTCACATGAGATCACCCCAACATATGGAACAATAGGCCCCACCTTCCCAAATCTATAATCCAACTCACCCTGAAAGACATGAAAGACTCCATTGGGAGACAAAAAAACTCAAAGATGATAATAGTAAATCTAGGCCATAATGTTGATCATTCAATCCATGCCAACAAGCAGGTCGAAGATATCAATATCAAGAACTAATAAACCCCACATCACTTAGAAGTTGGTTATCATCACCCAACATGTGGAACATTTGAAACATTGTTTAGAACTCTTTAACAAAGGTGTGGTAATATCCAAAAATTATAGTATAAGATTTGAATTCAATCCCAACATTCCAACCAAATTTTATGATATAAAATAATGAGTAGCACATCTATCAAAAAAATCTAGCACCATAGAAGATGAAATAAACACATTACCTATAATAGTAGTTGGTAATAACTTAAATTACTACAGTACATACTTAATTTCATAAAGACATATGGCCTTAGCTCCTCCCTAAGCTTTCATAGACATATGAACATCCCCCTTTCCCTGAAGGTAATATTCACCACCCTTAGAAGAATCGAAAGAATAATATAAACCCTTAGTGAGTGTGGATAAAACCTTATTATATTGGGGAATCCTCCCAAAAAAATGCCTTAGATGACCAGATTATACAAGATGATTAAAATACTAAGAGACCTCTATACAGCTAGTCTTGGTATGACCAAGCACTCAACACTGATAGCCAAAAACCTGTTATTGTCGCAACAAAGCTCCTAAAACTAGTCTTAAAGAAAAACTACTACCTTTACACTTCTTTTTTAGGCCATAAGATACACCATAGATAACCACTAAACCAACCAAATCTCCACCTAATCTTGTCCTCCCAGCTATGTTTTCCTCTACTACAACCACTTTGTCAAACACCTTCACAAAAGTCAAAAGGCACATGAAATCCATCATTGACAGAATATTGGCCCTCATACCCATATAAAACCTTCAATATTTTAGATAATCATTGGTAAAAAGCTCCGAATCCAAGTAAACCAACTCAAAAAAGTGAGTATAATACTATAAAATATTATTCTTCCCTTTATCCAAGGTTAAAAACTCTCAGGTCTTTTCCACATGATATGTATCTAGATAAAACTGTTGATTGAATATTTTCTTGAAGGAATTACATGTGAGATAAATGTACAACTTATCTTTCACTATAGAGTCCCAACCTCTCCTTCATGGTCCCTCAATAATTTATGTGAAAAAACCCACCTTAGAGTCCTCAGGAGTATTGATAATGTTAAGGATCCCCTCAATCCTCTCAAGCCACTCCTCAGATTCTTGGGGTCCTTTGTCACCATAGAAGATGGGTGGATAATTTTTAGGAAATTCTAATTCATGTTCCACAACTCATCCAAGGTTCCCAACACCCACTTGACCTAGAGTCTGAATGTTGTATATTATAGCTTCCACCAAATAAGGGTCCACTAAAGGATTCTCTTGTAGAACCTGTGTAACATCCCAGGGTTTTGAACATGTTGTAATTCTAGGGTAATTTTGAATTTAAATTTTGGTGGATGGTATAAATTTTAATTTGGGATTAGAAGAGTAATTTTAATAGTTAAAATGCTCTATTAAGTTGTTTTTATATGAGTTTTAAGTCCTAGTAAGTGTGTCAAAGGTCCTTTTTGGCTTCGAGAGTATCAGGATTCTAGAACCAAAGTTTAGGAGATACAACATTGGGTGTCTGCTTGGTGCACAATTACTACTAACCATGAAGTCCCTTTGAATAAGAAAATGTTTTGAAAAATCATGAAATGTGGGGATCATGGTCGTGTGAAATGTCTGTAGTTTTTAGTAGATATGATCCACATAATATGCACATGATTAATCAAACTGTATGACTAGCCATGCAGGGTGGAGGTTTCTTGGGACTGTGGAACTACATAGTTAGGGAATTCTAGCCAAACCATGTGGTTCATTAAATAGGGTGAAATTATATTTCTACCATCCCCCCTTATTTATTTCTTCTCCTCCTTTATCCTCCCTTCCACTTGAACAATAACGGGGAGATATATATTTCTTCCTCCTTTAGTCTTTGTCCTATCTCCTTATATTAAGGCCCAATTTGGATGTCGTTAGTTGTGTTAGATAGCACTGGCAGTGAGTCTTCGATCCATATTACTTTTATTCTTCTTTTCCCTCACAAATTGGAATGTTAATTATGTACGAGATCATTTTCTCTATTTTAAGGGTGTTTATCTAAAATTATTATTTATGTTCTCTCGGATTGAATTAAAGGATAATATTTTATAAGTGAGCACCTACAAGTATATGTTAGGCAGTTCCTACATTTGTCTATGCATATAAATGTGCAATGGGATATGTAATTTAATATAGGTGTGTGGGATTGTCTGGGAGAAACCCCCATGAATTAAATATTGAATTTGAATCATTTAATGGATGTTGTGATATGATTATGTGCAAGATATTGTCTCTTCAATTGTTTTAAGTTAGGTTCTGAAATTTAGTTGGTTGGGTAGGATATTCCATTTTTTAGTGAAATTGTTAATATTTTATTACGATTGAATTGGTTCCATGGGAACATGTTGGGAATGGCCCAAACTACATGGGATTATGTGATCACCATGATTAAGATAGAAAGGTTTGTTGGACTAAGGGCATGGACCAAGATTTGTGGGATGGTTATGACCATCAGATTCAAGGCGATGTGATCATTAGGTTGAGGTGGATGGTGATAACTATTTTGTGGATGGGGGATGAGGTTCGCATGTGGAGACAAGGTTGCTGATTAGTGTGTATTAGGTATGTTTGGTGATTTCCACTTATCGTGATTGGTAGATATCGTCATCAGAGTCATATGTACACAGATGAGGACTCCATTGAGGTGGTATTGACCACTCATTATGGGTGAAGCCATCAACAGATTTAGTGACTTAGGGGATGGTGTTGACCATCAGTTATGGAGGAGGTGCTCACCGTAAAATGTCATGGTTGATGGATAGTGAGACCATTGAATGAGTGATGAGGCTCACCATTACATTTATGGCCAATGGGATGGGTTGATATTGGGTGAGACCATTAGATGGGGGTTGACGCTCATTGTGACAGTGATGGTCAATGGGATGGGAGGATTGGAGGATGGGTCTCACCATAACTCCGGGCATCAGGATTTTGAGTTTATGGTGGTTTATTATTCATTTAAGTAAGTATCTCATCATGACTTGGGACTTTGGGTTGTCAAGCTTGAAATGATTGTTCAAGTGGAAGTCTAAGGGACTTTTGATACACTTTTTGGGTGTGTCGATGAGATTATAGTATTTCTCAATATATGGTTAATTTGTTATTGGATGGAACAAGGTTCCAGGTGACATATATGTGGATGATATACCAAGGTTCTTCTTGTACGAATTACCATTGATACATCATTCCATTCTAGCATTATCTGAAGTAGTTAAACACTTCTTCATCGTTGGTTAGATTGAGTAAACAGGGTTATTTATTTTTTTAATTGATTATAATTTATATTTTTTTATATGAATACACTTGTATAAATATGGATATAAGATAGAAACACATTTTTTGTGGCATACTATGTTCATACTCACACCCTACACAGGACCCTTGGGGCACATGTAGACTATGGTTTTGAGATCAGGTAAGGGATTAGATGCAGGGGATTAAAAATAGTGATCAGGGATGAAAAGGTGTGTGGGATAGATGTAAGATGGACCTTAGAGGTTATTTTCATTGAGATGGAGTTCTTTTTTGTAAATTTTTACTGCATCCTTATATTATCAACAATGGGTGATATTGTGTGTCTATTTTTATGACTATCTAACACGTATACTTCATATGGTTTGTATGGTTGTTGCATTTGGCCTTTTATTTCCATTATTTATTATTTCTTCCACTAATTTTAGTCATTTTGTACATTGTTCTGGTATTATATGAATTTTATTATTATCATCACCATGAGTATAGTGTCCTCAATATCACCTAATTAGAACCTCATTTCTAATCAAATGCCTTGGGTGTACCAGGAGGTGTGCCTAAGGCCCATCATCCCTCCATCTCAGAGCATCAGTTAAGTGACTCCTGTGTCAAGGCACTACAACCTGTCTCAGACCATCCTCTCTTGAATTCAAAAGTGCTCTTCCTGAAGGAATTTTCTAATGAACACAAGACAATAACCAATCACCATTATATAAAATTGAAAAATCAAACTCCATTTTCCAGAACCCATATTAATGCCTTTAAATAACAAGAATTTAAAGAACTTATGATTTCTAAATATGAAGGAAAAACATTACCAAAGAAAAATTCCATATAAATAAACTCCCAGGTATAGTTTTAGATGACCTCAAACACCAAGTTATAATATTGGAAAAACAAATATTAGACCACCCATGGTTACTCAGGTTCAAAAATGGAAGTGATCTGGAAAGAAACCCTCTCGCACTTACTATATGAATTTCGATGGTCTAAACTTCTATTAACTAGTGAAAGTGAACCAAAATCAAGTATTGTCACAACACTTTAGTCTTGGTATTCCCTTTGATACCAATTTGTAATGAACTAGCCCAAGACAACTAGACAGGTCAACTAATATAGTCTTTCACATGGTGAAGATCAACAAAAAGAAAGAAACATCTCTCATGTAACATATGAATAGGTAAAAGAAACTGGGTACATAGTATAATCAAGATAATATATCCATGATACATATAACAATAAGATAAACTTAAAAGGTAAAACAAGAAAATACTAAAAAAGTCTCCATGTGACCATCTATCACCACCAAACCATCCTTATACAAAGGAAAAACTAACAAAAGAAACCAACATGCTACACAATTACCTTCCCTTTACCTATTTCATTTAGGAAAATATCTACAACCACCCAAATTCAAAATTAGAGTGTGATCAAAAATTCGATTAGGATACCACCAAATAATATATAAAAGTTATAATATCAAAATTCATTAGATATGTTGGATTGGTGTAGACTGGTCCATTTTGGATGATATTGGGATGAATGGTTGCATCCCATACAGCATACCAGACATATTGACAAAGTTGATGAAAAAATAGAATCTGAGACACTATTATGTCTCAGTTAGTCTCCGCTAATGAATGGAGGATGAGCGGTAGAATATGGGAGGACACTATGCGGTCACAAAAGAAAAAACATATGGTATTTCATGAACCATCAGCATGAAATTGAAGTTGTGAATGAAAATAACACACTAGTGAGTGAAGAATATGAGGAGAATAGATTAAGTAAGATGTATAAATCAATTACATCAAAGTAGGTCAATTTAGAAAATTCGGCTCCAAGTGAGAGATTATTGGATCGATGTAGCCTGATCTGTTTTGGATAATATTGGGATAAATTCTTGTGGACCATATTGTGAATTAGGCCACAAATCTTATGGTTTGATCTCTATGGTGATCTCATTGGGGGTTCTAGGTGGCAGAGCTCCCCTAGTCTGGGGGATAAAGGCCCCTGGTTTAAATTTTGGGGAACAGTAGAAACTTTAATCACTATAGTAATGCTGACCAAGAGACACTGATAGGGAACTGTAGTAGTATGGAATTTGGCACAACTACTGTAACAACTCAGAATTTGGAGACAACGATACTTTAGCTTCATGGACTTATTTCCACTGTCTACTATAACATTTTGGATTTGGGTGGCCACAACATTGTAAAAGTGTGGAATTCTAGCCACCTTTCACTGTAGCATAATGGACTTCCTGTGCGGTTGGTGGAATGATGATTCATCCTATTTGTTAGATCATTTCGATCTAGGGTTTCTATATTGTGAAACTATAATATTATTTATATACTTGTGATCTTCAATCATAGGGTAATTCTAACTCTTCATAGATGTATGGATTATTCCAAAACCCTATAAAGCATTGTGCCTTCTAATATATTCTTCATATTCTTTTACCATTTTTTTATTTTTTTATTTTATTCATCTATAAATCTTTTTGGTCACTACAACTCCATGTATTTCAACAAAAAATGGTATCAAAAGGTTGAGTATAGAATTATTGAATTAAATAATAGATATGGAAGAAGGAAACAGGGAGATATATTGCTTATATCGAAATAACTTCAATTAATAGAGAATGAAAGTCAATGACTATCTTTACCAGAAGAAATTTCATTTTTTTCTAATGGGTTTAAATCCAATTTACATGGAGAAGATAGAGGGGTATCTTCTATATAGTCAAGTTTTGGGATTTTTGTGCCTTAAGTTGGTTAAAAGCATGTCATTCAAGATCAAAGAGGAGAATACGACAATTGGGATGCTGAAATCTCTCGTGAATATCTATGAGAAGCCTTCAACATCCAATAAACGGTACCTAATGTAGAAATTATTCAATATGAAAATGATTGAATGGAGGATTATTATAGATAACTTAAATGAATTCAACACCATCATTAGTCTATTAACATAGTGGATATTGTGCTTGATGATGAGCCATGTGCACTAGTTTAAATGTATTCATTACCTAATAGTTGGGAAGCAATTGTAATAGTTGTTAGTAGTACATTGAGGAATACAGATATGGTTATTAAGGATGTGTAAGAATTGATCCTTAGTTAGGATATTTGAAGGAAAGAATCAAGAAGATTCTCTAGTTCTTCTCTCAAGGTTGAAGGAAGAGGAAGATATGCACAGTGAAACAATCTTATAGGATGATCAAAGTCAAGAGGAAAGAACCAAGACATGGAAAATAGGGTTGTTCATACATGTTGGATTTTTTAGAAGTAATAACATGTCAAGAAGGAGTGCATAGATAAAACGAAAGACTCCTGAAACCAATATAGGAAACAAAATGACTGAAGGAACTGATGATGTACTTTTTTTGAGCATGGATAACCCTATAAAGTCTTGAATTTTAGATTTAGGGGTATCTTTCCATTCTAGTTCTGGGAATATTTTCTTAAAAAATTATGTTTTTTTTAAATTTCGGAAAGGTAGATATTACTGATGATGAACCTTTGTAGATCAGTGGTAAGGGTGATTCACAAATCAAGACCAATAGTGTGATTTTTCTAGTTTCTAAAAATGTGGGGTATATCCCTTGATTGAGAATAAATATTATTTTTGTTATAAATATTGTTGATGTAGGTTTTATCATCATGTTCATTGGTTTTTAATGGAAGATCACCAAGGGAGCCATGGTCATATATTGGGGAGTAAAGAATTATACCCGGTACAACATGAAAGATAATTTCATGGACATGATTGCATCAGTAAACTCTATAAGGGATTCAAAACTTTGGTACTATAGGTTATACCACTTGAGTGATAAGGGGATAGAGGTGATTAAAACAAATGAAATTATACCAGAGCTGAATTTAGTGGAATTTAGATTATGTGAGGATTGTATCGCTGGAAAGATGAAGACAGTATTCTTTAGAAGAGGTGGCATAACACTGAAGGTCGAGAAGTTGGGTCTTATGAAAACTAATGTTTTGCCGCCTAAACTAGTATATTTCCTTGGAAGGTCACAATATCATTTGACATATATCGATGAATCAAGAAGGAATGTATGTGTTTACTTTCAAAAAAGGAAATCTAATGTGTTTTAGGTGTTTTGAAATTGGAAGTCCATGGTAGAGAATGAGACAAGAATTAAGCTGAAATGTTTGAGGTCTGACAACAGTGGAGAGTACAGTAGGAATGACTTCAGATAATTATATGAAAATAATGGAATTCTATGGGAGAAGACTATTCCAGGAATACCACAATAGAACAGTTTGGTAGAAATGATAAATAGGACATTGAATGAACATCCTAGGATCATGAGGCTACACTTAGGGTTACCCAAGACCTTCTAGGATGATGCAGTGAACATTGAAACATATCTCATCAACATGAGTCCATATATACCAATGATATAATGTATACCTGATGTTCTCTAGTCTAGAAATGAGGCAAGTCTCTCACATTTACAATTCTTAGGAAGTTTAGAATATGTAAATAATGATTCTAATATAAGGGACAAGCTTGATGCTAAGTCCAAGACATGTTTCTTTATTGGATATGGTTCTAAGGAATTAAGTTACCACTTTTGGGATAATCTCAACAAGACGGTCATCAGGAGTTATAACATGGTATTTAATGAACTTGTCACGTATAAGGACCATCATGAAGTTAAAATTGATAAAGGGAATAAAGAATCATATTTTCAAGAGCAAGTGTAACTCGAAGGTGTGCATGATCATGTGATCCCAAACTATTGGACCATAGTCCTCAAGTGGAGTTGAGAAGATCAACAAGAGTATGAATACATGTGCAGGGGTATTCACCATCCTTACATTATTTGTTATTAAATGACAGTGGAGAACAAGAATTTTTTGATGAAGCAATGTAGTTTAAGGAGGCGAGCTAGTGGGAGTGTTGTATGAAGGATGAGATTTCCTCATTGCATGATAAAAACACATTAAAGTTGACACCTAATCCAAAAGTAAATAAATCATTATAGAAAAATTTGGTATACTATGTTAAGGAAGAACATGATGGAAAGATGAGGTATAATTCAAGGCTAGTAGTGAAAGGTTTTCAATAGAAGGAAGGAGTGTATTTCACTAAAATTTTATCACCTGTAGTAAATCTTACCACCTTATAGGTGGTTCTCAACATTGTGGCATTAGAATAATTAGATCTTTTAAAGCTTAATGTCAAGAAGTTTTTCTTTCATGAAGGTATGGAGGAGGAAATATATATTCAGAAGCTAGAGGTATATGTTATGTCTGGGAAGGAAGACCTAGTGTTATATGGGTTGAAGCGGGAACCCAAGTAGTGGAACAAAAAGTTTAACGTCTTCATGAATAAAAATGAATAAAAACAATGTGTCATGGATCAATGTTTCAACATCAAGTATGTTTTTGATGATTATATTATACTTATTCAATATGTGGATGATATTCCTATTGTTGGATCATGTATGTAGAGAATTAATGAAATTAAAGAAGAAAAAAAGGATTCTTATCTGAGAGAAGTGGGGAAACAATGCCAAAAAGTGAACATTGATTGGAGTATACCAGAATGGAAGAGATCACCCAAAATTATCAGAGGAGAGCCTATAGTTTGAGAGGGATACATGCATGTTGAATGATGAAGGAATCAGACATACAATGCGATAAAATCTACTAGGCCAAAGGATTTCTAACATAAACACCTTGTTTAGGGAATAAATATCCCATAACACATATACACTGAAAGACACATCGTCTCGAGTTGTAATTACCCCTTTAGATTATTTTAAATTATAAAAGAGGAAGTTATAGCTTAAAAGAATTTTATTGTGTAAAAGAATATTTTACAGATTTAAAGATTCTTGTGTCTTAAACTGTATCACGACTTGTGGTCATCACTATATTGATGTTGTAAAATTTTCATTTACGATGTAAAATGGTCCTACAGGAAGTACCCAGAACAGGTTTAGTAGAAACTATCAGAACAACTCTAAACCCAAGAAACAACCTCTTAACACTAAATGAGATGTGCCTTTTTTTACTTGGGATGCTGCATTACAACTATCCAACCTATGGAAGACCAATTTTATTAGGGAATATGGTAATAATTCCCCCAACCCTAAGGGGTGAGGCTGATATGGGGTTGCCTCCGGTACTTTATGAACCTACTGATAATTCCATGGGTCCCAGTGTGGTATTCGTTGTATAAATACCCTCATCCATACAAGGTGGGGTTGATTTGGACTCATTGTTGATATTTTCTTGACCTTATGAGTATTTTTTGACATGAGGGGTAGGGATGATGGTAAAAAAATTCCCCTATACCTATGTGTTTTGGTTTATTTGGATACACCGTCTATATTTTCTAGACCCTCATATGATTTGATGACTGTAGAGGTAAGGGCAGTGGTAAAACTTCCCTGATCCCTAGGGGATGGGGTTTCTCTCAGATGGATTACATAACAACTACAATATAATATTATTAATTTTAAACATTTCCTCTCACACATGAGTATGTTTTATAACCTTCTCCTAATGAAATCTACTTTTAATGGGGAGTTTTGTTGTGGTTTAAGGTATTGTTCTGCTGATGTTAGATGTGTTCTAGTTCTATCGGGATTCCTAGCTTGTGAGAACTCCAACGTCCTACTCTCTTTTCTCATGGTACTTTTGTTCATTAGATATAGGAGTATTTGGTCGTATTGACTTACTGAAGAATGCATTATTAGGAACTATTTCATCTCATGTGGTAATGCCATTACAATATGTCATCTTTAAGGGAATCCTTTGTCACAGGGGAGAAGTTATGTATAATGCTTTGTACCCACCCCATCCTTGAATGCGTACATCCAACAAGGCTTAGGAAATTATTTTCTAGAAAGTTTCTAGGATATATAGACAAGAATGTTTTAGGTTCGCATAATATTTTTTCTACCTCAAGTATCGAGTCATGAAGAAAGTAGTGTAGTATATTTGATAGAAGATCATGTTCACGCCCTAGATATAATCATCATATCTCTAATAAGGGAGGTGTTTTAGACATTATACAATGAAACTTTTCTCATAGGTTATGATGTAGGTAAGGCAATAATTCCTCTTTTAGCTCATCTTGGACATCATAGATGGAAGTGGCGATGGGAAAAACCTAGTCAGAAGGTTGTTATAAACCAACTATTTTTTGCAAATTCATGTTGCATCATAATCATTAGAGGTGTATTCATCTACTTAGTCATCCTAAAGAGACAACTTTTATATAGACAATGACTCGTAACATGTATAAGGAAGGGATGGTAGTCTTTAATCTAGGCCATATGTTGATTGTGGTAAGGAGTGTTGGATTGGGGTAGCCCAATACATTATGAATAATGGTTGGGCAAAGTGATTTTGGCCCACATTGTGCACCAGGCCACAAATATGTGGGTCAAGATCCATATTGATATCATTGGCGGTTGTAGGGGGAAACACATCCCTACTCTAGGGGTCTAAGGGTTAAAGGTCCCCAGACTAAATTTTAGGCCACTATTGTTGGATTAAATTTGGAGTCAACAGTTCTCTATCGACACAGAGTTCTAGCTTCCAGGCACTATAGCATCTTGGACTTGGGTGGTCATGTAACTATAGTGATACAGACTTCTTTTCACCTTTCACTTTATCAGAGTTGGCTTCTGGTGCGGTTGGTAGAATAGTGATCCATCTTCTTTATAAGCCTATTTTGGTCTAGGGTTTCTATGTTTTGAGAAAATATGAGATAATCCCTATAAAATTGTGAATCCTAGTTTCTAGTGAAGTGATTATACCTCTCTATGGTTTTAGGTATTATTCCCAAACCACATAAATATTTGTGTCCTTTGTGATTTATTTATTCTATCTTTTCTTCATCTGAAAACCTATTTCTATAGTTACAATTTCCAAAATTTCTGCATCAACTAGTATCAAAGGTTGATTTAGGATTTCTATAATTGAAAATTATCTCTAAAAGAAGAAAAGGTGAAGATTTAATACTTTGATGGAACTGACCTCAACTAATAGAGGATGAACATAGAAGACTATCTTTACCAAACAAAATGCATTTTATACTTTTGGGTTTAAATCCAATGGACATTGTGCAATCAAAGTGGGAGTTGGTGGATCGACAAGTTCTGGGAGTTGTGCACCTTATGTTTTCCAAAAACATGGTGTTCAACATCAGAGAAGAGAAGATGAAAATTTGGCTGATGAACTCCATCTCAAATATGTATGAGAAGACTTCTACATAAAAGAAAGTGAACATGATGTGACAACTGTTCAACCTAAAAATGGATGAAGGGAGAATTTTCACAGATCATGTTAACGAATTAAACACCATCATAAGTCAGTTGAAATAGGTGGAAATTTCTCTTAGTGATGAGGTATGTGCACTGGTCATACTCTCTTCATTACCTGATAGTTAGTAAGTGATTGTAACAGTTATGAGCAGTTCTTTAGAAAATACTAAGTTGGGTTTGAAAGATGTGTGGGACTTGATCCTCAATAAGGATATTCGAAGGAGAGAATCAAGAAGATTCTATAGTTATACTATGAACATTCAAGGAAGATAAAAATATGTGTAGTGAGATAATCAGAGAGGAAGATCTAACTCAAGAGGAAAGAGTTGAGATAAGGAGAAGGGGACTGGTCTTACCTATTAGACTTGAGGGAAGAAAAGACATGTTAAGAAAGAGTGTAGATATAAATTAAAGATTCCTGAAACTAGTAGAGAAAACAAAGAGGTTCAAGGAACTGATGATGTACTACTAATGAGTGTGTATAACCTTATGGAGTCTTGTATTTTAGACTTAGGGGCGTCTTTCCATTCCAATTCGAAGAATGTTTTCCTGAACAATTTTGTTTCTTGAAATTTTATCCAGGTACATCTTGATGATGATTAACCCCAAGAGATTTTGGGGAAGGGTAATGCATGAATCAAGACCAACTGTGGGAGTCTCCTTGTTCTAAAATATTTGAGGTATATCCCTGGATTAAGAAGCAATATTATTTATGTTGGGAAACATGTTGATGTAGGTTTCAGTACCATGTTTATTGGTGGTTCTTGGAAGATTACCAAGGGAGATATAGTCATAGATTGGGGAGAAAATAAGGGTACCTTGTAAAACATGACATAAAAAAATATTTACATTCTTGTGTCAGTAAATGTTGTCAGGGATTCAAAAATGAGGCATTACAGGCTAGGACACATGAGTGTAAAGGGAATGAAGGTTCTAGGAACAAAATTACTGCTAACAAATCTAATGTCAGTGGAAATTGTCATTTATGAAGACCATATATTTAGAAAACAGAATAAGGTGTCTTTTATAAAAAGAGGATGAACACTGAAGATGGTAAAGCTGGACTTGGTGCACACAGATGTTTAGGGGCCTGCACTAGTACATTCCCTTGGAGGGTCACAATATTATTTTAAATTTAGAGACTCAATAAGGAAGGTATGGGTTTTATTTTTAAAAATAAAATCTAATGTGTTTAAGATATTTCAGAAGTTGAAAATTATGGTGGAGAATGAGTCAGGATCAAAGATGAAATGATTGAGGTTTGACAACGGTTGAGAGTATGGTAGTCAGGAGTTCAGAGAATTTTTTTCCAATAGTGGATTTCAGTTGGAGAAGACTATCCCAGGAACACCATAGAAGAACGGTGTAGCTAAAATGATGAATAGGAAATTGAATGAAAGTTATAGGAGCATGAGGCTTCACTCGGGGTTACCCAAGACTTTTTAGGCTGATGTTGTGAACATGGCATCATATCTTATCAATAGTAGTTAATTTGTAACAATGAGAGAATGTATACCAAAGGATCTTTGGTATGGTAAGGAGGTAAGACTCTCACATTTACGAGTCTTTGGAAGTTTTTGACATGTTCATATTGATGCTAATGAAAGGTACAATCTCAATGATAAGTCCAAAACATGCTTCTTCATTGGCTATGGTGTTGAGGAGTTCAGTTACTGATTTTGGGATGATCTGAACAAGATGGTCATCTGGATCCAGAGTGTGGTATTTAATGAAGGTTTCACGTATAAGGATCCCCATTCATTTGATGATGAAAATGGGAACAAATAATTATAGTGAAAAGAATAAGTGGATCTTGAAGGTGTACCTGAGCATGAGACATAGGAATCAATGGAGCCTACTCCCCAAGTGGATTTTAGGATATCAAAAAGGTTGAGAGGGATTGTGAAAATATATTAACCATCCTTATATTATCTATTATTTACTAACAGTGGAGAGAAAAAATTATTTGTATAGGCAATTGAGTTGAAGGAGTCGAGAAAGTGTGATTTGTCCATGAAGGAAGAAATTTCTTCTCTACATGAAAATAATACTTGAGAGATAAAACCTCTACCACGTGGGAATAAATAATTGTAGAACAAATGGGTGTACCAGGTCAAGAAAGAACATGATGTAAAGAGGAGGTTTAAGGCATGTTTGGTGGTGAAAGGATTTCAACCTCAGGAGGGAGTGGATTTCATATAAATTTTCTCTCCTATAGTAAATATTACCACCATACAAGTGGTTCTTTGCATTGTGGCATAAGAATAATTTCATCTTGAGTAGCTTGATGTCAATACTACTTTTCTACATGGATATCTAGAGGGGTATATCAACATGTAGCATCTAGAGGGATACATTGAGTTTGGGAAGTAATATCTAGTGTAAAAACTCTAGAAGATCTTATTTGGGTTGAAGCAGACACCCAATAAGTGGAACAAAATGTTTTATCCATTCATGAATAAAAATTAATAAAAGTAATGTGTCATGGATCAATGTTTCTACATCAAGTATTTTGGTGATGAACATATTATAATTTTTATAAACATAGATGAAATGATTATTTTATGATCATGTATATAGGGAATTTGTGAGCTGAAAGGGAAGATGGCTAAGGAGTTCAAAATGAAGGATCTTGGTGAATCTAGAAATATTTTGGGGATGAAGATTAAGAGATTATATGAAGCTAGAAACTTAATGTTATCGTAGGATGGATACATTGGGAAGTTTCTAAGAATTTTCAGTATGTAGGAAGAAAATACAGTCTCTATTCCCCTAGTGGACTATTTCAAAATATCAATGTAGAAATCACCAAAGATAGAAGAAGTGGTTGAGTAAATAGAAAAGGTTATACACATATAAGTTTTTGGAAGCATTATATAGGCCATGATCTACACTCCACCTAACATTTCTCATGTACTATGAGTTGTGAGAATGTACATGGATAACCATAAAAATTTACATTGGGAAGATGTGAAGTGGATACTGAGGTATTTTAAGGGAATCAAGGAGGTATCTCTATGCTTTGGAAAAGAAAATTCATTGCAAGGGTATGTGGATACAAACCTTGGAGGTGATGTTGACATCAAGAGGAGTACCATAGGTTATGTATTTACTTGTGGATGAACTGTAGTAAGCTGGATATCACAATTTTATAAGGCGGTGGATTTATCCACCATATAGGTAGAATACATTGTTGCAACAGAAGCTGGAAAGGATATTGTTAGGATGAAAAAAATCTTGGATGAGTTGGATAAAAAGAGAGAGGAAAATGCATTTCACTGTGATAGTAAAAGTTCCATACATCTTAGAAAGATCCCAATGATTCATTCCCAAAAGAAGAATATTCATTTGAAGTGCCATTTCATTAGAGGTTTTATATAGTACGAGTTGTTTACAAGGCAGAAGATTTGTGGAACCCAAAAACCTACATAAATGTTGACAAAGCCGATGGTAATATAGAAGTTGGGGTATTGTTGTGCCTATGTTGGTCTCCACTGATGAATGGAGGATGAGATGTAGAATATGGTAGAATATTATAGGAGAAAAAAGGAAAACAACTGAAATTTCATGAATCATCAGCTTGAAATTGAATATGTGAATGGAAAGCACACACACTGGTGAGTGAAGAAGATGATGAGATCAGATTAAGTAAGTTATCTATTTCAATGGAATTGAAGTAGGTTAGCTTAGGAGATCAAGATCCAAGTTTGAGATTTTTGGATTGGTGTAGCCTGGTTTTTTCTTCATGTCCATGTTTTGAATAATTTGGAATTATTTATTTTCATTTATATTATTTGTATTAATTTTTTATAAATTATTTATTAATATTATTAAATATTTTCAAATTATTATTAATGTATTTAATTTATGTTAAATTTATTTTTATATTTTATATATTAATAAAAAATATAAACGTTTTTATTTATAATAAATTTGTAACATTGAAAGAATTATTTAAATGAGTATCATGGAATTAGTCTGAATAATTTATTTGATTTATTTTTCTTGTTTAAACTTATTCAAACAACATATTTAAATTAGTTTGAAATTATTCAATATTACTGATATCTTTTTAAACTCAATAACATTTATCATTGGGTTTCATTAATATTTTTAATTATTATAATGGTTTATTCAAGTGTGAATCCCAAATAATTATCTATATAAAGAACTCAAGGATGTTTGGAAGTCATAAAACCATTATGAGAATGATATACACCAGTAATAGAAAGTGATACAAGGAATTTTCATTCATTTTATAGAAATGATCTTGAGTTAAAATATTTAAATCATTTGTGACAAAATACCAAATATGTAAAATGTCCAAAATTCCCTTAATGATCTATTAATCCTCCCCTCTTCTCCTAATCCGAGAACCGGCAAGATTTTCCTCCATTTTAACCCATTTGGAACTTTTTAAAGGCCAATATAGGGATTAAGAAACATCCTTTGTCTGTCATCTGATCAAGATTCTGTTCTTCACGTTGGATGTGAAATGGTATGTACTCAAGTCCTTATTAGCCATTCTTCTCTTTCACTCTTGATATGGATATTGTCATGTTAGTGTTTTTCACCATTTCTTAGATCTACTCCAATCTGAGGAAAATCATGGGCCAATATCGGAGGACTATATTCGTACAACCCTAAGGTGGGTGGTTTATTACTCATCCCTAAAGTTTGTTATTTTTTGAATATTCATGTGGGGCCCACCGGTTTCATTGAAAACCATTTATTAAATTTACATTCTATGATTATACTTGTTATAATTGTATGATTATGTTATTTCCAATTACGTGATTAGTTTTTAGTGTTTACACCCACAACTCAATCCGCCCAATGTCAAATGTTATTCCATAATTGGTTTTTTAGTGATTTGGTATGTTAGAGCCACCGTCTGGGTGTGCCTTTGCTTGACCTTCCTAAATGTGAGACCACATATCATAAATGGATTGTTATTACTAGGAATTTCATAATTGCATGTACCATGTATACTCACCACTTGACCCGTCTAAGGTAAGTGATTCTGAATGGTTTTTAGAAGTGAAATATGAAATGTCAAATGGAAAGTATACTAAGTATATAACTTGGAATTAATAAAAAGTTATTGAATAATGGTTACATTTCTGTAGAACCCCTTTCCATGTTGATTGAAGGTAGAGGAGTGATCCTCAATAATTTACTTGATTAAATGGTTGCAACACTACTTGGCCTATCCACACTAATTGAAGACAAGGGTTGAACCAATAAATAAATTGTTTTAACTATACTTTACCTAACCACACTAATGTAAGGAAATAATTGAACCAAATTAGTTATTACATGATTACAATATCAAATAGAAATGGACTGACTCGAGCTCGCCTTGGATTCTTAGAGGAGGATAACTTGGGTCTCAGGAAGCCCATTCTGATTCAAGGATACAATTTTCTTTGGTTGATACCCACCTAGACTATGATTATTGTATATTCCTAAGATTCCTGGTATTCTACCACTGGGTCCCTTTCATTATTATAGTATACCTCTAATAAACTCCTTGAATTCAGCATTGACTAGTAGGTGCCATGGTAAAATCATATAGGGAAATGTCATTTCTTAGCCCCATTTTACCTTGTTCAATAACCTTGGACTCGGTAGGCACCTTATTGTAGAATAACATGGATTACGCTCATTTTATTACACTCTTACCCCTTATATAGACTTAGATACTACTAAGTTAGCATTTTGGGAGGTTTATGTTACCTTTATTATTACCCTGGATCTCCCTCATTATAAATCATTTTTTGGTTTCCTTGTCATGCCTTGGGACCATCACTACATATAATATCACAAGGTTATTTTTGTGCTGGATATGCCTCACATGACCTATTAACATTAAATGGTAATTTATTAATTAATGAACTGGTTATATATTCAGACACCAGCCGAGGGCTGAAGCATGTACTTGATTTTTTGGTTATATTGTACTTGTTTATTTACCTTATATATGCATGCCTGAACACTAATACATTCCATTACACGGGACAGATGTTATAGAAAAAGTTGGTGGTGGACCACTAATATTTATCTTACACCCTTTTTTAGTGACGATTGGTACCCGTAGTAGATTACATGGTTGAAGGTATTGACGAAAGGAAGAATTTAGCTTCCAACATTTGATTGCATGCTGGTTGGATGGATCTTGATAGCAGATGACCGAGTTGGATCTCGGGATGCTTAGAGTATTTTTGTTTTTTTACTCATGGAACATGTTATGCATGCTTTCTTGTTTCCATGATTTCCTGCTTTCTAGTGATATGACATTACATCATTAAATTCTTATTTGATACAATTATTATTATTCTCATTTATCTATTTCATCAATTTCTTATATTGTTTCTATTATTTATATTTCTTATGTTGTTTACTATTCTATTATATTCCTTTCGCTGTGATACACTTTGAAAATGAGGGCACTGTCTTCCCACAGACACACCCTATTCCCTCGCTACTAGTTGGCAGCCTCTAGAGTTCAGGAAGATGCACTTGATTCCATGTGGCCCACTGGGCTCGAGGCACACGTTAAGTGGAATCCAGGTCTAAGACATCATAAATTGGTATCAAAGTTGGTTTATTTTTATTGATTTACTATTAAGAGACAATAGATTGGAGAATATGAATGCTTGGGACTTGGTCATAAGCCGTGCTTGGGCATCGTGAACCCATGTTCAGGGTAAAAGACAAGTTACCCAAAATGAAACCGTTGTTCTGCTTTTTCCTATTATAGTTAATTTTATTTCACTATTGGGTGATGCACATGTTATGTGGTATTGTTGATTATTAATCCTTTGAGAATTTATTTCATCCTTAGACAGATGATATGAGGGAAATGATTATTTCTACATGCATCATTACGGGCACCTAGAATTCACATGTCATGCATATTTCCATGCCATATGGGTGTATTTAACTACTTTTCATTTCATGATATGCCTATAATCTCTCAGAGATGTTGTGAAAGTTGCTTGTACTTGTATTACATTGGCATTGATTGAGTGATTTCTTCTCTCAATTAGTGAGGTTTATGGGCCCTCATGGGTTGGGATGAGCAATTTACTAAGTCGAGCCATTATACTATAAATAAATGAGTGTCATTTCTGGTGATAGGTGTATGAGCACTGATTAATCGAAAATGGCTATCCATTATAAAGTGAATCCTGAAATATAAAATGAATTGCTTGCACATCCTTATCCCAAATTATCATGTTTATGAAAGGTAAAGGATAAAACTAGGAAATTAAATACGAATTGACATAAAACTTATACTTGAGAACTTAGCGATACCTGACCATCTAAGATGGTAGTTTGGGTAGTATGCATTGGGTAGTGAGTTTTCTTACGAACATTTTCTGCTAGTGTTTTTATATTTTTCTTCTATGCTTGTTCTAAGGTGTATATCATCCCACCTTTTTATTACATAACATTTCATTACATTTGACAAACATAGGATCTTTAAAGTCTAGTGTCTTGGAGATCAGGAACATAAAACATGAGAACAATATAAAAAATTATTCTAAACCACTTGTAAGGCTTCTTCATTGTTCATATTAAGTTAATTATAAAAAATCATAACCTAGGAGAATACATCAAAGGAATGTGTGAGCAGAAGGCCTAGTAAGGGAAACAAGAGAATCATTTTACATGTGAACTTGAGATACATCAATAAAGTCATGATAAATAACTTTAAGGTATGAGAAGGAGATCATGAGGTACATCAATATAAAAATAACGTGTTTCATAACTTGAAGATGTGGCTATAACATTTAACATAGAAAATCATTTCTGTATCACCAAGGTCCATCCCCAAGGTGTCATTAAAAAAAATTACCAAGGTTATTCACCAAGGTATTGTTAAAATGGTCATCTCTAGAGATTAAGTCTTTACCCAATGCATTGGAGCACTATCAGGGCACACCCTTAATTTGACTTTATTATCATGTGGGACACATATATCATCATCAATAATTTTATAACTAACCCGTATATCATAAAAGAAATGGGTTTCATTTCATAATCATAACATTTTAAAAACTGCTTTAAAGACATGATATTTATGTTACTTTAAACCCATAGAAAAGGAAAGTGGGTTTCATGTTTTTAAATCCCAGAATTAAAATAGAAAATTTATATATATATATATGTGAATACCCCTATTGAAGAAATATCTTTGATTATTAACTTAATAAAATAAAAGAATTTGAGAAAAATAGAGAGACATTTTGAGATGAAAATTCTGCAGTATAACGGCTAAGTTACTGGGTTTTAGAAAATATTGAAGAGAGGGGACTTGGGTCACCCACTCATAAATGATCAATAAAAATAGTAGAGGGACATAATATAAAGGATATAATAACATGGTAATTAAATTTTAAATACAAACCATATGAAATGAAAAACATGGAAGGAAGACAAAAAAATAAGATTTCTCTTACAAAAATTGGACAGCCTAACAGCGTCACTTAAAAATTTTAAAAAATGAATTGATGAGATCAAATAGGGTATCCCATCATATGAACATAAAAGAAAAGTATGATATATATATATATATCATTACCCAACATGAGAAAAAGGAACTTGAAAGACTTGACATGAAAATAGGACTTTGAAAATGAGAAGAGTAAAAGAATCCCTTACAAAAATTCGGCAGCCTAACGACGCCACTTAAACATTCATAAAATGAAATGATGAGAGAAATAGGGGGTATCTCATCATATTAAAATGAAAAAGAAATTAAGATGAAAAAACAACCTCCATATTAAGAACATGGAGAATAAAAGAAATGAAAAAAAAGTGAGTACTTGAAAAGAAAGAGAGTGGTAGGATCCCTTACAAAAATTTGGCAGCCTAACGGTGCCACTTAAACATTAATAAAATGAAATTATGAAAGAAAGATAGGGTATCTAATCATATTAACATGAAAAGGAGATTAATATGAATCTAAAAGAACATCCCCAACATAAGAACATGGTGATTAAAATAAATGACATAAAGGAGAATACATGAAAAGATAGAGAGAGGTAGGATCCCTTACTAAAATTTGGAAGCCTAACGGCGCCACTTAAACATTCATAAAATGAAATGATGAGAGAAAGAGGGGATATATTATAATATTAACATGAATAGACAATTAATATGAATATAAAAGAACATCCCCAATATAAGAACATGGATCTTAAAATAAATGACATAAAGGAGAATACATGAAAAGAAAGAGAGAGGCAAGATCCCTTACCTTGAAGAGTAACTTCAAAATCATGAAGTTCGGGACCTTGGGAGGCTTGAGGGAACCTTGGGAGGACTCCTTGGGAGGTAAAGAGACCAGAACTTTATTGGGGTGGATTTTTAAATGAAATTAATGAGGGAAAGGCTTGGTATTTATAAGATAAGTGAGGGGACAAAGCATTAATTCCCAAGGGACACCTCATCAGTGGTATTGGAAAAACCAGGGGCTTGTCCATGGTATTTTCTCATGGTATTGGACACTTGGGACCCCTCATACATTATCTTATTATTCATAAGTCGACCAGAGTTATTGAATAATTAATACATCCTTAATGATGTCATTAAACACCCGAAACTCAAAAAACTGTATTTTCACTATTCAACAGAAATTCAACTTTCTGAGAAAAAATCCAAAATTTCACCTTAAGAAAAAATCAATGCTCTGATTTCAAAAATGAACTCCATTTTATGAAAATAATTTTCTAAATATTTTTAATTTAATTTTTAAATAAAAACACTATCCACTGAAAATTGAACTATTTTCGAAAAATCCCAAAAATTCACCTTAACCAAATATCAATGCTCTGATTTCAAAAATGAACACCATTTTATGAAAATAATTTTCTAAATAATTTTAATTTAATTTTTAAATAAAAAACACTATTCACAAAAAAAAACTAATACTTAACCAATAATTTCCGAAACAAATATTTACCTATTTTATTGAATCATATTACTTAATCAAGTTTCCTATATTGTATTAATACTTTATTTAAGTAAGATTACTAATTCATTTGGTCACATTACTAATCCTTAGTGTAAAATAACTATTCATAAATTACTATTCATCAAAAATTATGTTTATCTTATTAGACTCTAAATTTCATACTCAACACAACTATAGAAGACCATTTTTTGAAAATCATTACACATTTTTAATTATTTAAGGTTTACATAAATATTTTTAAAATATCCTTTTTCTAAAATTCATCAATAATATGGATACTATATTTATCAGGAAATTTTAAAATTTAAAAACTTCATCATAAGAAGAAATCACAATTTTTATTTAAATCAAAGGATTACCCAAGGCAGTTACAGTCTTTCTACAAAACCCCGTATAACACCAACATAGGAACTACAAGTATGGTGTGATAGGGTGATAGAATCTTGGGGCGGCTCGACCAACATTGCCCGAGTAGTGATTTATATCAGCTTGAACTTCTCGTGAAGGAGATTTTGTTCCAGATTCACACGATGAAGTTCATCTTGGGTTTGGTCTAAAGCAAAGCCTAAAGGTGTTACCTCCTTTCTGAGTTTCATCAGATGGGCTTCGATCGGCCTGAGACTACTGGATGGGGCCATCGAATTTTGTTTCTATATTAATTAATCAAGATCATATGTATTTATAGAAAATAATCGCAACATTTAGTTTCCAATGGTCTTATATTAATTATACTCATTTTATTAAATAAAATTGTTTTGTTGAGTATAAAATAAAATAACATACAAAGTTAGGAAACAAAATTTATTCAAAATTTCGGGTCGTTGCAATCTCCCCCCTTCAAAAACTGAGTCCTCACAATTTTAAATTTGGGCTTGGAAATTTCTTTGAAAGTCCCACATCGGAAATGAGTCATTAAAACTATTACTTTAAAAGAAAGAAAGGGAAGTACAAAGTTCACCCGAGTTAACCCATACTAGGATTCCATGTAGGAAAACATGGATATAGAAGAGAAAAAAAGGGTCATGTTCTGATGGAGAGTGATAGAAAACATGATTAGGAGAAAATTAACCACAAGAAGATCACATACTTAATATGTGTTAAACGATATTTGATTACCCAGTAGGAAACTTAAACCAACAATGTTTTTGTTTTACATTCCTTTTCATAATTTTGAGGAATTCATTTACTACATAGAATAAAAATGTAAGGAAATATATTTACCTTCAGGTAGAGTCTCATCCCATAATAAGTTTCCACAAAGACTAATCTTTTCTCCAAATAATGATCTTTCAAAAAGACTTGGTCTCATGAAAAGCACAAGAATCATCCTCTAGAGAATCACATAATCCACAAAAGAATAACTATATTTTTACCTTGTCATTAGTCATCAACTAAAACTAAAAAGGTTAGTATGAGATCATATAATACCCAAAAAGGATAATCCCTTTCAAAAGTAAATGTGATTATTAATATCCAAAATTCAAACAATGTACCCAAAGTTCTAGAAAGACCATTCAATACACAACCATCCTTAAAATTATTCAGAATAATCCAAACTAAGATTGGAACCCAAAACTCAGAAGGATTTAATCACATAGTCTTCCACAAAAATATCTTAACATTTATCACCAAATAACATTGACTACTATTAAAGTATCATACTAAAGAGTAATTAACCTATTCATATATTCTCTATGCTAGGTTCATCATTTTCCAGAAATAACCCAAATCACAATATGTCCACAATAAATACATAAATTATTACAAAAAAATTCAACCATTCCTCCTCAATTTAAATTCTATAGTATCTTAGGCATATATTACTCCAAAAGAGAAAACATCGTCCAAAATAACCTTAATCATTTAATCACCAAATAATTTTCCTATAAAAAGGATGTCCATTTGATATGAGTTTCCGAAATCAACTTATTCTTGATCCATAAAAATAGTAAGTCTATTAGTCCAAAGGGCATAACCACAAACTCATAATGCCCATATCTTGATCAAAAGGCAGTTTTTGGAATATCATCATTCTTCACCATCAATTTATGATAACCAAAATGAAGATCAATCTTAGATAAGAATTGAGTCCCACGAAGTTGGTCAAATAAGTCATTAATTCTTGGAAGAGAGTATTTTTTATTCAATGTGATCCCATTCAGTTATCTATAATCAATACATAGCAGCATCGATCCATCCTTCTTCTTCAGAAAGAGAACTGGTGCACCCCAAGGAGATACACTTGGTCGGATAAACCCATTCTCCAAAAGATCCCAGAATTGTTTCTTTAATTCCTCTAGCTCCACATTTTCCATCCTATAGGGGGTCTTTGACATCAGATGAGATCCAGGTATGAGTTCAATATAACTCTACCTCTCTTTCTAAAGAAGGTCTGGGAAACTCTTCAGGATATACATCAACGTATTTCTATATGATGGGGGAATTTTATAAAAGAATAAATACTTCATGAGAAACTTATTTCATTTACAAATATTTTAACTAAAAAGGATTTTATGTCTTAAAACTTCATGCTTAAACAATTACATTTTTCTATATTTCCTTTATGATGATTCATAAAAAGCATGTGATTAACCAAACATATCCCCCTGGAGTGTCATAACCAAGAGTGCAGCAAGGCCCATTGTCTTGTACAAGTTCCCATTCGAGTCTAGCTCAAAGCAGTATTTTAGGGTTTTACCCCTATGCACATCTGTTCCAGAACCACCTCTACCTGCTTGTATCTAGATAGGGATATATTTTCTTGATAAACCACTCACTCAGTACTCACCAAAATACCAGGAATATTTCCTATATTTAGACTTTTCTATAGGGTTATTCCTAAAGTTTTCATATCCAAATTTCCATAAATAACTAAAATATCCATTGATACCAACTATAGAATCCCACATTTTTATTACATAACATTTAATTACATTTTACAAATAGAGGATCTTTAAATTCTAGTATCTTGGAAATCAGGAACATAAAACATGAGAACAACATAAAACATTATTCTAAACCACTTGTAAGGCTTCTTCATTTTTTATCCTAAGTTCATTACAACAACTCATAAACTAGGAGAATACATCAAAGGAAAGGGTGATCAGAAGTCCTAGTAAGGGAAACCAGATAAACATTTTACATGTGAACTTGAGATACATCAATAAAGTCATGATAAATAACTTTAAGGCATGAGAAGGAGATCATAAAGCATATCATTATAAAAATAACGTGTTTCATAACTTGAATATGTGGATACAACAATTAACTTATAAAATCATTTTTGTATCACCAAGGTCCATCTCCAAGGTGCCATTAAAAAAATTACCATGGTTATTCACCAAGGTATCATTAAAATGGTCATCTCTAGAGATTAAGTCTTTACCCAATGCATTGGAGTGATATTAGGGAACACCCTTAATTTTTATTTATTATAATGATATCTACATATATCATCATCAATAATTTCATAAATAACCCATATATCATAAAAGAAATGGGTTTTATTTCATAATCATAACATTTTAAAAACTGCTTTAAAGACATGATCTTTATGTCACTTTAAACCCACGGAAAAGGAAAGAAGGTTTCATGTATGTAAATCCCAGAATTAAAATAGAACATTTTGATATATATGTGAATAAACCTATATAATAAAGATCTTTGAGTACTCAATTAATAAAATATTAGAATTTGAGAAAACGAGAGAGACATTTTGAGACGAAAATTCTGCAGCATAACGACTATGTTATAGGGTTTTGGAAAATATTGAAAAGAGAGGGGACATGGGTCACACATTCATAAATGATCCATAAAATAGTATGGTGACAGAATATAAAGGATATAATAACATGTTAATGAAATTTTAAAGACATACCATATGAAATGAAATACATGGAAGGAAGACAAAAAATAAGATTTCTCTTACGAAAATTCAACAGCCTAACGACGTCACTTAAAACTTTAAAAAATAAATTGATGAGATCAAATAGGGTCTCTCATCATATGAACATAAAAGAAAAGTATTATGTATAAAGATATCATTCCACAACATGATAAAAAGTAACTTTAAAGACTTGACATGAAAATAGAACTTTGAAAATGGGAAGAGTGAAAGAATCCCTTACAAAAATTCGACAGCCTAACGGTGCTACTTAAACATTCATAAAATGAAACGATGAGAGAAAGAGGGGGTATCTCATAATATTAACATGAAAAGGAAAGTAAGATGGAAAATTAAATCCTCCAAAATAAGAACATGGAGCGTAAAAGTAATTACATAAAAGAGAGTAGTTGAAAAGAAAGAGAGAGGTAAGATCCCTTGCAAAAATTTGGCAGCCTAACGGTGCCACTTAAACATTCATAAAATGAAATGATGTGTGAAATAAGGGGTATCTCATCATATTAACATGAAAATGATAGTAATATGAATAATAATGAACATCCCTAACATAATAACATGGATCTTAAAATAAATGACAAAAAGGAGAATACATGAAAAGAAAGGGAGAGGTAGGATCCCTTACAAAAATTTGGCAGCCTAATGGTGCCACATAAACATTCATAAAATGAAATGATGAGAGAAAGAGGGGATATATCATCATATTAATGTGAAAAGGAAAGTATGATGAATATAAAAGAACATCCCCAACATAATAACATGGAGCTTAAAATAAATTACATAAAAGAGAATAGATGAAAAGAAAGAGAGAGGTAGGATCCCTTACCTTGAAGAGTAACTTCAAAAGCATGAAGGTTAGGAACTTGGGAGACTTGATGGAACCTTGGGAGGACTCCTTGAGAGATAAGTAGACAAGAACTTCATTGGGGAGGATTTGGAAATGAAATAAATGAGGCGAAGGCTTGGTATTTATAGGAGAAGTGAGGGGACACAACATTAATTTCCAAGGGACACCTCATCGGTTGTATTGGAAAAACCACGGGCTTGCCCATGGTATTTTCTCATGGTATTGAACACTTGGGACACCTCATACATTGGATTAATATTTATAAGTTGACCATAATTATTGAAAAATTAATACATCCTTAATGATGTCATTAAACACCCGAAACTCATAAAACTGTATTTTCACTTTTCACCGAAAATTCAACTTTCTCAGAAAAAATACAAAATTTCACCTTAACCAAATATCGATGCTCTGATTTAAAAAATGAACTCCATTTTATGAAAATAATTTTCTAAATATTTTTAATTTAATTTTTAAATAAAAACACTATTCACTGAAAATTCAACTATTTTAGAAAAATCCCCAAAATTCACCTTAGACAAATATCGATGCTCTAATTTCAAAAATGAACTCCATTTTATGAAAATAATTTTCTAAATATTTTTAATTTAATTTTTAAATAAACACACTATTCACTGAAAATTCAACTATTTTAGAAAAATCCCCAAAATTCACCTTAGACAAATATCGATGCTCTAATTTCAAAAATGAACTCCATTTTATGAAAATAATTTTCTAAATATTTTTAATTTAATTTTTAAATAAAAACACTATTCACCTGAAAAAACTAATACTTTACCAATAATTTCCGAAACAGTTATTTACCAATTTTATTGAATCAAATTACTTAATCAAGGTGCCTAAATTATATTAATAATTTCTTTGAGTGAGATTACTAATCCATTTGGTCACATTACTAATCCTAAGAGTAAAATCACTTTTCATAAATTACTATTCATAAAAAATTAAGTTGATCTTATTAGACTCTAAATTTCAAACTGAAAACAACTATAAAAGAGCATTTTTTGAAAACCATTACACATTTTTAATTATTTAAGGTTTACATAAATATTTTTAAAATATCCTTTTTCTAAAATTCATCAATAATATGCATACTATATTTACCTGGAAATTTGAAAATTCACAAAAATCATCGTAAGAAGAAATCACAATTTTTATTTAAATCAAAGGATTACCCAAGGTAGTTATCGTCTTGTTACATAACCCCTTATAACACCAACATAAGACCTAAGAGTAAGGTGTGCTAGGGTGATAGAATCTTCGGGCGGCTTAGCCAATATTTCCCGAGTAGTGATTTATATCATCTTGAACTTCTCGTGAAGGTGATTCTTTTCCAGCTTCACACGATGAAGTTTGTCTTGGTTTTGGTCTAAAGCAAAGCCCAAAGGTGTTACCTCCTTCCTGAGTTCCTTCAGATGGGCTTCGATCGGCCCGAGACTACTAGATGGGGCCATCGAATCTTCCTTCTATATTAATTAATCAAGATCACTTGTATTTATAGAAAATAATCACAACATTTAGTTTCCAATAGTCTTATATTAATTATACACATTTTATTAAATGAAATAGTTTTTTTTGAGTATAAAATAAAATAACACACAAATTTAGGAACCAATATTTATTCAAAATTTCAGGTTGTTACAAGGTGTATTCTTGGAATTTGAAGGCCAATTCTAGCATGAAGTCCCCATGTCGTTCTCCAGTAAGGTAGTGATGACCATGCTTCAGACAGGGTGGGCCCCGAGCCGCCAGTCTTACTTCTAGGAGTGCCACATGAGGCACCACTTACTACACCTAATCTGGGCACTGATTCCCAAGTCCATGATAGTTTCTTACGTATAATGTAGTCCATTATTGGTGTCCATGGGTTGAACCTATGATGGATGATCTGACCCACGAGTTCCAATAGCAACATCCAACTACTTTTTTAGGGGATGGGATTCTTAGGCTATTGAGTCTTGGCTAGAGGCCATGCTATATATCTTTTAGAATTTGGAAAAACCTCCATAGTGGAGAGTCATGCTTGATACAAACATGCTTTGGGATTCGGACAAGTGTTGGTGGGATGTTGTTACCCAGTCCAGTCGTCATCAGGGAATGTTATGGGTTGACTTCTAGACTGCCTTCAATGATCAGTTCTTTCCTCAGTCACTAAGGGCTGACATAGCCAGAGAGTTCATGCATCTTGTGCAGGATTCTATGTCAGTTATAGAATATTCAGCATGTTTCACTCATTTATAGTGATTTTCACTTCTTCTAACCGATGATGAGATTTCACGTGTTAGATATTTTGATGATGGCTCTAGTACGCCATTCGAACTCAGGTGAATTTCTTTCACCTTCCTACCTTATCTTCAATAGTTTATCATGCCTTTATCATTGAGAATAACCTATTGTATGACACGAGTACCAGTTTTAAAGGATCAGTTCTGCGTCAGGCCAGTATTTCTTCCAGTGGAAGGAAACTTTCCCTTGATGTTTTTTGTTAGGGTAGTGGCAGCCAGAGTATCTATTTTGATAGATCTATAGTGTGTTATAAACATGGAAAACTAGAGCATAAGAAACCCCAGTGTGATAGATACCTTATGGAGTGTCAGTCTAGTGGCCTTATGGGTCATATTCAGCGGTTTTGCTAGACCTTTCCACCAGATTCGAGTGGAAATGGATCAGCTTCACCTCCCCCTTAAAAAGTGAGTTCTTTTGTGCTGCATCAGGTGGGGATTTGGAGTAGCACCAGTAGGTCTAGCCGTGGTGGAGGTCGTGGCCATGGTAGTCTGATCCCCAATCGCCATCAGCACCAACAGAGCAGTCACGATCTTAGTAGTCCATCTATTGCATAGGTCCATGGATTAGGTCAGTTGCATGGTTTACAGATGATACCCAAGGATAAATCTAGAAGAACATCTACAGTATGAGATACTATTCTAGTATCCTCCACTATTGTCTCTGCTTTGTTTGATATAGGTTCTTCAAACTCTTTTATTTATGTATATATCATGGAAAGTCTTCGACTAGAGATACAATCTCACTATGGTTTAATGAACCTCGATACAATTTTGGGAATGTGGATAGAGGGAATACTCCAGTGTAAGGACTATCCCCTTGAGGTAGGTAGTTACCATTTCTTGTGAAATATCCTTGTTCTCGAGATGACAGGATTTTATGTCATTGTCAAGATGGAGTGGTTAGTTTACTATCACACCTTTGAAGACTACTACAGCCACAGATCTTATTTTACATCACCAGAAGGCATCATTTTTCTTTTAAAATATGAGTGGGATATCCAGGATGGGAGATCTAGACCGAAGCATCATGAGCTAGGTGGAGAGACCGCCTAGATTGAAAATATTTTCATGGAGAATCAGGATTTTCTTCAAACTGATTTCCCTCTATTAGTTGATCGCTTTTGGGAAGTCTTTTCTGATGACTTTTCTGGATTATCTCTTAATATAGAGGGAGAGTTTACAACAGATATTATTCTAGGAGAAGATCTATTGGCCATTCCTCCATACACGAATGACACCTATTGAGCTTTAGGAGCTCAAGCAGTATATATAGGAATTAGAGGCAAAAGGCTTTATTCAAACAAGTACATCCTCTTGGGGTTCACCAGTGCTTTTCACTAATATGGTGGATGGAACTCTCTGTATATGGATGGATTATAGAATTTTGAACCATATTATGGTCAAGAATCGATATCCACTTCCTCAAATAGATGATCTCTTTGACCATAAACGAGGAGAAAAGGTGTTCCCTAAGATCGACCAATAATCAGGTTATCATGAGGTGCGATTCAGACCATCATACATACCTCATAAAACTTTCCATATCAGGTATGGTTTATATGAGTATCTTGTTATTCCATTCAGTCTTATGAATGTTCCTTCAATTTTCATGGATTTGATGAATAGGGTTTTCCATCCCCATTTGGACTCTTTTTTTGTGGTCTTTGCGGATGACATCATGGTGTATTCCTGCACTTGTAACGACCGTGCCAAACATCTTGATATCGTTCTCAGTACACCGAGAGAGAATCAAATTTATAACAAAATTTCTAAATGTGATTTCAGGATCAATAAGGTCTAATTCTTGGGTCATATTATTTTGGAATCAAGAGTATCTGTTAACCCTAAAAAGCTAGTGTTGTAGTTTCCTGGGAGCATCCTAAAAATGTGTTTGATATCAGTAGTTTCTTAGGGATTTCCGGATATTATAGGAATTTCATACAAGACTGCTCTCATCTTTCTACACTTCTTACTGGTCTTACAAAGAAGGGTGTCATGTTCACATGGTCATAATCATGTGAGAAATCTTTTTAAGAGTTGAAAGGTAGGCTTGTCTCAACACTAATTCTGATTCTTCCAGAACCAGGTAAGGGTTATATCATATTTTCTGATTCATTAGGCATTGGACTAGGATAAGGGTTGATTTTGGAAGACAAATTCTTTGTGTACGGATCTTGGCATTTAAGACCTCATGAGAGAAATTACCCAATGCATGACCTCGAGCTAGAAGCAGTTGTCCATGCCTTATGTTGCTGGAGACATTGTCTGTTGGGTGACCGCTTTGTGGTGTATAAAAATCACAAGAACCTAAAGTATATATTTTCTCTATGTGAATTGAACCTCGGACAATTAATATGGGTAAAATATCTACAATACTTTGATTTAGAGCTTGCCTACACTCCTGGAAAGGGCAATGTGGTCGCTGATGCACTGAGTTAGAAAACTCAAATGCAGGCCATACAAGAATCCAATGATGAATGGAAGTTAATCGCCTTTTTTTTCTGAACATCATTTATAGTTTCATGATAGTCACATGTATTCTTAACTCTCAGCCTTAATAGTCACCTCTTCCCTCATTGAGAAGGTGAATATTAGGAAATTTTCAGATCATGAATGTTTGGTTCTCCCTGAGAGTATATCAAGAGATAACCCATCTTCATATTTGTCTGTGGATAGAGACAACGTCCTGCATCTACGTTGATGTATCTGAGTTCCTATAGATGTGAGAGGGGAGTTGATGAAAGAGTACCATTCTTCCCGGTGAGTAGTTAATATAGGCATATCGAATATTTATCGAGATATGTAATGCTAATTTTGATGGCCTAAGATGAAACATCAGATTGCAGGCTTCAACACTAGGTTTTCCACCTATCAGCAGGTGAAGGAAGAGGACCAGAGACTTGTAGGCCCATTACAACAACTACTAGTCCTAGAATTCAAATTTTAAGATGATGATATGGATTTTATAGTTGACTTACCTAGGTCGCCGATGGTTAGTGGTGTTATCTGTGTAGTAGTTCACCAACTAAAGAAAAAACCACACTTCATTCCTATTCGGGAGACTTTCTTAGTTAATGAATTGGGAAGACTGTATGTCTGTGGGATCATAAGACTACACAAGGTTCCACGTACTATTGTTTCAGATAGGGATTCTCATTTTACTTCATGGTTCTCACAGGGTTTGTAGAAATCTATGAGAATACAGGTGATGATAAGAACGAATTTTCACCCTCAGACCAATGGACAATCGGAATGGACAATAAGAGTTTTAGAGGATATGCTCTGAGCATGTGTCCTTGATTTCAGTGGTTCTTTGGAGAAGCATATCACTCTCTTCGATTTATCATATAATAACCATTTTCAGAAGAGGATTCAGATGGATCATTTTGAGGCCTTATAAAGTGGGCCATGTCGTTTACCTTTGTGCTGGCTAGAGGTAGGTGAGGCAGCACTACTAGGTCCTCATCTCATTCAAGAGACTTCAGAAAAGGTCCAGCTAATTATGAAGCATATGACTACTACTCAGTCAAGATATAAATCTTATACTAATTGTTTTTGACAACCTCTTGAGTTTGAGGTTGAGGATCTTTTATTTGGGTATCGCTCAGGATAGGGAAAAGACAGTTGAGAAAGTAAGGAAATCTATCACCTCATTATGAAGGGCCATTAAATATTCTAGCGAGAGTCAGGCCGGTAGCTTATCGGTTGCTACTACCTCAGAGGTACCATTCCATACATGATGTCTTTTATGTCTCACAACTTTGTCAATACCATGATAACCCATATCTTACCTTTGATCCCAAGGAAGTTGAGTTCGATGCTGATGCTACTTTTGAGGAATATCCAGAACGCATCGTTGACCAAAGCACAAAGGCTCTCCAAAGAAAGTTTGTCCCTCTCATACGGGTGCTATGGAAGCATGGCCGAGTATAAGATGAGACTTGGGAAAGGGAAGCCAATGTACATACTCAGGGGCCAGAGTTGTTCCTAGACAGTGTTTCTTTACCCTTGAAAGGAAAACTCGGGGGGGGGGGGGGGGGAGTTATTTTAAAGGGGGAAGACTGTAAGAACCCGGATTTTCACTCAGGCATGGATCCTTTAATTTTCATTTTGTACTTAATATGGATTCCTAATGAGTTAGTAAAGGTTATTAGGGTTTCATAACTTTTTCGGATTCCGGAACCCATCTTTTTTGAGAAAATAGATGCAGTGCACAGTTTAGAGTAAACCGTGTGGGATTTAAGCACAATTTTCCAAACCGTGTGGATGGTTTTTTTGGATAGTGGAACAACACATGGTCATCGCATAACCGTGAATCCATACCATGAAAACTCCCCTTTTCCCTAGGTAACTATGCATGGAAGGCACACAGTTTAATCAAACCATTCAGAGGAAGAATTTTTTGGCAGAACCATCTTGTATGGTTTGCACACGTTTTGAAAAACCATGCGCAGGATAAAAACTTGTGTAAAATGTGAAAAACACCCTTAATTATCTATTAATAACCCTTCCTCTAAATCTTAGAACCAGTGGGATTTTCACCCATTTTCACCCATTTGTAACTTTTTGAAGGCCAAAGATTGGGATTAAGTGAAATCCTTCATTCAGAATATGATCGAGCTTTCGTTCATCACATTAGATGTGCAATGGTAAGTAATCAAGTCCTCTTTATCAATTCATATTCTCTTCCACTCTTGATATGGTATCACCATGTGAGTGTTTTCACATTTTCTTAGATCTAATCCAATCTGAGGAAAATCAAGGGCCGATACCGGAGGAGGATAGTCATACAACCCTAAGTTGGGTGGTTATAACTCATCCCTAAAGTTTTTTGTTTTTGGAATGTTCTTTTGGGGTTCACTAGTTTCATTGGAAAATGTTTCTTAAATTTACATTCCATGATTATACTTGTTAGAATAGTCTGATTATTCTATTTCTAATTATGTGATTAATTGTTAGTGGTTACACCCACAACTCAATCCGCCCCATGTCAAAGGTTATTCCATAATTGGGTTTTTAGTGATTTGATACGTTAGGGAAACTGTTTGGGTGTGCCGTTACATGACATTCTTAAAGGTGAGACCTCTTATCAAAAATGGCTTGTTATTATTGAGAATTTTAAAATGGAATGTACCATGTATGTTCACCACTTGATCCATCTAAGGTAAGTGCTTCTGAATGGTTTATAAAAGTGAAATGTGAAATGTGAAATGGAATGTATACTAAGTATATAAATCGACCTTAATAAAAATAGATTGAATACAAGTTACATGTCTATATCACCAGTTTCCATGTTGATGTAAGGTAGTGCAGTGAACCTGAATAATTGAATAAGCCTTAATGGATAACTAAGACTTGATTAAATGGTGGTATTTCTAAATGGCCTATCCACACTAATGAAAGACAAGTCTTGGACCAATAAATAAATGGTTTCATCTCTACTTGACCTATACACACTAATGAAAGGCAAGATTTGAACCAAATAAATTATTACATGATTACAATATCAAATATGAATGAACTGACTCGAGATCGCCTTGAATTCTGAGAGGAGCATACCTTGGGTCTCAGGAACCCCATTATGATTCAAGGATACAATTTTCTTAGGTTGATACCCACATATACTCTAGTTCGTGTCTATTATTTGGATTCCAGGTATTCTATAGTTGGTTCCCTTTCGTTATTATAGGATACCTCAGATACACTCCTTGGATTCAGCATTGACTAGTAGGTTCCATGGTGAAAAACCATAGGGACCTATCTTTACTTTGCCCCGTTTTACCTTGGTTGATCACCTTGGACTCGATAAGAGCCTTATCAAGGAATGACTTGGATTATGCTCATTAGATTACACTCTTACCCCTTATCTAGACTCAGATACTATCGAGTTATCATTCTGTGAGATTTACGTTACCTTGGTTATTACCTTGGAACTCCCTCACTAGATATTATTTTCAGGTTTACTTGTCATGTCTTAGGACCTTCACGACTTATTCTATCAAAAGGTGATGCTAGTGATGGCTATGCCTCCCATGAACTATTAACATTAAATGGTAATTTATTAATTCATAAACTGGTTAGATGTTCAGACTCCAGTTGAGGGCTGAAGTAGGTACTTTGTTTTTTTAGTTATATTGTACTACTTGCTTTACATTAAATATGCATGCTTTCACACTTATATAATTCATTACATGAGATTGATGTTATAGAAACCGTTGGTGGTGGACTGCTGAGATTTTTCTCACACCCTCTCTGGGAGCCGATTGGTACCCAGAGTAGATTACATGGTTGCATGTATTAAAAAGGGAATCATCCAGCTTTCAACACTTGATTGCATGCTGATAGGATGGATATTGATAGGAGATGACCGATTTGGATCTCAAGATTCTTCGAGTAGTTTTTTTCCTTTACTTGTGGAACATGTTATGCATGATTTCTTGTTTCCATTCTTTCCAGTTTTATATTGACATGACATTACATCATTATTGTCTTAGTTGATATAGTAATTACCATTCTTGTTTATCTATTTCATTAGTTGATTTTACTATTTATATTATTTATATTGCTTCTGCAGTTTACAAATCCATTATATTACTTTTGTTGTTCTACACTATTCTAATGAGGGAATAGTAATCCCACATACACACCCTAGGCCCTCTCTACTAGTCATAATCCTCTGATGTTCCGGAAGGTGCGCTTGAGGACATGTGGCCCACCGGGCTTGGGGCACCTGTTAAGTGGCTTCGGGGTCTGGAATGTCACCTCAGGGTGATCCAAATTCAATTTTATCAGTTAAAGAAAAAATAATAGTAATTTTTTTAACACCCCAATATTTCATAGTATGTCATTTCTTCAAAGTAATTCAATAACTTGCACTACACGCAACACAGAGTTCTAGCGCACCATGACTTACCAAACAAACCGTTAAAAAGTGGTTATGAATAGTATTAACTGAATTTTGATCATTATATAATACTTATAATTTTAGAATCCATATTATGAGTTTCTTAGACATAATTTAAGAACAAATAAATTTTTTCTGATAAAGAAGTATTTTTCAAAAAATGCAATTTTACCGCCTTTTAATAGTGAAGCCTTTTTAAATACCATATTTGAATCTTTCATATATTCAATTTGACAAAATAAACTTCTTCTTTAGAATTGGGACATAAGAATTTAGTTTCAATAACGTTTTGGTGTTTTTATAATAACTTTCATATTTGGGTGAATAGCGAAAAATACTATATTTTAACTGAAAACAACTTTTTTTTGATCAAAATAATTTATATTGTTAAATTATAAATTTTAACGGTTTATATGTATAAATAGATTTTATTTTTACCATTTAATCCAATGATGGTCATTTTAAGTAATTTCACTTTGAAATTGGACATAAACAAGTGTCAAAATTTTGATAGTTATTATTTCCTAAAAATACGCCTTTTGGTTTTGACAGCGGGAATTCATTTTAAATTAATAAATGAAACTTTTATGTTTTGAATTTGGTAAAAAAGACTTCATTTTTGGATTAGGAATATCGAAATTAACTTAGGGTGAAATTATGATACTTTTCTGATCACTTTCATATTTTGATGAATAGTGAAAATTACTAAATTTTAATTAAAAACAACTTTTTAATTGAAATAATTAATAGTGATAAATTATGAATTTGAGTGATTTTAAAGTATAATTATATTATTATTTTACCATTTATTCCAATGTTGTTCATTGGACATAATTTCATATTTAAACTGGACATAAGAAAGTTTCAATATTTTGATCGTTATTATTTGTTAAAAACACGCTTTTTGTTTCGACAACAGGAATTAATTTTAAATTAATTTCGGCCACTTCTGTGTTTTGAATTTATAAAAATGGATTCCATATTTAGAATCAGGAGGTCCAAATTGTGTAAATAGGTAACTTTTATTTTTATATATTTTGAATAATTACTTCGGTAAATATTTTATTTACCATGGTTAAAGGGTAAATCCGGTAAATAAGGGTAAAAAATAATATTATAATAATACTAAATTACCATAAAAGGTGTCCTAACCCTATTTGTTTATACATGTCCGACCATGGACATCTTTGGGTCAATTTTGGGACCCCATGGAGCCACTTGTAAGTGATAATGACACTTTATATTAATTAAGTTAATGTAAATACAAAAATGACATAAGCATATATATTTTAGCAAAACAATTTTTAAATAGGGTTAACATATGACATATATAACCCTATGTATTGCTTAACTCATTAATAAATTATTTAAATAAATAAGATTATAAAGACTAAAATAATACCGAAAACCTTTCCAATTATTATTGGATGATTTCATTTAGATAATGAGTCATATAATCTTCAACTTTGATAAATTTTTGACCTTTAGAAACTGAATATCATTATATAATAAAATAATATTTTCAATATTTCTTAAAGAGCCCCTCCTCCCCCTTATAAAAGGAAACCACTTCTAACCAATTTCTAACACCTATAAAGCCTTTTGGATTGTCCAACCTCTGCCCAATTAAGCTCCCTACATCCCTCTACTCCTCTTAGAAGACTTACCTTAGGCATAAGGCACTTCAAGATTCCTTTTTGGTTCAAACCAAAGGGAGTTACTCAAATTAAAGGTAATGATTTCTCTTAGCTTTTTTTTCATTTCTTTTACTTCTCCAACCCCTAAAATCTTCTTATTATTTTCATTTGTAACAAAACCAGTATACTCAATATACTAGGATATTGTTATGATAATTATTCGAACTACACTTACACACACCTCCATCTAATGTTTTAAGAGCATAATGTTTCTGTGGATGGCAACCAAACGCCTCACGAAACGATGATTGTTCAATTATCTCTTACCACCTCTCATGGTGGAAATTATGATGGAACTATAATTAAATATGATATTAATGATATTTATTTTATATATATGATTCTGTAATTCCTTTTTATAGCATACCATTATTCCTTTCATGTTGTATATATATACGATAATTTCATTTGAGGAAGTGCGGACTACCACCCCCTCAAAGTGATATGACTCATTCATACCATACATGGAACATATAAAGGATGGTTTTAATGAAATTAAGTAACATATATAATATATTATATTATAATGGAATAATGATATACCTATTTATCATTTGGTTTTGATTCCTTTTAAAATGAAAAATGAAATGGAAGTAGCGTTTGTGCATACGTACGGACTACCGTCTCCACGAATGCGATGAGATTCATTCCCCATTGTATCCATTAAAGACTAATTTTCATTTTATGATTAAAAATAATGTTTAAAAACTTGATATCATTCTGGATATGAATATGATACATCCCATACATAAGAAATATGACTCACATAATAAAGAATATAAAGGAAAATGAATTCGTTAACACACAAAACGACGATAATACTAAGATATTATTAACATAACAATGTTAAAAGACCATATATGATATAATATTAATGTATATGATTCTTGTATAATTTAATAAAAATTATTTTACCACTATACAAGAGGTTAACCTACCCTCAACCAAGGAAAAGTACAAGTTAAGGGTTTATTTCAAAATCTCCTCATTATCCAAGGTTGTTTATACGTAATTATCTACTAAGACCTCTTTATCATCCACATCCATGTTTCTTAAAAATGTATTTCAAAAAATTCTTACAATTTGATAGACTATGGGTTAAAGAAATTTATACCCTTGTTTGACTTTTTATAAAATGGTTTTCAAAGAATATTTCTGTCGTTTTCCAAACAAGGTCCTTTTTAAACTTTTTGACAAAATTAAGGTAAGAATGTCTTCTTTAACTTATACGGTGGGTGCGGCTATTTTCCACTGTTATAAAATCACCAAATCTTCCCTTAAAATCTTATAAGAATATTTTCAAAGTAAATGTTTTATTTTATAAATATGTGACTTTTAAATGGTTTGAAAAAAGAGATATTTCTCTCAAATAGTTTGGATTTCATCTATGTCAACATCCTCTGACAGATTTTAAGCTTATTTGAAGTTATTTTATTATGATACAAAACTTCCATATTATATTGAAGGTTTTGTGATATGTTTTACTGTGGATGTGTTATTTTTATACCATTCATGGTTTATGGATAAAGTATTGAAATTTCGTATGGTAGTTTTAATTCAAATGTTTATGTTATGTTTAAACCTGTTCATATGAGGAATGCATTGGACTTAGTAAGTGATGGGTGGAGCCCACTATAGATCCTCGATGCATCATCAGGTATCATGAGACAAACTAGTGTCTTGGAACAAGGCCTTGAAAAAATCTTATTTGTTGTCTTGGCACAGGGCCTTGACTATGTGGTTATGATATTCTGGAATTATGCATTCCATCATTTTGAAAGTGGTTATTGATATTGCATGTGATTATTCTACTATTAGAATATCTATGTGAATAAGTAAATGGAATTATTCAATTTTATTTCTTCCATATTATGCTGAAGTTCAAGTGTAAAAGGCTTTTTTTAGTTATACATTGCCTTAAATGTTTATGCTTATTTATGAATATTTCCGCTATATTGTTATCCTTACTGGGCATATGAGCTCACCCCTTTCTATGTTTTATTTTTCCCAGGATGTGAAGAAGAATTTTATAAATGACCTACAAGGATAGTATGAGGGGATATGAGTGTTGTCTATAGAGATAATATGTTGTTGTAGTTTTTCATTTTATGATGTAATATAAACTTTATAAATGTATCTAGTGATTCCAAGGTTACTAACCTAATCAGTATTTCGAGAATTGATCTGTTGTGATCATGACAATGTTATGTAATAATGCACCGGCTGTAGGTAATTGGGGTCCGAGAATTACAGTTTGTATGAGAGGAAGTTTAGTACAAACCTTGAAAGCTATATTTAGATAAACTCTGATTAGAGCACATAGACCTAAGATGGACTTTGAGGATTATTATAGAAGAAATTTCTAGAATTTTGGTAATGTAGAGATTTTGTGAGTTTTCCAAGAAAATACATCCCTGTCTGGATACGAGCAGGTAGAGGCAGCTCTGGCATAGATGTACCAAGGGGTAAAACCCGAAAACGCTGCTTTGAGCTAGACTCGAATGGGAACTGGTGCACCACAATGAGCCTTACTGCACTCTTGGTTATGACACTTCCGGGGGTTATGCGTAGGATAATTCCCATTTTCTTTACAAATCATTATGAAGGGTTTATGGGTATATAATTCCTCAATGAGAACATCTTTATGATTATGGATTATATCCATAAACCATTCAATTTACGTTAGGTATTTTACAAGATTGGAATTATTTATTGCAATTCATTAACTGACCTAGTTTATGCTATTGTATAGAAATGACGCCCAATAGAAGGAATGTGAACTCCAACAATATGTATGATCCAAAGAGTAAGAAGGATCATATCTTTCATGGTACTAAGCCAACATTTTGAAGGGAAATAGTCTCCCATGTATTCTCAACATACGAAGAAATAGTATAATTTGTTAATAAGATAAGTAAATAATTCTCTGAGTCCTATGGCTTTGAAGTGAATCAAGAGAAGAAAAGGATAGAAGAGAGAAATATGGATAAAGGGAAGAGGGAAAAGAAGAATTTTACCATATGTGATAACTGTGGTAAGGAACACCCTATAACTTGCCTGAAGGGAATGGAAGTTTGTTATAAGTGTAGAGAAAAAGGACACCATGTACGTAACTACAAAGGTAAGAAAAATGCTTCAAATGTATAATGATTTATCTGCAAGGAGTTGGGACACTACGCGAACCAATGTCCAAATCATCAGAGTATTCCCCAAATTATACTATTAGATAATAATCAAGTTATGACACTACCACAGATGAGGATCAATTATTAGAGTTCTTATGTTTTTATTAGAGAATTATGTCATTTGAGTGTTGTATCAACAATGTACTGGTTATAATAATTATGGAGTATATAAGGATTATACTGTAGTACTATTTCATTAAGGACTTGAGATTGTGTGGAAACAAGAAAAGTGACTCAATAACAGGTTAAATTTTTGGAAAATATATGGTTGAGAGAAAGATAAACCAAAATATGGTTCTGATACCGAGGTAGTGATTTTGGAATAATACATGATTGATTTGGATAAATTATATTAGATGTTCTTGACAACCATGAAACTGATTAATGATTTGTATATTCCATCATTGTTAGAGTTTACAACATTTTTGGATAGAAGTAGTATATCCAGTATTCTATAAGTAATAAGGGATCATGAATGTAATCAATAAGGTTTTATGGTAATTTAGGATGTTGCAGTGTTTTAAAAGAATACATGATGAGGGTGTTCACATGTTATTACATGGAAAAAAGGATCTTCATTGTGTTTAACTTCCTTATAAATTTTGGACTATGAGTTTGGATAGAATTATTTTTGATAGTTATAGTTTGATATTTATTTTTGGATTGCCATAAAAGGACAACCTAGAGGTCGGGAGACAACCCGTCGTGTCCGGAAAGGCCACGAGACTAGAACCCGCAACCAAAGGGCGACAAGGGTGTATCACCTATCACTGACCCACGTGATGTCCTGGATTTAATAATATTGTCTTTTTAAAAAATAATTCTGGTATATGAATTATAAATTCCTATTTTTTGAACCCTATGCGATTAGGACAAATATAATATTATTTTTAAGTTCTATTATCTTTTAGAGTGAATGATGAGTTTGTGGTAGAAATTGTTAAAAGAATGGGACTCTACTTGTCAAGTATATATTTTTCTTCTTCTCTTATTCTATGAAGAAATTAATTCTCAATCATTTGTGAAGGGATCTTAAAACAAAAAATCTGTTATCCTAATACCATATATTTTGTTGAACCGATGGTATTTTAAATCATCATAGATTGATGAATTTAAGGCCCTCAATTTTACACTTGTTTGTGATGGATGGCCTCAATCACTACCTATAAATATTTATGTTTTTCCTCCAATTATATGTCTCTAATTTCCACCAAATTTCTCCTAATCAAGATCATAATTTGGTGCTGACCCTTTCATTTCCCTTTTCCTCTTATTAAGACTAAATTTTATTAACCTAATTTTCAATGTGGGTTTTCTCAATGGTATTTTCTATTTTCAACCTTTTATTTTCGAAAAATAATTTCAAATTGCGAGGACACAATTTATTGAAGGAGGGAAGAATGTAACACCCCAAGATTTCATAGTACACCATTTCTTCAAAGTAATTCAATAACATGCACTACACACAACACCTCGTTCTAACGCACCATGACTTACCAAACGAGCCGTTCAAAAGCGGTTATGAATAGTATTAAATAAATTTTGAACTTTATATAATCTTTATAATTTTAGAATCCATATTATGAGTTTCTTAGACATAATGTAAGAAAAAATACATTTTTTAGATAAAATAAGTATTTTTCAAAAAATGAAATTTTACCGCCTTTTAATGGCGATGCCTTTTTAAATCCAAGGGAACCACGTGTCCATAAAATGTGTTTGAATACTTTTCAGAGAAGTGAGAAAAGAAAGATAAAGAAGTTTATATTCGTGTGATACAATAAAAAATTGTTATTTTTATATTTCATTTATAATTATTTTTTTATAAATGTTTAGTTTTTGTCATGTCATACCAATTATTTTTTAATTTTTTGTATCATGAAATGTACTTATTTTATTTTATACCTTCTATATTTATATTAATAGTTATTTTATACTATTTAATATAAAATATTCATTCTTTTGAATTTTAAATATACTTTTTAAATGATGTTTTCTTTTATATATATATATATATTTTTTTTTAAAATCATTATATTTTTCATTTATTTATTTATAAAATTCTATGGAATATTTTACAATAAATCAAAACATATTTATTTTCATAAAAATTCACATAATAAAAATAACACTACATTAAATATGTTCAATTTTCTTTAACGAGTTTTATATCATCTAGTCTTAATTTAGAAACAATAAAATCAAAGAAAACCACATAAAATCCTAAAAATTATTTTTGGTTTCAATCTTTATGTTTTGTGTGTGAAAAAAACACTTTGATATTTATAGAAACATGTTTTAAATAATGAAAATAAGTTTTCACAAGTTCTAAATACTTAATATAAATTTATAAAGACATTAGAACAAGTTAAATGTATGAAGTAAACCTGCAAAAAATCAATATATGAAACAAAATGTAAAACATGGGATAATTTTCCATAGGATTTCACAAAACTATTTAGCCAATTAACATAGGTGAATTTCACGTAAGAATTTTTGTTATGTGATATAATTGACCACATATATGAATTGATGTAACCAAATTCACAGAATCAAATCATGTGGCCAATACAAATATGAGAATTCATAACATAGGAAACTCACTACATAAGGTAATCATGTATCTAAATTTATCATGTGGTTGATTCACGTAAAGGAAATCCTGAAAACTAAAAACAGATTGAATTTTCAATTTCTATACCTATAAAAAACCATGATAATAGAATAATAAACTTTCTATCCAGTTGAATTATATTTATAAAAATTCATTATATTTCTAAAGAATCAAGAATCAACTTAATCAAATTTATATAACTCAATTTATCATCATAAAAGAATTTGAAAAATAGTTCTGAAAAATAGTAGAAATTGGATAGAAAACATTCAATAACATCTATCCCAATTTTAGAAAATATATAGATTTATTTAGAAGTTCATGTATTCTAATTAAATTTCGGTAATCTTATTATATTTCCAGAGAAAAATAATCATGCAATTTTGAGTCATGTAGCTCATGATACGGTCGAAATACATAGGATAATAGATTTTTAAAAATTTACTACATGGATTTAAAAACGGTTATGTGAATTACAAATAAATCTCCTAGATTATGAATTGTCTATGTATTTAATGGTTTATTGTTTATGGGAATAGTGAAAATATTTATAAATTATATTTTAAGGTATCAAATGTCTTATTAGGCTTAGGAACTCAAAATGAAACTCGTAGAACATGTTATGATCAATTTTTTCAAACTGATCAAAATATAATGGATTAGTAAATATATATGTATGTTGATTTTTAGTAGGGATAAATTATAAAAAAACACCCCCCTTATTCACATGATTTATTATAAAATGAAATACAACATCAACATTATTTGTTTTAGAAGTTCATAAAGGATTCTTAGAAATAGAAATTATGGATGTATTATCACAATATATAGACAATTTGTTAAGATAAATACAAAAATTACATAAAATTTGCTTAATCCATAAACTTTGAATACAACAACTAGAAGTAGAGATATACTCAACCTCTAGCATAAATGGATAAGAAACAACTACTTCTTAGAATACCAAAAAAATAAACATTTTTCAAGAAAACGACACATTCCAGATATGCTTTTTGTTTCAATTTCACAACCTCAAAAATCAGAGTTAGAATACAATATTAAATAAAAGTAATTATTCATATAATAAAACAAACCATAGTTAATAGTTTATTTTTCATATCTAATTATTTTTTTCATATATTTAATATGAATCTCTTTCAGATCAGCTTGAAATCATGTACATAAGAAAATAATAAACATGATATCAGGTCTAGATGCAGTTAAATAAATCAAGATACCTATTATACCAATATAAAATTTGATATCATAAGATTTAATAGATGTATCAACATCTAATTTACAACTATTTCCCATAGAAGTTTTCATATTTTTATAATAATTGAGACTAAACCTTTTGACCAACTATTTAGCATGCTTTCATTGAATAAAAAAGATCCCATCTTTCTCTTGAGAAATTTGAAGTACAAGAAAGAACTTTAATTCTCTCATTAAGCTCACACAAAACTCAAATGACATCAATGTATAAAATTCATTATAAATCCCTTAACTAGAATAACCAAAATCTATATCATCAACATGAATTTACACAATTAAAATATCATTAGATTTTTTTTAATAAAAAGTGTAGGATTAACATTACCCTTTTTGAAACCATTATTCAATAAAAAAAAAAAATTATTTAATACTAAGCATGTGGTTCTTGTTTGAGACCATAAAAATATTTAGAACATTTAAAAACATGATTAGGTAATTTTTCATTTTATAAAAAATTAGGTTGAGAAACATAAATATCTTCAGTTATAAAACCATTTAAGAAAGAACCGTTAACATCCATTGGATATAACTGAAAACCTTCAAAACAAGAAAATGGTAACAAGACTCTAATAGCCTCTAACCTGGAAATAGGTGAATATAAATCTTAAATTTCTATAACTTCCTCTTGAGAGTATCCTTGGGCAAAAATTTTGACTTTATTTTTGACAATTTTTACAAATTCATCCCTCATTTTTCTAAAGATATATTTAGTTTTGATTACCTTATTATCCAAAATAAATTCCACTAAAATCCATACATTATTTCTAACAAGTAGATGAAGCTAATATCGCATTGAAACAATCCAATTAGCATCATTTATATCATTAGTAGCATTATTAGAAACATGGTTAGAAATAAAAGAAGATTTGGCAAAGAAGTTTAAAATAGAGCTTCTTGTTTTATACAAAAACTGACATTACCAATCACACTGTCAATTAGATGATCTTAATGAATCCTCAAAGATATAGGATCATATAGAAAATAATTCTTCCCCACATAACATATATATTATATGGAGGTTTTTCTTCACCAAAATTTAAATCTCTCAAATCATCTTCAATATTTTCCAAAATAGATTTCCAAACATGCAAGATTCATCAAAATTCATATGTACAGATTCTTCAATAGTCCCAATATGATTATTATAAAATCTATAAGCATTATATTTAGAGGAATGGACAAGAAATATACCTTCAACAATTTTATAATTAAATTTGTCTAAGTTATCTTTTGTATTGAAGATAAAAACATAACTACGAAAAGCTTTAAAATAACCATCCACTGGGTTTCTACCTTTAAAGAATTCATAAGGGGTTTTATTCAAAAAAAAATTTCAACATAAACTCTATTAAAAATATAGAAAGTATTATTAAATATCTACCCAATAGTATTTTGGTAAACTATATTCATTGAGCAAGGTTCGATCCATTTCTTGAATATTTCTATTTTTCCATTATACAAAAGATTTTTTTTGTGAGGTTCTAGGAGCAGAAAAATTATGAGCATAACCATTTTCATCACAAAATTTTTTAAAATTAAAATTAACAAATTCACCACCATTATAACTTCTAATATAAACAATTAACAAACTTTTATATTTTTAACTATCTTAAAAAATCAATAAATCTAGCTAAAGTTTCATACTTAAGAGACATAAAATAAACCCATGCAAATGTATTAAAATCATCAAAAAATAAAAAAAAATTCTTGATACCTAAACTAGAAACTTTCATTGGAACAAATAAATTAATATTCAATAATTCGTAAGATCTATAAGTAAAAACATGATTCATAGATTTGAAATATTTCCTCTACTCTTTACCTTTTAAGCATGAGTAACAAAAAAATCATTACTTACATTCAACATTTGTAAATCTAGAAGTTTTCCATGTTTGGATAAATTTTTTATCATTTTAAAATGAGCATGTTCAACCCTTTAATACTATCTAATATCATTTGTTCCTATAGCATTATGACAAATTACATTTTGATTAGATAAATAAGAAACAATAATAGAATAAATATGATCATTTCTGTTAGCATAAAATAAAATGTTTTCATTTTAAAAAACTAAACAATTGTTGTCTTCAAATTTAAAATACATAATGTTATCACAAAATTATGAAATACTAATTAATTTATGTTTCAAACCTTTGACATATAAAAAATTAGAAATTAAAATAGTGTTAAAAATACCCACTTCATTGAATCCTTTAACCTTTCCTTCTAAACTAATTTTGAAAAATCTAAACTATTTATCATGGATTTTTTAGAAGGTGGGATAATAAAATATATAATGGGTGTTGGCCAGTAATGAATCTTGGTTCACGAGATGACAAGTTATAAGATAATTAATTGACAATCATGTGGTCATCAGAATTGGGTCTTACTGAGTTCAATGGTCATGATAAAATATATCCATCATAAGTTCTTTTTTCTCATGGTTAGGTACTTTAGATTATAAGTGATGGGTAAACAAAAACCTTATTTAAAAATAGGAAAAGGAAAACCCAATGTTCATGGTGGAAGTCTAGTCCATAGATCACATATTAAACAAATTTATTCAATCTAGTCAATGTTCCTCCGCAAAGAAAGAAATTGAACCCAACCCCGAACCCCTCTAACAATATAATGAAAGAAGAATGAGTAAAGTGGATATAATTGAATAGAAAATATGAAATCTCCCAATGAATTTCATTAATTATAAAATACCTTAGACTGAATTCCCCTCTATCACGCTTACACTGACACAAATAAATCACCCACTCATGCTAACCACGATAAGGTGTAGAAAATAAATAAATGAAAATCCTAATGAATGTGGAAAAGAAGGTGGTTTGCCTTCACAACATGAATCTAGTGGTTGTGATCCATTCAGAAGATTCTCCAAATGGGGTGGCCAAAGGTTCTATTTATAGGTGCTCATTGAGATCTTCCCGACTCGGTACACATCTAGTACACCTAGTCTATGTGGCCTCCCTGTCTGTATGGATTTTGCGTGTTCCATGTGCATTAATTTTAAATTTTGACCATCACCACAACGTGTATAGGGGGATACTGACGTCTACTTTCTCGTTCTTTAGTTGTCACAGATCTCGCTGAAATATTCTCAAAAATTTTTGTTGAAAAGAGTCACATCGTGTACTGAGGATACATGACATGTACTTATCATTCACAACATGTTCTCTTGTAATGAATTATTTTTGAAGTGGCATGATTTTCTAATGAAGTCATGAGATGTATTCAAGGTACATGAAATGTACTCATGTTCATATATATTTCATCTCCTCTTTGTCCTCAAAAATCCAGTGTCACGTTTAATCTCAAAAAATCATATATTTTCATTCCTTTTTCAAATATTCAACATTTCCTACCAACAAATAATAAAACAACTCAATTTCTTCCAAAAATGAAAATTTGGTTCAAAAAAATAAAAAATTACCACATTAAGACACATTAAAAAGTATACATGAAATAGACGTATTAGTTAGTAATAGAATTCTTAGGTACCTAATAATATTTAAAACTTTTATTATATGGTACTTTAGAAGATAAATCTTTTGAAATAAAAAACTTGTTATAACAAAGAGATTGAGGGTATCTAAGGGAACATTAATTAGCATAACATTCTTTCATACAACATTTAAAACATGTAACAGAAGAAACCTTTCCTAGAGAAATTTTAATAAAACTAGTCATATATAACTTGGGATTCTGTAAATTATAACCAAAACCGGTTTTATATTTATTTGGTTTCATCATAGCTACCATATTCTCATATATTAATTTTTCTTGAACAAACTTTGATAATGTATATTTTAATCTTACAACTTCTTTTCTAAAATTAACATATTACTTATAAATAAACTCATTATCATCATAGATCTTACCTTTTGAACATGAAGAATTTTTTTTATTTCTTCCTTAAGAGCATCATTATCCTTACTGAAATTATTTCTATACTTGATAAGCCTCTTATTTTATTCTTTTAATTATTTAAATAATTTATTATCTCTTAAAGCAAATTTTTAAAGCCTTTCATTTTCTACATATAACTCATCAAAGCTATAAACATCACTGTCTAATTAGTAACTAGAATCAGAATCATTACTAACCTCATTTTTATTTTTCACCATCAAACATAGGTTGCCTAATTCTTCTTCACTTCTAGTTTCATCACTTGAATCATATTATTTTGTGAATCTAAATCCAGTATGATAAGAATGTTCAAATTATTTTATTTATATATTATCTCTACCTTATTAATTCGGTTTTGGATAGTTCAGTTGGATGTGTCCCTTCTTTTTACATTAATAACATGTCATATCTGGACCATATGTTGAACCTTTCTTTTCTTTTTGATCAATGTTTTGATCTTTACTTGGTCACTTCTTGAACTTTTTCTTTGTATTCATCAGATTATAAATACCTGTTCAAATATTTTTGATTTCTTCTTTATCAATTTCTTGTTCCTTGGATCCAGAAGAGTTAGTAATAACATTTATATGAGATTTGAAAGTAATACCTTTATTATTTGAATTCTCTTCTTCTATGATATTCTTTGAATCAAGTTCATATTTTAAGAAGTGATTTAATGAGTTCATTTTAAATTCGTACTTTAATCTATTCCAACCTTCTATGTGTACCACTTCTTGGATAGCTCCCTTATTACTATTTCAATAAGTACGAGGTTCTCCAAATCTTATAAAGGGGAGTTAATTCCATTAAAAATGCATGTGAATTTGTGGAACATTTGATTTATGTTTTCATATTCACCTATCTAGAAATATTGGTACTCCATTAAAATCATTTTGAGTTTGGTTCTAATCAATTTATCTTATCCAAGGTGATTAACTTGTAAAATTTTCCAGATATAATGAGTTGTCTTACATATAGACACATTATTAAACACAATTATGTTAGTAGTATAATATAATATATTTACAATTTTTTAATTTAAAACATATTTTGTACAATCATTTTAAATGATAGTGTTTGGTTTAGCTTCTGGTAGTTGGTACGGTTTTTCCACAATGGACCAATTTTCAATGATTAGTTGTTGGAGGTGCACCTCTATTATAGATCGCCAATAATTGTAGTCATTATCATCAAAGTGAGGTGGTTTTTGAGGAATCCATCTGTTTTTTTCATTCATTCCTTCCATATTATAGATATTTTCTATAGACTGTGTGGTCTAGGAAAATGTTATCACAGTATAAAATAAAAACAAGAGACTCAATAGAAGGATTGGTTCAATTACAAATGGAACATGTTCTCATACCAATTATATGGTATTGGAATAAATAACTATCGAGATAAACTATCCTTAAGAAATTTCAAGCTATGATACCTAACACATGGTATCAGTGTTGGACCCTTATTAAGGATAGTTTAGATCCATTATTCTTTTTCCCAATACCAAATAAGGACAACGTCTTGAATAACATGAATTTTCATTGATATGTTTCACGACCCATGCCCCCCAAAGGTACCCCTTCTGGATAGAAAATGATACAAGGGAGATAATGATGCCTTAAACTTACATATAATAAGTCATGGGTTCATAAAAAACACTGAGGGTATAACATACTCACAGATGGGAATTGACCTTTAAGATATCATAAATGAGAGAGATAAGATAGAAACCACACAAAAACTCCTACTCAAAACAAAAGAAGAAGAAATCTCAATAAATAATATGAATGTTATGTCATAAAATGAAAATAATTCAAAATCTAAAAAGAGATCTTTGACAGTGACCACGAAGCTCTAACAACCCATGTATAACTCCTCGAACTAGTAATGTATAGATCAATCACCAACCATCTCCTACTGAGCTGAAAATAGTTTATATAAACATATATGGATAGAATAACATGTATACTTAATTGGATCCTCCCCATAACCTCTTGTGAAAAATGTGAATGAAGAAAACTAAAGACCAATGAGTAACCAAATGAAACCAACTTTTCATATTTTAAATAAAGGGAGTGGTATGAGTAGTCTCATTCTCTATTAACCACATAACCCATAAGAAACTATCGCAGAGCTGATCATCCTTCAGATCTCCTAGATCCATAGTAATTTTTTGTTCAAATTCATTATGTGTGTGCTAGTTACCACTCTCCTAGTTCTTAAATAGAGGATTTTGTGGATTTATTTTATCTACAAGGGTTAACATACTCCTCAGATCACATGACACACAACAAGATGGAACTCAAAAGGATATGGGACAATAGATAACCAATGTTACAAGGTCACTTTATTTAATGTCTTAACTAGTGAATTGGAATGTTATAAAAGATTCATTTATTCCTATATCATATTTTTCAAGGGGGTTTATTTCAGTATTTATATAGGAAGATTTATCATATACAATAAACATGTCTCAAGCATGAACAATACATTTCAAAATTTTCCCTATGTTCTTATCATGATGGATGCATACACATCTCTTGTTTTAACAAACCACGAGAAATATATCATAAAATATTAACATCACACATCAAGTGAATCGTCGAAGTTTAAATAACATGATAACTACAAAAGAAAATATTAATAAAATCAATCTCATCGTTGGTAAATTGGATTTTCCTCAACACATGGTTTAACTACTCTAATGACCATAGGAGCGCCTCCCCATATTCCAGAGACTACCAACTAGTCATGAGGGTCTAATGTTTGTATTGGGGGGACTATACCCTTTTTTATAGTGTCATGACCCATCCCAAAAGGTCTCATGTCGTGACTCCTCAAGCCTACCTCCAATAGTCCAGGGACTGATGACTAGCGCCGCATAGTCATATCACTAACATGGAAGTCCTTAGCCTAAAGTACTTGTACACATTCATACATCTCAAAGCCCACAAAATTTGAAATGTAAAACTAAAAATTTTTGCATGCTTACATCTAATCCCCTAAGCAAAGTATGCCAACAAGTAATGGAAAGTAAACATATTCAAATATAAGACCACCACAAGAGTTTTGAAAGTAATTCCAAACTAAAACTAAAGATGGGGAATACTATCCCGATATCATGGGAACACACCCCGATCTATCTGGATCACTGATCACTACCTGGTCCTGGTCCCTCAGGGACTCTGTCAAAAGGTCGATCGCCTGAAAAGGATATGGCATGTGTGGGAAATGCCCATGCAGGGGTGAGTATGACAATACAAAGTGGGACACCACTAAACCACAAATAATATAACAAAATAATTATTTTCAAATATACATAAGTATATTTCTAAATCACATATAACAAGAATACCCATATATACCAAAAAATGTCACATAGTCTCAAGGAAACGTCCCAACCAAAATGCCTTCATAGGATTCCTACTCGAAAGTTCTACATAACACTTGTCGAGGAAAACAAACTCCATGATTCAGATAGCACTGATGATGTATAGCCAAGAGGTAGTTCTCATCAGGTCTCACCATTAGAAGTATACACCGGCAGCCAGAAGTGATATGAAAAATAGATTAGGATCACCCATTAGGTCATGAGGTATACCAATAACTCAATCTGGAGTATCTTGATAAATAGAGGATTAGTGCTCGTGTAGTGTTGGTCATGAAGATACCAAGAACTTCACCTATGCAAAGAAGATGATAGAGGATCTCACTCTAGGCCTCACAATAGGATTCCATAAACTCTATCTAAGAAGTCCATCTTAAGGGATAACCATCCTATATGTAGGATGTAATTCCACACTAACCCTTAGGAAATGAATATAGGTAATTCACCCTAATGAAACTTGTCCAAGACATAGAGGAAAAAGGCTCTAAGACCACTTTGAAGGAGTACCCAATGCACTAGGTCCTGCCTATGTAAATGGATCAAGCTCATGTCTGTGTGGAATTACAAAATTCTTATGCCAGTGTCCATGTACATGACTAATCCCATGCATATATAGACCGATCTTGTCAGTGTGGGAGTACACACTGTGTCTGATATCATATACTCCTGCTCAATTCTGTGTACCCTTTGAGGTACACAACAATCCTTTGAGGAAGAAATAACACACCATGTGACAGGGGTCACACACTGTGTGATCCTTAACTACACATAGAAACCCTTTCCACCACACCAGGGGTCCCACACATCATGTTATCCTAGATTGCATGATGTATAGATCGAGATTTCCATAAGCTTATTGTTCTTCCTCCTTCGGAGTTGTCTAATCCTCCGACACCAAATCTAACTGGGAATCATACAAGGGATAGTGGATTTGGTCCATATAGATCTTTTCATCATCATTTGTCGTATTCCAGGTATCTAATTCAAAATAGTATCAGTGTTTGTTCATCCTCGTCACTATCATATGCACCATTCAAACCCAAAGGTCTTCAATATGGTCTAATAAATTCTCCTCTACCACCATCACATGATCCTCACATCATATAAAGTACAAATCTATGATATCAAACCATTTCACCAAGAAACATGTGCACAATGTTTGATTGGAATGTATATGTCAAACTGTAAGAAAAAAAACCATGATAAATGAATAACTGGGGAAGAAAACACAATAAAAATCATAATAAACTAACCTCATCCAATGTTCATGTTGGTCTTGATCTATATTCATTATAATAACAAACAAAAAGATAAATAGTTAATCACAATGCAATTCCCCAAATCCCAAATTATTCCATCCCACACCCACAATACGCATGATCTTCATATCAATTTTTCAGTTGATTGATTCATGTTCATTATAGGAATCATAAACCAAGAATAAATCCAAAAAAATAAATTAATTACCTAAATTTTTATTGATCACTGATGAATAATGAAATTGTTTTATTGTCATTGGCGAGATCATTTGATTCTATCACACATAGTCATCGATCTTCAATCCAATTGTCATTCGTCTGAGAGTGATCCTTCAATTCTCTCCCCAATAGTTCTCTAATTGCTCCAGGTTAATGTGGATAACCCTATGAATCAATCATAACCATATAATTATAGAAAAAATAAGTTCTCTTTACCAATGAATGAAATAAAATAATTTATTTAATTATTTAATTTGTTTTACGCCTATGAAAACTTTTCCACAAATGTCCCTTACTGACAATGGTTATGTTGCACTCAAGAAAAAAACGTTCTCTGAACTCAATAGTTACCTTAGATTTATGATTCATGCTTCCATTTAGAAGTTATTCCACTTATTTAGGAAAATTTATCACATTTTATATTTTATATATTTAATATATTTCAAAAATTTATTCCAAGCGCACCAGGCCTCAAAATCGCACACCGTCTTAGTGCCTTGTAACACCCCGACCCCAGAAACTCGGAGATAGTGCCATAATTTATTATATTGGCATAATATATATAAAATAAAATCCCAAAGGGCTAAATATTTTAGTATTCTTGGTAAAATAGATATATATGTGATATTAAAATTACATTTTTCACTTAAAATAATAACTTATTTTCATCGTGAACATCATTATCAAACTTAGCAAAACCCTACATATCAATCATAATAATTTTCTTGAAAACCAGGAGAAAAAATAAAACATAAGAAAGGGGTGAGCTTAAATTATCAGTAAGATTTAAGTACAACAGAATAAATAATGAATCAATGAGCATAATCAACACAGTAAGGTAGATAGAAGAACATGCATCCCATTTAATCAATAAAATGAGAATGAAATGAATCAATACATAATTTCAATGAAAAAAATATCATGGATAATAATAATAATAATTGAATTCTCAATAAATTAAAGGCTTAATTTTTAGATGCCATGTTTCCTTGGCACACTATCCCTTTACTATCAAATCCTTTTACTACATGATTTGGAATATTGGGTAGAAACCCATCTAATTTGTCCAATTGATCCATCTCACGTGACTACAGATACATCGAGGGACTTACTTTAAATGGTTCCCAACCCATTTCATACCAGTACAAATCATTATTCATATACCGAATGATCAATTTAATTAGATATTTTTAAATCAAACTGTCTCATACCATTTTGAATGTCTCAAACAATCCTGAGTACCCTAGTAACTTGATAATCGATCTGGATCTGACATATCCCTAAGGGTGTTCCTAATCCCAAAAGGTTAGTGACTATCACATGGAATCATACAACATGAAAGTGACAATGATTTTTACACTAGAAATGTGGAAGTAAAAGAAATAATATAATATACATATCAAAATAAACTCCACTGGGAGTAATGTACAAGAAGTCACAGGCATTAAAGCCGAATATACTAAAACCCAAGTACCAAAATAGGGAAACCCTACCCATGTCACTAAGGACACAATTCACCAAGAACAAGGTTCAATAGCAAGATCCACCTCAAAGATATCCTTTCCCCTTTCTCAATCCTACAAGGATATAATATACAAACACCTGAAGGCATAAGTATAGTGTGAGCCAATTCCCAGTAAGATTCCACCCAATATTCCATAACAAGATTCCAATATCAAATTAACCATTAATGTGATTCCAATATAAGAAAATAGGTTTGGAATTTACAAAATCATATTTAAACAAATCATTCTTTACAATTAAAAATATGGAAATAAATTTAGTCATTCATGCATCACATTTCAATTAATGAAAATATATTTCAAAAGATTACATTCCCTTGAATAAAAAGAGTAATTTACACAACTGGAACTTTTCAAAAAATTGATAAAATAAAAACATTTATATAAAATAGTTTATATGAATCCATAAGTCTTCTAAAATAGTTTATAGCCATAGAATACACAAACATTCCAAATATAAACAAGTGAGAAACAAGGTCATGTGCTAATTTGGTTTGGTATTTCCAATCTATAGGGACCCAATACTGTGAATATGGAAAAGTATGTACATAAAACCCTTTGGGCCTATGGAAAAGGGGACTCATCACCATCACCAAAAGAATATGATGCGCTAATATGATGTTTTAGAATATAAGTCATGATGTGTGGTCCAAAATAACACACTAACTACCTGAGTCTTGAACATTATCTAGTAAAAACAACGATGGAAATTTATTTTAATACAACTTAAAATATAATTAAATCCCATACTTCATTTCAATATTCCAATTTTCACTTTAAAACCCATAATGGTGTTTTAAATAGAAACTTGTACCTCTAAAAAAATAAAACCACTGGAGTTCCATCAAATCCATTTTAATCCATTTTTCATAAACAAGGATTTGAAACCAATTTATAAACATTCAAAATCCATTACCTAAATAAATTTAACAATTTAAATTTTCAAACAATTCAATAAATTTCATCACAAATCCCCGATTCACTGGAATTGGGGGTTTTCACAAATCTCTCCATCAAATCATTTTCTTCAATTAAATTCTAAAATTCAATTGATTAAATTTCCATCAAAATTAGAATTAAAATAAGACAATTTAAATTACCACAATTTCCATAACCACACCCCAATCCAATGAAATTGGGGGTTTTCAAATTTCAAACCAAAAACCCATTCTTCTTAAAAACCCCAATTCACTGAAATTGGGTGTTTCCAATAAAACAATTGAAATCAATATAATTAAAACCAATCGATTTCATTTAACTGAAAATATTTTAGATTAAATAAAAAATTTGTTTAATAAAATTTAGGCATCATAATAATACCACCTACCTCGAGGTCACTAGATCTCGAAGTGCCAAATCCTAATTCGGGATTTTCTAAGGAAGAACAACAACAATTGGATATAGGAGAAACAAGAATTGAATCCTAGGTTTAGATCCATAATAGTGGGTATTAGATCCATAAGTCAACACCGATATCCATTAAACCCTATAGATACAGAGAGAGTTCATGGGAGATCATGAACGAGAGGACAAAACTAACAAATAGGAGATTGGAGGGCGTTCCTCTTTCTTTGGTTCACTTCCAGGAGGGATTTGAGGTGCTAAAACTCGTCCTTGGGAGCTATGAAGAAGGGAGAAACTGATTATGGTTCGTAATGATCTGTCTAGGGTCTAAAAAGGGGGATTGAGAATTTTTTATAATATTTTGAACCTATTAAAATTACGTATGCATGGTTTCCAGGGAATCAACACATGGTTAGGTCAAACTGTATGTAGACTGTGTGCACATTATAAATGGTTCACATGGTTTTTCATGAGGGGATTCATAGCTTGAATAATCATGTGCATGCCATGTGGATATCTCTGTCCAAGACATTCCATTTTCCCGTATCAGGGCTCATGGTTTAGAAAACTGTGTGCAGGTCATGTGCCAACCATGCATCAGCCCATAATTATGAATTTTTTTAAATTTTAAACCTGAAACAACCCCAAAAAACCCAAAAAATGATCAATTAAAAGGAGGGTTTATAAATACCTAAATATATTAATTGGATTTTATAACCTCCCAAGCATAGAATCTTTCTGTTAGCTGAAAGCCTACAATGAAGCTTCCTTGTCAAAAAGATGAGGCCACTACTCTATCCTCCATGCCTCTATCTCCCACATATCATCAGAATCAAAACCATTCTACCAAAACACATGAAACCAAATGTATCATCCTCCCACAAAGTACCTTGGTTTCAAAATCAACTATCCTGACTCGTCATTTGGTCATGGATAAATCAGGCTTGAACTCAAGATCACTCCAACTCAGAACATGAGATGAATTAGATAGATAATTCCTTAGCTGAGATACATGGAACATGTTATGTATCCACATCAGCTACGATGGTAGTGATAAATGGTATGCAACTTTCCCCACATATTCAATAACCAAAAAAGGTCCAACAAAACAAAGAGAAAGATTCCCTTTCTTCTCAAGCCTTCGATGACCTAACCAGGGTGAAACATTCAAGAAGACCTAGTCACCAATTGAAAACTCCAAAGTTATACGGTGAAGATCATCATAAGATTTATATCGACCCTCTTACATCAACATTCATTGATGAATCAACTGAATCCTTGATGTCATCTTGTGGACCAGGCTCAGTCCAACCAATGAACTTTCTCTAATCTCCGACCAACTCAATAGATATTTACAAGGATGACCATACAAGACCTCAAAATATTCTATTATGATCATGGACTGGTAACTGTTTTTATAATAAAACCCAACCATCCCCAAGAGAACATTCTATTCCCCACAAAATTTTAGAACACAAGAGTGAATCATATCCTCAAGAATTAGTATATCTCTTTTTGTTTGGTCATCCTACTGAGGATGATATTCCATACTCAAATGGATGTGACTTCCCAGTGCCTCCTGAAGGAATATCCAAAAATGATAATTGAACTGAGGATCCCTATCAGAGACTATAATAGATGAAAATCCATGAAATTGAACAATCTCATTCACATAGATATTTCCAAACTCCTTGACTTTGGTTATATCATGAATTTTTATAAATTGAGCTGACTTAGTCAGCCTGCCAATCACAACCCATATCACATTCTTCATTCTATAGGTATTAGGAAACCCAACCACAAAGTTCATATAGATCTCGTCCCACTTCCAAGTATGCATTGGAAGTGGATAAAGCAAACCCAAAGGATTCTAATGCTCGACCTTAACATGTTGTCATGTATAACAATGAGAAACAAACTCATCAATTCCCTATCGCATACCTGGCCACTATGTCATAGAACATATTTTTGGTTCTTTGGTGCACTTCACACTAGGAACTATGCAAATCCACCATCATATCTTTCCTTACTAAAGATGATACCACAAAATAGTTCCAGAAGAACAGAATGTCCTCCTTGGAGAATGGCCAATCAATTATAGTATTCTTACTATAAATAGAATATCTAATGCTATGAAACTCATAATCAAGATTCTACTCCTAAATAATCAACTTGAGAAGAGCGGATTTCAACTCAATGTTGGTGAAGGAAACCTCATCCCATGATTCCTGGACCTCGATGTGAAAGTACAAAAAAATAGCCATTAAGTTCCACTCTTCCACTGATTCTTTCACTGTCCAGGTCGAAAATTTCCTACTCATAGCATCAAAAATGACATTACCTTTCCCTAGGGTATAGGAGATCTTGAAATTGAAAGAATTTAGGTATCCCAACCAATACCTCTGGTATAGATTCAAATATTTTTGAGAGAAGATATAACTCATTCTCTTATAGTCAGAATACACGATAAACCTTTCTCTGTAAATGTAATGTTTCCAACTCTTCAACACATGCATCACAACTGCAAGTTAAAGGTTGTCAGTTAGATAATTCTTCATGTGCAACCTAATATGATGAGAACCATAAGCAACAACATGATCACCTATCATTATAACATAGCACAAACCTGATCCCAATGCATCACAAAATACCACATAACCATATCCGACCTCTAGAATATTCAACACCAATGTCGTATTCAAAAGATGTTTAAGCTCAAAAAAATAACCATAACATTTATCATCCCAAGAAAACATTACTCCCATCCAAGTTAGTGCAGTCATGAGAGATGAAAATATATAGAATTACTTAACAAACCGGTGATAATATCCAATTAATCCCAAGAATATCTGAATCTCAAATAAATTTCAGTCTTATTCCTATGTTATAATAACCTTCACCTTCTCAAGATCAAATGATATTAAATGTTTTGACACCGCGTTCTCCAAGAAATTCAGTTCCCAGATCTAGAAATCACATTTTGATAGTTTGGCATAATGTCTGTGATTTCTCAGCTAACTCAGAACTGATCTCAGATGATGCACATGATCCTCCTCGGACTTAGATAAAAGAAAGATGTCATCAATAAAGACAACCACAAAAGTATCAAGATACTAATGTAAAATCATGTTCATCATATCCATGAAAATTTTAGGGTCATTGGTTAGGACAATGGGAATAACAGGGTCCTCATAATGACCATACCTACTCTAAAAGGTTGTTTTTTGAATGTCATATTCTTTTTTCCTCAACTGATAGTAACCGAATTGAAGGTCAATCTTCGAGAAACACTTTTCACCTAATCAACTGATCAAACAGATCATCAATCCATGGTAATATATATGTTTTCTTTATTGTTTCTCAATTGAGTTTTTTATAATCAACACATACTTGAAGTGAACCATCAATGTTCATTAAAAAGAGAATAGGCACCACCCATGGTGACATACTCTAGCATATAAATCCTTTCTCAAAAAGATCATACAACAGGGAATTCATCTCTTCCACTCCAGTTGGGGCTATGCGGTAAGAGGGAAAAGAAACCGGTTGACTTCCAGACATCATGTCAATAGTAAACTCAACCTCCCTTACTAGGTGGAAACCAAATAAGTCTAAAGGAAACACGTTGGGAAACTCAACGGTGACTGGAGGGAGATCACCACTCAAATATTCCCTTTCCAATTAAATAATAAACACAAATATCACTTTATACAAATCTGGGGAGGAAGGTCCGGCTCTGCTCAACCTCAGGTCCAATTCTCCTTTGAAGAAACAACACACACCTTCGGGTGTATTAAAGAAGACCCGTTAGAGATAACAGTGAATTCAACATTTACTGACAATAAGCCAATCAATCCTGAAAATGAATTCATATGGTTTCATGTAGATAATAATAAGACTCCAAGAAATCTCAACATATGATAGAGAGAAAACTAAAGTGGGACTGTGGATAACCTTCTCTCTCTTCATACCAAGGGGTGTAGTAATAGACATTACACAAGATAAAATCTCCATAGGAAAATTTAGCAGATTAATAATATGGGTTGAAATAAATGGATGAGATTCACCAGTATCAAAAAAAGAATTCACTAATGAGGAAGTTACAACAATGGTACCTCTCATGGTCACTAGAACCATATTATCTTCCTATGGAGTCTCTTCTATGAGATAAGAAGCTTCATTTTGGATGATTGTGGTTGGAACCCTTTTGCACATGAAGCATCTGATTGCGTTGTAGTTTTAGAAGGCATGGATGATCCCATGTAACTATGTGGAGAGGAATAAATGTAATAAAACCTATGAAATTTTCCTATATGTCTGTAGGAGCCACATTTCTTGGCTACCTCAGTGAAAATCCTCTTTGAATGTCCTGAATCGACACACTGGTATCAAACTAAAGGGCATCTTTTAGGAACTTCAAGAGGTTTAGAAAAACCCGACTTTCAAGATCCACCATGAGAGCCATCATGATTCATCTTCACATTAGAGGAATGAGCGTTGCCACTAAGAGGGAAATAGACTCTTTAAAACCTTAAATTTCCAGCTAGATCCATCTCGACCAGTAGTGCTCTATCTAGTACATCAACATAAGATGATAGTTTCAGCAAGAAAATATGAGAACGAATCTCTAGTTTAAGTCCCAACTCAAATATTCAAGCCTTCATCCTCTCATTTGATACTATATTAGGTGTGAAATAAAGGATCTCAACAAAATAGTTTGTATACTCTATCAGATTCCTGTCAGACTGCTCAAGTTTGAAAAACTCTACAGACTTGGCAAACAACATAAAATCAATATTAAACTGGTCAGTGAAAATAACCTTGAAGTCTTTACACTATATTCCATCATGTTTATTCATTGTTACCATCGAATTATACTATCTCCTACTCGGTCCTTCCAGCACAAAGGTGGAACACATCACGTTGATTTCATCAGGTGTTTCCAAGAACCCAAATAAATGTTCCATTCCACTCAACCATTACTTAGCCACTTGAGGGTTCTTTGATCCTTTGAATGGTGTAGGACTGTGGTGAATTAACTCTTGAGAATTAATCTTTATAACATCACTATGAGGTTCTATAGCTGGATCCTGAATTATAAGTATATGTGGTTCTTGTCCCAAAGCTTGGACAGCGCACACAATCACCTCAACAAGACTTGGGTCCAGAAGAGAAGTCTCTCACAGAGATTCATCAGCATCTTTCTCTTGGATCCGATTCATACATATCCTAGGAGGGATGATTCTACAAAACATCATCATACAACATAGGAGATATTATCTTAACACTCAAACTGAGCAGAAATGGAAATTAATTCCAATAGATAGACAAACAAGATTTGTTTTTCAATACATCCAAATCAAAACTGGAAATGACTAGAACTAATCCCAAAGGTCTCCTTCCCTAACCACCCTTGGAGACATAAGGTTCATCACAGTGAGATATATCTAGGAACTCCATCAAAACTACCTCTTAGTTCCTGATAAAATTTTACAAATTCATATTAACTTCAAGACAAAAGCTAAACCTCATCTGATACCACTTTGTCATGAACTAGTCCGGGTACCCTAGTAACCTGATAAACGAGCCATCAATGAAATATCCTGAAGGGAATTCCTAATCCCCAATGGTCAGAGACTATCACCTTGCATCATAAAACATGAAACTTTGAATTATTTTTCCACTAATAATATAAACGTAAAAGCAACAAGATAGTACGTATAAAAAATGAAACTCCACTTGGAGTAATATACCAGAAGTCAAATAGGAATTAAATCCCAATGTACTAAAACCCATGTTACAAAATAGGAAAACACATCCCAAGTCCCTAAGGACACAACTGAACATGTTTAAGGTTCAACAGATAGATCCACCTTCAAGGGATCCTTTCCCCTAACACGATCCTGGAAGAAGATAATATACAAAAACCTGAAGTAACAAGTAGGGTGTGAGTCAAAGCCCAATATGATTTCACCAAAGATTACATAAAAATATTTTAATATCAAATTAACCAGTAATGTGGATTCAATTTTTAAAAAACATGTTTGTAATTTGCAAAATCATATTTAAAAAATCATACTTTACAATTAAAAATACAAAAACACATTAAAAAATTCATACTTCAAATTTTAGTTAATGGAAATACATTTCAAAATATGAAATTTACATTTAATAATAAGTGTAATTTACACAACTGGAACTTTCACAAAAATGGATTAAATAAACACTTTTATATATAGTAGTTTATATAAACTCATAAGGCATGTAAAACAATTTATAACAATTGAATATGTATACATTCCAAATACAAACAAGCGAGCAACATGGTCATGTGCCAATTTGGTATGATAGATTCAAGCTATAGGGAACCAACACTGTGAATAAAGAAAAGTATGTACATACACCCCTTTAGGCTTAAGGTAAAGGGGGCTCATCACCGTAACCTAGGGAATGATATGTGTTGATATGATGTTTTAGAACATTTTAAGTCATGAAGTGTTGTACAAAATAATATAATAACTACCAAAGGATTGCAGGTTACCTAGTAAAAAAAGTGTGAAATTAATTTTAATTCTTCTTAAAACACAATTAAATCCCATACTCCACTTCACTATTCCAATTTACCTTTTAAAACCATAATGGGTTTTTAATAAAAAACAACCCTTTCTCAAAAATATTAAAACACTTGGTTTCCATCAAATCGATTTTGAATTCATTTTTCATAAAAAAAGGATTTGAAACAAATTCATGAAATATCACAATCCATTAAAAATTAATTTCAAAAATTTTAATTTCCAAACAATTCCATTAATTTCCTCACAAACCCCAATTTAACTGGAATTGGGTTTTTTCACAGATATTTCCATCAAAACATTTTCTTCAATTAAATTACATGATTAATTTGATTTAATTTCCATCCAAACAATAATTTAAATCTAACAATTAAAATTACCACAATCTCCATAACCGCACCCCAATTCAATGGAATTGTATGTTTTCCAATTTCAAGCCAAAAACACATTCTTCTTAAAAATACCAATTCAACAGAATTGAGTCTTTCCCATAAAAAAATTGGAAGCCATGTAATTAAAACTATTCAATTGCATTTAATTCAAAATAGTAGAGATTAAATGAATAAATTTAGGTTTAATAAAAGTTGGGTGACAAAACAGAACCGGCTACCTTGAATTCACCAGATCTCAAAGTATTGAACCCAAATCAAGATTTTCCAAGGAAGAACAACAAAAAATGGGATCTGGGAGAAACACGAATATAAATATTTATTCAGATTGAAAATAATAATTATTAGATCCATAAATTAACACAATTATCCATGGAACCCTAAGAAGAAAGATAGATATGATGGGAGATAAAGAACGAGAGGAGGAAACTAAGTGAGAGGATATAGAAGGGTGTTCCTCTAGATTTGGATCAATTTTGAGAGGGATCTAAGGGGAAAAAAATAATCCTTCAGGGATCTGAGTAAGGGAGAAACCAATTATGGTTTATACCGGTCCATCTAAGGTCTAAAAGGGGGGTTCAATTTTTATTATTATAAAATTTCAGACCTCTTAAAATTTCATCCGCATAGTTTCTTGGGAAACAACATCTGATATTGACAAACCATTCATAGGCATTGTGCCCGTTATAAATGAGACACATGGGTTTTCCTGCAGGGATTCATGTCTTGACTAACCATGTGCAAGCTGTGAAAATCTCTCTATCCAAACATTCTATTTCCCTATAGTTGGACCCACAATTTGAAAAATTGTGTGCGGGCTATGTTCCAACCGTGAACCAACCCAAATTTTTTCAAATTCTTTAATTTTTAACCTGAAACAACCCCAAACAAAACCCACCCAAATATCAATTAAAAGTAGGGTTTATAAAAACCTAAATATAGTAACATGATGTTATATTAAAACATTGGAATCAAAAGACCCATGATGGAATAACATTTAACAAGACATTAAATAACATGAGAATAATTAAATTCATGATATGATATGTCAAAGGGGTTGTATACAAATCATAAAAGAAGGTCGGTTCCTAACATCAAAATATGCCTCAATGAAGTGAAATTGAGATTAAATCCCATAAAAAATAATTTCGTTAATCAAATGGTTCGATTATGTGTATTCACTGTAAATCCACAAAAAAAGTGGAAATAAAACATAGGATAATAAAATTTCAATTCACACATAACCTTATCACTACATAATCAATAAAATTTAAATTTAACCCAATGAATGAAAATTGAGTTAAGAAATATCTTAGAACTTGTAATTAGTCGAATTGTATGCCCCGTAAAAGTAATAATTATCAAATGAAAAATTTAATAACATGAAGTCAATGAGATTAATGATATTATATAAAAAAGTGTATTATATACACTTTACATCAGGATTAAGTGGTGAATAAGAAATATATCACATAAAAGTAAAAAAAGTGAGATGAGAAAATACTTACAAAGTTTATATAATTAAGGTGAGAAATAATAAAAGGGGTAATTATGTGTAACAAAATTATATCCACAAAAATATAACTAGGAATACAAAATAATGAAATAAATAGTGTATTCCACATAAAATACTTGAAAAATATAATCAATGAAGTATACGTATAACCAAATGAATGGAAATTAAGTTAAGAAACCATTTACCCTATGCTTCCATTTAATGTATAATTCTTTAACCTCATTTATAATGGTTTAAATAATGTTAATAACACATTAAATAATTATATTAATATTTATGATACCTTATGTTATGATTTTATAACATTTTACGACTTATTCATTAATAATATTTCATTAGTTTTATGGTTTCGAGTGCATTCGTTTCATGGTTTCATGATTGGTTCAATTTTGAAAAATTATGTAGGTTCTTGTAAAATGGAAATAAAACTTAAAAAGTGAAATGAAATCGTATTAATGTACATAAAAAAGTATAAATTGTCTCATTTATCATTTTTATTTCATAAATTAGGATGATTTAATAGAGAAAATGTTAATGATAAATATTTAATTTATTTTGGAGATTTTTTTGAATACCATGAACTAGTATTGTTTTATTTACTATTATGATTATATTTTAGTTCCAGAACATTTAATAGGTTATAATATACCTATTAAAATATTATATAACCAGAAAAATAGTTTTATGACCAACCATGAAGATGGTAATGGAAAATGAATAAAAACATTTTTCACCGAGACGATTAACCGACATAACTTGTACAATAGTTTTGTTTCTTTGAATAAGAGGAGTTAATAAAAGCGATGAATATAAGATATTCCAATATAAATATAAAATTAGTGTATATACATTATTCTTAAATTATTATCTCTTTATGGATGAAATAAATGAGGATAAATTAGAATAAGAAAAGAAAATAAGAGAGGTGTACTGAGAATATTACCTCTTGAATATCACCTATTTGAGAGGCCCTTGAGGGCTTTGAATTTGATATTTTAGTGATAATAGAATCACTTTGACATGGTTAGAGTTAGGGTTAAAGGTTTGGGAAGATATTTGAGGATATATATGGATTTTGGGTCGAAATGGGGTGGTGAGGGGTGATATTTATACATGAGGAGAGGTTAGTTTATGTGATTAAAATTATGATTATTTTTCAATTAAAGCCAACCACATTGAGGTGAAATTAATTTAAATGTATTATATTATTAATTAATGTTTTTTAGTCTGGTTAGGGTCAAGAAATACCTCAACCAAATATTAAATTTTGTAATTTATTGGTATATTAAGATTTTACCTTTTAACTTTAACCATTGTCTCTATTTTACCTATACTGCAGTAAATAATATTTTTTACCATGGTAAATTTTATACCTAAAAATAAAATTGTCCTTAAAACCTAATTTTAAACTTTTTATTCCAAATATTAGATCCATTTTACCAAATTAAATTCACATAATTGGTAAAAGTAGTTTTAAAATAAATCCTACAGACACAACAAAAACACAACTTTTTAAAGTGAAAAGTTCAAAAGTTTGAAATGTTTTTATATCCCATTTCAATGTGAAATTGATTACAATGACATAAACTGGTTTTATTGATTTATAATTTAAATAATTAATCTTAAACACCATTTTATAATATAATTTAACTATATAAGAAAATTTGAAGAAAAAATGATTTTCAATTAAAATTCAATATTTTCACCATTCATTAAAAAAAGAAACTTCTCTGAAAAATACCAAAAATTCACTATAAGATAATTTTGATATCAAAATTTCAAATATGATGTTTATTTTATCAAAAATAACTTATAAAATTGTCAAATTGTTTTTTTAAAATAGGGGTTCCTTCAAAAGGTGGAAAAATTACCTTTTAGAAAAATATAGTTTTTATGATTAAAATTGGATTTATTATTATCTCATGACTATCAAACATATTGAATGAATATGTAACATATAAATTGAATTAATATATCTCACTAATAATGATTAATTTAATTAATTAATATAAAATACCATTATGAACGTAGAATAATTTTTTATAAAAACACATCTTTTAAGTTTTATTGGCTTCTATTTACATTTTTATTTAATTGGTAACCAATGAATTAATTTGATAAACAAGTGCACATTATATTTTCATAATTTTGATAACCTCATTAATTCTTATCATTTCAAAATCTAGGTGATATCTATCAAAATAAAATAATAACATTTAATCGTTTTTAAGCTTGTTTTTCTGTATAACGCACGCTATCGAAGAAATTGAATTTATTTAAAGAGACATACCATAAAATTTTAGGGTGTTACATTATCCACTAATTCAATAAATTGAATCTTAAAAATTTTAAATTTCAACTAGGAAATCAAATATTGATACTTTTAATTTCTATTGTGGGAAATACACATTGTGAATAGGGACAACAAAACATCCTCTTAATAAGAGGGAAAGGAAAATGTGAAGGTCGACAAAAAAATAGGTTTACTTATAGGATAAAATTATTGGGAAGTGAAAACCGGGGCGTGAGAGAGAAATAAAACTATCAAGTTCTAATGGAGGGTGATATGGAATATGGTATTCATAAATTATATCATCATAAAACAATAAATATGTGATGGTTTAAAGTGGCAATTGAATTCTCGGTAAGAAAATTAAATAAACAATGTTTTTTAATTCCAAATTCATTTCCTAGAGTTGAGGGATTATTATACTATCTAGATAATCACTTGATAAAATAAACTTTATTGCTTACTTTCCATGTCATAAGAATATTCTCATCCTATTTTTGTGCTCAGATCTACTTTCACTTCATCCCTTACACAAATAAATGAATGTTCATGATGGGTTTTTCATGAATGAAGCAATTTTAATGAGTGTTAAGATCGACAAGTCATTATTTCGGATTTTAAATGTTTACTAAAACCAAAATGGTTAGCACATGATATCAAATATAATAAATCATACATTAATCTCATACAATAATATCCAATTTTCATCTTAATCCATTCCATATGTACTTAACTTTAAGTCACATAAAAAATATGTTTGTACAAATTCAAATACAATATATTTAGAAGGAATGTTACTAAATTTTTATAATAGACTAATCATTAGATTCCCCAAACAAAAAAATGTAACTATTAATGTCACATAAAAAATTTGTGAATAACTCAATCAGCTTAAAACCTTAATGAAAACAAGTATGCATCCCAAAATAAAATATCAAATTATTGAATATATTCCTTAAATCCAAACATGTAGTAAACCTAGTAAAGATAACATAAACCATAAAATCACTAACCACTTTCATGGCCATCAATACTATACCATATATATATCTTTGTCACTATTATCTCAACATTAGGCATATATTAAGGGTTATCTTCCCTTAATCATTTTTTTCCAAAAGATCATCATTCCACTGAATCACTTTCTTACTTTTTGGTACCATTCAGTATATGATCTCAAAACATTAAATAAGTACTATAGTAAAATCCTTAAATATATAATTATTTTTATAACTAGATAATCATTGATAAAATAATTCTTGAATATAAATACACAAGAACTTGAATCATTCTACTTCATTCTTAAACCATTAAATGTGCTTTATCATGTTATTCTTTAATAACTCTTTTATTTAATTTAAAATTTTTACCCTCTTCATCATCAACAGTATAAACATTACTTGTATAACCTTTCTAATTCTATTCTTGATTTCCCCCCTAGGACTTAGGTTTGTATAATTCTCATTCTTTCCATATTTGAAACATTAAAACACTGATAATACCATAGGGAGACTATTATTCCAAACCTTTCATTTTTCATCAGAAATCACATGACTTGTATCCTTATTTCCACTAACAAAAAATCTTCTGGTTCATATTCTCAACATATAGAAAAAGGAATCTTATTTTCACCATGATCTTAACCACTCGATCTCTCAACGAACATCTATCCTTCTCTTATTTGGTGAGTCCGAGAGTTGGTGATAGTGATTTTTTAATCATATATCATGATAAATGATTAGGCATAAAAATTGTATCCTTTAAAAAATATAAGGCTGAAACCTTAGTTTATTCAGGGAAGGGGCTACAGTACAAATAAAAACAGGCAACATGCAGTGCATTGATGTACTCAGTGAGACTCAAACTCGAGCCCTCATCGAGACCCACAAGGTTAGTTACCACTAAGCTACACTTTGGGGCATGAAAAAATGATATCCTTTACTATAGTCATCATCTAATTTGGCTTCTCAACCATACATTTTCTAAAACAATAAATGTTAACCTAGTTCATTTTGGTTCCCACAACTAACTAATACCCATTATCAAAGTGTAAACATCAAACCACATTAATCAGAGTGAGCTAATATTATGATAAGTAGGTATAAATAATGACACATTCTTCTCAATATATGATTCTTTAGGTTTCACCTAGGTTATACATGGTCATTAAAAAATCTAAAGGTTTTTATTCTATACCTATACTTATCCTCAAAATTTAGTCATAGGCTTATGTTCCTTAATTTATGTTTTCGTAAATTTATTTTTCAATGTTTATAATAAAAATTCCTTGATACCAACTATAATGACATGACCCTAGAAGCTCGGATCCAGTACCTTAATTTATTACATTGTAATAAGATATAAGAAATTGCTTCCCAATGGACCAAATAGTTTAGTAGTCTTTGTAAACTAGATAGATATTTCAAATTCAAATTACATTTTTGAAATAAAATAAAAAATAATTTACATTGAGAACACCCTTATACCTCTTATAATAACCCTACATATCAATCATTATAATATTCTTGGAAACTGTGGAAAAAAATTAAACATAAGAAATATGTGAGATAAAATGATCAATAATGGTTAAGTACATCAGAAGCAACAATGAATCAATGAACACAATCAACATGAAAAGGTAGAGAACTGATCATGCATTTCATTTAATCAATAAAATGATAATGAAATGATTCCATAGATAATTTCAATGCAAAAATATCATGTATAATAATAATAACAACTAAATTATCAATAATAGAAATGCATAATTATTAGACACTATGTTTACTAGGTATATGGTACCTTAACCATCAAGACCATTCACAAGATTTTTTTAACATATCAGGTAGAAAACCCTTTTATTTGAACAACTGATTTGTATCATGAGACTACTAATGCTTTGAGGGTATTACTTTAAATGGTATCTAACCCATGTTGTACCAGTCCAAATCATTCTTCATGTATCAAATAATTGATTTATTTAGATATTTCTAAATCAAAGTGTCTCATATCACTTTGAAATATTTGAATCATCAGACCCATGAAGGAATATAATTTAACAAAATATTATATAACAGGAGAATAAATAAATTCCTGATATGATATGTCAAAGGGGTTGTATACACCTAATAAAATAAGGTGGGTGCATAACATCAAAATATGCCTCAAAAAACTAAAATTGAGATAAATTCCTATACACAGATCACTTCAGTAATCAAATGGATCTATTATGTGTATTCACCATAAATCCACATAAAAAAAGTGAAAATAAAACATAGGATAATAAAAATTAATTTCACACATAACCTTATCATTACATAATCAATTAAATATAAGTCTAACCCAATGAATGAAAAAATGAGTTAAGAAATCCCTTACCACTTGTAATCAGTCGAATCGTAAGCCTCATAAAAGTAATAATTTTAAAATAAAATATTTAATACCATTAAATTAATGAGATTCAAGATATTATATATCAAAGAGTAGTATATAAAACACATGCAAGAATTATGTGTTCAATAAGGAATATATCTCATAGAAGTAAAAAGTGAGATGTGAAAATCCTTAAAAAGTTCGTATTATTAAGGTGAGAATTAATCAATAGGGTGATTATGTGCAAAAAAATTATATTCACACAAAGATAAGTGTGAGTAAAATATAAGGAAATAATTAGTGGATTCCATATATAATTTTTGGCATAATATAATCCATGAAGTAGAGGTATAACCAAATGAATGGAAATTGAGTTGAGAAACCTCTTACATCACGCTTTCCTTTAGTATAGCATTATTTAACCTGTTTTATGATGGCTTAAGGAATGTTAATATATCATTATTGATCTATGTTAATATTTATAATATCTTTAGTGATTATTTTATCACATCTTATGACTCATTCATTAATAATATTTTATTATTTTCAAGGTTTCAGGTGCGTTCGTTTCCTCGTTTCATGATTGGTCCATTTGTATAAAATTATGAATGTTCTCGTAAAATAGAAATAAAAATACAGAAGTGAAATTAAATGGTATTAATAAAATTACAGAAATTTAAATGGTCCCATTTATCATTTTTATTTCATGCATGGTGATAATTCATTAAATAAAACGTTAATGATAAATGTTTAATTTATTTTAGCGGTTTTCATGGGTACCACAAATTAGTTTCATTTTATTTAATATTATGATTATATAATTGTTTCAGAAAATGTAATGGGTTATAATGTATGTATTACAATATTATTTAACCTTAAAAATAGTTTTATGACCAGTCGTGATGGCGGTAATGGAAAAGGAGAAAAAACATTATTCATGGGGGTGATTAACTTGCATAACTTGGGAAATAGTTTCATTTCCTTGAATAAGAGGAGGTAATAAAATGGATGAATATAATATATTACATTATAAATATAAATTTATAGTATGTACATGATTATGGAATTATTATTCATTGATGGATGAAATAGATGAGGTGAAATTAGAAGAGGAAAAGAAAATAATTGAGGTGTTTTGAGAAAATTATCTCTTGAATATCACCACCTTGAGAGACCCATGAGAACATTGGATTTGGAATTTTCGTGATACCAACACCACTTGGATGTTTAGAGAGTGATTAAGAGAGGTTTTTGATGATTTTTTAGGATCTACAAGGCTTTTGGGTCGAAATGGGGCTGTGGGGGATGATATTTATACTTGAAGAGAGGTGGGTTTAGGTGATTAAAATAGCAATTATTTTATAATTAAATCCAACCACATTGAGGTGAAATTAATTTCAATGAATTATATTGTTAATTAATGTTTTTAGTCTGGTTAGGTTTAATAAATACCTCAACCAACCATTAAAATTTGTAATTTGTTGGTATGTTAAGCTTTCACCTTTTAACTTTAACCCTTGTCACTATTTTACCTATATTGTGGTAAATAAATTTTTTATGAATAAAAATGAAATTGAACTTGCATCCTAATTTGGACCTTATGATTCCAAATATTGGATCTATTTTAAAAAATTCAATTCATATAATTGATAAAATTATTTTTAAAATTAAAACCACAGACAGAATGAAAAAGTGAGTTTTTAAAGTTAAAAGTTCATAAGTTTGAAATATTTTTATATCAAATTTCAAAGTGAAATTAATTCCAATGACCTCATATAGTTTTATTGATGTATAATTTAAATAATTATACTTTAAAACCAGTTTAAAATATAATTTAACTGTACAAATAAATTAGAAGAAAAAGTAGTTTTCAATTAAAATTCCCTATTTTCACTATTCATCAAAAAAATAAACTTCATCGAAAAATAATAAAAATTTACAATAATATAATTTTGATATCCCAATTTTAAAAATTAAGTTTATTTTATAAAATAAAACTTATAAAATTGTCAATTTTTTTTAAAATATGTGCGCCATCCAAAGGTGAAAAAAATTACATTTTAGAAAAAAATATTACTTTTTATGCTTCAAAGTAGATTTATTCTCTCCCTATCAGGTTATCTCCTAAAGATTCTCATGATAAGACTAGCCATTTACTAAAAGAATTTCTCATCCATGAAATATCTTATCATGCCAATCCTCGATCTACCGGGTACACAACAAAGGTAACTTTATCCAAGACGTTCAGCTCGCCCTAATTGATAACATACAACAAGTCATGGACATACCTCCTCAACTATGAAACATGAAATAAATCATGTACCTAGACTAATGGTGGTGATAGAGCTAATCGGTACACCACCCCACCAACTCTGCATAGTATCTGGGAAGGACTAATGAATCTCGGAGAAAGCTTGTCACCTCGAACAAATCTCTGTAATCCACGTTGATGCGAAACTTTTATGAACACATGGTCTCCCTAATTGAACTCCAGAGGCCTATTTTTTCTGTCCACATAAGACTTATGATGACAGTTTACAGTATTTATCTAATCCTAGATGATCTCCACCTTCTCAGTATTTTCTGACACCAACTCTGGGCCCATGAGTGCCGACTCTCATGGGTCAGTCCAACAAAGAGGTGCCCTGTAGGGTCGCTGATACAAGGCCTCGAATGGTGTCATGTCAATGGTGTAATGATGAATAATTTTGTACAAAAACTCCACCAGTGGTAGGTTATAATCACATCTATGCTTGAATTCCATCATGAAATCTCACAAAATTTCCTCTACAACCTAAATGACCTGCTTAGTTTGGCTGTCAGTATAGGGGGGAAACGTTATGCTCAAGCGTAACTGAGTCTCAAAGCGCCTCCCAAAATACCTTCCATAAAAAAGATGTGAAGCGATCATCAATATTAGGAATGATCATCAATTAAACTCCATGGTTTCAGACTATCTCCAACATGTAGAGACACCACAAGATCTCTAATGAACTCTTCTCTCGAATAGCTAGGAAGTGGGATGATTTGGTGAGTCATTCTATGATCACCCAGATAAAATCATGTTCCTTAAACGTACATGGTAAGATCATCATGAAGTTCATTGATATACCATCCCACTTCCACTCTGGCACATCAAGGGGTTGAGCTAAACCTGTTGTACCTTTGTGCTTAGCCTTCACTTGCTGAAAAGTAAGCAACAATAAACATACTCTGTAACTTCCTTCTTCATCCCTGGTCACAAAAACTGATGTCGGAGGTCCTAGAGCATGTTTTTCAAGCCTGGATGTACCACTAATGTAGATTTATGAAACTCTCTTAGAACTTCCTCCCGTAACGTCATTGGAACCATCGTGCATCCTATGAAAATAACAACATGCTCCACACCTTTAGAAAATACATTAGCATCATGTAAGGCAGATATCTGATTACATAAGGCCTCATAGTCGGTATCCCCAAGTTTTGTATCCCTAAATTTCTAAAAAAGTGGATGGGTAGTAACCATATATTAGAGGTAAGATCCTCCATCTCCACCCACAAAGGATAATTGTGATGAGGCCGACTACTCCAACGTATCGCTCAACAACTGCAAACAAGATATACTACTGAGAGAATCTGATACCACATTCCCCTTTTAGAAGTATACAAAATATTGAAGTCTTAATCATAGAGGAACTATAGATGTCTCATTTATCTAAAGTTAAGATCCTTCATAGAGAAGATATACTTGATACTCTTTTGGTCAGAATAGATGATAAACCTCTCGCCCATCAGGTAGTGTCGCCACATCGTCAGTGTGAAGACTACATCTAATAACTCTAAATCATGGGTCACATAGTTTTTCTCATTTGGTCTCAACTAATGTGAACCATAGGCACTCAATACCTTCAACTATATCATAAAAAATCCAAATATGGTTCCTGTTGTGTTGCAAAACACCATGTAATTGACACCATCCTATGGTAATATCAAGATAAGAGCGCTTGTAAATCTTTTCCTCAATTCCAAAAGGCCCGGTGGCACCTTTCTATCCAAAAAAAGTATTTGGATAAGTATGGTATGAATCTCCAGTAATAGCCTACCCACCTAAGGATTCTCCTAAACTTTGTCACGCTCTTGGGTGGATCCCAAGCTAAAACTCTCTCATCCTTCACCGAGTCCACTATCACACCATCCATTGAGATAACATGTCCCAAAAAGTGGACTTATTGTATTTATAACTTGTACTTCAAGAGATTATCGTAAAATTGGTGCTCTCAGAGTACATCTAGAACCATCCTCAAGTGTCTCACATGCTCCTTAGATGCCGAGTACACAAGGATATCATCGTCGAAGACCACCAGGCATTGGTATAAGAAGGGATGAAATATTCAATTCGTGGTTCCCATGAACACTACTATAGAGTAATTCATGCCAAAGGGAATCATCAAGTACTCATAGTGACCAAAACAACACCTGAATTCCATCTTTGGTATATCCTCGTCCTGTACTTGCAATTGGTGATAACCATAGATGAAGTCAACTTTAAAGAAACATCATGTCCCTCTCAACTGATAAAAGAATTCATCGATCCTTTGTAGTGGATATTTATTCTTCACAATCACATAGTTCAATCACCAATATTCCACAAATAACCTCAAGCCCCCTTCTACCTTTATGGAGAATAAAAATGGGGCTATCTAGGGTGAAACAATGAGTCTTACAAATCTCTTCCTATTCAAGTCCCCCAACTAAACCATCATCTCACGAAGCTATACTATAGAAATTTGATATTATTTAATAGATATCGATGTCATCCTTGTGTGTAGATCAATACAGAAGTCTATCTCTTGGTGGGAAGGTAATCTTGGAACATCCTCATGAAAATACATCCCCATACTCCACCACCACTGTAGGGAACTGAAAACTCAAAACATCCACTGCACCAAGGGTAATTCTAGTAAATTGATGAGTAATCAGCTACACCCTCATACACATGAGTCCATCCTAATCTTCCTCGGTTTCCTTTTCAACCACAAAGGAAAACCCGATCTCATCAATGCAGACACACCAAATCTCCTCCTGAAATAGTCAATATAGTCATGAATTATGGATAACCGGTTCATAGATAAGATGACGTCATAAGGCCTCATCGATGCTATAAAGAGATCCCAATAGAAACTATCACCTCTAAGAGTCAGGTCACACTATCGTCAAGAGTGATTGTTGAGTCATCTCTATTAGGAGTCACCAAAGGGAAAGGTTGAGCTAAGGGATCAGCTTGAATCACTATGTCTGAAACCAGATATGTGGAAATAAAGGAATGACTGATACTTGTGTATATCAGTAATGCAGATAAGGTAGAAAAGACATATATTTTACCATGTATCATTCCCAGACCCTATGGTTTATAAGACTCAATCACTTGTAGTTGCCTCTGCCCTTATTCTCTTGCTCCCTAAGCCTAGAACAGACCACCTGTGGTTGATGATGGTAACAAGTCAAAGAGCCTAACACCTACAGCTGCTCTCTCGACTCCTCTACCAAATATTCCTTCCTTTAGACTTGTCTATTTATGTCATTGAATCTACCCTGATGGATTATACTCTGTCTCCCTATTAGTTGTATGCCAGGTAAAACAATATTGTGCAATATTTCCTCTGTTGTGACATGAGTAGCATTGCCTCTCCCTAGACTGACTATACTCATCCTGTGATCCTTGAACTACAAACACGATGTCATGGGACCTATTTATGAAACATATCTTATGTCCTTGTCCCTAAGAATAACATCAGATCCATACTACTGAAGTCTCTGCTTTTGTATGCCCACTGCCACCATCCAATGTCTAAGTCTACTCAGCCAAGAAACTCTCAACCACCAATGATTTCTCTGACACCACAGTATAGGTAGGAATGGGAATTGGTAAGATATTGGATTTAATGTCTCTAAAAATTCCCCAATCGATGGTCTGAGTCCGAAATAATTGATCCTAAACCATATCCATAGAGTACCTAGATAGTTTGGTAAACCTCAATGAATACTTAGCTACTATCATGCTGCCTTTCAGAATATATAGAAGATCTAAGTTACACACAACCTTTAGCGTAGTATGAAAGAACTCATCTATGAAAAATCACTCAAACTATGACCATGATAGAGTTTACTCATCATAAGGCTAGGTCGCTGAACCTCACCATCGTCCTATTGAGCCATGGAGAAGGCTCACTACTGAGATCACCATATGATCTATTGGTGTCTTGAATAGATGAAAATCTCATGTCATCACCTCAAGCCATTCTTTAGTTGCTTATGGATCAGGCTCGCCTTAGAACATGAGGGGTCGTTGTCACTAAAACTCATGAAGTTCACTCAGCTTGTGCTCCTCATCCACTGGTACTACGGGTACCATTTACTACTCTACAGGTGGTGGTATAGCTGGTGCACCACCTAGATTTAAACCCTCTGGAACTGGTCCCTGTATCGATGCCTCATCATTAAGGGGATCATCCTTATGATCTTGATTATGAATACTAGCGGGCATACATCCCATAGGAATATATAAATAAACAATATGTATTATGGTCAATGAGAATATTAGGATAGTTGACTCAAGAATGACATGGAAACCACAACTCATTCTTATATGATTTATGTACTATTGTTTCAATGTAATCAATGTTCTAATGTGCCGAGTCGAAAGGCAGGTGATTAGATTCCTCATGTATGTATGTGTTTTTCAACACACCAACAATAGGGTCCCTAGCCTGAAATACAAAATCAAAACACTCGACAGTATTTCCCCAAACCAATCTCACATAATCTGATCCCAAGGTAGAATCAACCGCTCTAATACCATTTTTCCATGGACCTTTTCAATGGGGCTTGTGCTGTTACTTCCCAAGACCACCTACAACAGGCCAGGGGATGATGACTATCACCTAGTAGTCATATCACTAACTTGGGAGGACATAGCCTAAAGTGCATGCAAACAAACACACATCTCTATTTCCACACAACAATGAAATGTAAAAGTGAAATAAACCATGTGTGCATGCATCTAATCCCACAACCAAAGAACATCAGCAAGTAATGGAATTTAACTAGGTCCAAATACAAGACCACCAAAAAGAGTCTAAAAACAATTCTAACTTGAAAGTAAATATGAGAACTGCTATCAAGACATCACGGGTTCACACCTCGATCTGTCTGGATCACTAAGCACTGCTTGGTCTTAGTATATTGGGGACTCTGTTAAAAGGTCGATAATCTTCACAATACAAGACACGTGCGGGAAAAGGCTGTGCATGGTTGAGTATAACAATACCCAGTATGACACCCTAAAACCACAAAGTATTTAAAAAAATAATAATTGTTAGTTCTACATAGTTATATATCTACAACACATATAACAAGAATATCTATATATACTCAAGAAAGACACACAATCTCAAGGTAAATTTACAACCATATGCCAGCCTAGGATTCCTACTCGATGCTTCCACACAATACTCATCTATGAGAACACACTCCATGAGTTAGATAGAACTGATGGAATCCTTCTGAGAGGTAGTTCTCTTCGGGTATCTCCATTAGAACTATACATTGGAAGTCTAAAGAGATACGATACAAAGATGAGGATCACTCCCAAGGCCATGGGGTATAAAAAAACCTTATCTAGATTATCTTACTAAGTAGAGGATCAGTTCCCATGTTGTGTTGGTCATGACGATTCCAATAACTCCACCTTGGATAAGAAGATGATAGAGAATCTCACTCCAGGCCTCATGGAATGATTCCAAAAAACTCTATCTAATACATCATGCTAAAGGGAATATAATCCTATATGGTGGATGTGATTCCATACTATCCCTTAGGGAATGGATAGAGGGAATGCACCCTAATGAAACTTTTCCAAGATATAGAGAATGAGGGATTCTAGATAACTTTAAAGGAGTACATGGACTGTACTAGGAGTACATGGAACGTACTAGGAGTATATGGAATGTACTAGGAGTACATGGAATGTTCCCTCAACAACAAGTCATGCTCGTGAAAAATAATCATGCCTATTTTTGTGTGGAAGAACACGACATTCCCATTCTCATGTACTTCTACCCATGTCCAAGTACAGAACTAAGCATGTGTACATCTGGCCTGGTTGTTTCCATGTGGGAGTACATGACATGTCCCAGCCTGTGTACTCTTTCCTGTGTCCATGTGCAGTTTGAGGTACACATCAAGACTATAGGGAATACATCACACAATGTGTGATAGGGGTCACGAGTCGTGTGATCCTTAACTTTACATAGAAATGCTAACCGCAACAATTGGGGTCCCACACCCTGAGTAATCCTAAATTACACGCCGTATAGATCATGATTTAAAAAATCATTTTGTTCTTCCTTCCATAGATTTTTCATCTTATTTGGCACCAAATTCAATAATGAATCTCACCGAGGATGGAGGATCTAGTTTAGTTGACCCTTTCCATCACCGTTCGTTGGGTTTCAGTCATCCGATTCACATGAGAATTGGTGTTCGTTAATCCCTATCATTGTCCCACACATCACTTCTTGGAGGCCTCTAATTCGGTTTGATCTATTATCCACTACCACTGTCACATGATCCTCACACCATACCAAGTCTATGTTTATGATATTGAACCATTGCAGTAAGAAACAGGTGCAAAACATTTGATTTTTCTGTATATGTCGAATCCTGGGCCAAAGGAAATTGTCCAAAATAAATGAAGAAATGGGGAAAAAAGAATAATCACAAACATGAAGAATGAACAATGACCAATGTTCTTATTTTCCATGATCTGTTTCTATTAGAACAAAAAAACATAAACAATTGATCATAAATCAATTCAACAAATCATAGTTAATTATACCCCGCACCTATAATATGCATGATTCAAAATTCAATCCTTTAGTTGATTGATTCACATTCATCATAGGAATCATAAAATGGGAAGAAATATAAGAAAACAACCACACTAACTTGATTTGTATTGATTGTTGATGAAAAATGAAGTTGCGTCATTGTTGTTGGTGAGATCCCTTAATTCCGTTGCACACCAGTCGTTGATCTTTGATTCGATTGTCATGCGTATGAGAGAGAACCTCCAACTCTCTCTCCAATGGTTCTATAACAACTCTAGGGTTATACGGCTAACCCTGAGAGTTTTTAATAATTATATACTTATAGATGGAAATTAGGTTGTTGTTCCAACAAAGGAAATGAAATATTTTATTTAATTATTTTATTCATTTTACACCCATGGGTACTTTTCCACAAATGTCTCAGGATGACGGAGGTTATGTGGCACCTATGGTAAAACTCCTGCTTTGAAGTCAACAATGCCCTCAGATTGTCGATCTAGGCTTCCATTTGAAAGTTATTCTGCCTTTTAAGAAAAAAAATGTGTGTGTGATATTAAATATGTTTAATATATTTTATACATATATTTCAGACACACCTGGCCTTAGAATCACACATCATCTCATCACATGGTCTTGAAAGTAATCTATAAAACATCCAAAAATAATAGCAGAAAAATTTGAGCCGTTATATACATAATAATAAAAACAATTAAAAATGAAATAAACAATCACTATAAATAAACTCTAAAAGATAAACAGGTCAATGCTAAATCAATACAAACATAATAATCCATATCATTCCATATTGTATGTCATTTAAATTTCAAGTCAAAAGTCACAAAATCAAATGACTAAACAATAAAATCAATGTAAATACTCCCAACACCAGTCTAGAACCGAATGTTATATCCAATATCCAAGCTCTAGTCCCAACAAGCAATAAATAAACAATAAAGTAGAATGACCATTGCCTTTGTCTAGTCCTACATCCAAGAAGTATGACTGGGTACCAAACAGTTTCCTGAATAGGGTATGAGTAAAACTTAGTAGGCCACCACAAATGGTGTCTAAACAAATCTGGTTTGAATAAATAGTGCATGCAACAATACGGTAAACTAAGGAAATAATTTATAAATTAACACGAGACCTGAAAGTAAACTTATTGGACCTAAATCTCTAGGATGACACCTGGGGTCAACCTAAACCTACCTTAGAACAATTTCAAATGTATTTTCCCTTTTAACCTAATGCATTTAACAATAAAGGGACGTTATTTCCTTCCTCCATTATCACCCTCAAGAATCATGTATGACCAAATATCACACCCTCCAACACGAAGGAATCAATAATTTCACCCTCAAGCATCATGTATTCCATGCACCTCAACCTTAGGCATAAATAAATATTGCATATTTACCTTAGGTTCTAATCAACCATGCATCGTGCCCTTATACACCATATAAATGTGCATCTCACCCTTAGAAATCACGCTAACACATGTCTTAGCCTCGAGGCTCAAGCTAACATGTTCCTCTCCATCAGGAACCATGTAATATCTAGATCATATAAAATATCCATACATGCCAAACATGATATATATTCCATTTTTGTTAAATTGTGCTAATTACCAATCACATGTTATTACCCTTTTCATTCCATGTTATTGATTCACATATCAAGTGTAACAATTCTGATTCTCAATCCAAATAACCTAATAGACATTTCATAAATCATTATGTCATTTATGTCATCAAGTCATTTTTCCATTTAGTAATTTGATTCCAATTATCTATTTATGAGTCATGTGGTCTAAGTGAATTATCAATTTACTAGTTAATCCAATCCATTACCAATCCTGTAATTTGATTTTATAATTCTAAAGGCATGATCCTCATGTTCTAATCCAAGGTCAAGGGTATGTACACCTCTTGGTTGGCCACAAGTCCAAGTCTAAATCCCCATCGAACCAACATGGTCTGTGGGTGTAATGACCCGAACATTTGAATAATATTTGTTTCTTGAATTTGTGTATTATTTTAATTTATACTCAAAAAAACTATATCCTTTTATTAATGATGTGAGTATAATTAAAATAATACTAATGGTATTTGAATGTTATATGACCATTGGTCAATATGACTATTAGAAACTAAATTGTTAATGTTATTGTTATTGTTTATAAATACATGTGATCATGGTTAATTAATATAGAATGAGGAGTTGATGGCCTCATCCAGTAGACTCAGGCCATAAAAATCCCATTTGTTAGATCTTGGGAAGGAGGTTTCATCATTGGGATTTTCACTGGACCAAGACCAAGCCGAACTCCAACACGTGAAGCTAGAAAAGAATCTCCTATGAGAGAAGTAAAAGCTGATAGAAAACACCACTCAGGAAATGTTGTCCAAGCCTCCCCAAGATTCTATCACCAATGAACATCTTACACTTAGGTTTTATGTAAGTGTTATAATGGGCTATGTAACAAGAAATTAGTTACACATTGTAATTATTTTGTATAATTTTTTTATGTTAAATTTTTTAATTTCAAATGTATTGATAAATATAGGATATATATATATAGAAGTTCCATATTATTGATGAATTTTGGAAAAAGGGTATTTTAAAATATTTTTTTTATACTTTAAATAATTAATAATGTAAAATGATTTTCAAAAAATGGTCTTCTATAGTTTTGACCAGTAAGAAATTTATAGTCTAATAAGATCAACTTATGTTTTAGTGAATAGTAAAGAATGAATAGTAATATTACCTTTATGAATATTAATATCACCAATGTAATAGTAACCTTAGTTAAAAAAGTACAAATATAAATTAGGCATCTTGAATGGTGAAGTGATATAATAGTATAACTAAATAACTGGTTAAGAAATTATTAGTTAAGTATTAGTATTTTTTGGGTAAATATTGTTTTTACTTAAAAATTAAATATATAATTATTAAAAAACTATTTTCATAAAATGGAGTTCATTTTTGAATTCAGAGCATCAATATTAGGTTAATATGAATTTATGAGATTTTTATAAAATGTTTTGTTTTTCGGTAAATAGTAAAAATACAATTTTATGTTTCTGTGTGATTAATGACATATTTAATGATGTAATATTGATGTAATCATTCTAGTATACTTATGAATAGTAAGATATGTTATGAGATGTCCCAAGTGGCCAGTAATTTATTCAAATCACATGGGCAAGACCATGCTTTTTCAAATACCACCGATGAGGTGTCCCTTAAAAATTAGTTAAATATTCCATCACGTTTGATATAAATACCAACCTATTAAATCATTGATTTCATTCCAAATTCATCATCAACAAATATGTGGTATTTTTACCTCCAAAGGAGTCCTCCCATGTTTCCCTCAATCACCCCAAGGTCCCAACCTTCAAGCTTTCAAAATTACTCTTCAATGTAAGAGAACCTTTCACCCTCCTCTTTAAGTCACGAATTCCTTTATGTTATATCATCTAGTTTCCATTTTATTATATGGGGGTATGTTCTTATATGTCATTATTTCTGTACATTTATTTTTTAAATTATGATATACCCTTTCTGCTCTCAGTAATTAATTTTTTATATTTTTAAGTGATTCCATTAGGCTTCCGAATTTTACTAAAAGAAATCACATCTTCTCTTTTCTTTCAAGTTTCCTTTTCATGTGGTAAATCATTAAAATATACATACCATGTTCTTATTAATATTTTATTATATCCCTATACTATATTATGAGTTATTTATGAGTGTTTTATCCTTTTCCCCTCTCTTTTTATTATTTTCTAAAACCATGTTATATAGTCGTTATGCTGCAAAAATTTTGTCTCAAAATTTATCTCTCTTTCTATCAAGAAATTCTCTTATCTTATTTGTGTGAATACATAGACCTATTTAGTTTTTAGGGTTGTTAATAAATACAAAAAAAATTATATCCTTTATTCTTTAATTTACATACATAAAACTCTTATTCCCTTTCCATGGGTTATAAATGACATAATGATCTTGTTTTCAAACACTTTTTAAAACGTCACAATTTTGATATGAAACCCATTTCTTTTATTATATTTGGGTTATTTATGAAATGTAAGATTATGATCTATGTGGATCTAATGAAAATTAATAAATATTAAGTTTGTTCCCTGATAGTGATTCAATGTATTGGTTAATGAATTTAATCTCTAGAGATGAAAAGTTTCATGATACCTTGGTGAATAACCATGGTAATTTTTATGACACCTTGGGGATGAACCTTGGTGATATGTTCATGAATGTATACATTAAATGTTTTAGCCACATATTCATGTTATGGTTCAAGTTATTTTTGTTATGATATTCTTGTACTTCAATTGCTCATGTCTTTATGTTTTTCATCAAGTTCTTATTGATATCACAAGTAAACTGATTCCCTTGATTTCCTTACTGGGCCTTATGCTCGCCCTTTCCTTTGATGTATGACTCTAGGTTATAAGATGTAGTAGTTGTACATAAGATGAAATTTTCAAGAGTCTTTTCAAAGGGATTTAAAATATTTTTTTATATTTTCATGTATTTTTTCCTGATTTCCAGGACACTAGATTTTAAAGGTCCTCTATTTATAAAATGTAATGAAAAGTTATGTATTAAAAAGGTGGGATTCCACATTTTGTATTAGCATATAGTTTAGATATTTAGGGAAATTAGGCTATTAAAACTTTAGTAAGAACCCTTTAGAAAATTTTAAATATAGAAAAAATTCTTGGTATTTTGGTGAAATATCAAGTAAGTGGTTTTCAAACAAATAAATCCATGTCTGGATAAAAACATGTAGATGTGGCTCTAGAATAGATGTACATAAGAGTAAAAACTCCAACAAGGAGTTTCGGGATTTACCCAGGGTATCATGGTACATGAAAATGGACCTTGCTGCACTCTTGGTTTGACACTCTCGAGGGATATGTTTGGTCAAACACAAGATTTTTATGAATAATTATGAAGTATTTATAAAGAAAAGTAATTGTTTAAGCATGATTTTTGAGGACATAAAATCATTTATTGTTAAAAGATTCATAAATGAAATAAGATTCCGACTAAGGTTTTATTCTTTTAGAAAATGGTGGGAAATAGGAGGTACCAGGAAAATGGTGACCGCAATGGACCATGCACTGAAAACCCTCCAATGGAATCCAGAATGGAAACTTTCACGAGAATGATGAAACAACTGACTCAATTTATGGGAAATAACTTGAATCAAGCTAAGAGACCGATCTCACCATGAACAGAACAACATTATGTTGGGTCCTTTATGCATCAATGACCACCAACCTTCAATGGATCTACCGAACCAATAATTACTGAACAGTGGATCAACACTATCGAGAAGATCGTTTTTGTGCTACACTGTTTAGAACAAGGGAGGTCACCCTGGCTATTTAACACTTAGAGGGAGAAGCTGATCAGTGGTGGGAACTGATTAAAGACATGAATCCAAGAGTGGAGGTAGAAGCTATGGAGTGGGAAGAGTTCAGATGGATCTTCTTCAGTATGTAGTTCCCTCATTCTATGAGAACAATAATGGAGAAGGAGTTTCTTGGGATGAATCAGAAAGAGAATGAATATGTGGGAAGATACAAGATGAACTTCACAAGGCTTTCAAGTTACACCAATTGATTTTTCATGGATCCAAATGGTAAGGTTGATAGATTATTTGGTGGACTAAGACCTCATCTGTGGATGAATATAACCAATATAGACTATGATATCTTGGAGGAGATCGTGCAAAGTGTGATGAATTTTGAATCAGAGTTTGGTGAGACACAATGGTCTCATAAATCCAATGGCCAGAAAATATTGATAGATCCAGGATTAGGGTGGACTTTTGATCAGGAAAGAGGAGGAAAGCAAGTGAAATTTCCCACGTGTAGTAAATGTGGGAAAATAATTTAGGGAACTACCTTCTCGAGTGCAGTAAGTGCTAAAAGTGTGGAAAATATGGCCATATCACATGAAACTGTCATAGTGATGTGAAGCCTCAACTCCCAACCACTAATGAAAAAAGGAAGATGGTGAAATCCCTACCTGATTTCCAATTATATAAGTGTGGAAAACTTGGGAATTTTTCCAATCACTATCCAAATTTGAGAGAAGTGGAGGGGAATCACCATCAGCCTCAACATCGGCTAGAGGAATAAGGTCATACTTTTTCAATCACTATGGTTGAATTTAAAGTGCCAAATGATGTGGTGGAAGATACTCTCGTTGTTCTCTCAAATCTATCAATTACATTGTTTGATTTTGGTTCTATTAATTCCTTTGTTTCCTCTAAGTTTTCAATGAATTTATAATCAACTCCCTATTTTCTAAAAGTAGAGTTATCAGTCAAGAATCCTAGTGGGATTATCCAAGCCTCGTCAATGTTTTGAAACTCTAGTATTTACTTTAGTGAGCATAATCTTATCTCAAATCCAGTAGTCATTCCCATGATGGGATTCAACATTATATTAGGGAGGTAATGGCTCATAAAGTACAATGGTAAGATCAAATGTAGAAGTAATGAAATCTCAGTAGTATTGAATGGAAAACTTACTATTATATTCCAGAGAGAGATATCTAAACTAGATCTTTGTATAGACAAAACTAATATATCTAACTTTATAGAGTTGATCAGTTAAGAAGAAGAAAAAAAATGAGAGTTTAAGGATAGAAAATGTCCCCATCATCCAATAATACATTAACATATTTCTTGAGGAGTTACCAGAACCTCCCCCAGAAAGAGAGGTAGAGTTCTCCATTGAACTCGTACCAAGATCTCATCTGATATCATAGACCCCATATAGAATGGAAAATGTGGAGCTGGAGGAATTAAATAAGAAATAGCAAGATCTTTTGGAGAAGGGGTTTATCTGTCCAAGTCTGTCTCCTTGGGGAGCACCGGTTCTATTTGTGAAGAAGATGGATGGATCAATGTGGCTATGTGTTGATTATAGAGAACTGAACGAGATCACAGTGAAGAAAAAATACCATCTCCCAAGAATTTATGACTTATTTGACCAACTTCGTGGGAAAAAATTATACTCTAAGATAGATCTTTAATCTAGTTATCATCAATTGGCTGTGAAGAAATAAGATATTCCAAAAACTACCTTCTGATCAAGATATGGGAATTATGAGATTGTTGTTATTCCCTTCAGACAGACTAATTCACCATCTATTTTTTTGGATTTGATGAATATATTCTTTACATACTACCTTGATAACATTGTAATAGTTTTTATTGATGATATTATAATATATTATAAAAGTCACGAGAAGCATGATGATCATGTAAGGGTTATTTTGAAAACTCTGCAGAAGGAGAGGCTTTTTGGAATGTTTAGAAAATGTGAATTTTGGTTACAACAGGTTTCTTTCTTGGGGAACATTGTTACTAATGAAAGACTCGGAGTTGACCCTTCAAAGACAAAATTTGTAGAAGAGTGGCCTCAACATACAAAAATAAAGGATATTTGTAGTTTTTTTTAGATTATCGAGATATTATAGGAGGTTTGTGAAAAACGTTTCATGAATTTCTAATCCATTAACCAAGTTAACTTGAAAAGGGGTGAAGTTAATCTGGAAAAAGGAGTGTGAGGAATGTTTCTAAGAGTTGAAGAAGATATTGGTTACTGCACCCATGTTAACTATGTGCTCAAGTGGATAAGGATTTTTTATTTTTAATGATGCATCTCTAAAAGGGATTGGGTGATTTCTAATGAAAAATGAAAAAGACATTTCTTATGCATATCGACAGTTGAGGACTCATGAGAAGAACTATCCTGCACATAATCTAGAGTTGGATGCAGTCGTTTTTTTCTCTGAATATATGGAGGCACTATCTTTATGGGGATAAATGTGATATATACACAGAATATAAAATTTTGAAGTATATTTTCACACAAAATGAATTGAACATGAGAAAAAGGAGATGGTTGGATATTCTTAAATACTATTATTTTTCAATTCATTATCATCCGAGTAGAGAAAAAAAGTCGCTGATTCATTAAGTAGGAAAGACCTAGTTTTTATTTCCATGATGAGGATTCAAATAGATCCTTTGATCAATAACCAAGTAAATATGGACATGGGAATTATATGTTAAGGGACACCATCAACCCTAACTCAAAAGATTTCTAAATCGTCATTACTAGAGAAGATCAAGAAATCTCAAAAAGAAGATCCTTTGTTATATAAGAAGTTTGAGGCTGTGAAGGATGTGAAGTTTCTCATGTCCAATATTGATTAAGAAGTTGTACTAAAATTTTGTAAAATAATATGTGTTCCACTTATTCTGGAAATAAATAAGGAGCTGATGGATGAAGCTCATTGATCTACTTTCTCTATAAATCTAGGAAGTACAAAAATGTATAAAGGCCTTCATGATCATTATTGGTGGGATAATATAAAAAGGTAGATTTCTGACTACACTTTAGGTGCCCAGTATGTTATAAAGTAAATTCAGAACAAATACTTCTTAAAGGGGTATTGCAACCACTACCCATACAATCATGGAAGTGGGAAAATATCACTGCGGACTTCGTTATAGGTCTCCCAAGAACATCAAAATGAAACAATGCGATATCGGTTATTGTGAACTGACTCACCAAGACTCCCCATTTTATCTCCATTTAGGAAGATTTCCATCTTTATCAACTTGTGAAGATTTATGCGATGTAAATAGTAAGGATTCTTGGAGTTTCACTTTCTATCATATTTGATCATGATCCAAGGTTCATATAAAAATTATGGAGAAGTCTTCAACATTATTTGAGCACTGAATTGAATTTAAGTACGACCAATCATCCCAAACTGATGTCCAATCTGAAAGGACTATTCAAAAACTCAAGGATATGCTGAGAACATGCTCAATGGAATTTAAAGGTGGATGGGATCAGCATCTCCCTTTAGTTGGGTTCTCTTACAACAACAGCTTCCAATCGAGCATTTAAATGACACCCTTTTAAGCTCTATAAGGTAAGTGACGTAGAACTCCTACTTGCTGGCATGAAGTTAGTGAGAGAATGATTCTTGGTTCTGATCTTGTGCAAGAGATGAAAGAAAAGGTCCATGCCATCCAGCAACACATTAAGGCTACTCAGAGTTGGAAAAAGAGCTATACTGACAACAGTCGAATGGAATTGGAGTTTGATGTTGGTGATAAGGCTTTTCTTATAATATCACCTCGGAAGAGAGTCATGAGGTTTGGGAAGAAAGGGAAGCTCAACCCTAGGTACATTGGGCCCTATGAAATCCTTGATTGTGTATGAGAAATGGCCTATCAGCTTTCACTTCCTCCAAATCTAGCACTAGTTCATGATGTCTTCCATGTATCCCTATTGAGGAATTACATACCTGACCCTTCACATGTACTAAATCCAGAGGTGGTACAACTGGAACATGACCTATCTTATGAAGAGAAGCCTTTGAATATCTTGGATCATAGGGACAAGGTTATACACAACAAGACTACCCACCTTGTTAAGGTGTTCTGAAGAAACCAAAAATGCAAAGAAGCCACATGGGAACCAGAGGAGTCTATGAGGCAGAAGTACCCACACCGTTTCTCTTATGAGGGTAAAAGTTAAAATTTTACCGATGAAATTTCTTAATGGGGGAAGAAAGTAATGACCCAAACGTTTTGAATAATATTAGTTTCTTGAATTTGTGTATTATTTTATTTTATACTCAAAAAAATTATATCCTTTAATTAATGAAGAGTGTATAATTAAAATAATACCACTGGGTTTTGACTGTTATATGACTATTGGTCAATATAACCGTTGAAAACCAAATTATTAATGTTATGATTATTTTTTTTATAAATACAAGTGATCATGGTTTATTAATATATAAAGAGGAGTCGATGGACTCATCCAGTAGACTCAGGCCATACGAAGCCCATCTGTCAGGGCTTTGGAAGGAGGTTGCATCACTGGGCTTTTCTCTGGACCAAGACCAAGCTGAACTCCAGCATGTGAATCTTGAACGGAATTGCATATGGGATAAGTTCAATTTGATAGAAATCACCACTCAAGAAATGTTGTCCAAGACGCCCCAAGATTCTATCACCATATCACATCTTACACTTAGGTACTATGCATGTGTTATAAGGGGATATGTAACAAGACCTTAGTTACGCAGTGTTATCCTTTTGTATAAATAAAATTGTTATTTCTTATTATGTTAAATTTTGAATTTCAAATGTTGGGATAAATGTAGGATAAATTTATAGAAGTTCCATATTATTGATGAATTTTGGAAAAAAGGTAATTTAAAATATTTTTTTTGTATATTTTAAATAATTAATAATGTAAAATGATTTTCAAAAAATGGTCTTCTACAATTTTGACCAGTAAGAAATTTAGAGTCTAATAAGATCAGCATATTTTTTAGTGAATAGTAATGTTTGAATAGTAATATTACCCTTATGAATATTAATGTGACTAATGGAATAGTAACCTCATTTAGGAAAGTATAAATATAATTTAGGCATCTTGAATGGTGAAGTGATATAATAGCATAAGTAAATAACTATTTTAGAAATTATTAGATAAGTATTAGTATTTTTTCGGGTAAATAGTTTTTTTACTTAGAAATTAAATATCTCTTAATTAAAAAATTATTTTTATAAAATAGAGTTAATTTTTGAATTCAAATCATCAATATTAGGTTATGGTGAATTTATAATATTTTCATAAAATGTTTTGTTTTTCAGTGAATAGTAAAAATATAGTTTTGAGTTTCAGTGTGATTAATGACATAATTAATGATGTAATAATGAGGTAATAATTTTGGTTGACTTGTGAATAGTAATATATTTAATGTGGTATCACAATTATCTAATAGCATGGGAAAATACCATGGGCAATCCCATAGTTTTGTAAATACCACCGATGAGGCATCCCTTGGAAATTAATTAAATATTCCCTCGCTTTTTCTATGAATACCAACCCATTACTTCATTAATTTCATTCCAAATTCATCATCAATGAATCTATGGTCGTTTTACCTCCAAATGAGTCCTTTATAGGTTCACTCAATCCCGTTAAGGTCCCAACCTTCATGCTTTCGAATTTACTCCTCCTGGTAAGGGAACCTTTCACCCTCCTCTTTTAAGTCATGACTTCCTTTATGTTATGTCTTATAGTTTCTATTTTATTATGTGGGGGTACGTTCTTCTATGTCATTATTGCTGTCCATTTATTTTCCAAATTATTATAGACTCTTTACTCTCTCATAAATTGATTTTCTAGATTTTTAGGTTGTCACGACCTGTCCTCGGGGCCCGTGCCATGACAACCCCAAGTCCGCCTTCCATAGGCCAGGGGCTGGCGACTAGCACCAAGGAGTAAATTCCGGTAAAAAGGGAAGACATTGCCTTTGTAAAGTAAATAAGCACCACAGAGCAAGCAAGCAGAAGAAGTAAACACTAAGTTAAACTGGGTACAACAGTAAGTGCAGAAAAGTAAGTGTGCCAGAATACAAACCCAAACTGAAAGTAAAGTACAACTCGAAAGGGAAAACAACAACTGAAAGTAAAGCTGCAACGTCGAGCTGCCCACTGGAAGTCCCAAATGAAGGGTGAGTATAGATAGCGTCCACAGCTCCTCGAGTCCAACCGTCCGCTCTGAGTATGTCCCGCCCAGTGGTCCACCTCCAGGTACCGTCCTGCTTCGCAAGCCTCAACCACAATCAGCGCTGTCCATCGTCTGCAACCAACACAACGTAGTGTGGGAATAGCCCGTGCAGGGGTGAGTATAAGCTACTCAGTAGGGACCCCGAGACCCCCGAAGGTCTCCCAGAATCCACGTAGGATAATCCACAAAGGAAAGATACAATCATGAAGTAACATCCGACACTACTTAGGTATATTCCCATACATATACCTAAGTAATAAATTCCAGTTTTTTCCAACCTCTGAGCCCAAGCACAACCCAGTCCACACAGGATAGAAAAACGTAATCCACACAGGAAATCACAAGTCAATCCACATAGGAAAGCAAAACAGGATTCAGCTCACGCATGCATTCTTCTTCGTATAACGATAGAGATGACCAGATATAGCCACTGATTCATCTAAGTCGTCGGACCCGCAAAGGATCGATAGGTACTAAATCCTGAAATGACCCACAAAGGATCTGACCCACACAGGATCGATAAGTAACTAACCCCCGAAATGACCCACACAGGATCAGAACCACACAGGATCGATAGGTAACTAACCCCCGCAATGACCCACACAGGATCAGACCCACACATGATCGATAGGTAACTAACCCCCACAATGAACCACACAGGATCAGACCCACACATGATCGATAGATAACTAACCCCCGCAATGACCCACACAGGATCGGACCCACAGAGGATCTGTAGGTGCTGGCCCACACAGGACCACTGAGTGCAGACCCACACAGGATCGGACCCACACAGGATCTGTAGCACTGATCCACGGAGGATCGATGTGTTCTGTAGTCGTCGCTGTCGAATCCACTGAGGATCTCTGTACAGTCGTCGTCGTCGTCATCGTCACAGCCAGCTCTAGGGTTCCCGCACACAGCAAGCTCGTTCGGGAGGGTCCTCTCCACGAGCCAAGAGGCTGATACATCAACTGACACATATTTCAGATTTGATTTATCCAAAAGTTTTGTATCATCATCAGGAATTCAACGCCACAGACGGCGCGTCAATCGGACGCCCGGTCTGAGAGTTATTGACTTTTTCGTCCCAGGGACCCGGTTGGTTTTTAAGTCAAAACCAACCCGACCGTAATCCACCTACATCCAAACCTCCTGCGGAGTAAGATAAAAGATCCGTCTCACTTAGAGGAATCCATCAAAGTCGACGGCACGTCAATCAGACGTCCAGAGCTCAAGTTATAAGCATTTCCGCTCCAAGGGCCCGATTGGTTTCATGTACGAACCAATCCGACCGAACCCAAAGTATTCCGAAACCTTGAGTGCAATATACCTAAACAACCATCTCAATCCAAGGATCACATCGCAACTGACGATTCGTCGATCGGAGGCCCGTAGCTCATGTTATGGGCAACAGACCGAATAAAGTTTGGTATTAGGGGGTTCAGGCCCGGTCCGACCCGACCCGATACCCCCAGGGTCGGCCCGAACATGGTCGACCCGTCCCGGGTCCGGGTCCGGCCTTCTTGGGTGCGGCCCGGCCTGGCCGGCGTGGCCCGGTCTGGTGGACCGGCCAGGCAGCCGGCCCGGCGCGCGGTGCGCTGGGCGCACCGGCCAGGGGTTCGGCCGAACGGCCAAACCGTTCGGGGCGGGGGGCGCTTCCCCCGCGTGAAGTAAACTGTGGCCCCTGAATGGGGCCGCTTCGTCTGGCCAGTCGGGGGTTTTGAACTTTCTATTCCTCAATGGTCCGGCCGGCCGGAGCGGGCCGGCCGGATTCTACTGCCATGGGACCGGAAAGGCCTGTCCCCTTGATCCGATACCGGCGGCCCAGAAACGGCCGCCGGTTCTGCTGTTCCGCCGTGGCCCAGAACCGGCCGCAGCCTTGGTTCATCCGGCGCGGCGCGACGGCACCGCGCCCCTCCACCGCGGCCCCAATCCGTCCATGGTGCTTTAGTGGTTCTCCGGTGTGGCGTGACGGCGCCACATCTTTGGTTCGTTTTCAACGGCACGGCGCGACGGCGCCACGTCTTGGTTCGTCTTCAACGGTGCGGCGCGACAACACCACACTTCTCCCCCTTTCCTTATCAAAATTCTACGCGGTGCTTCAGCACCGCGTTGCCATGCTCACCGCGACAATACCAACAACCAAAAAAGGGGAGGAGTGTCGACCGTGTTCGTGCGGTCCGACCTCCTCCCGTTATCACGATAATAGGTGGTTCAAAGAAAAGAAGAAGCGACAGAAGATTTCACGAACTAGCAAATAAAAATAAATCCCTACCTCAACGATATCGTCGAACGAGCGTTCGTCGCAGAATTAACCGTCGCAGAAGAAGAGGACCGCCGCGGAAGAAGAAGATCACCGTGGAAGAATAGAATCACCATTGGCGTTAGGTGATCTCTGAGGAAGGCGTCACTTACCATCGTCTGCCATCGGAGATTGGCGTTCTTCATCGGCGGTGGTGCGTTCTTCGCGTTCTTCATCAAAGAACGAAGAATCTTCTATTTTTATCCCAAAGGTTTATCATAACACAGCCCCAACCATAATAAAATAAGTCCAACACTTATTTTATTATCAACCTAAGCTTTTGAAATTCAAAAGATAATAAACGAACAATTAATTCGAAGAATTAATTTTAACAATTTAACTACCCAATTTAATGGGGCGTTTCTTAACCAGAAAAACGCACGGTTGAATTTCATTAAAGAGGGGGGTTTGTGGGTGTGTTACTAGGAGGGAAGAAACGGTGGGGCTCGTGTGGGCCCCACCTCACAAATATCCTACCAAGTGGGTAGGATATTTTGGGTCCCACCTTATCCGCTTAACTTAGCTTAAGTGTCTTTAAGTGAAATAAAATAAAGTGTCGCACCACTTTTATTTTATTTCTTAACTTAATCCCAAAAACTAAAAACCACAACCGAGCAAACACAACTCTGAAAAAGGCGTTTCTAAGAAAATACCGGCGCTGCGATTCCATCGGTGTCCTCGGAATTCGATTCCGAGCACCGGTTCAAAAGCTAGAAAAACCCGCTCGTGCGTTCACTGAACGTACCCGAGCTAAACTTTGGAAAATGATTCCGAGCACACTGGGCCTCGGAATCAGGTGACGTCAGAAACTGCGTTCTTGTAAAATTCCAAAGAAAATTGAGAAAAAAAATTTCCTTGAATTTTACAGGTCTTTACATCACTTCCACCTCAGGGATTTACGTCCCCGTAAAGATACATCATAAACTAGGGAAACAAATGTGGGTACTGAGCACACATCTGAGCCTCTCGCTCCCAAGTGCTCTCTTGGAGGTTCCCGTGCTGCCATCTGATGCGCACTAGAGGAATCGACCATCCACGTAGGAACCGCTCCTGTCGATCATCGATCTCCACCAGGACCTCCGCAAAAGTCGCCCCATCATCAACGTCTAGCTCCCCATGGTCAATGGTATGCGTCGGGTCGTGCACTTATCTCCTCAGCTGAGATACGTGGAAGACGTCATGCACCCAGTGAAACTAAGGTGGTAAATCCAAGCGATAATCCAAATCGCCAATTCTGCAGAGGTCTTGGAATGGTCCGATGAAGCGTGGAGACAACTTGCCACCTCGGACAAATCTCCGTAATCCACGTCGAGGTGAGACCCGCAAGAAGACGTGGTCGCCATCCTCGAACTCCAGTGGCCTCCACCTCCTGTCAGCATAAGACTTCTGTCAGCTCTGAGCTGTCCTCATCCACTCCTAGATGACCTGGACCTTCTCTGTCGTGGCCTGGACCATCTCCAGTCCCACAAGTGCTGACTCCCCAGGGTCTGTCCAGCACAAAGGAGATCTGCAAGGTCAGTCGTACAACGCCTCGTATGGTGCCATCCCGATGGAGGAGTGGTAGCTGTTGTTGTACGCAAACTCCACCAAGGGTAGGAGGTCCTCCCAGATGCGACCAAAGTCGAGGACACATGTGCGGAGCATGTCCTCGAGAGTCTATATGGTCCTCTCCGTCTGACCATCTTTCTGTGGGTGAAAGGCGGTGCTCAGACATAGCTGCGTCCTGAACGCCTCCTGCAACCCCTTCCAAAGCCAGTAAGTAAAGCGAGAATCTCGATCGTAGATGATAGATGATGGCACACCGTGAATCCGTACAATATCTTGAACGTAGAGACGTCCCAAGCTCTCCACAGAGCCCTGCTCTCTGATGGGTAAGAAGTGAGCCGACTTGGTGAGTCGGTCGATAATCACCCAAATGGAGTCGTGACCTTTGGAAGTGCGTGGAAGTCCAGTCACGAAGTCCATAGATATCCCGTCCCACTTCCACTCTTGGACCTCTAATGGCTGTACCAAGCCTTCTGGTACCTGGTGCTCTACCTTCACTTGCTAGCAGGTGAGACATCGAGAAACAAACTCTACCAAAACCTTCTTCATGCCCGGCCACCAGTGCTATCATCTGAGATCCTGGTACATCTTTTCCACTCCAGGATGTACCGCCAGGGGAGAAGTGTGAAACTCTCTCAGCACCTTCTCCCGTAAAGCAACTGATACCAAGGTACGTCCTCTGAAAAGGATGGCGTGCTCTCCTCCTACAGAGAATCCATCAGGTGCACGTCCTGAGGATATCTACGCACGCCGCGTCTCACAGTCAGTGTCCCCACACCGTGCCTCTCTGACCCGCTGCAGTAGTGGAGGAGTGACTGTGAGTGACTGAAGGAAGGATGCTCCATCCCTATCCACAAAGGATATCTGCAAAGCGGCTAGCTACTCTGTCGCCTCCTCAAGTAGTTGAATGTTCGTCCTCCTGCTGAGAGCATCGGCTACCACGTTCCCCTTTCCAGGAGTATAGACTATCTCAAAGTCATAGTCCTGGAGGAACTCGAGCCATCGCCGCGGTCTCAGGTTCAGGTCCTTCTGTGAGAAGATTTACCTGAGACTCTGATGGTCAGAATAGACTGTAAATCTCTCACCCATCAGATAGTGTCGCCAAATCTTCAGAGCGAACACCACTGCTGCTAATTCCAGGTCATGGGTAACGTAGTTCTGCTCATGCTGCCTCAACTGATGTGATAAATAGGTGATCACAACTCACTCCTACATCAGAACACATCTGAGTCTGGTCCCTGATGCATTGCAGTAAACTACGTACCCTACTCCCTCATCCGGAAACCTCAAGATTGGCGCGCTGGTCAATCTCTGTCTTAGCTCCTAGAAGCTCTGCTGACATCTGTCTGACCACACGAAGGGTCGCCTCTTCCTCCTTAATGTTCTGCAAAGCTGCAATGATTTCTCCTTTGCCGAAAAGGGAAATCTGGTCTCATCCCCTGGATGAACCACATTCCTTTCCTAATACAGCCAATCCCATCATGATTAGTTAATTCATGGAATGGATGACGTCATAATGCCTCGACGCTGCTACCAAGAGATCCAACCGTTACTCTCGCCTCCAAGGGTTGAGTCACACTGTCGGCATCAGTGTGTGGTCACTTGGTCTCCTCCAGTAAGAATCTCGCAAGTGAGGGTCAAGTCAATAGTTTTTAACCAGCACCTCTTAGTATTAACAAACAAAAGACAAGAAAGCAAACATCACTAATGCAAGCGTCTTTTATTACTTCAACTCAAAGTACAAGGTCACAAGGCAACACAAACAATGAAGATAGAGGCTATGCCTGGAGCTAGACCCGCACTTGTCCACCAACTTCTGGAGCTCCATGATCATAGGCTTCAGCTTCCTGAAGTTGTGCTCTCCCCTGAGGTCGGGGTGGACCTCCTGGTGGTGGTGGTGGTGGTAGAGCCTCAAAGCGTCGCCCACCACCTACTACTCGGCCAGCTCCTCTTCCTTGTCCGCCTGCTCCCTGCGGACTGCCATGGTCGAACCTCTAACTCTGCCTAGGTGGTTCCTCAACCGTCTGCTGCTCCTCTGCATGGCGGGTCGAGCAATAATGAGCCATGTGGCCCTGCCCGCCGCATGCATAGCACTGTATTACACTCGTAGGACGAGTTCTGCTGCATGTGCCATGCACCTCTGAGCTAGTATCCTGTGGTCGTCTGCCCGATGGCCTGTCCCGATTGGACCTCTGTGACATCTGTCTACTACCGGCTACAGAGGACTCCGCCACGTGTCACCCTGCGGTAGGTCTCACCGCTGGTGTAGACTCAGAAAGAAAGCTCTCGATGAGAAGAGCTCGCTCTAGTACTTCTTCCTGAGTCGGAATGCTGAGGGAGATTAGCGATTCCCTGATCTCATGCCTCAATCCCTACTCAATGGTCCAGGCCCAGAAGAATGGGTCCCGTACCATGTCTGTCGAGTAGCGCGAGAGATCGGTAAATCTCATCGAGTATTGGGTGACCGTCAAGCTGCCCTGCCGCAGCTGTAGAAGCTCCTAGATGCACACCGCACTGAAGGTGGCTGGGATGAACTCCGAGTGGAAGAGGCTCTCAAAGTCCGTCTAGAGAAGAGATGCTTCATCGTGCACCTGGAGCATCAAGATCCACCATCTGCCTACTACTGCGTGTAGGAGGCTCGCTGCGAGGATCAACATGAAGTCTGCTGGTGTCCTCACTAACCTGAAAACCCGTACCACTGCCTCCAGCCAGTCCACGGCTGCCTGGGGGTCTGTCTCCCCGCGGAACCTGGGCGTTCGCTGGCGTTGAAACTCGTGCAGTGCACTAATGTGACGTGCATCGTCAGCGGCTGGGGCTGGTAGAATCGGTGGCTCAGTGGGTAGAGGTACCACCGGTGCCTCAGCTATCAAAGGGCCCTATACCGAGGTCTCGTCGCTCGGCGGGCTGTCGTCACGTACAACTCTCGGACCCCTAGCTGGCTGCCGTCGTGTGGCCATCCTGAAAAGAGACAGGTGCGCCACAGTCAGAACAGTATACCTGGTGAGCTGACACAACGTAATCACAAAGAAAACTTGAAACACACATGCAATCAATGCTTTAGTGCATTAAGTCGGAAATCAGAACTCAGGGTCCTGGTGTACGGATACGTCGGCCGCCGCACCAACACTGGAATCCCTGGACTGATAACCACAACCAATACGCTTAACACTATTTCTTTATTTAGAAAAAATATCAGAGTCCAAAGTTCTGTGGTAGAACTGAACTCCTCTGATACCAATTTGTCCCAACATGTCCTCGGGGCCCGTGCCGTGAGAACCCCAAGCCCACCTTCCACAGGCTAAGGGCTGGTGACTAGCACCAAGGCGTAAATCCTGGTAAAAATGGAAGGAATTTCCATTGTAAAGTAAACAAGCACCATAGAGCAAGCAAGCAGAAAAAGTAAACACTAAGTAAAAATGGGTACAACAGTAAGTGTGGAAAAGTAAGTGGGCCAGAATACAAACCCAAACTGAAAGTAAAGTACAACTCGAAAGGAAAAACAACAACTGAAAGTAAATCCGCAACGTCGAGCCTCCCATTGGAAGTCCCACCTGAAGGGTGGGTACAAATAGCCTCCATAGCTCCTCGGGTCCAACCGTCTGCTCCGAGTACGTCCCGCCCTGTGGTCCACCTCTAGGTACCGTCCTGCTCTGCAAGCCTCAACCACGATCAGCGTTGTCCATCGTCTGCAACCAACACAACGTAGTGCGGGCATAGCCCGTGCAGGGGTGAGTATAAGCTACTTAGTAGGGACCCCGAGACCCCCGAAGGTCTCCCAGAATCCACAAAGGATAATCCACAAAGGAAAGATACAATCACGAATTAACATCCGACACTGCTTAGGTATATGACCATACACATACCTAAGTCATCAATTCCAGTTCACTCCAACCTCTGAGACCAAGCACAACCCAATCCACATAGGAAAGAAAAATGTAATCCACATAGAATATCACAACTCAATCCACCTAGGAAAGCAAAACAGGATTCATCTAACACAGGTATTCTTCTTCGTATGACAATAGAGATAATCAGATATAGCCACTGATTCATCTAAGTCATCGGACCCAGAAAGGATTGATAGGTACTAACCCCCGTAATGACCCACAAAGGATTTGACCTACACAGGATCGATAGGTAACTAACCCCTGCAATGACCCACACAGGATCGGACCCACACAGGATCGATAGGTAACTAACCCCCGCAATGACCCACACCGGATCGGACCCACACAAGATCGATAGGTAACTAACCCCCGCAATGACCCACATAGTATCGGACCCACACAATATCGATAGGTAACTAACCCCTGCAATGACCCACACAGGATCGGACCCACACAGGATATGTAGGCGCTGGCCCATACAGGACTGCTGAGCGCTGACCCACACAGGATCGGACCCACACAGGATATGTAGCACTTATCCACGGAGGATCGTTGAGTGCTGTAGTCGTCACCGTCGAATCCATTGAGGATCTCTGTACAGTCGTCGTCGTCATCGTCGCAACCAGCTCTAGGGTTCCCGCACACAGCAAGCTCGTTCGGGAGGGTCCGATCCACAAGCCGAGAGGCTGATACATCAACTCACCCATAGTTTAGATTTGATGTATCCAAAAGTTCCGTATCGTCATCAGGAATTCAACGCCATAGATGGCGCGTCAATCAGATGCCCGGTCTGAGAGTTGTTGGATTTTTCATCCTAGGGGCCCAGTTGGTTTTCAAGTCAAAACCAACCCAGCCGTACTCCACCTGCATCCAAAACTCGGGCGGAGTAAGCCAAAAGATCCATCTCACTTAGAAGAATCAATCAATGTTGATGACACGTCAATCGGACGTCCGGAGCTCAAGTTATAAGCATTTCTGCTCCGAGGGCCAGGTTGGTTTTGTGTACGAACCAACCCGGCTGAACCCAAGTATTCCGAAACCTCGAGTGCGATATACCGAAACGACTGGCTCAATCCAAGGATCGCATCACAGCTGAAGGTGCATCTATAGGAGGCACGTAGCTCATGTTATGGGCAACAGAATGAATAAGGTTCGGTATTAGGGGGTTCGGGCCCGGTCCGACCCGGCCCGGTACCCCCAGGGTCGTCCCGAACCTGGTCGACCCGTCCCGGGTCCGAGTCCGGCCCGCATGGGCGCGGCCCGGCCTGGCCGAGCACGGCCCGGTCTGGCAGACCGGCCAGGCAGCCGGCCCAGCGCGTGGCGCGCTGGCCAGGGGTTCGGCCGAATGGCCGAACCGTTCGTGGCGGGGGGCGCTGCCCCCGCGTGAAGTAAACCGAGTCCCCTTAATCGGGCCGCTTCATCTGGCCAGTCGGGGGTTTCGAACCCCCGGTTCCTCCATGGTCTGGCCGGCGCGCTCCGGCAGGCCGACTTCTACCACCACTGGACCGGTAAGGCCGGTCCGCTTGCTCCGACGCCGACGGCCCAGTACCGGCCGCCGGTTCCACTGTTCTGCCGCGGCCCGGAACCGGCTGCGACCTTGGTTTGTCAAGCGCGGCGCGACAGTGCCGCGCTCCTCTGCCGCGGCCCCGCTCCGGCCGCGGTGCTTTAGTGGTTCTCTGGTGGGGCACGACGGCGCCTTATATTTGGTTCGTTTTCAACAGCGCAACGTGACAGCGCCACGTCTTGGTTCGTCTTCAATGGCGCGGCACAACAGCGCCGCGCTTCTCCCCCTTTCCTTATCAAAATTATGCGCGGTGCTTTGACACCGCATTTCCGTGCTCACCGCGTCAATACCAACATCCAAAAAAGGGGAGGAGTGTCGGCCGTGTTCGTGCGGTCTGACCTCCTCCCGTTATCACGATAACAGGCAGTTCAAAGAAATTGAGAAGCCATAGAATATTTCACAAACTAACAAATAAAAATAAATCCCTACCTCAACGCTGTCGTCGAACAAGCGTTCGTCGCGGAATTAACCGTCGCGGAAGAAGAGGACCGCTGCGGGAGAAGAAGATCGCCGCAGAAGAAGAGAATCACCATTGGCGTTAGGTGATATCTTAGGTAGGCGTCACTCGCCGTCATCCGCCGTTGGAGATTTGCGTTCTTTGTCGGTGGTGGTGCGTTCTTCGCGTTCTTCGTCGGCGGTGGTGCGTTCTTCGCGTTCTTCATCGAAGAATGAAGAATCTTCTCTTTTTCTCCTAAATGTTTATCACAACACAACCCCAACCATAATAAAATAAGTCCAACACTTATTTTATTATCAACCTAAGCTTTTGAAATTTAAAAGATAAGAAACGAACAATTAATTCAAAGAATTAATTGTAATAATTTAACTGCCCAATTTAATGAGATGTTTCTTAACCAGAAAAACGCACGGTTGACTTTCATTAAAGAGGGAGGTTTGCAGGTGCATTACTATGAGGGAATAAACGGTGGGAATCGTGCGGGCCCCACCTCACAAATATCCTACCAAGTGGGTAGGATATTGTGGGTTCCACCTTATCCACTTATCTTATCTTAAGTGTCTTTAAGTGAAATAAACTAAAGTGTTGCACCACTTTTATTTTATTTCTTAACTTAATCCCAAAAACTAAAAACCACACCCGAGCAAACGCAACTCCGAAAAAGGAGTTTCTATGCAAATACCGGCGCTGCTATTCCATCGGTGTTCTCAGAATTCGATTCCGAGCACCGGTTCAAAAGCTATAAAAACCCGCTCATTCGTTCACTGAATGAACCCGAGCTAAACATTGGAAAATTATTCTGGGAACACCAGGATTCAGAATCAGGTGCCATCAGAAATTGCGTTGTTGTAAAATTCAAAGAAAATTATGAAAAAAAATTTCCTTGAATTTTACGGGTCTTTACATAGGTGACACCGTTAGGCTGCCGAATTTTCGTAAAAGAAATCCCATATTGTTTTTCAAGTTTTCTTTTCATGTGGTATGTCATTAAAATATCCATACCATTTTATTATTTATATTTTATTCTGTACCTATATTGTATTATGAGTTATTTAGAAGTGTTTGAACCCTGTCCTCTCTCTTTTTATTGTTTTCTAAAACCATGTTATATAGTCGTTATGCTGCACAAATTTCGTCTCAAAATTTATTTCTCTTTATCTAATGAAATTATCTTATCTTATTTATGTGAATACACAAAACTATTTAGTTTATATTGGTGTTCATAAATACATAAAAATTATATTCTTTATTTTGGAATTGACATACATAAAACTCTTATTCCCTTTCCATGGGTTATAAATGACATAATGATCTTGTTTTCAAACACTTTTTAAAACGTCATGATTTTGATATGAAACCCATTTCTTTTATTATATTTGGGTTATTTATGAAATGTATTATTATGATATCTATGGATCACATGAAAATAAAGACATATTAATGGTGTGCCCTGATATCACTCCAATGCATTGGGTAAAGAATTTAATCTCTAGAGATGACAAGTTTCACGATACCTTGGTGAATAACCTTGGTAATTTTGATGACACCATGGTGATGAACCTTGGTGATATGTTCATGAATATATAAATTAAATGTTGTAGCCACATATTCAAGTTATGGTTTATATTTTTTTCATTATGATATTCCTCTACTTCCATTTTTCATGTCTTTATGTTTCTCATCATGTTCTTATTGATATCACAAGTAAACTAATTCCCTTGATTTCCTTACTGGGCCTTCTGCTCACCCTTTACTTTGATGTATGTCTCATGTTTATGATATGTAGTAGTTTTAAATAGGATTAACTTTTCAATAGTCTTTTAAAGGGGATTTGAAAGAATGTTTTATGTTTTGATGTATTTTGTTCTTGATTTCCAAGACACCAGACTTTAAAGGTCCTCTGTTTGTAAAATGTAATGAAAAGTTATGTATTAAAAAAGTGGGATGCCATAGTGGGAGGTCTAAGGGTGAGAAATCAAGATAATTTAGAGGATTCCAGTTAATAGAGAGCATGTTCATGGAATTTCAGTGTGATCTCAGAAGTTTAACATACTAGCGAAACTAATCAGGCGATAGGGATTTATTTTAGACCTCCCACCTCAAGAAATGAAGAATAACTTTAAGGATCAAGAATACTAATTAGAAAACCACACCACAATCCCCTATGAATAGTGATTGACACAACCCATTAAGGATGGAAGAAGAAGATACAATAGGAGAAGAGGGAAACTCCAAAACCGAGTAAAACTCACTCTGATTCAAGTTATCCAAATTGAAGAAAAAAATCAAAGAGTTAAGGAAAAGTATTAGGGAAGCGAAGTAAGACTTGGAAAACCCTTCACAATTGTAAAATGTGAATTAGTATCAAAAGAGGGGATAAATAAGAATAAACAAGGATTTTGAGGGGTATAAATATGATTCTAACTCTCACTTACAAGGCCCAACTGGATGCCAGTAGCTATCCCTTGGCTACCACTGGCAAGCCAGTAGTGTCACACAATGCCATCACACATCTAGAAACCCCATTGATCGATCAATGGGACTCCAAAAGATGAATAATATGTCTTCTGTAAAAGACACACTCTGCCTGGAAGTCATTAGTTGGCTGGTGGGTCTCACCAGCTAGTTGGTGGGCTTCCTCTAGCCTCACCAGCCAATTGTCTCCCACTAGCTAGATGGTGAAAAAATTCTACTGGGCTACCCACTGCTAGTTTCACCTGTTCGGATTCTTCGAGACCCAGAACACACCTAGAACCTCATTTTAAACTAGAAACATGACTCATTTACAAAAAATAAAATCGATCAATAAAAGTTATAGACAAAGACATCTGGAGAAGGGTGGGATCTTACAGTGGAGATGTGTTGCAGTATTCTATTTTTTGTTTTGTTTTTTACCTCTATACCTATACTGGTGTTGTAATTGTAGAACCTATGAATCTTCTTAATCTATTTTTTGTTATGTCTTGTTACATTTCATACTTGTTCAGAGTTTCTCTTTTTCATGATTAATGTAGGCATGCTGTTTGTTCCCCGTTTTCTTGAAAGGTCCAGTTTTTATGGTAATATAGGAAAAAATCATGCACAATTGTTGTACTTTGAAGCCCCCAAACTTGTCTCCACCATGTGGGGATTGGGAATTCCCTTTGGGCCTTGTCACGGGTCAGATCAAGTTTCATGTTCGGAGACAAACCGATTTGGTTCATGACGTGAATCCAATAATCCATCATTATGGAGTCATTTGATATGATTCGTCCCACTAAGCCTTTCTCATATGAAGATTATACAAAAATAAGAATAATAAAAAAAGAGAAATAAGGACCATGAGACCCTCCATACAGTTACAAAAATATTTAAACTATTCTCATTAATCCCCTAACATAGAAAAAAGTTAGGGAATCTTTTCTCATGACATGCGCACCCAAGTCACCCATTTGAACTAAACAATCCATCATTATTTTGAATGGACTGGATCTAACGTGTTGATGATGGTGTTTATACCGATATTCATATGTGAACCATTAACAAGAAGAATTCATTATATCTTGAGTTTTAAAATCATACTTGGATTGAATTAATATTTCGGAATTGGCATAACGTGTCTCAATGACTTATAAATATTGAGTTATTAATATGTAATTGACAATAAAAAGGGTGATAAACAATAGATAGAATTCCAAAGATTTAATTTATTTACAAGTTCAAAAGGATGGATCGATCTTCCTAGCTAGGAGTCTCTCATATAATCCACCAAATGAAGGAGGCGCTTAAAATTACAAAACTTATAACACCATGTGCTCTGAAGACTCCTTGTGTTTTGATCTCTTCCTCCATTGACACAATTGATCAACTGATGTGGTATTTTCCTATAAATCATGCTGCAGTGCCTCCACTCTGGAGAAAACATCATGTTTTTCCTTCTCAACCATATTAATGAGTCTCCATTGTTCTGTTACTGTCTTCTCCAAAGCATTAATCATGTAGCATAGGTGAGACAACTCTCACTAAAGCCTATTTATTTCATCCTTCCAACACTAACCAAATTTTGATGAGTTTCTATTTCTATCGCATGCTAAGAGGCTTCATCTATTGACTTATTTTGACACAGTACAACCGAAGTTAAGGAATTTTTCATCGATACCTATTATAGAAAAAGGTAGGAGCAACTAAGTGAAAAATGATTCACAAAAGTGTAAAAGATAAAAACAAAAGAACTAGAAGACATCAGGATACAAAGATTTATGTGGTTCAAGAAAAAAATATCTACATCCACAATGAAGATAAAATTTAACTAGTTTTGGGAGCACAAAATATATGGAGATATTAAAGTTTCACACACAAAAACCTATTTTGAAATGAGATAATAAAGAAGATAAAGTACTATGACACCAACCACATGGAAATTCCTTGCTGCTATATTGAACAGTGTCAGGAAGTCTGAATCGCTATAGTGTTGGGGTCACCCAAGTCCAAACTGTTACAATGGCTGACAACTAGATGTCTATGGAGCTACAATACTACTGTCTCCAAATTCCAAACTACTATAGTGCTTTTTCCATGTCATCCGGTCATCTCTGCTATAGCTGTTGGAGTTAATGTAGTGCCCTATCAGTGTCAACCCATAGAGTTGTGGTTTGTGCGCAGTATGCACCATATGCATTAGGCCCAACATCATCCAAAACATATCGGGCTACACCAATCTAACAATACGTTCAATTCGAGGGCCCTATTTAGATCCCTTGTGATGACCACCTCTTTCACCCCAGCAAGGAGTGCTCGATAGTCAAACCCACTGTATCTGAGAGTTGTGAACATGTATCAAAGGTGGTCCAATCAGTCCATCATCTCTTCAAAAGGAACCTCTGTAATCAAGCTCTAGATATCTCCAAAAACACTTTGCTTGATTTTTTGGAATGTCGAGTATTATGAGTCACAAATTAGGCCTATCCTAGGAACAAGAATGTATTCTAAAATGAAGTCATTGAGTAGGAGACTGATGATCACATCCCTTGTTGGGATTGATATAGGACGAGCTTATGCTTCAATTATTTCCATCAGGTGAGATCCTAGAGTAGAAAGATTAGGGATCTCTGAGCTTTGATTTGGAGCTACTGCATTCAAACACCTACAATACAGTCTGTTAGTCGAAAAACATAAATAATGTTGTCAAACAATCAAAAACTCTATCAAAAATTGGGAATATAGCCTTATTAGTCCCAATAGAAACTAATTATGTGACTTACACCTCGACTTGAGTTGCAATGACAATGCCTTCCCATGCCGCCGCCAATGAGGCACAGATGACATCCATCCACCGATGTAATGGGCTCAAGGTGTGTGTTGGGATCACCACCTTTAATGGTTGTAAATGAAAATAATGACTAGACAATATGATACAAAACTAATTGTATATCCAACTTCAGAAGTAATTCTTACCCTCTCCCAATGATTCCTCCATCCCAGAAATATTAAAAGGAGAATAACTATGTATCAAGATCATCTAGGAGTGCAATCGTATGTTCTGGATCGAAGGGCATGAGGTCTAGTGCATCAACATTGGGAATCAGTTCAATCATATTTGGACATAGAACATTTCTAGCCCTAAAAAACCCTGATGTAGTGCATCATCTTCATGAATCGGCTTGATTTTATTTGGAACCTGATCGTTTCTACTCCCACACAAACCCCTTCTAAAGTATGAGGTTATGCTATAAGGGTGGGGGGTATATCTTCCTCAACTATAAATTCCTAGGTCCTTCGATGTGAGATAACAAGAAACTATACACTGAACAATTCATGACAAGTTGAATCAATTAAAAGATAAAAGCCTACAAACACAACTCACAAATAAAGAAATTATTCTATTTGAATACATCAATGAATGAATTTAATTGTTTTGAAATATTTTAATAATTTTTTACATATTATTTTAATTTATTTTTCCTTTCCATGTTTTGAATAATTTAAAATTATTTATTATTTCTTGTATTCTTCATATTAATTGTTTTTTAATTAAATAATAATATTATTAAATGTTTTCAAAGTACTTAAGGTATTAAATTCATGTTAAATATAATTCTATATTTTATACATTAATAATAAAAATATTTAATTTTTTTGTTTACAATCATTTTTTTGCGATATCATAAAATTAGTGTACTAGTATTGTGGAATTAGTTTGAACAATTTAATATGTTTAACTCATATAAACTTATTCAATTTATTTAAATTAGATTGATTTTTTATATTACAAAAATCTGTTTTGTCTCTATGAAAATTATGATTGAATGTTGTTATTATTTTGTATTATTGTAGAGGTTCATTGGATGAACTCTCAAGAGAGAAAATATTCTTCAACTTCATCACTTTGAAGAGTTGATATATACCTTTTCCTGAACACCCAAAGTGCATTGTCTATGTTTTTCAAAAGGGCTTGCACCAATATCAATTTTAATGCTCCTTTATAATTGTATATTTGTTTTACTTTTATATCTAGATAGAAGTTTTCACATAAATATTTTCTCACATGGGTTATACTACCTATAAAAGGTATTTATATTATTATAATAACCTAACCGAAAACCAATCCACTTTGACTGGGGATGCTATTTGTAAAAATAATCATGTCTTTATCTGGGGTTAGGTTTAAATTGTTCATGTTATAGGCATCTCCCTCTTTCACAGTGGGTGTCACACTCCAAATTTTAGGTAACTATTGAAACTATGACCATTGTAGTAGATTTGACTGACCAACACCAATAAGACACTATAGTAGTGTGGACATTGGAATCAATAGTATTATAGCTCTTTAGACTTTTAGCCTCTGACCACTCTATCACTTTTGACTCGGGTGGCCCCCTTTCACTGTCACAAGCAGAATTCTGGTGCGGTTAGTGGAATAGTGGATCATCTTCCTCCTATTGTAGCCCATTACGGGCTGAGGTTTTGTGTGTGATTGAGAACTATGAAACTCCCTATAAAAATTGTGCTCCCAAATCATAGTGAAATTATTCCTCTTTGTGGACATAGATATTATTCATGAACCATGTAAACCTTTGTGTTCTCATTATTTTTTTCCATTTCACTCTTCTGTGATCTATTTTTTTTCTTCATTGCTCTCGATGTTTTCACAAAACTATTCACCCCTATATAGACCACCTTTATTACCTTAATGACCTAACAATCTCCAATTCATTAAAAAATATATATAAAAGATACATTTAATCCATACAACTCATTAAATAAATGAAGATGAATACAACTAATACAAGTTATATAAAATATAAAACAAAAATAAAATCAATTAATCAAATAAAAGATATAAACAAAAAAGGAAAATTTATTTAAATTCATATGATTTTATAATTATATGTCAATGGAGTAAATTTCCAACTTTGGTATTTCCTGCCATTATCATTGAAACTTATATTGTGTTTAAAATTAAAAAAAAATATTATTATAAAATAAAGAATGAAATAATTATCAACAAGACTAATCACCAAATAACACAAATAATAAAACAAAATAGAAGTTTACTACTATGAAATGATATATAAAAAAGAAAATCAAATTAAAATAAAGAAAAATTAACATCGCGAGAATTTGAAAAACAAAATTAAAAAAAAAACTAATATCTACATTAATGTGATGAAAATAATTAAATTTTTATTAAGATATAATTAATATTTTTTTAATATGTTTTTTTGGAAAAAAATATTTATTATAATTCCACTCTGTTAATTTTTTTAACTAATAGAGGAAGGTAGAAAGTTGATGTCACATTTCTCAGGAAAAACCCAAACCCTATAAATAAGCACCCGACCCTCTCCCCTCTCCTCAATCAATTAAACCCACACTTTATTTCCACTCCTTTTCACTAAATGTTTCCAAGTATTTTATCCCTTGTGAGCGGCATTTTTTATGGCAAAAAAAAAATTGCTGAATTTTGTGAAGCATAATTTAGAGGTATTTTTTATTATTTATTTTAAGTTTATTCATTTATTTAGTTGTTTCGTTTTGAGATAATTTTAAATAAGTAATTTAATTAGTTTTTTATTTGGTAGATATAACTTATAAATGATAGTTAGCAGTAAATAGAATATTATTTATTTATTTATGACTTTTGAGTAAAGAATTTATAATTAGACCTGGCAATGGATTTATTATTATAATAAGTTTATTGTCTAGTATAAATTAGAAATTTTTAAATATTATTGACATAATATGTAATTAATTAACAATAAAATTAGTAAATATTAGGGAAATAATGATTTACTAATAAATATTTATTAAATAACTAATCTTTGATTAATCAAAAAGTAATGATTAATTTTTCATTAACTAATAAATGAATTAGGATTAAAGAATGATTAGATAATTAAAAACACATGATTAACATAGGTTTAATTAATGATTAATTAATGATTAATTAGTGATTAATTAATGATTAATTAATGATTAAATAATAATGAAAAGTAATTAACAAATAACTAACTATAAAGTACTTAATCATTATTTAAGTAAAGATTAATAAAAGATTATGGATTAATTAGGGTATAATTAATTCAATATTAGTTAATGTTTAACTAATGATTACCTAATTAACTATTGAATAACAAATGATTAAAAATGATTAACTAATAATTATATAATGATTAACTATTAATTGACTATAAAGTAACTACTTCATATATATTAAGAAATGATTAACAAGTAATTAATGAATATTGAAGGCATATCTAATTTAGGATTAATTAAGGGTTAACAAATTATTACATAATCATTAACTAAGGATTACTGAAATATTAATGAATATTAAAATAATGATTACCTAGGGATTAAAAATGATTAAGGAATGTTTAACATAGGATTAATTAATGATGAAGGAATGATTAAACAATAATTACGTAACGATTAACTATTAATTAACTATAATCAAACTACAAAAAAATGATCATATAGAAATTAACTAATAATCAACTTTAATGTAAATACTAAATAACTATTATTTAAGTAGTGAATAATGAGTGCTTAAAAAATTATTAATGTGTAGTTAACTTAGAATTAAATCATGCATAATGAATGATTAAGTGATGATTAAACAGCGATTAAAAAACTATTAGATAATGGTTACCTAATTATTAATCATTGATTAAAGAATTATTATTCAATGATTAAAGAATGAATACCTTAACAATAATTAATGATAAGTAATTATTAAACAGTATTTAGTTAATGATTAACTATTGGTTAACTTTAAACTAAACACGTATGAACAATTAATTAATGAATGTTTAATGAATTATTAACCAGTGATTAGTGATTCATTAATGAATGATTAACATAGGAATAATTAATTATTAGAGTAGGAATAAGTAATTATTAACATAGTTTTAAGTAACACTTAACTTAAAATTAATCAATGATTAATTATTATTTAACCATAAACGAACTACTTAAAAATTATTAATTAATGAATATTTAACTACTAACTCGGTAATGATTAACTAAATATTAACTTATTATTAAATAATTATTATCTATTTATTAAAATCATATTAACATGGAATAAAAGTGGGATATCAAAGATGGTTAACATTGCGACGAAGGGGCTTAACCGCACACCTGATTTGTTACCCGCATGATCTAGATGATTCATACCATGTTGCACACCTGATTTGATACTCTCTATGAATATGTTTTATATGTTTCAAATTCTATTTATAAACCACTAAACATACCTTTAGAAAGATTAATTTTTTTATGAAACAATACTTATCTTTTAAGATATAAGAATATTTTATAAAGTTTTGGTAAATTAAAGATTATGTGGCTATCAATGAAATGAAATATCTCTCTGGATACTACGAGTGGATGTTGCTTTGGCATAGAGGTACATCAGGGTATCAACACAAAAAAAATAAATTGAACTAGACTCGACTGTCATCTGGCACATGAAAACAGACCTTACAGAACACCATATTTGACATTCCTAGGGATATTATTTAGATGATCCACACACTCTTTATAAACTACTAAAAATACCTTTATAAAAACATAAAAAGATACTATGAAACAGTAATGTCATCTTTTAAGATATAAGAAGACATTCTAAAATTTATGTAAAGTAAAGATTGTATGGTTAGTTAAGAAATGAAATATTTTTCTAGATACTTAAAGTGGAAGTGGCTCTAGTATAGAGGTACTTAGGGGTAACAACCCTAAAAAGGGAGATTGAACTAGACTCGATTGTTACCTGGTACACAACAATGGCTCTTTATGCACACCTAGTTTGACACTCCCAAAGGATATGATTTAAATGTCTCTTTTAAAATTTCGATAAAGTAAAGATTGTGTGGTCAATGCTACATGATAATTCCACATTGTCAACATTATTCACACTATCAAAATCATGATAAAAAATCACATAGAAAATCTTGTTTGTTTGTGTCTACTACTATAGGAAGGTTATTTAAACCAAGAAAAGAGATTATAGTACACAACCAACAACAATGGATATGACATCTGATTGTGTAACCCTAAGAGAACTTAATGAAATAATTCATGGTTGTTTAAATCAAGGACCTGATCAAGAGATTCATTAAATTAACTATAGAGATTTTTAGTTCCCAACTATGCTTTGGAATCTAACATGTCCATTGGCTGCTAATGAGGGATGGGTCCAAGAAACAAATTTTTTTCCCAACAATCGAATGGTTTCATGAAAAATTTATATGTAGAGGTTTCTAGTGTACAACAGTAAAATACAATTGTATGAAGACAAACATACAAGAGTGGTTGAAGATGGTCCATCTCAACAAAATGAGGCTATTCCTTATGATGCAGAATAAGACAACCTAATTGATCTCCTGAATATACAACAAAATAATTTTGATGATGAGAAAGTTTCTAATGATGGAATAAATGAAGAAAACTATTTTGATGGGGAATCTATAGAAGTTTGGAAGAAATATTCTCAACATTTATGCACAATAAATCATCAACCACTCTTTGTATCTTAACAAAAAGTAATAACATGTATGCCTAAATTTGACCAAACATTTATCACACCTTCAATAGAGTTTCTTGGATTTTTAGAGGATATATTTAGTGATATAAGAAAAAATTTATATTTTGGAAGAGATATTACAAGTTAAAATGTAATGAAAACAAAGGAATTAATGAAAAAACATAAGACAATTGGAAAATTCTATGGTGATTGCGATGAATCATATCAGGTGTTGTTTCTATTTCTACTCATACTGAGACACAACCAATTTGGCTTCCATCTTGATAGAAAAAAAAACTAGTGTCTTAAGATAACTTACATGATCCATATCATATCAAATTTTTTCAGTTTTTTTGAGCAGTTCATACATGTATTTCCACATTTCATTTATGAAAACACTTCCAACAAATTAATTGGATGTTTTTATACTAAAGAAATACACTTGGGTATTATTGATTGCAGAAACTCAATTTGGAACTGTTCATCACTATCACTTGTATTTTTCATTGAGGATATGGAAAATTCTGAATCGTACAGTTGGTTTTTAGTATGTATCAACTACCATCCCACCCGTATTTAGATTACGATCAGATGTAAAATAGAAACCCCTAATGTGAGTGGAATGGTTCCTAATACATACTAAAAACTGACATCATGATTCATAATTTTCCTTCTTTATAATAGAAAATTCAAGAATCATAGGTTAACTTTTCTCATCTTGGGTTACCACAATCAATAATACACTCATGTATTTTACATATAGAAATGTAACATCAATTTGTAAGAATTATTAGCAGAAACAAAATGCAAAAATATATAGAAGTAATGCACAAAACAACTAAGGAAAGGTTTTTATAAGATGAATCAAGTCGTTTATCATGAGACACACGTTCATTTGTATCGATATAGAAGATGACTTGATAGTTGTTTCTTAGTAGGGCTAGAAATTATAGAAACACCTGATACGAGTCATCTGAATCACCATAAAACTTGAAAATTGTATTTTGCTTCCCCATCAATACCATTGTATAATAAATATTATAACAATTTTTTTTATATCCTCTAATGAACAAGAGATACAGATGCATCGTAGGAGGTCATGATCATCTAAACAATAATAGATAACACAAATTCAGTATCCAATGAAGTATAATCTTATGTCAGGTTTGGTTGAATACAAGTATGAGCTACCTCAATCTTAGAAATTCTTCAACCATCAAATAAAATGTCATGAATCACTCTCAAGTAGAAACAAAAATCATCCTCGTATTTATCACACCATATGATGTTTTTGTATGGATTGATTCTTGAACTAACTATATACAGTGTCTCAATATGAAATCTTTTCACTATGTTTTTCATTGCATCTTTACATAGAAAAACTCTTCAAACGTATAAAGTTTTATCCAAATCACTAAATATATCATTTAAAACTTTCATTATTATTTTTACATGTGATAAAATTCCAATCGAATACATGAAAATGTATCATTTCTTCTGATTATGATGTTAAGAGTGATGGATGATTTATTATGTCGAGGAAACTATACAACTACTTCATTTTTTTAAAATCTTTATCTCTCAACATTTACTATTTCCTCCTCAACAATTGATAATGGGAAAGCTATAAATATTAATGTAGCTGAGAATTGAAAAGACTATATCTCTTAATTAGGTTCCAGATTTAAAAAACCATGAATTATTTCCTGAAGTTATTTTAGGGTTGGAAAATCAGATGTCCTAACTATTTTTGATGATTGTGTACTATAAGAAGCTCCTTGTTTGGTTTGAATAATATTCTTGTAATAACAGATATAATAAAACATGATTGTCGACCTGGAAAATATTTTTTGATCAAGATTTATATGGTATATATAATATTGGAAATGAGGAAAAATCATGTAGCGTTGACCACACAATATTTACTTAACCAAAATTTAAAAATATCACCTAATATTAAAAAAGATGACACAAATTTTTTGTAATACAATTTTCAATCATTCTAAAGGTAAGTTAAGTGGTTTATAAATAAAGTGAAAATCATCTAAAACATATCCCCTGAGAGTATCAAACTAGGTGTGCAGCAAGACCAGTTGTCATGCACTAGATGATAATTGAGTCCATCTCAATATTCTTTTTCAAGGTTGTTACCCCTACATACCTTTGTACCAGAATCGTATCAACTTAGAATATTCATTGACCATTCATTAATCATTTATTAGTGAATTTTTAATCGATAGTTAATAATTCATTAAGTATTATTAATAATAATTATAAATTATTTAATCAAAATTTATTTATTTCAATATGATTGATCATAATAGAGGAAATGCATGAGAATCCAATTTGTTTGGATAATTGAGATTTATGGTGATAATGATTAAATTCGATAATTTCAAGAAATAAATAATATTAACTTTAAATTGAAGACATGGAAAGGTCTAAAAAATAGAATATTCATCATTTTAATTATAAAAAACAACATCTAAAAAATGGAACTCTGAATCTCATAAAAAATCTTGATCTAAACCGTGAAAGAGAGCACAGATCCATACAACGTTACTTGGAATATAAAAAAGTCAAATACGATTTTGACAATGAAAAGGCCGTAAATCGATTAAAGATCAAATATTAGAGAAATTTATGTTAACTAAATTAAGTAATAAGATGAATAAAACAAAGTTATAATGTACTAACGGAAGGGGTGAAGAGAAAAGGTTTGGCTGAAACCAGATTTTGATGATTCGAAACCCTTCCTATCTGAGATCCATATTTTCCTCCAGAACTGATCCATTATAAAATTTATCATCACTATTTTGGATGAAAAGGAGAGGCATTGAACATTAATACACACATAAAAACATTCTAAAACAATCATAAATTCAGAAGCTGGCATTGAACACTAAGAACAAAAGTAATAGAAATTTGGAAGCACCAGAGAGGGAGTGGGAGAGGGTGAGGGGGAGGGGGACTGACTATGTCCCTAGACACTCAAATAGTATGTATAAGAAGAGAGGAGATGGTCCAGGTGTCAGGGAAGCCTAGTAACCCTAATACTTTTATTTTAGGGTTTGATTGGAGTATTTTTTTAATATAAAATTGTTTTATTTATCTTAGTTTCTTTTATTATGAATATATTTACAAACAAAAAAGGTTGTATTCTTGCCGATGGATAAGCGATTCATTTGATAATACCTAAAAAAATTATATTTTAGGATTAATTTTTTTCTAGATGTTTAGTTTTTATCATGTAATAACTATTATTTTTTAATGTTTTATATCTAGTAATGTACTTATTTCATGTTTTTTCTTTTGTATTTATGTTGATAGTTGTTTTATATCATTTAATATAAAATATTGATTATTTTAAATTTTAGAGATATTTATAACATTATGTATTATTTTATATATATATATTTAAAATATTTCATTGAATGTTTTATTCATTTTTTCATCACATCTTGAGTAAAATTTTAAAATAAATTAATTCATGTTTATTTGAAAAAAATTGCACTTACTAATGGTAAAAAAAATTTTTTTTGTCTAAAATTACTTGAAAATTAATAATATGAAAATTAATTGTTTTAATATTCCACAAAAATAGTTATTGGTCATGCTTATGAAGGTGACAATAACCACCAAACCTTATATCAATTAAGTTTTTTCGATTCAGGTATGAGAAGGTTCTTCAAGAGACTTCATATATTATAAAATTTTGTGGGGGAGGTTGATCTTCAAGAGTTTCATGACCATGTAAAAATTCACCTTGTATAGAAAATCATTGAAAAACATATTCATCAAAAAAATACATATGAAAGTAGCTAGTTTTGGAATATTGAATTTGACTCTCTATGATGACATTGCCTCGTAAAAAGATAACGTTGAAAAATGAATACACCAATCTACTTCGAATGGTTTTCATACAAGGGGAAGAAAAAGGATGGAACCATGTGTGGAGAGATGGTAAAGGATGAAACATAATGTGAAAATGCAACAGGTTCATCAATTTGGGCGGCGGTTGAAGCTACAATATTATAATGATATCTTCACCTACATCACGACAATTATCCAACATCATAAGTCATGGTTTGGGATGAGATATATTTTATTTTTAAAATTAACTATTTTAACTTAGTAGTTAAATTTCCAGGTATGAATAAGAGTAACTGCACATTAAAATATAAGTATGAGATTTTTTCTTAATAAATATTTATTGACCAATGGTCGAGAAATAAACACTCAAAGAATAAAATCATATAAGATCTAATTTTTCAGGAATTGTATTTTCTACATATTATATATTTTTTGTCTAAATAAAATATATTGATAACTAAATATAAATGATGTAAACTGTTGATCATGTATGTAAAAAATGGAATAATAATTTTTACATTGATTATTAATAATATTTAAATTAAGATAAAAACATTTTAAGGTAAAAAAAGATATTTTTCATAAAGATATTTTTAGTGTATGACTTTTATTTTATCTTAAAAAATTGAATTAATCACAATAAATGAATGATTTTGATGAAATGTATAGATAAAATATTCAATAAAATATTTTAACATTCATATAACTATTGTTACTAGGCAGTAAATGAGAATAAAATCATTTTTATACTAAAAAAATACATTTTTTCAAAAAATGTTTTTTACTTGCATTGTGTGTAAATATTATAATTAATTTACACCACCTTTGAAAGTTGAATATAATAAAATGGAATCCATATTTGGAATACACATGTCCAATTTTTTTTATAAGGTTAATTTTTTTAGTCATAATGTATTGTTATAATGGTAAAAACAAAATTATAGTGGTAAAGGTTAAAGTGGTTTAATATTAGTTAAAATACGAGATAAGGTTTCCATTATTAAAAAACCCAAACCCGTATCTGATTGGTTGAGTAGATTTTGACTTCACCCACTTATCTTAGAAATTTGTCCATTTGATGCCGCTCTCCCTTGAGAATTACATTTATTATATTTAAATGTTCTTAATATCTAAAATGGTATCACTTACCTCACTTATAAATAGGCACATCCTCTCATCACTTGATCACAAACTTTAAGCATCCTTTATCTACCAAAATCTTCCCATATCATATTCCAATTATCCTACCTATGTATTAGAGGTCTTGGTCTCATAAAAACACAATCCCAAGGATGTTTAAGGTGTAATCTGACGGAAGATACTAGAGAAAGAGGCAATCATCATAACTGAGCTCTTCCATATTTATTTCTCATTCCCCCTCATACAAATATTATATTAACATATTACCAAAATGACATAAATATATTTACTATACTAATTTTTTTTATGTTAATGGTAAAACCATTTTCTATCTCCTTTCGATATAATGAAAAATTAAAACATTGCTCATGCGTACGTACATACCATTGTCTATATGAAGCGATGTATTCTATTTTTCATCACTACCTCTCATTGATGGATATATAGATATATTTAATAAATATATATGATAATTTTTATATAATTATAATTTTGTAAAGATAAATTACTATTTACCTTCTATTCGTTCTATTCATTGAAAAATGAAAACATCACTTGTATATACGTGTGAACTACCACCTCCATGAAGTGATGTAATTCATTTTCCATCAACAATTTATATGGATGGTTATAAAAAATGTATATAATCAATGAATATGATATTTATTACATGATTAAGATTATGAATATGATGAAACCATAAACAAGGTACAAGGTCTAGAATCACCGAATTGGAACATGCATGAGAAAATTAACTGTTAACCCCTCAAATGATGATTTTAAGGAAGAATTGTCAATGGATGAGTAATTATAAATTATAAGGGAATTATACATAGTAATATTTAATTGAATATGGTTTTATAATATATATTCAATAAATTTATATTTATTATAGAGTGTATTAGAGTGCGTATAAAGCAAGTCGAGACTCGAGGTAAGAGTTTATGTTGCAAAATTATTTTTAATCGGGTCTATTCATCCCCTTTGAAGAAATTATATGATCTATCTCTCTTAAAAATTATTAATTTTCTTCTCCTTTGTTTATTTTTGGGGTTTTAAATTATTTGTACCATTTTCCCTCTCTTTCTTACTCAAAAATATCAAAAAAAATGTTTTTAAGAAAAATCAACCTTATTCCTCCTTTTAGGTTGAAAATGATTTCCTCTATGCCCATGTTATAAAAATTATTTTCTATATGTTGTACTTAAATTTTTTGTAGTGACCCAACCTTTTTGAATAATTTTTGTTTCAAAAAATGTGTGTTATATTATTTTTTACTCAAGAAAATTTTATCACTTTAATAATGAAGTATATATAATTTGAAATGTGACTATCAGGTTTCGACCATTATATCATTGTTGGTTAACTATGACTATTGGTCAATATGAACATTGGAAATTATAATAAAAATTTTAATTTTATAATTAGTGTTATAAATAGTACTGATAATGGATAAATAAAGAAGAAAGGAGAAAAAATGGCCTCAACTAGTAGATTCATGCCATTGGAAGACCACTTATCAGAACTTTAGAGGGATGTAGGGTCATTGGGATTCACTCTTGACCAATCCCAAGATGTGTTTCAACATGTTAAGCTTGAATGAAATCACCTATGAGAGAAGTTCATGTTAATGGAAATTACCACTCGAGAGATGTTATGTGAGCCACCCCAAGAATCTACCACCATCGTACACCTTACCCTTAGTTCATATGTGGGTGTTATAAGGGGTTATTTTTCAAGGTCCTAGTTACTTAAATTTTAAAGACATTGTATAAATAAAATTTTTGTTTCATCAGTTACATTTTAAGAAATCTTCTTCTAAAAAAAATTGAGTTGGAATTTGATAAATTGATTTTTCAAACAGAAAGTGTACTTTTCAGAAAATATATAATTATTATAATAAATTAATGCACTCTGAATAATGTTTATTTTAATGAAATAGTAATATTAAAATAGTCATATTTAAATATAAATGATAAAATATTTTTTTTCAACTGTCAAAAATTTCACTATGCATTTTCACTATGCATTTTTGATCCACTATTATTTTTAATAAATAAATATTTTTATATTTAAAATTCAAAATTATCATATTTAGATAATTATTCTGATAAAATAAATATTTTTTTTTGATTTCAACACATCGCAATTTGGTTAGTGTGAATTTATGAGAATTTTCTAAAATACTTTATTTTTAGTGAATAGTAATATAAAATGCTGGTCGACTTTTTTGGATTAAAATATCATAATAGGTGTCCCAAGTGTTCAATTACATGGGAAAATACAATGGTAAATCCCGTGCGTTTGCATTTACCACAACCTAGGTGTCAAAGGAAATTATTAAAAAAATACTTCTCTTTTGCTATAAATACCCACCCATTTATCCATTTTCATTAATTCCTAAATCATCCTCCATGAAGATATGATATTTTTACCTCCCAGGGAGTCATACCAAGGTGTACTAAACCCTCCAAGGTCCTGATATTATAGTTTTATGAGATACTTTTCAAGGTAAGGGAAATATCAACTTCTCTTTTCCTTTCAAGTTCCCTTTTTTATGTGGTATGTATTTCAAATTTACAAACTATATTATTATATCAATTTTATTATATCCCTTTACTATATTAATATAATTTTATGAATGGGATACCCTTTTCCAATTTCTTTTTACCATTTCCGAAAACTTTTTTTTCAAATCCGTTATGCTGTCGAATTTTCTTCTCAAAATTTCTCTCTTTTTCTCAAGAAATTATCTTATTTTATATTGTGAATACACAAACCTAGTTTATTTGATGTATGTTCCCATGTTATGAGATGTAGTAAATATAATTAGGATGAACCAATGATTAATCCTTTCAAGTGAATTATAATAATGCTTTATGTTTTCATGTATTATGAACCCTTTTTCCCAGGACTAAATTTTAAAAGATCCTCTATTTGTACTATTTAATGTAAAGTTATTTAATAAAAATTCCGGATTACATATGTTTGATAAAGGTATTTTATAACACCTTTTAATTTCTTTTCAAATTATTAAAAATTATATTTTCAAATGTTTCTCATATGACTCATTTTTGACAGTTTTAAATGTGAAAATAATGTTTTGTTTTAATGTATATGACATGAACAAATTTTCCCACCTTCATGTACTTTCTTAATCATTAAGATTCATTTACATGGCTCCTTGTTTTTTCAAATAAAATGATATTTCCATTATTTTGGGAATTTTTTGTATTCAAAATTTACCAAAAAAGGATATTTTTCCTTTTTTTAAATCATATTTCAAATGATTTTATAAAAGTATTTTTCATATATGCTAACATACATTGAAGATTTTTAGAATTCACTAGGGATATTATCTAATGAAACCATCCAACTTATTTATTTTTATTACCAATGAAGATGCATTATGAATGTTCCCATGAAACCCATTTCTTTCAACATGTTAATTAAGTGATGATAAAATCAAGAATGTTATGTTCTCATGGTACATATATGTATGGTTTATCATCTTGTGATGGATGAGTGCATTATAACCCTTAAACGAATTGTGTAATGTTTTTATATCTCATGATATTAATAATGTATGCTGTTAAAAATTCATGATCTAATATACCAAGGGATGCTCATAATAATACTTGAACCATTATACTAAGGGATTTTGGTGATGTCATCTGATCCATTATTACCTGGCATGCTGGTGAAAATTCATAATCCAATATATTATGGGATTCTTGTAGTGATGTATGGTACACAATGTTATGATTTCCTATACTTATGTTTATACCACATTCTTATGTTATTTTATATGGTTATGTTATGATTTTTCATGGCTCATGATAATGGTTTGGTTTTGATGCCCATGCATCATGTTATGAAGAAGTTTATTCATTTCCCTTAAGTTGTGGGTTATGTTATTCTAGTTATGATTTTATCAGGTCATTCACTTGATTATATTCACATACCCATATTCTCATCTAATGCTCACTTATGATCTTTGATTGATATTTCCCATGTTTACCCTTACCAAGCATCTAAGTTCACCATTACTTATGTTTCTATTTCCCTAGGCTATAAATAAAGGTTTGAAGTAGTATATTTCTAACAAGGGTTCTATATTAGAATAAATTTGTGTGGTATTTTTAAGATATTTCACGAAATAAGTTGATTATGTATTTAGTATTCAAAGACACTAAACCTCTATAGTTCTATGGTGTATATTATTGTGAAAAGTATTAAATATTCATCTAAAATGATGTAATAAGTATATATGTTATGATCTCAATTAGTATCAGAGTGGGGTTGAGTTATTTTTATAGATTAGTCAATAAACAATATGAAGATAGAACCTATAACAACCTATTTTGAACTAAAATTGACATAGTATGAACCGAAAGTGTTATAGGTTGGTGTGAAGGTGTCATAATTTTGGACATCTCATGATTGATTTATTGAAGCTGGTTTCCTAGGAAAAACTATTTATACTTTTATTATATATATATATATATTCAAGTTATTGAATATTAATAAAACATATTATTATATATCATTTTTTTATTCATAACTCTAATGTAATAATGTCCAAGAGTATCTTTTGCACAATAAGTGTATAATAGTTCCTCGTTATGATGAGAACATTGAAGTGTTATGATGATATTATTAATATAGTTATATGGTCGAATAAAGTTCTATAATGGTGTAGATGCCGAAAAAGTCCAGAACTCCTAAAGGAAGTTTAGAAATAACGAAGCGAAGTCATATTCGGATTCGGAGACTTGGTCCGGAGGGCCTGAAAGTGTTGCGTGAAATTAAGGAGGACTTGCACGAAAAAATGTTGCCCACACGAAGGAAGTTCAGGATGCAGGGAATAGCACTGGGGTGGCGCACAATTTTGCGTGCCCGGTCCCGCGCGGGGAGGCCTTTCGCACCGAATGGTCCAGGAACAGAAGATTTCATGCGCCTCCCGAATTCCGCGATGCCTGGAGTCTATAAATAGAAGCCAACCCCTTCTGTTTCAGGGTTTTGGAATTTGGACCAGCTCCCGTGTGCGAAATTGGACTGCCGCGCACACAATATGCCATTCAGGTATTGACCCTTTTCGCGCAACCTTGCCCCAGGGTTCGCTATGGCACGCAATCCCACTGGCTTAAATAAAAGTTCAAACTCCTCAGGGTTCCTCTTTTGCATGAAACCACTTCCATTGTGTGCACTCCCTCCTTTTCACGCAAAACCCAATTGCGCGTAATCCCGTCATTATGTTTTTACCGACCTTAGGGATCATATGTTTCCCCCGTGCACAATCCATGCCCGTTGCGCACAATATCCATAACGGCGCACAATCTCTCTGCCCCAATTGTGTGCCATCCTGGTGTTTGGGCGCAAACCTTCTCTTTGCGCACAAACCCTAGGAACCCTAACCTTGATGCCCCCGGGTGCCTCCCTGCATAGGCGCCCAATGTACTCTATACTGGGCATTCACGCCATGCATTGTTTTCCCATACGACCTTCCAGGCTCATACGAAGTAACCTCAGGGTCTCTTGGGCGGTGTTTCCCATTGCGTTGCTTTGCCACATGCTCCTTGTCATAGGCATGATAACAGCTATTGCTTCTTCGCATAGCCACGCTAACATGGACCCCTCGATGGTTCGCCCTATGCCCCCCTCCACGATGTCCTTGTCGATTCATTCCCTCCCACAAGGGGTAGAGGGTGTTGGGAATGTAAGCCTTAAGGGTGTGGATTGAACCCACCTCGTCCGAGCTACATGACGTTAAACTGCTAAGAACCTCTTCCTCAACACATGAAATTAAAATGTGATCTGACCCCGTGCCTCGCACGCAGGCCCCCTGGCTCGGACATTCTTTAAACCGCTCGTCTCTACGAGAATGGAATATTCCTCACATGGAATGAGATCCCCCCTCTGAGAGTGGCGTTTTCCACATGGGAAGGGTTTCCTCAGAGCGTAAGCCCCTAGCCTCTCTTGCAGAAGGTAGCACCCATGCACCTCCATACGGGCCTCTATCATGGAGTAATCCACGACACCATGGGACGCTTAACACGTAATCCCCTTTCCTCTTCTCACAGACGCACCATTCGCGAAGTGATCATCTGGTCCTTCCTGCCTCTTGTTTCTCACTCCGAGCATGACTCACGTGGGATTAGAGTGAGCATGGACCATGGCATCCTTTTATGGGCCGCCTCAGAGCGTAAGCCCCATCCAGATGAAATATGAGGACTTTTCTCCATGCTAAATCATGGTACGTAGGAAGGCTCCACGAGGTTCAAGCCCACCACCTGGTTGATCCGACCTCTCCACGTCGGTTCACCAACCCTTTGGGCCACCTCAGAGCGTAAGCCCCAAATTTTTCATCCAGCATGGTGTTAAAATGTCTGCCCTCGTCCCGCATGATGTTAAACTATATACCATCCCGCATGACGTTAAAATGTATGCCCTCATCCCGCATGACGTTAAACTATATCACCCGAACTACAGGTACTTTGATCCGTGCTAAAGCATGGTACGTAGGTAGCCACCATGAGGTTCAAGCCCATCACTCGGTTGTTCCGACCCCTTAGTTTTGGTTCACCAACTTTATGGGCTACCTCAGAGTGTAAGCCCCATATCCACCATTGTGGGCCGCCTCGGAGTGTAAGCCCCATATCCACTCATTGTGGGCCACCTCAGAGCGTAAGACCAAAATGCCCCCATCCCGCATGATGTTAAACTGTACACCCGAACTACGGGGACCTTGATCCATGCTAAAGCATGGTACGTAGGAATCCTCCATGAGGTTCAAGCCCCCTTCACTCCATCACCCATCCTGATTCTTACTCGGGACGCCACATCTTGGTGGAATCATGCCACCTAATTCCACTCCACAGTATCTGGGAAGCCGCCCACGTGCTGGCCCCAACATCGGTGTCCCCCCAGGGGGTTCATCAATCTGATCCACTATCAGTGTTCTGATCATTCTGATCCGTCTTCGCAAGACGTTAAACTCATGGCATACCCCATGTTAAACATGGGAAGATGAGGAAAAAATCAGATACATGGATATGGCATGCCAATTTCCCGCGTTCGATGTGAGATGCCTCGGGCTTCTGCGCCCTCAAGAAGACCTATAATAAGGTACATAAGACATAAATTCCAATCCCCCAGTATCAAGACACACCAACGACACTCCAGTGTGACCATTCTCCTCACCAAAGGTTGCTACCCCGACCAGACCCCTTGGAGAGTCTCGACGAAAGTAGCGTAATTAACTGGTGTCCATGAAGATATGGCACCGGGAACAAGATTCACTAATACGTCTTAAATCTATGAGGGAGACCTGGACTAGGTGACAAGCTCCGAGGAGGAATCCACCGAAGGAAGAACCGACATCCCATCATCCCGGTTTCGATCAAGGAGTAGACGTCCCTGAACAAGGAACAGATGCCACCCGCCTATGGAAAGTGGGAATGCGGGGCAACAAGCCGCGCATCCTCCCCTGTGCGACGAACGCACACGCGCGCCTTGGCAGAAAGCATCGGAAACAGAAAATGGTGAACCCAATGTGAATCTATTCTTCTCAATATAGAGACCAGTAGCGTTTGGGGTGTCGGAATATTAACATGTCACCAGATCCATGCACCCAACACTAGGATGTGAAACACGCCAGTGGTTGGGGTGGTCAGGACGTTGAGCACTCTGTTCTGTGACATCGTCATCATAGATCCCTCTCACTGACCACGAAAGACGGAATGATGCTGGACTATTGGTTTTCGATTCCTTTTTCTTCTAGTGTAAATGGGTTCATCTCCCTACTTTTAGGAATCAGATCACTGCATCTGGAGCTCGATCTCCACTTGCCCACCGACGCAGGGGCAGGGGAAGTACCGACGTTGGCACTCCGTGCAGTCCCGCCTTTTCAACAGCTGCACCGACCACTGCGACTGCCGGGCGCTCGCGCCCCCTCTCTCTGTCAGAGATTATCCAACGGAGGGTGATCAACGACCTTGTTCATAGGTAGGAGGAGGAAGGGGTCATACTGAATAGGGATATGGCCCATTTGGATCTTGAGGTACCTACGCCTCACCACCGTCGCCGCCCTCGAGGGCCGCATAGGGAGCCACCGCACCCCACCCCAATGTTCAACCGTTTCAAGAGCCTATCCCCAGAACGCCTCAATACCTCCCTTCCCTATGCTGATGAGGTGGGGGATGTCTGAGTTCTCCTGATCGGAGACCCGCTCCAGGGGTTCACAGAAAGTGCCCCGCCAAGCCACATTGACGCCGCCGCTCGACTCCCCGAGCCGAAGAATAGGCAATCCATGTGACTACACCACCGAATCCCACCCATATGACCCGATGCCAGCGTCGAGCATGTGCAGAAGAGGATGCCCGCCATGGGGCATCAACGTCAGCAACCACTGTGGCCCGAGCCACATCTGAATCTTTTCATCAAACCCCTGCACATGTTGAGCAGGGGCAGTTACATGACTAACCCGAATCGAGGCCCCGACGGCCCCACAGGCAGGTTGGGTCGACTCTCTCGGTTGCTAGAACAAGCAATGGCCACCGCGGACCAATTCGCGATAATGCCATCCAGCGTGAGGGCCTGCTTCGTGCCACCATTCTGGAAAGCATAAGGATTCCCGGGACAACTACGATCCGGGTGAAACCCTTTCCAGTGCCCACTACATGGGGTACGGGGTCACTTCCCCTGCCACTGGCCGCGAGTAAAGAGCCATTGCATATCCGGTCACTCACCCGCATGGAGGTCCTCCCCATGTCCCTTTCGACATCTGCCCCAGTGCTCCACGCACCCTAGCCTTCAGTCCTCTCGGCCCCAGTACCATTGCGGCCAGAGGACTCTATGACGGAAATCAACCCTGCCTCGAAGAGCTACCCAGGGGCAGGAAGGTGAGATGTCGTCGCCGTAAGAGAAATGCCAGAGAAGGCCAGACAGAAATCAGAGCAGTCCATTTCTCGGACTCTGAGGTGGAGTACAACTCGGCGATGGAGCCCTCCCCCCCGGTTCTATGAGTCAAGGACATGGATAGGGATGCGGTGCGTCAGCCTCGTACTCCCTGAATGCGAGATCCATATGATCCTCGCCTCCCTCTGGAGGTATATCTAGGAGGACGAGGACTTAAGATACCCCCAGGGGTCGAACTTTCAGTTACCATTGGCCTCTCCAGAAGCACCTTCATCCTCGGTCAGAGAGGGTGGAGAACTTTTCTGGGGACCGACGGAAGGGTCGCGACATGGCAGACCCTCGACAAGCACCGACACTATGACAGGAGGCCCATTCACCGGCCCATCCTATTGTGACGTGACAACCAGGACACTGCAACCCTTGGAGGAAGACTTAGGATTCGGGGGCCAATCAGCCTGCTCGCCGTATTCTCCACCCACCAGCCCACCGGGCCAGTGTCCTGCCTCGGCACCGCTGCCAGTTCCCCAGCCATTCTCGGTTGATGAGAGGGACCATCAAGGGTCGGATCCTAAACCTGAGTCATGGAGCTTCTGAGCCGTCCTCGTAGTAGGCCACTTCCCCGAGAATTTTTGGTTGGTCGTGGGATCTGATTTTGATATACCAGAATCGCTCACCCTGGGAGAGTTTGAATGTTTCTGCCAGACTCTCCGGGCGACTCACTCCCATCTTCGCTATCAACAACCGCCTTATCCCGGGAGTCCATCACATCTCGAGGATATCAGTGAGCAGTGTCATCGGGTTGACCTGGCCATGCTCCCCGCGGTTCGGCACCCCGATTCACTTGGACACCATAAGCCCCTCTAACAACCATGCATCCAGAGTTTTCAAGTACTCCGCAAAGTTATCGAGGAATACACCCCCCATGTGCACATCGGTTAATGGCAGTAGTATGCTACCCTTCTCTTTAGTACGATTTTCCGGCAGCCCGAATCACTGAGCGGTTTTGAGGGTATGCCCCCAAGGGAAGCAACAGTCAACATGGCTGACCTGTCAGGAGAGGGGAACAGTTTGGAACTTCTTGACGGGGACTCACTCCCTGAGGACAAGCCTCTACTGGATCCACCCAGTAGGGTTACTCGCCAACAGAGAAACCTCCTAGGTCTCCTCGCACCCACATAGGTGTTAACACTGAGCCAGAATATCGGCATGGGTAAAGAAAACGTTGGGATTGTCAAGCTCGCCGACCCATCTGCCTTAGTGAAGAAGGAAGAGGAGGACCCCGAGAAGGCCACACTATGCCAATAGCTTGCTGATAAGAAGAGGCTGGTTGATGAGCTCCTGGCCTAATGCATTTCAGAGTGGCGGCCTGACTATGGTGATCCTAGGCCGGGATAACAGGGGCAGGAGAAACTACCCCTCAACGATATTCTCCCGGGAAACTACGATCATGTCGTGTTCGCTGATAGAGGAGAGGTTGGAGCTCATGGCAAGAGGGCGCAATACATTTCGCTTAACACTTATGAGCGGCGTGATCACTCAAGAGACCCTTTTCGGGTTCCTCCTGCTGCCCGAAGAGTCACTCCACCAGCTGCCCCGCGAGCTGCTGAGCTTGACTACCAGATGGAAGAGCCCGACAATGTGCTTGTGGTTAGGGATCCCTATCAGGACAAGAACCCGCTTCCAGACGATCCGATGGCAGCACTCATCGCCCGCTTGGAGGCTTTGGAAAGTCGACAGGTGGAAATCCCATCGGACGACAAGCCATACCCAGCATGGGTGGATGACATGTCGGCCCTGCCAAGATTTGGGAACCCCACTTTCGCCCCCTTTAACTGGACATGAGACCCGCCAGAACACCTGGCCCACTTCAACTCGAAATGTGGGCCTATGTTAGGAACTCCAGCAAAGTAGGAGGCCGCCAAGCTCTGTTGCTTTGTTTAGAAAGAAGGGCCAGCATTCGTCTGGTACAGCCAGCTCCCTGTCGGATCTGTGACTAATTGGGAGGACCATCACAGGGAATTCCTCAATGAGTTCAGTTCCACAACCCAAAATTCGAACATCACAGACCTCTTTAGGTGCAAACAAAGCCCCAATGAGCGAGTCACGGACTTCGTCATCCGGTGGAAGGGGCTCACGTACTCCATTGACATGCCACTAATTCAAGATCAATTACTGAAAATGGGCGTAGGGAACATCAAGGAAGAGCTGGTTACTTCTCTGATCACTCAGAATTACCCCGGAGGGTTCCAAAACTTCTCAGACAAGGCTCAGCGCCTCGAAGAAGCCCTGCAACAGGCCAGCCAGGCACGCCCGCTGCCTCTTGTAATCCTTGAAAGGAGAGCTGATAGAGCCGAGCCCGCTGTTGTGGCCCAGATAGAGGCCCCCAGGTATCTAGAGTTGTTACTAGTGAGGCCAGATCTGCAGCCCCATAGGGGTCCACCCCCACGGGCACAGCCTCCGGCCCAGCAGCGACCGCCTCAAAATCGGCAAGCGCCTCTTCGTAACGCACCGTAGTCACCTATGCGAGATAATCAGGTTCCACCTCCTCGGCATGCTCCTTTGGCCCCTCATCAGGGCTAGCCTCCTAGAGCCCCCTTTCCAGATAGAAGGAATCATACATACTCGTTCGACGAGGCTCAGGTCCCCAATTACTTCCATAGTTCTTTGGAGAAGAGAATTGTGCAGCTGCCTGAGCGCCGGAAGCCGAAAGAGGCGCATCTCACTGATCACCCCAACTACTTCCCTTATCACCAAACCCTGGGGAACACCATCCAACGATGCTATGTGTTCAAGGACTGGCTCCAAGACCAGATTGACAACAACATAATCAGGCTGGGCCCAGCCCCAGCACAAGTAGCAGGTGTCTTTGTGAGATCAGAGGCCGGTAGAGGCGATGAGGATGAATGGCAGTAGGTTTTTGGCCATGGGTCCTAGAAGTATAATGACTGGATGGCCCGCAAGATGGTTTCCCGCACCCATGGAATCATCCTTGTGTGCCTAAATCAGCCAGATCCCTCATAAGCTGCGGTTGCTACTTCAACATCGTCATCCCAACCTGCCTCTTCCCAGAAGGGCAAGCAGCAATGGCGCAGGAAGAAAGAACGCGCCCTTCCAATGCCATCATCATCCCACACTCTTGGCGACTTCATGCCCCCAAAAATGGGGATCCATCCGAGACTCCTCCCGGTAATGGATGACTCCCCGAGTGATAGTCAGGGGTATGCTTCGGTTAACACCGTAGAGTTGGTAAATCCCTTTTTGACTCCCGACGATGAGGAACGCCAGGTGGAACTTACCAATATAACCAGCCGTCGCCAATGTCAGCAGAGCTGTGGATACATGAATCGCCAGGGCATGACAGTTGGCACCTCGAGCTAGGCCGTGCACACCACTGAGACTAGATAGCAGGCCCAGTACATAGCTCAGCATATGTGGCCCCTTCATCCGGTGTTGACAGGTCTGCCTCCACCACCGTTTGTGTTTCTGGATCAGGAAAAACCACCTCGGTCGTGCCGCGACTAGCTCTGGCCTGCCACCAGTCGACCCCAGCCTTCCGGTTCTAATCTGGAAGCCGCTCTCCAGGATTTGACTAGTGAACAGCGAGACATGCCTAGTACCAGTCAGCCACCGGTCTAGCCGGCAGGGCCCGTCATGCTTCCAACTGCAGAGCAGCCTTCTATAAGTAGAAGCTCACGTTTTCCTGGAAGTATGATGTTATGAAGCACCTGGCCAGCATCCCAGAAAGGCTCTCTATCCTTGAGGCTCTTCTCCTGTCATCTGAAATGCGTGAGGCGCTCGTCGAGGCCCTAAGGAGCTCCCTCCAGTTTGAGATGAAGGTAGCAGCTATAGAAGCCTTCCACGCTGAGGCTATTGAGAACAACGAATGTCATGCTACTATCTCATTATTTGGTGAAGATGAAGACCCTCTCATACATGGGAACATTCTACCACTATACATCACTAGCCAGTTCAATGGCATGGAAGTCCGTCGCTGTCTTGTTGACACGGGTTCCGGGATTAACCTAATCCCAACTCAGACACTGCGGAAGCTGGGCCTGTCTGAGGATGATTTAACTCACTCCGACCTTAGGATCCAGGGGTATGACAGGGTCAAGCAAACTCCATTTGGAATGATTCGCTTGAAGACCCAGTTCGGTGGTCTAATTTCCAGCACCGAATTCATGGTTGTCTCTCAAGACACCGCCTACAATGCATTGATGGGTAGGTCATGACTCCACCTTCACACGACGATCCCCTCATCATATCACCAATGCCTCAAATACTCCCTTAATAGTCGAGTTGGCGTGATCCAATGAGATGCGTCTCCTTTTTTCCTCTTGTGAAGCCCGTTATCTGGACACCGACTACTACAAGTGCAAGGAGAAGCAGGTTCTGGCAGGTGAGGTTGAGCCCACCGCTATCACAAGCGATCCCTGTGCAGGTTTGGATAACACTTACGTCTTCCCAATCCATCAGTTGGAGGCCACAACCCCCGACATGGGGAAATTCTTTGTGGTATTGGGTACAAGAGGAAGGTATGTTCCCAGGTCCAAGCAACGGTGGAAAATCACCTCATACTCCTACACCAACCAGGCTCAAGTTATTCCCAAACCTCCTACCCCTGTACGGTATTGGGGCAGCAGGCCCATCGCAACGATGGTGCGTCATACATGTCTCTTCCGTCGGGCTGGAATTAACCGGCTCAAGACGATGCACCACTACTACTTTGATGTCATCAAGAGTGGCCCCTTGGGCTGAAGACCAGATGGGATTGGATCAACTGCCTTCATCGCTATGGTCTCAGTGGCGTGTGAGTCTCTCGATATGATGACCACTGCCGCCCAAGACGGCACCAGCTTCCATTTAGGGTCTGGTATCCCCAAAATGACTCCCCCCACGGATGATCCCTCCACAAGTGGAGGGAAGGAAATGGAGGATGATCCCCCCTTTTTTGAAGAAGGCGTCTCTACCATGGTCGACGATTTAGTATAGGTGAACCTCGGTAGCGAGGAAGACCTGAGACCCATGTTGGTCAGCACTTACATGCACCCCAAGGAGCAGCAACGGTATGTTGAATTCCTCAGACAACATCGTGACGTGTTTTCCTGGAGGTACGATGAGATGCCAGAGCTAGACCCCTAGGTAACCGTCCACCACCTTGGACTTCCATCAAACATTCGCGGTTTCAAGAAGCCTCCCAGAAGGATAGACCCTTCTCACGGCGCCATGGTTGAGGCCAAAGTTGACAAGCTCATTACAGCCAACTTCGTCAAGGAAGTTCAGTACCCCCCGGTGGATAGTCAACATTGTGCCCATCAGGAAGAAGAACAGACAGATCGGGGTCTGTATCGACTTCTGCGATCTCAATCGCCACTTTCCGAAGGATGATTTTCCCCTTCCATTGACAGAGTTGTTGATTGATGCCATGACTGGGTTCCAAGCCCTCTCCTTTATGGATGGGTATTTCGGGTAAAACCAAATCTGGATGGCCCCTGAGGACGAAGAGTTCACTGCCTTTAGGGCCCCCAAGGTACTTTCCGTTACCAGGTTATGCCCTTCAGCCTGAAGAATGCGGGTTCCACCTATCAACGAGCCATGCATAGTATATTCAAGACAATTCTCGGGACACTGGTGGAGTGCTATGTGGATGATATGGTGGTTAAATCTCGCCAGCGCCATGACCATCTCAGGGACCTTGAGAAGGTGTTCGGCTTCCTCCGTTCCCGCCACCTAAAGATGAACCCACTGAAGTGTGCATTCGGGGTCACCTTCGGGAAGTTTCTTGGCTTTGTTGTCAGATACCGAGGCATCAAGATCAACCCGGAGATGATCAAGGCCATCATCCAGATGCCTCCCCCAAGCAATATTCGGGAACATCGAGGTCTCCAAGGCCACTTAGCCTACATATGCCGGTTCATTGCGAATCTAGAAAGAAAGTGTAAGCCGTTTTCCCAGATCATGAAGAAAGGTGCCACCTATGAATGGGATGAGGAGTGTCAGACCACCTTCGAGGAAATCAAGCAGTATATGCTCCAACCTCTGGTCTTGATGCCACCCGTTTCCGGGAAGCCTCTGGTCCTTTATGTAACCGCACTAGAATGATCCCTCGGTGCACTTCTTTCCTAGAAGAACAATGAGGGAACATAGAACAACCTATACTACCTCAGCCGCATGCTCTTCGATACAGAAATTAGATATTCTCCCATCAAGAAGAGCTTCTTGGCGCTTGTATTTGCCGTACAAAAAGTGTGGAACTACATGCATCACCATGAGGTACAACTGGTCTCTTAGGTAGACCCGTTGAAGTACATCCTGAACCAACCTATGTTGACTGGCTGACTAGCGCAGTGGGCGGTGATCCTCCATCAGTTCGACATCAGGGTCGTACCTCAGAAGGCTATCAAAGGACATGCGTTGACAAACTTTTTAGCTGCTCACCCAACCTCCACAGATCAGCCACTGGATCAAGGTCTTCCTAATGAGGTAATCCTCTCAGTCGATCATGCCGTCCCATGCTGGAAGATGCACTTTGACAGTGCCTCCCGGAGCCCCACCGGTAGAAGAATCAACGATCCTAGGCTCAACAGAGTGGGCCTGAGTATCATCTTCATCACCTCGGAGCAAGCTGTTCTACCATATTCATTCCTATTGTCAGAGGGCTACACCAACAATGAGGCCAAATATCATACCCTCATTATTGGCCTCGAACTGGCCATCGAGATCGACGTTCCCCATCTGCATGTGAAAGGGGACTCCGAGCTGGTCATCAAGAAGGTCAATGGTGACTATGTTGTCAGAAATCTAGAACTCGTGCCATTGTTGGAGTGCACCCTCCGTCTAATGGATCAGTTCTCCTCCCGGCCGGAAGTTTTCTATATTCCCCGGTCACAGAACGGTCGAGCAGATGCTTTGTCCAGCATGGCCGCATCGCTTGCGGTGCCTGAACAGGACGACCTGATTATCCACGTGGTGCACCGGAGAGTCATTTCTCCCGTTACCCCAGAGGATGACCACGGCCTGCGAGTGAACCATCTTACCACTGGTGCCCTTACGTTGGGGACCCCAGGTACTTTAGATACAGTGATCGATTTAGTTCCTGATTGGAGGATTCCCTTGGTTGAATACATCTAATGCGGTAATCTTCTTTCAGACCGGGCCGAGCTCGAGCGAATCCGACTCCACGCACTGTATTTTACCCTTCAGAGAATCCCCAACCTTGAGCAGATCCTTTACAGACGCGGATTTTATGTTGTTCTCCACCATTTCCTTCAAGGAGTCGAGATCCCTCAGGTCATGCAAGAGGTTCATGCTGGTTCCTGTGGTTCCCATCAGGCCGGGTCAAAGTTGTCTCACAAAATTCAGAGGCTGGGGTACTTCTGGCCCTCCATGATCTATGATTGCATCTAGTTTTCCAAGAGTTTACATGCGTGAAAAGTTCATGCTAACTTTTTGCATCGGCCACTGAAGCCCCTCCACACTACCAAGTGTTCATGGCCCTTTGCAATATGGGGGTTGGATGTCGTAGGACCTTACCCACCGGCGACGGTTCACCAATGCCGGTTCATTCTGACCACTATGGATTTCTTTTCCAAGTGGGCAGAGGAAATTTTGATCAAGAAAGTCAAATCCCATTCTATCACTAACTTTGTGAGTTACAACATCATATATCGATTTGGAGTGCCTCAAGCTATCCTCACAGATAACAGAACCAACTTCTGAGCGGTCGAGCTGAAGAAATTGTACGCCAAGTACAACATTCGCTCTAACCATACCTCCCGCTATCACGGGTAGAAGAATGGATAGATTGAGGCATTTAACAAAACCCTCTCTAACATTCTGCAAAAAATGGTTGGAAAAAACAAGAAAAGTTGGCCAAACAAGCTCCCCAATGCCCTCTGGGCTTATCAGACAACAACTCGTAATTCTCCCCAGGTAACCCCGTACTCCCTGGTGTATGGAGCTGAGGTCGTCCTGCCCATCAAGAATCAGTTGCCCTCATTGCACATGGCGGTCTATGACCAACAAGCACTGGATAGAGTTGCTGAAATCCATCTAGCAGAATTAGAAGCACTGGACAAGAATAGGCTTCGCGCCTTGCATAACCTAGAAAGGCATCAGAGAAGGATGGCTTGAGCTTTCAATAAGAGGGTTCTCCTCCGTTTTTTCCTGCAAGGTGATCTGTTACTGGCCCTCAGGGCGCCAATGATTCCCGGAAAGAAACCACCCAAGTTGGAGCCCAAATGGGAGGGGCCTTTCATCATCCATAAGGTCTATCCCAATGGTGCATACTCCCTGGTGACTATGGATGGCGAGCATGTAACTCCTCCCACCAATGCCAAGTTCCTCAAAAAGTACTTTTCCTGAGCCTAAGGGTCCTGCATGACCCTAAACTGCAACCGCGGTCCCCCATGAAATTAAACTGGATCACGGTGCCGCAAGACCCTAAACTACACTTGGCCCTACATCTGGGACCCTTTGGTCTGAGTTCTAAGACCGTAAACTAGGATCCTTGTAGTCCAACATGACCTTAAACTTCATGCTCGTCCTCACTACAAAAATTTAAACTGCAATGCTGGTCAGGCCTTCCTGACCGAGGCCCCTTGGCCTTCTCAGCCCCCTTTGCCCAATCCTTACCCAGAGTGTGCGGTGTAGTGTAGGACTATGTCTTCAATCACCATGGGTTACCCTCCGCGCTGTACACATTTCTGGATGAAATTCCACTCATCATCCTACATGACGTTAAACTGTGCTTCTAGAACTATGTGCGACTTGATTCCCATCCTTATGGGATATGTAGGATCACCTAAACGTCCAGGCTTCAGGTCCATCCCCATCTCTTAGGAGATCCCAAGATCTCCCGGTCACCTCGGTCTCTTGTCCTATCCCTCCCACGGGGGGATATATAGGTGTTGTACAAGGTTTTTGGCACCAAGCCCCATTCTCTCGGGAATCCTCCATCTTTTGGATGCTCTCAAACTAATCCCTTAGACACTTTACAGTGGTCTTATTATGTGTTTAGAGTACTCTGGTCTAGGACTTAGAGTGTCAGATTCGACTTAGGCATGATTTTGTCCGCTTACCAAGCTTCATGATCCCTTTCATTCGGCCCCCCGTTATCTTTCACACCTAGAGGGACCCCCAAGAACGGTTTGGATACAATGCCTAAGGGCTCTCCTACCATCACTGGCCAACTCCGTTGAGGGTTTCAGACAAAAAATTGATACAAATCCCGCGTTGCGAACATGGTCAGCGGTCGATGCTCATTTGTTTGTCCCCATTTTAGGCTAATGTGATAGGACGCTATGTTGCGAACATGGTCAGTTGTAGTCCTCAGACTTCACGCTGATTCCTTCAGGCCCTGAATGTTGGTTGCATGATTCACATTATGTTCCACCCCATCATGTCAAGGTGGAATCTCGAAACTCTTTGCACTAACCCTTAGTGCACCTCCACACGTCAGGTGGACGAAGCTGCGTGACGGCGTATCTCGGGGATCCCGCGATCCAAGCGCCAAGGTTATATGCTTGGGTTTTCTCTAAGGATCATGCGCCTCTTGACCCTCATCCCCATGGAAAATTAGGAGTCGCCCAAACATTTTGTTTTGGGCCCAACTCAGCTGGAAGCTAGTGTCTCCCACATCCCTGATTGTTGGACCCTCATCGTCTCGTTGGCCCAAGGCTCCTCTCTCGGAATCACACGCAGTGACGGTATGAGTATATTCCATCATCTAAATTGGGTACACCTTATAGCATCGTGCATGTTCCCCCAGGTCCAATCCATACAACCTTAAACTCTGCTGGTTGGTCTTACCACACGACTATAAACTATGATGATATCGTCCCGTCCGCACGATGGAAAATGGAACTGCATTGTGGTGACTTCCCTATAGGGGACGTCACGTTGGGTATCGGTCAATTACCATATCATTTGTCAATGCCTGTTACGGCTTGATTATTGTGGCGATGCCAGAAGATTCTACCCTAGGCCAGTCGTTCCACAAAAGAAAAACCATTTACCTTCAAGTACAAACATGATGTATCAAATGCTTCTTCATTTGGTGTGAGGGATAGACCCGCACTTTCATCCTTGGCACATGTACCATTTTGTGCCGTGCCACCCTTCAAGAACTACGTACACCTTGATTCTCATCCTTATGAGATACGTAGGAATGCCCAGACCTCTCGTCTAAGGGTCCAGCTTGGGGTCTTCTATTTCATCATGTCTGTACCGATTTTGGGGCTTCGACCACGGGAATGCATGGCATGGTGAGCAGGACTACATCCTCATTCAATTCAAGTTTGCGATAGCCACACCACGTGCGGACTTTTATGAGAATTATCCATCCCACTTTTGTCTTTCATAACGTTAAAAGGCGCCCCCAAGAACTATGTATGGATGGATTCTCACCCTTATGAGATATGTAGGAGCACTTGGGTACTTCCCCACAGAACCAGCCTAAATTTCATGTTCGGTCCCTTGACCTAAACACGTCTCCATGGAGCACAAGGTAAGCAGGACCTTGTCCTCATTCACATCGGGTTTCGGGGCCGCTTTTCCCTGTGTCTCCCGCTCCCCTTACTCTTTGGTATGAGCTGTAAGACCTTAAACTAAGATCCTTCTTTAGAACTACGTGTGTCTTGATTCTCATCCTTATGAGATACGTAGGAATGCTTGGACATTTCGTCTTGGGTCCAGCCCCAGGGATTACAAAATCCCGTCCCTCCCCACTGTCGAACCCTTGGCCTGGCTTCTTGGGGAGTGGTGTAATTGCGACACCTACCCTGAATATGTTCGGGATGCCCCATGGTGATGTTGGGAAGCAACAGTTCTCTCAACAGATAGGTCTTGTCTGAAAATTGGGATGATCCGTGACCGGATTAATACGTCAGCCTAATGCACCTCTGCCACGGTTGCATAATTTTGGGAGTTTTGGAATCTATTTGAACAAACCACCACTCCACTTTCCATGCTTTGCGTGCCCCTTTATTCGGATCCTCATCCTCTTTCATGTTTTATGGGACCCCCTAACAGTATGGATTATAGACCTTGGTCTGCCTGCTGTAACAATATGGATGAGAGACCTTTGGTCCGCCTATTGTTGTAATATGGATGATAGACTTTGGTCCGCCTGCTGTAACAATATGAATGATAGACCTTGGTCCATATTCTGTAACAATATGGATGATAGACCTTTGGTACACCTATTGTAATAGTGTGGATGATAGACCCTGGCCCACCTGCTGTCCTGGGCCAATGTTTCGGAAGACTGATCGATGATATTTGAGTTAGGCCCCGTGTTTTGAACATGGTCAGTGGTTAGCCCTCATTTTTTTCCCCGTTTCAGGAAAATGCATTATGGATGCTGTGTTTCCGCCACGGTTAATAGTTATCCTCTATCTCCGTGCCCCCCATAGTGTTTCGGATTTGGGTAACGTGATTCACCTTTTCCATCTTCCTATGTTCGGATGGATTTCAATTCCCGGCATTGCCCCGCTCGTGTGTCAGGACACATTGAGAAGGTGATATATCAATCGGTCTGAGGTCCTCTCCTCAGAAGTCCAAGCCCGATTTTAGATGCCTGAAGCTTGGTTGACGCTCCCACGAAGTGGTAGATTATGGTTGAGCACATCAAACCAATGGTACAAATAAATGGATTTGTACATATATTGGATCAGAATGATGAGTAGTACAATAAAAAGTTCATGAGATGGCCAAAACTGGGCCCTTAAGGATCAACGTTTTGGATTGATCTTTCCAGCGCCACTACCCTTTGGCTGGTGGCCTCCAGGACTGCTTCTCCCTCCTTGAAGACTCTCTCTTCATCAGTAGCCACAGAGCATAGTTCGCCAATCCTAGCTTGTGCCTGTGCTCGTTCCGTTTGAATTATGGTCATCTGGTGACTCGCCTCCATCAGTTGTTCTTGGGCGTCAGCCAGCTGGGCCGTTAGTTTCTCCACGATCTCAGAGAATGTTGCAATGAAGACCTCCTTCTCTGCCACCTGCCCTTCGAGGCATCGGACTTCCTGCTCCGCCCTCAAGAACGCTCGGGTGATCACTGATCTGTCCTGACATTGGAAAACGTCGGTGTGCTAGCTGCTCTCACGTATCTTCTCGGCCATGTAATCACGGACCGTCAGATGAAGGCGTTGTGCGTCAGCCCCTCCGGCGCATAGGAAGCGCAGCCAGGTCTGGAGTGATCTCATCTGCCTCAGCCAATCCGTCTGAGGCTGCCAGAGAAAGCACTGGATACACTTACACCCTTTGCGCCATGTCATCTGGATCTCCTCGGCCGCTTCTTAGTCTGAATCGTCTATCTCCTCGGGATCAGCGGGCCGATACGCAAGAAAGGTAGCCAGCAGGTCATCAACAGGGTCTGCCTTAGGGATGCCTTCACAAGGAACAAGATCCTCGACATCTGGGAAACCCTCCTCTCTCACCCCGACAACGGAGGTGCCTCCGTCAGCTTCTAGCCTTGCTCCAATGACACCATCGCTGATGTCTGCCACCCCCTACTCGCCAATTTCATGGGCCGACTCAGTTTGGGAGGTATGTTCTGGAGGAGGTGGTACGTCCGCCACTGGTCCACTCACAGACGGCCCAGGCTCAGCAGCCCGACAAGCCTCCAACACCGAGATCACTGTATGGGGAGTATCCTGATTGGTTGGATTTTCTGACAGTAATCACCAGTTGCGAAGATGGGGACTTACAGGAACCCAGAGCGTCAGCCTTCGGTGTGCTGGCCGCTATAGGAGATGTCATGGCAGGAGACCCTTCAGTGCTTGTCAGTTTGATGATGGGCGTTGGAGCCCCATCCTTTCCCACCATCTCTTCTCCCCCTTCCCCTATTGGTGATGCCTGATCAACACATATGTTCTCCTAAGTGAAATAGAGAGATGGATTAGAAATTGAAGAAGAGAATGAACGAAGAAGGAAGATGAATAAGGATAGAGACGAACCTTGAGAAGTTCGGTTATCTCCACGTCGGAGCCGAAAATCTCACTGCTCTCCTAAAAGTTACCTTGGTAGGCTGCCGCCTATGACCCCTCACCTTCAGGTTCTGCTTCTCACTCACCTTATCCTTCGTCTTCTCCTTCACCATTATCTTCTCTTGTTTCCTCCTCCCCCTCTGACTCTTCATCACGGTCGCCTTCTCCCAAAGACATTACTTTTAGATCATGCTTCTGGCCGAGCATCACTTTCACCAGGAAAGGTGGCTCCACACACTCACCCCTTTGGCGTGTGTATGTGTCCATGGCCGTTAGATATGCATGCTGTCGATGGAAGTTTACCAGGTTGGTAACTCGAATGAGCACAACCTTTGGCAGCTGAATCCCGTCCTGTATTATCTTCTTCCAGATAGACTCAACGCTCATTGATTTTCGCAGGGTAATCCAGCCCGACCACAATGCCGAGAAAATTGCATATTGGGAAGGTTTGAGCAGGTATCTTATCTGTTTCCTGGGCAGTTCTCTGGCCTCCTCGTGTGACCCCCTCTTAGAAATGAGGTCACAGCGACACCATGCGATGTCCCCGCTGCTGAGGTCCCAGCTTGCGCAGGCCTCGCTGCCTGGCATTCCCCTGGTTCCCCCCTTCTAGCAGCACCTTTCCTGCTTCCCTGTCGCCCAGTTTCCACGCGGGTAGTCTTGAGTTGACAGACTCGCTTGAATGAATGCCTCTCAGGGTACGTGATAGTCCAGTGTTCGGCATACTCGGTTGATAAGCCGGCATCGACCCCAGCGGGAGGAAGGGTAATGACATCACCAGAGCCATAAGTGGTGAAAATTAACCACATCTGGCGAAGGATGTAGGGATTCTTCTCCTCCCAGATGTCTGTTAATACCTTTTTCGGCATTCGCTGGAGGCACCCAAACTGCCTGGAAAATTGGGACAACACGTAAGGCTCAAAGATGATATTCCCGTCAATCCAAGATACAAGTGCCCCAGCTCGGATTCTATGGAAGTATTCTTGATACTCAAGCAAGCCTTGCCCATTATCCACCATCTAGAAGACCGGGGTGGGGAACGTACTGGAATTGAAATTGGCGTGATTATCGATTTGGATCCTTACACCCTCCTCGTTGAGCGTCATCGGTGCAACCCTGACAATGTTCAGGAGAGATGGCCACATGGCGTTGCCCAGAGGACAAATGGCATTCGGGAAGGTGTATCTGCCAAGATGAGCCACCACCCAGCCGTGAAAGATCTAGAAGGGGACACACACCCTCCAAGGCGACCCCCCTTTAGAGATGCGTCTCAGGATGGCGTACAGCCTAGCCAACACGTGGTCCCCTATATTGAACTTTTTGTTGGCAGCCATGGTGCCTTCCATCACTAGAGTTGTTGGACGGACACCCATTCTTATGTCCCACACCGGCAGGAGCCACCTGCTCAGGAAGGTGGCGAGGAACCCGACATATCGGACGTTCGGGTCCTCGGGCTCAATGACGTGGTAGACCCATGTTTGGTATTTCCCCACCTCCAGGGTCCTCCAGTACAATCCATTAATGCTCCTATGAGCCACGGTTGGGCACCGTTTACCCCGTCCCGACATCTTGATCGCCGGGTCCTTCTCCATGAACTGGATGAACCAGTCCTTGTAGGAAATTTCCTTCAGGAAGTCCTTGACCCCAGCCTCTCTTTGGCCATCTCTAGCAGGTGCCACGTCAGCATGGGAGTTCGTGACCTGTCTTCCCAGATGTTCATTGGAGTAATGAACTCTTTGTATTGGTATCCCTCCAGTGGGATACCTCCGATGTAGTGAGCGTCCTAGAGACTGATGTAAACTTACCCATCGTGAATATGGAATGTTTTGGTGTCAGGGGACCATCAGGTAAGCAGCTCTGGCCGAAATTCAGGATGATGGTAGAAGTGGAACTGCGATATCCACACCGCCTCAAACAGACCAATGTGCCATAGCTCGGCCCCGAATTGGTCGCACGTATGGCGAACCTAGTTTGCCCAGGCCCACTCACTGGTGAATTTACCTCCGGACCGCAGGTCCCAATCTTGCAGCCATCCCTTAGTGTCTTCCGTGATACTTTGATGGAATGTGTTCGCATAAAGGGTCGGGGAGCTCTCTGCAACAGGATCACCTCCATCAATGGTCTTGGTCCTCGGGTTCAAGACATACACTTCCATGTTTCTGTTCTCTATAGCAGGATGGCCATTGTTGGTGTTTTTGTAATAGAGAAGGTTGTCCTCTCGGGTCACCCATGACCGCAGTGTGTCCACCTCGAAGCCTGACAATGGAACCTCCTCCAGGATGCCGAAGATCCAGAGCGGGAGGTTGTTGGACAGAGGATAATACTTCTAGGCTGGGGTCAATAGGTTGAACAAGGTAAGGTTGTCGGAAACAACCACCTTGGCACTATAAACCTCTTCATTGGCTGGCATTTTAGCTCTATGAGCGGCGTCTTCCCCCTCATCAACTTGGTTCACGGCTATCTTGAGTTTTTTGAGAGTTGCACGAAATCAGGATGAGGTGTGGGAAATCGGAAAAGAGTTGCGAAAAATCTAGACTAGAGGCACGAAATTCAGGAGTTAGGCGCGAAATCAAATCTGTTGGTGCGGAATACCCCGAGTTTGTGAGGAAATGCGCCCGAAACATGGAAGGAATTACGCGCTGCCAAAGCGTTTTTACGCGCAGCTGCAGAAGCAATTGCACGAACGAGAGAATTGAGCCTATCATGTGGAAAAGCTTGAGTATGGAACTTGGGACCTGGGGCCCCCTTTTTATAGGCGAGGCCAGGGTTCTGCGCCGTGCGGAAAGTGAATTCCGCACCAACCCGGAGTTTTTCATGCCCCGTTTTTCTTGTGCGCGCAAAGTGCCCATGAAACCCACCACTTCGGCATTTTTCCGTTTCCCTCATAATCTGATCGTTGCGACCTCTCGCCAATCCAATTCCGAGGGGGGGGGGGGGTGGGGGAATTTGTAGACACTGAAAAAGTCCATAACACCTAAAGGAAGTTCCAAAATGATGAAGTGAAGTCATATTCAGATTCGGAGGCTCGGTCCGGAGGGCCCGTAAGTGTTGTGAAAAATTAAAGAGGACTTGCGTGAAAATTTTTTACCCACGTGAAGGGAGACTGGGATGTGCGGAAAAGCACCGGGGTGGCGCACAATTTTGCACGCCCAGTCCCATGTGGTGAGGCCTTTCATGCCGACTGGTCAAGACGCGGAAGACTTCGCACACCGCCCAGATTCTGTGACGCCTAGACCCTATAAATAGAAGGTGACCCCTTCCGTTTCGGGGTTGCGGAAATCAGATCAGATCCCGTGTGTGAAATTGGACTCCCGTGCACGCAATATGACTTTCAGGTATTGACCCTTTTCATGCAACCATGCCCTGGGGTTTGCCATTGTGCGCAATCCCACTGGCTTAAATAAAATTGCAAACTCCTCAGGGTCCCTCCTTTGCACGAAATCACTTATACTGCGCGCACTCCCTCCTTTGCACACAAAACCCAATTATGCGCAATCCCATTGTTAGGTTTTACCCGACCTTAGGGATCTTCCGTTGCCCCCACACGCAATCCAAGCCCGTTGCATGCAATCTCCCTAACCGCAAGCAATCCGTCTTCCCCAATTGTGCGTCATCCCGGTGTTTTGCGCGCAAACCTTCTCTTTGCGTGCAAACCCCAGGACCCCTCACCTTGTCGCCCCCAGGGGCCTCCCTGCATAGGCACCCGATTTCCTCTATACCAGGCATGCACGTCATGCATTGTTTTCCCGTACGGCCTTCCAGGCTCGTACGAAGTAACCTCAAGGTCCCTTGGGCGGTGTTTCCCATTACGTTCCTTTGCCTTATTCTCTTTCACATAGGCACGCTAACAGCTGTTGATTTTTCACATAGCCATGCTAACGTGGACCCCTTGATGGTTCGCCCTGCGGCCCCCCTCCACGACGACCTTGCCGATTCCTTCCCTCTCACTAGGGGTAGAGGGTGTTGGGAATGTAAGCCCTAGGGGTGTGGAGCGAACTCGCCTCATCGGAGCTGCAGGACGTTAAACTGCCAACCACCTCATCCTCAACACATGGCATTAAACTGTGATCTGACCTCATGCCTCACACGAAGGGTCCCCCCAGATCAGACATTCTTTACACCACTCGTCTCTATGGGAATGGAATCTTCCTCACATAGAATGAGATCCTCCCTCTCGGAGTGGAGTTTGTCCATGAGGGAAAGGCTACCTCAAAGTGTAAACCCCATAGCCTCTCTTGCGGAAGGTACCACCCATGCACCTCCGTACGGGCCTCCATACTTTAGTAAGCCCTGAAACCAAGGGCCGCTCAACATGTAAGCCCCTTTCCGCTTCTCACGGACGCACCCTTCGCGACGTGATCTTCTGGTCCCTACTGCCTCTTGTTTCTCACACCGAGCATGAGTCACGTGGGCTTAGAGTGAGAATGGACCATGATATCCTCTTATGGGCTGCCTCAGAGCATAATCCCTTTCTAGGTGAACTAAGAGGACTTTGATCCATGCTAAAGTATGGTACGTAGGAATCCTCCACGAGGTTCAATCCCACCACCCAGTCGTTCCGACCTCTTCACGTCGGTTCGCCAACCCTTTGGTCCGCCTCAGAGTGTAAGCCCCAAATTGCCCATCCAGCATGATGTTAAACTGTCTGCCCTTTTCCCGCATGACGTTAAACTGTATACCATCCCACATGACATTAAACTGTATGCCCTCATCCCGCATGACGTTAAAATGTATCACCCAAACTACGGGTACTTTGATCCGTGATAAAGCATGGTACGTATATAGCCTCCATGAGGTTCAAGCCCATCACTTGGTTGTTCCGACCCCTTAGTTTAGGTTCACCAACTTTATGGGCCGCCTCAGAGTGTAAGACCCATATCCACCATTCTGGGCCGCCTCAGAGTGTAAGCCCCATATCCACCATTGTGGGCCGCCTTAGAGTGTAAGCCCCAAATCCACTCATTGTGGGCTGCCTCAGAGTGAAATCCCCAATTACCCCCATACCGCATGATGTTAAATTGTACACCCGAACTACAGGGACTTTGATCCATGCTAAAGCATGGTACTTAGGAAGCCTCCACGAGGTTCAATCCCCCTTCACTCCATTACCCATCCTGATTCTTACCCGGGCCGCCACATCCTAGTGGGATAATGCCACCTCATTCCACTCCACAGTGTCTGGGAAGCCTCCCACGTGTTGGCCCCATCATCAGTGTTCCCCCCAGGGGGTTCTTCAATCTGATCCACTCTCAGTGTTTCGATCAGTCCGATCCGTCTCTACAAGACGTTAAACTTGCGGCATACCCTGTGTTAAATGTGGGAAGCTGAGGAAAACCTCAGATACATGCCTATGGCATGGCAATTCCCCGTGTTCGATGTGGGAAGACTCGGGCTTCCACGCCCTCGAGAAGCCCTATAATAATGGACAGAAGACAAACATGACAATCTCCCAGCATCAAGATAGGCCAACAACACTCCAGCATGACCATTCTCATCAACTAATGTTTCTTCCCCGACCATACCCCTTGGAGAGTCTCGATGGAAGTAGCGTAATTAACTGGTGTCCATGAAGATATGGCACCTGGAACGAGATTCACGAATACGTCTTAAATCTATGAGGGAGACCCGGACTAGGTGACGAGCTCCGAGGAGTAATCCACGGAAGGAAGAACCGACATCCCATCATCCCAATTTTGATCATGGAGCAGACGTCCCTGAACAAGGAACAGATGCTGGCCACCTTTGGAAAGTGGGAATGCAGGGCAACAAGCCGCGCATCCTCCCCTGCGTGACAGATGTGCGCGCACACCCCGATAGAAAGCACTAGAAACAAATGGGACACATTGAATGAGACTTTAATCTGTGAGTATTCCTATGTGGATGAGACTTCTTCTCATGAAGTTTTCACTTGATAATCTCCAAGATGGGAGATTGTGAGAATAGTCCAACCAGTAGGAATCCACATGTTTTGGTGCCATCTAATGTTTTTATCTTTAAGTGTCTGTGATGGTACTAAGACTTCAAGATTATTATTAACACATATTATGACTCACATATATATATGTATTTTATAAACCATGATCACAACAATTTATGGTTAATTTGGATATGTTCGTTATGTCAAGAGTGATGTGTTATTAATGAATACTTTGAGGAAATATTTGTCCCTGTCATCATAATCAGAGCTGATATCTAATCCCTTTGATTGGAATATAAATCTTACAATAAATTCCATAGCCATGGTGAAACTATGTGTTTATTTTAGAGAGTCAAAGAAGGAAATTTCAAGCGTATAGGTTTGTGCCACAAATGTAAAACCCGCTTGACGAGATATTTAGATAAAAATATTATATTACATAGTGAATGTTCGTATGTGGTTTGCATCATTGTGATATTAAGTTCTTTCTCTTGGCTGACTTGACCCATTGCTTGACAGTAATTTTGGACTTTAGGAAAATCCACCTAATGCCAATGAGATAAAATCCTAGAGGTTCACATAATGAGTGTTTCCATTGAACTTGATTAAATTATATTTTGAATTTAATTAATAGAATAAATATTATTCACAATACTAGGTAAACATTTTATTCATGCTCTATCAATCACAAATATTTATTGATGAATAAAATATTTAAATTAAATATTTATTCAGGTATTCAATAAATATCGAGAGGGATCAATAGACGAGGATCACATCCCTCGATAAATATATATTTACAAGTTGGTAAATATTTTTTATCATTGCACAAGATATCACATTCCATAAAAAAATAATAATAATAATAATAATATTATTATTATCTGGCATACAGTTTATTAAATATTATAATATTATTTAAGTGTTGATATGTAATTAAATAGTTATTTTAATATAAACCCTAACTCTATAAATATATGGTTATATATATTTAGGAAATAATCAAAAATTAAGAATTGATAATCTTTGTAAAAAACATGCTTCTCCCTCTTGAATTATTTTCCTCTCTTCCTCTCAAGAACTAGAAGAACACCTTCAAGTCTGATGTTTTTTAAGCAATCAAGATGAATTACACAAAACAAATTGAGTCTTCATGCTAGCAACTAAAAATCAATTAATATTTCTTGGAGATCAAAAGAGGGCACGTGGATCACCACTAGAGGGATTTTACACTTGAATCCTTACTATGTAATGAAGGTAATCTAAAGGGGTTTTCAGAATATTGACATCATAAATGAATAAAATACCCCAAGATGATATAATTGTTCCTTATAATATTAAATAAATCAATTATAAATTTAAAGTGAATGATTCTCTCTCGGGGTTTCTGGAAATTCTATATTAAAATAACTTTTAAATATATCATCCACTATTAGATCTTCTACTATGTCTATAACCTACAAGTGTTATTAGATTGTTCATATTTTAAATTTATAAATATTTATTTTATTGTTGATTTATGCACAATATTGGTTAGAGTTTCATTTGATATCATTAATTAATTAATCATAATTGAATTAACATGTTTTCAACATATTAGTCATGTTTTTCCAGTGTTTAATTTTCTTAAAGGTCTAAGAACAAATGAAGAATGAATAGAGATTCCATAAGGAATTTTTAAATAAATTAGAAGGATAGTAAGAGACTACACAATGTCTAGCTAGATTACACACTGTGTACTCATTTTCACTAAACTTAGTCATGTCGTGGGATACACAACATGTCGAGTAGTTAATTACACATGGTCCATTTATTCCACACCGCATGTAGATTGGGATAACCTGGCACATGACTTGTCATATTACATGGTGTGTAGCCAACGTACACGTTGTGTAGTCTTCATGGGTTCGTGGAAAGATTTTTGCAATTTGTTTGGTCACAATACATAGTCAAACCACGTGAGACATAAATCTTAGAGCATTAATGATATAAATGATTTTTAAATGATTTACATGATGGCTAGTTCATCATTTCCCATGTATGAAATACATGCCAAGCCACTCAGAGAAAAAATCAGACACACAAAAATTAAATAAATAGATTATGTGTAATTTATTTATCCAACATGATTAATTAATTAAGTAAAATCCACTTAATATTAACAAGTCATGTAACATATAAAAAGAGATAAAATTTGTGCTTAATATATTAAAATACATCAACTTAATATTATGTTAAACTAAGCCTGGAATTACATGATTTAGAATGTAAGCATATAACTAAGTGTTTACATGGAATAATTATAGAAACATAATTCCATTAGAGAGTTCTCATGAGGGTTTTGGGTTGAATCAACCAAACCTGTATTTAATTTAATAGTCAAATTATGTTCACTAAAAAATTAGAGGTAAGTGTTGAGGAAATCCATGTTAAGAGTTTATGATTGGGGAGTTTTCTCAACAAATCAAGGAGCTCCAAACCCACAGTTGGTAAGAAAACCTTCCACAATACTTTCTTATGGTTTTCATGGCCAAAATACATATCATTAAGAAAGGTAATATGAATACTTTCCACTTAAATGTACTTGAAACAAGACATTATGAGTTCAATGGTGATTACTATTGAGAGATGATAAAATAATGGAATATTTAATAAAATTAATTATTATTATTTCTCACATAATTGTTAAGTAATCAAAGTACTAATAATCTACTCTTTTAAATTATAGAATAAAATGGAATGTTCATCATCCACACTATACCTATGATCTACATTGGATAAAGACCATCTCCTCACCGATAGTAACTTCCAAGAGTGATTTAAATGAATTTGGTTTGTGATGCATCATGAATAGAAATATTATGTTCTAGAATCCTAAATTCCTGATTCTCCTTCAAAGGATGCGAGTGATGAAGATTTACTAGTCTACGAAAAACATTTTAATGACGCATTCTATGTTCAACTTTTAAGGGTTTCATCTAGGACTAGTGAACCCATGAAGTCTCTTGAAAGAATGGATGCGTATAGCATATCTGAGCACCTCTGTAGTCTTTACCAATAGGGATAAAGATAAGAAAAATTTGATATTTCCATTGCTCTATTTCATAGTAATCTTTTGGTGGGTGGACTATTTGGGAAACATGTAGTCAAACTCATTGGATACATTGAGCGCCTAAAGGTTCCAGGGTTTAAACTCCCCAATGAAATATGTATTAATCTCATTCATGAATCAATCCCTTAGAGAATATCTAGTTTTGTTGTTAATTTTAATTTAAACGACATTGAGAAATCTCTTACAAATCTTCTTACTCTTCTTTTCCAAGTGGATAAGGAAAAAAAGTGTAAAAATCCTTCTATAATTATAGTGAATAAAAAATGGGAATGTGAAGAGATCTATGACCAAAAATTCTTCACACCCTTCCAAGAATAGTAAGATCATGGGGAAAAAAAGTGAGTAGGATACTATTTATTTTGAATGTGGTAAGAAGGGCCATTATAAGAAAAACTATACCTAGCCAAAGAAGTAAGGGGAGCTTCAGGTTCATTTTTTATAGAGTTCCATTTATCTGGTTCTACAAATTGGATATTTAGATACAACTTGTGGTGATCTCATATGCATTCAAATATAGGAAACAAGTATATTAAGATATATTGACTGAGGGGAGGAAGATCTATGAGAAGCCAACAAAGCTATACTTTCTGTTATAACTATTAGAGATTACCACCTCATGTTTCCAACTACAATGATCTTGGTTTGGAAAGGTTGTTATTATCTTCCATAAATTTCCAAAAACATTTTTTTATGTACATACCTGATACAAATATATTTATTTTCAAGTTAAGGAATAAAAATTTCTTCTTTTATAATGATAATATTTTTTATAGTAAGACACATTTAAAAAATGGTATTTATGTATTAGATTATACTCACAATGTAATGAAAAACTATATAAAAAATAATTCACATGAATCATACCAAATCCAACTTTGAAATCACTTTATTGGTCATGTAATGGATAAAATGTCTGACTAAATTAAAATATATAGATATTTATATTATTTTTAACTATAACCAGTTGGTGTATATCATACATATTTACAAGAAAATATTACCAAATCTCTATTTAGTGGAAAAGGTGAAAGTTCCAAAGAGATTCTTGAATTATTTCATACTGGTGCATGTGAACCATTTCTTATTGAAGCGAGGAGTGCATAATGATACTTCATAAATTTCACTGATGAATTTAGTAGATATGGATATGTATTCTTGATCAGGCATAAGTTAGATTCATTTAAAAAATTTAAGTAATATAAGAATGAAGTTGAGAACCTATTTGGAACGATGACTAAGAAACTCTGCTCAGACCGTGGTGGATAATATCTTAATAAAGACTTCAATAATTATTTATAGGAGTTTGGGATTCTATATCAGATCACTCCTCCTTATACGCCTAAATAGAATTGTGTATGTGAATGAAGGAACCACAACTTATTAGACATTGTGAAATCAATAATGAGTCATGTGAGTTATCCATTATCCGTTTGGGGATACACATTATAAACATTAGCATACATTTTAATCCAAGTGCCAACTAAAGTGAGAGATGATATTCCATACCAGTTAGGGAATGTAAATAAACTTTTGTTTTCATAATTACATGTGTGGGGTTGTGAAATTTTTTTATGTTCTATTCAAGAAAAGCTTTTACCCCAAGGTACAAAGTATATTTTTATAGGATATCCTATAGAAAGAAATAGATATCACTTATAAAATACATTCAAAAAAAATTTTGGTTAAAATATATCCCATATTTGTTGATAATGATATTATATCTAAAAGAGATAGTGGTAGAAAGATATACTTTGATGAAGTCTAGGCTCAAGATACACAGGATTTGGAACACGAAAAAATTCCACAAAGCCCCATGGAAGAAGACGTTCCAGAGAAACATGTATTTTGTAGGAGTAAAAAAGAGGTTAGAGAACCATAATTATATGTTTTTTTCTCACTGAGGATAATGAATCATTGTTAGTTTATTATAATGATCCTCTGACCTAAAAATAAGTAGTAAGGGGAAAAAATGATTCTATGTGGCAAGAATCCATGAATTATGAAATGGATTCATGTACCAAAACCATGTATGGGTTTTAGTAGATCCTCCATTGAATGTAAATCCCATTAAATATAAATGGGTTTTAAAGAAGAGACTTGACATGGAAGGATATGTTAGTACTTATAAGTCATGTCAGGTTGAAAAAGGGTTTAAACAACATTAAGACATTGACTACGATGAAAACTTTTTACCAATTGAAATTTTGTAATCCATAAAAATTCTATTGGCCATTACAACCTTCCATGATAATGAGATTTAGAAAATGGATATCCAAGAAACCTTCCATAATGGGAACCTTAAACAATATTTTTATATGACACAACCCAAAGGGTTTGTGACTCTAATAGATTCTAACTGGATATAAAAATTGCAAAAATAAATTTATAGATTAAAGTAAGAATCTTGTTCACGGAACATTTGATTTGATGAAAACATAAAAAAATTTGGTTTTATAATGAATGAATGTGATCCTTGTGTTTATGAACAGTTTAGTAGGAGTATTGTTGTTTTCATAATATTATATGTCAATGACATATTACTTATTGAAAAAAATACCAATATTATAGTCTATTAAGGCTTGGTTGAATAAATTATTATCCTTTAAGGAATTAGGTGTGGCATCATATATTCTTGGAATCAAGATCCATCATGATTTATCCAAGAGATTTCTCAACTTAATTCAAAGTACATATATTGAAAAGATACTAAAGATAGTTAGTATTGAACAATACAAGTGGGGATTATTGCCAGTGTCACATGACATTTATCTTTCTAAGAAAATTTTTCCTTAGACACATTATGAAAGAAAATGAATGACAAGGATTACATACAGATAAATTACTGGTTCAATCATGTATATTAAGCTATGTACTATGTAAGATGTCACTTATGCATTATGTGTGGAAGTAAGATATCAAGTAGACCCGAGTGACCACCATTGGAGGAAAATCAAAACTATTATTAAGTGCTTGAGTTGTACTAAGGATATGTCATTAGTCTATGGTAGAGATGATAAAAAAGTCATTAGAGGATATGAAGATTCTAGTTTCCAAATTGATAAAGATAATACGAAATCACTAATAGGATACATCTTCACTATAAATGGAGGTGTAGTGAGCTAGAATGCCTCAAAATAGGTTTTTGTTGTATATTCTATAGCAGAATTCATGTATATTGTGGTTTCTGAGGTACCTAAATAATTAGTATGGATGCATTTCTTTTTTCCAAGATCTTGATGTTGTACCTAGAAGTAAAGATCCTATCACACTCTATTGTGATAATATTGTAGGAGTGGCTTTCCCGAAAGTGATAATATTACATCAATGTATGAAGAACATACTACAGACGTATCATCTCTTGATTTATTTTTCTAAAAGAGGTATGATAATAGTGAATAATATATCCATGGAAGAAAATGTAGTTTACCCCTTGAAAAAATACTCAACTCAACAGAAACATGATTATCATGTGAGGTCTACTGGACTAAAAGTCATTGGTAGTTGGCTCTAGTCTAAGTGGGAGTTTGTTGAAGTTGGTGTCTTAGGACCAACTGATTATACTCTGATTACATGTATATTCAATGTATTTAATATTAATAAAAAATATTATTATATATCATTCATTATTCTATATGAATCTAATCTAATAATTTATTAGAGTATCTGTCTTACAATAAGGAAAGAGTAGTTCCCCACGATGATGGGAACCTTGAAGTGTTATGATGATAATATTAATATAGTTCCATGGTAAGATAATATTTTATGATAGGGAATATAGAATTTGTGGTGTGAGTACTCATATGTGGACGATAATTATTCTCATGAAGTTCACACTATGTAATCTCTAAGAGATGGGATTATGAGAACAAACCCACCTTTAGGAATTTTGTATGTTTTGATATCCTCAGATATTCCTATCTATGAGTATGTGAAATGGTACCCAAAAATTAAGATTATTATTAACACATATTATGACTCACACACTTAGATGTATTTTTTAAACCATGATGATAATATTTCATGTTAAAGTTAGATATGTTTGGTGCGTCAAAAGTGATGTGTTATTAATGAATAATTTGAGAAAGGATTTGTCCCTTCTATATTAATAGAAGATGATATATCATCCATTGGATTGGAATAGAACAATAATAATAAATTAAATGGACATGGTGTAAAGAAATGTTTATTTAAAGTATTCAAAGAAATACATATTGACCATATAAGTTGGTGACACATATGTGTAACCTGCTTGACGTGATATTGAGATAAAAGGACTATATTACACAGTGATCATTCATATGTGGTTGTCATCATTGCAACATTAAATTATTTATCTTGGGTGTCTTAACCCATTGATAAGCAATAATCATAGACTTTAGGCAAGCCCACTTAATTCCAATGATAAAAAATCCCAGTGGTTCACACATTAATTTCTTATGTTGATCTTGATTAAATTATATTTTTAATTTAATTAATTGAATAAATATTATTCTCAAGACCGATGAATAATTTTATTCATGTTTTATAGATCACAAATATTTATCTATGAATGAATTATTTAACGTAAATATTAACTCAGGTATTTAAAAAATGACGAGGATTATGAACAGACCAAGACTATGTCCATTGATTAATCTTTATTTACAAGATCATAAATATTATTTATTATTACATAGGTTGGTTCACACCATAAAATAATAATAAAATTATTATTATTATAATTATTATTATTATGTTATGCAAGGTTTATTAAATATTATAAATTTATTTAAGGACTGACAAGAAATAAAATAATAAGTTTAACCAATACCCTATCACTATAAATAAATGATTAGGTCTATTGATTAAATAATCAAAAATTGAGAATTGAGAATTGTTGCACAAAATATACTTCTCTCTCTCAAATTTTCTTCCTCTCATCCTTTTAAGAACTATAAGTGAACCTTTATTTGTGAAGAGTCTTAAATTGATAACGAAAAAAAAATTGATTCACCATGCTAGAACCTGAAAATCAATTGACGTTGCATAGAGATCAAATGAGCACATGTGGATCACCACTAGAGGGATTCAACACTTGAATCCTTATAGTAAAATAAAGGTAATATGAAAGGGTTTTTGGAAGATAAACATCATCAAAAAAGAAAGGATCCTAAGCTGAGTTAAAATTTATTAAAATATTAAATAAATTAATTATAAATTTAACATGAAAGATTATCTTTTGTGGTTTTGGGAAACTCTATATTAATTTTTTTTAAATATATCGCCCACCACTGGTGCTTCCACTGCAACTGAAACCTCTAAGGTTCATGAAATATTGAATACCTTTCATGAAATAAGTTGATTATGTATATAGTCTCTAAATATACTAAACCTTTACATTTTTCAAGAATATATTATTGTGAAAATTATTGAATATTAATCTAAAATGATGTAATAATTATGTATGTTATGATCACATCACCTCAATTAATATAAGAGTATGGTTTTGTTTTTTAGAGATTATTTAATGAATAATATGATTATAAAATCAATAATAACCATTGAACCTATGTTTTGAATTTGTTGACATAGTGTTTCAATATGTGATTAGTGAGTTTGGATGAATTGGTGATTCTACACTTGAATCCTTATACTATAATGAAGGAAATATGAAAGGGTTTTTGTAAGATCAAATCATCAACAAAGAAATGATCCTATGTTGAGATAAAAATTTATTACAATATTAGATAAATTAATTATAAATTTAATATGAATGATCCTCTCTCGGGGTTTTGGGAAACTCTATATTAAATGAAAATTTAAATATATCTCCTACCACCGGTGCATCCACAACACCTAAAACCTACAAAGTTCTTGAAATATTGAAGACCATTCATGGAATAAGTTGATTATGTATCTAGTTGCTAAATATACTAAAACTTTTCATTTCTCAAGCATATATTATTGTGAAAAGTATTGAATATTCATCTAAAATTATATAATAAGTATTTATGTTATGATCATGTCACCTCAATTAGTATGAGAGAAGGGTTTAACTTTTTTAGTGATTAGTTTTTGAAGAATATCATGATAAAATCTATAATAACTATTGAACCTAAGTGTGGAATTTGTTGACACAATGTGTCAATATGTGTTTAGTGAGTTTGGATGAAGTGGTGATATCTGTAGAATTGTTATGGAAGAAGTGGTGATGCATATATAATTTTTATGGATCCATCTTATAACATTAGATGTTACACTTCAACAATTCTTATTGGTATTTAATCTGACGATTATTGAACTGATCTTTAAATGATTAAATGCATGTATATTTTTTAAATGATTAAATACATGTATATTTTTCATGAATAATAATTTAGGAAGCTGAAAATTCACTTGAGGAGGTGGTTAAAAATTATTATTGGGGATGACCATGGATGTGGTGTGCGATATTGAAGGCGCAAATATTTTGGGTCTGAAGCCTGTGAGGAAGATTAAGTACTACATGTGTGGAATGATGTCCAATGGATTCCAAGTGCTTAATCCTATTCCTACTTTAACTTTTAGTGGCAAGAGTTGAGTAATAAAATGACGAAAATATGCATTGAGTTTTTCATTTGGGACAACACCATGCGGGTACTGTTCAGCCATATTTTAGATCGACAGAAATAACTCTATCCATCCGATTTGATCTCATGTTTAAATGTGATCCATCTGATCTTTATGGGATATCATCTTATTCCTCCCCATGAGTTTTTTATACATTTTCTAAAAATTAAAAATTTAAAACGGCATAGGTTAGTTATTTTTAAAAATACACTATAAAGGTGGCATCATCTATGCCCCCTTTGTGTTGATGCGCAAAAGTGACATCAGCGATAACACTTTTTCTCCCTCATGCCGCCTTCATTCCCTATTGATGACATGGAAAAGGTGGTGGGGGGGGGGGATTATGTATTTTATGCATCTCCCTATAAAAGAGAACCCCCCTTCTTCTCACCAAATTTTTTCCTTCACCTCTCTTAAATCCTCTTTGTCTCTCTCTAAAAAAATCATTTTCTGTGCGGGTTTTTGCGAAGCATAATTTAGAGGTATTTTTATTAATTTTATTTAATGTTATTTATTTATTTAATTGAATTATTTGTAGTTTTAAATATTTCATTTTTTTTAGTTTTGGTAGTTAATAATATTTTGTTTATTAGGTTGTGTAATTAGTTATATATAGTTTGAAATAATTACTATTAGTAGTATAGATTAAGTATTGATTAAGTATAGATTAACTTAGGATTAAGTATTGTGAAATTTCGGTAGCTTAAAGATTATGTGGTTATCTAAGAAATAAAATCCCTATCTAGATACATACAAGTGGATGTGGCTCGGGCACAAATGTACCTAGGGGTAAAACCCGAAAACAAAGCTTTGAGCTATACGTGAATGGGAACTAGTGCACGACAACGAGAATTGATTCACTCCTAGTTTGACATCTAAGATATGTCATTAGAAGGATGAAAGCTTTTGAAAGTTTAAAAATGAAGTACATATCTTTTGATGATGTTATTAAGATGTCAATAAAAAATAAGTTTGATTTTAACTCATTTGAAGTGAGACTCACCTCATCCAAACCACATTCTATTGAAAAATTTCAATAAATTTATTGTATGTTATAAAACATTAATGTGTTATTTAATGAGTTTTTTCTTCTTCATTTCACTTTAATTGATCAGAATTGTCATTTTCTCAATGATAAATAGACTAATTTGATGATTCCTATTTTTTTACCTCAATTTACAAATGTTTTTGTGACATACATTATAATAAAAGTTTATATAATTAAACATTACTAGAATATTTTAGGTTATGGTAAGGCATCCAAAAATTACATTCTAATAAATATTTTATGGTCAACCATCATTGTTAATATTTTTTACAATATCATAATTTTTATTAATGAAACATTTTTGATGTAGAGAGTCATGTTTGCCTATGTGTACTGCTATGAGGAGGTTATTCAAACTGAGTAAGGAGATTCTTACAGTACAAAACCAATAATGGTGTTTAGTACAACTGATTGTGTAACCATAAGTGAACATCAAGAGAGATTTCATGGTTATTTAAATATGGGACCTGATCAATAGATCAAGTCTATGAGCTATAGAAATTTTCAATTCCCGGAAACACTCTGGAATCTAGCTTGTCCATTGGTTGATGATGTATAGTGGGTCCAAGAAATTAATTTATTTTCTCAAATATCATATGGTACCATGATGGAATTAAATGTTAATGTTTCTACTATACAAAAATAACATCCAATTGTATGAAGATGTAGAATTACAAGAGTGGTTGAAGAAAGTCCACCCCATGAAATTGCGTCTATTCCAAATGATGTAGTTGAAGAGGAGAACCTAGATGATCTCCTAGATATATATGTCAATATAACTTCCGATGAGGAGTTTCATAATGATGGATCATATGGAGACAAAAATACTAATGAGGAGGGATCAACTGTAGTTAGTAAAGAGGTTTCAAGAAAAGCATTATTTTCACATCAACCTCAACCTACAATAAATCATCACCCGCTCCTTTCATCTTTGTCAGAAGCAATGACACGTGTGCCAGATTTTGAAAATACTATTCTCACACTAGAAACTGAGTTCCCCGAAGTTGTACCAGATAGGTTTAGTGAGTTGGACAAAACCTTATATATTAGAAGGAATTTTACATGTAATGATGCATTAAATAGCACTCTAAAGAGATTTCACATTGGGAGGCACTGCATCTATATAGTTCAAAAATCATGCTATATTAAATATGTCATAAAATGTGAGAATTATGTATATGATTGTAGATTTCACTTGAGGGTGATTCTGACCATTACATTTGGAGGTTGGAGAATCTTGAGGATTGAGGCCACTCATACTTATGTTCATCCTAGACTCACACAAGATCATAACACATTGGATGCATAATTTGTGCCATCTATTTTTGTTGAGATGATTAGGACATGTCAAGATATTCTGATATCCCTTGTGAAACAGAGGATAAAATAGACATTCAGTTATATGATTTCCTATAATAAGGCATGGATGGTGAAACAAAAGGAAATTGTAAAGGTATATGGTGATTGGGATGAAAAATATCCGGTGTTTCCACAATTTCTATCCATACTGAGGCATCCGAACCAAGTTTTCTTAAATATGGATACAAATGAACATGTGTCTCATGATAACTGAGTTGATCCCTCTCGTGTTCAATTTCATCAATTGTTGTGGGCATTCCTTCCCTATATCTCTGCATTTTGTTTCAGAAAATAGTTTACTCACATTGATGGAACATTTCTGTATGGAAAATACAAGGGAATATTGTTGATTTTGGAAACCCAAGATAGAAAATGGTCACCTCTTCTGATTTCCTTTTCCACTTTAGAGAAAGAAAACTCTAAATCATGGATTTGGTTTCTGGCATGTATCAAAAACCATTTCACTAATATTCAGGGTGTTGGTTTCATATATGATTGCTATTAGGAAATTAATGAGGCAATCAATGAGGATCCTAATACATGGAGATACCCAAATGCACATCATCAATTCTACATTAGACACATTGCTAGTAATGTGCATAAAAAATTCCTCAACGAACTGATGAAGAAGGAAATCATGAGGCTTGGTACACATTGTATTTGTTATTTTTTACTATTTTAACATAAATATGAAATCAAATTATGTGAAATATAATATATACTGTGTAGCATATGCGTCAGACCAACAACGGTTTGAAGAACATTTAGAAAAAATCTGCCAGGCTAATCAAGAAGTTTATGATTATATGATGAAGATTCCAAAAGGGAAATGGACATTGGGATTAATGGGGAAATAGGTACATACACATGAAGACAAACACTGTGGAGTGAATCAATGGTGTCTTCAAAGGGCTTCACAAGCTACCTATAACTGCCCCAATTCAAGAGACATTATATCAATGTGTGAAGTAATTTTTTGATAGATAAAAAACTAGAATCATATGGAATACAACAGGGGCTATGGTATGGAAGACACTTTCAATGAGAGATTGAATTTTTTTGAATAATCTCTTGGTTATCACATTTTCCTTTTTTGATGAGAAGACTCTGGATTTGAAGTTCAAGAGCATTCATACCCCATCAAAAATCACATCATTGAAAAAATGGTGGTATTACTGGAAACATGGTAATGACAGTGCAAAAAATATCAGGCCTTACGGTTTCCTTGCACACATGCCATCAGAACATGTGCCTATCTGAACATATCATGGGAAGCATATGTTGATCCATTGTATTGGATGGATACCATTTCTAACTATTATACTGCACCATGGAAACCTATTGGGGAGTATTGTTATTTCCCAATGCCCGAATGCCATCTGATAGTGATACTTGACATAAATCAGTTGCGACCTCATGGGAGACCGAAGGCCAGTAGGATGCATAATGAGATGGACTAGCCACAAGGACAAGGGTAGAGTTTGAGAGGAACGATATGTCATAAAGAAGGTCATAACAAGAAATGATTCCCTATTATTGTTGGTTCGAGTTCACAATCTCATCCAGAATGATGCATTGTATTCATTGTGACATTCCCATATTTTAAATTAAAATCTATTATCTCTTATTTTTTTCTCAGTTTTGTAAACCCCAAAACCCAAAAGCAGAATAATTAACCCAGAAACAAGTTTCCTAGACCTTAATATCAAAATTCGAAGCCCTAAACCCTCAAACCTAAACCCTCAAACCTAAACCCCAACCCAAAAACATATTCCCTTTACTATGGTTTTTGATAACATTATGTGTGATATTTTAATAAACTTTTATATAATGAAATAATAGTATCATAATGATTAAAATAAGTTATTCAATACAGATAATTATATAAATTATTAAAACATATTTAGTAATTTACATGGTTTATCTTAATCAAATACATTATTTGTTAATCATAATGCTCCTCCAAAATATGTCTAACAAAATTAAGGACCCAAAAATTTAGATGATAGAATTTATTTCATAAAAACATGAATGATTTCAAGAAATAACTTTCTCCTAATTCTTTAAATAAAATCTTAGATAATATAATTTATTTCATAAATCCAAAAGAAGAACACTTAACCCATATTGTAAATTAAATTATATTATCTCTTCTTTGTTTTCTTGGTTTTCTAAACCCAAAAACCGAAAAGCATAACACTTAACCCAAAAAAATATTTCCTAAACCTTAATATAAAAATTCAAAACCCTAAACCCTAAAAACTAAACCCTAACCCAAAAATCATAAACCTAAACCCTAAAACCTTACAAAAAATCCAAAAACCTAGATATATTATCTTAAAACATGTATCAATTAATAAAATTCTTACAATGATATGTTCATTAATAAAATTCTTTCACAACATAATTTTTTATGTCTTTTTTTCTCTTATTTCTTATTGTTTTATTTATATGATTCATAACCAAAAGAAATGGAGAATTATATTTATTTTGGTAAAAATAACTTCATAAAACAATGTGAATAAACATTTCATGTCTTCCATTCTACATGTCATAACATTATGCTAACCATAATGTTATATTTACATTTTACAATTACGACTCATTCTATTTGTTTATATATAGATGGATGATACCATACTACTCACTCAAAAACCTACCTATTTTCCACAGGCCGTGTTAGGGGGCTGTGAAGATCAATTGATCAGGGTGCGTTGAGTGCACCATTTTCATCACAGGGAGCCTCCACATGCCATTAGACCATACTTGTGTCGTGATGGATTCTATGGCCTTGTCGTGTCAGATTTCACATTTGTAGACCATTAACTACTTTCTGCCCTCATTGAGAGGTGGAGACCAGAGACACACACCTTCCACCTGCCTGAGGAAGAGATGACCATTACCCTTGAGGCTGTATTAGAGCTTCTCGGTCTTCCTATCCTGGAGAGACCTGTTATTAGAATCACTCTTGAAGCTTGGCCTGACCTTACTCAGTGCTTGTTAGGCGTTGATATTTTGTCTGACTGTAGGGATACAAATGGACCGTCCATATCTATGCCTTGGTTGGAGTCAAAGATTCCACATTTATCAGATGACAATGATGAGCATAATATCATGTGTTACGCTTGTGCATATATATTACGGCTCATTACTGGGACCATGTGTACTGATCACTCGGGGATGCATGTGAACATGATGTATCTACCCCTATTAGAGGACTTTTATTGGGCTCGGACGTACAAATAGGGATCATCCTGCTTGACATACACATACAGATCATTATGTAGGCTATCCCACATGGACCACACAAGTCTCAGAGGATGTGTCATCATTATTCAGATGTGGGCATGAGAGTGCATCCCAACATTCCGCCCTGAGCATGTTGGTCCACTGGTTGAGATGGAGGTGCTACATGACGCTCCGTGTGGACGTTGGTATGATCAGTCATTTCTATTTGTTTCTAATTCTAATCTGAGTTAATAACTATAATTTTTCATTATTTTTCACTATCGATGATGTATTTTATAGGTGGTGTCAGCGACACAATTTTGATGTGGTTATAAGATAGAATTTGGATGTATATCAGCTATAGTTGGACTGTCTCTTTCCTGATCAGGTATGTATATACAATCTATCACTATCTAACATATTTAATAATATAATCAATTTTGGTTTTTAGTTAGTTTCTTTTTTGACAAAATCGCTTATCATTTCAAATTTCATGGCTTCCATACTGGAGTATTACATACTAGTTTCCAACATACAACACTGATGGGCTTGAGGATGCTATGGATGTAATGCCCCTCATTCACTTCCATATTATTGAGTGGAAACAGCCTGACCGAGTCATGCACCAGTTTTTCCGTACTCAACAGATTCCATTTCCATTGAGATAGATTGACCGACTTCATGGGATGAAGCTGATAGGGAGGCAAGATGATTACTGGTCCTGAGTACATGCCATCTTTATTGACTGTTGGCACAGACATGTAGATCTTTGTATTATGGGTGTTCTTACGAATCAATTCTCTCTTTCATAGAAGGTTGAGTATTCTCCATAGTATAGAATTATGTCTATACTATATCTTACTGAAACCAGCATAGATATGTAGAGGATGATAAGTCAATAAATTTCCATTATTTTGTTTATTGAACTATTTTCTAATTCAATTTGAATCTCTCTACAGGACAGTCACATAGAGAAGCTTGTTTGCATGAGTGATGAAGAGGAGGAGGGGGTCTTTATCTGGGCAGTCGTCCATGCCACAATGCTAGAGGTGAAGGCATATTTTCATGTACTTTCTGGGAGCATCTTCGCACGTCCGACCTAGAGAGAGGAGGTTACTGCCCCATAGGAACATCTTTTAGCTGCTACTAGTGATGAGGATCCACAACCACAACAACGTAGACAACATCATGCTGCACATGAGGCGTTACCTATTCAATAGGTAGAGGTCGGCCCTCTAGTTGTCCCGGATCAACCTATCTAGAATGTGCCATAGGTGGCATGGGATTCGTCTTTCCTGACAGGATATTCATAGTTCAATCCATCTAGGGTTCTAGATCCATCATAACCTCAGGATCCATCGCAACTTTGGGTTCCAGATCCATCACCGTCTTGGGGTATAGCTCCATCGCATGCTTGGTTCCCCATTCTGATGGAGGCAGGTCCTCCTACCACTGAAGTGGGAGAAGGATCTGAAGGGTAGTAAGAGATGCAGTTGACAGCTCCTCCCACTAAAACATAGATAGAGGATAGACCAGTTGATGTTCTAGTGCATGGGGATCAGCCTTCTCTTGGTCATCAACTCCACTTCACACTCAACGAAGACGTCCTATTCACATACCACCATATGGGACATAATCTCCTCTCCACAAACATAGACATTGATTGTACATGTTTTATTACATGTTTTATGTATAATGAAATAAAAATACTACTACTATTATTAGATATTCTTATATGTTTATAAAGTATTTCAGTTTTCATTTATATTTTAGGCATAATTTATATTTTACAGTTTTCAAAATCGACTACTGGAATCATATAAATAATTAGTAAATTTCATGTAAATAAATTTATAAGATTAAAAAAATATATAGAATAAAAAAAATGTAAGTAAAATTTAAATGATAGCTTAATCATCTAAAAATTGGTTGAAAATAAAGAGTTTTATAATTAAAATAAATAAATTATAATTAAAAGAATGTAAGAAATGTAACTTAGAAGTGAGAACAAAAAGAATGAATGTCAAGGAGGATTTTAAGACACCTACTAGACATTGAAATCCTATAAAATATAAACTATAAGACCCATATAATTAAAAATTAAAAATTCAACTACTAGTTATATGTTTAAGCAATGTTTAAAATTTCATTCATATCGGTCTTATAGTTTATATTATATAGGTTAGCAAAGTCACCTACTTGAAACATTTTTTATGTTTCAAGTAGATGAATTTGAAAGATTATAAATAACTTTTCACCAATATTTTTTAAGAAATTATTTTTATTCTGGACCACTAGTTATATTCTTAAGAATTTTTTAAAATTTCATTCATATCGGTCATATAGTTTATATTATATAGGCCAGTAAAGTCACGTACTTGAAACATTTTTAAGTTTCAAGTAGTTGGTTTGTAAAGATTATAAAAAAAACTCACCAACATTTTATAAGAAATTATCTTTATTTTGGACAACTAATAATATGTTTAATCATTTTTTAAAATTTCATTAATATCAGTGATATAGTTTATATTATATAGTCTATAAAATTCACATACTTGAAACATTTTTAAGTTTCAAATAGGTGGATTAAAAAGCATATAAATAATTTTCACCAACATTTTGTAAGATTTTTTTTTATTTTGGACTACTATTTATATGTTTAAGAAAGGTTTAAAATTGCATTCATATCTTTCTTACAATTTATATTATATAGGCTAGCAAAGTCACACACTTGAAACATTTATATGTTTCATGTAGTTGGATTAAAAATCTTATAAATATTTTTTCACAATAATTTTTTAGGATTTTTATTATTTTGGACTACTTGGTATATGATTAATCTATTTTTAAAATTTCATTTATATTTTTCTTGCAGTTTATATTATATTGGGTAGAAATGTCACATACTTGAAACATTTCTATGTTTCTAATAGGTGGATTAGAAATCTTATAAATATTTTTTCATCAACATTTTTTAAGAAATTATTTTTATTTAGGACTACTAGTTATATGTTTAATCAATGTTTAAAATTTAATTCATATCGGTCTTATAGTTTATATTTTCATGGTTAGCAAAGTCACATACTTGAATAAAAGATAAATTGTCTTGAAACATTATGTTTTATTTTATATTTATATATATATATATATATAACCTTTAGAACATAATAATAAAACATTAAAATTTTAAATATAAAAAAAATTAAAATAAAAAAAATTATTGTTTTAGGGAAAAGGCGACATCGCAGATTGCACCTTTAAGAGGTGTTTTTCTAAAATAAATTAAACCATGTCATTTAATTTTTTTCAGAAAGAGTATAAAAAAACTCCCTCCCCATAGACGAGCCCTTCATGAATTAATCTATCATGACATTGGGCTTGAAAACTGAGCACGCACAAACTGAGATTCCATGCGATATATTCCAAGTTTCTTCCAGAGATTAAAATGCAGCTAAGTAAAATTTACCGCAAATAAAATGATTTATTTTCAGTGGTGGTATGAACATGGAGTGTGATTCATGAACAAAACCCTTCACGAATGAATAGTTATAGAATGTCAAACTGAAAATGATCCAACTGCCATGCAATATCTTCAAAGGTATTCAGATATTTTTAAATGGGATAAGTAATTGATTTCCTAAAAGTAATAAAAATTATTTTTAGTGATGCCTCATGGATGAAGAATGCTTCACGGATTATTCTGAATGAAGGTGGTTTACAAACACGAATGATGCATTCATTGAGTACATGATAATGGTTTTTAAAGAAGATATGTGAAGATATCATACAAAGCCGCATGGAAGATGAAATGCTACATTGGATGATGTATTCTCTATGGTTGAATAAATTTAAAATAGTTTTTGGATGAGGTCTCTACAAAATGGTTTACGATGCATCATAAGAATGGATTTTAAATTATTTTACAGAGTTTTTGAATGATCTAGTTGAGTTCATATATAGTGGTTTTCTGAATAATAAATAGTCCGATGATCAACTAGAAATGAAATGCTTTGTGAGAGTCTTCATTGTGGTGTTTCTTTGTAGTGAGTGTTTTTTAAGAATACATAAAATGTTTTGTAGAGATGATTAAAAATTATATGAAAATTTTGTTAAAAATTCTATACAGATATGCTATGTGGAGACCATTAAAATACATTAAAATGCTTCACACATTCACAAAATTATCATGCATTAACTAATTTAATAATCAATGAATAATTGAATATAAATACGGGGATGATTTTTAGATCAAAAGAAGAGATAAATTCATGTGGAATATATTAAGAAAATGTGAGTATACTAAAGTGTAGAGATGATTTTTTGAAAAAATTATTATTATTTCTTGCAAAATATATATCAGTTTGCGAAGAAGAAAATAAATGTGCAGGTAGTAAGCTGTAGCTTAAATATATTATGTGATAATTATTCTGTACACATAATTATGATTTATCATAATGTATTAGCATCATATATTTGAGATGTTAGAAGTCATATTTTGAGGAATAACCTATTAAGTGGAGTTATTTGTAATGTGTTCATATGATATTTTATTTATCTTGAAGGCTCAAAAGAAAGATCATCATCAGTTATTTAAAAATCAATCAACATTAAAAATTTGTATTTCTTATGTTTTTGTGCTATCATTTTTGTATCTGATAGCATGAAAATATTATTCCAGTGAGACTCTATAAAGCATAGAGAGACTCTAATCTATTGAGGAAATTTATATTGCAACCACTTGTGATTATAATAGAGAATCTGTGATTGGGGAGTCTATCCAGTCACAGTAAGTAGTAGGCTCATTTTGAGACCAAACCTTGTAAAAATATTATTTTCCTATACCATTTATTTTTACTACATTTGGGAGAGGCTGAGTTACTATAAGAGTGGATTGAATCATAACAAGCCAAAAGATGTTAATTTCAAAAGAATGAATTTTATTAAAAATCACCAACTATTCAACCCCCCTTATGAGTAGCTCAAATCCTTATGGAAACATTACTTCGTATAATTGGGATAAATTTCCTCTGCTAGGATCCAATATGAATTGGAGATGGATAATCTAAAATCTGTTAATATTAGGGGTGTTCCTACTTTCAATGGAAATAAATATCACGGTTGGAAGAATAACATGTTTCCCTATCTTTTATATCTTGGCCTTGAAGTTAAATATGAAATTACTATTGAATAACAAATTATTTTTGATAAAGCTCTTATGAATTATATTGATAAGATAGATATGGATGTTTATGTAAAAGCTCAAAATTCCATTTTGATGTCTATTACATAACATGTTTACACAATGGATATGGGACTCAAAAATGACAAGGAAATTTTGGATAAATTAGAAAGTAGTTATCAAGGAAATGTGAAATTTAAGGAGGAAAAATTGAAAATTTGAAGATATGAATGTGGGTGAATAAGAAAATGTTGATGACTAATTCATAAGGGTCAATGAAATTGTAATTAATTTTTGGGGGTTTAATGAAATGATTTGTGATTCAACTATCATCAATAAAATAATAAGAAAATTTCCCAACAGGTTTGTTCCAAAAGTATCATCTTTAGAAGGAAAAGATGATCTTACTTTAGATGAATTACATAACATACTAATTACATATAAAATTCTAAATATTCCAATATTCAACCAAAATAAAAAATATTAGATGGATTTTGAAGCCATGAGAAAGTTCAAAATTAGAGATTATGAAAATTCAGAATCAAGTGAATCTAATTATAAAAATAAAGATAAAAATTTTAATTGAATTATTAGTCTCATATCGAAAATATTTACGAAGGAAAATTTAGTGTAAAATTAAATTACCAAACATGTACTATAACTATAATTTCATTAGTAAAATTTTCTATAGATTTTATTAAAAATAATTCTGTGTAAACTAAGATAGATGATGAAAAATCGTAGAAAATGAAAAGGAGGAAGAGCTCAAAAGGCACACCCAAATTTTATAGATGTAAGTAGAAAATTATTTAAAAGTAGAAGAAGGATTTTATTGAGAAAAGAATATGAATATTACTCTGCCACAATTAGATAATCAGAAGATGAAATTAGCTCTATGGATCATGTTGAAAAAGTTTTTGACACCTCTGGAAGTGAAGATGATGATTGTGAATGAATAGAGTTGGTGAACATGTTAAAAAATGAATTAGAATATTGTCTTTAGATAAAAATAAATATAAAGAACTATAATATACTGTTATTTAAAGAAAAAGAAAATATAATAGAGTAAAAGGGAGAATGTACAAAGAAATAGATTCTTTACATTGATGAAATCAAAAGACACAAACTGAAATTTGTTGAAACAGAAAATATGATAAAGGGACTTGATGAAAAAGATAACCTCAAAGAATAAAAATTGTTAGAGACTCAATTTAAATGTCTTAAAGAATAAAGTATCTTGAAAAATGCTAGATAATATTTCAGCAAGGCTGTTGAGGTAAAGGTAAAATCATCACAAACTAGTGAAGATATGGTTTCAAATAATCAGGTTAATTCATTACTCTATGAACATCAAATTAAATTTTCTATTTCTAACAATGTAGGTCCAAAAATAATTTTTGGAAAAGTATACAACATAAATACTAGTTAAATATCATATTCGAATACAAAGGAAGAAACAAATTCTCCAAGAATATTTTTTCCATAGAATATAGACTATCTAAGTATATAGAAAGACAACAACAAAATTTTTCAAGACAAAGCTGTTATCATATGGTAAAATCAATATTAATTGGACATTACTAGTGTTTTAGAGGTTTAGTAATAAATATTATTTATGTTGGTATAACATGACCCTACCAGAGATGAGACATGAACCAAGGGGGAGATATTTTGAAACCAGGAGAGAAAATTTTAAAATTAAGCATGTAGTTATTGGGAATTTATCCAATTTCCAATACAAGAAATTTGATTGTTTAGAGTAAATATATTTCAGACTCGATGAACAAGGTCATATTTCTAAAAATTGCGTTAGTATTCTCCCTAAACAAACATACAATATTATAAAATTTAAGAGAGTTCAAAAAATGAATGAAGAATAGTCCTGTTTCGCTGAAGTTTCTTTGAAATCCAATAAAAAATCCAAGTGATGGATTCTTGATAGTGGATGTTCATAACATATGGCTGGTGAAACAAATATTTTTAACAACATTGGGAATCATGATGGGGGAGCAGTGAATGTTGGAAATGACTATTCACTATAAATTAAAGGATTTAGAAAAGGAAAGATTGAAGCCAAAAAAATGAAGTCCAAAAATGTGTTATTTGTTAAAGGAATAAAACACAATTTGCTTAGGGTTATCCACCCTTCTAATAACAGACATGAGTTTTTTTTCAAAAAAGATTCGTGTATTATCAAAAGCACAAATGATATAATAATTATCACTCAAGGAAAAAAGAACCAGTGGTAATCTATTTCAAATTAGTGATTCTATCAATTCCTTTTATTTGAGTGCGAAAGAAGAAAAAAAACATTGTAATAGAAGTCTTGGACATATTAGTCAAAGGATTATAAGTAAAATATTAAAGCCTAATATTGTGAGGTATTTTCCCAGGTTAAAGAGGTAAAGGGTTAAAATATGCAAAACCTTTCAAAAAGAGAAATTGACCTAAAGTTCACACAAATGGGTGGATATTATATATTTTATACCTCTTGAACTTATACATACTGACTTATGTGGATCAATGAGATAAAATTATAAAATATGTGATCTTTATCTCATTAAATTTATTGATGATTATACTCATATTATTAATGTAATATTTTTCAACCAAAAGTCATAGGTAACTAAAATGTTCAAAAAATTTAGAAGGAAAGGCAAGAAGGAGATGGGTCTCTATATCAAGAAAATATGATCAAATAATGGTAAGTAATTTACTTGTGATACTTTTCAAGGTTATATTTAAAAACATGGAATCAATCATCAGTAATAAATACCATATACTCCATAACAAAATGGGGTAGCTGAAATAAAAAATAGAAGAATATTTGAGATAGGAAGAACTATGTTAACAAGACACAATATCTCAAAGTATTTCTGGAGAGAAGTTTTATGTAGTAGAATACATATACAGAACATGTGTCTATTGAGTCCAGAAACATAAAAGACAACATATTAAATATTTTACAAGAAAAATTGACCTCTAAAATACTTTAGAATTTTTAGAATCCACTATATTATAAAGATGAAGAACATAAATCTAGGAAAATTTGAATAAAAATATGTGGAAGGAATTTTAATGGGCCAACAATCTAATGGTAGTGGCTATAGATGTTAGAAAAAATAGATGCAAAAGATATTTGACATTCTGATGTCAAAATTATTAAAAATATGAAAAAATTAGATATCACAGATGATACTGACTCAAAATATTTGGTTGAAAACGGTATAAAAATGGAACAAAAATGATTTATGAAGCTACTAAGAGAGAGCCAAGAATTTATGAAATTGATTCTGAATGTACCAGTGATGGAGATTAATCTAATATGAATAAGAGAAAAATTAAAACAAAATTAAGAAACATGTTCAGGCTGAAAATATAATTGAAAATCACCAGGATCTAGTTCAAACTAGTAGAATATTGATAATTGAAAATCAAACTACACTCATTTTTCAAATCGAACCTCATATAGTGGAAGAAGCAGTTAAACATAATGAATGGATACAAACTATGAGTTATAAGCTTGATCATATTGAAAAGAAATCCACATGGGATCTTGTATCAGGACCTAAAAATATATATGTTATTATTACTAATTGGGTTTTTAGAAATAAGTTAAATGAGAAAGGTGAAGTATCAAGAAAAAACATAGGATAGTGTGAAAAGGATATTATCAAATGTATGGAATTGAATTTGAAGAAACATTTTCACCAATAGAAAGATTGGAAACTTTTATAATGTTCTTGCAAGTAAAAAAACACAAACATTATATAGTTTATCAAATGGATGTGAAATATTCTTTTCTGAATAATGATATTGAAGAAGAAGTCTATATTGAATAACTTGATGGTTTTGTATTAGATAGTGATAGAATCATGGTATGTAGACTAAGGAAATATTTTTATGGTTTGAAATAGGCCCCTAATGCATGATATTTTAAATTGGATGGTTTTTAAGAGATATGATGTTTATAAAAGGAAATGTTGATAGTAACATTTTTGTGAGAGAAATGTATAAAGGTACTCTTATAATCATTACATATATTGATGACATCATATTTTATGGTGATAAGGAAGGTCTATGTGATGATTTTTATGAGAAATTGAAAATAAATTTGGAGATGTACATTCTTAGTTAAATGACATATTTTATGGGTTTTTAGATTGAATAGAAACCAATTTCCATATTTTTATCATAGGGATAACATACAAGAGAATTTCTGAAAAATTTTGGAATGTAAAATGTATATTTAGTTTCAACAGCCATTTTATTTGGAACTAAATTATGTAAGGATGATGCTTGAAATATTTTTAATCATAAATAATTTAGAAGAATCATTGGAATAATTTTTAATCTAACATCATCAAGGATAGATATCACTTATTCAGTGACTCCATGTGCCAGATTTTAGAGTTACCCAAAAGAGTCTTACTTGTTGGATGCTAAAACAATTCTGAGATATGTGAATGGAACTCTTAACTATGAGATTTTATATAGAAACAATGGGGATTTGATTTTTTGATTTACATATACTAATTGGGAAAGTGATTGTATATGTAGAAGATCAACTTCAAGTGGAACCTTATTTCTGGTAAAAGGATGTGTCAGTTGGTAGAACATGAAGTATAATTCAATAACACTGAGCACAACTCATGGTAAATATATTGTGGCTGCATATGCATGTACACAAATGTTTTGGATTCATGTTCTATTGGAATATTTGAAAATTGATACTGAGAGACCATAAAAAATTTTATGTGACAATTATATTGCTATTGGATTATCTAAAAATATAGTAAAACGTTAAAGATCCAAGCATATTGATATCATGTATCATTTTATCAAAGAAAAGGCAAAAGGTGGAGATATCAAGATAGAATACATTTCTACTAAAGAACATGTTGAAAATATTATTACCAAATAAATTCCAAAAGAGAGGTTTATTGAGTTAAGGATGAAACTTCATGTTCATCCTTCTCCTCTCACTTGAAGTCTATCAAGAGGTGCCTCCTTATTTCCAATTCTTTTATTGGAATTGTTATAACAAAGAAGGGAATTGAAAGATATGTGTTATTCATCATGTATTTCATTTAATTCTATGATAATGAAAGTGGATGAATTTCTTGAGGGGGATCCTTCATAAGGTTTGAGTTATCTAGTCACACTCTTATCTCATTCTAAATTGAATTTATTTAAGAGTTCTTGATTGACTAATTTTTTAGAAAAGGGGAAATTATTCTTGTGCACCTGAACTTTTTGATGTGTTGGATAAAGTGTGTGTAGAATCTTGTATTTTCTTTGAAACTTTTGGAGCTTGATTTAACATGGATGTATATTTAAAATATATGTTAGATACCCTTGGTTATATCGATCTTATTTTCTACACTGATTTTGCTCATGTAGACTTATAGGCGATTAAGTAAATGCACTTTTTCCAATTATCATATAATATAATTCTTTATTTTAAGATTATAAGAGAAGAGGATATTGAGAAGAAGTATAAGATAATAATAACCCACTCACCCTTTTAATTTGATTGTAATTAAGGGGGTAAATATGATACACACATATGGAATTTTATGTGATTATATATATGAGAGGGGATACTGATAGAATAATATAATGGGGGATATTATTGAACCTAAGTGTTTCATTTGTTGTCACAATGTGTCAATATGTGTTTGGTGAGTTTGGATGATGTGGTGATGCCTAGAGAATTTTTATGGATAAAGTGCTGATTCTTGGATAATTGATATGGATCCATCTTATGGCATTGTATTTCATGTTTGGACAATTCTTCTTTATATGTCATTGGATATCACACAAGGATAGTTCTACTTGATATTTAATCTGATGATTCTTGAACAGATCTTTAAATTCCTAAAGACTTGTGATGAGGAGATTGTTCATTTTCTTCAACAGTGAATCCCATGTAAAAATAGAAGTTCATGTGTATTTTTCATGAATAATAATTGAGAAAGATGAAAATATGTTTGAGAAGTTGTTGGTTTGGTATTGTAATTGAGGATGAGAAGAAATATAAGATAAGCATAACCAACTTACCCTTTTAATTTTATTTTCATTAAGGGGGTAAATATTATACACACATATTGAATTTTATGTGATTAGATATATGTGAAGGGTTACTGAAAAAATATTACAAAGGGGGAGATTGTTGAACCTAAGTGTTTCATTTGTTGTTACAGTGTGTCAATATATGTTTGGTGAGTTTGGATGAAGTGGTGATTCCTGGATAATTGTTATGGATGAAGTGGTGACTCTAGGATAATTGTTATGAATACATCTTATAGAATTTTATTTAATATTTGAAAAATTCTTCTCTATATGGCATTGGATATCAAACTTGGATCGTTCTTCTTGATATTTAATCTGATGATTGTTGAACTGATATTTAAATTCCTAAAGATATGTGATGAGGAGTTTGATGATTGTATAAAATAATGAATCCCATGTAAAAATAGAAGTTCATGTTTATTTTTCATGAAGAATAATTGAGGAAGATAAAAATATGATGGATAAGTAGTTGGTTTGGTGTTGTAATTGAGGATTGGAAGAAATATAAGATAAGAATAACCCTCTTACCCTTTGAATTTGATTTTCATTAAGGGGGGTAAATATGATACACACATAATGACTTTTATGTGATTATATATATGTGAAGGGATATTGACAAAATAATACAATGTGGGATATTATTGAACCAAAGTGCTACATTTGTTGTTACAGTGTGTCAATATGTGTTTGGTGAGTTTGGATGAAGTGGTGATGCCTGGAGAATTGTTATGGATGAAGTGGTGATTCTTGTATAATTGTTATGGATCCATCTTATATAATTTTATTTCATGTTTGGAAAATTATTCTTTATATGGAATTGGATATCACATGTGGATAGTTCTTTTTGATATTTAATATGATTGTTGTTGAACTGATCTTTAAATTCCCAAATACATGTGATGTGGAGTTTTTTCATTTGATACAATAGTGGAGACCATGTAAAAATAGAAGTTCATGTGTATTTTCCCTGAAGAATAATTGAGGAATATGAAAAGATGTTTGATAAGTAGTTGGTTGGGTATTGTAATTGAGGATGAAATTGAATAATCCCTATAGATCCTAGAGGCCGCAGTGTGTGGGAGATCCCGTGTTTAAGGCCAAAGGTGCACGAGCCTGAAGGCATGCATAGTTTAGACCAAAATCGTTCGTGGAGGATCCCACTGACTGTGTGTGTTATGATTCTTGTGGGAATACCATTCTGTGGATTCCGAGTGCCAACCCTAACGCTGTCTCAAAGGTGGAATGACAAGAGATGAGTAATAAACTGAATTAAAGACACATTATGTTTTCGATGTGGGATGATGTTATGGGAGTACTATTCATTTTCATTTTAAATTGATGGAAATAAGTCGATCCATATGATCTAATATCCAATTTAAACATGATCCATCCAATCTTCACAGGAGATCCTCCTCTTCCTCCTCACATACAATCCCTTCACAAACAAATCCATCATAGTCAAGGGTTTCCTTCTGGAGCACTCAAAAGCATGGATACTATGTGAGATCTTTTGATTTTCTTTGGGAGATTAAAATTCATCTAAGTACAACTTACAACAAAAAAATAAATTATTTTCAAAGGTGGTATGTATATGAACTGTGCTTTGAAAAAAAACCCTTCATAAATGAAGAGTTCAAAAATTTCAAACAAAAAATGATCTAACTACCATGAAATATCTTCAATGGTATTCAGATTTTTTTTAAATCGACTAAGAAATTGATTTCTGAAAATAATAAAAAATATTTACGATGATTCCTCATAGATGAAGAATGATTCACAAACATTTCTATGCAATTTCAGGCATGGGTAATGCATGCATGTAGTATACAATAATGGTTTTTAATGATGGTATAAAAATATGTCATATAAAGCCACATAGAGAATTAAATGCTATGCAGGATGATCCACGATTTTTATTTGAATTAATTTGAAATATTTTATTGATGAGGTTGTTATGAATACATGATTTGTGATGCATCATGAGAATGGATTTTAAAATCCTATGCGGTGTTTGTGGATGATCCAATATAGTTCATGGATAGTGGTTTTCTTAAGAATAAATGGTCCAATGATCAATTTCAAAATAAATTCATTGCAATACATTACTTTGTGGTGTTTTTTACGGTGAGTGTGTGTAGAGAAGAATTAAAATTCTTTTCAGATATGATTAAAAATCCTATGTGGATATGCTATGTTGTGACCATTTAACCACAATAAATTACTTCACACATTCATAGAATTATCACACATTAACTGAGTCAATAACTGATGAATAATTGATTATAAAAACCAGTTTGATTCATAGATGAAAGTAAGAGAGACATTTCTATGGATTATATTGGGAAACAGTGAGTGCGCTGAATTGCAGATCCAATTTTACGAGTAAATTATTTATTTCTCACAGTATAGATATCCATTTGTGAAGTATAAAATAAATGTGTAGATAGTATGCTATAACCAAAATATACTATGTGAAAGTTATTCTATGCACATAATTATCATTTCACATAATGTATGTGGAGCATATAATTGTGAACTCAGAAGTTTTATTTTTTGGAAGAACCTATTCAATGGGGTTCTTCTAAATGTGAGCATATGATATTTTAGTTATTTTAAAGGATCAAAATATAGATCATCATCAGTGGATGTAGTACCAATCAACATATAAAATTGGTATTTCTTGTTTTGTGGTCTAATATTTTTTGTACTTGATAGTGTGAAATATTTGTTTTAGCGAGGCTCTAGAAAGCATAGTGATACTCTATAATAGTGACGAAATTGATATTGTAACCTCTTGTGATTATAGTAGAAAATATGTGATTGGGTAGTCTAACAAATCACAGTAAGGAGTTGGGTTATTTTAGGACCAAACATTGTAAAACTATTGTGTTACCATGCGATTTGTTTTTAATAAATTTGGGAGAGTGAGTTATTATAATATATGATCAGATCCTAAAAAGGTAACAAAGGTTAATTTCAAAAGAAATAAATATTATAAAAATCACCATTGATTCAACCCCCCCTCTCAATGATGAAACTATTTATGGTCACTTCAAAAACTTATGTTGAACTAAAAGTGATATTGGATGAACGTAAAGTGTTTTATGTTGAGATGAATGTGTCATAATTTAGGACATATCATGATTTATATTCTTATTATATGACTTCTCACTCTGATTATTTTTTTACTAAAGTACTTACGTTAACCATTTTTCTTTTAGTCAACGGATGAAACCTATAAGAATCATGTTAGAAACTAATGTGAAGGGAAATTCAATGGCAACCCTCATAAGAAACCAAATTTCATGGGAATTTGAATAATTTTTTTTTCAATGCTTTCCCAACTATCTCAATTAATGGATAATAACCTGAACCATGTTGAGCTTGTGAAAACATCGAGGAAGGAGAAAATTCCAATGATTCTTTTATGCAACAACATCCACCTTCTTTTTGTATGTCTCTTGATCTACTAATTTTTTGGAGTTAGTGTCCTAGAATGAACTATTTGTACTTTTGATTTCATATATATTAAAATAATTTAATATCTTATTACATATTGTTCATAGTTATACATAACTATAATGTAATAATGACCTAGGGTATCTGTCACAATGAAAAAGAAATAATAGCTCCTTGCTATAATGAGAACCTTAATGTTCCATGAAGATACTCCTAGAACCTTTTCTACAGTCAAATAAAATTATATTACTGGGACCATAATATATTTTTAGTCAAGTGCGAGTACTTTTAAGAATATGAGACTTTATCTTATGGAGTTCGCACTTGGTAATATTGAAGTCAAGAGATTATGAAAACAAACCCACCTTTATGAAATCTATATATTTATGTTTCATTTATTTTTTTATCTAAGATAATGTGTAATGATTTTAATACATTAAGATCATTATTAATCAATATCATGACTCACACACTTTGATGTATTTTCATAAACCTTGATGATATATTTAATAGGGAAATTGGGTACGTTAGGTGCCTCAAAAATGATGTGTTATTAATGAATAAATCAATGAAGGATTTGTCCCTTCCATCATTATTGAAGTTGATATCTAAACCCTTTAATTGAAATGGAAATGTCACATTAAATTCAATGACCATGGTGTAACGACGTGTTTATTTCATATAGTTAAATAAATACATTCAAAGTATATAGGTTAATGACACAATTTTAAAACTTTCTTAATTATATATCATGATAGATGGATTATATTGAACAATGATTGTTTGTATGTTCTCTTTTCACTGCAACATATCTTCTTCCTATGTAGGTTCCTTGACCCGTTTCTAGATAGTAATCTTGGACTTTTGAAAAACCTTTCTAATGCCATCAAGGAAGAGGCCTATAGGGTCACACACAAAGTGTTTCCTTTGATCCTTGTTAAATATTAATTATATTTAACAATTGGAATAAATATTATTCTATAGATAAATAGTTAATATTTATTCAAGATTTAATAAATAATTACAAATATTAAATAAATATTTATTCACAAGGTAATAGTTTAATTACGGGGATATATAATACTTATTTATCACTTGTTATTCACGCAATAATGAAGAATTTATTTGGTTATGTGAATATTAAATTAATATTTTTTCATCAGCCTATGAATAAGACATTTATATATTTATTGAATCAATAATATTTAATAATAATATTTGTTAGGATATTCAATAAATTCCATGGAGTATGAGCAGACCAAGATTATGTCTGATGATAAATATTAATTTTCATGATCATAAAATAATATTTATCATCTCACTAGTTAGCAAACACCATGAAATAAAATAATAATAATATTTTATTATATGGAATGGGGTCATACATGGGTTTAATAATTTATTAAGGTAACTTGTGAAATTAATTAAAATAGAAAACCCCAATCCTTGGTCAACTTATATACCAAGATCACATTCTTGATTGGGTTAATCCTTAATTGAGAATCATTATGGACAACCGATTCCTCTCATGATCCTCCTCCTCCTCTCATAATCTCAAGAACGAGAAGAGAATGAGAGATTCCTTCAAGTCCAAAGGAATATGAAGTGATCATAGGTGAGTAACACAAGATGACCAATCGACCACACTAGCAGTAGATGATTCATCAGTGATGTTTGGAGACCGAATGAGCACATGTATATCACTACTATAGGGGATTTACTTTGGATCCTCACAATAAAATGGTGTTACACTGATTATGTTAGAATGGTCAAAATCATTAATGAAGAATGATATCAAGAATAAGGTAATCATTCTACTTATGAATAAATTAATTGTAAAATTAATGTGAATATATATTTTAATGTTTTAGTGTTTTTTCAATATTCTTTAGAAAATTTTACATTATTAATGACATTTATTTCTAGTACATTGTGAATGATCCATCACATCAAACAAAATATTAGTTGGTCTATAGGACAAACACGTGCTCCCACTACACTCAGAACCATAAAGTAGTATTAGAGAAATCATGTTAGAATTTATAATTATTTATTTGATTATTGATCCTAGAACCTTTAAATACTAAATTTCATTTCAGGTTTTATTCTTTCTTTATATGATCATCAAGGTCTATTCTTCCGATTCTTCATTTCTTGATTATATAACTAAAATCGTTTAATAATTAATGAATATCACATCCAAATGGTCCATCCAAAGGTGCCAAGAATTATGGTCTAATAACACCAGGTTACATAGAACGTACTCCTTTTCGACACATTGTATATCCTTGTTCATTCAATAAAACACCCATAAGGACTCCGAGTTATTATGTAATGAATAAAAACTGCATGAATTAAATACACCATGTGTTGAACAACTGGGGTGGAACATGGTTTTTCTAAACAAAAAATTGTGTACATTTAGTATACATCAGGTTGATTTCATAAATGTCATGTATTCCACATGTTTTCATATCTAAAAACATTGGGTCAAGACACACCACATAATTAATGCACTTCATGTATTTAATACTTGATGCATACAAACATGAAGGCGCAAAACTTGAAAAACACATGATGTGTACTTATTACATGCTATGTGCCTTATAAATTTCTATAATAAGTACACACCGAGTCACTAGGTGTGTACTGTGGACATCCAATGAAGAGAAATATATTCCATGTGGCCATATTTCACATGCTTACACTTTAATTTTTTTTATGGAAATATGAAATTTAGTTAGTCAATCCATTAAACATCAAGGGCCTAAGTTTCATGTGTCATTAACATGACATTACACACTTATCATTTGGTTTTATGTTATATTAAATACTTCATGTAATATTTAAAACTATAAATCATGTATAATTATTTCTTACTAAATACTGAATGAATTAAATTATACAGGTGATGTAATATTCATGTGTTCCATGTGTCGTTAATTTTACAGTAGATTCCATGAAATTACAACACATTCTGTATACACAATATGTCATATGAGAGAATTGTATACAATAAGAACCATACTGAGTAGTTCATATAGGTACTCACTGAGTTGATTTAAAGTAAAAAACTATGTATTATTTTATTAAAATTTAAATAAAATAAAATATTTTATTTTATTTAAAATTAAAATGAATGAGAATATTCAATAAATCTGTATGGAATTAGATAAAATGAATTAATTGATTAATAATATAATTAATTATATTAATTCATGAATTTTTTATATTATAAAAAAAATGAATTAAAATGAATTCTAGCTAGTTATTTTAAATTCATATTCGTTGTATGTGTATGTCGAATCATGATATTTGAGTTGACCTATGTATATGTTGGTTTAATTTAATTTAATTTATTTATTGAGTTTGAAATTATTTATTATTAAATTAAATTTGACAGCCTGTGGGTCATCTCTCTCTATTTTGTAATGTAGGACCTACGTGTCTAAGGTTATTTTATGTAAATCCCCTTAAGTGGTATTTTTGATCCCCTCACCTATGTGTTATTTATAAAACATATATAATAATTGAAGTATCTGAAGGTTCATGAAGTCGGTTCAAGAGTGAACCAAGGGGGACACGGTTCAAAACAAAACCGAGATAAAAATAATCAGGAGATACATAGGTTGGCTGGTGGAGTGCTACAACTTATGCTAAGACCAACATAAGGATTTCCCCCTAGGTTCATATATTGATTCATTATATGCTCAATAAATCAAAAATTAAATAATCTCATCATTTCATCGTTTATTTATTTATTTTATTTCATTCTATCTATGATTTATTTTATGGATGTAAAGTCTCTATCACATAAATCAATGATTTAATATGAAAATATGAAATTAAAATAAAATTATTATGTGTAAATGTGTTATTAGTACAAGAATAATCAATTAAATAAAATCTACTGAATATTAACAAGACATGTAAGAGATAAAATAATAAAATTTAATAATAAATGAAAACACTCAAGTTAATATTAAGTCATTATGCATTCAATTATCTGAACTAAGATAAGGCATTGTTAAAGTGCTGTTTTAGTCCATATTTAGGGGAACATTTAATTTTCTAAGAGTCTTAAATAAGTTGATGAGTTGACTTAACCAAACTTTTATTGAATTTAACAGCTATAGTTTACTCTATATAAATTTAGAGGCTAGTGTTAAGGAAATCTGAGTCATGATTTCAGGATTGGGGGGTCTGCTTAATAGAACAAGGATCCGCAAGACAATAGTTGGAAATACTGTGTACCTAAACACCTTATTATTCTTTTTATGGCCATATTATGGATCATAATGAGGGAAATGTTGATCCTTTTAACTAGAATGTCTTAAGTGATGGGACATTTCAAGTTCAATGGTGAGAGCCATTGATATTTGATAAAATAGTGAGATACATAATAAAATTAATTTTTTTATAATTGTATATCACATAAAATGTAAGCAAGGTAAGTACTAATTATTGTCTATATCATTGTAGAAGAATGATTTTTTTTTAAAAACCCTATACATAGGATCAATTCTAGATAAAGACCATCTCATAACTGGATGTAACTTCTCTGAATGGTTTAGACGCATATGGGTTGTTTTGTGCTATGAATGGAAAATTTATGTGCTATAATTCCTAATCCCTGATTTGTTTTCTAAGGAGGCGAGTGATGAGGATTTCACTGAATATGAAAAACACATAAATGATGTGTTAGATGTTCACTGTTTCATGCTATCATATATTTCCAGTGAACTCATGTAGTTAAATGAGAACATTTATGACTATAAAATTCTAAAATACCTTTATGATATTTATTTGGAGAGAGAAATACATGGGCAATTTAATATCTCCAAGGTTCACTTCGTGAGAAATCCTAGATAAGGTGCTCTAATTATGCCTCATATAGTCAAACGTATTGGCTACATTGAGTGCCTAAAGGTTCTAGGATTTGTGTTGCATGAAGAACTATTCACTAATCTTATTATTTCATCTCTACCTCATAGATTATCAGGTTTGTTTTTTCAATTTCAATATGAAAAACATAGATAAGTCTCTACCATATCTTCTCATTATATTTCACTAAGCTGACGAGGATATAATGTGTGAAAATCCATTTATCCTTATGGTGAATAAAAATAAATTCTAGACAAAGTCCTCCAATACTAACTCTATGTCTAAAGTTTATTCTCAATTCCCTTCTAAGAATATAAGTATTAAGGGACAATCAAGGGAAATGGGAACTGTCTGTTTTTCATGTCGTAAGAAGGGACACTAGAAGAAAAACTACACCCAGAATAAGAAATAAGGGGATTATTCTGGTGTGTTTGTCATCGAGTGTAATCTATGAATTTCTAAAAAATTGAGTATTATATGAAACATGTGGTGCTCACATATGTATTCAAATTAATGATCCATGTATATTCTATAATATTAATAGAGGTGAGGTATATCTACGAGCAACCAATGAAGCCTAACTTGATGCCTTTGATATTTGGAAATACCACCTAATGTTTCTGAATGTAATGATCTTGGTTCTAAAATATTTCTATTGTGTTCCATCAGTTACCAAAATCATTATTTATGTATCTATAATTTATATATACAAATTTATTTTCAAATTTTGAAAATATTCATTGTTTATTTTATAATGAAATAATTTTATATGGTAAGAAATATTTAAATGATGATCTTTTCATATTGGATTACACAAAACACGTAATGTAAATCGATAATAAATATAGATCACAAGACTCATACCACATCCAACTATGGGATCACTATCTAGGTCATGTAAATGAAAATCATTTGACCAAATTACATCAAGATGGATATTCGGATTCATTTGAACTAAAAAAGATTAGTGTATGTTATGAATGTTTACAAGTAAAAATGACTAAAGGCCAATTTAGTGTAATGGTTAATGGGACACTAAGAATCTTGAGTTGGTTCATACCGATGCGTGTGTACCATTTCCATTCGAAGATATAGGTGCGTAAAAATACTTCATAATTTTTACTAATGACTTTAATAGATACTGATATGTCTACTAAGCATGGTATATGTTATATTCATTTGAAAGATTCAAGGAATATAAGAATTAATTTTAGAACCATCTTGGTAATAAGGTTAAGAAAATCTGATTTTCCATGGTTGGTTTAATCTTAATCAAGACTTCATTGACTATTTATGATATTTTGATATTTTATCCCAAATAACTACTATTTATAAACCATAATGGAATGGTTTTAGTGAAAGGAGAAACCTCACCCTATTAGAAATGGTAAGATAAATGAGGATTCATTTGATTATTCCACTATACTTTTTGGTATATGAATTTTATATTGCAATATATATATAAAATCTAGTTATAGCTAAATAAATGACAAATACTTTATATCAGTTTTGGTATGGAAATAAAATGGTGTTGTAGAATGTATGAGTGTGGGGTTGTGAAGCATATATCAAGGCTATTTTTGACAGAAAAACTTACACTCCATGGCACTAATTTTATATTTATGGGGTATCCTAATGAAACAAATGGATACTACATATACAATCCTTTAGATAAGAAATTTTTTGTTAATAGATGTCCAACCTTTCTTAAAAGGGATCACATATACAAAAGTGAAAGTGGGAGTGGGATAAAATTTGATGAATTCTAATATCAAGAAACAAAATAGTTTGAACTATTACATATTCCACAAATCCCCATGGTAGAGGATGTTCCGTATATGCAATTAATGCACAAGAGTACTAGATATGTTATTGAACCAGACTGATATAGTTTTTAAGTGACCAAGGATGGTGAATCATTATTATTTTATAATAACTATCCTATAACCTATAAGTATGTATTATGTATGACACCTCAAAAATAAAATATCAAAATAATAATATGTGTTATTGATTTCTTAACATAAAACAAAGATCTTTAAGAAAATTGAGATATATTATTAAAATTATTATTATTTAAATGTGACCACTATAACCTATCCATCGAATTATAGGTAATGAATGTGATTAAATGAATTTTGAAATAAATTTTTAGTTATTCTAATAAATATAGAATTATTTATTAATTATTAATATAGAAGCACTCATTTTTAGTGAAATCATTTTGTGCTTCAAAATGTTTTTTATTCAAAAGTGTTTTTATTGCATTTTGTGTTTGTAAATTATAATTATTTTATTCCAATTTTAGAAATTTTATTTTATAATATGAATTTAATTTTTAAATAAACATATCAAAATTTAACTAGGTTGTAATTTTGATATTTTTCTGAAATGATTGATTTTTTAGTGAAGAATGAAAAATACTATTTTTTCATATACTCTCATTTATTTTCATTAAAGAAAGTAATTTAAAAGTACCATTATATTTTTGATTCAATATTAAAGTTAAAAATGATAATTTTTATTTACAATTATAAGGCCCTAGCCTTAAACCTTACTTAATCTTGAGTTATTAAAAGATTACAAGGCCCCAGCCTTAAACCTTACTTAATCTTGAGTTATTACAAGATTACACATTGAGGATCTTTTCGGGTTTAGAGTTTTAGAGAATTAGATCATAAAACTTGCATTAAATTCCACATATAAACAAAGTGGTTACATAAAGATAGTATTCTTCATTCCCATCAATGGAAACACATTTAAAATAAAACATGGATTATTTCTTGACACATTCTTGACTCTATCATCTTATCATGTACCTTTCCCTTGACCTGTGAAAAACATTTCAAAAACTTGGGATGAGCATAAAAACTCAGTATGGGTTATAAAAAAACATGGAAAGGAAACATGAGTTCATATATACATAATAATGAAATCATACTTTACCCATAAAACATAGGCACTTTAACATACCTCATAAAATCATGAATAAATCATAGAAATCATAAGACATAAAGGTAACTTGAGGCATTCATAACTTTCTTACTTAGGGAGTAACCCTCTTGGTTAAGTTTGGAATACCCATCACAGTATATTCCCTAAATATCTTCGGAGAAACCTTAACGTTTCACTCCTTCGCGTTACCCAATGCATTGGAGAGCTATATCGGGCTCACCCGCCCTTAGTTTATCAAGGAACCACCCGTCTTTATAATAATTCCCAAGAACCATAACATAATCGTATCACATAAAACATGCATAAAGGAAACATAACATTTCCACATTTCAATCACAAGATATCAATACAACACATCGATATATTAAAAACGTTATGAAAACCATTTTTAATACCAAAGTAAAACATGGTATTTATTTTTTATTTAAAAAAAGGGTATGACTTGTAGAGGAAGCTGAAACTCAAATAACGGTCACGGCGGCGGAGAAGTCGTTGTCGCCGCATACGTATGACAAAAACATTCCCTTTTGTTGTTTAGTAAACTCTTCGTATAAAAAAGATTCCTTTTGAATAAACGTAAAAGTCAAAGTGGTTTATACATCGTATAAAAGAAAGTTGTGTATAAAATAAAATATGCCTCAACGAAAGGAGATTGAGACGAAGTCCCATACCTCGTATCCGACTTGACCCGACCGTCTTTAATTTCCTGAATAATAAACTTGAGTTAATCTCTAATTTCTTATGAACCTTTTTCAAGTTCATTATTCCTTTTATACCATTTTATGAACATCATGTAATCATTTAAGTTAATAATGTTCATTTTGTCGGTATTTGGTTCTTAAGTCAAAAATAGACTTCTTACACTTACATGTTGTTAATTTGGTCAAAGGTTCATTATATCCAGAATGGTATTCATGATGTAGATATCATATATGTCATATATATCCAGTACATACATGCATTTATAATATTACATAATCATTTAGAGGTAAGAAATGAAATGCACCGTTCATGGAGACGGTAAGCCGTACGTACGCATGAACGCTACTTCCATTTCTATTTCATATTTTCTGGAATGGAATCATAATGATATAAAGGTATATTATAATTCCAGTATAATATCATATATAATATCATAGTTCCATCCTTTATATGTCCCACATATGGTATTTAACGAATCAAATCACTTTCAGGGGGCGGTAGTCCACACTTCCTAAAATGAAGATATCGTGTTTACCCATAATGGAAACCATAAAGGTATGCCAAAAATGAAAAAAACAGAAGCTTAAAGAAAACATAAACATATTATATATCATATATAAAAATAGTGACATCATAATGGCCACCTTTGAAGGTGTTAAATGAGTATTGAACAATCATCGTTTCGGGAGGCAGAATTTCGCCATCCACGGAAACCGTATGTTCTTTAACCATTTGATGTAGTTGTGTGAGAGTGTAGCTCAAATAAATATTATAACAACATCCTAGTATATTGAAGATACTTGTGTTGTTACAAAAGAAGTAAATAAAAAGAGTTTAGGGGGTTGGAGAAACAAAATAAAATAAATGAACATGAGAGAATGAATTACCTTTAAAAGTGTAACTTCTTTTGATTTGAGCCTAAAGGCTTCCTTTGAAAGGATTCTGCCAAAAGGGAATCCTCTAGGATGAGGAGAGGGATGTGGAGAGAGTAAATGGGCAGGGTTTGGCCGAGCCAAAGGCTTGAGGAGTGTGTGAAATGAGGTAGAGGTGGGGGCCTTTTATAAGAGGAGAGGAGGGGCACTTTTGGAAAGTAAAGAAATATTACTTTATTTGAAAATGTGTTTCGGTTTTAAAAGGTCCCACATTGATATAATTCGTGGATATGGTGATAAAGGTTCTAAATACACTCATCCAATTGGTTTTGGACATGTTTAGTTCATAGATTTTATATTATCTTTCCATTTTATTTAAATCGTCAAATAATGATGTCATCGCTGCATCATTATTATGTCATAAATAATTTAATTTATTTAATGTCTAAAAATCATAAAAAAAATAATATGATGTAGGCAATCTTTGTATCTTTCCAATGACTATTTATAATAAAAAATATAATCTTTATAACCCCATGTATAAATTGTTTTCGTAAAACATCTCTTGTTTGTGTCATTTTTACTTTAACATTTAATAAAAAGTTATTTATGTCATTTCCAAACCAAAGTGTCTACATGGGGTCCCCAAGTTGACCCATGGCTTTTCTTGGTCGGCCATGACACAACCAATAAGGTTGGGACATGTGTCTAGGTGATTTCCTATTATTAAAGCATTATTTATACCTTAAACTACCCTAATTACCACTAATCGCGATTAAGAACTTAATAAGTTACTATTCACAAAAAACTTATTTTAATCTCATTGAACCACATTTTACTTCTTAATGACAACCATGTATGTCGGATTTTCAAAATTCAATACACATTAGTGGTAAACTTTCATTTAACTGAAAAATCAGTTTGCTTGATTACCACTTAGTGGTTTCACTATTCATCAAAAATTGATGTTTTTCAGAAAATTACCAAAAATTCACCCTAAGCTATATTTGATATTCCGAATTCAAAAATGAAGTCTATTTCACTTCAAAACCAATTAAAAACATAATCTAATCATATAAATAAATTAGATTAAAAAGCAGTTTTGATGTAAAATGCAGTATTTTTCACTATTCATTAAAAAATGAACATTGTCAGAAAAATACCAAAAATTCACACAAGGTAAATTTTGATGTCCCAATCATAAAGTATAAGTTTATTTTGACAAACATAGTTTATAAAATTGTCAAAATATAGATTCAAAAATGGTTTGCCATCAAAAGGCACTAAAACAACCTTTTAAGAATATTAGTGTATTCCATGCATAAGATTGTATTTATTTTCATTTTAAGCCTCTATAACAATATCTTAATCATTAATAGACATAGATAAAAATATATATTATTCATTACTTACTTGGGATGTTACATCCTTCCCCCCTTTAGAAAATTGTGTCCCCGCAATTTATTTACTTATCGAATAAATGGGGGTACTTATCCCTCATTGCATTTTCAGATTCCCATGTTGCCTCTTCAATCATGTGGTTTTTCCAAAAAACCTTTACCTGCTTAATCACCTTATTCCGTAACACTTGCTCCCTGTGGTCAAGAATCTGGACCGGTTGTTCCTCATAAGAGAGGTTCTCTTCCAGCTGAACTACCTCTGGTCTCAAAACATGAGATGGATCTGGCATATACTTTCTCAACATTGAAACGTGAAAAACATTGTGTACCTGAGATAAACTCGGAGGTAAAGCCACTCGGTATGCAACTGATCCAACTCTTTCCAGAATTTCGTATGGTCCAATGAACCTTGGACTCAACTTTCCTTTCTTACCAAATCTCATCACACTTTTCCAAGGAGAAACCTTGAGAAAAACAAGATCACCTACCTCGAAAGATAGATCCTTCCTCCGGTTATCCGCATAACTCTTCTGCCTGCTCTGAGATATTCTCATGTGTTTCTGAATCAGCTGAACTTTTTCTTCCATCTCTTCTACTAATTCTGGCCCCATCAACTTTCTTTCACCCACTTCATCCCAGAAAGCTAGAGTTCGACACCGCTTCCCATATAATGCCTGAAATGGTGCCATCTGTATACTGGAATGAAAACTGTTATTATATGAAAACTCAACCAAAGAAAGATGTTGGTCCCAACTTCCCTGATAATCCATAGAACAAGCTCGTAGCATATCCTCCAATGTCTTAATTGTTCGTTCTGACTACCCATCTGATGGAGAATGAAAAGATGTACTAAAATTTAATTCAGTACCCAACGAATTCTGAAGGCCGTTCCAAAAGTTAGAAGTAAACCTGGGATCACGATCCGATACAATGGAGAGAGGAACTCCATGTAACCTGACTATCTCTTTAAGATACAAACGGGGAAGTTGATCAAGAGAGAAAGTATCTCGTATAGCAAGGAAATGAGCAGATTTGGTCAAGCGATCAACAATAACCCAGATTGCATTATTACCTCGAGATGTCTTCGGTAATCCAACAACAAAGTCCATGGATATATTCTCCCATTTCCACTCTGGCACTGGTAAAGGATGAAGCATCCCTTTCGGTAACTGTCGCTCGGCTTTAACCTGCTGACAAGTCAAACACTTCACAGTAAAATCAGAAATATCTCTTTTCATTCCATCCCACCAGTAATACTCCCGTAGATCTCTATACATCTTAGTACTGCCCGGATGAACTGAAAACGGAGAACTATGAGCTTCACATAACAACTCTCTCTTCAACTGTGAATCACAAGGCACACACAATCTCTTCCCAAATCTCAAAACGCAATCATTATCAATGTTGAATTCAGGAAACTTACCTTTCTGAACCAGCTCTACCTTTTTCTGCAACTCACTGTCTTGCTTCTGTGCTTGCTTGATTCTATCTGATAGAGAAGATCTCACTGATACCTGAAACAAAACAGAAGGACTTCCTGCACCAACAACTTCTATGCCAAAGTTCATCAAATCGTTAACCAAAGGATCACGTTCCAAACGCAACATTGTTAATGAAGTATTACTTTTTCGACTCAAAGCATCAGCCACTTTTTTTGCTTTTCCCGGATGGTAATGAATTGTACAATCATAATCTTTGATTAATTCCAGCCATCTCCTTTGTCTCATGTTTAACTCTTTCTGAGTGAATATATACTTTAAACTTTTGTGATCGGTATATATTTCACACTTTACTCCATACAAATGATGCCTCCAAATTTTTAAAGCAAAAACAACAGCAGCTAATTCCAAATCATGTGTAGGGTAATTTACCTCATGAGTTTTCAACTGTCGTGAAGCATAAGCAATTACCTGATCATTCTGCATTAGGACGCAACCAAGTCCTTTCAATGAAGCACCACTGTATATAACAAACTCACCATTCCTGGAAGGTAGTGCCAAAACTGGAGCATTCACCAATCTTCTTTTCAATTCCTGAAAACAATCATCACATTCTTTTGTCCAGATAAACTTAACACCCTTCCGAGTTAGCTTAGTCATTGGACTAGATAACCGTGAAAAAATTTCTAACAAACCTTCGGTAATAGCCCGCCAAACCAAGGAAGCTACGAATCTCGGTTACATTTGTGGGTCTTGGCCATTCTTCCACAACTTTTGTTTTTGCAGGATCAACAGTTATTCCATCTTTGGAAACAAGGTGACCAAGGAAAGAAATTTGTTGCAACCAAAACTCACACTTGCTGAATTTCCCATCTAGTTTCTTTTTTTTAAGGTTTGCAAGATAACCCTTAAATGTTTTTCATGCTCCTCTTTACTTTTAGAAAACACCAAAATATCATCAATGAAAACCACCACAAACTTATCCAAGAACTCATGGAAAATTCTATTCATTAGGTCCATGAATACAGCAGGTGAATTGGTTAGGCCAAAAGTCATTACTACAAATTCATAATGGCCATATCTCATACGGAACGCGGTCTTCGGAATATCTTCCTCCTTTACCTTCAGCTGATGGTACCCCGATCTCAAGTCAATCTTTGAAAAAAACTGAGCTCCCTGGAGCTGATCAAACAAATCATCGATATGAGGCAAAGGATATTTGTTCTTAACAGTGATATTATTCAAGGCTCTATAATCAATGCAAAGTCTCATAGAACCATCTTTATTTTTAACAAATAAAACAGGAGCACCCCATGGTGATGTGCTAGGTCTAATGAAACCTTTCTCTAATAAATCTTGCAATTGCTCCTTCAACTCTAAAAGTTCAATTTGTGCCATTCGATAAGGGGGTTTTGAAATTGGCTTAGCATCAGGAACTAAGTCAACAGTAAACTCAACTTCCCGATCTGGTATTATTCCAGGCAACTCATCAGGAAAAACATCAGGATACTCATTTACCACTGGCACATCATTAATCTGAACATTTCCTTTATTTTCAACGACGTGTGCAAGGTAACATTCATTTCCATCTTTTACAAGTTTCTCGGCCTCTTGATATGTTATCAAAAGTAAGGGTTCATTCTTGTAAACAAACTGAAAGTCTTTCTGAAAAGAAACTTCTTTAGCTCTACAGTCTATCTTAGCATGGTAAATAGAGAGCCAATCCATACCCAGGATAACATCAAACTCTACTAGAGGTAGAACAATAAGGTTTGCAAGTAGGTTCTTTCCACAGATAAGGATAGGAAGATTCTTATAAATTCTTTTTGCCTCGACATTTCCCCCAGGTGTTTTTACCAAAAGTTCAGGAGTCATTTCTTGAGATGGTATTCCCATTTTACTAGAAAAGGTTTCAGAGATGAAAGAATGTGTAGACCCCGAATCAAACAACACACTGGCATAATCTGAAAAAACAAACAAAGTACCTGATACAACTTCATTTGATGGACCGACATCTGCTGAAGTAGTTGCAAAGGATTTCACCACCCCTTTCTGCTTGTAGTCTAACTACTTCCCATCACTCAAGCTCCTTGTCGGACACTCGTTTGCATAGTGACCCATCTCATTGCACTTATAACATTTCACTAACTGTAAGTCAAATTTGTTCTTACCTTCACCTTGATCCTTTTCAGTGCAATCACGAGCCTTATGTCCCATCTTACCACATCGCTAGCACTTCCCAGAATTCAGAAGACATTCCCCAGCATGCCTTTTGCCACATTTATCACAAACTGGAAACTTAGTTCTCTTACCATCAGACTTTTTTGAAGAATTCTTACCTTTGTCCTGCCACCTTGGTCTCTTCTTCTGCTGGTTGTTATAGAACACTTGGTCATCGGAAAACACCATTTCCACCTTCTCAGCACATCAAACAAGCTTTTCATAACTTTTAAACTCACGAGAAGCTAATGCCCTTCGATATTTTGGCTTTAATCCTGAGTAAAAACGATTGATTTTACTATAAAGGTCCCGGATAAAATTTGGAGCATACCTTTCCAATCGAGTGAACCTTTCTTCATAGGCAGCCACTGAGTCTTCCTCTTGCCTCAATTCCAAGAATTGATTTTCCATCCTAAGTCGAACAGCCTTAGGAAAATACTTCTCAAGAAACATACCTTTGAATTCATCCCAGTCAAGAGCATCAATCTCATTGGCGTCCCTGATATTTTTAACCATAGACCACCACTGATCTGCTTCACCCTCCAAACGGTAAATAGCAAGACTAACCTTTTGATTGTCTGAACACCCCATGACATCAAAAATCTTCTCCAGTGCTTTAATCCACCCTTCAGCTAGCACAGGGTCAGATGATCCTCTGAATGATGGTGGATGTTGCCTCATGAAATGTTCCACCACTGACATGTTCCTCTGCGGTTGGTCTGGCTGATCTCGTGCATGGATACCACCGCCATTTATCGCTTGAGTCAACTGCGCCATTACTGCAACAAACTGCTCAGTTCCAATTCCGACCATCTCAGGATGCTGATTCGGAAGGTTATTTCCTTCTGTATGCCTTCCTAGCACTGCTTCCCTGTTTCCTCTGCGGAAAACCATTCTGAACAAACATGTCTTAGATGAATCAACATGGTAATCTTTAAATGCTATATCATTTCGAAAAAAATATTTTTGGATAATCATTTAATAGAATTCTAACTCTTAAAGTTATCTAAACCGACCTCTGATACCAACTATAAGGCCCCAGCCTTAAACCTTACTTAATCTTGAGTTATTACAAGATTACAAGGCCCCAACCTTAAACCTTACTTAATCTTGAGTTATTACAAGATTACACATTGAGGATCTTTTCGGGATTAGAGTTTTAGAGAATTAGATCATAAAACTTGCATTACATTCCACATATAAACAAAGTGGTTACATGAAGATAGTATTCTTCATTCCCATCAATGGAAACACATTTAAAATAAAACATGGATTATTTCTTGACACATCCTCGACTCTATCATCTTATCATGTACCTTTCCCTTGACATGTGAAAAACATTTCAAAAACTTGGGATGAGCATAAAAACTCAGTATGGGTTATAAAAAAAAACATGGAAAGAAAACATGAGTTCATATATACATAAGAATGAAATCATACATTACCCATAAAACATAGGCACTTTAACATACCTCATAAAATCATGAATAAATCATAGAAATCATAAGACATAAAGGTAACTTGAGGCATTCATAACTTTCTTACGTAGGGAGTAACCCTCTTGGTTACGTTTGGAATACCCATCACAGTATATTCCCTAAATCTCTTCGGAGAAACCATAACGTTTCACTCCTTCGCGTTACCCAATGCATTGGAGAGCTATATCGGGCTCACCCGTCCTTAGTTTATCACGGAACCACCCATCTTCATAATAATGCCCAAGAACCATAACATAATCGTATCACATAAAACATGCATAAAGGAAACATAAAATTTCTACATTTCAATCACAAGATATCAATACAACACATCGATATAATAAAAACGTTATGAAAACCATTTTTAATACCAAAGTAAAACATGGTATTTATTTTTCATTAAAAAAAAGGGTATGACTTGTAGAGGAAGCTGAAACTCAAATAACGGTCACGGCGGCGGAGAAGTCGTTGTCGCCGCATACGTACGACAAAAACATTCCCTTTTGTCGTTTAGTAAACTCTTCGTATAAAAAAGATTCCTTTTGAATAAACGTAAAAGTCAAAGTGGTTTATACATCGTATAAAAGAAAGTTGTGTATAAAATAAAATATGCCTCAACGAAAGGAGATTGAGACGAAGTCCCATACCTCGTATCCGACTTGACCCGACCGTTCTTTAATTTCCTGAATAATAAACTTGAGTTAATCTCTACTTTCTTATGAACCTTTTTCAAGTTCATTATTCCTTTTATACCATGTTATGAACATCATGTAATCATTTAAGTTAATAATGTTCATTTTGTCGGTATTTGGTTCTTAAGTCAAAAATAGACTTCTTACACTTACATGTTGTTAATTTGGTCAAAGGTTCATTATATCCAGAATGGTATTCATGATGTAGATATCATATATGTCATATATATCCAGTACATACATGCATTTATAATATTACATAATCATTTAGAGGTAAGAAATGAAATACACCGTTCATGGAGACGGTAAGCCGTACGTACGCATGAACGCTACTTCCATTTCTATTTCATATTTTCTGGAATGGAATCATAATTATATAAAGGTATATTATAATTCCAGTATAATATCATATATAATATCATAGTTCCATCCTTTATATGTCCCACATATGGTATTTAACGAATCAAATCACTTTCAGGGGGCAGTAGTCCGCACTTCCTAAAATGAAGATATCGTGTTTACCCATAATGGAAACCATAAAGGTATGCCAAAAATGAAAAAAACAGAAGCTTAAGGAAAACATAAAAATATTATATATCATATATAAAAATAGTGACATCATAATGGCCACCTTTGAATGTGTTAAATGATTATTTAACAATCATCGTTTCGGGAGGCAGAATTTCGCCATCCACGGAAACCGTATGTTCTTTAACCATTTGATGTAGTTGTGTGAGAGTGTAGCTCAAATAAATCTTATAAAAACATCCTAGTATATTGAAGATACTGGTGTTTTTACAAAAGAAGTAAATAAAAAGAGTTTAGGGGGTTGGAGAAACAAAATAAAACAAATGAACATGAGAGAATGAATTACCTTTAAAAGTGTACTCCTTTTGATTTGAGCCTAAAGGCTTCCTTTGAAAGGATTATTCCCAAAGGTAATCCTCTAGGATGAGGAGAGGGATGTGGAGAGAGTAAATGGGCAGGGTTTGGCCGAGCCAAAGGCTTGAGGAGTGTGTGAAATGAGGTAGAGGTGGGGGCCTTTTATAAGAGGAGAGGAGGGACACTTTTGGAAAGTAAAGAAATATTACTTTATTTGAAAATGTGTTTCGGTTTTAAAAGGTCCCACGTTGATATAATTCGTGGATAAGGTGATAAGGGTTCGAAATCCACTCATCCAATTGGTTTTGGACATGTGTAGTTCATAGATTTTATATTATCTTTCCATTTTATTTAAATTGTCAAATAATGATGTCATCGCTGCATCATTATTATGTCATAAATAATTTAATTTATTTAATGTCTAAAAATCATAAAAAAATACTATGATGTAGGAAATCTTTTTATCTTTCCAATGACTATTTATAATAAAAAATCTGATCTTTATAACCCCATGTAAAAATTGTTTTCGTAAAACATCTCTTGTTTGTGTCATTTTTACTTTAACATTTAATAAAAGGTTATTTATGTCATTTCCAAACCCAAGTGTCTCCATGGGGTCCCCAAGTTGACCCATGGCTTTTCTTGGTCGGCCATGACACAACCAATAAGGTTGGGACATGTGTCTAGGTCATTTCCTATTATTAAAGCATTATTTATACCTTAAACTACCCTAATTACCACTAATCGCGATTAAGAACTTAATAAGTTACTATTCACCAAAAAATTATTTTAATCTCATTGAACCACATTTTACTTCTTAATGACAACCATGTATGTCGGATTTTCAAAATTCAATACACATTAGTGGTAAACTTTCATTTAACTGAAAAATCAGTTTGCTTGATTACCACTTAGTGGTTTCACTATTCATCAAAAATTGAAGTTTTTCAGAAAATTACCAAAAATTCACCCTAAGCTATATTTGATATTCCGAATTCAAAAATGAAGTCTATTTTACAAAATTCAAATCATATAAGTCACATTAATTAATTTAATAATTAATTCCCGCTGCCAGAGCAAATAGCGTGTTTTTACAAAACAATAAGTATCAAAAGATTGACACCAGTTTAAGTCTAATTTCATGGTGAAATTGATTCCAATGACCACCATTGGATAAAATGGTAAAAATATATTCTAATTTCACTTCAAAACCAATTAAAAACATAATCTAATCATATAAATAAATTAGATAAAAAAGCAGTTTTGATGTAAAATGCAGTATTTTTCACTATTCATTAAAAAATGAACATTGTCAGAAAAATACCAAAAATTCACACAAGGTAAATTTTCATGTCCCAATCATAAAGGATAAGTTTATTTTGACAAACATAGTTTATAAAATTTTCAAAATATAGATTCAAAAATGGTTTGCCATCAAAAGGCACTAAAACAATCTTTTAAGAATATTAGTGTATTCCATGCATAAGATTGTATTTATTTTCATTTTAAGCCTCTATAACACTATCTTAATCATTAATAGACATAGATAAAAATATCTATTATTCATTACTTACTTGGTATGTTACAACAATAATCAAATTAATTACATTTTAATCAGTAATATTAATATTTTTTATATAAGTTAATTTTTTTTCTTAAAAAAACATTTTTTAAAAAACTGTTTTTCACTATGTTTTATGAATTTATATTAAAATTATTTTTTTCCAGATATAAAGATTTTATATTTAAAATATGATACAATATTTGGATCTATAAATTTTAAATTTGGTAAATAGTTCCCTTTTATTTTTTTCTATTATGAATAGAAACCTTGGTAAATATTTTTCACCTTTGTAAGTATACTGTGAGTAAAATATGGTTAAAACCATGTGATAAGGTCTCAAAATTAACCTAACACTTCCCTTTATTTAAATTTATGGTACCAATTAAACCATATGTATCCAAAATTCTAATATATTTCATTTTGGTTCCATTTATCCTTGATAATGACATTAATATTATTTAAATTAATGAAAATTCCAAAACGTCACTCTCTTGCTTTTAATTTATTTTATAAGTTCACATAGAGATAATAATAAGTTATAAAAACAATATAAATGTTTATTTTGAAAATAATTAATTTATTTCCATATTGGTAATTTATTTTCTATTTTTAGTTATAGTATAATCACCTTAAATGCTTACACAACGCTGATATAATTCTTGTGCAAGAAACTGAAAAATCAAAGTGTATGATTTTAAATACATGAAAAGTAATATTTTATTGGATGAATTATGGTGTTGGAAAATTTTTGTGTTTAATAATAATTTATAATCTATTTTTATATTTTTTATATTTTTTTTATTATATTGATGTATTTAAAGTCAAATTAAATGAATAGTGTCAAAAATGACATTAATGATATTTTTTGAAACCAATATTTTATTAAATCAATTAAAAAAATAAAAAATATTTATGAATAAAATTATGATAATAAAATTACAAAACATTCATCACTAAGAAATTCGTAAACCAATTTTTTCCTTATATGTAGAATTATAACCCTTTAAGATTGATAAAGTTATAACCGTAGTTAAGGTTAAAATTGGTTAACTAAGGTGTTAAACCAAATGATAATGTTTAAAATACCACATAAACCAATAAAAATTTTATTTTTTGAATTTATTTAAACCTTATATTATCTTATATTAAAAATTATGTCCACATTGGGCCACTTTCACCTGAAATGAAATTTATTAGATTTAAATATTTTTGTTAACTCCAAGCATGTTCTCCCCCAAAATTATAAAAGGACACCCATCCTTTATCTTATTTACACTTCTTTGAGAAATATATATTGTCTAAAAAAAGAGAAAATATCTTTTAAAATTTTATATAAATGAATTATAGGAACCTTTTTCTTAAAATATCATTCCTAAGGTCCTTAAGAAGGGATCTAAATGAAGCCCACTAAAGAAGAGGTAATAATCCCACTTGACCATGTTCAATTTATTTCTTCTTATAACTATTATAAATATCTGGTATTTATCATAAAATAATAAATTCAATATCCTAAATATAATTATATTTTATTATGATTATGTAACAACCATTATACACCCAATTTTCTATCAAATGAGAAGTGAAATTATCGCTTGTGTGTATGTGAGGACTACCGTCTCCACGTAGCGATATAATTCATTTTACATCACCTTATTTCCTGGAAGGTTATTATGATGGGTTTAATTTTTATATATTATATTTATGAAATATTTATTCTTATTTTATTATAATATTATGTCTACCCAATTACCTTCCTATCCATTAGAAAATGATAACATTGCTTGTGTGTACGTGTGGAAAATCACCTTCATGAAGCGATGTGATTAATTTTTCATTTCCACATTACATGTATGGTAGTAAGGACATATTTAATGAATATATATAATAAATATGATATAATAATTACTCAATAAAGGTTAATTATTATTTACCTTTCTTTTATCCCATCCGTCAAAAAGTGAAAACAACATTCATGAATACATACAACCTACCACCTCAATGAATGGAGTAAATTATTTTTCTCGTTAAAATTTAGTTGATGGATATAACTATATATAATGAATATATATAATATTTATATTATGATTTATATTTTGGATACTATTTAACCATTATCAAAGTACAAGGATTAGAACTTCTAAATTGAATCTCTGATGAAATTTGAAACAATTAATACACATAAATGATGACTTTAATAAAGAATTATTAATAAATAGTTCTTAAAATGTTATAAGTGGATCATATATGATGTAATAAGTATTTAAATGAGTATTTTATAGAATTATAATAAATTTAAATTTATTATATATGAGGATAAAGATATTTCGAAGAAAATCAAACTTGAGGTAATGGTTTCTCGTCTTACCTTCATTTCTATGAGAAATATGCCATATTCACCACCCGTTTCATTTTTTGGTATATATACTGACCATTAATGTATTTTATTCTTATTTTAGAGAAAATTTTTCTGACTTAAAAATACATATAAGGTTCTCTATTTCATGAGGTTTTCATTCATAGATTACCAAAGCACTAAGGGAACTTTGTCTTAATATTTTTTAATTGAGACATGTTTGATGTTGTATACCTATTTATGTTTATGATGTTTATATACTACCAATTTGAAATTTTATATCATTATTATACTTATTTTCATGAAATTTAAATATTCATTTTTATTTATTCTTTCATGGGGATTATGAATCAAAAGTTACCAAATTAGTAAGGGATTTATGTCATAATCTTACTGTTTCCCAAGATTGTTTTTGATTAAGTATATAATGGTAAAATTTTATGATATATCTCTAAATAATATCATTAAATTTATTATAATCTAGTCAGTTTTTTATATTAAATATTTTCCTTTAATTTTTCTATCTTTAAGTACTCAGGAGACCAAAATATTTTTTAAGAAATCTGACTTTATTTCTCCCTTCAGTCGAAAATGATTTTTCTTCTATATTTATGTTTTCTAAAAATGTTTAAATAATGTTTTTAATATTCTTCTAGGAATGTTTAAAATAATTTTTATTCATGTTTTACATTCTATAAATTTTTTAAAAGGAATATTATTATCATTTCCCAAATGATATAATTTTGACTTTTTACCAAAAATGAGAAAAGAATATTTCTTTTAACATACAAGACATAGATAGAATTTACCATAATATAACCACTAAATTTTTTGAAGATTAAATTAAAAGTTTAAATAGTTATTTTTAAAAAAAGAAACATTATATTTTTGAAATATTTGTTTTTTAAATAAATTATTTCAAAATGAAAAGGGTATTTTCTCTAATAAATATTCCAATGATATTGTAAAGAAAATTTTCATCTATGATAAAATACTTTGATGTTAATTATGGTTATTTGGGGATATGATCCAATGATACCGTACATATTATTTATATTTATGGTTTATGATTATGATTATATGATTTTTATGAAACCCATTTATTTTCTAGGGGATATATTGTGATGAAATATTTACTTTTTTATTAAACCTGGTTCCTTTCCTCGAGTTATGATATATAATGAATGATTTATGATCTTATAGCCCACATATGAATGGATTATGATTTTGTGATGGGTGGGACTGAAATTATATATCTCTATAATGAATTTAGTAAATATAGATATCTCATGAGATAATAATGACTAGAATGAGGAGTAAACTTGGTTTAGTAAGGGATTTTTCCCACTATGATTGTATTGGGAGTGAACCCTAACTAATGATATGATGGAAAATGGTGTGTACCCAATATACTATGATATTATCAATAGTGATCATTGACTAATGAAATTATTTTACATGATTATGTTTATTCCAACAACTTATATATTATACAAATGTTATACTCTCATGGATAATATTAATTGATTCCTTTATGATTCATGTCTTATAAATTTCCAGGAATTAAGCCATGATTCAAGATTATGATCTATGATATACTGGGTATGGATTTTCAAATTTTAAGCTCATGTTAAAATACAATTATTCCCTAGTTATGTTTAATTGATCATTTATATCTATCTTGTTTACCCTTACTGAGAATCTAAGACCACCCTTTATTATGCTTCCTTTTCCCAATGATATGATGAAAGTTTTTAAGTATGATACGTCTAAGAAAGGTGATGGTTGTTAAGAACTATGTAGGAGATGATTTAGATCTTTTATGAACTAGTTATTTTTGTATGTAAGTTTTCAAATAAACTAAACCTTTATGGTTTTGGTATGGATAATATTATTATGTAATGAATATTCATATAATAAGATGTATTATATATGTATGAAAAGTTTGGGTTACAATAATTGGTATCAGAGACGATTTTCATTAATCATTGGAAATTAGGATTAGATAAATTTGATAAAAACTCTAGGGATAAGTCTAAGTATAGGATAATATCCTAAAGTATTGTTAAGGAAAATATTATGCTGTTTTCCTATAAATACATGTAATAACTTGGATTTTCCCGATTTTATTTTTTAGAAAATTTCTGGGAAAATTATAACACTAAGCACTAATATAACATGCGATTTCAAGGACTGGTGTTCCTAGAATGGTTTGTCAAAAAATGTTTTGTTTTTAATAACATACTAGAGTGGTTTTCCTAAAAAAATGGAATAAATATTAAACAGATGCCCGAATCAAAAATCCAAAGGCACTGTTACATTTAGGATGGCAGGTATACCCTAGGTGCGACATAACTTTAGTCGATGTGGGTATCTAGTGAGAAAAACCAAAAAGGACGTAACTGAAAATAAAATAATTAAATAAAATTATTTAATTTTAAAATATTAATAAATCATGAATGGTTACTCAAATTGGAAATCTAAGACCACCATTGAATTTTTAATGTGCCATTTTCTTTAGCCCGTTCCTAACATCGACCAATGTGGGTTGACTATGAAAGTTAATTTTGGGAGGTTTTAAAGAAGAATAAAATAAACTTAAATAAGTTTATTTTATTTAATTTTAAATGTTTTGTGGTGTCTCAGTGATACTACAATGCAACGATGAGTCAGCCCATTTCATTTCTTAAATGAAACAGTGTGGCGATGCTGAAACACTGCAATGGGCCAACACATTTTCTTTTCTCCCTAATTAAACAGGTATTCAGGGTCAACACACAACCCCAAAATTCCCAAGAAAATATGGAGAAAGGTGTTGGCCATTCCCTACCATTGGAAAATGAAAAATGATGATGAACGCCAGTGGATCGCAGATTGAGGATTGGCGAGATGATAGATCATGATGACCGTCAACGGATTGCCAACAATGATCGAACCCCGACGTCGACCGATCAATACTCTAGGTAGGATGTCAGTTTTAATTTGTTTTCCTCCCCAGCTATAAAACCCTATATAGACCAATGGATTAATCCACGGGTCGTACATTTTGTGGGTTAGGTTTTACCTTGCAAGGTTTATTGAGGATTGTTTATCTGATATTGATTATGATTTGTTGTGGGTATCACAAACCTTTATAACGACACGAACATTGATCTAGGTTCATTCATATTTGTTGGTTCATGACTTTCTCCCTATATTCTTCAATATTCATGGGCATTATTCATTTGTCCCGCGACTCGAAAATTCACGATCGGTTGATCATTGCACAACTTATTCTTGGTGCAATGATATGATATCATGAACCTGGATAGATGCGGTACTATAGAGGTGCAAAAAGGACAATGGAAAATGGATCAAAGCGATGCGGGAGATATCGGTGTTCGAACGGATTTATACCAGGATGGATCATAACATGGATCTGATCCCACGACAGTGAAGGCAGAGTGTCGAGGATCTTGGAACGTCTTTAGGATCAACAATCGGAGAATCAGAGAAAATCCAATGGCCCATGGATGGGGATGTCAGCGTGTCGGCACCAGCGGCAGTTTCCACATGTCGAGGTGATGGAGGACGACAACCCAGAGCGGATGTCATGGGGATGGCAGGACACATAATGCCTGTGTTGAATGACCACATGCGACCGAGCCACGTGCAGGATTACTGGTCCACATGAGAGGACTGGGCTGGATGGGGGTGGTGTGTCCCAATGCTCATGTTGACATGACATGCAGCTGATCTGGGTGCTGGAGGAGGCCGACTCGCGTGACACGGGTCAGACTGGAAGAACTGGGCTGCTGAGCGGCCCGATGGGTAGGGTCTAAAGCCTAATGAGATGTGGCCCATTTGGCCCAGTGGGCCAGGCCCATTGGACTAGGTCAGTCCAGGCCTAGTGGGCCAAACCATGTCGGGTCAGACCCTACCCAGACCCAGATCAGACCTAAACCCAACCGCCCCTTTCACTAAAATTCCCATAACACTGAAACTGTGTTTCCGTTTGACAAGCCATTTGCAGTGTTGAGAACCTCATTATGAGGTAGTCCTTTTCATATACTCTATATGAGTTTTCATGGAGGTTGTAATATGAACTTTTTCCATGAGGTGTAGGTCATCCTAGAGTGATTGCGTTAAGGACAGAATCACATGACTAGTTGTGGAAAAGATGCTAAATTGGTCTTATGTGACGATGCATAGTTGGTCTCCTGTGAATATGTGGATTTGGTATCCTTTTAAGACGTGGATTACATCTCCAAAAATGACTCTAATAAAGTATCCTGTGAAGACACGTAGTAGGTCTCTTAGGTAGATGCAGAGTTGGTCTCTAGTGAAGACACATAGTAGGTCTCATGCGAAGACAAGGATTAGATATCCTATGAGGATATGAAGTGAGTCTCTTATAGAGACCATATGTCTCGTCGGATTTGAAAATGCCTTGAGTATAATCCTGTGGGTAAGGATTGGATGTGATATCGAGACTCCTTGTCTAAGCAAGATCAAATGTCTCAAGGAACTTCATAAAGTATTGAGACCAGATGTTCTCTCAGATGCTTTTGTTAGAATTTTTTCTACAATCTTACTTTCAGATATATCAAAGAGTGAGATCTCACAAAATCAAGAATTATACGAGTGGAACCTTATGGATGGAAGTGGATTAGAACTCGAATCTTGGAATCCTTTATGAGTATACCTAGATGTTCTTTTTTATCTATGTTTTTGGAACATACCTATGTTGAGCTGACTCTATCTTCTTAGTGGTGTTCCCTACGTGGTATTTTACATTGTTTTTTAGGGTTCCGTACTGAGTATTTTTTTAATCACCCCTGAGTGAGATTTTCCTGTACGTGTTGTGTATTGTGTAGATGATTGATGCTTTTACAGAGTCCTTGGTGGACCTGGGCCGGGTGATGCTTAGACTAAATCGATAGACGAGGTGTGCTTCTGTGGCTTCATACATCTATTTCTATACCTATCCTTTAGGTATGGTTTTCTACGAAGGAGTTCTATAGACTTGTACTTGTACTCTTACTTTTTGTTGGGATTTTATTCTGGCCCCGTTTACCTTCAGTTTTCTACTTTCATACCTCATTTTTGTTTACTTAGTGTTTTCACCTTCCAACATCTGTGGATTGGAGTTATGTGGGTGTGTATATGTACTGAGTAAAATTCCTCCCATCTGTTTGGGATATGCCTACTTGACGGTATTCGCTAGCCCTTTTCCTATGGGAGGTGGGATTAAGGTAGTCACAGTATGGGCCTTGAGGGACGAGTCATGGAAGAGTGGTATCATAGGGTAGAAGGTTCTACCTTAAGAGCCTAGAGTCTATGATTTTGGTTTTGGGAAACAATGTCAAGTGTTTCGAGTTCGACTTTCAGGACAGGGAATCCAATGTTGGTTCGGTGGCCGACATATCCGTACACCAAGACCTTGAATTATAATTTTTGACTTGGTACATGGAAACAGTAGTTGTTGTAAAAAATGATGGTTTGTGCATCATATAGTAATGGAGTGTGATTTCCATATCCTTCTTGAGTTATCTCACTAGTTATACTCTATTGATCGTGGTACATCTTGTTTTGTTTCAAGATGCTTCCATGTAGACAGTCAACCAAGATTCCATCATGTGATCAAGATGATGATCTGTGGGGCGATGAGATATGGGTATACAGATTTTTACTAGAGACAAAACCTTCAGGTGGTGTACCAGCTATACCACCACCTATAGAGTATCACATGGTACTCATAGTACCTATGGATGAGATACATGGGCTAAGCGTACTTCATGAGTTTTAGTGATAAAGACCCCTTATGTTCTGAGGTGATCCAAAATCTTAGGTGGACGAGGACTTGATTGAGGTGGTTACTGAGTTTTTCATCCAATCAGGGAACCAACAGATCAGATGGTGGTCCTGACAGTGAGCTTTATACATGGGTTGATAGGTCGATGGTGAGGTTTAGATTACCTAATCTTACGATGAGGTGACTCTTCTGTGGGTAGAGTTTGAGAACCTTTTTCTAGCAAAGGATTTATTATCTCATAAGCTAAGGGATATTCATTCCCAAGAGCTTCTAAATATATAACAAGACTATATTTCAATATTTGAGTATTCACTAAGGCATACCAATCCCTCCAGGTACTGGATGAATACGATACCTGAACTGTTCTCTATAGATCAAATCTTTGAGTAAGATGTGTTTAGGGAAATCTGAGCCATTGTTATTCCTTTGTGCACTCATACTTATTCTAGGGAGATACAATGAACCTTTTTGTTTGAAAGTTCTTTGGCTAAGTGGATACATCTAGTGGATGTCAAAAACAATAAAGAGGGGGTATAAACCTAAGGAGCAGAAATCCAATGTTAGTCTTAGCAAGTTGAAGATGTGAGACGTTCTGAGAGGTGGTCCAAAGACAAGTGATCTATAACTTAGGTCTCCTAGGGTGAGTCCAATTAGCCTAGAGAGAGGTAATTATTTTCAGGATATGTCAGAGGATATCTCATTAGAGATTTTCCAACCAATAATGATGTAGATAATGAAATATTGGATGGGCCACTGAGGCAAAGACAGTGGTGGGAAAAAATGGATCTTTAAGGAGACATATATGGTAGAGGACCTGGGAGAGAAAAATATAGTGGTATACATTTCAACATGATACAACCACCACCCGCATGTTTTCCACAGCAGGATCAGGGAGCTAGAGCACAGGGGAAAGGGAAGCTGAATGCGGTCAAGGCATATGAGTCAAGGGCTCCAGAAATAATTTGAGGTATGGTATGTGTCTACTCTTAGATTCCATGTTTATGAACATAGGTACTAATAATTTATTCCTTGTCATGAATATTTTAAAAGACCTAGAGTTTCAAATTAAACAATTGACTTGACCCACAAATTTGGAGATACCAACAGAAGGAGACTCGATAATCACACTAGTGCTGATAGTGTGATCTGACCCATGAGGAGGGAGTTTTGGTTGGAACCTCTTGGTGGTATTATCATGGCCTTATGATGTCATTATAGGTATGGATTGGTTATTGAAAATCTATTCTTGGATTTAATGTTTTTTGAAAAAGGGTGTGGTATGAATGCAATGATAAAATTGTGGTTTACTTGGTCGGTGAAAATGAAAACCCAGGCAATGTGGGATAGACGCGTGCATAAGAGGGTGTAGTCGATCACTCTTAAGTCGGTAGCCTTAATATTGATGTTCTGGATGTTATGAGTTTTCAGTTCCTAGTAGAAGTGGTGGAGTATGAGGACATCTTTCCAGTATATGTTTCTTGGTTTACCTCCTGATAGAGAGATACACTTCTACATTGTTCTACACTCTGATATGGAATTGATATCAGTATCAGTATAACAGATGGATCTTCCAGAGCTTCATGAGTTGAGGGTGTAGCTAGAGGAATTTTAGAGGAAGGGCTTAGTAAGACCCAATGTTCGAAGTTATATTTGGATTACCGGAACTTTAACCAAGTGACCATGGAGAATTAGTATCGACTACCAAAGAGTCAATGAAACATTGATCAGTTGAAATGGACAACCTTCCACGTGGATAAAAAGGTGCCCTTATACTTTTCAGCAGTTAAGACAGATTTTCTAAAGCACCCTGATATTGAGTTTCCTAGTGGATAGAGTTGAGTATGTAGTTTTCTATGATGCATCAGGGACTGAATTTGGTTTTTTACTATTGCAGAGACATGTGATGATTGCAATTGGTTCATTCTAGTTGAGACCACATGAGAATAAATATATGACCTAGGATCTTGAGATGTAAATGACAATATTTTAATTGAATATGTGGCGACAATACCTGATGTGAGAGAGTTTATCATCTACCCTAACCACAAGAGTCTCAAGTATATCTTCTCTCAGTAGGTTCTGAACATGAGAAAGAGGAATTGGCTAGAGTTCCTCTAGGACTATGACTTGGAAAGAGTCTATACTCTTGTTAAGGGAAACATGGTAGTTGATTATCTCAGTAAGAGATCTAGTTCATAGGTTTTAAATGAGGTAATGAAGCAGTCGTCCTGGTTACAGTAATCCTTCATGGATAGAGATGAAGAATCTTACCTTCAGTCTATGGTTGTTACCCCTAAACTCTTATACTGAGTTAGGGATGAAAAACATAGCGATACTGACTGTGAGAAATTATATGCTTAGTTTTCCATAGGGAATTCCCCAGATGGACATTCTAAAGATGGGGGGCATGCTATTCCTTTTATAGTATGCACAATAGTTGTAGTAGACTCATAGATTGGAAAGATGCATGAGGATACTCATGTGGGTGTCAAGATAGACACTTAGGATTAAAAAATAGTTTGATGATGGGATTACTTATTAATATAAAATCTGAGAGCTTGTTTGAATCAGTTTTGTGGTTTTTCAACTCACCGTGTTGAGCCCTAGTCCTTGGAAGGGGTTGCTATTTTTTTCTTGGGGTTCCAGGAAGGGAGTGAGAAAGGATATCGATGGACTTCATGATTAGTTTACCATGTACATATTGGGGACATGATACCATCTAGGTGATCATTGACCAAATCACCAAGTCAGACACTTCTTATATTTTCTAGGGCAGAGATCATTAGAGATCTTGGGATGCCTCTATGTGAAAGAGATAACATGAATACATGGAATCCCATAGATTATTGTTTCAGATTAGGATGCTATCTTTTCACCTTATTCGAGGAGATTGAGGTTAGGTAGGATATGACACTCTGTGGGAAGTTGATTCCTTTAGTGTGTTCCTGATGGAAGCATGAGAATCTCTCGAAGGGAGCATGGGATCGGGGGGCTCTGGTTTATGCTTGTAACCTCATTTGTTTTATTATCCCTAGGTTTATATTTTAATGACATAAATCCTTAAGGTGGGGAAAATTTAATGAAATAGATTTTAATGGTTTTATTTTTTAGAAAATATTTGGGAAAATTCAGAGACTAGGCACTGAAACAGAATGCGATTTCGATGTTTGGTGTGCCTGGAATGGTTTGAAAAAATTTTAAGTTTTTAATAATGCGTGTTAGTGGTTTTTATGAAAAAATATTAAAACTCTTAAACAAGTTCTTAGATCATAATTTTGAGGGTAAAGTTTCCTTCAGGATGGTGACTTTACCATAGGCATGACTTAACTTTAGTCAGCATGAGTCTCCGGTGAGAAAACCCAGAAAGGGTATAAATGTGAATAAAATAAATAAAATAAATAATTTTATTTTAAAATATTAATAACTCATGAACGATGAGTCAAATTGAAAATATGAGACCACTGTTGATTTCATAATGTGGAATTTTCCATAGGCAAGGCCTAACATCAATCGACGCCGGTCCACTGTGGAAGTTATTTTTCGCATATTTTAAAGAAGAATAAAATAAACTTAATGAAGTTTATATTATTTATTTTTAAATGGTTTACAGTGACTCAATGACGTAGTGACAAGTCATCCCATTTCTTTTCTTAAATGAAACAGCGTGTCAACGTTGTAATGTTTCAACGGGGTGACACATTTTCTTTTCTCCCTAATTAAATAGTAATTTAGGGTTAACGCATAACCCCATAATTCCTTGAAAACACTAGAGAAATGTGTTGGAGGTTCCCTCTTATTGGAGAATGACAAACGACAATGAACACCAGCAAATTGAAGATCATGGATCATGGATCGAGGATTGAGGATCGACGAGATAATGAATCGTGACGACTCTCAATAGATCACCAATGACGATCAAGCCCCAATGACGACCCATACAAACTCCAGGTAGGGTGTGAGTTTTAATATATTTTCCTTCCCATTATTTATCCCTATGATGAACATGGATTAATCAACCAATGGATTAATCCATAGGTAATGAGTATTGATGATTGGGTTTTACCTTATAGGGTTTATTGTGGATTGTTTGTTTGATATTGATAATCATTTGTTGTGTATTTTTGGTAACTGTTCTAACAATGACAAACCATGATCGACATGAACATTGATCCAGGTTCGTCACTATTTGTTGTTTAATACCTTTCACCCTCCCTTCTTCATTTATTGCGGGCATTCATCATTTGGTGCACGACTCAACAAATCATGATCAATCGATCACTGCACAACTGATTCTTGGTACAATAATCTGATATCACATAATTGGGATGGATGCGGTACAATGGAGGTGTGATGACAATAGTGGAAAATGGATCAAAGCTGTGTGGGAGATATCACCGTTAAAACGGATTTTCATCGGGATGGATCATGGAATGGATCCGATCCCATAGTAGTGAAGGTAGAGACCCGAGGATCATGAAACATATTTTAGATCAACAATTGGATCACTGGAGTGAAGTTTGTGGCCTGTTTAAGGGGCTCTGATGCCAGCCAGTAGTGGCAGTAGGGGTGGCTACTTGCCGGTGCCTCAACAGATGCCCCATGGATAGGGTATATAGTGACACCCATATTGACCATCCATATATGGAAAAGTCGTGTGAGTAATTACCGATCTGCGGCCTGGTTGGGGGTGTTGATCCTCGATGCTCAAGGTGAAATGGCATGTGGCCAACCCGCATGATGCGGGTAAAACCAGAAGAACCGGGCCGCCGAGAGGCCCAGTGAGTTGGCTCCACTACACCAGTGGGCCGCAGAACAATTGGCCCATCATCTTGGCCTACCAGGATAGGCCCAATGGACCATTTCAAACTAGGCCCAGTGGGCCAGACTAGGCTATATTGGGCAGGGCTCAGACCAGACCCAGATCAGACCGAAACACAACCGGGCCCATTTCAGTAAAATGTCATAACTCTTAAACAATGTTTCCGTTTGATGAGATGTTTGTGACAATGGTACCCACACGATGATGAGGTACTTTTGAGAGACTCTACAACAGTTTTAAAAGAGGTTTGAGTATGAATGTTTACCTCAATGAGTAGGTGCTCTTGGAATGAGTGCACTAAGTAAGAAATCACATGACTGGTTGTGGAAAAGATGCAGAGTTAGTATCCTATGAAGACGCGGAGTTGGTCTCCTGTGAAGATGCATAATCGGTCTCCTAAAAAGACATGGTGTAAGTCTCCATGAAATATGCGAAGTAGGTCTCCTCCAAAGATGCGTAGTAGGTCTCCTACGAAGATGCAGAGTAGGTCTCCTACGAAGACACAGAGTAGGTCTCCTAAGAAGACGCAAAGTAGGTCTCCAGAAAATATGCAGAGTGAGTATCCTATAGAGGATGTATGTCTCATTGGATTTGAATATTCCTTGAGTAGAATCCCATGGATAAGGATTGGATTTCATATTGATACTCCTTGTCTTAGTGAGATTGGATGTCTCAGGGAACTTCATGATGTATCGAGACCAAATGTTCTATTGCATGATTTTGGCAGACTTGTCTATGTGGTTAATTTTAGATAGGATGAGGAGTGAGATATATTGGAATCGAGAATTATATGAGTGGAACCATATGGCTAGAAGTTGATGAGACCTTTAGTCTTTGAATACTTTACGAGTATACCAAGATGTTCTTGTTATGTGTGTTGTTCACACATACCTGTGTTGAGGTGACTGTATATTTTTAGTGGTGTTCCCTTGGTGGTCTTTTACATTTTCTTTAGGGGTACCCTACTAAGTTCTATTTTATTTACCCCTGCATGGGATTTTCCCACACGTGTCAGGTTTTGTGTAGATGATTTAAAATTTAACAGAGCCCTTGGTGGACTGAGGCCAAGTGGTTCTTAGAGTTCCCCTATAGATGAGGTGTGCTTATGTGGCTTCGTACAACTATTTATGTACCTACCCTTTAGGTAGGTCTTTATATGGAGGAGTTACATAGACTTTTACTTTTTATTTTTGTTGGGCTTGAATTCTAGCCCCATTTACCTTCAATTTTCTACCATCATACATTGTTTTTTACATAGTGTTTTCATTTTCCAGCATCTATGTCTTGGAGTTGTGTGTGTGTATAAATGTACTTAGGAAAATTCCTCCTATCTGTTTGGGATATACCTACTTTTCGCTAGTCACCAGCCCCTAGCCTATGATAGGTGAGCTTGGGGTAGTCACAACACAGTCCCCAGGTGACAGGTCATGACTATACAACCCTATATGGATACTATATGATTCCATGGTTTCGATATAGATTTATATTAGGGTAATAACCCCAAAAATAGTTGGTCGAGTATATGCCAACCATCATTCTGGTGTACAGTTAGTGTACCCTTAATACACATCTGGTTTGAAACTCCCAGGGGATATGATTGTTTTAATTCACTTTTCCTTTATGAGCTACTGTGAAGTATTTGAATAATTATGATCATTGATAACCTTGTTTAAACCTAAGGTGTCATAGATTGAGAAGAAGGTTTTTTTGAGTTAGATATCCTATGAATAATTTTTTAAGATTATTATTATTACTCAAAATATTAATTTTGGTTTTAGTCAATGGATAGAACTAGGAGGAAACATGTTAAAATTTAATGTGAAGAACAATGTAATGAATATCCCCATGAGGGAAAAAAATAAAATGGGACCTAGAAGGTAAAACAGTGTGATTATACCTAATCATATATATCATTATATGATTAAAAATCCGAAATTTTGTGAGTAAATTGGATATCATTTATGAACTTGTAATGGGTTGGTGATTTTATGAAAAATTGACTTGTTTTAGGAGAATATATGATCAAGGTATTCACATTTTTGGTATGTGACATTGTGATCTAATTTATGTTGTTTGAGGATAAATGTTAAAGTTGATATTAAAAAAACATGTGATCAAATATTTATATTTTTTTGGTATTTAAAATTTTTAGACCTATTTTGGAGGAGTCTTAAGGTTAACTATTTAAGGAATGAATTAAATCGATCTTTAAGTGTTATGTATCCATATTGGAAAAGTTGTTTTAATCATTTTAATTTTGGTAAATTTTTCAAGATTCATGGAATGTACTTTCATTATTTTATGAATCTTATAATCCATTAAACATTAATTTTAGTACTTTAGGCATGAAAAATACATCTTGAATAATCATTTAATGGTGTAAGAGACGAAGTGGAAATTGATCAAAGCATAACAAAATGATGAAATTGTGATTATGAAATGGAAATAAATCAAGTATGGGTATTTTATCATGTTATATATCTTGATAGTAAAATAATCGCTCAACTTTATAAAAAGGATTTTGAAAAAAAATGTTTTTACCTTTATTTCTGATGAATTGATCGTCCTTTTACCCCTCATTGATTTATAGTTTTTTGGTCATTAAATTTATCATGACCATGTTCTTTGTCACACTCTATTAGTACTTAAATGGTTTTTTCTTCTCCGTGTCTATATTTTGACTTCTCGGAAATGTTATCCTTATATGGGAACTCGATTATGTGTTATTTTAGGCAGCCTTTATGTTTCCCACTTCCCCTTTTCAAAGGAATATTTAATATCCCTCTGAACGATGTGAGTTTTCAGTAAGGGTATTTTTAAATATTGATCCTTTGATGACTGAGATAAAATTTATAGGGAATAATTTATTTAAGGGGGTGAATATAAAACCCCAAAAATATATTTTCAAATGAATAATAATCTCGATAGCTTGCTTAACATGAAACATTGAGCTTTGAGAAAATTGACATATATTTTTAAAAATATTATTATTCAAATGTGACCATTATAACATATCTGTTGAATTTGTCGGAACTAATACGAATCAAAAAATTATTAAATAAATGTATAATGGTCTCGATTAATAAAAAATTGTAGATGTATTTTTAATAAATAATCACTCATTTTTTAGTGAAGTCATTTTAGGTTCAAATTTTTTTTGCTTCATAAGTGATTTTATTAAATTTTGTGCATGGAAATTATAATTAATTTCAGAAAATTTTAGAAAATTTATTTTATGAAATGAATATAATTTTTAAATCAGAAAAAATTATCTCAATTTGAAATTTTGGCATTTTTTTCAAATGATTTATTTTTTAGTGAATAGGGAAAAATACTGATTTCTTAATTACTCTCATTTATTTTCATTAAATAAAGTAATTTAAAAGTGATTTTATGTTTTGATTTGGTATTAAAGTGAAATATGATAATTTTTATTTTAAATAATATATTTGATTCAATTTTAATTAGTAATATTCATGACTTTTATACAAGTTAATTTTTATGCTTAAAAACACATTTGTCTAAAATTGATTTTTTGTTATGTTTTACATATTTATATTAAAATTGATTTATGAAACTTATAAATATTGAATCTTAAAAAATTAATACCAAATTTGGAATTAAGCAGTTACAATTTTATAAACATTTTCTTTTTATTTTTGGGCATTATGAATAGTAACCTTGGTAAATATTTTTCACCTCGGTAAAGTTAAAATGAGTAAAATAGGGTTAAAACAATGAGATAAGGTCACAAAATCAACCCAAAACATTACTTAATTTCATTTTATGGGATTAATTAGACCATATACATCCCAAATTTAAATATATGTCACTCTTGTGCCATTTTTTCTTGATAATGATCTTTATATTACTTTAGGCAATGAAAATTTCAAAATGTTACTGTTGCTTCTAATTTATTTAATATGTTTATATAGGGATAATAATATGTGATAAATGAATATAAAAGTTTATTTTGACCAAGATTAATTTATTTTTTGAAGTTTTTTTTATATTTTACTTATATTATAATTACGTTAAATGCTTACATAATGCTAACACATTGCTTGTGCAAATAGTTTCAAAATCAAAGTAAATGATTTTAAAAACATAAAGAGTAATATTTTTTAGATTAATTATGGTGTCACAAGAATTTTGTGGTTAATAATAATTTATAATTTATTATTATATAGTTTATATTACAATTACTTAGTTATCTTGATGTATTTAAAGTCAAATTAAATGAATAGTGTCAAAAATGACATTAATGATATTTTATGAAAAATAATATTTTATTAAATTACTTAAAAATCATAAAAATATTTAAAGAGGAAATAAGTAAGTTATATTGTCTAAAATATCATATATTTTCCATTTATGATCTAATTTTTTCCTTATAATTAAAAATAAACCCTTTATGTTTGAAAGAGTCGTTACCGCGATTAAGGTAAAAATTGGTTAACTATGGTGTTAGACCAAAACATCAGGTCTAAAATACAACTTAAACCTATACATATTATATTTTTTGAAGGTATTTGAACCATATACTATATTAAATTAAAAATTATTTCTACATGGTACCAATTTCATGTGAAACAAAATCTATTATATTTAATTATTTTTATTATTTCCATGTGTGTCTTCTTCCGCACTTATAAAAGGACACCCCTCCCTTCTCTTATTTACGACACTTTGAGCCATATATATTGACCAAAACCTAAAAAATTATCTTTTATATTTCCCTATTCATGAATTATATGTGATTATATTTTTAAAAAACCATTACAAGGGTCCTTAAGAGGGGCTCTAAAGGAAGACCACCGAAGAAGAGGTAATCATCACACCTAAACTATTTCAATTTATTTATTCTTATACATACTAAAAATTCTTGGTATTAATAATAAAATAATAAATTAATTATTCTAAATATACTTAAATGTTATTATGATCATGTAAACACTATTATCCACAATCATTTTTATCAAACGAGAAGTGAAAGTTTCCCTCGTGCAGAGGTGTGGACTACTGCCGCCATGTAGCGATAGAATTAATATTACATAACCATATTTCATACATGGTTATTATGAAAATTTTAAATTTTATAAGTTATATTTATGAAATTAATCTTCTATTATAATAATAATATCATATCTACATTCTTACCAACCCTTCTATTAGAAAATGATAATGCCCCTCGTGTGTACGTGTGGATTACCATCTCCAGGAAGTGATGTGATTCATTTTTCATTCCTAAATAACATGGATGGTAATAAGGATATAATTAATTAATATAAATTATATAATAGTTATTATATAAAGTTTAATTATTATTTAACCTTCTTTTATTCCATCTTTCAAAAAGTAAAAACAACCTTCATGCGTACATATGACCTCCTCTCTTTACGAATGATGTAAATAATTTTTCTATCTATAATTTTTATTGATGAATATAAATAAATATATAATGAATACATATTATATTTATATAATTATTTAAATTTTAAATATCATGGAACCAAAATTAAAGTATAAGTATCAGAACTTCCAAACTAAGACTCTAATGAAAAATGAAACTGTTAACACACAAGAAGAACATTTTTTATAAGGAAATATTAATAAATGGGTGTTTAAATGTTTTAAATGAATAATATATGATATTATAATCTTGTAAATTATTTTTTATAGAATAATAATAAATATAAATTTATTATACATGAGTTTACATCACTTTTTAATCATGTTGAACATGAGGAAAGAGTTTTTCGAGTCACTTTTATTTCTGTGAGACATATAAAAAATTAGCCACGTATTTCCTTTTCATGGAGTATATACTCACAAAAATATAATTAATGATATTTTATGAAAATTATATGGATTTAAAAATCCATATAACTTTATCTCTTTCATGAGGTTTTGTTTTAGATATTTCCAAAGTGATAAGGGTTTTTCGTCTCAACATTATTTCGTTGAGACATGTTTGATGTTATAAAACTATTTATGTTTATAGGGTGCATGAACTACCTATTTGATATGTTATATATTTATTATACTTATTTTAATGATATTTAAATTTTTATTTGAAGTTATTCATTCATATGTCTTATGATTAAATAGATACCAAAGTGGTAAGGAATCTATGTAGTATTATGTGTGAACTATTGAGTAAGAAATGATGGATTGAAGAGTGAACCCAAAACACTATGATGGAAATTATTTTACATGATATTTTTATTTGAAAAAACATAAATCTTATGAAAATGTTATGCTCTCATATCTCTTGTTCTTTTATTCCTTTATGATTCATGCCTTATGAACTTCTAATATTTTTTCCATGATTCAATGTTTTGATTTATGATATACTGGGTATAGATTTTCAAATCCTAAGATCATTTCTAATACAATTATACTCATTTTATGTTTAATTGATAATTTATACCTTCCTTTTTTACCATAAAAGATCATATAAGATCACCGTTTTTTATATTTCATTTTAACTAGGATATTAAAAAAGTTTTTAAGTATGATACGCATAAGAAGGGTGATAGGTGTGAAGAACTATGTGGGAGATGTTGTAGATATTTTATTATTTTTCTATGTATCCATGTTTCCAAAGACACTAAATATTTATTGTTCTGGCATGGATTATATCTTTATATAATAAATATTTATCTAATAAGATATATTTTCTATGTATGAAAAGTATGGGTTGCTATAGTAAGTGAAACACAAGCTTCCAAATAGAAAGAAGCTATACATTTCGAAATGGATCCCATATACAATAACCATGTTTTTATTTTGGTAAATCATCTAGTGGAAGTAAATACCATTGGTTGTAAATGGGTATTCAAGAAGAAAATGGACATAAAAGGACAAAGTATGTACCTATAAGGAATGGATGTTTGAAAAGGGGTTCAAACAGGGTCAAGACATAGAGTATGGTGAAACCTTTTCACTAGTCTATATGCTTAAATCAAACAAAATTCTACTTTCCATAAGTTCTCACCATGATTATGATATTTTTAGATAAATTTTAAAATAGATTTCCTTAACGAGAACCTTTAGGAAGATGCTTATATGAAACAACCTAAAGGGTTTATGACTCTAAAGTACGCAAAAAAAAAAGTATTCCAGTTACATAGATCCATTTATGGATTTAATCAAGTATTCAGGTTATGGAATATTCAGTTTGATGAATCCATAATAGAATTTGGTTTCATAAAATATGAATGGAAGACTTTTGTTTATAAGATGTTTAGTGGGAGTGTAGTTATTTTCCTAATAATTTATAGTCATAACATATTAATCATTGGAAATTAAATTCTAGTATTATAGTCTGTTAAAGAATAGTTTAATATATGTTTCTCCACAAATGACTTAGGTGAAGTAGCATATATTCATGGGATAAATATCCATCATGATAAATATAAGAGATTTTTAGACTAACTCAATGTATATAAATTAACAAGATAATAAAGATATTCAATATAAAATAATATAAGAGGGTATTATTACTAGTGAAACATGAAATCTATTTTTATAAGAAAATGTGTCCTCATTAACATGAGAAAAAAATAGAGAATATAAAATACACTACATGAATCTGGGATTTAGTTATTTATGTATGATATAATATGTACAATTACTGATTCCTCACATGCTTAAAGTATAATAGGAATATATCAAGATAACCCAGGTGACAACCATTGAATGGTAGTTAAGACTGTACTTAAGTATTTGAGGTGAACCAAGGATATGTTCTTAGTATATGGAAGAGATTAAGAACTATTCATCAAGATATATACATATTCTAGTTTTCAAATAGATATAGACAACCTAAAATCACAGTCCGGATATATCTTCACTCTCCATAGAGGCATTGTGAGCTGTAATAGCTCAAATAAAGTTGTGGTTGCTAATTCTATAGTAGAGTCAGAGTAAATTATGACTTATGAGGAAGCTAAAGAAGCATTTTAAATATGCAACTTCATCCAATATCTTGACATGATACCTAAAAGTGAATACCCTATGACTCTCTATTATGATAATACTATAGTTGTGGATTTTACAAATGGGACAAGTTCACATTAGTGGATGAAGAACATACTTCAGAAATATCATCTATTGTAGTGTTTTTATCATAGAGGTGATATAATTATGACCAGAGTTTCCATTTAAGAAAAAATGGAATGCCCCTAATCTAAAACATTATCTCAGTAGAAACAAAATAATCATGTGAGAGATAGTGTAATGAAATTAGTTGGTAGTTCTTTCTAGTCCTATTGGAACTCTGTTAGAGTTGGTGACCTAGAACCAACCGTATGTACTTTGGAGGCGTATTTCCATGATGAGAGAGTATGAGAACAAAAACACTTATAAGAAATCTACGTATTTATGTGTCATTTAATTTTCCTATTTTCAAGCATGTGTAATGATCGTTATATTTAGTGATTATTATTAATGCATGTCATGACTTGTGTACTTTGATGCATTATCATAATTAATGATTATACAATTCTTGGGAAGTTGGGTATGTTGGGTGCATCCTGAATTATGTGTTATTAATGAATATTTCAATGAATTATTTGTCCCTTCTGCCTTTATATAAGATGATATCTAGGATATTTGATAAAAATGGAATAATCCCATTAAATTTCATTGACATGGTGTAATGTTGAGTTTATTTCAAATAGTCACAAAAAGATGTATCAAGGATATATGTTTATGAAACATGTGTGCAACCTACTTGATGAGATATCATAAAAAATGAATTATATCATATTGTGATCATTCATATGTCATTTTTTCACTCTAACATATCTTATTCCTTTGTGGGTGACTTGAGTTATTGATAATAGTAACCTTGGAATTTTGTCTAGCCTGCCTAATTCCACTAATGAAGATTCGTAGAGGGTCACACACAAAGTTTTTCCTTTGATGTTAGTTAAATATTATTTATATTTAACAATTTGAATAAATATTATTTTAAATATCGAGAGTTAATATTTATTCAATATTTATTAAATGATTTCAAATATTAAATAAATATTAATTCTAAAGGTAATAGTTTAATTACGTGGATATATAATATTTATTTATATCTTTTTATCCGTTCCAAAAAAATAAATAATTATTTATTAAATATATAATTTATTTGGTTATGTGAATACTATATAAATATTTATCCTCTAATCTATGAATAAAATATTTATTTATTTATTGAATGAATCAATATTTAAGAAAAATATTTATTTGTGTATTTGATGGATACTGAGGAGGACGACCATACCAAGATTAGGTTCAGTGATAAATAATAATTTTCAAGACTGTAAAATAATATTTATCATTATAACAGTTATCTCACACTATGAAATAAGATAATAAAGTTATTTTATTATATGGAATGGGGCCCGATATGGGTTTAATATTTTATTAATGGAACTTGTGTAATTAATTAAATATCAAACCCTAACCCCATGTCTATATATAGAGGGAGATCACATTATTGGGTGGGTTAATTCTTAATTGAGAATCATTATTCATAATAGATTCCTCTCAAGATCTTTCCTCTTCTCTCATCCTCTAGAAACAAGAATATTAAGAGAGTTTCATTCCATCGTGAAGGAACTTGAAGTGATAAAAGGAGAATAAAGAAAGATGATCCATCAACTACATTAGAACCTGACGATTCATTGGTGTTGTTAAGTGATTGAAGGAACATGTGTGGATCACTTCTATAGGGGATTTACATTGGGTCCCCACAAAGAAATGATGCAACAATGATCATGTTAGAATGATCAACATCCTCTATGAAGAAAGATCTCAAGACCAAGATAATATTTATTCTTGTGACTAAATAAATTACAAAATTGATTTGAAAAGATATTATCATTCTTTTGAAGTTATATTATTCTATATTATTTGAAAAAAATTTCATTGGTCATGTTTTTTATGTCTCACACAGAGTGAATAACTCGTCGAATCTAAAAAAATGAGCTGGCCTATAACCAAAACATTAGATTCCACTACGCCTAGTACCATAATAATTGATGAAAAATTTATCAATGTAATGTAGAATATATTTTAATTTCTCCAGTACTTCGACCATGGGATTGTTTTTTTAACAACTTATCATCTAGAGGGTGAGGCTGATGAATGGTGGAATCTTATCAATAACATGATGAATGAGGGAAAAATAAACTCCATGATATGAGATGAGTTTAAGAGAGTATTTCCCAATAAGTATTTCCAAAAACTATTCATACTAAAATGGAGAGGGACTTTCTAGATATAAAGAAGAAGGATGGAAAATCCATTAGTACCCATTACAAAAAATTTAAAATATTTTGAGGCTACATTTATGGTTTTATCATCAACCCTAAAAGAAAAATATATCAATTATACAGTTTGTTAAAACAAAGTCTATAAAAGGAATTATCCATAAGAGACTTTACTATCTATAAATAAATCATTTGATGTGATATCAAGGAGGAAATGAAAGCTAGAAACTCTCAATATTCTCATGAGTTTGGTGATAATAAAATAAATATGGAGTTTAAAGGGAACTTAAATAATAGAAAAAATGAAGTAAATAAAACTCAACTAACCACATTCCAAAAGTGTGGAAATAATTACATTGGAAAATGTATCAAAGGGGAAAATTGTGCTTTATATTAGGGAGATCCATCCACTGATCATGTGATCTCTAAAATAATATGAAAAGTCAAAACAAAACTACAAAGGAAAATAAGGTTCCAACTAGTGAAATTCAATATTTTAGATGTAAGGAGTTTGGGATTTATGTGAATCAATACCCTAATCCAAGGGATAATTAGGATAATAATCATCAACAAAATGATAAACCAATTTAATCACATCTACTAAATTAGGTCATGAAATGTACATTGTGAAAATACACCTATAATTTAATATATAACTACAAATTACTTAATTTTTTATAGTTCCACCCAATATTTTATATCTAAATAATTTTTAAGGGTCTTATTCTACCTTATAAATAGTTATATATTTATTTATCACTGATAACTTCTAATGGTATGAAGATTTAATATGAAGTGTATAACATCTCTTTAATATAAGATTATGTGAATGTGGTTCCTAAAAATATTATTATTCTTCCTATAATTGAATTTTATGTGATTATGGACATGGATTGTCTCTCTGCACATAGATCCCTTATAAATTTATGTGGAAGGAAAGTCATATTTGATATTTTATATCAACCTATGATCATTTATTGATGTCAGGATGAAAATGAACTTCTAATTTATATTACTTCCATTATATGGGTCTTAATACATATATCTGAGCATTCTTAATCTCAAATATTTGGGGAAGAACTCAAAATTGAAGATATTCATATTTTTAGGAATATGCCGATGTATTTTATAGAGAGTTTCTTTGAATTCCCATGAATCCTAAAGTAGAGTTTTCAATAAAAATCATACTTGGGGATAATACAATTCCAAATACTCCCTATAGAATAACACTAATTGGGTTGTAGGGAATGAAGAAGAAACTCCAGAAGAATCTTGATAATGGAGTCATATGACCCAATGCTTCACTATGGGTAAACTAGTTCTTTTGGTTATGAAGAAAGATGGGTAAATTCATCTATGACTTGATTATATAGAACATAACAATAATACAATCTAAAATAAATATCCTCTACTCCATATTGGTGATTTTTTTATTAACTTCAAGGAGATCAATACTTTTAAACGATTTAACTTTACTCTATATATCATTAATTGAGGTTCAAAAGAGAGGACATACCCAAGAAAACCTTCCATATAAGGTATAGAAACTATTAATTTATAGTGATTACATTAAGAATAAAAAATTCCCCCACTATCCTTATAGATATAATTAATAAAATAGTGAGAAATGGGTTTTCTATGTTGTTTTTTAGTTATTACCATTAGTTAATTAGTGAAATATTTGTAATTGATTTTTTGAAAATGTTTTTTACAATGGTTACTATAAGTCACTTAGTTTGTGATGTGTACATATAATCAGAGTGTTTTAAATCCCTTTTCACAGTTTTAGTCAGGTTAAGGGATCTTGGGTGAGGTTTATGGAGGGTTTTGGATGTTTTTTCCTTTTCTAGGTCCACCATGAGAAATAACACACCATAGTGGTCGGTGTGTTGTAATGCGTGTGTCCCTTTGAAACTTGGGCATACCAAAATGGCTGGTTGTTGGGTGTGATCATGTTTTTAGTAACTTGGGGGCATCATAGTGGACCAAAACTAGAGAGGTTTTACCCCACCATGGTCCAGGGCGTGGAGAGCCTAAAATGGATTTTTTTTGTACACCAATCCAAGTTCGCTGGTGGTTTTGTGCCTCCAAATCTTCTCCCGTTAAAAGTGACCACATCCTTTTTAGCTCCACCAAGAAGCGCTGTTAGTTAATCATATATTTGAAATGGTATTTTTGTGCACCAATCTTTGGGAGGAGTTATGGATATGTTTTTTTCTCTTTGAGATGGATTTTAATGTTGTTTTTGAGTAGAAATTGCCTCTTATAACCTTCAATTTTCCATCATTTCTAGGTGCTTTAAGATCTAGAATTTTAGCGCAATCCTTGGAAATAATTTTCTAGTTTCTAATGGAATTATTTTATGAGACCAATTGTTAGTTTCATGGGTTTTTTCTCTATCTCTTGTTTTTATGGTGAATTTTTGTTGAGGATGGTAGATTATCTCTCACTCTATTATTTCAGGAATTGGAAGGCCTGGATTTCTAAATCATCTTACTTTGTTTCTCAATAGAAAATACTCATTTTACAGTTGTTTGAAAATCTTTGTTTCTATGGATTTAAGAAATTCACACTGCTTGTTTGTTAAGTGGTTTGTGAAATTTGGTGTAAATTTTTTGAAACCTTTTTTTTAATGGGTTGATAATTAACCTTTTTTTAAATGGTTTTGGGAAAAATAAAAGGTTTGGTTTTGATAAAAGAAATTTTGGAATATGGTATTATCATACATGATGTAATATGTTCATATTAAATACATGTCCTTTTAAAAACATACTTGGTACTTAGTGCTATATTTGAAATGGCCCAAGGGATTTTCACCTTGTGACGAACTTGTGAAGGATGGATCACCACTTTTGAGTATTGGAATTTTCATTTGGAATGCATGTGTATGTGAGTGTGGAACATGGATGGGTATTCCAAGTGGAATGAAATAATGAAAAAATTGATTTAGTCCAATACTTTTTGTTTTTGTTTATGCTATTTTATTATGGTAATCTATTGAGATATTCTTGTCCCCTATTTTAAATAAACATTGAGCTAACCTGTTTCTAGTCCTATTGGAATGTGTTGATAAGTCTCATAGGGAAATCATGTCTGATATGATTACTCACCCTATCATGTTAACTTTGGTGTGTATGCATGTGTTATTATTTATCACACAGGTAAAGGAACGTCTCATTCTTATCTAGTTGACCATCTTTATGCTAGTTCCTTAGGATGTAGATGGAGAATGATGTTTAACCTGTGAATTCATTGAAGTTTTTCTGCATTATCATTATTTCATCAAGACATTTTATGTGTTTCTTGATTAACTTTTCATTAAATATTTACTACTAATATGATATTATTGTTCTATTGGTTTTTATTGAGTTTTATTATTGATAATCACGCATCATATAGTTAGATTGGTTACTATATTTTATTTTTTGGTTATATATTTTATGGAAAATCACCAACCAACGTTTTACTAAGCCCTTGACATTTATTTCCATCTTTTGGTGTCTTGGGGATGTCACCTAAGGTTAGTAACACTTCTGACCCATCCCATGCTAATGGGTTAGATATGGATATCATAAATGGCATCAGTCTTGGTTAGTCCATAATATTGGGATGATAACAAAGAGATATGAATGTCGGAACTTAGAATATATAGCATAAAAATATGTAACTCACCTTTTTATGATGAACGTCAAGTTACCAGGGTTGTTTGGAAACAAAAAAGTGATCAAAGAAACTTATAGGTTGTAATATCTCAGATATTCCATGTATTTTTTTTAAATTATATGGATTTATTTTGAGACCAGAAGCTCTGATGGAACCTGATTCTGAGACCCAGTGATCCTGGAATATAATTTCAAACTTTTTTTAGTTCATTTAAATAAACTTGCGAGTGGGGTTTTTTATTTTTAAACCCGTTCTCAGATCAAAAATATAGGGGCACCGTTGAACTTAGAATTACGAGATTCGCCTAGAATGGACCTAACCTCGAAGGGCGTGGGTTAAGGGGAAGAGTTAATTTTTTGATTTTTTAAAGAAAATGTTTAAAAAATAAAATAAACTTTTTTTATTTTATTTTCTGAATTTTTAAACCGTTGTAGAAAAATGATGTATAACAAGAATTAAACCAAAAACAATGTTCACAAAAGAAATAATGTTAGGACTTTGTAATCAAACATAAATAAAATTTTGTTTCACATTTCCTTCTTTAATGGCCGAGCAAACAATGTAAGATTGTGGGAACAATCATGGTTTTGCTCTCAAGCTTTAGTGGGTGATGATGATGAATGCCAATGACCGCCAAACAATGGATCATGGAGAGATGAACAACATAAACATTATTCTTCCACCATTCGAATAGATCATCTCCAATTAATGAGTTACTCCGGAAGGGGTTTGTTTGTGCTTAATTTTATGGGGTTCTTCATTCTAAAACAATGAATTTGGACCAACCCACGAACAGGTTAATTTGAAGACCCCTTGTTCTTACATGTGGGTACACATTTCTCAGGAGTAAATCGGGGTTAAATTGTGATAGAAATTCAATAATTTTCTCCCATGTTTTTAAACATCTAACATGGAGGGAGCATGTCGACATGAACAAGGTATGGTCCCCCCTTCCATGTGTATTTTTTTGTGTTCCTCATGGACGCATTTTTTGAAATGATGGAAAAGAAGTTTTTAGGAAATAGTAGGGAAGGTGACATCCTGTGGATTACGAAGGCATAGACGATGAGAACAATGAAGCACCAGTGCAGACCTGGTGGTTTGCCGAATCCTCTGATGTTGTTGGCCCGTGGTGGTGGCTGCGGGCGGGTGGTGCCACACCACGATGGTGTGTCGAGAGGCAGGCCACGACCAGCTTGATCCGTGATGGATCAGCAGGAGCCATCAGTTGTGTTGTAGGATGGATGAGGTGGACATGGCTGGGTGTCCATATTGATGGAGCAACCTATGGATACAGGCCATAGAGGAGCTGGAACATGTTCAGGGGACCACTTGTTGGTTTTCTGGGTGGCTGACATTGATTGTCCGCATTGCGGCATGCCTTGGACGCACCATGTGTCTGTGCTGGGGAAGGAACCATCCCACATTAGTGGGTTAGGAAGGTGGTAGGCTGGACCCCATGACCCAATGGGCTGGGCCGGGTTGAAGCCAATCTAGGCCTGATCCGGGTTCAGTTGGACGCAAGTCAGGTTGGGTCAGTCCGATCATCCCCTTTTCGAAAAAACGACTATAACTTTCAAACAGGGCATCCCATTGACCATCCATTTATAGTGTTGGAACCCTAACGATGAGGCAGTTCTCTTATAATTCCCTAAGGAGACTTTAATGGATGTTGAAATACAATGATTATCTTGAGGAGTAGATTCTACCAAAATCAAGTGCAGTTCAAGTGGGAATCTTGTGGCTGGATGAGGCCCAAAGACTAGAGACCCTATCTGGATGAGCTCCTAGACACCCTCTATGAATCAACTCCTAGAGACACTATGTGGGTCATCTTCTAGAGACCTTGTGTTATCATCTCCTAGCGACCCTGTGTTGATCATCTCCTAGAGACCCTATGTGGATTAGCTTGTAGAGACCCTGTGTAGATCAACTCTTAGAGACCCTCTGTGGATCACCTCATAAATACCCTGTGTGGATCGGATCCTAGCGACCCTATGTGGATCGTATTCTAGAGACCCAATGTAGATTATATCTTAGTGACTCTGTGTGACCTAGAAGACCCAAAATACTCATCTAGGATGAGTACCTCAACAGTCCAAGGAGTCATTGTTATGAATGAAAGTCTTTCTTTCCATACGTTAGATTATACCTGTGTGAGTTGGCTTGTTTCTTGATCAAGATTCATGGATTTTTTATGGATTTCTTTGTGGACTTTCCTTTTGGATGGGGTTCCTAATGAGTATTTTGTTACTCACCCCTTCATGGGATTTGAATGCACGTGCTGTGTCTGGTGAAGACAACATACGACTTGATGGAGTACATGGTATCATAGGACCAAGTGGTGCCCAGTGAGATCAGGCAGGCAGGGCGTGCTTCTACGGTTTCCGTCAGATACTCTATACTTACCTGTCAGGTGGCATTTCAAGTAGACATCTTTTCTTTGATTTCATACTTTGTTGTATTTGTATTTTCTTGGGTTTGTATTCAGGTCCATTTACCCTCAGTTTGTAATTTTACACTCAGTGGTTGTTTAGTGGCATGCATGTTCTCTTTTCTAGTTTTATTGGGATGTGGTTGTGTGTGTGCGTGCGCATATATGTACTTGGTAAAAAGACTCCCACTTGTAGGTTGACACCTTAGGAGATAGACTCCAACCCCTAGTTTATGGGTGGCGAGCTTGGGGTGAGTCACGACATGGGCCCCTGATGGAAGGGTCGTGACAATGTGGTATCCGAGGTGGTCAGATTTACCACAAGACCGAGGGTCTATTGTTTTTGGTTTTTCTCAAAAATGTTAAGTGTTTAGAGTTTGTATTTCAGGCTAGGGACTCTGGTGTAGGTGTAGAGGCTGACGTATCCATAAAACATGAATATAGACACCTAATTTCCAACTCGGTACATAGAAACACTAGTTGCGGGGAGATAAAAGGGTCCGTGCATCATATTGGATTTTGAGTATTTTTCCTCATTTCCATTTTAAGTCAACTCCCTAGGTATAATCTATTGAACGTGGTGCATCTTGATCTATTTCATAATTCCTCCACACAGATAGCAAGCCAATATTCTGATATGTTGTCATGAGGACAACTTGCCTAGTGATGAGGCATCAGTTCAGGGACCAGTGCTAGAGATGGCCCCTTCGGGTGGTGCACTAGTGTTACCACCACTCGTTGGTCAGCATCTACTATCGACATTACCGGTAGATTACACACATAAGATCAAAAACCTATATGAGTTTTAGAGACAAAGACCTCCCATGTTCAGGGGAGAGATGGACCCTCAGGATGCTAAGGATTTACTGGTGGCAGTGATGTGAGTCTTTCGCTTAGTGAGGATGCCACTTGACCAAATGAAGGTTCTATTCATGAGCCTTCTGCAGGTCTCAGTGGGGAGATGGTAGAGGCTGAACATCTAGACACATGAGGAGGTGACCCTCTCCTCGGATGAGTTCAAGGAACTTTTCTAGGGGGAGTTATTCTCCATGACCTTGCGCTCTGTTCGTATATAGGAGTTGCTTCACCTACAACAGGGCATCATGTTAGGGGCTTAGTACTCTTTGTGGTTTAAAGACCTCTTTTCCTACTCTATGGATATGGTATTGTACCATTTATTTAGGGCCCAAACCTTTGATAATGGTATCCAGTAAAAGAGAAGGGCGTCAATTGTTTCCCTTTGCATCCCCACTCAGGATGGAGTGATAGAGATAGTTCTACTACTTGAGAGCTTCCTTTTAGAGAGAGCACAAACAGTGGGAGATACCACCGTGCGACAGAAGGCCGAGTCATCCATGGATTCCATCCAAAAAATGATACAGAGGTCCAAGTGTGCCAGACCATCCGAAGTGTGACCCTAGGACACATGATCGGTGGTGTGAGGCCACCAAGGCAGTGAGGGTAAGCAGAGGAGTAGGGCATGATACTCTTGTGGCGGGAAGGGACATATGGATTGTGACTACCCGACATGCCACAGAAATGATCAAGAGGTGATCGAAGGGCAGATGAGGAAACATCAAATGTTCGGGTAGGGTGGTCTATAGGGAAGGAGATGTGGAAGGGGTGCAGGCCCATCGGCAGGCAGTGGACGATAGTTCGAGGTGTTACCACCACCTCCCCCAGGTGGTCCACCACAGGCTCAGGGAGCCGGCAGGCAGGGGAAATTCTAGCTCCAAAAAATGGAGGCCTATGACCATGACACTCTAGAGATTATTAGAGGTTTGATATGTGTCTTATCCACCTTGACTGTAGTTCTTATAAACACAAGTTCCGGTCACTCTTTCTATTTCATAGACCTTGTTTGGAGCTCATGGATTTTGGTGGAACCGTTGGCTCGATCCTTGTGATTAGAAACTTTAACGGGAGGAGATTCAACAATCACACCCTAGTACTGATAGTGTGAGCTTACTCTAGAAGGCGAGAGCATTAGCTGGGATCTCTTAGTAACATCGTTGAGGCCGTACGATGTTATCTTGGGTATTGACTGGTTATCTACAGTCCATGCTCAGATTGATTGTATTGGGTGAAAAGTGTGGTGTGTCCATAAAGATGGGACCAGGTCTTCCTTCACTAGAGAGAAGGGAAATTTTGTAGCACATGATGGAATTTCTCAAGAGAGGGTGCATCCAATAACTCCTCAGTTGGATAGCCTCACCGTCAGCACGGTGGATGAGAGGAGTTCACGTTTTCCTGTAGTGGTAGACAAGTACGAGTAAGCATTTACTAAGGATGTTCCAAGATTAACTCCTTGTAAAAAGGTATAATTCTGCATTAATATGTACCTCAGGACGACACCAATATCCACACCAACATATTGAATATATCTTGCAGAGAATCATGAATTGAGGGTATAGTTATAGGGCTCGCAGGGAAATGGAATTGTGAGGCCCAACTTTTTACCATGGGCAGCCCCATTTTTGTTTGCGAAGAAGGCATATGGGAGATTGAGGATATATGTTGACTTACAATTCTTGAACCAGGTGACTATGAAGAAAAAATATCTATTGTCAATAATTTATGACCCCTTCTATTAGTGGAAGGGAACAAAGTTGTTCTTGAAGATAGACCTCAGGTTTGGCTATCATCAGTTTTGGGTACAAGATGAGGATGTACCAAATATAGCCTTTAGATGTTGGTATGGCCACTATGAGTTCCCAATGATTCCATTTGGTATGGACAATTCCCTAGAATTATTCATGGAACTCATGAACAGGATATTCCAGCCTTACCTCGACCATTCATGGTGGTCTTAATTCATGAAATATTGGTGTACTGAAAGTCAGAGGAGGAGCACTCTACACACCTACAGATAGTTCTGGATTCACTTTGAGAGAACCATCATTATGAGAAGCTCTTGAAGTGCCTATTTTGGATCTATGAGGTCCACTTTCTAGGAATTGTCATCTTGGAGGCTGGAGTTGCAGTAGATCTTGAAAATATAGAGTTAGTTTTATCATGGGATCCACTGAGAAGCGCGATAGAGTTGCAGAGCTTCATAGGGTTGGTTGGATTTTACTGGTGGTTCTTTCCAAACTTTTTTAGAGTAACAAAACCTTTTTTGGATTTCAAAAAGAAGAAATATCACTTCGTGTAGATAGAGAAGTGCTAGAAGAGTTTCCAGGAGCTGAGGTGGAGACTAATGAGTGCCCCTCTCTTGAGACTACCAGAGGAGGGAATTGGGTATGTTGTTTTTCATAAATCATCAGGGACCAGATTGGGTTGTGTCTTGATGCAGGACTAAGAAGTGTTCACCTATGATTTAGAGTAGTTGATGTAGCAAGATGATAACTACCCGACCCATGACCTGGAGTTAGCAGTAGTGGTATTTTCTCTAAATATGTGGTGACACCACTTGATGGGTGAACGATTTACCATCTAATCTGAACAAAAGAGTCTCAGGTATTTATTCTACCTGAAGTACATGAACTTGATACAGTGGAGATGGCTAGAGTTCCTATTGGATAATGACTTTGAGATAGTCTATTCTCTTGGGAAGGGGAACATCATGGCAGACATGCTTAGTAGGAGATCTAGTTTTTAGCTACCGAGTGAGGTGACATAGAAACTAGCAGCGATGCAAATATCCTTTGTAAATTATGATTGAGAAGCTTACCTTCAGTTGATGACTATTACTCCCTAAATATTACAGCGTGCTAGGGAGGAATAGCTTGTGGATGTTGACTATGAGGCCCTACATGCTCGGTTTTCCCCAAGACAAGATCCTAATAGATTTTGGATAGGTGGAGAGAATATCATCTTTTTATAGGGAACATAGTAGTACCAGTGGACTTGTGAGATGATATTTTGAGGGAGTTCCATACCTACCCCTTGGAGGTACATCTTGGAGTGGTTAAGATTTACCTATATATCTAATGTTAGTACTGGTGGCCAAAGATAAAGAAAGCGGTGGCCGAGTTTTTTTAACAGTGCCTCACTTGACAGTAAGTAAAGACTGAGTATAAAGTTCTAGAAGGTTTGACACATCTACTTGAGGTACTAGAGTGAAAGTGGGATGGAATCTCAATAGACTTAGTGATGGGATTACCAAGCGTATCCATGGTCCGCAATTCTATCTGGGTGATCATTAACTGACTCACCAAGTCAGCTCACTTATTACCCATCTAGGAAGAAGGATTAGTTGAGTGATTTGTATGCCTCTGCATTTAGGAGATAGTGTAGTTTCACAGGGTGCCTTCGATGATTATCTTAGATCATGATGCTGAATTTACATCCCAAATTTAGAAGGGATTGCAGGAGGCATTTAGGACATAGTTGCACTTGATCACATAAATTCACCCATAGAATGATGGTCAAACGAAGTAGACAATATAGACATCAGAGGACATGCTCTATGATTACATTCTTGATTTTGGTTGTTTTTGGGTGGACCACCTACCACTGGTGGAGTTTTCATTAAAAAAAATATCACTCCCCCATTAGAATAGAACTATTCGAGACTTTGTATGAGCATCCATGCATATCACCAATATGCTAGACAGACCCAAGAGAGTCAGCACTCATAAGTCCATAGTTGGTATAGGCTAGCTCTGAGAATATGAGGATTATCCAAGAATGAATGAAGACTACATAAATCAAGAATAAATATTATGCTGATAGGAGATGGAGGCCCATGTAGTTCGAGGAGGGGGACAATTTGTTCCTTCAGTTCTCAACCCAATGGGGGTTGAAGATATTTGGTCAGGGTGGAAGGTTATCTCCAAGGATCATCAGACCTTTTCAAATTATGAGAATAGTTGGTGAGGTGGATTACCTTCTAGCTCTTCCCCCATAAATGCACCAGGTGCCTGATTTTTTTCACGTGTCGTAACTGAGGAGGTACATTCATGGTCCATCACACATCATCGATTGGGGTGAGATGGAAAATGATGACGTGGAGGTGTTTACAGATTTCCTAGTAAAGATAAAGGATTGATAGAAGTTGATCCTTCATGGATGGTAAATTATAATGGTTCATGTTTGGTGTCAGCTTGGGAATCTCGAGGAGAGCACTTGGGAGCAGGAGGTTCAGATTTGTGCTCAGTACACCTATTTGTTTGTTTAGTCTTTATTTTGGATTTTGGGGATGTAAATCCCTAATATAGGGAGAATGTAATTTCCATAAATTCCATATATTTTTTTAAATTTTATGAAATTATTTTGAGACCAAACTCTCTGAAAAAATCTGATTCTGAGGCCTGGTGAGCCCGAAATAGAATATTGAATTTTTTTATTTCATTTAAATAAACATGTGATCAGATTTATATAACATTTAAACTGGTACTAGGATAAAAAATCTGAGGGCACCATTGAACATAGAATATAGGGATTCACCTAGATGGACCTAACCTTGAATAGCACGGGTCGAGGGAAAAAGTTATTTTTCAGAATTTATAAAAGAAAAAGTTAAAAAATAAAATAAAACTGTTTTATGTTATTTTCTAAATTTTCAAGCCATTGCAGAGAAACAAGGTTTAACAGATTGAAAATGAAAACACAGTTTCTTAAATGAAACAATGTAATGACTTTTTAATAGAATTTAATTGAAACGTTGTTTTGTGTTCCAACCATTAATGCTCGAGCAACCAATGTAGGATTGTTCACAATCCTAGTTCTGTTCTGAATCTCTAATGGATGATAGAGATGAATTCCAATGGCTGCTAAAAAAAATCGTGGATTGATGAGTGGAATACACATTCTTCTTCCACCCTTCAAATGAATCATTTCCAACAAACGAGTTACTCAGGTAGGGGTTTTTTTTGTGCTTAAGTTTCCCCATTTGTCATTCTAAAACAAAGAATGCGGATCAACCAACGAATAGGTTGATCCACAGATCGCTTGTTCTTGCGGGAGGGTACTCTTTTATCAAAATTTCAATGAAATTAAATTCTTACTAAACTTCAATAATTTTTCCCCATGTTTCTAAACCTCTAATGTGGAGGGTGCAAGCAAACACGAAAAATGCCCATGTCCCTCCACCGTGTGCTTTTTTGTGTGTTCTTCATTGATGCATTTTTGAAATAGTGGAAATGATTTTTTGAGGCCATTAAAGGAAATGTGACATCACATGGAGGCCGGAGGCATAGACGACGCGAAGAATGGACCACCAGATCAGACTTTGTGGTTTGAAAAATGCTCCGCCAGTGTCGGTCATGGGCATGTGGTGGCGCGCAATGATGGCGCCTCAGGATGGCATGCCATGAAAATGTGCCAAGAGGTGGGATGCAGCTGGCTTGGGCCACGACGAAGCAATAGGAGCCGTCAGTTGGTAGAGGAGGACACAACCGTGTGGAAGTGTCGGTGGACCGGCCTATGGCTACAGGCTGAAGAGGTTTTGGCACGTGGTCTGGGGACCGTGTGCCGGTTTTTTGGGCAGCTGGCTTTGACCGGCCGCTTAGCGGCATACCCTAGATGCACTGCGTGTCCGGTCTGGGGAAGGAACTAGCATGCACTAGCAGGCCAGAAGAAGGCAAGTCAGACTTGCGGCCCATTGGTCCAGGCTAGAACTGGGTTGGGTTGGACCCTGGTCAGGTTGGTTCGGGTCGGTCTGACTAGGTCGGACCAGACCCAGACCCGGTGCGCCCCCTTTTGGAAGAATGACTATAAATTTCAAACTGGGGATCCGATTGATGAGACATTTGCGGTGTTGGAACCATCACGATGGGGCAGTTCTTTTGGTATGATCTAAGGATACTTTAATGGATGTTGAAATATGACAATTGGATTAAGGATTATATTTTCCTAGAATCAAGCGCACTTCATCCTAGAATCCTGTGGCTGGTTGAAACCTAAAGACTAACGACTCTTTTTGGATCAGTTCCTAGTGAAACTGCGTGGATCAGCTCCTAGAGACCCTATGTGGATCAACCCTTAGCAACCATATGTATATAAAGTCCCAAATACCATGTGTGGATCATCTCCTAGAGACCCTGTGTGGATCATCTCGTAGGGACCCTGTATGGATCAGCTCCTAGAGATCCTGTGTGGATCCCCTTATAAAGACCCTATGTGGATAAACACCTAGAAAAACTATGTGGGTCAGCTTCTATAGACCCTGTGTGGATCAACTCCTAGAGACCCTCTGTGGACCAGCTTCTAGTGGCTCAGTGTGACCCATTAGACCCACAGACCTCATCTGGGATGAGTACCTCAAAGGTCTAGGGTGTTAAATGTTAAAATTGATAGTCTTACTTTACTTACATTCTATTATACCTGTGTGTTATATCTTGTTTTGTGATCATGATTCATGGTTTTATTTGTGAATTTATTTGTGGTCCTTCCTTGTGGTTGGGATCCCTATAGAGTATTTTGTTACTCACCCCTACATAGGATTTTCCTGCACATATTGTGTTTGGTGCAGACAGCTGACTAATTGATGGAGGACTTGGTGGCTCAGGACCAGGTGGTTCCCAGTGAGATTAGGTAGGCATGGAATGATTATATGACTTTCAATAGTTTCTATATACTTACCCATTAGGTGGGGTTTTCATCGGACAACTGGTCTTTGATCACGTATATTCTCTTGTTGCAATTTTCTTTTGCGGGGTTTTTATTCTGGCCCATTTACCTTATGTTTGTATTTTTACACTCAGTGGTTGTTTATTGGCATGCATGTTGTCTTTTCTTGTTTTCATGGGATGTGGTTTTGTGTGTGTGTGTGTGTGTGTGTGTGTGTATAGGTACTCTATAAAATACATCCCACATGCAGGTTGACACCTTAGGTGCTAGTCACCAACCAGAGGCCTACAGGAGGTAGGATTGGGGTGAGTCACGACACGCGCCCTGAGGGATGGGTTGTGACATAAGAGTGTTTTCATCGCATTATAATATGTTTAGCCGATGATTCTAGAATTTCATTCATTATTAATGAGACTTCCACATGGATTGTAACATTTTTAATATGAATGATGATTATTTTTGGGAAATTGGATATGATGATTGTTACCACCACCAATGTTATGTATTTTATTTATAGATAAAAGAGGGAAAAAATAGAAGTTGAAAACAAACATACATTTAGGGTGGTCTAAAGTAGTGAACACTGAGAGAATATTCTCGAACAAAGTGAATCCCCTATAGGGGAAATGATCTAGTGTTGGTATAAATGAGAATCTAATCTTGTTGTGATGCTATAGAGGCAAGGAAATCTGCCACAACATTCCCCTCCCACTAAGTATGAAGAATATCCATATGCTCATTTATTAGTCTCCTGTAGTGTCAGATAGAATAGAATATGGACCATGGAACTAGAGTCCTTTCGGAGAGTGCATTAAAAATAGAAAGTGAGTAAGTATCAATCTCTCTAATAAGAATGTTCTGCTGATTTCACAACAAGATCCTTGAAAACATAGCAAGTGTCTCTTCTTGAAGAGAATCACCAGGACCAGAGAATACTGATAAGGCCTCTATCATTGATCCATAAATATCTCTGATGATTCTACCCTAATTAATAGTTCCTATGTAGCATGAGAGATCTGTATTCATCTTTAGCCCTGAGGATGGAGCCTTCCATCTAACCCATGCACCTTGTGCAGTGGAACTCGAACAAGGTGGAGCATGTTGTGGAAGGATCCATGATATTGAAGGAGAAACCTATATCTATTTAGATGACTTTCAAAATCCCATAATGAGGTTGAAACACTTTAATATAAGATCCATTTTAGTTGGAATTGGGTTTTAATGGCGAACAAAATTTCTTGAGAACCAAAGGAGACAACAACTCGCAATGAAGATGAACTCTCTTGCCCTCCGTTCTGCACTAGGCCTGTCCAACCCCTAGAAACAATTTTGAAGGAAAAGATCAAAATTGCAATCCCAGTCATACCATCCTGTGAACTGGCTGAATGAACTCCATAAATACTTAGCCCAATCACTGTTAAAGAAAACATGCACTGCAGATTCAGAATGTGCCTCATGACAATAGAGGCACATTGAATCCATGTTAACACCTCTCCACAGAACATCATCATCTATCAGAATCGCTCCATGTGTAACTCATCAGACAAGGAAAAAAAATTGGAGGGGAGGATCTTGCACCAAATAATATCTCCCATTGGTTCTGAGGCAAAGAAACAGATTGAATTTTAAGGAAGTCTCGGATTAAGGAATTTCCTCTGGCTGAGCCTTTGAATACCAAATTTTCCAGGTCGTTAGATAGGGATATTCCATCAAAAATATTCCTCTAATCAGCATTCATCAAGGATTGAAACAGGAGACCATAATCACTGGCTTCCCTAAAAGATATGTTCAGAGTGGGGAATATAGGGAAGCCCAAAATATACCCTGAACAGTGATGATTTTAATAACATATGTCCCATTTTCCCAAAAATCCACCAGGTATGCAACTGAAGGAGAGGGAGATATGAAAGGATCATATATAATTTTTGGAAGGTTTATGTCTATTAGGGATCCCCACAAGACCATATGTTATTTTCATATTCTTACCCTATAAAGAACATCCCACCAAAACCTCCGAGTCGAGCTTTGCATGCAAACCATACATGGAGTTAGAGAAACTCCTCAGATTGAGACCCATTTCACCAAAGGCTTTTCCAGCATCTTCCAAGAGGCCCAATGTCATTTATTTTGTCGGTACCCACCCCATAAGAAATATTGCAGAGTAGATTCAATGTTGGAAATCAATTTTTTTGAAAACTTGATAGTAGAACGAATATGAATGGGAATGGAAGATATAACAGAGTGGATCAGCGTGATTCTCCCACCAGAGGATAAGAGACTATTTTTCCAGTTGAGAATGCGGACATTGATTTTATCCATGACCAAGTTGAAGTGTCTAATAAATAAGTAATTAGGAGATAATGGAGCACCTAGATAATTCATAGGTAAAGAGCCTTGGGGAATGGAAAAGCTAGACTCTATAGATCATAACCGACTTTTTAAGTATTTGGAGGGAGCAATGAAGAGACTATTCTTCCATTTGACCACATGACCACTCCATCTACAATAGATATCGAGAGCCTCATTAACCCCCTAAACTGATCTCTAGCTACTACTGACAAAGTGAATTGTATTGTCTGCAAACATCAAGTGAGACACACCCCATAAGAAATATTGTTGCGATAAGGAGTCACTTTCTCAAGATAGATACAATGATTAAGGTATTGGATAAGAAAATCTTGAGAAATGATGAAAAGAGGGGGAAAAAGGGTCCCCTTGCTGCAAACCTCTAACAACATTGAGAAAACCAAATTGCTTTCCTATGAAAGAGGTGGCCATCCAGGGAGAGCTAAAGAAGCAAAAAAGAAGGTCAATAACTCAATCAGCGAAGCCGATACTCGATAGATCCCTAGAAAAAAACACCATTCCTCTCTATCATAATCATTACTCATATAAAAAATAATGGCCTCATTTCTAACTAGGGATTTTAAATTGATGTCACTAATAATTTTCTAGGCCAATGAAATAGCCCCTTGGATGGGTTTTCCTTTCAAAAGATCATGTTTCTCAGGGGATATCCATGTTAGGAGAGAGGTAGACAATCTTGAGTTCAAAATGATAGTCATAACTTTATAGGTAAAATTACACATACTAATAGGCCAATACTGATTCAAAGAAGTGGGAGACTTAACTTTGGGATCAAGCATTGGTTTAGTTGCAGAGTCCACCTGGGGGAGGTTCCCTTGAAAAAAATCTTTGAAAACCCTTATGAGGCCTGTTTTCACGGTATCCCAAGCCACTCTATAAAAGGAGCTCAAAAAAGAATCTGGACCAGGGGAACTAATAGGGTTAATGAACAAGAAATCCTCCCTTATTTCTTTCTCATCTGGTAAGTATTAGAAAAAAAAAATACATTATTAGCTTCTGACACTGAGCGGGGAATCATGTAAAAAATTACCGATGAGCCCCTTGGGTAACCACCTAGCATGATAGGGTTCAGATCAGCCAGTAGTGACCGAAATATAGAATCATCTAGGCTCCCAATAAAATCTTTTTTTCTTGAGTAGGATCTATACTCCATTAACAAATTGGGACTGATTATTATGCCTTTTTCCTTGATACGAGTGGGAAGATAAGCTATATTGAGGTCACCTTTGCAAAGCCATTTGGTCTGATACTCCTCTCTAGAATCATGTTCTTGCTTAAGCAGCATGTTAGAAAACAAGTTTTTTACATCACAACTCCACAAAAACTGATGCATACCAAGAATTTCATAGGTTAAATTCAAACTGGTGTGTCTCCCTATTAATATTCTCTAGGGTTGTCTCAGTAGGGCTAGATTTTTGACCTAGGAGATAAGTTGGAACTTCAGCCATATTATATTATTATGAAGAGAAACCCATGGGTTTCCACTACTAGCATAATCCCACAATCTCCTGAAAATTTCATGGAAAGTAGGTTCATCATCCTAGGAAGAAGAAAAACAAAAGAGGGGTCGGAGGTTAACCTAGGCTGCTAGCGAGACTCTGAGGGCTGAATGGTCTGAGAGCCCTCACACCTGGTGAAGGAATTTGAAATCGGGAAAGGTAGAGAGGGTTGCTCCATTAATTAAGCAGTGATCGAACCAACTCCAAGATCTAGTATTTCCTGGTTGGTTGTTACACCATATAAAAGGATCATCGGAGAATACAACGTCCGTTAGTCCATTGTGATCCATGAACGCATTAAAATCATGACTAGATATTCCAGGAAAAGGCCTTGGTCCTTTTTTCTACTCTAGATAAGAAAAAACATTGAAGTCTCCACCCACAAGCCAAGGGGTGTCTCTCGGATTATTCGAACCTATATTATCCCATAAAAATTTGCAACCATGCACGTCACACTCATCATAGACAATTGACATAAGGGTTTCTGTACTTCCCTACTGAATATTGATGTTGATTCATTGCTCACAAACGGAAAGTAGGTCCATGGAGATTCCTGATTCCCAAAACAACTAGATGTGAGAGTTGGAAGGAGAGCCATGTAGAAAATCGTGGTCTCTCATGCACCGAGAAAAGGATTGAATTTTATCCTACACCTATTTAGGTTCAAGAACTGCAACGAAAGAAACCAAATGAGAGCTAAATTAATTGGAGAAAAAAAATACTATTTTACCCATGAGACCAAGTCTCAATCATTCTAAAGGAAAATATTAATCATCGAAGGAAACATTTCTTCCACTGGACCCATACTCAAATCCCTTGTGTTTCTTGGATATTTTGATTTGGGAATATGGTTTTGATTGTGACCTGGTCTTCATTGTACTCAATGAAGTGCAGACTGAAGAGGGAGGTTGAGATTCATTCATCAAGATTTTCAGAGTAGAAGATAGTTTACTCAATGGGGAGGGGGATGGAAGAATCACATCTAGGCCTTGAGGAGGAGAACTGATGACTAGAGAGGAGTTGTGTAAGGGGTTCTTAGAAAACTACCCTAGATTAATCTCCTTGATGTAATAACCATTAGGTGAGAAGGGTGGAGTCTATTCTGGGAAAACTAAAAATAACTCCACAGCACTCAGAAAACTAGAATACATAAAAAGAAGAATCTGCTTATGCACTAGAATAATATCAAGGCAAGGGGAGACCAGGTCTATCATAAATCAGAGCTCAGAAGAGGTGGAATCTTCCATTCATAGAGGAATGGGAGGTAGCAATACTTTCTTCCCCCAAACATCAGGACCTGGACTCAGGCTAGCTGGTGGATTAGCAGAAGAAACTTCAGAAGTCATAGGAGGGTAGGGGATAACAACCATAGCATGAAGATTTCACTTTAGGGAAAATAATCATTCTAGAGTGAAATTCCCTTGGAGATGTCAACCAGAACAGAAACAAGTCAGGAGAGGTAAACTAGCACCTGATAGCAACCATCCATCACATCCACTTCCAACAAAATCTTGGAAGGAGGAGGAGATGAGAGGTCCATCTCAACATAAATTCTTACTGAAGGAACATCTTCAAGGATTAAGGATCTCTGGTCCATACATAATAAGGAGCCAAAATATTCCCTGATACCTCGCAGGAAGTCTGGCGCCATGAAGGGTAGAGGAAAACCTGGGAGAGAAATCCAAACTATAGCCACACATGAGTCTCTACCCAAATGTTCATCGATGGACCACCCGAGAAGGGAAAACCACTAGTATCCAACTGATCTGGGGACTATGATGATTACTGATTTTGATGATTTGTAATATTCTTATCATTCAATTACTAGTTAGTGATAACTAAGGGGTGTTTTTTATACCTTTAGAGAAATTGAACTAGGTTGATAACATGGAAACCTGGAAGAAGAGGCTCTAAAAAATGTTATTGCTGTCAAGATATTTGTGAACCAAACACTTGTTCAGAGCATTGTGTAAGGTTTTCAAGCAATATATAGTGGAAGTCAAAATGATGAACAAATATAAGTGGATCATTTATGCAATTTCAGAATCAAAATTCATCAATATTTTTAGGGAATTTATAACATGAAAAGGAATAAGTGTGGATCAATAAAATGAACTGAATCTTTGATTTCTTAAGAACACCGATTTATCTAAAGGAATTGTGTTTATTCTAAAAACTGAAGGATATTTCATACCGTTGGTGGGATTTAGCTGTCAAAGATAAATTCAACCCTAGGCCTTATGTGGTAAGAAATTGAATAATTTTTCAACAAAAAATTCCACCCTCGTAACTTCAATATACCTAGAATGATATATTTATTCATCTTCAAGAAATATGATTGATTTGTTATAGAGTATTAAACTAAGTTAATGAAATTAGTTCAATTTACTCTAGATGTGGATACTAGTGCATCCCAGAAAGCACACATCTTTTAGTATAGAATGTGACTATAGATTCATTATAAGATATATTTCCTATGTACTAATGATTATACAGAGATGTTGAATAGAGAAAAAGTGGTGGAAAGGGATATTTATTGGAATCATACTAGAGGAAGTACATTTGTCTCCACCATAATGGATGTGAACTCCAATGTTGGGAATAAGAGAAAGAGGGATACATACTTCCACGTGATGGTTTCAGGTGTAGTGGAAGCGTGTAGGGGTGGGAAATATATTAAAAATTATTTTAATTAACACTTCCATAAACCATGAGTGAGGATATTACACATAAAATTTATAATTAATTTATTTAATATCTAAATAAATGAATAGTTGGGCTTAGGAAATTTCTTAGTTTATGAATGTTGATCTTCTAAAAGGACCCTTTTGGATGACTTCGTTGTTCTATGAGGATCCATAGATAGAATCCCTCTAGCAGTGGTCTAAAATTGCTCCTATGATCTCTAATCAATGCCACTTGATCACTAAATTGTAGTATGAAAAATTGAATTTCTATCATTTTTCATTCTTGATCGCTCATTATTTGTTCTCAAATAAATCACTCTTATGAATCTCAATATAGATAGGGATGGAGAAGAGTTGTGAGAGAATTTTTTGTGTTCATAAATTTTTTATTTCAATTTTGGATACCATACACAATAGACATAACCATTTGTTTATATATCTAAGGTCAGGTTAAAATAATAATTTAATTTCACACCAGATATTAAATATTATTATAAACTTTAATGAAACCCCATGCCACATAATAATAATAGTATTATTATTATGTGTCCCTCACCATCATGCAAAAATTGATAAATAATATTTACCGTCTTGTAAGTAATTATTTATCACCAGATGCAGTCTTGGTCTGTTTGAACTTATCAGTACTTATTGAATTTCTAAATAAAAATATTATTCATAAATAAATATTTCATTAATATACCAGGGAATAAATATTTATTAAATTCTTAATAAAATAAATAAACATATTCTTATTCACATACTGGTGAATAACTATTTATTACATTTATGAGATCAATATAACCTAAATAAAATAATTCCCTGGTCTTGAGAATAATATATATTTGAATAATTAAATTCAAATATAATTTAATCGAGATCAATATAAACACTTATTATTTGACACATAGGATGATTTATCATTGGAATTCGGAGGGCTTTCCCAAATCCATGTTTACTATCCAGAATTGGGCCAAGGAACTCAAGAGAAAGAACTTAATGTCACAATGATGAAAAACTACATATGAATCCTCACTCTGTAATATAATTACTTTATCTTATTATATCATCAAGAAGGTTGCATGATGGTGTCTTCAACCTACTTACTCAATATGTATTTCATTCACTATCTGAAATAAACACATTGTTACATCATGACCATGGAATTTAATGTGACAACTTTATTCTAATCCAAGGGCTGAGATATTAGATTCCATAAAGATGGATGGGACAAATCCTTCCTTGAATTATCCATTGATGGAATTTCAATTATGACACACTCAACGTACTCTACTTCCCTCCAACATATTTCACGAAAACTTTAGTTAGTAAATCTATGTTTTTGAGTCATGAAATTTATTAATGATAATCTTAAAGTCTATGCACCGTTATATATAATCAAAAATAGGAATATATGATGACACAAAAAACATGTAGAATTCCTACCACCAAGTCGGTAATCATAATATCTTATTTTAAAGATTACCAAGTACAAACTTCATGAAAAAAATCCTCATTTTCTTTCCAGCACTCGCACCTGATGGTATAAATACTATGTGTCCCATAATAGTATATTATCCATCTGAATAACTATATTAAAAATATTGTCATAGCAGTTTAATGTTATCATCACAGTGGAAAACATCTATGAACATATCAATATAACAAACACCCTTGGACAATATTACATTAAATACATATAGAAACAATGAACAGTCTGTAATAAGTTATCAACTTAATATTCAATTCATTGAATACACATGTAATAAAAGTTAAATCCACTGGTCCTTGGATTACAAATCTAAAAAACTTATACGTGGACTAGAGACAAATTCTTAAAAGTTTTAGTCCGCTAGAAATCACATGAATCATGTTTATTTTGAATTATGGACTTAGTCAAGGGGTATGACATGTTTTCTTCCATGAAAATACTGCTCACTACAACCTCACCTCTCTGAGAAAAATATTTCAATACATGACACATATAATTTATTTTATTCATCTGTTTATGTGACCTTTTATCTTTTATGAGATACACCACTAAAACATTATCATAATAGAGTGTGATTAAATCATTACCATTGGTTTCCATGTCAAGAAATTGAATGAAGTTGTGCAACCATACTACTTATTTGGCTAACTCAGAAGCCACAATATACTAAGACTCTACTATAGAACCTTGTACCACAACCTTCATTGAGAACATGCAACTCACAAAAACTCCATTCAATGTGAATATGTATTCTGTTAGTGACTTCATGTCATGTCAATTAGTTTTTAAACTAGCATCTTCATATCAGATGATGACTAGTTACTCTCTTATTTTATATACCAAAAAAAATCTTATTGCGACTTAGATACATAAGGATAATTTGGAATTATAACCATTGGTGTTCACCTTGATCATATTTATATCTATATACCACACTCAATGAGTAAGAAACATCTAGCCTAGTACATAACATATCATAAATGACTGATCCAATCACTGATGCGTTTGGTTTTCTTGACATTCTATTTATTTACTCATGTGTATGAGGACACATATTCATGGAAATATTAATGTCATGTGACACTGGAAACAATATCCTCTTAGATTATTCCATAATGAATCACTTCAGTATCTTGTCAATGTATGCACTCAAACTTAGGCTAAGAAACCTCTTGTATCTATGAAGATGGATCTTGATCCCAATAAAATATGCTACCCCAACCATTTCCTTTATAGAGAATAATTTATTCAACCATGATTTAACAAACTATAAAACTAGTATTTCATTTCCTACAGGTAATATATAATAAAAATATACTAATAGGAAAACTACCACACTCCCACTAAACTATTTGTAGATGAAGAATCACACACATTATTTTTAAAACCAATTTCTTTTATTGATTCATAAAAATGAATGTTCCATGAATGAGATGATTTATTTAATCCATAAATGGATTTTTTATTCAATTTTAATAACTTATTATCATACATTGGAGTCACAAAACCTTTAGGTTGTGTCCTGTAGATATCTTCCAAAATTTTCCTCTTAAGAAAGTTTGTTTTGACATCCATTTTCCAAATCTTATAGTCATGGTAATCCATTATGGAAAGTAGAATTATGGTGTATTTCTTCATTGAAACTGGTGAAAATGTTTCTTCCTAGTCAATTCCTTGGAACTATTTAAACTCTTCTATAACCAGTCATGCCTTATAGGTATTGAATAATCCTTATTTGTATATTTTATTCATTAATACCCCTTAAAAAAGGATTTACATATACTATAGGATTTACGAGAATCCAAAATTTGTTTTAGTACATGGAATCCATTTCATAATTCATGGACTTTTTCCACTTGGAAACATGTATGCCACACACTAATTATTTTAGGTTAGTGGATCATTATTTTAAACTAATAATGTGTCACTATCCTTGGTGACTATAAAACCATAATATTCTAGTTCTATAACCTATATTTTACTCCTTTGCAGTACTTGTGTCTCCATAAAAATTTCATCTTCCATTGGGCTTTGTGGAATCTTTTCTTGTACCAACTCTTGTGTAACTTGATCCTCAACTTCATCATAGGCTATCTCACTCCTACTATATCATTTAATGATGTGATCCATATCATGGGATATGGAATTTCTTTCCACTATAACCTTTTTTATGAGGGTTTGTATAGGTAATATCCTTTTGTTTCCTAGGGGTATCCTATAAAGGTAATCATTATACCTTGGGGTGTGTGTTTGTTACCATAATAGGCCTTAATAAAATCTTATCTTCTACACACATGTATATTTGATAACATGGTTTTTATTATACTCCAAAAATCATATAGAATACCATTTATCAATTTAGATGGTACTTGGATTAGTATATGTGCTTCTGTTTGTAACATGTGTTACTAAAAGGATAATGAAATACTCACGTGGCTCATCATTGATCTTACCATGTAAAACAATGTGCATTTCCTCCTTATGATTATGAAATTACCCCAAGGAATATAAGGAGGAGTGAGCTTGAATAATATCCAAAAATCCCATAAGTAATTAATGAATTATTGATTAAGATATTCTACACCATGGTCTGAGAAATGTTTCTTAATCTTCTTACCAATCTGGTTCTCAACTTCATTCTTGTATTCCTGAAATTTATCAAAATAATCTGACATATAACTCATCAATCAGACATATCCATATCTACCAAAATGACCATAAGAAGTTATGAAATATGAGTACCCACCCCTTTCTTCAATAGGAAATGGTCCACACAAATATGTATAATGTAATTCAAGAATCTCTTTATACCATTAACCTTTCCCACTAAATAGGGATTTGGTCATTTTTAATTGTAAACATGCATGACATAATCCAAGAAGTTTTAGTTTAAAAGAATATACATATGAATCTTGATGTAATTTATTCAAGCAATTTTCATTTACATGACTTACCTAGTGATTCTAGAGTTGGGTATGGTATGAATCATGTGAATTAACTTCATTATCAATTTTTAATACTTGAATCATGTAATACAACACATAAAGACCATTATTTAAATGTTCCTTACAATAATAGACTCTATGTTTATAAAATAAGAAACGTTTCCCTAATTTAACAATAAATACATCCATATCAAGTCTAGATATGAATATAATGTTTTGGGTAACAAATGGAACATAATAGAAACCTTTAAAACCAATATCATTCTGATCGACAGTGTGAGGAGGTAGTCCTCGATAGATACAACTATGAGTTTAGCTCTGTTGGATACCTTTAAATCTACCCCCCTCAGTCAATCATAATTAATCTACATGGTTCCTATGTTTGAATACATTTGAGATAACCAAAAGATTTATCTAACACCTAATTTGTAAAAGTAGATGAATTTCAATTGATGATAAATACACCCGAATCTTCCCCTTGCCTCTTTGGAAAGGTTCATTTTTTCTTCTAGTGTCCCTTATTTCCACATGTGAAACATAAAACATCATGTTTCCGTTCTTACCCCGTTATCTTTCTCTTATTTGAGGGGTGTGAAGAATCTTTGGTCTTAAATATTTTTTCCCTTTCCATTTGTTTACCACATGGGTGGAAGGCTTTTCACACTTCATATCCTTATCTACTTGGTAAAGAAGAGTGAGAATATAAGGTAGAGACTTCTCAATGTCATTCATTTTAAAATTCAAAAAAAAATATAGATAAGTACTAATAGATTGATCCCAGAATGTCTTTCATTCTATATTCTTTAGGGAGTTTAAACCCTAGAACCTCTAGGATCTCAATATAGTCAACGATATTGACTACATGAGGTCCAACTGGGGAACCTTCGATAATATTACTCTAAAATAGTTCTTTGGAAATATAAAACCACTATTGTATTGATCTCTCCTAATAAAGACTACAGAGGATCTCATGCCTTTTATATACATCCATGTTTTCATGAGGCTTTATGAGTTCACTAGAAATAGATAAAATCATCTAACATTGAACTTTGACCACATCATTCATTTGTTTCTCAAAGACTAGTTAGTATTCATCACTCACCTCTTGAGAAAGAAGATTATGAATTCATGATTCTAGCACTTAATATTTCCATTCATCGAATAGAATAACTCTAAGGAATATAAACCACTATTGGAATTTATTTCTAGTTATGAGGTTGTGTTTCTCCAATTTTTATTGTAGGGATATTGTGGATGATGTATTTTTCATTTTATTCTAAAATTTAAAAGAGTAAATTATTAGTACTTTTCTTGATTAAAAATTATATGATAATTAATAAATAAATTAAATAATTATTAATAAATATCTCACTATTTTATCAAGTTCTAATATCCCCCACCATTGAACTCAGAACGTCTAGATGATGTGAGATTCTAGTGGAAAGGATACATATTCCCTTTCACATAACCCCCAAAAGGTTTGGGCAAGATACATGAAGGTATTTAGGTATGAACGTCTTTTCCAACTGCGGGCTTACAACTCCTTGATCTGTTTAGTGTACTCCCTTATCCAGAAATCCTGACTTGGATTTCCTCAATAGATGCCTCCAAATTTTACTAAGTATTGCAAGGAATACTCCTCTTGGTGTAAAATTTTTAATTATACTAAAAAATTTCTTAATAAATATTTGTATATAAGTAAGTGTCCCAACAAGGGTTGGTCAAACACTTGGTTTTATTGGGTTTCATTCTTAATATAGTAATGGAAGGCCAAGTCCGACTTATTATTTAATTGAGGGATTTTAATTTATTATGCATAAATTTTATCTTGTTTTATGATTCACATGTATTTTTAATATTTAGTGGATATTAATTAATTAATTAAACATTTTGGATAAAATATATACTTATAATTCATTTATTTAATTTCCATATTTGCACATTAATTCATTTATTTATGTAATTGTGGCCTTACATCAATAAAATAAAAAATTTCATACATTGAAATAAATAAATAAAATAAATGACCCAACCATGATCTTATTTAATGGTTTATTTAATGGGAGAACATTAAATCAACCTATAACCTAGTGTAATAACTCCATTTTCTGGTCTAGCCATGAGTTACAACATTCCACATGTCCACCCATGTATCACCTGAGTTGGAAGCATATTGATTTTTTCTTGAATATCCTCCACATTCCTTGGGATGCTCCATTAATTAAAAGTATTTATTACTCACACTAAGTTGAGAGGAACCAAAGTATTGGTTAAAGGGGATTACATAAATATTCTTGGACACAAAGGTCCTATATAATAATGGAAGGAGGTATGACATGAATGACAAAACTAAATTTAATATTAAATAATTTCAAACACATACAATAAATTAAATTAAATAAATTCCAAGAAATATATGGGTCTTGTTCAAGTTCATGATCAACCATACATGCGAATAATATGATAAAGTAACTGGATATCATTTATTTCTTTATTAGATCTTGATTTACAATATGAATGCACTTACATAAATTAATAAATGATTTAATTAATTCCCTATCATCTTAATGATCATCTAAAAATAATTATAGATACCCATCATTTATGGTATTCATGGAAAATAAATGTCAGAACCAATTAATAATTATTTATTATAATAAATTTATTGATCGTTTAAAGTTATTTAAAACCATTATTAAAATTTTAAACATAGTTTTTGTTAATCAATAAAATAAGGTTTTAATGCTACAATATTCAATTTTAATGTAATTTAATTCAGCCACTAATTGGGAGACTAAATGATGTGTATTCTAAAACCATGTCATGTATCATGGTTTCCATGTATCTGGGTTACACACCTGGGGATTCAATGTGTTGAATTGGAAAAACTAAATGATGTGTACCTGCCATCTACAAACCGTGTATCCTATTTCATGTGTTCAAGATTATCACCTAGATCTTTATCATGTATCTTAGAGGGATCACACAATGTGTATAAGATAGCTACATGCCATGTATCCTTTCCATCCAATGACCCGAAGGCCTTCAATTTTTTTATTATAATAGAACCCCCTTTTAAGGGAAGAAGGGGAAAACCCAAAATACTTCATGATACAATAAATACACTACATGTAATTGATTTCTTGTCAGATCCAAGTGTAGTTTTCATAGATACATGGAATATACTCTGGACACACGTTGTGTAACCTTCTTTTTCCAGCCAAAAATATGGCACTTCCTGATGGCATCTTCAGTTTTTCTTCATCTATTTTAAGATATTTATGAAAAAGAAGACACTGAATAAATAAGATTAATATGCTGATAACATGTTAATTAAAATTATATTAGATAATTAATAACAGGAAATGAATTTCTAACAAAACTGTGTATAGATCATCAGTTAAATAAATATTTATGAATTTAAAATTGAATAATTTGATACCAATTGATGGTTTTTGGTGCAGCGAAAGAAAATGATGTTAGGTTATATATTAAAAATTATTTTGATTATCATTTCCCAAAACCATGAGCGAGGATCTTTCATGAAAAATTTATTATTTATTTATTTAATATCCAGAGAAATGAATATTTGTGCTTAAGAACATTTCTTGTTGATGAATGTTGGTCATCTAAAAAGAATCTTTCATATTGACATTGTTGTTCTATGAGGATCCAAGGATTGAATTCATCTAGTGGTGGTCCATGCATGATCCCATGATTATCGAGAAATACCACTCTTTCTCTGAGTTCAATAAGGAAAATAAAATGTCTTATGTTGTTCATTCATGATCACTTGTTCTTCAATCTTGAAGAAATCAATGTTTCTTTTCTTGTTATAGAGAGGGAGAGAGAAGAAGGAGTTGAGTGGGAATTCATTGTGTTCAAAAATTCTCTATTCTCAATTTTGGAATCCATGAAAAACAGACATAACCATCTATTTATAGAGTTAGGGTTCAGGTTGAAATAATAATTTAATTTCATGATGAATAATAAATAATATTATAACCTTTAATGAAACCCCATGGCACATAATAATAATAATATTATTTTGTGTCCTATGCCAACTTTCGCAAATTGATAAATAATATTTACAGACTTGTAAATAATTATATATCACCAAACGCAATCTTAGTCCATTCGAACTCATCGATATTTATTGAATAAAAAATTAATATTTTATTCATAAATACATATTTCAGTCACATACCGGTGAATAAATATTTATTTAATATTCAATAAAATAAGTAAATATATTTTTCATTTAATTACTATTGAATAAATATTTATTAAATTTATACGATCAATATAACTTGAATAATATTATTTCTCATTCTTGAGAATAATACTTATTCCATTAATTAAATCCAAATAAAATTTAATTGATATCAATGAGAACACTTAGTGTGTGTCCCTCTAGGATTACGTTTAATTGACATTATATGGGGTTCTCCAAAGTCCAAGACTAATATATATTAATAGGTCATAGAATCCATGATAAAAAACATAATGTCACAATAGTGACAACCACATACGAACACTCAATATTTATTATAATCCCTTTGTTACAATATCTCATCAAGAAGGTTTCAAGATGGTGCCGTCAACCTATTTAATCGATACATCATTCTTTAACAATCTGAAATAAATGTGTCATTATACCATGACCATGGAATTTAATGTGGAGGTTCTATTCCAATATAGGGGATGAGATATCATCTTCCAAAAATATGGAAGGGAAAAATCCTTCCTCAAATTATCCATTAATTACATGCTAATTGTGATGCACCCAATGTAACATACTTCCCACCAACATATGTTATGATGATTTTCGTTAGTAAATATAAGTTCATGACTCATGACATGCATTAATGAAAATATTAAAGTCTAAGGTCCATTAAAAATGTATGAAAATAGGAATATTATATGGCACTAAAACTTATAGAATTCTTACTGGTAGGTCTATTATCCCATCTTGGAGATTACTAAGTGTGAATTTCATGAGAATAAGCCACATCCTTTTATGAGTACTCGCACCTAATGGTTTAAATAATATTTTCCCCATCATAGTACGTTATCCCAATGTAAAAAAATATTAAGAATATTTTCATAACACTTCAAGGTTCTCATTATAGAGGGGGACTATTATGGCCTTTTCAACATGAAAAATACTATAATACATTACTAAATTAAATTAATTTAGAAACTGTTAAAAATATAAAATAGGATGTCAAATTAATATTTAATACATTGAATATAATTGTAATCAAAGTATACATTGTTAGTCCTAGGAAATGAACTCTAACACCAAGGTGGCGTAGAACCTCATTATCAAAACACTAAATCATTTTACCTTATTTCATGACCCTAAATCAAGCATGGATATTTATAACGTGTTTCATTAGACCATACGAAGAAATATCATAAAACACCACCTAGAGCATGTCAAAGCTGTAATCATATAGAAAATATTAAACACCATTTTCATTGTAATACAAAATTAGCTGCTGGTAATGTATATAATTTGTCGCAAAAAACTTATACTTCAATTGGATAGTCACTTCAAAATATTTCTCATCCAATAAACTGATAAAACCAGGGTGATTCTAGGAACACCCCAACTCCTCAATCAATGAAACCATAATAAGGAATCAAGGAAAAAAGGAAAGTGAGTAAGAAATTATATGATGCAGGGATGATGATTAAAAAAGACCAATAATGTCCTTGACTGTATGAGGCTCCATTATACTTAACTCAACTCTTATGAAATTTTTATTTGATATTGGTGCCTCCAACTATTTGTTTCTTCACATTTCATTAATAAATTAGGGTGGCATATCAAGATGATTCTATATGTGATGAGTATCTAGAAACCTCTCTAGTAGTAACAGGACATTTGTTTTAATTGTTCAACTTCTTATATAATAATCAATGATGTCTAGTTTGATTGGTATATTTCATTTTCATACGCTGATATCTTTGAAATGATCATAGTAATTGATTGGTTAGTTTCTTTCAATTACCATATCAAATGTTATTCATGACGATCAATGTTTACATATCCTGATGGTATGATTCATTGCTTTAAAAGAGGATGGAATGATAATACTAAAAAATAATATAAATACCCAACCTTAAACATTACATAATCTTGAGTTTTAATTCAAGAATTAACTCTTTTACATTTTGAGGATCTTTACAGTTTAGAGTTTAAATAATTAGGAAATAAACCTTATATAAAAAAATATAACTTCCCAAAGTGGAAACTTCCACCGAGTATCAATTTTCCCACAATACAATGCTTTTATGATATGAGAATTTTTCTGTTCATAACATATCTTTACAATTTTCATCTTGAGTTCATCCTTGTCCCTACTAATCTTTAAAGCCATATAAAAAAATATTTGAAAAAATTGATTGTACAAAATAATCTTAGTAAGGGATATATAAAAATAAATAAAAAAACATGTTAGTCAAATAATAATCATAAAAATTTCCCTCTTTCAAAATAAAATTTGAACACAAAAAATGTTGTTTTTACCTAAGAAATCGTCCTCTTTACAAAAATATTTTCATCAAAAGTTGTATAACAAATATTAAAGGAAAAATTATACTCATAAATGATTCATTTAAATCAGGAAAAAATAATGAAAACTTTTTCAAAAATTTATACATTTAACCCTTAATAAATAACATAAACTTACCTTTAAACATATGCTCATTATCTTACCTTGTGAAATAATAATATTTCCCGAAGAATACATTGAAATCAAAGATAAATCATTTAGGTAACATGAGACATAATTTCCATATAAATATCACAATAACTATTACAAATTGATTAACCTACCTAGTAAATTCTCATAATCTCTCACGAGAAACCTATCATTTAACTCCATCACTTTACCTAATGTATTACAGAGCTATATAAGGATCACCCATCATCATGAGTTGTATTGGTCTCACCTATCACCATAAGAAATATCAGTTTAACCATAATTATAAATAATTCCAAAGAATCATAAAATTATTATAACACATGAAATATTTTATTTCCATCACCATACTCATAAAACGCTATTTTCATCTATATGAAAGACATTTTTGGATATTGAAATATCCATTCGATTTAAAACCATTTGTGAAAATTACCAGAATAAAGGGAAGGAGGGTTTTTATTTGAAGAAGACATGAAATATTTTAATGAATTATAAAAATAAAATAAAAATAATGGTGGGGGTAGAAATATTTAATGTCGTATACGTTAAAATAAAACATTCTTTTTTCCTATTTTTTCAAATTGTTATGTATAAATTCATAAAATGATTCTTTTTGAATGAATTTTATAGAAAGTTCAATGTGTGATAAAATATAAAATATAATAAAATAATTTAAATATAAATACATCCATTAAATAATTTTAAAAATATGTACATGGAAGGATAATATTTAGAAAATAAATCTTTAAATCATTAAAAATGAGCTTTGTATGGTAAAGTGTCCCTTACCTTGTGTATAACTCATCACATACGTTATTTATCTTATATATAATGTAATTTTATAAATTATTCACATTAATAGGATAAATTTATAGTTTCAATATATAAAAATTAAACCATATATTTCATTAATTTCAATGAAATATTAATTATTTAATCGGTTAAGTCCACATCAGACATTTTAATGATATTTGAATAATAGGTCCAAAATGACTTCAGTTGTTTGAAAATGGTCGAAGTGGTCATAATTAAATCATATATAGAATAAAAATCATGAAATAAATATATTTTTTATACTTTACTTATTCTTTTAGAACCTATCATGTAATTTGGGTTTGAAAAATGAATTACATTACAATAATAGAGAAGGCAGGTCGTACTTATGCATGAGTAACATTTTCATTTTTCAAAGAGCATGTTGGAAGATAGAAAATATAATTTTATATTTATATAATTATTATTGTGTAATAAATATCATAGTATATCTTTAAATAAACTCATATATAATATTCAAGTGAAATAGTGATGAAAAATTAATCACATCGCTTCGTGGAGGTGGTAATCCACACATACACACGTTCGACGTTATCATTTTCCAATAGATAGAAAGGTAAGAAAAAAATCTGATATATTGTCCTTAAATAATGAGAAATATTTCATTAATTATATATATATATATACATTAGATAAATCATTATAAACATTCATGAGAGGTGGTGATTGAAAATGAATTGTGTTGGTTCGTGAGGCGGTAGTCCACCTTACACATGAACAATCTTTTCATTTCACATTTGATAGAATAAGAAGATGAATATAAGTTATTATATTAAAATAAGAAAATATTATTATATATAATATACTATTTTTATTATTTTACCATGAATTAGTGAAATTTTAATGAGGTAAAAGAATAAATAAAATAAAAACACTTGGTTAATAACTATACCTCTTCTTCGGACGACCTCTTTAGAGTTATACCTAAATCATTCATAAGTTCGTTTTTTTATCAAACCAGGGACTCTAGAACATGTGTATGGATTTATGGAATGCATTTTGATAGGTATTTTTTGAACCAAAAGCCTTTTAATGTTTTAAAAAAGAGTATAGGGGGTATCCTTTTATAAGTGTGGGGGAGGACATACATAAATGTTTTAAAAAGATTAAAATATATTAATGTATTACTAAAGAAAAATGGATCCAAAATATATCATTTATTAATATGATATCATAAAAGGTTAATTTATGCCTATTAAATTGTATTTAGACAAGTTTCTATGTCATTTTATTCCTTATCACTTCAAATTAACCCTCGGTAAACCTGTTTAAACCCTAACTGTGGTAACAAATTTTTACTATTCATTAAGAAAAAAAATTAAGTTGAACTTATTAACTAAAATTTATCAATATGATTCATAATTTGGGAATTTTTTGATCAAATTAGATTCATATATGTGGTAAAAGTAATTTTAAATTTAAACCCGTAAAACATGATGGAAACCGATTTTTTTGAAAAATCTATTTTTAAGTATAAAAATATATTTGTAGTAAATTCAATTATAATATAATTTAAAATAAAATTTATTTGATTATATTTAATAAAAATTGATTTATTAAATTTTAATAATAATTCAAACAATAAGGTGAATTTGAAAATACTTGAAAATAAAATACAATTTTTAATAAAAATCAGTATTTTTCACTATTATTTAAAAGTCCATTTTTTTTGAAAATTCTTAAAAAATATTCATAATATAATTTTTACATGATGAGTTAAATAATAAAAATTATTTTACCAAGTTCAAATTATATTATTTTTAAATAAAGCTTCTAAATAAATCCATATAATTCTTGAAAGCCTAATTTGGTTAGAAAAAATATTTTTCCTTTTGAATGAAAAATTACATAATAATTTTATAATGAATATAACTCCATAAAATATGATTAATTAATATAAAAAAAACATGGAAATTATTAATCTTAATATTACCTAATTGTTTATATTCTTTTTCACTTTTGAAAATTTCATCCTCCCAATTTTATCCATTACTTACACAAGTGGAGAAATTTTTTCTTCATAACATTTTTCACTCCCATGTTGGTTCCTAAATAATATTGTTTTTCTAAAAAAATAATAACTTGGTAAATCACTTTAGTCAGAAAAAATTTATATCTATGGCTACGAATCTGAACTAGATATTCCACATAAGAAATAATTTCTTCCAATAGAACTGTTTTAGGGCTCAAAACATGAAATGAATCATCAATATATTTTCTTAACATCAAACATGATATAAGTCATGAAACTAAGATAGATTTATAGGAATGTATAATTGATAAACAACCAATCCAATATTCTCTATAATTTCATATGGTCCAATGAACTATAGACTCAAATTTACTTTTTTTACAAAATGCATAACACCTTTCCATAATTATACTCTTAGAAAAACATGATCACCTACCTTGAAAAAAATATATTTCCTCTACTTATATTTATAATGTTTCTATATGATATGAGCCTTCCTCATGTAACACTGATTCATATTCAACATATCAACAATTTATTCCACCAATTCTGGTCCCAAAAACTTCATTTCACATACTTCATACCTAGAAGCTGGAGTTCAACACCATTTTCCCTATAACACCTTAAAAGGCACCGTCTGTACACTGGAATGAAAAATGTTATAAAAAAACTCAAAAAACTCGATATTGACCCCAAAATTACATATAATCCATTGAAATAGCATATATTTTATCCTGAAAATTGTAAATCGTTCTCTGTAACCACCCATTAAATTAAGGAAGAAAGGTTATACTGAAATTCAATTAAATACTCAAAAACTTCTAAAGACATTTCAAAAATTTATATGGGAATCTAGTATCATGATCAGATACACTCAAAAGAGGGAATCTATATAATCTAGTTATCTCTTTACCAAAATGTTGATAAATTTAATCCAAAGACACATTATCTCAAATGGGATGAAAATGAGTATATTTAGTTTATCAAGAAATAATTATACAAAATTAATTATTACCTCAAAATGTATTTTTTAATTACACCATGAAATCCATGGATATATTATATCATTTCCATTAGAGAACTGGAAAAGGAAGAAGCATCCCCTTCAGTAATTTTCATTCATATTAAACCTTTTGACAATTCAAATATTTCATAATAAAATCAAATATATATTTATTTATTCCTTCCAGGTAGAAATGTTCTTAAAGTAACTGTATATATTTTTTTCTATCTGGATAAATAAAAAATAGAGAGCTATGAGCCTCACTTAGTAGTTATTTCTTTCACCACGGGTCACGTGAAACACAAAACCTATTTATAAATCTCAAAACACCTACTTCATCAATATGAAATTCAGGAAATTACCTTTCTTAACCTATTATAAAATTTTATATAAATCACTTTCTTCTTTCTTAGATTTATTAATCATGTTTTACAAAGATTATTGTACTGAAACCTAAAATAAAAAATAGAGAGTTCATACTTGCACAAAATATAAGCTAACATTCATCAAATCATTAACCAAATGATCATGTTTCATATGTACCACAGTTAACGATGCATTATCTTTCTGAATCAAATCATCAACTACTCCATTTTATTTTACCTAGATGGTAATAAATATTGCATCTATAATCTTGTATCAATTTCATCCATCTCCTCTATCTCATGTTAGACTCTTTTTGTGTTAATATATTCTTCAAGCTTCTATGATCAGAATATATTTCATACTTTACTCTATATAAATTATGTATCTAAATTTTTAAAGAAAAAACTACAAACATTTATTTAAGGTCATTTGTAGGATAATTTTTCTCATTAGGGTTCAATTAATATAGAGCATAAGTAATTACATGATCATTATGTATTGAAACAGAAACTAGTCCCTTAAAAGAAGTGTCACAATAGAAAAGAAAGTAAGTATTTTTGGGTGGAAGGTCCAATGATAGAGTATTCATCATTCCAAAGGTAATAACCATATAATCATAATGACCATACCATGTAGGAAATTATATCTTAGCGATATCAACCTCCTTCACCTTCAACTGATGGTACCCAAACCTGAAATTAACCCTTGAAAAAGACTAAGATACCAAGAGTTGATCAATCATGTCATTAATATGAGGTAATGGATAATTATTTTTAACATTGATGTCATTTAATGATCTATAATCAATGTAAATCCTCGTTTAACCATATTCATTTTTTAATTAATAAAATAGGTGCACCCCATGGAAAAGTGCTAGGTTGAATGGAAATTTTTTCGAGAAACTCCTAAAACTATGTTTTCAATTCTATAAGTTTTACTTGATCCATTAAATAAGGGGAATTTGAAATTATCATAGCATGAAGAACCAAGTCAACAGTAAATTCTATTTCCCTATTAGGTATAATATGAGAAAACTACTCATAAAAAAATTTCATAAATTCATTTACTATTTACACATCATTAATTATAATAGTTCTCTTATTTTTAAAACATATGAGAAAAAGAAAATTTATTCCCATATCTTAACATTTTCTTAACTTAATGGTATGTTATCAATGGTATTAATTCAATATTATATATAAACTAAAAATTATTTATAGAAATAGATTATTTAACTCTATAATCTATATTAACATGATAAACTGAAAGACAATACATACCCAAGATAACATCAATCTCTAAAAAGGGAAATTAAATAAGATTTTTAGGGAGAACTCTTCCACATATGAGAACATGAATATCTTTGAAAATTCATGTTTCTTGAATTCCACCCCTAGGTGTTTTTACCAAAATTCAGGACTTCTTTTCTTAAGGGATTTTTTTTAATTTACTAGAATATTTCTCAAAAATGAATGAATGTTAACACCTCAAATCAAATACTACATTATCATAGTCTGAATAAACATGTAATGTAAGAGTTACCACTTTATTTGGTGACCCAAAATCTTCCAAAGTTTTTTCAAATGATTTTACCACACTCTACTATATACGGTATTGATGCTTACCATCATTCATGCCTTTTTTTTTCAGACACACATCCACATAATGAACCATATCATTTCATTTAAAATAATTTACTACATATTTATTAAAATTGGTCTTACCACTACTAATATATTTTACTTTTCAATGAAAAGACATATTCCCAAACTTACCATATGAGAAGCACTTATGTGATTTCATAAAACATTCCCTATGGTGATTTTGACCACAACTATCATAAAATAAAAAATTTATTTTCATACCTTCATATTTCTTAGATGTATTCTTCCAATTTTACTACAAATGGGATCACTTTTCCTCTTTTTTTTCATAGAATACATGGGTTTTAACAAACTCTATTTCCATATTCTCATCACATAGAGAAACTATCTCATAAATTTTAAATCCATGAGAGTCTAAATCTCTTCAGTATATTGGCTATAATCATGAGTAGATCTGATTAAATTTACTATCAAGACCCCATGTACAATTTGGTTCATACCCTTAAAATTAGTTGAAGTTTTAATCATAGTAAACCACAAAATATTCCCTCTTCCACCTCAATTATAGTAAATTATCATCTATCCTACGTTGAAAAACCTTAGAAAAATAATTACCATGGGAAATATTTTCAAATGTATCCCATTACATAGTGTCAATAACTTCTCTTTATCTAGTATTCTTAACCATTTACTACTATTGAACAAATTCACCATCAAAATGGTAAATATCAAGAGTTATTTTTTATGATATAAATAATCCATGAATTCAAAAATATTTTCCAAAGATTTAATCCACCCCTTATCTACCACAAATTCAGAATATACATTAATTTCTGGAGGGTGCTAACTTATAAAATGATCAACTATTGACACATTAATTTGTGGTAGATCTTCTTCACTCTAGAATGAATTCCACCACTATTTATATCCTATATAAAATGATCAATCACATCAATTAATTACTTAGATAAAATTATAACCATTCATGGTTTTGATTTAGAAGGATATTTTCCTCTTGATTACTTCAGAACCCTGCATCCATATTTCTTATATGGAAATTAATTGTCAATGAACATAGTTTAGATGAAAAAATATAAAAATATTAAAATTATATCTCATGATAGCCGTAACATATAATATCTTTAGGGTATTTAATTCCACTATCATAACCTATAAAATTATCTAAACATTTCCTTTAATACCAACTACGAGGACTCGACCTTAAATATTACATAATCTTGAGTTTTATGTCAATAATTAACCCTATTACATTTTGAGGGCCCTTATAGTTTAAAGTTTTAAATAATTAGTTCATCACCCTTACATAAATAAAATATTACATCACAAACTGGAAACTGAGACATAGTATAAATTTTCCAAAAATAAATACATGTTAACATATAACAAGTATTATTTTCATGAAATATCTTTATAATATTAATATTGACCTCATGCGTGTCCTTATTAAACCTTAAAACCCTGTGAATTTTTTTTCAAAAGTGTAGGATGAGAACAAAAATCTTATTAAGGTACATATGAAAAGAAATAAATAAATTTGTTAGTCCATGGATACTCATAAAAATTTTCCATTTTCAAAAATACTTGGAGTAAAAAAAACATTTTCTTACTTACGAAATAAAATTTTTTGCCCAAAAAATTTCATAAAAAAATTCATAAGAAATCATAAAAGAAAAATAATACACATAATGGATTTTTTTTAAGCATAAAAAACACAATCATTATTCATAATGTTATACATTTCACCATTATGATGAAGCAAAAAATTCTCATTAAACTTAAGCTCATTATCTTACCTTATGAAATCATACTATTTTTGCAAAAACCCATAGAAATCATAGATAAATCATATATATAACTTGGAATTTAATTTCCATATCACTATTACAATAAATGTTAAAAATGGAATAACCTAACTAGTAAATTCCAACAATATCTTTGGAGAAACCTAACTATTTAAAACCATCAAACTACCTAATTCATTAGAGATCTATATTGGACTCACCCATCATCACGAGATATATCAGGATCAAACATCATCATGATCTATATTAGGCTCAAAAAATTGACATAAAAAGAGACCAATAATAAAAACAAAATAATAACACATTAAGTATTACATTTCCATCATTATACTCATAAAATATTATTTGCATCGATATGAGAAACATTTACGGGTATTGAAATTTACATTTTATTTACAACCCATTTTGAAAATAACAAAAAAAGGCAAGGAGGGGGTTTATTTGAATTAAACATGAAATATTGTAATGTAATCCAAGAAACAAATAACTACTACATTAGGGTAAAAAACATTTATGTCCTAGAGGTTAAATTAGAAAATTCTATTTTCCTCTTTGTTTAAAATTTTCATATAAAATATAAAAAACATTCCTTTTAGAAACATTTATAAGAAAGTATAAAGTGACAAAAAAATATCCTTTATAATTAATTTATGTCCATATAAATACATCTATATATTAGTTTTAAGAATATGGACATGGAATAAAAATATTTAGAAAATAAATCATTAAATATTTTAAAATGCGGGTTTTAAGGTAATGTGTCCCTTACCTCGAGTCTGACTCACATGTATATTATTTATCTCCTATATAATAAAATATTATAAATTATTTAATTTATTAAGATTCTATTCTAGGTTTAATAACTTATCATGAAAGTATATTTTTCATTTATTTTATTGGAATATTTAATTACTAAATCGGTTAAATCCATTGTTGGACATTTTGATGATATTCTAATTGTAAGTAAAAACTGCATTTGGTTGGTTGAATATGGTTAAAGAGGTTATTATTACATAATTTAAAGAAGAATAATAAATATTTAATAAATATTTAATAAATATTTTTATATATTAACAAAACTTTTAATACCAACCATAAAATATGGTTTTGAAAAATGAATTATGTTACAATCATGGAGACAGTAGGGTATACGTATGCTGGAGTAACATTTTAATTTTTAAAAGAGATTGAGGAAAATAAGGTAATTATATTTTTATAATTATATAATTATAATTATATAAAAAATATCATATTATATCCTTAAATACACTTATATATACCATCCATGTGAAGTGGTGATGAAAAATTAATCACATCACTTTATAGAGGTGGTGATCTACATGTATGCACGAACAACATTACCATTTTTTAAGGAAATAAAGGTAAGAAAAATATGATATATTATATCTAAATAAAAATAAATATTCCATTAATATCATATATACATACATCATATCCATAATTCTTACAATCCATGATAAATAGTGATGTAAGCTGAATTACATCGGTTCACGAGGTGTTAGTCCATTGTACACATGAACGATGATTTAATTTCTCATTTAATGAAAGAAGGAGATGGATATAAGTTATTAAATTAACATAAAATCATATTATTATATATAATACACATTTTGAAAATTTTATTAGGTTTTAAGAAAATTTGATGGAGGTAGAAGAAGAAGCAAAATGAAAAGGTTCAATTAGAAACTACACTTCTTTTTTGAAAAACCTCTTTAGGTTTATACATAAATAATTCCTAGAATAATTTAATGAAGAAGAATTAATTCTAGTATGTAGGTACGGTTATATTTAAGGTTTTGTGTTAGGTATTTTGTAAACAAAAATCCTTTTTATGTGTGTAGAAAAGAGGATATGTTGTGTTCTTTTATAACCGGGGAGAGTACACACTTGAAATTTTTAAAAAGATTAAAATATACGAATGTGTTACTCCATAAAAATAGATCAAAAATGAAAAAATTAAAAATATTAGATTATATATGGTATAAATATGGTCATAAAATAATATTTACAATATTTTTATGTCATTTTAATCTTTTTAAATTTAGTATAACCCATTGATAAACTTATTTTAACCTTAACCATGGTAACATATTTTTATTGTTTTTACAATTAAATATGTAGAAAATTAAGTTTATCTTACTGAATAAAATAAATTTTTATCAATTAAAATATGAAATATATTTTATCATATTAAATTCACACAAGTGGATGAATTTAATTTAAAATTAAACCCCCCAAAATGAGACTAAAATGACTTTTCAAATAATGCCTTTTTAAATATAAAAATATTTTTATAACAATTTAAAGTGTAATGTTGATTCCAATATAATTTTTTGGATTAAATTTATTCAAAATAAAATAATTATGTTTTAAAAATAATGAAAAATATAATCTTACTTTGAAAATACTTTAAAAAAAGTCAATTTTCAATAAAAATTAGTTTTTCACTATTCATTGATAAATCAAATTTTATAGAAAATTATCAAAAATAAATATTATGATAATTTTTACCTGATGAATTAAAAAATAAAGTTAATTTTATCAAATTAAAATTATATAATTTAGAAATAAATCTTTTTAATAAAACCATATAATGCCTGAAAACCCAATTGGATTAAGAATATTTTTTCGTTTTGATTGGAAATTTATTAATATTCTTATAATAGACATAAGTATATAAAATATAATTAATTAATTGTAAAAAGAAATGAAAATTATTTATATTAACATTACTTGGGTTATTATAAATAATTTTATTTATCACCAATAACTGGATCAATTTCTTATCAATTTATAATAGTCACCTTGGGGATTAATGACATAATTAATACTAGAAATTTTATTACCATAGTGGATCACTATCTAGATGTGTTTAATAAAAATTTCACTATCTTCCACCATAAATTTAAGTTTAATTTCACATTGATCTTTTTTTATGGACAAATCATATTTCACTTACATCGTATAGAATAGAACGAGAAGAATTGAAGAAGTTAAAGATCTAATCAGAATAATTAGAAAGTAATGTGTTTATAAGGCCCAGTTTTTCACCATGGGATACCCTGATTACCTTTTTTTGGTGAAATTAGATTATTTATTATGAGTCTGTGTTGATTATCATAATCCAAAGTAGGTTATGATAAAGATTATATATCTATTACCTCATATTGATGAACTTTTTGATCAATTAAAGTGGAGCATAATGGATTTCTAAAATTGATCTATCCTATGGGTATAAATAAAACTCAGTTAGGGAAGAAAATATGTCAAATATAATGTTTAGAAGATGTTATAGTCATTTTTAATATGTGTTCATTCCATTTCATCTTATAAATTCACTAGCTGCTTTCATAGTATTGATGAATTGTGTATTTTAGTGGTACTTGGAATCTTCCATTATGGTATTTGTGGATGAAATTTTGGTGTATTATAAAACAAAAAAATAACATGAATATTATTTAAAGATTGTGTTGTGAATTTTGAGAGAGCATCGATTTAATAGAAAATTCTATAAATGTGATTTTTTTAATATAATAAGTTCGCTTCCTTGGAAATATAATTTATTATAAAAGAATATTAATAGACCCTACAAAGAAAGAAGCTACAATCTATTAAAAACCATTCAATAATGTCTTTAAGGTTCATATATATATATTATCTTAGTAGGATACTATCATCACTTTGTTTAAGAATTCTCATGACATTAATCTCTTATGATAGTGGTAACAAAAAATGACACTCCATTTTATTGGAGTAAGAATTGTAATAAATCCTTTTTAGAGATTAAATCAAGGCACACATCCACTCCAATGCTTATTTTTACAAAACATATGAAGGATTATGTGGTATTATATCATGCATATAAATCTGGAATTGATTGTATACTCATTAAAGGGGATAATGCCATAGTTTATGGATCATGACTGATGAAAATTCATGAAAATAATTATCCGACCCATGATTTGGAATTGGTTATGATAGTGAATTCTTGGAAAAAATGGTCTTATTATATCTTTGGTGAGAAATTAATTATGTTTATATAATCAATTAGTCAATGAAGCTTGTGATCATTGGAAATTGATGGTCATGATAACATATATACACCAGGAATATGTTGAAAAGAATGTAGTTTCAACTTTATATATAGTTAATTTTATCAATAACTTGGTTGAATGATTCAAGGATGATCAAAGATCATATCTATATTTCCTTACCATAATTTCAAAACTCAATGGAAGAGATACAATTGATGAATGGAAACAAGATGGGGACTATGTATTTATTTTTCATGATCAAATGTTTGTTCCATTATCTTTTCAAGAACAAATTATTTCTATGTACCACCGCTTGAAATGGATTGTTCTTCCATGAATTTATAAGACATATAGGGCCTTGAGAACACATTTTAGGTAGGTTGGCATGAAAAGGAAAGTGCTAGAGTATGTATCAATATGCCTCACTTTTCAGTAGGTTAACGTTGACCACTAATGACCAAATGGTATATTGAAATATTTGCCTATACTGTTTGTAAATATGAGTATATAACTATGGTATTTATTACAAGTACACCAGGAAAGGTTAAAAACATGATTCTATATTGGTTATTTTGGATCCTCTCTAAAATCCTACATACTTCATCCCTATTTGTGAATCAATATGGTGAAAGAATTGAAAAAAACCTATACTCCAGATATCATAATGTTTCATGGAATACCTGTTTTTTTTCATATCAGATATAAATCCTTATTTTATCTCTTTGATTTAGAAATTATTTCAACAAAATTTTGAAGCTTAGTTTACTATGAACATGGATTATAAGCCTCTAACAGATGGAAAATTGGAATAAAAGATCCAAATATTAAAAAAAATGCTCTGATATTATGTTATGTATTTATGAGGCTCATGGGAGGATCATTTACCATTAGTGTATTTTTTGTATAATAAAATCTATAAGGAATCAAATCATATGGCTCATTTTGAATCATTGTATATCCATCCTTGTTAGTATCCACTTTTTTGGGAAGAGATTAGATAAGTTTTCCTATTGAGACAAAGCCTTCTTCAAGAGATGAATGTGAAAATTTACATGATGATGAAAAGGATGGTAACATATCAGATTTTTCATAAATCTTATGTAGATCATCTTTACAGGTTGTAATCATTTGATGTGGGAGATCATGTGTTTTGAAATGTCTCCCCAAATCTAGGGAATCGACATTTGGTTAAGGAAGATAAATTTTATCCTCAGTACATCAGACCTTTTGAAAAAATGGAACATATTTGTGATGTTTATTATCACTTGTATTTACACCCATGATTTAGCTCTGTACATAATTTATTTAATGTTTCTTAATATAAAAAAACCAGCTTGATCCTGACCTTGTGATTCAATGAGACCATGTTGATATTAAAACATATTCTACATTTATATATATGATTATACCAATTATGGACAGATATGAAAAATTCATTATCTGGAATGAGTATTTGTTTATAATGATTTTTTGGCAGAATGGTTAGATTTAGGAGTAAATTTGGGAATGTGAGAAATAAATTATGGGGAAATAACCCAACCACTGAAAAATCAAGACCAATATCTATCATTCTGAGGAAAAAAATACCAATGGTGTGGAGAATGTAACACCCTCAGTTTTGGGTATGATCTTATGATACTAGTGTTTTAAATCATTTTTCATGATTTTAGTTGGGTTTAGGGAGCTCGGGTGAGGTTTTTAGATTGTTTTTGAGTTTTTATCCTTTTCTAAGTCCACCTTAGGTAACAACATGACATGATGGTGGGTGTGTTGTGTCGGTTTTGTCCCTAAGTTACTTAGGCATACCAAAAATCCGGACTAGTGGGCTTGGTTGAGGTCATGGAACCCTGAGGTTCGAGCTATAGACCATGACCATAGAGTCCTCACTATGCTTTGGTGTAGTTTATGGAAAGCCTAAAAAGTCTTGGGTTTGTGAACCAACCCTATTTTATAGTGGTTTAATGACTCTTACTTATCATATGTTTGAGGTGACCATGACCATTATCGCTCATCTTGGTCATGGTGTTGGTCCAGCCCATTTTTTGAATGGCTGATTTGTGCACCTATCCTAGAGGAGGAATTATGGATCAGTTTACGTTATTATTTAGATGGATTTTAATGCATATTTGAGTAGAAATCACCTCTTATAACCAATGGTTTTACCCCCTTACTGGGAAATTTTATATCTATATTTTTATGGCATGCTGTAGACATATTCTATTGGTCGGTAATTGAATTATTTTAAGAGATTGATTATTGGTATCATATTTTTGTTCTCACTCTCATTTTTTTGTGGAGTGTTGGTCTTGTGGAATGTGTATTTTCTCTCTCTCTATTATTTTTATAATTATAAGGCTAGTATTTCTAAATTATACAACTACTGTTTTAAATAGAAAATACATTTTTTCCAATTGTTTGAAAATATTGATGTTCCGGGATTTAAAAAATTCCCACTACTTGTTTGTTAAGTGGTTTGTAAAATTAAGTGAAATTTTTTTTAAATGGTTTGAGAATAATATTTTTTCAATGATTTTGAGAAAAAGAAAATGTTTTATTTTGATAGAAGTAATTTTGGAATATGGGATTGGTATACATGGTGGAATACATTCATATTTCATATGGGGAGTTATTGAAATAGACATGGTTCTCATTCATAGACAATAAATGGTACATGAGATTATCATATTATGATGAACTTGTGAAGGATGGTTCATTACTCATGAGTATAGGGATTTTCACTCGAAATGCATATGTGTGTGAGTTTGAAACATGAATGTGTGTGAAAAGTGGAAATAAATAATGAAAAAATTTATTCTTTTAAATTATTTTCAGTTTTGTTTAGAAAATTTTAGTATGGTCAAATATGTTTTTATTATAATCCTCTATTTTATATAAATTATGAGCTAACTTGTTTCTATTCTCTATGGTGTGTGTTGGGAAGTCACTTAGGTAATGTATACTAGGAATAATTACCCACCCCCTATATATGAACATTGGTGTGTATACAGATGTTATTAATCATTATATAGGAAAAGGTCTCATTATTCTATAGTGGGGAATCTTGATGATAGTTCCTTGGGATAGAGTTGAACCATGGAGTTTCTCTTGCTGATTTATTTGAGTGATGCCACATTTTTTTTGTTGTTTCGAGATATATTTTGATTTTATTGAGTTTATTTTCATTGTTTTTTCACTAATATAAGGATATTATTGTTTTATTGGTTTTTTTAGTTTTATTGTTGATACCCATTCATCATATAGTTTGTTTTGTTTTTTTAATTTTATCTTGTCAAGTTATGTTTTTTATTCAGGAAAAACCATCCCCCAAAATTTTACTAAGACCTTGGAATTTAGTTCCAACCTTTGATATCTTGGGGATATCACCTAAGGTTAATAACACCTCTAACCCGACCTAATCTAATGGGTTGGGTGGGGATGATACAATTACTATAATAGTTGTAATAAATAACATTTAAGAAAATGTACATTTTGTTAAATTTTTTATGTCGTTTATAAAAAATGAGGTAAAAAATAGGTTGGTAAATATTTTATTATATAATCGACCTATTTTTTTAAAAAATATTTTTGAAAATACAGTTAACCCAACTTATAAAAGATAAAAAAAGAATCATAAAAAATAGAACAAATACAGTTATATAAACAAATATTTACATCACAAATTTGTTCAAGTCAAAACAACATTACAATTTTAAATTTAAACTTCAAAATATATATTACAAGAAGAAATAAACTATAATGAAATTAGAATTGAAAAATAATCTACGCATTCTCATCATATATGATCTAAATATTTTCTATTATAATGGATAAAGTAATAAAAAATCAAAAAATTAAAAGGAAAACATTCAATATGAATTTTAAATATAATTTTAAGATAAATTAAATTAAAATTCATAAAAAAATCTATCCTTTTGGAATTTTATAACTATACCAGTTGAAATTATTTCAAAAATCATAACATAATATCCAAATTTTTTACTTCTTATTATTAATGAATATTCTATTTGAAAGGATGTTTTTAATTGCAAATCACATTTCATGTTTCTACTAAAATATAATAATTATAATGAAGTTACCTTTTCACAAACATAGTTGATATTTTTCTCCTCTATCCCACTAACATAGTATAGTTATCCCATGCCCTATTTGAAAATGATTTGTATGAAATAAAAATAAAATTTATTATAATATATAAATATTCAAATAATCAATTGTACATCTCCAATACTCTTTTAATGTTATCTCGCATGCCACTATGTATGGTGCATATATAAGGCCCCAGAATTAAACCTTACTTAATCTTGAGTTATTACAAGATTACACGTTGAGGAGCTTTTCAGGTTTAGAGTTTTAGAGAATTAGATCATAAAACATTCATTACATGTCACATTTAAACAAAGTGGTTTCATAAAAGATAGAATTAATTTTTCCCATCAACGGAAACATATTTAAAATAAAACATGGATTATTTCTTGAAACCTCATTGACACTATCATCAAATCATGTACCATTCCCTTGACCTGTGAAAAATATTTCAAAATCTTGGGATGAGCATAAAAATCTCAGTAAGGGTTATAAAAATATGGAAAGGAAATATGAGTACATATATAAATAATAAAAAATCATACTTTACCCATAAAACATAAGCACATTAACATACCTCATCAAAACATGAATAAATCATAGAAATCATAAGACAGAAAGGTAACTTGAGGAATTCATAACATTCTTATGTAGGGAGTAACCCTCTTGGTTACGTTTGGAATACCCATCACAGTATATTTCCTAAATCTCTTTGGAGAAACCTTAATTTTTAAATCCTTCGTGTTACCCAACGCATTTTAGAGCTATATCGGGCTCACCCGCCCTTAGTTTATCACGGAACCACCCGTCTTCATAATAATGCCCAAGAACCATGACATAATCGTATCACATAAAACATGCATAAAGGAAACATAACATTTCCACTTTTCAATCACAAGATATCAATACAACACATTGATATAATAAAAACATTATGAGAACCATTTAAAATACAAAATTAAAAGAAAATAAATACATGGTATTTATTTTTCATTTTAAAAAAATGTTAGGTTATGGCTTGTAGAGGAAGCCAAAACTCTAATAATGGTCACGGCGGCAGAGAAGTCATTGTCGCCGCATACGTACGACAAATAAAAACATTCCCTTTTGAAATTTAGTAAATTCTTCATATAAAAAATATTCATTTTGAATAAACATAAAAGTCAATGGGGTTTATACACCGTATAAAAGAAAGTTGTGTATAAAACAACATATGCCTCAATGAATGTAGATTGAGACGAAGTACCTTACAAAGATCACTTTTAAATAAAATATATCTATTATGTGTATTCACTATATGTACACATAAATAAAGTATAAATACATGATAGTACATAATAATATCATGCCATAATTTGAAAGAAGGAGATTAACCCAAAGAATGGAAATTGGGTTAAGAAGTTCCTTTACCTCGTATCCGACTTGACTCGATCGTTCTTTAATCTCCTGAATAATAAACTTGAGTTAATTTCTACATGCTTAATAACCTTTTTCAAGTTCATTATTCCTTTTATATCACTTATTATCATGTCATGAACATTATGTAACTATTTAAGTTAATAACGGTCGTTTTAACAGTCATTGGTACTTGAGTCAAAAATAAACTCTTTATAATTACAAGTTGTTCATGTGCTAAAATATCCATTATATCCAGGATTATATTTATGATGTAGATATCATATATATCATATATTTCCATTATATTCATGCATTTATAATATTACATAACATTTAGAGGTAAGAAATGAAATGCACTATTCATGGAGACGGTAAGCCGTGCGTACGCATGAACGCTACTTCCATTTCTATTTCATATTTAATGTAATTAAAACATAATGATACATAATAGTAATTTAATTACAATATGGTATCATATATAATATCATTAAATCTATCCTTTATATTTACCACATATGGTATTAACGAATCAAATCACTTCGAGGGGGCGGTAGTCCGCACATCCTAAAATGAAGATATCGCGTATACCCATAATGGAATCCATAAAGGTATGCCATAAATAAAAAATACAGAAGCTTAAGGAAAACATAACCTTATTATATAACATATATAAATATAGTGACATCTTAATGGACACCTCTGAAGGTGTTAGAAGAATATTGAACAATCATCGTTTCGTGAGGCAGAAATTCACCATCCACAGAAACAGTATGTTCTTTAACCATTAGATGTAGGTGTGTGTAGGTGTAGCTCGAAATATTCTTATAACAAAATCCTATATATTAAAGATACTGTAGTTTTTACAAAATAAATGAATAAAAAGAGTTTAGAGGGTTGGAGAAGCATAATAAAACAAAAAGACACAAGTGAAGACATTACCTTAAAATCGGGTAACTCTTTTTGATTTGAGATCAAAAGCTTCCTTGGGAATACTTCTGCCCAAAGTGAGGATTCTAGGAGTAAGAGAAGGATGTGGAGAGACAGAATGGGCTGGGGTTGTCCGAGCCAAAGGCTTGAGAGGTGTGGGTAAGGTGGTAGAGGTGGGGGCCTTTTATAAGAGGAGAGGAGGGCACTCTTGTAAAGGTATAAAATGTTACTTTATTTTCAATTGAGTTTTCGATTTTAAGGGTCCCACATTGATTTATTTCTAGGATAAGGTGGTAAGGGTTCGATTTATACTCATCCAATAGGTCTTTGACAAGTGTAAGTCTTATATTTTACATTATCTTTTCATTTTATTTAAATCGTTCATTAATGAGGTAATCGCTGCATCATCATGATGTCATAACTAATTTAATATATTTAATGTCTAAAAATTATAAAAAAATACTATGATGTAGGAAATAGTTTTATATTTCCAATGACTATTTATAGTCTAATAGATCATTTTTGTAGACAAAATAAAAAATGTTTTACTCAGGTGATACACTCTTTGTTATATTTAACTTTCTTTAAAAATAATAAGATAAAAAGCCGCTTTCACACAAAAGTGATTCCATGGGGTCCCCATGTTTTGCACAAGGAATACCATGGTCGGCCATGAGACAACCAGTAGCATTAGGACATATTTTGTGGTCATTTGTTATTATTATGATATTATTTTATTATCTTTAACTACCCGATTACTCATTAATCAAGATAATTAAAGATAATTACCGTCATTACTATTCATAATGTCCAAAAACAAAAGAGTCTTAATTATATAATTTAGACCTTATGATTCCAAATATGGAATCCATTTTACCAAATTCCAAACCTATAAATTTCAATAATTAATTTAAATGATAATTTTCATTGTCAAAACAAATAGCGGGTTTTTTTAAAACAATATCTATGAAACGTTTGGCACTTGTTTATGCCCAATTCCAATGTGAAATTAATCCCAATGACCACAATTGGATTACATGGTAAACATATATTCTATTTACACTTTAAAACCAACTAAAAAGATAATATAACCATATAATTAAATTAGATGAAAAAGCAGTTTTGATGTAAAATGTAGTATTTTTCACTATTCATTAAAAAAAATGAACATTGTCAGAAAAATACCAAAAAATTATCCAATGAAAATTTCAATGTCCCAATCATAAATAATAAGTTTATTTTGAAAAATAGAGCTTATAAAATTGTCAAAAGTTTTATTTAAAAATGGTTTTCCATCAAAAGGCAGTAAAACAATCTTTTAAAAATATTAGTGTATTCCATGATTAAGATTGGATTTATTCTCATTTTAAGCCTCTAAAACACTATCTAATTCATAAATAGACATAGATAAGGATATCTATTATTCATTACTTACTTGGGATGTTACATCCTTCCCCCATTTAGAAAATTGTGTCCCCGTAATTTATTAAATATCGAATAAGTGGGGGTATTTAGCCCTCATTGCATTTTCAGATTCCCATGATGCCTCTTCAATCATGTGGTTTTTCCACAAAAACTTTACCTGATGAATCACCTTATTCCGTAACACTTTCTCCCTGTGGTCAAAAATCTGGACCAGTTGTTCCTCATAATATAGGTTCTCTTCCAGCTGAACTACCTCTGGACTCAAAACATGAGATGGATATGGCATGTACTTCCTTAACAATGAAACATGAAAAACATTGTGTACCTGAGATAAACTTGGATGTAAATCCACTCGGTATATAACTAATCCAACTCTTTCCATAATTTCATATGGTCCAATGAATTTTGGACTCAACTTTCCTTTCTTACGAAATCACATCACACTTTTCCATGGTGAGACTTTGAGAAAAACATGATCACCTACCTCAAAATAGAGATCCTTCCTCCTATTGGCCGCATAACTCTTCGGCCTACTCTGAGCTGTTCTCATGTGTTTCTGAATAAACTGAACTTTTTCTGCCATCACTTCTACCAATTTCAGTCCCATCAGCTTCCTTTCACCCACTTCATCCCAAAAAGCTGGAGTTCGACACCACTTCCCATATAACGCCTCAAATGGTGCCATATGTATACTAGAATGAAAAATAATATTATATGAAAATTAAACCGAAGAAAGATGGTGGTCCCAACTTCCCTGATAATTCATAGAACAAGCACCTAGCATATCTTCCAAAGTCTGAATTGTTCATTCTGACTGCCCATCTGATTGAGGATGAAAAGTTGTACTAAGATTTAATTCAGTACCCAATGACTTCTGAAGGCCTTTCCAAAAGTTAGAATAAACCTGAGATCACGGTCAGATACAATGGATAGGGGAACTCCATGAAACCTGACTATATCTTTAAGATACAATCGAGAAAGTTGATGTAGAGATAAAGTATCTCGAATAGGAAGGAAATGAGCAGATTTAGTCAAGCCATCAATAATAACCCAGATTGCATTATTACCTCGAGATGTCTTCGGTAATCCCACAAGAAAGTCCATGGATATATTTTCCCATTTCCACTCTGGCACTAGTAAAGGATGAAGCATCCCTTTCGGTAACTTCCACTCTGCTTTTACATGTTGACAAGTCAAACACTTCACAGTAAAATCAGCAATATCCCTTTTCATTCCGTCCCACCAGTAATACTCCCGAAGATCTCTATACATCTTAGTACTTCCTGGATGAACTGAAACAGAGAACTATGAGCTTCACATAACAAATCTCTCTTCAACTATGAATCACAAGGAACACACAATCTCTTCCCAAATCTCAAAACACAATCATTATCAATGTTGAATTCAGGCATTTACCCTTCTGAACCAGCTCTACCTTTTTCTGTAACTCACTGTCTTGCTTTTGTGCTTGCTTGATTCTGTCTGATAGAGAATATTTCACTGATACCTAAAATAATACAGAAGGACATCCTACACCAAAAAATTTTATACCAAAGTTCATCAAATCCTTAACCAAAGGATCACTTTCCAAACACAACATTGTTAATGAAGCATTACTTTTTCGACTCAAAGCATCAACCACTTTATTTGATTTTCCCAGATGGTAATGAATTGTACAATCATAATCCTTGATTAATTCTAGCCATATCCTCTATCTCATGTTCAATTATTTCTGAGTGAATATATACTTTAAACTTTTTTGATTGGTATATATTTCACACTTTACTCCATACAAATGATGCCTCCAAAATTTTAAAGCGAAAACAACAGAAGCTAATTCCAAATCATGTGTAGGGTAATTTACCTCATGAGTTTTCAACTGAAGTGAAGCATAAACAATTAACTAATCTTTATGCATTAGGACACAACCAAGTAATTTCAATGAAGTATCACAGTAGATAATAAAATCACCATTCCTGGATGGTAGTGCCATAACTGGAGCATTCACCAATCTTCTTTTCAATTCCTGAAAACAATCATCACATTCTTTTGTCAAGATAAACTTAACACCCTTCCGAGTTAGCTTAGTCATTGGACTAGATAACCGTGAAAAATTTCTAACAATCCTTCAGTAATAGCCTGCCAAACCAAGGAAGCTACGAATATCAGTTACATTTGTGGGTCTTGGCCATTCTTCAACAACCTTTGTTTTTGCAGGATCAATAGTTATCCCACCTTTAGAAACAATGTGACCAAGGAAAGAAATTTTTTGCAACCAAAACTCACACTTTCTGAATTTCCCATACAATATCTTTTCATTAAAGGTTTGAAAAATAACCCTTAAATGTCTTTCATGCTCCTCTTCACTTTTATAAAACACCAAAATATCATCAATAAACACAACCACCATTTATCACCTGATTCAACTGAGCCATCAGTGTAGTAAACTGCTCAATTCTGATTCTAACCATCTTTGGTTGCTGATTTGAAGGGTCATTTCCCTCAGTATGCCTTCCCTAAAAAGCTTCTCTGTTTCCTCTACGAAAAACAATTTTAACACTGAAATACCTTAGGTGAAGCAACATGGTAATCTGTAAATGCTATATCATTTCAATTTGACCATAAGAAAAATATTTTTGGATAATAATTTAATAGAATTCTAACTCCTAAAGTTATCTAAACTGACCTCTGATACTAACTATATGGCCCCAGCCTTAAACCTTACTTAATCTTGAGTTATTACAAGATTACATGTTGAGGATCTTTTCAAGTTTAGAGTTTTAGAGAATTAAATCATAAAACTTGTATTACATGTCACATTTAAACAAAGTGGTTACATAAAAGATAGAATTCATTTTCCTCATCAACGGAAACATATTTAAAATAAAACATGGATTCTTTCTTGACACTTCCTTGACACTATCATCAAATCATGTACCATTCCCTTGACCTGTGAAAAACATTTCAAAAACTTGGGATGAGCATAAAAAATCTCAGTAAGGGTTATAATAATTTGGAAAGGAAATATGAGTATATATATACATAAAAATGAAATCATACTTTACCCATAAAACATTATCACTTTAACATACCTCATCAAAACAAGAATAAATCATAGAAATCATAAGACATAAAGGTAACTTGAGGCATTCATAACATTCTTATGTAGGGAGTAACTCTCTTGGTTACGTTTGGAATACCCATCATAGTATATTCCCTAAATATCTTCGAAGAACCCTTAATGTTTAACTCCTTTGCGTTACCCAATGCATTGGAGAGCTATATCATGCTCACTCGCCCTTAGTTTATCACGGAACCACCCGTCTTCATAATAATGCCCAAAAACCATGACATAATCGTATCATATAAAACATGCATAAATGAAACATAACATTTCCACTTTTCAATCACAAGATATCAATACAACACATTGATATAATAAATACATTATGAAAACCATTTACAATACAAAAATAAAATAAAATTAATACATGGTATTTATTTTTCATTTTAAAAAAAGTTAGGTTATGGCTTGGAGAGGAATCCAAAACTATAATAATGGTCACGGAGGTAGAGAAGTCATTGTCGCCGCATACATACAAAAAATGAAAACATTCCCTTTTATTGTTTAGTAAATGCTTTGTATAAAAAAGATTCCTTTTGAATAAACGTAAATGTCAATGGGGTTTATACACTGTATAAAAGAAAGTTTTGTATAAAACAACATATGCCTCAATGAATGGAGATTGAGACGAAGTCCCTTACAAATATCACTTTTAAATAAAATATATCTATTATATGTATTAAATATATGTAAACATAAAGAATTTATAAATATAAGATAGTACATAATAATATCATGACATAATTTGAAAGTAGGAGATTAACCCAAAGAATGGAAATTGGGTTAAGAAGTTCCCTTACCTAGTATCCGACTTGACTCGATCGTTCTTTAATCTCATGAATAATAAACTTGAGTTAATTTATAATTCCTTTAGAACCTTTTTCAAGTTCATTATTCCTTTTATACCACTTATTACCGTGTCATGAACATGATGTAACTATTTAATTTAATAACGGTCATTTTAACGATCATTGGTACTTGAGTAAAAAATAAACTCTTTATAATTACAAGTTGTTCATGTGGTAAAATATCCATTATATATAGAATTATATTAATGATGTAGATATAATAGATATAATATATTTCCATTATATGCACGCATTTATAATATTACATAACATTTAGAGGTAAGAAATGAAATGCACCGTTCATGGAGACGGTAAGCCATGCGTACGCATGAACGCTACTTCCATTTCTATTTCATATTTAATGCAATTAAAACATAATGATACATAATAGTATTTTAATTCAAGTATGTTATCATATATAATATCATTAAATCTATTCTTTATACATACCACATATGGTATTAACGAATCAAATCACTTTGACGGGGCGGTAGTCCGCACTTCCTAAAATGAAGATATCGCGTATACCCATAATGGAAACCATAAAGGTATGACATAAATGAAAAATAAATAATATTAAGGAAACCATAAACATATTATATATCATATATAAATATAGTGACATCTTAATGGCCACCTCTGAAGGTGTTAGAAGAATATTTAACAATCATCATTTCGTGAGGCAAAAATTCTCCATCCACAGAAACAGTATATTCTTTAACCATTAGATGTAGGCGTGTGTAATTGTAGCTCAAAATATTCATATAAAAACAGCCTATATATTGAAGATAATAGATTTGTTACAAAATAAATGAATAAAAAGAGTTTTGGGTGTTGGAGAAGCATAATAAAACAAAAGGTCACAAGTGAAGACATTACCTTAAAATCAGGTAACTCTTTTTGATTTTAGTTCAAAGGCTTCCTTGGGAAGACTTCTGCCCAAAGTGAGGCTTCTAGGAGTAAGATAGGGATATGGAGAGACAAAATGGGCAGGGGTTGGCCGATCCAAAGGCTTGAGAGGTGTGGGTAAGGTGTTAGAGGTGGTGGCCTTTTACAAGAGGAGAGGAGGGAACTCTTGGAAAGGTATAAAATGTTACTTTATTTTAAAATGAGTTTCGGATTTTAAAGGTCCCACATTGATTTATTTCAAGGATAATGTGATAAGGGCTCGAAATATACTAATCCAATAGGTCTTTGACAAGTTTAAGTCTTATATTTTACATTATCGTTTCATTTTATTTAAATCATTCATTAATGAGGTAATCGCTGCATCATCAAGATGTCATAAATAATTTAATTTATTTAATGTCTAAAAATTATAAACAAAATACTATGATGTATGAAATAATTTTATCTTTACAATAAATCTTTATAGTCCAATAGACCATTTATTTAGACAAAATTAAAAATGTTTTACTCAGGTGATACATTCTTTGTTATACTGAACTTTCTTTAAAAATAAAAAGATAAAAAGTCACTTTCCCACAAAAGTGATTCCATGGGGTCCCCATGTTTTGTACAAGGCATCCCATGGTCTGCCGTGAGACAACTAGTAGCATTAGGACACCTGTTGTGGTCATTTTTTTATTATTATGACATTATTTTATTATCCTTAACTACCCGATTACTCATTAATCAAGATAATTAAAGATAATTACCGTCATTACTATTCATAATTTCCAAAAACAAAAGAGTCTTAAATATATAATTTGGACCTTCTGATTCTAAATATGGAATCCATTTTACCATATTCCAAACATATAAATTTCAATAATTAATTTAAAAAATATTCCTCGTTGTCAAAACAAATAGCGGGTTTTTTTTAAAACAATATCTATGAAAAGTTTGGCACTTGATTATGCCCAATTACAAAGTGAAATTAATCCCAATGAAAACCATTGGATTACATGGTAAAAATATATTATATTTACACTTTAAAACCAATTAAAAAGATAATATAACCCTATAATTAAATTAGATGAAAAAGCAGTTTTGATGTAAAATGCATTATTTTTCACTATTCATTAAAAAAATGAACATTGTCAGAAAAATACCAAAAAATTATCCAATGTAAATTTCAATGTCCTAATCATAAATAATAAGTTTATTTTTACAAATAGAGATTATAAAATTTTCAAAAGTTTGATTTAAAAATGGGTTGCCATCAAAAGGTAGTAAAACAATCTTTTAAAAATATTAGTGTATTCCATGCTTAGGATTAGATTTATTCTCATTTTAAGCCTCTAAAACACTATCTAATTAATAAATGGACATAGATAAGAATATCTATTATTCATTACTTACTTGGGATGTTACAACATATCTAGTATGCTGTCATTTTCTTTGGATAAAAAACAAAAAAAAAATCCAATGGACACTGACGTATAAAAATATAACTTGAGTAGTTATTAAATTAATAGAAATAAAACTTTATGAAATAATTTTTTCATTATTTTTAAGATACGGAAATATGTAACCCTAAATTTTTGTGTTCCTAAATCTCTCAGAAATATATATTATTCATTCTCCATCTTTCATTATCATAATTTCTTGGGAAATAAATTATGCATCCAAGAATCCATAAACTGATGTCATATCATACTAAATACAATGTATAAATATATCTAATTATAATCAAATATAAGTGATAAATTAAATAAATAAAATTGATAAAATTATAATAAATATGATAATTGAATTACGTGGGAAATATTTATATCACCATGATGCCTATCATTTTATTCACAAGATCCATGATATCTCTATTATAAATCAACACAATAATATTTCTCCCAAAAATATCAACATCCATTAAAATATTCTAAACATCTAAAAAATATATTCCAATGTTGATACTTTTTAAATACCTTTAAAAAAGAAGTATCTGAAGTCAAAGTGGCCTCAATAAGGTTTTTCTTTCCATAAAAATATTTCGTTACCTTTAATATAATCCTAATATATATATATATATTCAAATATTAAAATAATTTTAACACAAATTTGAAAAACATATATTATTATATATGCAATCCTTAGTGGTATGTTTTTTAACAAGTATTGACGGACAAAGTAAAAAATGTATGATACTTTGTGAAACTATATAAACCTCATCTACAATGAATGATACTCAAGTTGATGCATCTATAATATCATGTAATGTTACCCTACATTGAACCATATCCATCTGATGATGATATAAGGTATCCCCAATATAATATATGGATGGATATTCTATAATATGATACTTAGGAACATTAACTTGTAACTCATAGTGGATAGGATGCCATGGAAGAGGAGGTGTAGGAGTTAGATATACTAGTGGAGGTGGATGAGTGGGATATATAGCCAGATGTGGAGTGGGATATACATTCTAAAACTATATATAAATATTAAAAAACATCAATTACACTGAAACTCTAATCCTATCCCCTATCATCTCACATATCTTTAGAACTTTTATGAACAAGGTGCCTATTTTCCCTTATATACATCACCCCTTGAGTAAGTTATAGGATAACCCAATAATTTTTCAATTGATACACCCACCTCATATCCTCATACATGACCTCGGGGTTCAGGATTTTATAATACATTAGCTAAAATATCCTTCTCACCCTTAGGTATGAAGGTCCATTGTATGCTCTAATCCCCAATGGATTCCTGTATAGAATATTTGAAAATTTTAAAAACAAATTTAAAAAATATATTGATTTTAGAATTTACTTAAATTACATAAAAAACACCTTACTATCCTCTTAGATATATCCCTTGTGTCTTCTATATGATATGTTCCTTTTTTAGACATTCAGTCCCTATTCCAATTTTCATTTCTGTGTATGGTGGTGTGGGGGAGGGGGGTTTACTATTTTCAAACCCTGAAGAATTAGATTTCAATTTCTGAAAAATTTTAGTCCTCATTTTCAATTACAATAAAAAATACCCCACACAATATAATGTATGAGGGTATGAAATTTTTAATTGAATCTTTTGAATACATCTTCTCAATTCTTATTAATAAAGGATAAAAAATCATTAATTTTATATTTTTTAGTTATTCTAAAAAATAACTTCAAAAAATTGATATTTCAATTACAAAAAAAGATTATTTCCTTCTATATTCCAAAAATTTATCTCATGTATCTTCATCTAGAAAATGATAAATCTTACATGGATTTTCATTTTTTCTTACACAAAAATGAAATATGAAGTTACAGTTGATTAAAAATCCATCTATATCTGATAAAAAAACCTGAAAATTTATTTCGAACTTCAATTATGTTAGTTATATCATATTTCATATTATGAGAGGGGAAAAATAAAATATATTTTCAAAAACAAGTCATGATAAGTAAAATAATAATAAATGATCTTAAATTGTTTTATACCATAACTGAACTAGTTATATCTTTTAGATACATGTCTAATAAAAAATAAAAATGGTATTTTTTTCATTCATTAAAAAAAATATGAAGTTGTTTTAAATTTTGACCCCTAGGATTACCATTTTCTTTAAAATCAATAGATATCCTCTGGTCATGGATATAACCAAGTTCTAATCTATATAGACATGTGTAACCACATTTACAAACAATTTAAGTGTTCTATACCCATGTGGAAGTAGATTAATATTATGTCGAAGGATGAGGATGATCCTCAATAGATGTATGTATATGTTCCTCCCTATAAGATCAAGGTGATTTAAATTTTTTATCTAAAATTATCCTAAAAATAAAAAAAGTAATAAAAAACTAGTAAAATATCAAACAAATACAATTATTACATATAAAATTAAATATGAAAAAAAATTATACAATAAAAAATAAACAAAAATAAACTAAACAAATTTTTATTCATATTAATTAAATTAGATTACTAAAATGGAAAAAAATGCTTCAAATGTTTATGAAATAAGAAATGATTCAAATAAAAGAAAATAAATTAGGTAAAAGATTACAGAAATTCAACTATTACAAATAAATTTTAAAAACAATTGGGAAATTATACAAAAAAACATTAGTAACAACATTGATAAAAAATAGTGGAAACATTTATGAAAAATGAATTGATATAGAAATAAAAATAAAATATGAAATAAAAAATTATACAAATTCAATATTTAAATATAAAATTTATTAATTATAACATGAAACAAATAAAACCAAACCAGAAAAAACAATTTTTTTCATATTTGTTAAAATATAGGACTTAAGTATAAAAATAAAATTAGAAATAGTATATCTAATAAATAAAAAAAATTGAAATGTTAAATAATAAATATATATATGTTACCTTTAATATTAGAAGACTAATAGTGTATTGTTTCCCATATTCCTTCCTCATGGTTTTCTTATATGGAACAAACCATGTAAACATAATGATGATGTGTATCCTCTGATAATCCTTCCATGTAAGTAGAAATATCACATGATGTATTATCATTATCATGTTTGTTATCAAAAAATACTATTTTCCTTGAAAATAAATTAACCATTACAGATTTGATTAATTAAGAACCTAGAAAATTTCTTTCACCCATGTTTTTATGATAAAAGGGTCATATTTGTATTCTAAGAAATTCATATCTCTTAGTTTCATACTAAATTCATCCTGTTTAATAGCATTTTTACCAACATACCATTTTTAGTTGAACAGAGAAACTCGAAATTCAATGTAATCAATCTTATATATATCTTCAATAACTCTATAATACACAATTAATAAAATTATTGGACTTTTTTCCTTTGCTCTTTAAAAATTTGTTACCTCAGCAAACACCAATAAAATAATATTTTTCACCACACTTATGCTATACTGATATTTGGTATAATATATATTGTCATTAATTTCATACCTAGACCATGTTATCATATTTTTACTTGGGTTTCCTACTAACCATCTCAATGTTTTTGACACAAATGATCTACGTAGAATTTTCTCTTTAAACGATGATTTTATCTATGCTCATTAAATATCCACATATATTTCTTATTTTAATAGAATTGTTTTATTATATTCAAAGGAGATGTTATATATGGATGAGAATCATCTATTTTATTCAATATGTATAGATATACGTTCTTTATTTTTTTCAATTTCCAATTCTTTTATTTTCAATCCATTAATCTACTTTCCCCCAAAACTAACCTATTCATAGTGAGATGTAGGAAAACCAACATGCCCCACTATAGATAAGCAGTCTATAAAAAAACTCTACAACCTCTTTATTAATATACTTCTCTATAATGGATTGTTTTCGTTAATATGTATTCTTAACATACCCATTCAATATATTCTAATAAATTTTAAAATTATACACACAACATAGATATGCAATCCCTTAAATATTTATTTCTCACCCAAATTAAACCATTTAATACTTAATAATATAAAAAAGATGGTGGAAATTACATTTCCAATAGATAAATTATATAATCCACATAATTCTCCAAATTATTCAATGTATTTAGATCAATAACGTTATTTTAAATGGATTTGAAAAAATAAAACACTATCATGATAGTCATTATAACATGGATAGGTAGTATTCCAAATAATTAAATTGGTAGGATCTATTTCATCATAACATGACAATCATGATATTTTCTACCTATTAACTTCAAATATTTTAGTGACACAAAAGTTTTTACATTTGAAGAATAACCTTGATGCACTTTGATACCATAGAGGCACCAGAAGAAACTAATTTTCTCTATCTTGGATAATTTATAACAAGCCAGAGGAAATAAAGTTCATTTTTCTTAGGAGTGGGAGTTGACTCCTAACATATTCTCATTGGATTTAAATCTAATATTTCATTCTAACCATCATATTTCTTTCCTTTAACATTTAACAATGTCCTAATCAAACTATCATATAAATTGTTTATTGGACAGGATGCATATCAATATTTTTTTTGATCTCATGATATCTTAAATTTGGAAACTCAAAAAATATTGATATTTTTTCTCATTTATTAATGTAATTATTATATTTTGGTTCCATTAAAAATATTAAATCAATGTTTTTTACTCTCTAAAAATATTTATCAATTATCAAAGGATTTTGAGTGATGTAAAATTCTTTTGATATGTTGAATAACTTTTTAAATCTTTGATAATAGTGATCCATAGAAAAAAACTATTGATAATCCACGAACACTATTTTCCTCTCCTATTTTAGTTGAAAAAATTGAGTTCCTTCTTCAAAAATTGAAAAATATTTATTCCCCTTAACACTATATATATAAAAAATTCTATATACTAGGAATATGTTTATAGTAAAAAAAATTGCCTAAAAATGAAAATATTCCTTTTTATAAGAATCATGAACTTTGATACTTCCCTCCCACAACTATTTCAAATCATAAATTAATGGTGAAAATTAAACATCAATATCATTTCTAGGATATTTTAGTCTGGAAATAATTAATATCAAAATGATATATTTCTGATTCATATGAAATTCAAAAGATAAGTTATAAATTACCAATAAAACAATCCATGAACTATTTTTACTACTATGGATCTTATATAGATTCATTCCATCTAAAAATAACCCAAGTTTTAGATTTCTTACGTCATTTACAAATATAAGAAATTATTAACCAATTTTCTTCCATTGTTGAAAATCAACTAGATGGTGTAATTTTATAGCAGATATTCTCTCTTCTACTTTCCATAATGTTTTTCATTATTTTAATTCTCAAATAAATATTTCAAATGAGTAATTATAGGAAGATACAAAATTTACTTAATGATAATCTTGATAATTGACATAATAGATGAATAAAATTCTAATTTGTATTTCAATATATACCATGATGTGCATCATTTATGAAGGATATTCGTATTCCATCCAATAAAACATAGTCATTGGGGAATGCATGAATCTTCTTGTATCCCAATTTCATCAGAAAAAATATTTTTTTAACGTTATAATTTGAATATATAATATCATTGTACTCACAAAGTAAGCATTTCAAAAGTTTTCATAATTTTTTAAAACTCTTATCACTCCATCTATTCTAAGATTTCAAGTGAACCAATATTAATACAATTGATCATACTATAAATTTCATTCAAACTGGATAGAGTGTTTTTTTTCACATCACCATGTAACCACTCAATTTATAGTGTTTTCTCAATTACCTTCCCTTTAATTTCACAAATAATTTACTCAATTTGATCAGAACTGTCATTTTTTAAATCTCCATCATTATTAGTTCTTATATTATATCAAATATTACCATGCCAAATCCAAGGACTATAACTTAGATTAAAACTATTAAAAATTAAATGACCTTTAATTTATATTCATTGAATCTTTCTAATATTTAAACATTTCAAGAGTGGATAGAAAAATGAGTCATTTTTATGAACATTGTTTTTTGAAAAAAATAAAAAAAATAATCAAACCCTTTATCATATTCAACACTTGTTCATTATGTATTAATCAATCTATGATTCACTGTCACCTATAAATAATTTCAAATTTTAAATATAAGTTTTATATCTTGAAATTTAAATTCATATTTACTTTTATAAATAACAATACAAACCAAAAAGACAAAATTTTTACTTCTCAATGTTCATTATGTAATTAAATATTATTAAAACAAAATTTTTTATTCAAAAAAATTGATATAAAAAACACTAATTTTAAAATAAATAATTGAATAAAAATAATGAAAATTTATAACACATGAAATAAAAACCCAAATATTAATTATAAAAGATTATTAAAACTAATAAATATGGCCCATGTCTTTAAATTTTGTATTTTAGATTTTAAATTATTTATTAATTTAATAATTCAAGTTTAAATATTAAAAAATCTTATAATTAGATAATAGAAAATAATTATTATTTATAAGTAGTCATAAGGAAACAATTTTAATGAGAATTAATAACTTCTTAAGTATTTTCATTTATTTATAATTATTTTTCAATCAAAAAAGAGAACTTTTTAAATCTATATCACTAACCAATAATTATAGAATAATAATATATAAAATTAATCTAAAAATGTGATTTTTATAAAGTGATATAAATAGTTAATTTATAATGCTTTGGGTGAAAAAAAAATTAAATTTTACAATAATATTTTCAAACAACCAATTATAATATTAAAACTGACAATAAATTTTTAAAGAAGAAATGATATTTTAAACACTTTAAAACAACTATGATAAAATGCATGATTACCCATAAATTTTTATATGTTAATAAGTACCATCATTTTTTCTTTAAACATATTTACAATAAAAATTATTTTAGAAAAATTTAAATAATCAAAGAACAATAAGGAAACAAAATTTAAAAAATAGTAAATCCTATAAGATATCAAAAGGTTTTAAATATTATAATAAATTAAAAAATACTACAAACTGATAAGGAAACATATAAATCTTTTGAACATGTCAATATAAGTAATATAATTATTATCCAATAAATTTTTACCGTTCAACCTTCTAAGAGTGATAAAAGAACCTATAACAAGGCATAGAAAACCATAACCATTATAATAAAGATATTTGAGGGGGTGGAGGATGAAAAAATGAGTGATGGAAGACAACATTGAGATCCTGAAAGTGGAAGTAAAGGGTGTATGAGGGAGGATAGTGGTGGTTAAGGCCAACTAAAGTAGATTTGGGATTACAAGATCAAATAATGAAGGGTTTTGGTTTCCCATGCAAGATAAAATGATAATTTCTGTAACACCCTGGCTCAGATTCCACTAAAAATATTCCCCAATCTAGTATGCCACATGGAGTCAGGCATGGATCCCCATATACTATAGCCTAATGAATAGTAGTGAGGGTCCTATGTTTATAAAATAGGGGGACTATACCTTCTGTTCAAAGTTTAACATAATAAAAATAAAGGAATTAACATACACATCAAATTTAAAATAAATAATATGGAGGTAAATGTACCAAATCACAACCCATGCTATAACATAATGATGAAAGATACAAAAAATTAGGGGAATTATACAACAAATGATAATTATAACAACCCAAAACAAAAAATAATGGAAGAAGATAAAAATATAGAATAACCACTAGAAGTCTTAAGCTCTAGACCAACTCCAGATCCTATTCTCTTATCTATCTAAACAACCCTAAAAAGTTAGACTCTTTCCAATATATTAAGCTATAATCTCTGACCAAGTAACATATTCTCAGGTATCCAAGTTCCATAGTGTACTAAGTAGGCTATGAATAAAAATCAGTAGGCCACCACTAATGACGTCTAATGAAAATATAGTCTATACGTTTAAAGAATACTAGTGTGAAATCTATGAATAAAGAAGTAATAATAACAAAAGGCTATGAAAATAAAAGGATCCAAGTCATGTCTCAGGTCTTATGAAGATAACAATATGAAATAATCTACGTTGACTATCATTGATAACTTTGATCACGGTGGAAGCATCCTGTCATATTCTGGTTCTAAGGAACATTGCCAAAAAATTGTGATCAATTGTCTGTAGAGGAATTCATGTGGATAAAATAGGCATTCCTTCCCAGCCATTATCATGAATAAACATTGGACTGGTATGAACTCAAGGGACCTGCATTGAAATTAAAAAAAAGACTCAACCAGAATCCTAGGTCACACCTAATTTATTCCATACCTAAACCATTTGATCCAAATATAGGGAGATCATCCCATGTAATTAAATAAGTATATTTTTCAAGAATCTACGACTTTAATCATTGGAATTAAATAAGTATAGACATTACCAAAATCTAAAGGGGATTCCACCATTATATTACTAGAATCTATGGGGGATCCACCCCATGGAATTCACAGTAATGAATATATATATAATCCATTGCCTTTCTGAAGGCATTCCATAGACTAGTGTAATCTTATCCCCTTCCATGAAATTCCATGATAATAAAAATTATAAGGAATATGAACATAGAATTATATACTAATATATATTTTAAATAAATCCAAACATGTCAATATTACAATATTATACACCTGAAAAAACTATACAATAAAATACAAGTTTATTCATTAAGTCAAATTAACATTTCAAATCAAAAATTCCAAGGCCATAACATTTATGGGTCCTAGTGGCCATCATTTGCATCCCAATTTAACTAATAACTTTTTATATCATTAAGGGAATCCCTAAAATACTTTTTTAGTTCACTCAGAAGAATGTAATAAATCAATACCCACCAATTAAATAAATTCAACATGGTTATAACCAACCCAAAACCCTTTTGAAAAGTTAAGGGAGCTACCAAGACATAAACAAGGAATTAAAACAAATTATATTAATTTTAGGATGATAATATGGAAGGTTAGTGTTGAAAAACATGCTAATAACATAATACTACTATGGTACATTAAGGTAAAATAACAATATCACCAAACATAAGTGATTCATTAAGCATTTCCCAAGGGTCGGTAACTTTTCTAAGGCCTACCAAGCTCACATCGTTAACTAGCTACCTAACTCATACAATGATACCACAATAATTAATTAAAAAGGTTATAATTAATTGATAACTAACTATAATAAATTATAATTAATTAAACAAAAAACTACAAATAGTAATAAGGGGTGAAACTCTAATCGAAACTACTTGTTGTATTATAACTGTAGCTAAACACTCGCTATAGACTCACAACATACCCCAACCACATTTTAGGCCAAATCCCTAAGATGAAACACCAATTACATGGTTAATTAAAAATAGTTGATGGAAAACCTAATAATAATCATGATAAATTTACACCTTAAAGAAATTCCATGCCAACACCAGCAAGTAATTCCCTTGGACATCCTATACCAAGGCTGAATAAATCACCAACACATAGAGGTGATTATATCATCATCTAATTGAATGATCATAAAAATCCTAAACAAAAAATAAAATAAAATAAGTAAGAACATTAGGGAATATTAAAGGATATGGTTAGAGGATGATACCAACCTTATATTTCAAAAAGATCTCCCAATAACCCACCCAAAATAAATGGGGGTTGAAGGGATAAGGGGAGGGAGCTACTAGAGGCTCTGTGCACAAAAAATAGGGGGACGAATTGGTATACCAACCTAAAAACCTATATATAAAATTTGGTAAATTTCTAATTTTAAAATCCCACATGCTAGGTAACTACTTTATGTAGTGGATGTAACCACTTCTCAATTGCACTGGAAATCTAGAGGGGCCCACCAGCTAGCCGGTGGCACTGGTGGTCTACTTGATATTACAATAGCCACTTGAAACCCTCTTTCACACATGCTCAATCTTCTAACTACCTCACAATTTCAACTACAAGTATAAAACACCTTTCTTGTGGTCCTGAAACTCTCAAAATTCCATTTTATGATCCGGATCATATTCCATATTATCTATTATTTAAAAAGTTAAAAATTATTTTGAATATAAAAATATTGTAAAAAATCAAGGTTCTATAGATGTTACAAGAATTAATGAACACAAAATGAATTGTCTTCACGTTTCATAAATTTTTTAATTGGTTTTGACCTATGTTATTTAATAACCGATGAGAAAAACTAGTTTGCAACTTTGTTTATTTAATAACTGATTTAAATAAATACACCTCAAATTTTTCAAATCAGTTATAAAATAAATTATGTGAAAAGTTATGCATAACATAAGTTATAAATAAGTTATGTTAAACATGAATCATTTTAAATGTATTTTTCACTAGTGATAAAGTCTTTAGAGATTACCTTGATCAATTTTTGGTGGTATTTATAGATGATATCCTTATATATTTCAAGGGAAAAGAATACCATGAAGATCATTTGTGGATTTTATGTAAGATCTTTAGGATGAAGAAACTATATGCCAAACTCAGTTAATGTGAATTTAGGATATAGTAAGTATCATTCTTGTCCATTTAATAACAAGTAAGTGTATATATATTTAAATTCATCTAAGAAAGATTTTAATGAGATATAACCCAGACTAACCACTATGGATGAGACATGTTTTGATTGTATATTTTTGGTACATTATGAGAAATTTCATATGGCTATCAAATACATTAACTAAGTCTATATAGAATGGATTCAAGTTCCCTTATATAGATGAATGTCAGTCAAATTTATAAGATCATAAGAGAAGGTTGTTCAATGAATTAATGCTTACTCTAACCTACACTCAAGAAGGGATTGGGATATATTGTGATGCATTAAATAAGGTATTAGGATTTATTCTTATGCAGAATAACATGGTATTAGTGCATACCTGATGCCAATTGAAGACTCCTGAGAAAAACTACTCGACTCGTGATTTAGAGCCTACATTGGTATTTTTTACATAAAAAATATAAGGACATTATATATATATGATGAAAGGTATGATATATATATTGATTTCAAAAAATTTAAGTGTGCACTGATAGATATGATTGTATTTGATTAAATATCATGACTACTCGATACATTACCACCCGGAGAAGGTGAATCGTGGATAATGCTTTATGTTAGAAGGATCATGCTAGTTTGTACATACTGAGTATTTAAATAGATATAATACTTATTTATTTATATAATATAGACTATGAAATCATAAGGAATGGGGAAAGAGAGCATCTTTCTTACATGAATGTTCATGTATCCATCCTTATAAGGATTATAGAGACACAAAAGGAGGATTTCAAACTGGAAAATAAGGTCAAGATTGTTGTAGAGTTTATCCTTTATCATGATGTAATGATATGATTTAGGAATCATGTATGTGTGCTATCAAAACTAAAATTGAAGGAGATATGGAATAAAGTACATAACATATCATTATATATTCATCCTCGAAACAGAAAGATGTATAGATATCTAAGAGAGTGTTTCTGGTGGGACAAGGAAAAAAAGGGATATTGTAAAGTATGTATCTCATTACTTGGTATGATATCAATTTAATGTATAATGAAAAATTATAAAGGGATGATGCAACCATTACAAATACTAGAAAATAAATGGGAAAATAACACCATGGATTTCATCATTGAACACCTCAAGACATCTAAATGTCATAACTATAAGAACCTAGGTAATGACAAAATAATTAATTTTCATATCTATTATCATTCTTGAATTGTATTGTTATATTAATTATAAAAATAGTAAGTAAATTTTAAATAAAAAAAGAAATAGTTTTATTAAAATATTTCTTTATAAGATTTTATTTAAAAGTATAATTTTCTAACTGTAGAATTTTAATTTGAAAGAGTTAATTAAATTTTTGAATATGACATTACAAATATTTTTTAAAACATATTTTTGAGAATTTAAAAAAATATTTTTCAATGAATATAGAAAATACTAACTTTTATTGAAAATTTTATTTTATTTTCGAGTATTTACAATGTTAATTTTTATTTTTTATTAATTTTAATGTTTTAATTTATATTTTTGATTAAAAATCATATAATTATAGTCTTTTGAAATAAATTTATGCTTGAATTTGGTATAAATATTTTTATACATAAAAGGCATTAATCTAAAAAACATTTTATCATTCTGTTTTTCCAGCTTATTTTTAAATTAAAACTTTTCGACTTATATATTTTTTAATATAGTTTTTTTTCATATTTAGAAATAGGAGGTCCAAAATTAGAAAATAGTTTCATTTAATTTTTAATCATTATGTATAGTAACCATAGTAAATGATTATTACCATTATGAAGTTAAAATTGGTTAATTAAGGTTACAAATAATGTGACAAGGACTAAAAAGAAACCATAACAACTGATTAAATTTGATTCTATGGGTTTATTTCATCTATAATAATCAAAGATTCATATATATGGTCTTTCGTTTCCATTTGTCTATGATTATGAGTTTTATATCACTTTATATAATGAAAAGACAAAAATGTCATTTTCTGTGGTTTATTTTTGAAACAAGAATAAAAAGAAGGTAGGATCTGTTCTAAATGTTTATTTTAGAGATAAATAATTTTTTTAACATTTTAATTCATTTATTAACAAAATAATTACCTTAAATTCTTATGCTATGCCGAGACAATAATTTTTTAATTAAAAGTAATTTAAAATCAATGATTTTAAAAATATCAAATTTAATATAATTTAAATTAATTATTTTGTTATATAGATTTTATAAATAAATATAATATTTTAGAGAAGTGTGAATGGTATATATTTAAATTCCATCCTCATCTTGATGTTTTTAAAGTCAAATTAAATGAATTGTGTCAAAATTGACATTAACAATATTTTATAATAAATAATTTTATATTAAGTGATTTAAAATTAATAAAAGGATTATATTCTTAAAATTTAATGGGAAATTGTTGATAATATCAACAATTTTCCATTTATAGACCTTTTTTAATTTTTTAGTGACATTATTGACCCCTAGAGAGTAAGAAGGTTAATACCATGGTAATTATAAAAAAGGGTTAAAACTTGTTAAAAATGATTAGGGTGAAAAAATCACCTAAAATTGACCAATTTTTAATATTAAAATTAATTTATATTATTTTAATATTTCAATAAATTCCAAGAGTGCCCCTCCCATCTCTTATAAAACAGATCCTCTTCTTATATTTTTTCGACACATTAAGAACCATTTTATTGAGAACATAACTACACAAATCACTTAATAACATACCTCTACATATCATAGAGGCCTATTTTTTATCATGAAACCATCATAGTAAATTTTTTGGTTTAATCATTAAGAGGTTATCCAAGAAGAGGTATAATTATCAATGAAAATTTTTATTTTGTTTCTTTTTTATAAATTCATAAAATATTATTCATCCATGATGAAATAATATCACTAGTATCTCCAATATACATAGATTATATTATTTCAATGTTATAATCGATATCTTTCTTCTTTTCCATCAAATGGTAATGAAACTATGGTTTGTATGAATCGTGGACTGCCGCCTCATGAACTAATATAATTTATATTCCATAACCTCCTATTATGACTGGTTTTATTGATGGATTTAATATATATATATATTTATAAATATTCATGAAATTTATTACATTCTAAAAATATAATATATTATTTACTTTCTTACCTTTCTATTCATTGAAAAATGATAACGTCGTTTGTGTATATGTGTGGACTACCGCGTCCATGAAGTGATGTAATTCATTTTTCATCCCACATAACATGGATGATATATATAAATATATTTAATGAAAATATTTTATATTTATGATATGATCATAATTATGGAAATATGAAATAATACTGATCTTCTTTCTATAATGATCGTTGAAAAATAAAAATGTTACTCATGCGTATGTACGAACCACTATCTCTATGATTATAACATAGTTAATTATTCATAACTATTTATCATGGTTGATTTTAAATGTATAATTGATGTATGAAAATGATAATTTTTTCATGATTATTATTTTTTATCTGAGTGAATAATTATCTCACTAACCAAAGATAACATACCAAAGTCTTTTTTTAAAATACGAGCCGAATATCAAAAAACATCCAACATAACTTAAATAAGTATGTAAGTGATTATACCATGATAAAAGGAATAATAAATTTTTAAAAGGTTATTAATAAATTAAAAAATTAACATAAGTCTATTTTTTAGTAAGATAAAGAATGTACGTGAAAATTTAGACTCAATATAAGAGACTTTCTTTAAAAATCCACTTCAAAAGTTTCTCTTAAAACTACTTTTTCTTACATTTCTATATTCTTAAATTATTTTATGGATGTACTTATATGGATATAAAATAATTATATATGAAATTTTATTTATTTTTTTGCTTTCTTCATAGGTTTTCAAAATAAATCAATTTATGTAATGTTTTGACATTTTTTTCAGATGATAAAATGAATGTTCTTCTTTAATATGTACAGTTCTAATGAATTTTCCATCTATCAAAACCATTATTTTATTTTTGGATTCCTTTATAATATTCCATATTTTATTTAAAGAAAAACCATATTTCCTTTTGTTCGGGGAATTTTAGTATTGAAAATTGGGTTTTAAATGAAAGATATATTTCAATATCCAAAAATTATTTCTTATTGGTTCAAATATTGTTTTTAGGATACAAGATTTTATGTGCTATGATTATGTTATAATTCATGGGAATTTTTTATAATGATGGGTGGTTCTATTTTAAAATAATGATGGGTGTGACTATGATATCTTCGTAATTAATTGGGTATGATTTATGTTTGAAGTTAACAAAGAAGGTTAATCTAAGTGTAACCAAGAAGGTTATTCCATGTACAACCATGAAGGTTATTCCAAGTGTAATTATGAGGTTTATTCTGCTTATAACAATGAAGGTTAATCGATATGTAAAAGTGATATGAAAATAATTCCTTAAGTTAACTAAAAATCTTATTTTTTATGGGATTTATGAAAATATAATGATTTTTAAGGTATGTTAATGAGTTTATATTTAAAGAAATCCATTTTATACCTCTTATGGGTGAAAAGTAAAACTTTATGAAAATACATTCATGAGTTTTTCATGCTTTAAAAGAAAAATTTATGGGTTTTATTTTGACTTTAATAGTTATTAAGATATTTTTTATGAAATACTTTGGGTATAGAAGTTGATTTCTTGGGAAAGAAAAGGTTTATTTTGAGCCCAATGTTTATTTTGAAAATATGAAATTTTTATGAGTATCCATAGAATAACAATTTTCAATAATTTTTTATATCCCTTAATAATTTTTTTACTCATCCCAAAGTTTAAATTTTTTTCATTATATAGATGCGTATTGATAATGATGAGGTCAAGATGAAAATTTTGAAGACATTTCATGAAAATAAAAAATTTTATATATTAAAAGTTTTTTTTGTAAGAAAAATTTATACAAAGTGTAGGTATAAAATTTGTGATGTAATACTTATTTATGTAATGGTGATGACCTAATTCTATAATACTAAAAACCTAAAATATCTTTGAGAATGAAAAATGATTAATTATTGTCAAAATACACTATAATATGTATTGTTTAATTATAAGTGGTTGTAGTACTACTATCTAGGTTGTATTCAATAACCTTGAATTTCATATCACTTCATTTACATTGCAAAATATTTTTCACTTGATGAAGTTTACAAGATATACATTAAGGATGTGGTAATACTACATTTATTACCAGTTTCAATTATATCTGACTGGGATCAGTGTTTTACCATGATGTTCTTGAGAATTATTCAATAGTTTCTGGATATAGTGTTGAGCTTTGACACTACATATTATCCTTAGTCAGATGGTCAGCTAAAAGGAAATATTCAAACCTTAGAGGATATGCTGAGATCCTATTAGATGGATTTAAAATGAGTTTGGTATCAATACCTTCCACTAGTTAACTTTTATTACAAAAATATCTTTCACTAAATCATTTAGATGGCTCCTCATAGATCCCTCTATGGAAATTGATTTAGAACTCCCTCATCAAGGGACAAAGATGGATAATATAATCTATTGGTACTTGAACTAGATCCATAAATGATAGAGATGGGTAAAGTCATTCAATGACATATTAGGTTAGCTTAAATAAAAAATAACAGTTATGTTAACAATCATTGATGAAATCTTGAATTCAAAGTTGGGGATATGGTATTCCTATAAATATATCATTAGAAGAAATTTATGATATTTCAAAATAAGGGAAAGTTAAAACTCATATATATTGGTATCTTTAAAATTATTGATTGTATCGAGATAGTAAATTTTCACTAGGTGAAAAAAATGATTTCTCAGGTGAATGATGTGCTTCATATATCAATTTTAAGGAAATATATTTATGACTCCTCATATTTACTAAACTCAATAGTTGCACAGATGGAGACTGTTATTTCATATGAGGAATAATCAATGAAGTTTTTGGATTTATGATATAATGTTCCATAAAAATAGGATACTCACCTAGTCAGTGTTTTGTGGTGAAACCATAGGTTTGATAAACCTATATGTGAACCTGAGGATGTAAGGAGATATAATTACCCATGTTTTTTCATTAGAGTAATAAAATCATTATTTACATGAAACACCCAAATTATATGAACCACGACATATTTTATTATTAAAACTGACCATTATAACTTATCCATAAAATAATACGATATGAATAAGAATAAACACATTAAAAAATATATTTATGATGTTTTTCCTTAACAAAAATATTTTGACTAAATCATAATAAATAAGCACTCAATGAATAAAATCATATAAGACCTAATTCTTTAAGAATTATATTTTCTATAATTATTTATTTTTATTTAAAAAAATTTATCAATCACTAGTGAAAAATAATTAAATATATTTATAATGAATATGAAAAATTAATGATCATTTATTCATTTATTATTAATTGGTTATAAATGAAGATAAAAGAATTTGAAGGTAAAGAATGATATTTTTTAGAAAACAGTTTTTATTATGCTCTATATATTTTATATTAATAAATTTAATTAATAAATATTCATAAATTATTATGATGATATATTCATATAGTATATTCTAAAAAGTTTATTAAAATTCATCTAATGGTTTTGACTAGTTAATGAATGATAATAAAATCATTTCTATGCTAAGAAATACATTTCTTTTCTAAAAATGGTTCTTATGTGTTCTGTCTGCGGATATTAGATATAATTTATAGATAGATTATAAATTTAATCTCATAAAATTTATTATATATTTTTGATTCATAATTTATTTTTTTTATATTTTTATTTTTATTTTTATTCACAATGAACAATTACCATTTTAAAAGTTAAGACATCACAATAACAGTTAAAATGAGTTAAAAGGGGTGATACTAATGGATAAAGATTACAATATATAAAAACCATATATTTATATGATTTTGTGTATATTTTGACCTCCCAAAACCTTATATTTGAAATTTATCCATTTTATTTCACTCTACATAGATAATTAAATTTATTAAATTTAATTTTTTTTAATATTTACAAGGGTACCGCTCCCCTTATTTATAAAAGGAAACTTACTCTACTCACTTCTTCCCACACTTTGAGAATATATATTTTCCATGATATATTCAAATAAAATTTAAAATATATTAAAAACATCCTAAAATTCTTGGTATCACCAAAATACAAACCCAATATGACTTAAGGTGTATGCTAAAGGAAGATACCTGAAGAAGTGGCAATCGTCTTAACTGATGTCTTTTGAGTTTATCTATTTTTCAACCTAATAAAAATATTATATTACCATATTAACATAATTAAATCAGCATATTTACTATAATTAAATGTTTTTATGTTAATGGTACAACATTTTTCTATCTCATTTCTATCCAGTGGAAAAATAACATTGCTCGTGCGTACATACAGACTACAATTTCCACGAAGTAATGTATTTTAGTTTTATTCACCACCTATCATGGATAGTTATATGGATGAATTTAATGAATATATATGATTTTATTTATATAATAATAAATTTTTAAATATAAATTACCATTTAACTTCTTTTCTATTGATCAATTGAAAATTGATAACATCACTTGTGCGTATATGCGAACTACCACCTCCATGAAGTGATGTAATTCACATTTCATCACAAACTTATATGTATATTTTAAAAAAGTTTATATAACGAATAAATATTATAATTATGAAATTATTAATATTATTAATATTATTAAACCATTACTATGGTTTAAGGACTACAATAATCGAACTGAAACATGCATGGGAAACAGAACAGACAACACAATGAATGGTGATTTTAATGAAAAATTGTTAATATATGGGTAATTTAAAATTATAAGGGAATTATATATATTAATATAAGTATTAATATGTTTTTTTATATATTTATAATAAATTTAAATTTATTATATGGAGGATAGAGAACGCAAAAAGAAATTTGATACTTGAGGTAAGGATTTATGTTACAATCTCATCATGAATCCAGATTATTCGTGTTAAAATCCACATTGAGGAAATAATATGATATTTATAACTAAAACCTAATAAAACTTATTATCATATATTAATTTCTAATTTTTTCAATTATTAGTACCATCTTCTCACTCTTTGGTACTCAAAAATACTGAAATAATGTTTTTATGAAAACCTACCTTACTTTGCCTTTTAGGTTAGAAATATTATCCTCCATATCGTTGTTATTAAAAATTTTTTATATAAGTTTTTACCTAAAAATAAATGTTTAAAAAATTTATTTTATAATACCTTTGACTTTATTTAAAAATGATTAAAATTAATCTTTTCAAATGTTCTTTATACGTCTCACATTGCATTTTTAAAAAAGTGAGAAAAGAATTTTTTATTTTAATGTATATGTCATGAAGAGTTTTTTTCCTCATGTGATTAATTATCGACAATTATTACTTTTTTTGTTGCCTTGGTTTTTCAAAAAAATCCTATTCTATTTTTTTAGGATTTTTTAGTTTTCAAAAGTTATCAATGGGAAGGAATATTTTTAGATTATTTTTAAAGGAGTATTTTAAATTATTTTATAAAATTACTTTTCATCTATATAAACATAATTTAAAGAATTTTTATACTTAATTGTGGATACATTCTAATAAAAATATCCTATCTCCAAATCTATATGGATTATAATGATGCATTGTTAAAGACCCCATTAAACCCATTTATTTTTTTGTGTTAATTAAGTGATGATGCAATCATGACTGTTATGTTATCATAGAAAAAAATGTATGGTTTATCATTATATGATGGGTAGATCCCTTATAGATCTATAATTTATCTGTTGAAGGTGTTATATATCACGATATTACTATGGGATATTGGTAATAATTTTCAATCACATATACTAAGTGATGTTGGTAATAATGCATGATCCAACATACCAAGGGATGCTGGTAATAACACATAAACCATTATAATAAGGGATTATGGTGATCTTTCTCGATCCATTATGATATGGAATTTGGTGATGATTCTTGATCCATTCTTTTATGGGATTATAGTAGCGATTCTTGATCCAAAATGTCATGATTTACTATTCTTATGTTTATTCTACAATATTATGTTATTCCAAATATGTATGTTATGTTTTTTATGGATCATGATAATGGGTTTATTTTTATACCCATACTTCATGTTATAAAGACTTATTATTTGATCCTTTAGTTGTGAATAACGTTCTTTAGGGTATGATTTGATTATTTTATGAATATGATTATATTCTCATAACTGTATTCACATGTTATGTTCACTTATGATATTTTAGTGATATTTCCCATGTTTAACCTTACCAAGTATTTCAGCTCACCCATCCTTATGTTTCCATTTCCATTAGTTATTAATAATAGTTTTAAGTAGGATATGTATATGAAGGGTACTACGTGAGAAGAACATTGCGGGAGATGTTGAATAACTTTTATGAAATAATTTGATTATGTACCCAGTATCTAAAGTCACTTAACCTTTATGGTTATCAAGTGTGTATTATTGTGAATAGTGTTGAATATTTATTTAAAATGATGTAATAAGTATGTATGTTATGCTTAGGTCACCTCCAAATCTAAGTGATTAAATATGAATCTTTATTTTTCCTCTCATATACACTAATAATTTTGTTGAGAGACTTCATATTTCAAATTAATATGATTATATATTATTTATTATAAAAAGTTATGTATAAAGAAAACATAATTTTTTTCTTAGAACATCATGAAAAATGTTACCATGAGGTGTAATAAATCATGAAATAACTTATTTATACCAAATCACATATTCTAATAATTTAATCATATATATACTATTGGAGGTTTTATCCCAATCCAAACTTAAGATATATCAATTGTTCCATAGTGAAATATATTATTTATGCTCAAAAGATTAATGAGAATATTGTTGACTGGTCATCTTGTGCAAATGAATATATAGAATTGTCTGTGGTTGGTTTGGTATTGACTTATTCAGACCAAAATACTGTAGTAATGTTTCATTTTTATGTCACTAAAGTACATAAATGTTCTAGGAGAACAATATTGAAGTGTATAATGTCATATATTCTATATTTCTATGGAAGATAATCGATGACTACAAGCATTTACAACATCCAATATATCAATATTTGTAGATCATTATCATACCAATTAGATAATAAAATTTTATAATTTCTTAAATTTATATTAATAAACTAATTTATAATTCATGCATCTCCAACCAATCCAGTATGAGTTAGTACTTCCTTAGGATGCACCCAAGGAAAAAGTATAAAATATTTATGATAATTCTAACTAAAAAATATAACTTCCAAGTTTAATATAATGACTCACACACACATACATATATAAATAAATATATGTAATTCATATATTATTTTCCATGTATATATTCTAGTGGTGTGAGATATAGATCACCCTCAAGTATGTCATATTCCATAACTATCAGATAAATCATTGGGATCCAATCCCATGGACAACAGTTTCCATGTATAGAACACCCTCCAAAACTTTTAATGTATAGTGTAGCGACATTACACAACTCATAATAAAGGAATTATAGATACATTTAACACCAATTAAGTGTTCTCACCCTTCAGAAATATGTTAGTAATGGTAGATGTATCATATTAAAAAACCCTCGAGAGTGTTAATGGAAAATACTACTATTGATAAGTATTAATATATATACCTAAGAAACGGATGGACGTTTTTGGTCATTGACATCATGTTTCATATTTAGAAACTACCGTGTTAGCTGACTCAACCTTATATAATTCCCCTATGTACTTTAGAAAGCTTGGTTATATCCACCCCGTTTAACATATAAAAGAAGGCTGACTAGACACAGAATGAAGCACCAATAATTGTTTTACTCTCTATGCCGATGCCTAAATAGTAAGTTACATCCTACAATATAATTTTTCACTCTACCAATGTCATGTGAAAATTATTCATTTTTATCTTCCATAGTTCGAAAAAGGATCTTGATAAGTTCCTATCAACTAGGATATAATCAATATTTTCCAACCTTTAAAACCCCAACTCATATAATAGTCATACAATCTTATCATCTATCTAGTGGTGATAACAATGAGATTTATGAACCTTTATGACACAGAGATGCCTACCTCAAATGTTTTCTGATACGTAAGAGTGTAGTAATCTCAATCGAAGTGAATCAATGGGACCAAGATGATATAAATGAACATGTATACCCCCATATGATAAATCCATCTATAATTAGAACATATAAATTATTTATAAATAACCAGAAAAAAAATTATTTATATAAAAATATACATAATTTCAATGAAAGAATATACATATTTAAACATAAATATATTGCATTTAATGAATAAATGTTTATCAATTTTGAAAACATCTCAACCTAATAAGCTATAAATAAAAGACAAAATGAAAATGTACACCATTAAGAAGATATTACACGTTCATTTCTTTGTGGTAATGTGGATCAAATATGGTATTCAATGTTTCACTAAACACATCAATAATTTGTCCCATGGTTTTGAGTCTAATCAATAGAATTTCAAATTATGGTGGAACTTGGATGACGTTTTGGAAATAACCATAATGGATTTGCCATAAGAAATGAAAATCAATAGATATATTTCCATACACATGAAGGAGATATAAACTAAATCCCTTTTATGTGATATAATTAGACAAATCATAATGTTTGACAAATTCATATCATAAGTCATGGAATACTATTTCATTCCACTATATATATCAACAATAAAGTATGGTTGGGATATACTGTAAGGAACCACCAATTCAAGTCATAGTACATGAATCGCAATATCATAAGGCAAGGTATTCATTACCATGAAAATGTCCATAATCATTTTTTTTGAAAAAAATATAACCATTTTCTTTGTAGGACGAATTTCATGTTATATATCACAAATGAAGTGTTTAATATGATGAAATAGATAGGAGTTCATTTTATTTATTCAAGGTTAGCATGAATTGGTCGGGACATTTGATCATGTATTATAATTAATGAGTAAATTGAAGTTCACCCAAGGTACTTCCTTGAGGGATTTATAAATCCTAATTTAAAATGATGGTGGTTGTATGCTTGTTTTCTCAAGCCCTATCCAAAAGTCCATCAAACCTTAATATCTCTTTCTTTATACACCATTACACTACAAGGTACTAGCATGTCGTAGTGAGAAGAGAAGTCTAGTTCAAGCATTGATTAATTCATAAATCCATGGATAACTCAAAATTAGGGGTTCTTTTAGTTTTGTCAATATGTTTTATTAATTAATCATATGAGACGAAAAGTGTTGAAAAATCATCCTTGATGAAAGGTATATAGTTTCTCAATTTCTAGTGTCACATGATTTCGATTTCAAATGCATGGTGTTATTAGGTTTCATGGTTTCTTTACACATAATTTTCTTTGATTAATATTTAATCTATGTTAGGAAACTTATCAGTGGTATCAAAGACTTTACATACTGTTTTTTCATGAAATCATGTGATAAATTGTGTTTTTTGAAATTGTAATTCTTTGCATATTTCTAGTCATAAAATGCAATAAATATTTTTTTTAAAATTAAATAATAGACTATTATATGAGATATCATGACATGTTCCTCAGTACAATTTCATTGATTTTTATTAGGTTGTAGCATATGACATCAGTATATTTTATCTTATAATTGCATTGAATTGTGTTTTAAAAATAGATCATGTTATTTATAAACCATTTATAAATATTAAGAAAATGTATTTCGGGATATTGATTAATTTATAATGTGTTTGTAATTAATTAATTTAATTTTTATGAAAAATTTGTTAATAAATATTCCATAATATTAAGAGTTAATATTAAAAAACTTTCACCATATCATATGGAATGAGTTATGAATTAGATATAAATTGTTTATTTAAAAATCATAAGGGTAATTTATAGTGTTTAAGAATTAGAAAATATGGCTAAAAATAAAGCTTTTATATTTTATGAATTGTTCATAATAATTAATTTTAATTGTTCAAATTAAGTGCCTTATTTGTGATAATATTTTGACAACATCAAATGTAGTTTTGATGATTGATTTGATCAAGATTTAAATTATGTTAAGTATTTTATATTTGGATTATTTTAAAAATTTATATAATATAAATTAAAATAATTTTTTTTTATATTTCATAAATTAATATATTTTTAAAGTGAATTTTCATATGATGAATAATATAAAGGATCTCATATTATGAAATAAATATAATGTGTTTATATCCAACATTATAGAATGTACATAATGAATAGAGAAAATTATAATGTTATTATAATTAGATTTTAATTTATGAATTGTTTATAAATTGTTTTCTCATGATTCAATATGTGTATTTTTCATTTATTTTAAAGTTATTTACTTGTTTAATATTCATATTTATAATTTATTTATGAAATTTGAATGTTTTGTATGATTTAATCTATGTGATAAAATAATTATTATAAATTATCATTCCATTCTGGGTATAATAACGTAAAATTTAATTTTCACATACCTTGGAAACAGATTGTAATTAATGTTATTATATTGAGTTTAGTTGGTAAATTTGTTTATACATATTAAGATCTAGAGTTATGATGATCTTTATTATCTCTTAATTAAAGTATCCATGGGGAAATAAACTATGGTCAACACTTCCCATTAGCTAGAAGGATTATGAATTGTTCTTGAATAGTTGGGGTTTAATTTATGTGGATTCAGGATTACTCTCATGAAGATTATTAATCTCATATAATTCGAAACCTTCACATGAAATGTTCGATAAACTTATGAATAGAATGTATTTGGATACATGTGAAAATGTTTAACTTCTACTTTTGGGTGACTAACACAAACTGTAGGTTGTGTAAAGAGTTACACATTAATAGGGTTTGAAAAAAATAATTTAGTGTATGGAATATGTTTCAAAAAATAAATTATTATAAGCATGAATACATAAATGGAATACCATGATATAAGTTGGTGATATTAAATACCATTCAAAATACTCAGTATTTGATTCCATCCTAAGAAAACACATGTCAATACATAGATTATTCATCTGGGTTTGTTCATCCATAACAGGGTGACCATGGATTATATTGTGTAAGGAATGAAGGAAATGGATAACCCTAAGAGTCAGGTAACTAAATTCTTTTGTGATATTTGAGTTAAACTTAGTTAATAATCCTATAGATTTAGGATACCAGAGGAATAGGGTTAAAATTCTCCATATGTTATATTATAAAAAGAGTTATCTACTCAGCTATCTAAGAGTCAAATATGATATTATTAAGATTATATCCTATTTAATTAACTATGTGGTGACCATAACTCCATAGTTGATCATTTGATATTAAAATATAGATCTTTTCCCACTAATGGAATGATGTTTTTAAAAAATGGTCATCATTTTAGTGGGAGTACACTTAATAAAATTCCTTATTAAATATTATAAAAACATTATACTCATATAATAAAAGGTATTTTTTTGTAGATAAATAACCTCGCCTTCATCATAAAAATTAACTTTGAGATTAATCCCTAAGAAAGAGAAGCTTAATGAAATAAAATCCTATGACTGGTAACTTATGAAGGGGTTTTATGTAAAAATAAATTCTATGTGTTAGAGAAACACCTTCATGTGTGAAAAAGTCTTAAAATTGTTCAAAAAATAAATTTATATGTTTATGAGAATCATAAAATGATTCAATTAAGGTTTCATAGGAATCAAATGAAAAATGACCTCATGAATTTTAGACTTATATATTCAATATTATTGGTTATGCCAATGATACTAAATATGAATTGAGTATGATAATGACTTGGAGTGACTGAGTTTTTCCTAAAAGTGTTTTTATAGTTGAGGAATACATACTATTTTTATTGGTGGAAATGTTTCGACAATGTGAATGAGTTCAAGAAAATTTTACTTGATATTATCAAAGTGTTGATAATATATAGACTGAGAAAATTATGCTCAGGTTCATGTTCTATATATACAATACATGTGGGTAAAAGTTCAAACTTAATGAAGAAATTAATTGATATATTCCTACAATGTTTCATTGAGTGCCCATTTAAGGTCATTGAAACTAAGTATTATGATGAATAAAGAGTAATTATTCCATATAATGGGGTTATTTGAGATTCTTGGAGGGGGTTTTGAAACTCCAAGGAATTTACATTTCATGTATTAGTGATATAAAAATTAGTTATTTGGTTTTTAAGTGTATATGATACTAGTTTTATACTTTAAAAATAATTGTATATATAAATGAGTTCAAAATAAAGGAAATAATTTATAATTCTTTTATTTTTCAGTCATTTGATGAAACATAGAGTTGGTACATCAAAGATCTTAATGAAAAAGAAATTATCAAGCTTAGATGAATCTTAATAAGGATGTGTATCTCTATATCATTTATCTTATATTATAAGAGAAGTTATTTACCAATAAATTATGTTTATAAATAGTGTGAGAACACATGATTTATGATTCATCAGATTCTATAACACGTTTTTATAATAAGACAAGGATAAGAAATGTTTTATTCAAGATAAATTTTTAATCTAGATGTTTATTTAAATATGAGGTAAGGTGATCCCAACATCAAATAGTGTTATATTTTAAAGACTTATTTTCATATAAAAATGATCTAAACACGTAGAATATCATAAATGGTATGAACAAATATATTTTTTCTAAATATTCTTATAAAAGGAAACATGAGTTATTTCCAAAAAATAAATAAGTTTATGTATCTAAACATTATATGTTGAAAAGAATATTGTGTCTAAGAGGATCGTGGGAGTATATTTAAACATAGATAAGTTCAAAGGTAACAAATAAAATATTATAAATGTATAAAATTAATGTTATTTTCACTTAATATTTCAAAGGGTTTATCATATGTGATGGTAAATAAAAATATAAAGATTTTAATTTAGTTATATTGAGAAATTAGATATCACTATTTCATAAAGTATTATAACAATCAAAATTCAATTTTAATTTCACTTTATGTTGTAAAATAGTTCTCATTATGGAGGTAAAAATAAATGTAAAGTGTTACATTTATTTAAAATAACTAAGTGAATTCCACTTTTTCATAAAGAAATTTGTGATGTGTTGGTGTGTAATAATGTAAATAATTACATTAATTACCATAATATCCCCTAAGAAAAGTTTGAAAGAAAGGGTTCCATGGATGATGATGTTAAAATTATAAATTATTCTAAGAATACAACAAAAGTTGACATTTTAACATTTGATATTGTTATGTTAAGGAATATAAGTATGTTAAAGATGTTGAACATTAGGAATATGTTTCCTAAATATCACCATTATTAAAATTGTATTTCTTTATAATTTTTACCCACTAAAAAGTTGTTTATGAGTGTTTTATCAAATTGTCACATATATACTAGAACAAAATTATATATAAATGTAATGAGTTAAAAAACCATAGAATGTGAAGGAAACATAAGTCTGACCTAGTAGTATATAATATATGATATGATTTACATGTGATTATGTAGGGTTTTGTTAAGTATTATTAATTTTTTTTTGAGAATATAAAATTTAGCATATAGAAGACAATATCTACTCTATAATTATTACATGTTAGATATATATGTATATTTATATGTTGGTATACATTTCATGAAGTGAAATGATAATTATCCTTTAAAAGTATGCATTTGTGTTATCCCTTAAAAATGTTTATAATGGATTATTTTCGGTTGTGATGATATATATTGGTTATCATGAGAAGGATACTTTTATAGAGATACAAAATATACCCATGAGGCACAAAATGTATTTTTTATGCTTGGTGACTCACTAAGTATGCCACATGGATCGTCATACACCATGAATTTTTTATAATAGTGGTGCAAGGATAATATTTAGAATCCTCACTACTAGAGGTTTGTGAGATACCTATAATGAAAACATTCATACATTGATGACTTTATTAGACCATAATTTAGTCTTAGAAAATCATAGGGCAGTTCAGTATATTGCTGATCATGTCATTGGTTAGAGCTCAATTAAGATGATATTTTTCCTCTCGTATGATAAAAATGTCATATTAACCCTCAATTGAGATAGATTTAAGAGTTTATGACCATAAATATATAATATATATAATGTTATAATGTATTTGGGAAAGGGTCATGTGATGTGATCAGCCATACAGGTGAATGACATGTGATGTATTCATTGACCAGGTCAGTCTATTCTCGGAGATTCGAGAATGCATGAGTTTTCAATATTGGATTTTCACAATCCATGTCCCTTGGTCAATAGATGTATTAGAAAAATGGAACGTATGAGCATAAATTCTAGCATATTATGCGATTAGGGGGAACTAGTATACAAATATATGTGTTTGATGAAGATTAATCCAGATCAGATTATATATTGATTAGCAATGACGATTTTCTAGGGAATGATCATTTCTTACATTTATGGATTTAGATATTTATATTTTTTTCACAAATAGAAATTCCATTGGGGTTACGCTTTATGGTCGACTAAATGAGGATTGAGTTTGAATCATAGAGATACTCGATATGTGTTTTAGAGTTTATCAAAAATAATTCTAGATGGGTTTTCATAAGGCATTTCATTTGATGTGTGTCACAACCCTCCCCCTTTGGGAACCCCTACTAGGCCTGTAATGAATATGAGATTGACCCCAGAGGTCCTCCCCTAATAGGCCCCTTTCTAGAGATAAACAGTAAGGGAAAAAATTATATAATTGGGGGTCATTAACCTCACATATATAAACATAATAGTAACCCTCAAATAAATTACAAAATAAGAAATAAACCAAATTATAAAATAACACATAATGTATGAAATTACATACAAATTTAGTTCTACAAAATAAATATCAAAATAAAATATAGGAAGAAACTCTATTAGTGATCACAAGATCCATGTTAGTACTATCCATCCCAGTAACCAAATCCATCTTGGAAACCTGTAACATAGTGTTATATATATTGGGGTGAGAGTACATGTATACTAAATAGGATCCTCCTTATTACATCTCATGAAAATGTGGAAGAATCAAACTAATTATTAGTGGATAAAAACAGATCCAATAATAAACACCTATTAGGTCATATATAACCCAATATAGATTCAATGTATAATAACATAATATCAAAATAACATAGAAGGAGGGTACCCCACAACCAATTCCCCATTATCTTGTCACTCTCATACCCGGACATTAAACTTTTAGTGCTTCAGTCCCTTCTATATCCATAAAATCATACCAATCACACCGCACTTGATGTGTGATAGACTGAAACCCTGCCATATTCAACCATCATAGGGTTCAAAATTCTTCTTGGAAACAGTAAAAATAAAATATCACCCCAACCAAATCCATATACCACATGTCCACATAACAACCACACATCATAACCCATCATAGTAGGGTATTGTGAACATGTACAACATCAACCTCATGTATAACTCTTACTATGTGTGACCACCTCTATATTAATGGATATTCACTTAAATAAGGTGTATCATATATTATGATACTCTATGATCTATGGGTATTATATCCATAGAATACAATATACATGAATTGTAAAGGATGCAACTGATACATTTTCTACCCATATGATATTGTACTATATGCATTACAATTCATTTATATGGGATTTCATGCCCATAAAACTCATCTTTTTCATAGTTTCATCAATTTTAAATCCATGATATGGATCATTTATGTCATTTCACATCATTCATTTAAGTATTTAATAAATAAAACCCCAAATAATTGTAGTTTTTGAATAAGATCTAGATACGTGTGATATCGTAAAGTATGATATAGAATAAACCCTCATCATTCTCTAGTATCATAGATTATGATACGAGATATCATTACATGCGATAAAAATAGGGTTTGTATACATACATATTTCTTTTTGTGTATTTACGATATCCCTTATATCATAAAATATGATTAGGGTTATATGAAATCACCTGTCATAAATAGTGATATGAGTCATAGTCTATGATATAATCCTATATCATATAATATGATTGAGTTTTGGGTGTACCTATCACATGTGTAAGTTGTAAAATATTCTATGTGCAAAAATTTCAAAAAATTTATATTTTAATGAAATTTCATTTAATTAATATTTTATATATATAATAATTGTTATATATTTTAAAATGGGATATTTCATGCCTAAGTAAAATATAAAATATTTATATTGGCTTCTCGTGTTTGTAAGAACATATAAAGTGTTTATTTATTTAATTTATTCCTTTCATTTTTATTTTCTATAAATTATTTATAGAATGACAATAATGTTTATTCTTTATTTATGTGATAAATTTATTCTCAGAGACAGATCCTTACATTACATTCTTGGTGTGACTGTTTATGATTTAGTTTTCATATTCATTGACCTTAATTTTTTTTTTGATTTATCGGATTGAGAAATGTTTCTAGATATAACAAGTTCATATTAGGTTTTAGGGTTATAATGAAAGAATTATCTCTTGAGTAAAATCTACTATGGTTGAGGGACTTGGGGTCAGACTACCCACCATCCTAGAGGTTTATTCCTTGTTCTAGAAAAGTGCGGGTTTAACTATCTATCTCTATAGGCTTGCTCTTATGGAGTTTTTCAATCTCATATAACTATATGAATTTATTTGAAGGGTTAATTTTACTTATTCCTGATATGCATTCATATATGTATGAATATGTTTGTATTTTGTTTTCGGGTGAGTAACATAAACTTGTGGGTTGTTTAAAGAGTTTCATGCTAATGTGGTAAGAAAACATTAATTTCGTGGATGAAATTGGATTCCAAAACTAAATGCTTAAAACCATGAATATAGAGGAATAAAACATGAGAAAATAAATATTACATGAGAATCAATGGGTTTAACATGCATGTAATTTATATAAAACCGGTGACAGTTTTATGAAAAACCTTTAAATACTAATTGAAAGATTCCTTCCAAACCATCACATGTTAAGACCTCGATCATTCAACCTGGAGGATTTTTCCATAGCATGGTTCCCATAGATAATCTTATGTAAGGCATTGTTGAAATGGATAAATATAAATGTTAGGTAACCAAATCCCATTGTGAGACTTGAGAAACACATAGATGGGAAATCCTAAAAGTTAGGATACAATATGAATTGAGTTAGGTTTTTCAATATGATAGATCTAGGCAAAGAGTTACCTACTCAACTATCCAAGAATCATATTTTTTATGTTTGGGATAACTCCTTACATAAATAAATTATTGGTGAGAGGAATGACTAGTAAAATAATCACTTTGTAAAATATGGGTCTTGACTCAATAAATAGATATGATGTATGAGGTCGTCATTGTAATGGGATTTCATTCATTAAAATTTATCAATATAAAGATATAATAAATGATATTATTTTTGATTTATATATCTTGTTTAGACAAGATGGTATTATAAATCACCATTAAGAACAAAAGTTGTTCTATATATATAAGTGGGACATTTTATGGAATTATGAATGTGATAAATGGTTTATACTTTCATGTTATAGATAATATTGTTTATAATATTTATAATAAGAAGAAAATGGGTGAAACTAATCCCACTTTTTATTGGAATTTTCATACTGGGAATATAAATAAATAACACATCCAACAACTCCATAAATATGGATTATCAAAACAATTTTAGAAATGAATTATTTTATTTAGAAAGATGACCAAGGAACCTTTTAGTAGAAAATGTAAAAGAAATAGTAGACTATTGTATCTAATATAGAGTGATGTATGTGGACCAGTTAGTACTTAAGAAAATGGTTATTTTAGGCACTTCGTTACTTTTACCGATGACTTTAGTCGATATGGATATGTGTTTCTGACGATACACAATTATTAAAAATTTTAAAAGATCACCTGTTTCAAAAAAAGTACCAAATAAATTGGTTAAGAGTGTTAATATCCTTTTATTAGATCAGTGTGGTGAATACATGAGCCAATAATTTATTGATCATTCAAGGGATTGTGGAATTATTTCAGAACTCAATCTTCTTGGAATTCCATAATGGAATGGTGTACCAAATAGAAGTAATCATACCACTTTATATATGGTTCAATCAGTGATGAGTTAATTTGACCTTCCAATTTCATTCATGGGTTATTTTATTAAGAGTGTAGTATTTTTACTAAACCACATATCATCTAAAATAGTCATGAAGACACCACATGGTATATGGTATAATAAATACTCTAGTCTATATTTTCTAAAAATTTATGTGAAAATACTGTGTCATTTTTGTTTTATATATTTAATTATTTGGGGCTCTTTTATGTTTTTAGATATTTTTTCTTAATTTTTTGTGTTTTTTAGGAAGTGTTCAAGAGTTAAAGTTCTTGGATTATAGTGGGACACATTGTGATGAGAGCTATTACACCATGACCAAGTTATTCCCCATGTATGTATTTTTTTTATTGTAATATGGTCATTCCACAATGTAGGGTGTCACAACTATGATGTTACTTGGGTAGTGATGCCTTAATTTTTCTAGAGGGAATTCACATAATGATGTAGGGCGTCATAGCGATGATGTTCCTTGGGATGAATTTGAATTATATGAAATTATAATTCTATACCAATGGATTTTAAGGGTTTTAGCCTCCATTTCTCTCATATTTCATTCTTTTAACCCTTGTATTATATTAAAAGAGACCCCCTCCCTACTTATTTATTTTCATCCTCTCTTCCATTGAGTTAAAGTGGATTATTGAGGTAAATGTATCATTATCTATTCTTCTTCCTTTCATCTTCTCACTAAAACCATTTTCTCTTAGTTATGTCTTCTCCCATGAACCATATTGAATGTGATGGATGGTATTAAATCATAATATTACTCAAATTTGGGATTTTGGGTGTTTATGAATTATATAGGACTTTTATTTTCTTTTTTGGGCCTTCTCCATCAATGAACTAAAGTGAGACATTATTCTTCTTGATTAAGGTATATTTTTTTGTTTACTTCATTCAATTGAAATGTCATTAAGTTTGTGATATTTTTTAAATCTGTTTTTATCAAATTATGCAGATATTTTTTAACCTTAGTGTATTTGAAATTGTTTAATTTGTTGTTTCAACTAGGAACAATTGGTATTTAATAGTTTTTTAAATTCCAATGTGATGTTGGTGTGACAATTATTTGAAAAAAATATTATATTACTTATTTTAAAAGGAATTTTAGTTATTAAAGAAATTTGATCCTATTTCAGTGTTATAATTTTTTAAATTGTGGTTTTAAAATTATTCTTAGAAAACAAAGTAATTTGTAGACTTCTGAAATAGTTTTAAAATAAATAGAGTTGGTTTTTAAATTTATTTCAAGTGGGGTTTCACATGAATTTTTTAAAGTGAATTTCAAATGGTGTTAAATGGATAAAAATCCAAAGTCAATTTTTAGAAATGATCATTAAAAACATTATAAAAAATCTCTTCATTATGTGTGGGATACCATTAGTTGTGAATGCTATGTTCTTTTATGATTGATGTGGACTGTATCCCTCAGAGGGGTCGCTGCTTATTATTATGAAATGGATGATATAGAAAGTGTCTATTTATTTTTAGGGAATTTAAGGTGAGAAGATTTTTATGCATATGTTATGGTTTTTAATTGATATATTGATCACCTGATTCAATTTTTAATCACTTATGGTTGATTTCGTTCATGGTAACCCTAGGAGAAAGTATATCTCTAGTTTTTTATTGCATGAGTACAACCGATACAATAATTAGGGTCCCCTAGTTGTATGACCTACCATGGCTAGGGGGTTCCCCTAGAGAGGCTATTATGAGTGAATTAGGTGTATTATGATTATGTTTGGATACAAAATAGGTGAATGGTTGGTCCCTTGTTATAATATTTTTAGGACCATATCATCTTACAACCAAGTGAGTTTCCAACTATTCCAAGAAATTGATGAAATTATATAGAAAATTTCTATTTTATTCTTCACTGTATACCTAAATTTAATCAAATTTTTTAAAATAATAAGATTATTTTGGTTTCTTGTATATCGATGTTTATTCATTGATATTGTGCTATCTCAAGTGGTGTTCTTATTTATGTGATGTGGTTTTTTATAACTTGATTTTGAAAGTTGAAATGGAATAGTGGTTTCAATTGGAATTAATGGTTTTATTGTATATATGTTATTTTTAAGAAAATAATTATTTGTGATAAAGTAATTTTTTATATGAAAAAAAGTTTTTTCCCTTAAAGGTGATTAAAGAGATTATTTTTAAGTGTTTAGTTCCACATTTAGTAAAACTAAAAAGATATGGAATTTTTTGTAACAAATAATATGGAATGATACTTGTTTTATTATACTTACTCATAAAAAATATACTTTCTAATTATAATTAAAACTATAATTAATGAAATGTATCTTGAATAAATTTCACAAACTCTTTTGTGGTATCTCACTGGGAATGTTTCTTTTGTCATGCACTATATATATTTACATCTGTGTATGTAGTTTCTATGTTTCCTTTTAGTTTCATAGGCTTATATCCTTTTTTTAATGCTTGAGTTGGTCTTATGAGGGTTAAAATAGAATATGGTGCATGGTGTGTCATGTGGAGATAATTATTTTTGTTCAACATTATTTATATTTTTTGGATATTTATTTATCAATTAGTTGATAATTTTTTTTTATTTTTCCAATTCATTGGTTTTAGTTTATTATATTGGTTGTGAGATATATTGTTTCTAGATTTTATAAATTTTGAGATGAGTTAAATCATTCTTATTGGACATGACATGTTTGGATGGTTAATTTTTTTTGATTATTTATTATATATATGTATAAACCAATATAAGGATGCAACATTATATATTTTTTGGTATGATTATAATGTAGGTTTATTATAATTATAGGGTGAAAAATTTTCCATTTGTTTTTCATTTAATACCCTGGTGATTGTCTCTAGCCTGTGATGACTAGGAACAAGCTTCGGGCCTTGTGGTGAGTTTGATCGGGTGACATATGAGGTTGTATCAGAATAGTTTTTTACAATTTGGTGTTTTGAAACCCTAAAGATGAGACCAAAATGATTTGGTTTGTGTTTGGATGGAAAGAATGTAACGCCCCGACCCCAGCTACCCGGAGTCGGTGCATTACTTCATAACATTGGCATGATCACAAAAGATCAAGTCTCGAAAGACCGATTAGTTTAGTATCCTTGGAAACACTAGATACATTCATAAATGTTACATTACATCACAAAGTGAAAAGCTATAATAACATAGTCTCCATAGTCCACACTTCTATCCTCTTTGGACTATCCCTGCAGGTCATTCATAAAATACTTCTTCACATCCTGGAAAATATTAAAACATTGAAAGGGGTGAGCTCAGATGCTCAGTAAGGATAACAATATTGCGGAAGCTTTCATAAATAAAAACTAACAATTAAGGAAATGTATAACTAATCAAAAGCCTTATTAAACTTGAACTTCAGCATAATATGGAAAAAGTAAAATCAAATAATGCCACTTACCTACTCACATGGATATTCTACTAGACGAATAATCACATGAAATATCAATAACCACTTTCATAATGAGGGAATGTATAATGCCAGACATTCTGAAACATTTTGTCAAGGCCTCGGCCAAGACGTCTAAAATGATTAAGGCCTCAGCCAAAACCATAAATCAAATTGGGAAAGGGCCTCGGCCAATTCCACGTCTAGTTGTCTCATGAGACCTACCGATGCATCGAGGAGCTATAGCGGGCTCCACCCGTCACTTATTAAGTCCAATACATTCCTCATATGAATAGGTTTAAACATATCATAAACCATAACATAATCGTATCACATAAAACATGCATAAAGGAAACATAAAATTTCCATATTTCAATCACAAGATATCAATACAACACATTGATATAATAAAAACGCTTTCAAAACCATTTTCAATACCAAAATAAAAGAAAGTTAAAACTTTGTATTTATTTTTCATTAAAAAAAGATAGCTTTTAGAGGAAGCCGAAACTCAAATAATGGTCACGGCGGTGGAGAAGTCATTGTCGCCGCATAAGTACGGAAAGAAAAACATTCCCTTTTGTCGTTTAGAAAAACACTTCGTATAAAAAGATTCCTTTTGAATAAACGTAAAAGTTAAAGGGGTTTATACACCGTATAAAAGAAAGTTGTGTATAAAACCAAATATGCCTCAATGAAAGGATATTGAGACGAAGTCCCATACAAAGATCATTTTTAAAATAAAATAGATATATTATGTGTATTAACTATACATACACATAAAGAAAGTACAAATACAATATAGTACATAATAATATCATGACATAATTTGAAAGTAGGAGATTAACCCAAAGAATGGAAGTTGGGTTATGAAATTCCCTTACCTCATGTCCAACTTGACTCAACCGTTCTTTAACCTCCTGAATAATAAACTAGAGTTAATATATACCTTATTAAGAACCATTTTCAATTTCATTATCCTTATTATATCACTTATTACAATGATATGAACATTATGTAATTATTTAAGTTAATAACGGTCGTTTTGTCGATCTTTGGTACTTGAGTCAACAATAAACTTCTCATAATTACAAGTTGTTTATGTGGTAGAATATCCATTATCTCCAGAATTATATTCATGATTTAGATGTCATATATATATTATATATCCAGTATATACATTCATTTATAATATTACGTAACATTTAGAGGTAAGAAATGAAATGCACCGTTCATGGAGACGGTAAGCCGTACGTACGCATGAACGCTACTTTCATTTAAATTTCATATTTAATGGAACGAAATCATAATGATATAAATGTATAATATAATTCCAGTATAATATAGTGTATAATAACATTTACTCCATCCTTTATACATCCCACATATGGTATTAACGATTCAAATCACTTTGAGGGGGCGGTGGTCCGCACCTCCTAAAATGAAATTATCGCGTTTACCCATAATGGGAATCATAAAGTATGACATAAATGAGAAATAAAGAAGGATAAGGAAAACATAAACATAATATATATATCATATATGAAAATAGTGTCATCAAAATGGCCACCATTATAGGTGTTAAAAGAATTTGAACAATCATCGTTTCGTGAGGCAGAAATTCTCCATCCACAGAAACAGTATGTTCTTTAACCATTAGATGTAGGTGTGTGAAAGTGTAGCTTGAATACATCTTATAACAACATCCTAGTATATTGAGGATACTGGTGTTGTTACAAAAGAAAAGAATAAAAAGAGTTTAGGGGGTTGGAGAAGCAAAATAAAACAAAAGAACATAAGAGAAAACACTACCTTTAAAACGGGTAACACTCTTTGATTTGAGGCGAAGGCTTCCTTGGGAAGAGTTATGCCCAAAGTGAGGCTTCTAGGAGTAAGAGGGGGAAGTTGGGAGAGTATTTGGGCAGAGGTTGGCCGAGCCAAATGGCTTGAATGTGTAAATGAGGTGGGAGAGGTGGGGGCCTTTTATAAGTGGAGAGGAGGGGCTCTTTTGGAATGATTGAAATGTTACATTATTACACAATGATTTTCGGATTCTAAAAGTTTCCACACTTATATAATTCGTGGCTAAGGTTATAAGGGTTCGAAATCTACCCATCCAATAGTCTTTGGACAAGTGTAAGCCTTGGATTTTACATTATCTTTTCATTTTATTAAAATCGTTAAATAATGAGGTCATCGCTGCATCATAATTATGTCATACATAACTTAATTTATTTAATGTCTAAAAATTATAAACAAACTACTATGATGTATGAAATCTTTTTAGCTTTCTAATGAATATTTATAATAAAAATTTGGACTTGTGTAACCCAACTTAAAAACTGTTTTAGTAAAACAACTCATGTTTGTGTCATTTTTTACTTTAACATTAAATAAAAGGTATTTATGTCATTTTCCAACTAAAGTGGCTCCATGGGGTCCCCAAGTTTACCCATGGATTTTCTTGGTCGTCCATGACTCATCCAATAGGAGTATGACAAGTGTAAAGCTCTTATCATATTATTAAAACATTATTTTTACCTTAAACTACACTAATTACCTCTAATCGCGATTAAGAACTTAAAAGTTACTATTCACCAAAAAATTATTTTAATCTCATTGAACCACATTTTACTTCTTAATGACAACCATGTATGTCGGATTTTTGAAAATCAAATCACAGAAGTGGTAATATTTCATTTAAACGAAAAATCAGTTATTTAACTACCACTTAGTGGTTTCACTATTCATCAAAAATTGAAGTTTTTCAGAACAAGGCCAAAATTTCACCCTAAGCTATAATTGATATTCCGAATTAAAAAATGATGTCTATTTTAAAAAATTCCAAACATATAAGTTGCATTAATTAATTTTATAATTAATTCCCACTGTTACGACAAATAGCGTGTTTTTAAGAAACAATTTATATCAAAAGATTGGCAATTGTTTATGTCCAATTTCAATGTTAAATTAATTCTAATGACCAACATTGGATAGAGTGGTAAAAATATTTTCTAATTATACTTTAAAACCACTAAATAGTATAATTTATCACTATAAATTATTTTGATTAAAAAAGTTGTTTTTAAGTAATTTTCACTATTCATAAAAAATTAGAAGTTCTCAGAAAAATACCAAAAATTCAACATAGGCTAATTTCGATATTATGAATAAAAAAAATGAAGTCCATTTTGAAATATAAAATTTCTATATTTTTAAAAAGTGGTTATTACTATTCATAACGGCTACTTTGATTAGTCGCGGTGTTTTAGAACTCGAACTTGCGTACAATGCAAGCTATTGCATTATTGAAAGAGAGGTGTATCATGGAAGTTCGGGGTGTTACATTCTCCCCTCCTTCAATAAATTGCGTCCTTGCAATTTGATATTTTTCTTTGAAAATAAAAGGTTGAAAATAAAAAATACCTTTGTGGAAAACCCACATCGGAAATAAGATTAATAAAATTTAGCCTTAATAAGAGGGAAAGGGAAATTAAAATGTCACCGCCCAATTATGATCTCGATTAGGAGAACATTGGTGGCAATTAGAGACATATAATTGGAGGAAAAACGTAAATATTCGTAGGGAGTGATTGAGGTCATCAATCACAATCAACTCTCAAATTGAGGGCCTCAAAGCCTTCAATCTATGTTGATTTAAAATATCATCAGTTCAACAAGACATAAGGTATTAGGATCACACATTTTTTTGTTTTAATATCCCTTTACTAAAGTTTAAGAATTAATTTATTCATTGAATAAGAGATAGGTATATATATATTTATGCTTGACAATTAGAGTTTCAACCTTCAACTCATCTTTCACTCAAAAAGATAATAGAACTCAAAAATATTATACTTATCCTAATTGTATAAGGTTACAAATGTTAACACATACCATTTAGATTAGTAAAATTATTTTTTAATAACTAGGGACTTCCTGTAGGCTAGTGGTAGGAAATAAAGGCCTGTCGCACTATGATTGTGGGTTCGATTCCTGCAGCTTTGTCCGACGCGACGGGTTATGCCCCACCCTGCAGGTTGTCCTTTTCCTAAAACTATAGTATCATAATATTCCAAAAATAATCTTCATAATTTTTTTAACCTTAAACAATACTATCCAAAGATCAACTTAATCCATTCTAACCATAATAGTTATCCAAAATACCTCCATCCAGACTTTCTCTAAAAGGTCTCTAAATTCCAAAATCAATTGTAACATCAGATTCCCCAAACAAATAAAAGATTCTCTTATTGTCACATACTAAAAATATGATTACCTTAATCATATTACCTTAATCAAAAAGTACTGCAGTACAATATTTATATATATCACATTATTCTTATAACCAGAATATAATCCTTGAGTCCAAAAGCACCAATACATTAATTATTCCGCTTCAACTGTAGTCACAGCATAAGATTGGCCTTGATCCCTTGGCCTTTTCTGAGGTAAGTTTCCTTGACGCTTAGGACATTCATTTGCATAATTCCCCATTTCTCTACAATTGTAGCATTCAACTTTGACAGCCTCTTTCTTTCCCTTGCAATCACGAGCCTAGTGACCCTTTTCTCCACAATTATAACAAACTCTCATTCCTTTTAGGGACGTACCAGGGTGATTCTTCCCACAATTATCACATAATGGAAAATCCTTCTTTCCCTTTTTCCCTTTATCTGTCTCTTGTTCCCCCGTTCTCTTATTCTCTTGCTTTACTTTGTTGTCATAAGACTTAGAGAATTCCTTTTCTGTCTTGATAGCACACGAGACAATATCTTCGTATGATGAGAAGGATTGTGATACTAAAGCTCGATGGAGAAATGGTTTTAACCCATCAAAGAAATGATCAATCTTACTCCTTGGGTTACGTATATAATCGGCAGCATGCCTCGCTAACCTTGTAAAGTTAGTCTCATACTTTGCGACATTATCATCCTCCTTCTGCCTCAGACTCAGAAATTGGCTTTCCATATCCGCTCGATGGTCTCGAGGAAAGTATTTTTCTAAGAACAACTCTTTGAACTCCTACCATTCCATGTTTGTTAATTCATCATCTTACTTTGTGTTTTGAATTAGTGACCACCATTGATCGGCATCTCCATTGAGGCGGTAAACTTCCATGACAACATTCTCCCTTTCACTACTCCCCAAGGCATGGAATATTTTCTCTAAGGAATTTATCCATTGCTCAGCTACTATAGGATTTGTACTCCCATTGAAGGTTGGCGGTTGTTGCCTCATGAAACGGTCTAGCATTGATCCTCCACATTGCGGATCAGGGTGCTCCATACGAGTAAGGTTGTTATTCATAACCTGCGTGAGTTGTCCCAGTACGGTGAGAAGCTGATCGGCACCAGTTGTATCACTAGCTCCACCATAATTATCCTGAGCAGGAGGGAAATCCCTACACGGAGTGCGTGCATTGATACGGCTTCCATTCCTTCCACTAGGCGCCATTTCTAAATAATGGCATAAGCTAGATTAGTTCATGAATCAAAATACATAATTCCAAACTTGTAAAACACTTATCATAAATTGAACTAATTATGGATATAATCCATAATTATAAAAATGTTTTCTTTGTGGAAGTATATACTCGTAACCCTTCATAGTGGTTTGTAAATAAAATGGGAATTATCCAAAGCATATCCCCCGGGAGTGTCGTAACCAAGAGTGCAGCAAGGCCCGTTGTCGTGCACCAGTTCCCGTTCGAGTCTAGCTCAAAGCGGTGTTTTCGGGTTTTACCCCTAGGTACATCTGTGCCAGAGCCGCCTCTACCTGCTCGTATCCAGACAGGGATGTATTGCTCGGAAAACTCACAACATCTCTACAATACCAAAATTCTAGGAAGTTCTTCTATACTAATCCTCAAAGTCTATCTTCAGGATATGTGCTCTAATCAGAGTTTATCTAAATCTAGCTTCCAAGGTTAGTACTAAACTGCCTCTGATACCAACTGTAACGCCCCGACCCCAGCTACCCGGAGTCGGTGCATTACTTCATAACATTGTCATGATCACAAAAGATCATGTCTCGAAAGACCGATTAGTTTAGTAGCCTTGGAAACACTAGATACATTCATAAATGTTACATTACATCACAAAGTGAAAAACTATAATAACATAGTCTCCATAGTCCACACTTCTATCCTCTTTGGACTATCCCTGCAGGTCATTCATAAAATACTTCTTCACATCCTGGAAAATATTAAAACATTGAAAGGGGTGAGCTCAGATGCTCAGTAAGGATAACAATATTGCGGAAGCTTTCATAAATAAAAACTAACAATTAAGGCAATGTATAACTCAACAAAAGCCTTATTAAACTTGAACTTCAGAATAATATGGCAAAAGTAAAATCAAATAATGCCACTTACTTACTCACATGGATATTCTACTAGACGAATAATCACATGAAATATCAATAACCACTTTCATAATGAGGGAATGTATAATGCCAGACATTCTGAAACATTTTGTCAAGGCCTCGGCCAAGACGTCTAAAATGATTAAGGCCTCGGCCAAAACCATAAATCAAATTGGGAAAGGGCCTCGACCAATTCCACGTCTAGTTGTCTCATGAGACCTACCGATGCATCGAGGAGCTATAGCGGGCTCCACCCGTTACTTATTAAGTCCAATACATTCCTCATATGAATAGGTTTAAACATATCATAAACCATAACATAATCGTATCACATAAAACATGCATAAAGGAAACATAACATTTCCATATTTCAATCACAAGATATCAATACAACACATTGATATAATAATAACTCTTTCAAAACCATTTTCAATACCAAAATAAAAGAAAGTTAAAACTTTGTATTTATTTTTCATTAAAAAAAGATAGCTTGTAGAGGAAGCCGAAACTCAAATAATGGTCACGGCGGCGGAGAAGTCGTTGTCGCCGCATAAGTACAGAAAGAAAAACATTCCCTTTTGTCGTTTATAAAAACACTTCGAATAAAAAGATTCCTTTTGAATAAACGTAAAAGTCAAAGGGGTTTATACACCGTATAGAAGAAAGTTGTGTATAAAACCAAATATGCCTCAATGAAAGGATATTGAGACGAAGTCCCATACAAAGATCATTTTTAAAATAAAATAGATATATTATGTGTATTAAATATACATACACATAAAGAAAGTACAAATACAATATAAGACATAATAATATCATGACATAATTTGAAAGTAGGAGATTAACCCAAAGAATGGAAGTTGGGTTATGAAATTCCCTTACCTCGTGTCCGACTTGACTCAACCGTTCTTTAACCTCCTGAATAATAAACTAGAGTTAATATATACCTTATTAAGAACCATTTTCAATTTCATTATCCTTATTATATCACTTATTACAATGATATGAACATTATGTAATTATTTAAGTTAATAACGGTCGTTTTGTCGATCTTTGGTACTTGAGTCAACAATAAACTTCTCATAATTACAAGTTGTTTATGTGGTAGAATATCCATTATCTCCAGAATTATATTCATGATTTAGATGTCATATATATCTTATATATCCAGTATATACATTCATTTATAATATTACGTAACATTTAGAGGTAAGAAATGAAATGCACCGTTCATGGAGACGGTAAGCCGTACGTACGCATGAATGCTACTTTCATTTAAATTTCATATTTAATGGAACGAAATCATAATGATATAAATGTATAATATAATTCCAGTATAATATAGTGTATAATAACATTTACTCCATCCTTTATACATCCCACATATGGTATTAACGATTCAAATCACTTTGAGGGGGCGGTAGTCCGCACTTCCTAAAATGAAATTATCACGTTTACCCATAATGGGAATCATAAATTATGACATAAATGAGAAATAAAGAAGGATAAGGAAAACGTAAACATAATATATATATCATATATGAAAATAGTGTCATCAAAATGGCCACCATTATAGGTGTTAAAAGAATTTGAACAATCATCGTTTCGTGAGGCAGAAATTCGCCATCCACAGAAACAATATGTTCTTTAACCATTAAGTGTAGGTGTGTGTAATTTTAGCTCGAATACTTATTATAACAACATCCTAGTATATTGAGGATACTGGTGTTGTTAAAAAAGAAAAGAATAAAAAGAGTTTAGGTGGTTGGAGAAGAAAAATAAAACAAAAGAACATAAGAGAAAACACTACCTTTAAAACGGGTAACACTCTTTGATTTGAGGCAAAGGCTTCCTTGGGAAGAGTTCTGCCCAAAGTGAGGCTTCTAGGAGTAAGAGGGGGAAGTTGGGAGAGTATTTGGGCAGAGTTTGGCCGAGCCAAATGGCTTGAATGTGTAAATGAGGTGGGAGAGTTGGGGGCCTTTTATAAGTGGAGAGGAGGGGCTCTTTTGGAAAGATTGAAATGTTACATTATTACACAATGCTTTTCGGATTCTAAAGGTCCCAAACTTATATAATTCGTGGCTAAGGTGATAAGGGTTCGAAATCTTCCCATCCAATAGTCTTTGGACAAGTGTAAGCCTTGTATTTTACATTATCTTTTCATTTTATTAAAATCGTTAAATAATGAGGTCATCGCTGCATCATAATTATGTCATACATAACTTAATTTATTTAATGTCTAAAAATTAAAAAAATACTATGATGTATGAAATCTTTTTAGCTTTCTAATGAATATTTATAATAAAAATTTGGACTTGTGTAACCCCACTTAAAAACTGTTTTAGTAAAACAACTCATGTTTGTGTCATTTTTTACTTTAACATTAAATAAAAGGTATTTATGTCATTTTCCAACTAAAGTGGCTCCATGGGGTCCCAAAGTTGACCCATGGATTTTCTTGGTCGGCCATGACTCATCCAATAGGAGTATGACAAGTGTAAAGCTCATATCATATTTTTAAAACATTATTTTTACCTTAAACTACACTAATTACCTCTAATCGCGATTAAGAACTTAAAAGTTACTATTCACCAAAAAATTATTTTAATCTCATTGAACCACATTTTACTTCTTAATGAAAACCATGTATGTCGGATTTTTGAAAATCAAATCACAGAAGTGGTAATATTTCATTTAAACGAAAAATCAGTTATTTAACTACCACTTAGTGGTTTCACTATTCATCAAAAATTGAAGTTTTTCAGAACAAGGCCAAAATTTCACCCTAAGCTATAATTGATATTCCAAATTCAAAAATGATGTCTATTTTACAAAATTCCAAAAATATAAGTTGCATTAATTAATTTTATAATTAATTCCCGCTGTTACGACAAATAGCGTGTTTTTAAGAAACAATTTATATCAAAAGATTGGCAATTTTTTATGTCCAATTTCAATATTAAATTAATTATAATGACCACCATTGGATACAATGGTAAAAATATATTCTAATTATACTTTAAAACCACTAAATAGTATAATTTATCACTATAAATTATTTTGATTAAAGAAGTTGTTTTTAAGTAATTTTCACTATTCATAAAAAATTAGAAGTTCTTAGAAAAATACCAAAAATTCAACATAGGCTAATTTCGATATTATGAATACAAAAATGAAGTCCATTTTGAAATATAAAATTTCTATAATTTTAAAAAGTGGTTATTACTATTCATAATGGCTACTTTGATTAGTCGCGGTGTTTTAGAACTCGAACTTGCGTACAATGCAAGCTATTGCATTATTGAAAGAGAGGCGTATCATGGAAGTTCGGGGTGTTACAAAGAAGGCTTGTTTTTAGATTATGAGTCTATTTCTGATGTTGGATTTTGTTGTCAATACAAAAATCAGTAAGTTAGAGAAGGAAGAGTTTCTCATTTATGATGTATTTTGGGGTGGTATTAATGTCTAAAAAAATGCACCTTGATGTTTGGATAATACAATTTGTTAAAAAAATTATGTTTTTTTCTTATAAAGTATTTGGATAGAGAGAAGGTGCACAAAGTTTGATATGTGGCTGAAAAAAGTTCAAGTTAAGAAGTCATGAAGTTAAAACTAATTATTAGAACCAATATATCATATTGAGGCTCCAGATAAGGTATACCAGTCAAGGAAACGATGAGTCAAATGAAGTAAGGTGATTAGATGGAGGATAGGTTTTTCTTATTGATAGGGATGAATAGACAAGAAAAATTAGCCAATGATTTGTTACTCATAAAGGTGAAAAACATCATGAGTACTTAGAGTTCACATTTTTCAAGATGATGTCAATATAATTGGAAGAAGTTGAATTGAATTTAGATAAATATGAAGTCTAGTGGATGAACTTTGTGAAGAAATAAGAGAGAGATTTCTGAGTCAATTCCATCAAATAGAGTTTTAGAAAGTTATTGAATGGATTATTTACATCAGATAGAGTGTTACAAACTCTATTAGATATAGAAACCCAATGTCATCATATAGAGTATTACAAAGTCCATCAGAGAGAGAAAATCAAAATCATTGGACATAGTACTTAAAATTCTATGGGGAAAAGAAACTTTAAATCACAAGATACTGTATTATAAATTCATCAGAATGATGTTCCAAGATAGTGGAAAAATGTTTTTTAATAACCATACATAGATTTAAATGTTATAAAAAAGGGATCCAATTAATAAAAAATAGGTTTCCCAATGATGTTAATGGATGGAGAAGCTTATTCTTAGTTGTAATTGATTAAGGGTTGATTATTTTTTTCAATGCATTTTATAAATTCCAACATTATGATGATGTTGATATATAAATTTAATGTTAATAAATATAGTTGATATTGGTGTAAGGTTTTAATGATATAGTTGAAATTGATATCTAAAGAAGTTATTTTGATGTATATTTAGATCCTATTTTCTCAGATCTTTGATGGTGGTCAACTAAATAATGTTTTGAGTGGGATGGTAAATGTTTGATCAGAAACATTGAATTGGAAGTTTGCTCTCATCCCTTGTTTTTAGAGAAAGTATGCCTATATAAAGGGGCGACTATGTGATATGAAGATGTTTCAACTCCTGTGGTTATTTTTGAATAAATAAGGTACCCACTATAAATCATGAGAGTGTTTTAGTTTTTTGGTCAAAGTAATGGAAATGGAAACATAAGATATTGGGTGTCAAATGGAAGATACTAGATAGATGATATCAAACTGTGGATACAAGAAAGAGTGGTATCAGATAGAAAATAACCATATGAAAGGTATTAGACAAAGGTGTACTAGATAGTGTGTACCATATAGAGCACTACCATATGATGAATTTGTTATATATTTAGGATCTCAAAAATGTTTAGTTATAAGTTCTTACTCATAGGTGTGCAAGAGATTGAAGTAGAGGGAGAAGAAGTTGTTGGATGGAAAGTGTAAATAATGTATGAGTGACATAATGAAAACATAATGAAGACTATTGGTGAAGGTTATTTTTGTTATTTTAGAAATATTTTTCATATTATCTATGTTAGGAGAACACACATTGTCAAAGGACTATAGTTCTATGAAATTGATGGATAACCATTCTTTCTATAACCACAAAGGATTATTTTCAAGTGGATATGTGGCATTGGATTATTTATAAACCATTCAAAGAACTAGATAATCTAATTGACTATTAAACCTTGTAAATTATTATGTTCTCATGAATATGATCATGTGTTGTTTTTCAGCGGAGTCAATTCTCATTAACTAGAGGTGAAGGGTGTTTTTAAGTCAGAAAACATAAAATGATAAGATTTTTGATTCACACCTCCTCCTATTAGTTATCAAACAAACACTAACTGGTGATTTGAATTGGTATTATATTGAATGTTTCTTTGTTTAGTCATTTCTATGTGTAGTTTAAAGAAAAGGAAGGTTGTCATTGGTGTTCCAAACATAGCTAATAGTAAGAATATTCTTATATTTTTTGAGAATAACTATCATATCTGGAAGGGATGAATGATACCCTATCTATTATCCATTGTTTGTGATGTACTTGAAGACGGTACAGATGGTTTCACTCCTCCTACCAAGGGTGATACCTTAGAAGATTTATATAAGAGGAATATGTATAATTATGAGATATCCATAAATTATATACATTCCACACTCTCTGAAAGTGAATTTTTATAGGATAAAAGACTTATAATAACTAAATATATATGGGAAAGGTTGAAGAATATTTCTAAATGAAATATTAAGGTAAATAAAATAATGTTATATATTTTGATATTGAATTATTAATATCTCAAAATGAGAGTTGATGAATCTTCTATTGAGTTGTTTACAAGTGTTAATGACATTATTATCACTATAAGATGTTGGTGAGATGTTGGAAGATTTAACTATTTTTGAAAATATTATATGGTTTATTCTTGATATATTTTAAGCTGTGGAATTTTATTTTGAAGATAGTGACCCTAAAACTTTATCTGTTGATGATTTAAATTGAATTCTCTTCATATATGAAATGTGAAGAAGAATGAATATAAAGAATAAATAAAAAGTTAATTGATAAATCTATTTTAATGTTGTGAAGTAAATATATTATAAGAATGACACTAATGAATTTGGTAGGGATGATGAAGTTGAAGATAAATTTTGTAAAATGTTTTTTTAATTCATGTATTTGTTGTCTATAAAGGTTAAAAGAGTCACAATGAAGTATAAAGGAAAGTTACCATTGAAGTGATTTAACTGCAAATCCATTGTGCATTTTTCTACCAATTATTCAATAATGATGAAATATTAAGTTACTGATGAAGAAGGTGGATTGTCAAGAAGATCTACAAAAAATAAGACAAAAACATCAAAGTTTTATTTAAAAGGAAAGGATAAGAGGTTTTATAAATATAAAAGGAGAAACATTATATCCAAATTTGTGGATGATGATGATGTTGAAGTGGAAAATTAAAATTTAAATGATGATGGTACTATGAAAATACTTATTGCAAAGGTAAATGATGAATGTTTTAACAGTTTTGAAAGCATCAACTCTAAAGAAGAAAAAGAGTAAAATCATATAGAGTTCATTATTGAAATATAATTGATATCATTTCTTTCAATAATGGTTAATCTTGATAAAGGAAACAAGAAATTGAATAAAGGAGACACATCAAAAAATAATTAGGAATCTATTCTCGAAGAAAAATCTTGGTTGTTAAAAAGTGATTGATGATTTGATTAATTTACTTATAAAGGAGACAAAAATCAACATATATGTTTAATGAAAGATAAAGGTTAAGGAGAATGATGTTGATCTTGTTTTACAGAGACATGTTGAAGCTATGAAAGGAATAAAAAACTTCCAAAACATAGTTTTAGATGATGGTGAAAGTTCAAATAAGTTTAATCCCCAGAATGATCAAAAAAGATCATCATTAGAGGTTAATAACAAGGTTTAAAATGATTAGATAAAGAAAGAAGTTAATGAAACCGTGTATGTAACTAAAATAATCAAATTCAAAAATTTGAAATTTCTAAGGTATCACAGACAAAAGAAAAAAATTCTACACCTAGAGACTCTATTAATTCTAATATGAAGTCAACATTAAATATGAAGATGTTAAGAGGCAACCAAAAAATTGGTTTCCAATAATATCTAGGGATTATGGTCTTAATGAGTATTGAAAATAGGTACATTGTTCTTGATAAATTGCATTCTACAAAAGAAAATATGCTTTCTATGGGTATTTTTGGTATTGTGGATGGTTTAGGCATACAAATTAAATGTGTTGATTCAATCATTAATATTACAATAAATCCAGGAAGTATTGTAGGTAGAGTTAGATGTGGAGTCAACCTACTCAAATAATATAACCTGAAAAATCTAGTTTGAGAAATGAAAATAGATTTCAACATCTAGATACTATTTGTGAAATATGTGAACAACCTAGAGACATTGCTAAAGAATTTTTGATAATGTTATGAGATCAAACAAGTTTATACAATAAATTTTAAAAGTCATATGTGAAGGTAGAAAAGATAATAGACAAGGCCTTAGTTTTTGAAACCCCTCTAAATCCCAAAAAATTAGAACAATATTTTATATAGAATATAGGTTTATTTTTTACATATGATTGATGATTTGAAATTTTTTAAGAATGTAAAATATCACAAAGAAAGAAAAACGACTTTTGTAAATAATGATCCACTCAGAATAAAAGGCATTGGAACTGATATCATTTGTAAAATAAAAATTGAAATCTAAAAGTGCCTTATTTATTGATGGAATGACACACAACTTGTTGAGTGTTCAGAAGCTCTTTGATGAAGAAAAAAAAGGTCTGTTTAGAAGATATGGATTTTTGGTTAAATGTCTTAAAGATTGGATAATTGAAACAAGAGTACAATGAACCATGTGAATTTTTTTTATATTGGAGATGAAAAAGGTTCATGCTATCTAAGTATAATGGAATAAATTTAGTTATAAAATAAAAGGCTTGAACATATTTTCCAAAGGAATATGATAATTCTGATAGAAAGAGAATGTATTTATAACATTCCAGACCTGACTAGAAGAAGATATTTTTTTTACAAGAAAGAAATGGAATATCTAAAATTAAGTAAATAAGAGGGATGAGATACATACAAATCATCCCTTAGAGATTATTAATTTTAGAAATTTTTAGTCCCTTGATAAAATAATTGAAAAGTAAAGAAAAATATTTTATTATTTATGAGTCAAATCATATTACAAGGACTATGTTTCAAAACATAAATTAGTGGCTGTAAAATTGTTTAAGAGTTTTAGGAGAAATATTTAAAAGGAATGTGAATATTATGTGAATAAAATTTGAATTGATAATATTGATTAATATAAAAATGGGTAGCTTAAATATTATCTTGAAAAATTAGGCATTATTAATGAGATCAGTGTACTATAAACACCATGATATAATGGTTTTGTTGAATGAAAGAATAAAATTTTAGTTGATATGACAGGAAGTATGATGGTTAAACATGATAAATCTTAATTCTTATGGAGAAAATATATTAGAGAAGAAATCCACATTCTAAATAACTTTTTCTAGAGGCCAATGTATTATATGACTCTCTATGAGATATATTACTAAGAAACCCTAGGTTTGAAATAATTAAGGATGTTCAGTAGTCCATGAATTATCAAAGTCAATGGTGAGAATCTTGAGAATTTGGATCAAATATGTGTTGATGATATTTTCCTTGGCTACTATTCAAATGGAAGATGATAAAGGTGTTATTACAAGGAAACCTAAATGATTGTTGACTCTAAAGATGTGAAAGTGATAGAATATTCGAATAGAAAGGTTTAATAGTCATCTATAGATATAATAAAAAGCAAAGAATCAGTTGTTACTATTAAGAAAATTGAAAATGTTTTTAATATAAGTAATGATATAGAATCTCTAAAAGATGAAGAAATTGGTTCATTCATTCCAAGTGAGAATGGAAAAGTGTTTTCCTCGCATACAAGTTTGAGAAAGTTAGTAGAGGACCAAAATATCATTGAAGATCAAGGGAAATAGGATCATAGCATAATAATATCTTGGATAGTTTTACATTCCTTATTATATTCACAGGTTAACCCAAGAGAACATGACGATGATTTAGAACATCATGATTTGATTAAAGCCATGAATGAAAAATAAAACAAGATTTATAAACATGAGACATGAGAACTTTTACCAAAACTGGAAGATAAAAATTTAATTGGAACACAATGTGTTTTTACAAAAAAGTTAAATGAAAAAAGAGAATTTATAAGAAATAAGGAAAAATGGGTTTGTAAAATCTAATCATAGGTTTAAGGAATTGATTTTAATGAGACATTTTCCATAATATCAAGACTTTAAACCATCTGAATATTTCGTGATATTACATATCAAGTAAAATATATGATATTCTATAGGGATATTAAGTTAAATTTTCTCATTGGAGAGTTGGAAAAAGAATTTTCTATTAAGAAACCAAGTGGAATATTTCTTCGTTAAGAAGAAAATTATGTTTTAAAATTGAAGAATTATTTTCTTGGGTTTAAATACGACCTAATATCTTAGTCTTATAAATTTTATATATTTTTTAAAATTTTTAATTTCTGGAATGGAAGAGTTTATAGAAACCAATTCATATAATAAAATCAAGAGTTTTCTCTCAACATGTTTTTTCTTTTCATGATATCAAATTTGCTGGGAAAGATGAAGAAATGTGTGAATAGTTTGATGAGGAGATAAAAAAGTTATTTGAAATATCTATGTTAGGAGAAATGAAAACATTCTTGAATTAAAAATCTCTCAATAGATAAAGTACATTTTCCTTTCTCAAGATAAGTATATTATGGAAAAATGGATTAAATTTATCATGAAACATTTAAATCATATTTCCATTGATATGGGGTTTACCTATTTTGGGAGAAAATATATTTTGGGGGAGTTTTTAAAAAGTGTAAGATGGGATTTCAATATGTGTTAACTATTTTAAAATATTTTTTGAGGTGGATAAATGAACCTGTTCTTCAAAAGTTAAATTTTTTATATTATGAAGATATTTTTAATATTTTCTAATCACTGATTTATGGAAAAATTATATTGAAGTTCAATGATTCTTTTATCTTACACTGAGTTCACTCTCGTAGGACTCAAAATATTAGATAGTATTCTAGTAATCAAGTTTCATAATTTTAGTCATTTATGTTCCTTGGTTGAAAAAAATGATGATATTTTTTAGACCATGAGGGGTTGTTTTTTATTTTTATAGAAAGAAGGATACTTGAAAGAATCAGAGTTAGTTTATGAGGTTTGATTTTGTTCTAAACACATAAATCAGAATGTCAGGGAATGAAAAGTTTCTTATTTATAATGTTTAGTGAGATAATATTAATGTCTCAAAATTGTTCCATGGTGTTTGTAGAAGAACATTTCATAAAAAATTATAATGTTTCTTTTAATGTTTTCAAAAAGAAAAATGGTGTAAAATATTTGAGATATGGATGTATAAAGTTCAAGTTATGAAGTTATGAAGTTATAAATAATGATTAGAATGATTTTATTAGACTAAGGATATGAATAAGGTATACAAAATGGAGAAAATATGTGTTGAAATAACTAAGGTGATTGAACATAGGATAAGTTTTTCCAATTGACAAGATGACCAGAAAAATAAAAAAAAAGATGTTGGTTTACCACTCTTTAAATTACCAAACATCATGATTACTAAGAGTTCTCATAGTTCATGTTAAGGTCATTTTAGTAGATGAAATTAGATCATATTTACAAAATTATTATGTCTAGTAGATTAACATTATGAAGACCTCAAACATGGATTTTAGAGAAAATTCTATCATAGAGAGTTCTATAAATTCATCAGATGAGCTATTACGAAGTCCATCATATATATTATTATGAAGTACACCAGATAGAGAAAATCAAAGTCATGGAATAGTGTACTAACATGAATATTAGGTAGATAAACTCAATGTTATAGGAAAAAATATTACAAATTCCATCAGACTGACAAACTCAAAGTCATCAAAAAATGTTTTTTGAAGTAACTAAAATTAAGTTTCATTGAGAGTCAAAAATTGTTTCTGAATGATCAGATAAAGATTTCCGAGTTAACAAAATGAGAGTACCAAGTTATTATATGGAGGTTTCCCAATTATGTTATTGGAAAAATAATCATCTATAAATATGTAATAGATGAAGCGATGAGGATCTATAAAAATTATTTTGTGAATTTCTATATTGTGATAATGCTGAGTTATACATTTAATGTTTGTAAATCTAGTTGAAATTTAAGCAAGTTATTATGATATTTTTTGACTCCTATTTTATTTGAGATTGTAATGATGTCAAATAAATAATGGCTTGAGTATAATGGTAAAATTTATTATGGGAACATTGAATTTGAATTTCACACTCATTGTTTTTTAGAGAAAATATTCCTATATAAAGTAGATAAGATACTCTATAAAGATATTTTTGATGTTGCGGTTATTGTTAAATATTTCATGTGATGAACATGGAGCTTTATAATGTTTTTTAGTCAAAGTACTGAATGAATCATCATCAGATATAAGATGTTAGTAAAAGTTGTATCATATGGATAGGCACCTAATGAATGGTGAAAAATATAAGTATAATTAATAGAATATAATAGACAAAAAACTACTAGATTTAGAGTTTATAAGATGGACATGTTGGTATAGTTTTTTATTTATAAGTTATTTATTTCTTCATTGTATGAAATTGAATAAGAGGAACAATAGATTTTAGGAATGAAAGTGTGAATAAATTATGAATAGTAAATATATTGACGCATGCTGGTGAGGGTTCTTGTATTGTTTCAAAACTTTTTGGTCATATTATTCTGTGCGAGGACCACACAAACTGCAAATGGAATATAGTACTATGAAAGGTATGGATATTCCATAATTTCTGTAATAAAAGATCATTTATTTTTGGTGGATGTTTTTAATATGCTGATATTTTAAAAGAATAATTTCTTTGATAATGTACAAGACATGAAACACCATGTTTAAACACCCAATTGAATATTTTTTTAAAATATGATTGTTATAATAGAGACAGTGAATTTGAGGTTATGTGTAAGATACTAGATTTTTACTAGGTATAAACAGTCATAATTTTTGTTTAAACCAATTATTTTTTGTAAATGAGAATTCATAATGGACTAAGAAATATTTTAGGAGTATCTCGGGCTACTCCAGGGCCTAAAGACACAATTTTTAGAGAACTAGAGTACGAAAATGCTTGGAGCATGGTTAGTACTAACCATGTATGTCATCCATGTGAACCTAGGGGGAGGAATATGGTTTTTTAACTATTAAAGGGAGGTCACATGACCATGAAAACCTTCCAAAAATTGCAGGTGCATGTCACACTATTGGAACACAATTTCTCCTAATCATGCACAAAACTGTTCAAGGGGTGGTGTCTTGGACATATGAAATGTATGACTAGAACATGGTTTATCTAACTATGAATCTTGACTATGTGATGTGTGGACTCCCAAATAGAGAATAATACATGGTTAGAACACAATTTTTCCAACAATTTGTCAAAATCATGTGACCCTCTAAAAATGGTGTTTTTTTCATTTTCTCCTTAAACCCTTAAGCCATTATTCCCTATTTATTACCCTATTCATGCCTAGAATCCTAAATTGTTGGAAGATCTCCCTTATAATCATCTATAGGATTTGTGATATCTCCCTCATACGAGCTATGATCGGACCATCGTTCATCACATTGGATCACTCCCGATAAGACTATCAATCATCTTCCTTCTTTTCTCAATTAATCTTTTCATATTGGATACTATTTCCATGTTATCTAGTATTAAATATTTTAATTCATTATTATATTTATTAAATTTCTCTCATTACATTATGAAGTAAATGATAATACTATATGTAGAGTCTTATACCCATCTAAGGAAGGTGGTCTATACATTTTCCCTAAAAGTCATGTTGTCTATACTGTGTTTCCATTGTGTCACATGAAAAAAATTACAAATGATTCTCATAAAATAATTAATAACATAAATTAATTATTTAAACCATGATTTGATGTTCCTTAGACCACTTGATGATGTTAGAGGTTGTCGGCCTCAATCCAAACCACCCCCTGAGGTGGGTTCAGTTAATTTCTTATGATTAAGCTACCCATTTGGGCATGTTTAGATTACCACATGTTATAGGAAGTATAATATGAACTAAATGAATTATTAAACGGTTTCATACTAGTATCAAACCATTTTTCATTTATAAATGGAAAGGGAAATGAAATGGTATAAATGGGAATTGGGAAATAAGATAGATAATCTATTATATTATGACTATTTGTTAGAATGGATCATAGTATGGAATTGAAATTAACATTCCCCTTGAAATATTTTATACAATATGTTTGAAGCTAAATAATATAGTATAGATCTGATAAAAAATATCATGGAATGAATCACTTATATATTCTCTAATTAGATTCCTTAGATTGTCTCCATGGAGCCATCTTGCACGGACCACCTCAGATTTATACCTTGGGAACCACTCAAGTAGTTAACGAATTTCCTTGGATATTATACTAAAAATTGATGAGGATTACTCAACCATGGTCCTTGGGTTACTGGTCCATTGTATGTCTAAATTATACTGAGTTTACCTCAGATGAGATCCTTGTACTTGAGGAGGATTCCTTAGTCAATAGACTTGGGTCCTAGACCTTGTTGGTATGATACTTGATATATCCTGTGTATGTTGTAGCTTATAATTTCACTTCAATATATTGTTATTTTCCATTCATAGACTATTATTTACAAAGGTTGTACTTTTAAACTAGTTTGTATCACTTTATCATTTTACTACTTTACTCCAATTATATATACAATTTGATACAAATTATAGGCACAAACAGAATTTTTATAGAAACCACTGGTGGTGGTCTATTGAGTTTTACTCACACACTACTCCGGCTACTGATTAGTACTCTAACAAAACTCAAGGATATAAGTAGGGATAAAGGGAAGATCCCTAATTTAGAATCTTTTTTTGTACTAGGATGGAGTGTGAGAGCAGAGGACTGAGCATATGCTAATAATGCTATTGGAGATAAATTTTGGTCTTTTGTATGTTTTTATAGCATGTATTATGTATATATATTTAACTACTTACCATTATCCCTTTTTTAAAATAATCATGAAAAAATTTTATATATGACACTGCTTATATATTTTAGTTATTTAGTATTATTTGGATATTTATTTCCACTACCCTATGATATTCCAATATTTCATTTTTTCACTACTTACCTATTTATATCACTTCTATGTTTCACTCGGATAAGGAGATTATAGTCTCCCCACCATACCATCACAGACCATCACTTCTTGTCGATAGGATCTAGTATATGAAGATGCATGCTTGATTCCATGTTGCTAAACAAGTTTAGTTACTGATGACTGAATTAGGCCTAAGATATCACAAACAGGTATCAGATCATCCTTTTTTACTTTTGTTACTACTTGGGGTTAGCAGAAAAGAGATTATAATGTATCATAATTTGGCAATGAAACTATTTTAGGGAGTATCTAACCCACATACAGGGAAAAGACATGTTTCATTGGATTGAAGATGATATTTTGGTTTTCACCTATTACAGTTGTACTGTTTCACCTTTGAGTGATGCACATGATTTTAATTTTTTTATGATTACAAATTTTTACGCTTGTACTTGTATAATAATAAATAATTTCTCATGAATCATTATTTGAACCCGGGGATTTATATTTCATGAATATTCCATGCCATATTTATTTACCACATGCATCACCTACTACATGTTTTCGGTCTCATGACAATTGAATTTGTAATTAGACTAATGTTTATTTTAGGAATAGGGGATAAATAATTTTTTATTTAAAGTTTTTACATCAACCTAAATAGTTTTTTCCTATATATATTGATGGTGAAACATTACCTAGCCAATTATGACATGTTTGAGATATGTAACTATTATTAAAAAATCTAGAATGTTAGTTAATTGAGATTAAATGGATGATAATTTTAATTTATAATGTTGGTCCTTAATAATATTGGAATGGAAATCCCTATAATTGACTTACTATTATGACTCATTAAATCCTGAGATAATATGTAAAATGTTTAGTTGTAGTTACATGATATTCCAATTGTAACTAATAAAGATTAAGTAATTATAACATAAGAATTATAACTTGTCTAACTGAACTATGTTATCTATATATATATATGTGTGTGTGTGTAAACTCACTGAATTCTGGTTCATAAATAAACTAGTTTCCATTAAATGAGGATTCCAATTCAAAATTAAACTATTTTTTCCTCTACAACATTCAATTGAAACTCCATATAATAAAACCCATGTGATTAAAACTTCATCTTTTAACCTTTCCCTGACTATAGAATTGGGTAGTTGGGTTAGTGTTTCTTGAGAAGTGAAGGCTTATACCTAACACCTTTTCCTTATTAGTGACCTTATTTTTATTGATATATCTTTTTGAGGAAAGTTTTTGGGAATTGTAGAGTTATTCCTCCACGATGGACTTTTGTCGAATCCAAGAAAGTTGTTTATTACTATGTTCCAAAAATGCCGGGACCTAACCCGCTTGTAGTTACACTTGTGGTACCTCCGATAGTACTACCTGATATACCTAAACTGAGAAATGATGGTCATATTTGAGAGGGTTTATTGTGATTATTGTAGTCTATTAAGGGAGCTCAAGGATTTTCATTAACTATGTTATATTTTACATGAGACTTGTAGAACTATCAACCGACTATTTGTTTGGAGATGTTGGCCCCTAGGTTGATGAGTATTTGTTAGAATACATTCTATATATCTTTTAGAATCTATATATTACTCATGAAAAGATGGTAACGCTTATAGTTTACATACATCATGGATTTTCCAAGTGACGGTGAGATGTTATAAACCAGTCATATCAGCCTTAAGGCATGTTCTGCAGATATTTCAAATCATCCTTGTATGATTAATTATTTTATAAAACACTAATAGATTAATGATCTAAGGAGTTTAGACACCTGAAAAAAGGTACTATGTTCATTATGTAATATTTAACTTTTTTATGGAGCTCTGGTGATTTTCACCAACTCTTGCTGGCGATGAACTGTCAAGAGAGAGACTTTTTGAGGCTGAATTAGGCACACCATCTAATCTTAGGTGAATGTATTTAAATTTTATACCATGATTGAGATATTGATCTATACCCTTATCTCTGAGCTTAATCTGAGTGATGCTGATGGTGCAAGTCATGGTGGTATATCTTTCAGGTTGGCTTGTGAATTATCCAGTGGTAGGAATCATCAATTCATGTTTTCTCATGAGGACTATACCAATTATAGTGTGCATACTAGAAACTTTATATTATTACATCAGTGTGGTAATTTTATTTATATAAAGACTTTGTGTAATAGATCACTAGTTGAGTACAAAGTCATTGGTTGAATGGGACACATTCATATATTTTGTCAGACCTTTCTACCTTTTTATAGTGGAAGAGGATCATCACTAGCTCAGACTTATGGAGGGGGATCAATACCTCCATGCCCATCTGAAATATTGATTAGTATGGGCCATTCAGGCTAAGAAGGTAATAGTTATGGATGGGGGAGTCAAGCTTATGAAACGTATCAACAACTGAGATAAACTACTCATGGAGGTTAGGTTATTAATTAGATCTATAGATCAGGCTAGATATTATAGTTCCACTTATACATGGGGATAAGAGTTCTGGTCCATTTTTATTTTTGAGGTATGATTTTAGTAACCTCTTTTTTAGTATCTATTATATTTGACACTGAACCCCCCACATTCACTCATATCTATTATTTTAGTTATTAGATTTGGTTTTGTGGTCGAATAATTTTGTAAAGTGATGAATCTCAATACTCTATTAGGAGTGAAATAAGGAAGTGAACACTTATAAAAGGATTATACCCTTGACATTGGAATTTATCATTTCCTATGCAATATTCTCATCCTTAAGATGGAATGTTTTGTCATCATTATCAGGATGGATTGGTTAGTTTCCTTTTGTGACCATGATAATTTTTATCATTGATGAGTGTCCTTATCATCACCTTTGGGTGGTAGCTATGTATATAATGAATAATAGGATGTCATGGAAATTTTAAATAGACATGATCACCGTGGGATGGATGGAGTGTTAGACCAAATTGCTTGTATTTTTCTAGATGATCGTGGATCAAGTTAGATATATTTCACTTCTACGACAAACCTCTTCGCCGAAGTCATTCTTAATGATTTCGTCAGGTTACCTCGCATGAGAGAGGTTGAGTTTAATATTGATATAGTTTTAGGAGTATCACCATTATCTATTCTTTATTATAGGATGGAACCTAATGAGCTTAAAGAAATCAAATAGAATTTTGAGGACACGGAAGATAAAGTTTTTATATGACCCAATACCGCTTTTGGGGTCCACTTATGCTTTTTTCTAATAAGGTGGATGTGGGACTTAAACAATGTGTGGATTAATGGTGGTTGCATATACTTTATGTTAATAACCAATACACAGTTACATGTATAAATAAAACATTTTTATCAGCTTCGAGGAGATCAGGTTTTCTAAAAAATCGATTTAAGTTCAAGAAATCATCATGTAAGGGTTAATCGGTCAAATATTCAATAAACAAATTTCCAAAGAATATATGGCCTTTATGAGTATTTGGTAATAATATTCAGTCTCATGAATGTTCCAAATAAATTTATAGCCTTGATGAATTAGGTTTTAATCCCATACCTAGAATCTTTTGATGTTGTTTTCATGGATGAAATCTTGGTGTACTCTTAGACTTGACATGATCATGCCAAACACCCTAACATAAAATTGAGAACACAAATAGAGAACTTTATATATGATAATTCGACAATATTCTTCTTTTGAAATGATAAGGTTGTCTTCTTGGGTCACATTATCTCAAAAACAGGAATATCCATAGATCCAAAGAAGGTTAGATCCACTCTTTCCTAGGATCATCCCTAAAACATCTTTTATATTCATAGTTTCTTAGGACTATAAGAATATTATTGGTTCTTAATTTAAAATTTATGTTCCTTTCAATACTACTTATGGTTTTGAATAATAAGGGTGTAAAATTATCATGGTACAAATATTTCAAAAAATACTTCGAAGAGTTGAAAGGAAGGCTTACATGAATGGAAATATTGATTTTAGCTGAGCCTAGTAGGGGATAAAATGTTTATTATGATGAATAATGCATCGGTTTGGGAGATGTTTTGATGTAAGAGGAAATCATTGCGGTTTACGAGCCTCTCCATTTGAGGCCTCATAAGTGTAATTACATGATGCACAAACTCAAGATAGAAACATTTTTCCAATACATATGTTTATGAAGATGTTACTTGAGGGTGGATCTATTTGTGGTGTATACAAACCATAAATTCACCAAATAAATATTCAATAATCATGACTTGATTCTAAGATAGTGAATATGGTTTGAATATCTTGAGTACTTTGAAATTTAGAATTATAATATGCCTAGAAAAGGTAATGCAATGGCTAATGATCTGAGATAAAAGACATAGACACAAGATATTCAAGAAGCAAGTAGTGATTGTAAATTGATGTTGATATTTTATAAGATAAATATAGAGATTCTAGAACATCATAGATACCTAGTATTTTTATCTCTATTAGTGTATTATTCACTTTTGAATTAGATAAATATTTTATAACATTCTAATCATGAAGGCTTAGTCTTAAACCAAATTATATGAGGTGAGGAACCATCATATGGTTGGGTCATTGACATGGATGAGGTCTTGTGTATTCATGGGAATGTCTAGGTACTTCTAGACATGTGAGAGGAGATGATGTGATAATATAATAATTAAATATTAAAAATGAATCTTGGACTTACTAATTTGTATTGTGACTTTCCCTTCTAGTATTAGTATCCTGGTATGAAAAAGAAGATAATGGGTTTCATTAATTGGGGTTACACCCACAAATAGGTTAATAAAGAACACCCATGGCCCACTGAATTTTTTCATTAATTACCCATTTAATTATAGAAATGGGGTTATTTCACTATGTATTTTTTGATAGAATCACCAAAATACCATCATAGTAGTGACACTATATGGGTTATCATTGACAGGCTGATGGAGGTTTCCTACTTTTTTCTTATCATAAAGACCTCCTTAGAGGATAAAAATTGAATACATTATGAATGAGGTATTATATTCCTTCACGGTGTTCCATTTACTATAATATCATATAGCGATACTCTTTTTACATAATAGTTATGGAAGGGGTTGCAGAAGGCTCTTAGTTCACATGTGATTATGAGAATAACCTACCACCCACATATCAAAAATCAGTCTGATCGTACTATACCAGTATTGGAGTACATGCTCTTAGAATATTTTTTTAATATTAGAGGATATTGGGAGAAAAATATATCTAATGTATAGTTTTTTATAATAAATTTTTTTAATCGACTATACATATGGATCCTTACAAGGCCCTATATGGTAAGCCACTCCGATGACCTTTGTATTGGTTAGAGGTAGGGGAGGTAGTGATACATAGAACAAGACTCATTAAGGAAAAATTAGATTTGGTAAAACTTATCAAGAATCATATGGATACAACATAGAATAGGTAGAAGTCGAACACCGATCATCACTGTTGTCCTCTATAGTTTGAGGTGGGAGATCATGTTTTCAGACTTGTTTCATCTAGGTTGGGTCATCTATGAATTCAGATTAAAGGAATTATTTATCCCAAGTTCATTGGACCTTTTGAGTTTGTGGAGAGATTCTGGATAGTATCCTATTGGTCTTTTCTACCATATAAGTACAGGGACATTCATGACGTCTTCCATGTTTCAAAACCTTACTATTATCATTTCGAGCCCCCTCATGAATTTGATTCAGATGAATTTGAGTTTGAGATAGATTCTTATTTTAAAGAGTATATAGTATGTATTTTTTATTGGAGAAAGAAATCTCTCTGAGGTAGGGATGTTCCTATATTATGGGTTCTTGGGTAGAGGGTCCATGTATGAGATGAGACATGGAGGAGATGGAATAATGTAAATTATCAATGGTTATAGTTATACTTAGATATAGATAAACCACCCTCAGAAAAACATTGGGATGAGATTTTTAAACGAGGAGAGGTTGTAAGATCCCAATTTTTCAATAAGGCAATGATCCTATTAAGTTTAGTTGAAACCTATTATTTTATTGAAATGATAATTCATAAAGGAATTAGAAGAATATGGGGATTGTTAGAGCCTCGAGGCCCTATTTTTGGAGAACCATAGCGAGGTGAATGGTTGGTGTGTATTTAGTACTCACCATTCTTCTCAACTAGGAAACCCTAGTAGGAGTAGCTTGTTTTATTTAACCATTCGAGGGAGGCTGCATGGTCGTCAAAAACCTATAACAAATCATAGGTGTGCATCACACGGTTTCAACCAACCATGTGTCATGTTTTGTGAGGGTGATGTGTCATAGGAAACATGCATGTAAGTCCTGCACATGTTTGGTCCAACCATTTGGATTGGCCATGTGAGGTGTGTCATTTTGTATAGTATAGACCACATGGTTAGCACATGGTTTGGACACCATGCTAACAAAACATGCGATACTTTTAAAAGGGTGATTTTCCTATCCCCCCCCCCAAAACCCGTAAACCGTTCTTCCCTTTTACTTCTCTCATTCATGAACAATATACCCCTCATTGGAATCTATACCTTCTCCTCTCCTCTAGGTTTTGTGATATCTCCATAATATGAGCTCTTGTGAGATGACCGTTCATCATATATGATCACTCCTAGTAGGACTATAAATCATATTCCTTATTTTCTCTGTTTATTTCACCGTATTTGATTCTATATACATGAAATCTAATGTGAACCATTTTCAAGAACTTTATCTATTTATTCTATTTTTCTCATTCTAGTTGGAATTATAGGCTAATATTAGATGAGGATACTTCTACCCATTTAAGGTAGGCGGTCTATATCTTTTCCCTAAATGTCATGTTGTATATAATGGGTTTGCATTGTAACACATACATAACTTTACATGCATTGATCCTAAAATAAGTAATACCATAAATTAATTGTTTAATCAACTATTTGATGTTTATTTGGACCCTTTACTTTGTTATAGATTGTATACCACAACATAAACAACCCATTAAGGTGGGTTTTATGAATTTCGGATGAATAAGACACCCCTTTGGGTATTTTGAGATTTACACATCTTAGTGAAAGATGTATAAGAACTAAATGAATTTTTAAATTATAAGGCCCCAGCCTTAAACCTTACTTAAATCTTGAGTTATTACAAGATTACACATTGAGGATCTTTTCAGGTTTAGAGTTTTAGAGAATTAGATCATAAAACTTGCATTACATTCCACATATAAACAAAGTGGTTACATAAAGATAGTATTCTTCATTCCCATCAATGGAAACATATTTAAAATAAAACATGGATTCTTTCTTGACACATCCTTGACTCTATCATCTTATCATGTACCTTACCCGTGACCTATGAAAAACATTTCAAAAACTTGGGATGAGCATAAAAACTCAGTATGGGTTATAAAAAAACATGGAAAGGAAACATGAGTTCATATATACATAAGAAGGAAATCATACTTTACCCATAAAACATAGGCACTTTAACATACCTCATAAAATCATGAATAAATCATAGAAATCATAACACATAAAGGTCACTTGAGGCATTCATAACATTCTTACGTAGGGAGTAACCCTCTTGGTTACGTTTGGAATACCCATCACAATATATTCCCTAAATCTCTTCGGAGAAACCCTAGAGTTTCACTCCTTCGCGTTACCCAATGCATTGGAGAGCTATATCGGGCTCACCTGCCCTTAGTTTATCACGGAACCACCCGTCTTCATAATAATGCCCAAGAACCATAACATAATCGTATCACATTAAACATGCATAAAGGAAACATAACATTTCCACATTTCAATCACAAGATATCAATACAACACAAAAAACATTGTGAAAACCATTTTCAATACCAAAATAAAAGAAAAGTAAAACATGGTATTTATTTTTCTTTTAAAAAGAAGGTATGGCTTGTAGAGGAAGCCGAAACTCAAATAACGGTCACGACGGCAGAGAAGTCGTTGTCGCCGCATACGTACAACAAAAACATTCCCTTTTGTCGTTTAGTAAACACTTCGTATAAAAAAATATTCCTTTTGAATAAATGTAAAAGTCAAAGGGGTGTATACACCGTATAAAAGAAAGTTGTGTATAAAATAAAATATGCCTCAATGAAAGGAGATTGAGACGACGTCCCATACCTCGTATCCGACTTGACCCGACCGTTCTTTAATCTCCTGAATAATAAACTTGAGTTAATATATACTTGATTATGAACCTTTTTCAAGTTCATTATTCCTTTTATGCCATGTTATGAACATCATGTAATCATTTATGTTAATAATGTTCATTTTGTCGGTATTTGGTTCTTAAGTCAAAAATAGACTTCTTACACTTACATGTTGTTAATTTGGTCAAAGGTTCGTTATATCCAGAATGATATTAATGATTTGGATAACATATATTTAATATATATTCATCATATACATGTATTTATAATATTACATCACATTTAGAGGTAAGAAATGAAATGCACCGTTCATGGAGACGGTAAGACGTACGTACGCATGAACGCTACTTCCATTTCTATTTCATATTTTCTGGAATGGAATCATAATGATATAAGAGTATATTATAATTCCAGTATAATAACATATATAATATCATTAACTTTATCCTTTACACATCCCACATATGGTATTAACGAATCAAATCACTTTCAGGGGGCGGTAGTCCGCACTTCCTAAAATGAAGATATCGTGTTTACCCATAATGGGAACCATAAAGGTATGCCCAAAATGAAAAAAAAAACAGAAGCTTAAGGAAAACATAAACATATTATATATCATATATAAAAATAGTGACATCATAATGGCCACCTTTAAAGGTGTTAAATGAGTATTGAACAATCATCGTTTCGGGAGGCAGAATTTCGCCATCCACGGAAACCGTATGTTCTTTAACCATTTGACGTAGTTGTGTGAGAGTGTAGCTGAAATAAATATTATAACAACATCCTTGTATATTTAAGATACTATTGTTGTTACAAAATAAGTAAATAAAAAGAGTTTAGGGGGTTGGAGAAGCAAAATAAAACAAATGAACATGAGAGAGTGAATTACCTTTAAAAGTGTAACTTCTTTTGATTTGAGCCTAAAGGAATCCTTTGAAAGGATTCTGCCCAAAGGGAATCCTCTAGGATGAGTAGAGGGATGTGGAGAGAGTAAATGGGCAGGGTTTGGATGAGCCAAAGGCTTGAGGAGTGTGTGAAATGAGGTAGAGGTGGGGGCCTTTTATAAGAGGAGAGGAGAGGCACTTTTGGAAAGTAAAGAAATATTACTTTATTTGAAAATGTGTTTCGGTTTCAAAAGGTCCCACATTGATATAATTAGTGGATAAGGTGATAAGGGTTCGAAATCCACTCATCCAATTGGTTTTGGCCATGTGTAGTTCATAGATTTTACATTATCTTTCCATTTTATTTAAATCGTCAAATAATGATGTCATCACTGCATCATTATTATGTCATAAATAATTTAATTTATTTAGTGTCTAAAAATAATCAAAAAATACTATGATGTAGGAAATCTTTTTAGCTTTCCAATGACTATTTATAATCAAATATCTGATCTTTATAACCCCATGTGAAAATTGTTTTTGTAAAACGTATTATGTTTGTGTCATTTTTACTTTAACATTTAATAACAAGTTATTTATGTCATTTCCCAACCAAAATGTCTCCATGGGGTCCCCAAGTTGACCCATGGCTTGTCTTGGTCGGCCATGACACAACCAATAAGGTTGGGACATGTTTCTAGGTCATTTCATATTATTAAAGCATTATTTATACCTTAAACTACACTAATTACCACTAATCGCGATTAAAAACTTAATAAGTTACTATTCACCAAAAAATTATTTTATTCTCATTGAACCACATTTTACTTCTTAATGACAACCATGTATGTCGGATTTTCAAAATTCAATACACATTTGTGGTAAAAATTCATTTAACTGAAAAATCAGTTTGCTTTATTACCACTTAGTGGTTTCACTATTCATCAAAAATTGAAGTTTTTCAGAAAATTACCAATAATTCACCCTAATCTATATTTGATATTCCGAATTAAAAAATGAAGCCTATTTTACAAAATTCAAATCATATAAGTCACATTAATTAATTTAATAATTAATTCCCGCTTCCAGAGCAAATAGCGTGTTTTTACAAAACAATAAGTATCAAAAGATTGACACCAGTTTAAGTCTAATTTCAAACTGAAATTGATTCCAATGACCACCATTGGATAAAATGGTAAAAATATATTCTAATTTCACTTCAAAACCAATTCAAAACATAATCTAATCATATAAATAAATTAGATTAAAAAGCAGTTTTGATGTAAAATGCAGTATTTTTCACTATTCATTAAAAAATGAACATTGTCAGAAAAATACCAAAAATTCACACAAGGTAAATTTTGATGTCCCAATAATAAAGAATAAGTTTATTTTGACAAACATAGTTTATAAAATTGTCAAAAGATAGATTCAAAAATGGTTTGTCATCAAAAGTCAGTAAAACAATCTTTTAAGAATATTAGTTTATTCCATGCATAAGATTGTATTTATTTTCATTTTAAGCCTCTAAAACACTATCTTAATCATTAATAGACATGGATAAAAATATCTATTATTCATTACTTACTTGGGATGTTACATCCTTCCCCCCTTTAGAAAATTGCGTCCCCGCAATTTATTTACTTATCGAATAAATGGGGGTATTTATCCCTCATTGCATTTTCAGATTCCCATGTTGCCTCTTCATTCATGTGGTTTTTCCACAAAACCATTACCTGGTGAATCACCTTATTCCGTAACACTTGCTCCCTGTGGTCAAAAATCTGGACCGGTTGTTCCTCATAAGATAGGTTCTCTTCCAGCTGAACTACCTCTGGACTCAAAACATGAGATGGGTCTGGCATATACTTTCTCAACATTGAAATGTGAAAAACATTGTGTATCTGTGATAAACTCGGAGGTAAAGCCACTCAGTATGCAACTGATCCAACTCTCTCCCGAATTTCGTATGGTCCAATGAACTGTGGACTCAACTTTCCTTCCTTACCAAATCTCATCACACTTTTCCAAGGAGAAACATTGAGAAAAACATGATCACCTACCTCGAAAGATAGATCCTTCCTCCGGTTATCTGCATAACTCTTCTGCCTGCTCTGAGCTGTTCTCATGTGTTTCTGAATCAGCTGAACTTTTTCTACCATCTCTTCTACCAATTCTGTTCCCATCAACTTCCTTTCACCCACTTCATCCCAGAAAGCTGGAGTTCGACACCGCTTCCCATATAATGCCTGAAATGGTGCCATCTGTATACTGGAATGAAAACTGTTATTATATGAAAACTCAACCAAAGAAAGATGTTGGTCCCAACTTCCCTGATAATCCATAGAACAAGCTCGTAGCATATCCTCCAATGTCTGAATTGTTCGTTCTGACTGCCCATCTGATTGAGGATGAAAAGCTGTACTAAAATTTAATTCAGTACCCAACGACTTCTGAAGGCCTTTCCAAAAGTTAGAAGTAAACCTGGGATCACGATCCGATACAATGGAGAGAGGAACTCCATGTAACCTGACTATCTCTTTAAGATACAAACGGGAAAGTTGATCAAGAGAGAAAGTATCTCGTATAGCAAGGAAATGAGCAGATTTGGTCAAGCGATCAACAATAACCCAGATTGCATTATTACCTCGAGATGTCTTCGGTAATCCAACAACAAAGTCCATAGATATATTCTCCCATTTCCACTCTGGCACTGGTAAAGGATGAAGCATCCCTTTCGGTAACTGCCGCTCTGCTTTAACCTGCTGACAATTCAAACACTTCACAGTAAAATCAGCAATATCTCTTTTCATTCCATCCCACCAGTAATACTCCCGCAGATCTCTATACATCTCAGTACTGCCCGGATGAACTGAAAACGGAGAACTATGAGCTTCACATAACAACTCTCTCTTCAACTGTGAATCACAAGGCACACACAATCTCTTCCCAAATCTCAAAACACAATCATTATCAATGTTGAATTCAGGCAACTTACCTTTCTGAACCAGCTCTACCTTTTTCTGCAACTCACTATCTTGCTTCTGTGCTTGCTTGATTCTATATGATAGAGAAGATCTCACTGATACCTGAAACAAAACAGAAGGACTTCCTGCACCAACAACTTCTATGCCAAAGTTCATCAAATCGTTAACCAAAGGATCACTTTCCAAACGCAACATTGTTAATGAAGCATTACTTTTTCGACTCAAAGCATCAGCCACTTTATTTGCTTTTCCCGGATGGTAATGAATTGTACAATCATAATCCTTGATTAATTCCAGCCATCTCCTTTATCTCATGTTTAACTCTTTTTGAGTGAATATATACTTTTAACTTTTGTGATCGGTATATATTTCACACTTTACTCCATACAAATGATGCCTCCAAATTTTTAAAGCAAAAACAACAGCAGCTAGTTCCAAATCATGTGTAGGGTAATTTACCTCATGAGTTTTCAACTGTCGTGAAGCATAAGCAATTACCTGATCATTCTGCATTAGGATGCAACCAAGTCCTTTCAATGAAGCATCACTGTATATAACAAACTCACCATTCCTGGAAGGTAGTGCCAAAACTGGAGCATTCACCAATCTTCTTTTCAATTCCTGAAAACAATCCTCACATTCTTTTGTCCAGATAAACTTAACACCCTTCCGAGTTAGCTTAGTCATTGGACTAGATAACCGTGAAAAATTTCTAACAAACCTTCGGTAATAGCCCGCCAAACCAAGGAAGCTACGAATCTCGGTTACATTTGTGGGTCTTGGCCATTCTTCCACAACTTTTGTTTTTGCAGGATCAACAGTTATTCCATCTTTAGAAACAATGTGACCAAGGAAAGAAATTTGTTGCAACCAAAACTCACACATGCTGAATTTCCCATACAGTTTCTTTTCTTTTAAGGTTTGCAAGATAACCCTTAAATGTTTTTCATGCTCCTCTTTACTTTTAGAAAACACCAAAATATCATCAATGAAAACCACCACAAACTTATCCAAGAACTCATGGAAAATTCTATTCATTAAGTCCCTGAATACAGCAGGTGCATTGGTTATCCCAAAAGGCATTGCTACAAATTCATAATGGCCATATCTCGTACGGAACACGGTCTTCGGAATATCTGCCTCCTTTACCTTCAGCTGATGGTACCCCGATCTCAAGTCAATCTTTGAAAAAAACAGAGCTCCCTCGAGCTTATCAAAAAAATCATCGATATGAGGCAAATGATATTTGTTCTTAACAGTGATATTATTCAGGGCTCTATAATCAATGCAAAGTCTCATAGAACCATCTTTCTTTTTAACAAATAAAATAGGAGCACCCCATGGTGATGTGATAGGTCTAATGAAACCTTTCTCTAATAAATCTTGCAATTGCTCCTTCAACTCTAAAAGTTCAATTTGTGCCATTCGATAAGGGGGTTTTGAAATTGGCCTAGCATCAGGAACTAAGTCAACAGTAAACTCAACTTCCCGATCTGGTATTATTCCAGGCAACTCATCAGGAAAAACATCAGGATACTCATTTACCACTGGCACATCATTAATCTGAATAGTTCCTTTATTTTCAACGACGTGTGCAAGGTAACATTCATTTCCATCTTTTACAAGTTTCTCGGCCTCTTGATATGTTATCAAAAGTAAGGGTTCATTCTTGTAAACAAACTGAAAGTCTTTCAGAAAAGAAACTTCTTTAGCTCTACAGTCAATCTTAGCATGGTAAATAGAGAGCCAATCTATACCCAGGATAACATCAAACTCTACTAGAGGTAGAACAATAAGGTTTGCAAGTAGGTTCTTTCCACAGATAAGGATAAAAAGATTCTTATAAATTCTTTTTGCCTCGACATTTCCCCCAGGTGTTTTTACCAAAAGTTCAGGAGTCATTTCTTGAGATGGTATTCCCATTTTACTAGCAAAGGTTTCAGAGATGAAAGAATGTGTAGACCCCGAATCAAACAATACACTGGCATAATCTGAAAAAACAAACAAAGTACCTGATACAACTTCATTTGATGGCCCGACATCTGCTGAAGTAGTTGCAAAGGATTTCACCACCCCTTTCTGCTTGTAGTCTAACTGCTTCCCATCACTCAAGCTCCTTGTCGGACACTCGTTTTCATAGTGACCCATCTCATTGCACTTATAACATTTCACTAACTGTAAATCTAATTTGTTCTTACCTTCACCTTGATCCTTTTCAGTGCAATCACGAGCCTTATGTCCCATCTTACCACATCGGTAGCACTTCCCAGAATTCAGAAGACATTCCCCAGCATGCCTTTTGCCACATTTATCACAAATTAGAAACTTAGTTCTCTTACCATCATACTTTTTTGAAGAATTCTTACCTTTATCCTGCCACCTCGGTCTCTCCTTCTGCTGGTTGTTATAGAAAACTTGGTCATCGGCAAACTCCATTTCCACCTTCTCAGCACATCGAACAAGCTTTTCATAACTTTTAAACTCACGAGAAGCTAATGCCCTTCTATATTTTGGCTTTAATCCTGAGTAAAAATGATTGATTTTACTATCAAGGTCCCGTATAAAATTTGGAGCATACCTTGCCAATCGAGTGAACCTTTCTTCATAGGCAGCCATTGAGTCTTCCTCTTGCCTCAATTCCAAGAATTTCTTTTCCATCCTAAGTCGAACAGCCTTAGGAAAATAATTCTCAAGAAACACACCTTTGAATTCATCCCAGTCAAGAGCATCAATCTCATCAGCGTCCCTGATATTTTTAACCATAGACCACCACTGATCTGCTTCACCCTCCAAACGGTAAATAGCAAGACTAACCATTTGATTGTCTGAACACCCCATGACATCAAAAATCTTCTCCAGTGCTTTAATCCACCCTTCAGCTAGCACAGGGTCAGATGATCCTCTGAATGATGGTGGATGTTGCCTCATGAAATGTTCCACCACTGACATGTTCCTCTGTGGTTGGTCTGGCTGATCTCGTGTATGGATACCACCACCATTTATCACTTGAGTCAACTGCGCCATTACTGCAACAAACTGTTCAGTTCCAATTCCGACCATTTCTGGATGCTGATTCGGAAGGTTATTTCCTTCTGTATGCCTTCCTAGCACTGCTTCCCTGTTTCCTCTACGGAAAACCATTCTGAACAAACATGTCTTAGATGAAGCAACATGGTAATCATTAAATGCTATATCATTTCGAAAAAAAAAATATTTTTGGATAATAATTTAATAGAATTATAACTCATAAAGTTATCTAAACCGACCTTTGATACCAACTATAAGGCCCCAGCCTTAAACCTTACTTAAATCTTGAGTTATTACAAGATTACACATTGAGGATCTTTTCAGGTTTAGAGTTTTAGAGAATTAGATCATAAAACTTGCATTACCTTCCACATATAAACAAAGTGGTTACATAAAGATAGTATTATTCATTCCCATCAATGGAAACATATTTAAAATAAAACATGGATTCTTTCTGGACACATCCTTGACTCTATTATCTTATCATGTACCTTACCCATGACCTGTGAAAAACATTTCAAAAACTTGGGATGAGCATAAAAACTCAGTATGGGTTATAAAAAAAACATGGAAAGGAAACATGAGTTCATATATACATAAGAAGGAAATCATACTTTACCCATAAAACATAGGCACTTTAACATACCTCATAAAATCATGAATAAATCATAGAAATCATAAGACATAAAGGTAACTTGAGGCACTCATAACATTCTTACATAGGGAGTAACCCTCTTGGTTACGTTTGGAATACCCATCACAGTATATTCCCTAAATCTCTTCGGAGAAACCTTAACGTTTCACTCCTTCGCGTTACCCAATGCATTGGAGAGCTATATCAGGCTCACCCGCTCTTAGTTTATCACGGAACCACCCATCTTCATAATAATGCCCAAGAACCATAACATAATCGTATCCCAAAAAACATTCATAAAGGGAACATAACATTTCCACATTTCAATCAAAAGATATCAATACAACACAAAAAACATTGTGAAAACAATTTTCAATACCAAAATAAAAGAAAAGTAAAACATGGTATTTATTTTTCTTTTAAAAAGAAGGTATGGCTTGTAGAGGAAGCCGAAACTCAAATAACGGTCACGACGGCGGAGAAGTCGTTGTCGCCGCATACGTACGACAAAAACATTCCCTTTTGTCGTTTAGTAAATACTTTGTATAAAAAAATATTCCTTTTGAATAAATGTAAAAGTCAAAGGGGTGTATACACCGTATAAAAGAAAGTTGTGTATAAAATAAAATATGCCTCAATGAAAGGAGATTGAGACGAAGTCCCATACCTCGTATCCGACATGACCCGACCGTTCTTTAATCTCCTGAATAATAAACTTGATTTAATATCTACTTGATTATGAACCTTTTTCAAGTTCATTATTCCTTTTATACCATGTTATTAACATCATGTAATCATTTAAGTTAATAATGTTCATTTTGTCGGTATTTGGTTCTTAAGTCCAAAATAGACTTCTTACACTTACATGTTGTTAATTTGGTCAAAGGTTCGTTATATCCAGAATGATATTAATGATTTGGATAACATATATTTCATTTATATTCATCATATACATGTATTTATAATATTACATCCCATTTAGAGGTAAGAAAGGAAATGCACCGTTCATGGAGACGGTAAGCTGTACGTACGCATGAACGCTACTTCCATTTCTATTTCATATTTTCTGGAATGGAATCATAATTATATAGGAGTATATTATAATTCCAGTATAATAACATATATAATATCATTAACTTTATCATTTACACATCCCACATATGGTATTAATGAATCAAATCACTTTCAGGGGGAGGTAGTCCGCACTTCCTAAAATGAAGATATCGTGTTTACCCATAATGGGAACCATAAAGGTATGCCCAAAATGAAAAAAAAAGAAGCTTAAGGAAAACATAAACATATTATATATCATATATAAAAATAGTGACATCATAATGGCCACCTTTGAAGGTGTTAAATGAGTATTGAACAATCATCGTTTCGGGAGGCAGAATTTCGCCATCCACGGAAACCGTATGTTCTTTAACCATTTGATGTAGTTTTGTGAGAGTGTAGCTCAAATAAATATTATAAAAACATCCTTTTATATTGAAGATACTGGTGTTGTTACAAAATAAGTAAATAAAAAGAGTTTAGGGGGTTGGAGAAGCAAAATAAAACAAATGAACATGAGAGAATGAATTACCTTTAAAAGTGTAACTCCTTTTGATTTGAGCCTAAAGGCTTCCTTTGAAAGGATTCTGCCCAAAGGGAATCCTCTAGGATGAGGAGAGGGATGTGGAGAGAGTAAATGGGCAGGGTTTGGCCGAGCCAAAGGCTTGAGGAGTGTGTGAAATGAGGTAGAGGTGGGGGCCTTTTATAAGAGGAGAGGAGGGGCACTTTTGGAAAGTAAAGAAATATTACTTTATTTGAAAATGTGTTTCGGTTTCAAAAGGTCCCACATTGATATAATTCGTGGATAAGGTGATAAGGGCTCGAAATCCACTCATCCAATTGGTTTTGGCCATGTTTAGTTCATATATTTTACATTATCTTTCCATTTTATTTAAATCGTCAAATAATGATGTCATCGCTGCATCATTATTATGTCACAAATAATTTAATTTATTTAAGGTCTAAAAATCATAAAAAAAATACTATGATGTAGGAAATCTTTTTATATTTCCAATGACTATTTATAATCAAATATCTGATCTTAATAACCCCATGTGAAAATTGTTTTCGTAAAACGTATTATGTTTGTGTCATTTTTACTTTAACATTTAATAAAAAGTTATTTATGTCATTTCCCAACCAAAATGTCTCCATGGGGTCTCCAAGTTGACCCATGGCTTGTCTTGGTCGGCCATGACACAACCAATAAGGTTGGGACATGTGTCTAGGTCATTTCATATTATTAAAGCATTATTTATACCTTAAACTACACTAATTACCACTAATCGCGATTAAAAACTTAATAAGTTACTATTCACCAAAAAATTATTTTAATCTCATTGAACCACATTTTACTTTTTAATGACAACCATGTATGTCGGATTTTCAAAATTCAATACACATTAGTGGTAAACTTTCATTTAACTGAAAAATCAGTTTGCTTGATTACCACTTAGTGGTTTCACTATTCTTCAAAAATTGAAGTTTTTCAGAAAATTACCAAAAATTCACCCTAAGCTATATTTGATATTCCGAATTCAAAAATGAAGTCTATTTTAAAAAATTCAAATCATATAAGTCACATTAATTAATTTAATAATTAATTCCCACTGCCAGAGCAAATAGCGTGTTTTTACAAAACAATAATTATCAAAAGATTGACACCAGTTTAAGTCTAATTTCAAAGTGAAATTGATTCCAATGACCACCATTGGATAAAATGGTAAAAATATATTCTAATTTCAATTCAAAACCAATTCAAAACAAAATCTAATCATATAAATAAATTAGATTAAAAAGCAGTTTTGATGTAAAATGCAGTATTTTTCACTATTCATTAAAAAAATGAACATTGTCAAAAAAATACCAAAAATTCACACAAGGTAAATTTTGATGTCCCAATAATAAAGAATAAGTTTATTTTGACAAACATAGTTTATAAAATTTTCAAAAGATATATTCAAAAATGGTTTTCCATCAAAAGGCAGTAAAACAATCTTTTAAGAATATTAGTTTATTCCATGCATAAGATTGTATTTATTTTCATTTTAAGCCTCTAAAACACTATCTTAATCATTCATAGACATGGATAAAAATATATATTATTCATTACTTACTTGGGATGTTACATAAATAGTTTAATGTCTCTCTTGGACCCTTTGTAATTTATAAATGGAAATAGAAATGAAATTGAATAAATAGGAATTGTGAAATGAGAAGGATAATATCTTGGATTTTGTTAGAATAGATCATAGGCTGGAATTGACATTAAAATATTCACTTAAATTCTTTATATACTATTTTTGACATTGAATTACATGGTATGACACCAGTGAGGGATATAATGATATGAAACCTATGACTAATGCAAATATTCCATAATTAGATTCATTGGATTATCTCACTGGATCTAGATTTCTTCGACAACCTTAGATTTGTTCCTTGTGATATACTCATGTATTTTTAATTTTAACTTAGACATACTCCCCAGAATCAATAAATATTCCTCGACTGTGGGCCCTGGGTTGTTGGCCCATCGTATGTCTACAATATATCAATCTTACCTTAGACAAGATCGTTGGACTCAAGGAATATGCCTTGGATAATAAACTTGGCTCCTATCCCATGTAGGTCTCATATGTGATATATCAGGTGTATTCCATAGTTTATGTTTTCAATTCAATATATAATTATTCTATATTTATAGACTATTCTTAACATATCTTATACTTGTAGATTGGGTTATCTCACTTTTTCATTTCACATCATTAATCCAACTATAACTGCACACTTTTAAAACATATATACACATACAATATTTTTTATAGACACAGTTGGTGGTGTATTATTGATTTATACTCCCACACTATTCAGGCCACCGATTGGTACTTGGAAAGACTTCATGGATGCAGGTAGGGAAAAAGGTAAGCACCTCACATTGGTCAAATGATTTTCTATAGTAGGATGGAGTATGGGAGGAGAGGACTGAGCTTGTGCTTGTGATTAAATTAGAGATAGATTTTGGTATTTTGTAAGTTTTTTATGGAATGAAATGTGTATGTGTGATGCTATGTTTTCTTTGATAACCTTTTTTTAAAGCATCATGGCACCATTTTTTATATGAAACAACATATGAATTTTGGTTATTTACTCTTATTTGGATATTAATTTGTACTGCTTTTGATATTTTGATGTTTCATTATTTTATTTATTGTTTATTAGCTATTACTATCACCCATTTATTCCAATATAATAAATATGGTATATCCTACCTAAAGTACCATCAAAGACCCTTGATACAAGTTAACAACCTCTAATGTATAAGAGACTGTGCTAGAGGCAATGTGGCCAATGAGGTTCAGTTACTGATGAGTGAACCAGGCCTGGGATGTGACAATATGAATATGAGTAACTATATTATGAAATATATTTATAATTTTCCCATGAAAAAGTAATTTTTTGATTAATTATTAGTAAAAAACACTCAATTTTTAGTAAATTCATTTTATGCTTCATAAAAACATTTTTTTAAAAATTATTCTTCATTACTTTTTGTGAGAATGAATTATAATTATTTTTTTTACAATTTTATTAATTTTATTTTATAAAAATTATATAATTTTTTATATCATCATATAAAAATTATTATAAGGTGTAATTTTGGTATTTTTTTGAAAAGATTATTTTTCTCAGTGAATAATGAAGAAATACCGATTTTATAAAAATCATATTTTTCATTCAAGTATTTAAAAAGTACCATTTTGTTTTGAATTGGTTATAATTTTTAATTTTATCTATTTGATTAAATTTAATCCAATTAATATCATTTTATTTGACATTATGAATAAATTTATTATAAAATAATTTTTATACATAAAAATGTATTTTTCTGGAAAACCTCGTTTCATTGCATTTTGTGGGTTTATATTAAAAATAATTTTTAGCATATATAGGGATTTAATGTGTTAAAATTTATTCCATATTTTTGTTAATCATTCTAATATTTTTTTAATAGGTTAACCATATTTCTGGTTATACTGAATAGTAACCATGGTAAATATTTATCACTATAATAAAGGGTTAATTGGGTTAACCATGGTTAAAATTTATGATAAAAGGATTTAAAATAACTCCAAAACATTACTTTAATATATTCTATAATTTTTCAATACACAAAACATATTAAAAAATATGGAATCTTAGTACTGTTTTTGTTTTATAATGATTGTTTTATTATTTTATGTATAAACAAATTCCAAAATGCCACATTCTTGATTTTTAATACCTCCAATATGTTTTCACGGGGGAAAAAGTTATTAATGGTTCTATTATTGTATTTTGAATTTGAATATCTTTTTATGATGATAATTTATTTTTATTTTTTAGTGATGAAATAATTACCTTAAATACTTACACAACACCAACACAATGCATGTGTAAACAATAGAAAAATCAGATAATGATTTTAAAAACTATAATAGAGATATTTTTGGGTGATTTATTGTATACCATAAATTTTTTAGGTAAATAATATATATTAATAACAATTTAAAAGTTTATATTCAATTTAAATTATTATATTAATATTTTTTAAATTAAAATTATGTGAATATCCCCAGAAATGACATTAATGGTGTTAAATAATGTTTTATTTAATGATTTAAAATTAATAAAAATCATATATTTTTTCAATTTAATAAGATATGTTATATAATATCAACGATTATCTACTTATGTGTCACTTGCCTTTTTTATTTTAACATTATTGACACTTAACGAGTAAAAAACATAGATATCACAATAATCATCAAAAGGGTTAACATGGGGTTAAAACTAATAAATAAGGGTTAAACCATCACCTCAAATTTAAATTTTTTTATCAAACCTATGGATATTTTCACGCAATAATTAGAGAACATTGTTGTTTTCAATGTCCTAATATTAGCAGAAAATATGGATCTTTTATCAGTGATCATGATGAGGTAGGGGCCAAGGTTATTGGGGCTCTCAAATCCCTATTGAATAAACCCAATTCAAGCATGGTAGGGGGTATCCGAGAGGTGCTGCTAAATTTTTTAAGGGAATTCAATTTTTTTTTCAGAGGTCATTGATGAGGGGTTGAGGATGAATTTATATGAGGCCAAAGTAATCAGGTGATTTGGTCTTTGAACACGAATAAGGCACCAGGGCTTGATGGCTTCCCTGGATATTTGTATAGGGTGATGTCAGACTTTGTTAAACGGACCTAGTGAGATCTCTCTAGTATTTCTTCCAAGGCGGGGACTTTCAAAATATTTCTTGTGAAACCAAGTTGGTTCTTATTGAAAATATGGGTAATACTATGTTTTTTAATCATTTTCAGCCCATTAGTATGTGTGATAAACTGTACAAGACCCTAGCCAGCATTCTAAATAAAATACTGGCTCTTCACCTTGATTCTTGGATGGACACAGAATATCATGGGTTCATTAAAGGGAGGTCAATACAGGGTGCAATATGAGTGGCCCAAGAAATGGTTAATGTCATCAACAATAGGTCCTTCGAGGAATATTTTGTGGTTAAGTTAGACATGAGAAAGGCCTATGACATGGTGGAATGGGGATTTGTTCATAGAGTCTTGACTAGAATGGGGTTCTATATTTGGACTAGTGTCCTACTTTTCCATTGTTTTAGCTCAACTTTGATTTCAACTTCTTTTATGGGTGAGAAATTTTGTTTTTTCAAGACTTGTTATAGTCTCCAGCAAAGGGACCATTTGTCCCCTACTCTATTGATTTTCTATAAAAATGCTTTTAGCTTCTATATTAATCAAGGCCTCAACAAGGGTAATGTTATCCCTTACCATAATAGGTATGAAACAAGGGGTATCTCACACTTGATGTTTGCCGATGACACAATTTTCTTTTTCAATGGAAGTAGAAGATCTATGCAGGTGTTGAATGGTCTTATCGGGGAGTACTGTAAGTGGAGTGGGCAGGTGGTCAAAAAAGAGAAAAGATCTTTTTATATAACCATGAATTTCTCTGAAAGGATGGTGAGGGATGTAGGGGCCTGTTTGAGTATGGAGAGGGACTCTTTTCCCATGGAGTACCTTGGGGATCTAGTTATCCCTTCTTCTCTTAGGGTCTATTATTTTGATAAAATCATACGAAAAATATATGGGAAAATCTATAACTGAAAGAATATATTCATATCCTTCGAAGGTTGTATAACATTATTGAATAGTGTCTTGGTCTCCATTACCATGAATATTCTCTCTACCCTGAATGTAACGGCCCGACTCCAGATACCCAGAGTCGGTGCATTATTACATAAAATTGTCATGATCACAAAAGATCAAGTCTCGAAAGACCAAATAGTTTAGTAGCGCTGGAATAACTAGATTCTTTCATAAAGTTTACATTACATCATAAAACAAAAACTACAACAACATAGTCTCTATAGTCCACACTCATATCCCCTAATACTATCCCCGCAGGTCATTCATAAAATACTTCTTCACATCCTAGGAAAAATAAAACATAGAAATGGGTGAGCTCAAATACCAAGTAAGGATTACAATATAGAAAACAATTTCATAAATAAGCATATACATTTAAAGAAATGTATAAATAAAACAAAATAATTCCAAAATTGAACTTTAGCATAATATGGTATTAATAAAATGAAATAATTCCATTTAATTATTCACATGGATATTCTACTAGTCGAATAATCACATGCAATATCAATAACCACTTTCATAATTTTGGAATGCCTAATGCCAGACTATCATAACCACATAGTCAAGGCCTCGTGCCAAGAATACAAATAATATTTTATCAAGGCCTTGTGCCAAGACACTAGTTTGTCCCATGAGACCTACCGATGCATCAAAGAGCTATAGCGGGCTCTACCCGTCACATATTAAGACCAATGCATTCCTCATATGAACAGGTTTAAACATAACATAAATATTCGTATTAAAACTAGCATATGAAATGTCAATAAAATCTCCATAAACCCTGAATGGTATTAAAATAACACATCCTCAATCAAACATATCACAAAACTTTTAATAAAATATGGATGTTTTGTATCAGAAAAAATAAACTTCAAATAAGCTTAAAATCCATCAAAGTATGTTGACAGAGATGAAATCAAAACTATTTGGGAGAAATATCTCTTTTTTTAAATCATTTAAAAATCACATAATTATAAAATAAAAAATTTACTTTGAAAATATCCTTATAATCTTGTAAAAGAAGCTTTGAAGATTTTATAACAGTGGAAAATAGCCGCACCCGCCACATAAGTTAGAAAAACATTCCTACCTTAATTCTGTCGAAAAGGTTAAAAAGGACCTTGTTTGGAAAAAGACAGAAAGATTCCTTTATAAAATTCTCATAAAATGTCAAAAAGGGTATAAATGACTTTAACCCATAGTCTGTAAAATAGTAAGAATTATTTTAAACACATTTTTAAGCAACATGGATATGGATGATAAAGAGGTCCCATTAGAAAATTATGTATAAAAAACCTCAGATAATGAAGAGATTGTGAAATAAACCCTTACCTTGTAATTTTCCTTGGTCGAGGGTAGGTTAACCTCATATATAATGGTGAAATAATTGTTATTAAATTATACAAGAATACTTTAATATAATATAATATCATATATGATCTTTTAACATTGCTTTGTTAATAATATCTTAGTATTATCGTTTTTTTGGGTGTTAACATACTCATTTTCTTTTATATGTTTTGTTACATAAGACGTGTTTTTTATGGATAGGTTGTATCTTATTAATATATAGAATTATATCAAGTCTTTAAACATTATTTTTAATCATTAAATTAGAATTATACTTGAATGGATGCGATGGGGAATGAATCTAATCGCGTTCGTGGAGACAGTAGTCTGTATGTACGCATGAGCGACAATATCATTCTTTTGATATTAAAATATTATATAATTGGATGGTATATCATATATACAGAATCATTATTATGTTATATTTATTATTTACCTGAATTATACATCATTATTATACCCATCCAAATTATAATTTATTGAATAACAATTACACCATGACGTGGAGACGATAAGCCGTACGTACGCACGTATGGTGACATGTCATTCAAAGGATGGATAGAATAATTAATATGGTTGTTACATATTTATAATAACATCATAGTATATATAATATACTAGAGTAATTATTTTAGAATTGGAATAACAAATAAAGAATAAGTTGGAGAAGAAAGGAACTTGAAAGAGGGTGGTGAAAACATTATCTCTTCTTTGGGTTCTTCTTTTTGATTTGATAAAAAGGGCTCATTAGGTTGGATTTCAGAATAAATTAAGTCCTCTAGGATGAAGGGAGGATATTTGAGAGGATATTTGGGTATATTTTTTCTGATCCCAAAGGCTTTTAAGGTATACATATGAGAGAAGGGGGAGTACCCTTTTATAAGAGGGGTGAGGGGCACCTTAGGAAAAGCTAGAAATATTATTTTATAATAAATTAATATTCGGTTTCTAATGGCTCCAAAGTGGATTATTTAAATTTTATGGTGGGGATGGGTCTAAATCCTTTCAAACAATAGGTTTTAAACAGGTTTGGGTCACTTTATTATCCTTATCTTTTAGTTTTAACTCTAAGTTAATTAGTTTGACACTTACCATGTCTCTTTGTATTTTTATATTATATAGTCAATAAAATTACTATAAACTTCCAAGGTACCCCAAAGTGGTCCATTAATTATACACCTATAATTATATAAGTCTCTTGTCCAAACCTTATATTTTTAGGAATATAATATAAATTAATAATATAATATTTGTTTTAAAAACTCTTTTATGTCAATTTTGACACTATTGGGTATTTTGTTTTTGATAATTTCATAACATCATTATTACTTCAAAAAAAATTTATATAACCAATAATAATATGTCATATTAACCTATAAATTTAGTTTTATTCATAAAAAGTCTCAAATTACATTTATTTTTATATTTATAATATCAATTATTTTAATATTTCATTAATTAGGAAATTACTGCATCAGCATTGTGTCATAAATAAATTAAATTATTTAATGTCTAAGAATTATAAATAAAATACCATTATGTAGGAAATATTTTTTTATTTCTAATGAATATTTAAAATCTAATTTATCTTATGTATAAACTTATATTAAAAATGTTTTAGTAATTAAACTTTGATTTTAACTCTTTTAACTCTTCTTTGAATTCAATAATAATATATATCCTAATCTAATCCAAGTGGACCTAAATGATAATAGTTTTTTCCTAAGGTTGTTTTTGGTCAAGATAAACTTGTCCAATAGAATTAGGACATGTGTTAGGGTAATATTAATATAATTTTTACCCTTAATTACCCTATTTACTTTTAACCGTGGTAAATAAAAGTAAAAACTTACTATTCTCTGAAAATTATTTTTATCTTATTGAACCAAATTTTACTCCTTGTTATTAACCGTGTCTCTATAATTTTCAAAATTTCACTCACAAAAGAGGTAAAATTATGTTTTATGAGAATTTACAAATTCTCCATGGAGGTGGGTAAAAGACGGTGAAAAGTACAATAAAATTTTTATATATTTATAATATTTCTGAACTAACTCCAATGAATTAAATTGAACTTCTATTGGTATTATGTATCTATTTTGACCTTAATTAAATTTAAATAAAATAAATAATTATTTAAATAAAAATTCGGTTTTAAACTATAACTCAGTGTTTTTTCACTATTCATAAAAAATGAATGTTTTCAGAAAAATACCAAAATTTCACTCTAGGCTAATTTCGATATTACGAATACAAAAATGAACCATTTTGAAATATAAAATTTATAAAATTTCAAAAATTGGTTATTTCTATTCATAACGGCTAGTTTGATTGGTTGTAGTGTGTGTTAGAACTCAATGTTGCGTACAACACACGCTACTGTATTATTCAAAGATAAGAATACCGTGGAATCTTGGGGTGTTACATTCTCCCCTACTTCAAATAATTTCATCCTCGAAATTTCTAGAATACTACTGCATGAAAAAACTCGGGTTGTTCTTCATCATATGTTCCCCGGGTTTCCACTTTGCTTCTTCCATCTTACGGTTTCTCCAGAAAACATTTACCAGACGAGTCGTCCGGTTTCTCAGTACTTGTTCTCTCATATCATGAATCTTGACTGGCTCTTCGTAATAAGACAGATCGGGTTCAAGTTCTAATTCCACGTAACTGAGTACATGCGTTGGGCCGGACATGTATTTTCTCAATAGTCATATGTGGAACACATTGTGAACTTTGGAGAGACTTGGCAGTATTACCAAACGGTAAGCTACAACCCCAATTCGTTCAAGAATTTCAAAAGGCCCGATGTACCTGGGACTCAATTTACCATTCTTACCAAAATGTATAACTCCCTTCCACGTAGATACCTTCAAGAAAACATGATCTCCTACCTGAAATTAAAAATCCTTCCTTCAATTATCGGCATAGCTATTCTACCTAATTTGAGCTTCTTTGATGTGGTTTTGGATCACCTTTACCTTTTCCATTGTTTCTATAAGGCCCCGTCCATAAACCTTACTTAATATTGAGTTATTACATGATTACACATGGAGGATCTTTTCAGGTTTAGAGTTTTATAGAATTAGATCATAAAACTTGCATTACATGTCACATTTAAACAAAGTGGTTACATAAAAGATAGAATTCATTTTTCCCATTAACAGAAACATATTTAAAATAAAACATGGATTCCTTCTTGACACTTCCTTGACACTATCATCAAATCATGTACCATTCCCTTAACCTATGAAAAACATTTCAAAAACTTGGGATTAGCATAAAATGCTCAGTAAGGGTTATAAAAATATGGAAAGGAAATATGAGTACAAATATACATAAGAATGAAATCATACTTTACCCATAAAACATAAGCACTTTAACATATATCATCAAAACATGAATAAATAATAGAAATAATAAGACATAAAGGTAACTTGAGGCATTCATAACATTCTTATGTAGGGAGTAACCCTCTTGGTTACCTTTGGAATACCCATCAAAGTATATCCCCTAAATCTCTTCAGAGAAACCTTAATGTTTAACTCCTTCGCGTTACCCAATGCATTGGAGATATATATCGGGCGCACCCGCCCTTAGTTTATCACAGAACCACCCGTCTTCATAACAATGCCCAAGAACCATAACATAATAGTATCACATAAATCATGCATAAAGGAAACATAGAATTTCCACATTTCAATCACAAGATATCAATACAATACATTGATATAATAAAAACATTATGAAAACCATTTCCAATAGAAATGTAATACATGGTATTTATTTTTTTTTATTTAAAAAAATTTATGGCTTGTAGAGGAAGCTGAAACTCAAATAATGGTCATGGCGGCGGAGAAGTCGTTACGTACGAAAAAAAATATTCCCTTTTGTCGTTTAGTAAACGCTTCGTATAAAAAATATTCCTTTTGAATAAAACTTTCATTACCAGTCACATTTAAACAAAGTGGTTACATAAAAGATATAATTCATTTTTCCCATCAACAGAAACATATTTAAAATAAAACAAGGATTCTTTCTTAACACGTCCTTGACACTATCATCAAATCATGTACCATTCCCTTGACCTATGAATTTTTTTTCAAAAACTTGGGATGAGCATAAAAAGCTCAGTAAGGGTTATTAAAATATGGAAAGGAAATATGAGTACATATATACATAATAATGAAATCATACTTTACCCATAAAACATAATCACTTTAACATACCTCATAAAAACATGAATAAATCATAGAAATCATAAGACATAAAGGTAACTTGAGGCATTCATAACATTCTTATGTAGGGAGTAACCCTCTTGGTTACGTTTGGAATACCCATCATAGTATATTACCTAAGTCTCTTCGGAGAAACCTTAACGTTTAACTCCTTTGTGTTACACAATGCATTGGAGAGGTATATCGGGCTCACCCGCCCTTAGTTTATCACGGAACCACCCGTCTTCATAATAATGCCCAAGAACCATGACATAATCGTATCACATAAAACATGCATAAAGGAAACATAACATTTCCACTTTTCAATCACAAGATATCAATACAACACATTGATATAATAAAAAAATTATGAAAACCATTTCCAATACCAAAATAAATGAAAATTAATACATGGTATTTATTTTTCATTTTTTAAAAAAGTTCTGTTATGGCTTGTAAAGGAAGAAAAAACTCTAATAATGGTCATGGCGGTGGAGAAGTCATTGTCGCTGCATACGTACGACAAATAAAAGAATTACCTTTTGGCTTTTAGTAAACGCTTCGTATAAAAAAGATTCCTTTTGAATAAACGTAAAAGTCAAAGGGGTTTATACACCATATAAAAAAAATTTGTGTATAAAACAAAATATGGCTCAATGAAAAGAGATTGAGACGAAGTCCCTTACAAATATCACTTTTAAATAAAATATATCTATTATATGTATTCACTATATGTATAGATAAATAAAGTATAAATACAAGATAGTACATAATAATATCATGACATAATTTGAATGTAGGAGATTAACCCAAAGAATGGAAATTAGGTTAAGAAGTTCCATTACCTCGTATCCGAATTGACTCGATCGTTCTTTAATCTCCTGAATAATAAACATGAGTTAATTTATACTTGCTTAAGAACCTTTTTCAAGTTCATTATTCCTTTTATATCACTTATTACCATGTCATGAACAATATGTAACTATTTAAGTTAATAACGATCGTTTTAACGAACATTGGTACTTGATTCAAAAATAAACTCTTTATAATTAAAAGTTGTTCATGTGGTAAAATATCCATTATATCCAAAATTATATTTATGATGTCGATATCATATATATCATATATTTCCAGTATATGCATGAATTTATAATATTACATAACATTTAGAGGTAAGAAATGAAATGCACCGTTCATGGAGACGGTAAGCCGTGCGTACGCATGAACGCTACTTCCATTTCTATTTCATATTTAATGCAATTAAAAAATAATGATACATAATAGTATTTTAATTCCATTATGGTATCATATATAATATCATTAAATATATCCTTTATACGTACCACATATGGTATTAACGAATCAAATCACTTTGAGGGGGTGGTAGTCCGCACTTCCTAAAATGAAGATATTGCGTATACCCGTAATGGAAGCCATAAAGGTATGCCATAAATGAAAAATACAGAAGCTTAAGGAAAACCTAAACATATTATATATCATATATAAATATAGTGACATATTAATGGCCACCTCTGAAGGTGTTAGAAGAATATTGAACAATCATCGTTTCGTGAGGCAGAAATTCTCCATCCATAGAAACAGTATGATCTTTAACCATTAGATGTAGGTGTGTGTAAGTGTAGCTCGAATGCTTCTTATAACAACATCCTATATATTGAAGACACTATATTTGTTACAAAATAAATTAATAAAAATAGTTTAGGGGGTTGGAGAAGCATAATAAAACAAAAGGACACAAGTGAAGACATTACCTTAAAATCGGGTAACTCTTTTTGATTTGAGCTCAAAAGCTTCCTTGGAAAGACTTCTTCCCAAAGTGAGGCTTCTACGAGTAAGATAGGGATGTGTAGAGACTTGATGTGCAGGGGTTGGCCGAGACAAAGGCTTGAGAGGTGTGGGTAAGGTGGTAGATATGGGGGCCTTTTATAAGAGGAGAGGATGGCACTCTTGGAAAGGTATAAAATGTTACTTTATTTTCAAATGCGTTTTGGATTTTAATGGCCTCACATTGATTTATTTCGAGGATAAGATGATAAGGGTTATAAATATACTCATCCAATGGATCTTTGACATGTGTAAGTCTTAGATTTTACATTATCTTTTCATTTTATTTAAATCGTTCATTAATGAGGTAATCGCTGCATCATAATGATGTCATAAATAATTTATTTTATTTAATGTCCAAAAATTATAATAAAAAAATTATGATGTAGGAAATCGATTTAGATTTCCAATGACTATTTATAGTCCAATAAAGCATTTATTTAGACAAAATTAAAAATGTGTTACTCAGGTGATACATTCTTTGTTATATTTAACTTTCTTTAAAAATAAAAAGATAAAAAGTTACTTTCACACAAAAGTGATTCCATGGGGTCCCCATGTTTTGCACAAGGCATCCCATGGTCGGACATGAGACAACCAGTAGCATTAAGACACATTTTTTGGTCATTTGTTATTATTATGATATTATTTTATTATCCTTGACTACCCGATTACTCATTAATCAAGATAATTAAAGATAATTACCGTCATTACTATTCATAATGTCCAAAAACAAAAGAGTATTAATTACATAATTTGGAGCTTCTGATTCCAAATATGGAATCCATTTTACCAAATTCCAAAGATATAAATTTCAATAATTAATTTAAAAAAATAATTCTCGTTGTCAAAACAAATAGCGGGTTTTTTAAAACAATATCTATGAAAATTTTGGCACTTGTTTATGCCCAATTCCAAAGTGAAATTAATCCCAATGGCCACCATTGGATTACATGGTAAAAATATGATCTATTTAAACTTTAAAAACAATTAAAAATATAATCTAACTATATAATTAAATTATATGAAAAAGCGGTTTTGATGTAAAATGCAGTATTTTTCCCTATTCATTAAAAAAATGAACATTGTCAGAAAAATACCAAAAAATTATCCAATGTAAATTTAATTGTCCCAATCATAAATAATAAGTTTATTTTGACAAATAGAGCTTATAAAATTTTCAAAATTTTGATTTAAAAATGGGTTTCCATCAAAAGGGAATAAAATAATCTTTTAAAAATATTAGTGTATTCCATGCTTAAGATTGTATTTATTCTCATTTAAGCCTCTAAAACACTATATAATTCATAAATAGACCTAGATAAGAATATATATTATTCATTAATTACTTGAGATGTTACAGTTTCCTCAACCAGTTCTGGGCCTACAAGTTTTCTTTCACCAATGTAATCCCAACAGGTTGGTGTGCGAAATCTCTTTCCATACAATGCTTCATATGGTGTCATCCGAATACTTGAATGGAAGCGATTGTTATAGGAAAAATACACCAGAGGTAAATATTGATCACACATACCCTGAAAGTCTAGTGATCATGATCTCAATATGTCTTCTAAGGTTTGAATAGTCCATTCTGATTGTCCATCTGTTTGAGGGTGGTAGGTAATGCTCAAACGAAGTTTAGTATCCAAGGCCTTTTGAAGACTCATCCAGAATCTTGATGAAAAACAGGGATCACAAACAGAAACAATTGATAGGGTTACTCCTTGAAGTCTCACAACTTCATTAATATATTGTCTTGCTAGACGTTCTAGTGGTAGATCTTCTCTTATAGAAAGAAAATGTGCTAACTTGGTAAGACGATCAACAATAACCCATATTGCATCATTACTTCAAGGAGTCTTTGGTAGCCCCATGACAAAGTCCAACGTAATATTGTCCCATTTCCACTCTTCTATAGGAAGAGGTTGCACGACTCCTCCAGGCTGTTGCCTTCCAGCTTTGACTTGTTGACCAACCATACATCTTGATACAAAATCAACAATATCCCTCATCATGTTGTCCCGCCAAAAACGTTCCTTAAAATCTCTATAAATTTTGGTTCTCCTAGGGTGTATAGAGAAATTGGAGCTATTAGAATCATCTAACAATTCCCTTTTCATATCAGGTACGTCAGGAACACAATGTCTCTTCCCAAATTTTAAAATTCTTTCTTCATACAAAAAGTCTCTCAATATCCCATCATTCACATCTTTAATCTTCTTTTGAAATTATTCATCATTGGTCTACGAACTCTTAATCCTTTATAGTAAAGATGGTTTGGCATCAATTGGAAAAAGCATTGATGTTTCACCTTCCATGGTTATTCCGATGTCCATCTTCACTAGATCCATGAAAATTGGATCCCTTTCAATTCTCATATTGTTCAAAACTCTATGATATTTTCTGCTCAAAGCATCTGCCACCTTATTTTCCTTACCAGGGTGGTAGTGTATCGTGCAATCATAGTCCTTGAGTAGTTCAAGCCATCTCCTTTGCCTCATGTTGAGTTATTTTTGTGAGAAAATATACTTCAAACTCTTGTGACCAATATAAATATCACATTTTTTACCATAGAGGTAGTGTCTCCATATCTTCAAAGCAAAGATCACAACTTCTAACTTGAGATGATGAGTAGGATAGTTTTGCTCATGAATTTTTAACTGTCATGATTCATAGGAAATAACCCTATCATTCTGCATAAAGACACAACCAAGTCCTTTATTCGATGCATCACTATAAATAACAAACCCATAATTCCCCGATGGTAGAGTCAATATAGGAGCATTGACTAATCTTCTCTTCAGTTCTTCAAAACATTCTTCACACTGTTTTTTCCAAACAAATTTAACCCCTTTACGTGTGATATTTGTTAATGGGTTAGCCAACCTGGAAAAATTCTGGACAAAATGATGATAATTACCTGCTAAACCAATAAAACTATGTACCTCAGTTATACTCGTCAGTGTAGGACATTCTTGGATTGCCTTGGTCTTGGAATTATCAACAGAGATTCCATCCTTAGAGACAATATTTCCAAGAAAAGAAATCTCCTGAAGCCAGAATTCACACTTTCTAAACTTCCCATATAATTCATGTCTTCTCAAAGTCTTCAGGATAATGCGCAAGTGATTTTAATGATCCTCGTAGCATTTGGAGTATACCCAGATATCATCAATAAATAACACCAAAAAATCATCGAGATATTCCTTGAACACTCTATTCATTAGACCCATGAATACATAGGGTGCATTAGTCAATCCAAAAGGCATTACTGTAAACTCGTAATGCCCGTACCTGGTTCAGACTGCTGTCTTCAAAATCTCTTCCTTCTTCATAAACAACTGATGATTTCCAGATTTAAGGTCAATCATTGAAAAGTATTGAGCTCTATGAAGTTGGTCAAATAAATAATCAATGTGAGGTTGGGGATACTTGTTCTTTATTGTTATAGCATTGATCTCCCTGTAGTCGATACATAACCTCATAGATCCATATTTCTTTTTAACAAAAAGGACAGGGGATCCCCATGGAGAAACACTAGAGTGAATAAATCCCTTATTACTCAATTCCTCTAGTTGTTTCTTTAGTTCAACTAATTCCACAGTGGCCATTCTATAAGGGGTCTGCGATATAGGACTTGATCCAGGAATTAAATCAATGGTAAACTCATCTTCTCGTTCTAAAGGATGTCCAGGTAAATCTTCCGGAAACACATCTACAAATTCTTTCACAGTAGGTACATCCTCTATTTGAACATTCCTTTACTCACCCATAGTAATTTCATTCTCTTCCTCCCTAATAATTCAATTTAGTTGAGCTACTGGTGGTGGATCTAGGTAAGAATTAGGTGGTTATGATTCCTCCCTAAAGATAAGGTGTTCTTTATCATCATCATCAAAAATAGTAACCTCTTTCTTACAATAAAGTTTTACATCATGGTCTGTAAGCCAATCCATACTAAGGATTATATCAAATTCAAACATTGGTATGACAATGAGATCCGTAGATAAAGAACATTTATGTGCTCTAATAGAGACTAATTCACAAAACTCTGTTGCAATGATACTTCTGTTAAGAGTTTTAACTGACAACTCCCTTGTTAAATAAAATTGGAAATATCTGATTTTCTTAGAAAACTGGGAAGATATGAACCAATGCAATGATCCAAAATCAAATAAAGCATTTGCTAAACTTGAGGAAACCATTAAATTACCTACCACCACGTCTTTTGAAGCTTCTACCTTAGCAATAGTGATAGCATAAGCTTGGCCTTGATCCCTTTGCCCTTTCTGAGGTAAGTTCCCCTGATGCCTAGGACATTCATTTTCATAATGTCCAATCTCCCAACAAGTGTAGCATTGGATATCGGTAACTTACTTCTTCCCCTCGCAATCACGAGCATGTTGGCCTTTTTTACCACACTTGTAACAGACTCCCATTCATTTTAAGCAAGTACCTGGGTGTTTCTTCCCACATTTACTACAGGATGGATATTAAAATTTTCCCTTCTTCCCCTTATTTCCATTCCTAGAGTGATCAGTAGATCTCTTCTTCTCTTACTTTTCATTAAAGTCATAAGACATAGAGAATTCCTTTTCTACCTCGATATCACATGAGACAATATCTTCATATGATGAGAAGGATTGTGAGACAAATACTCGATGGAGAAACGGTTTTAACCCATCAAATAAACGATCAATATTACTTCTTGGGTTAAGTATATAATCTGTAGCATACCTTGATAACCTTGTAATGTTAGTCTCATACTTTGTGACATTCTCATCCTCCTTTTATCTCAGACTCAGAAATTGGCTTTCCATATCTGCTTGATGGTCATGAGGAAATTATTTTTCTAAATAAATCTATTTGAACCCTCTTCATTCCATATTTTAAACTTAATACCCTTCCTTTTTGTTTTGAATCAATGACCACCATTGATCATCATCTTCAGTGTGGCGGTAAACTTCCATGATAACTTTCTCCCTTTCACTACCCCCCAAAGCTGGAAATATTTTTTCTAGGGAACGTATCCATTGCTCAGCTACCAATGGATTTTTACTCCCATTTAATGTTGGTGGTTATTTCCTCAAGAGTTGATCTAACATTGATCCTCCATGTTGTGGATCAGGGTGCTCCATATGGGTAAGGTTATTATTCATAACCTTAGTGAGTTATCCGAGTATGGTGATTAGCTGATCAGCACTAGTTGCATCACCAACTCCACTATAATTATCTTGAGCAGGAGGGAAATCCCTACAGGGAGTGCATGCATTGATACGGTTTCCATTTCTTCCACTAGGTTCCATTTTAACACAATGGCATAAACTAGATCAGTTTATGAATCAAAATACATAATTCCATACTTATAAAACACATAACATAAATTGAACTATTTATAGTTATAATCCATAATAATAAAAATGTTTTCTTTGAGGAAGTATATACTCATAAACCCTTCATAATTGTTTGTAAAGAAAATGAGAATTATCCAAAGCATATCCCCTGGGAGTGTCGTAACCAAGAGTGCAGCAAGGCCCGTTGTCGTGCACTAGTTCCCATTCGAGTCTAGCTAAAAGCGGTGTTTTTGTGTTTTACCCCTAGGTACATCTGTGCCAGAGCTGACTCTACCTACTCGTATCCAAATAGGGATGTATTTTCTTGGAAAACTCACAAAATCTCTATAATACCAAAATTCTAGTAAGTTCTTCTACACTAATCATCAAAGTCTATCTTAGGATATTGTGCTCTAATCAGAGTTTATCTAAATCTAGTTTCCAAGGTTGTACTAAACTTCCTCGGATACCAACTGTCACCCCCCGACCCTAGTTACCCAGAGTCGGTACATTATTACATAACATTGGCATGATCACAAAATATCAAGTCTCGAAAGACCGAATAGTTTAGTATCCTTGGAATAACTAGATCCATTCATAATGTTTAAATTATATCATAAAATTAAAACTACAACAACATTGTCTCCATAGTCCACACTCATATCCCCTCATATTATCCCTACAGGTCATTCATTAAATACATCTTCACATCCTGGGAAAAATAAAACATAGAAAGGGGTGAGCTCAATTGCCTAGTAAGGATAACAATATATAGGAAACTTTCATAAATAATCATAAACATTTAAGGCCATGTATAACTAAAACAAAAGCCTTTTAAACTTGAACTTCAGCATAATATGGATAGAGTAAAATGAAATAATTCCATTTACTTGTTCACATGGATATTCTACTAGTCTAATAATCACATGCAATATCAATAACCACTTTCATAATGATGAAATGCATAAATCCAGACTACCATAACCACATAGTCAAGGCCTCGTGCCAAGACAACAAATAAGATTTTGTCAAGGCCTTGTGCCAAGACACTAGTTTGTCTTATGAGACCTACTGCTACATCACAGAGCTATAGCAGGCTCCACCCGTCACATATGAAGTCCAATGCATTCCTCATATGAACATGTTTAAACATAACATAAACATTCGTATTAAAACTAGCACACGAAATGTCAATAATTTCTCCATAAAACATGAATGGTATAAAAATAACACATCTATAGTAAAACATATCACAAAGCTTTCAATACAATATGGAATATTTGTATCAAAATAAATAAACTTCAAATAAGCGTAAAATCCATCAAATGATGTTGACATAGATGAAATCAAAACTATTTGAGAGAAATATCTCTTTTTTTAAATCATTTAAAAGTCACATAATTATAAAATAAAACATTTACTTTGAAAATATCCTTATAAGATTGTAATGGAAACTTCTAAGATTTTATAACGGTGGAAAATAGCCGCACCAGCCATATAAGTTAAAGAAGCATTCTTACCTTAATTCTGTCGAAAAGGATAAAAAAGACCTTATTTGGAAAATGATAGAAAGATTCCTTTATAAACTTCTTATAAACCATCAACAAGGGTATAAATGAATTAAACCCATAGTCTGTAAAATAGTAAGAATGATTTGAAATACATTTTTAAGAAACATGGATGTGGATGATAAAGAGGACCTAGTAGATAATTATGTATAAACAACCTCAGATAATGAAGAGATTGTGAAAGAAACATTTACCTTGTACTTTTCCTTGGTCGAGGGTAGGTTATTCTCATGTGTAATGGTGAAATAATTTTTATTAAATTATACAAGAATCATTTAAATTAATATTATATCATATATGATCTTTTAACTTTTCTTTGTTAATAATATCTTAGTATTATCGTTGTTTCGGGTGTTAACTTACTGGTTTTCTTTTATATGTTTTGTTACATAATCTATGTTTGTTATGGATAGTTTGTATATTATTAATATCCAGAATGATATCAAGTCCTTAAATATTATTTGTAATCATTAAATGATAATTAGTCTTGAATGGATATGATGGGGAATGAATCTCATCGCGTTCATGGAGACGGTAGTTCGTACGTATTGACGAGCGACAATATCATTCTTTTGATATTAAAATAATATATAATTGTATGGTATATCACATATAAAGAATCATTATTATGTTATATTTATTATTTACATGAATTATACATCATTATTATACCCATCTAAATAATAATTTATTGAATAACAATTACACCACGACGTGGAGACGGTAAGCCGTATGTACACACGTATGGTGACATGTCATTCAAAGGATGGATAGAATATAGAATATGGTTGTTCCATATTTATAATAACATCACAATATATATAATATACTAGATTTATTATTTTAGAATGGTAATAAAAAAATAAACAATAAGTTGGAGAAGAAAGGAACTTGAAAGATGGTGGTGAAAACATTACCTCTTCTTCAGGTTCTTTCTTTTGATTTGACCAAAAGGGATCCTCAGGTTGGATTTATGACTAAAGGAAGACCTCTAGGATGAAGGGAGTATATTTAAGAGGGTATTTGGGATGATTTTTTCCGAACCCAAAGGCTTTGAAGGTATTAATTTGAGATAAGGGGGAGTGCCCTTTTATAAGAGGGGTGAGGGGCACCTTAGGAAAAGATAGAAATATTATTTTTTAATAAATTCATATTCAGTTACTAATGGATCCAAAATATATTATTTAAATGTTAAGGCGGTCATGGGTCGAAATAATTTCAACCAATAGGTTTTAGACAGGTTTGGGTCACTTTATTAACCTTATCTTTTAGTTTTAACTCTTAGTTAATTAGTTCGACACTTACCATGTCTCTTTGTATTTCTATATTATATAGTCAATAAACATACTATAAACTTTCAAGAGACCCCCAAGTGTTTCTTTAATGATACAACTATCATTATATAAGTCTCTTGGCAGAGCATTAGATTTTTAGGAATAGAATATAAATTAATAATATAATATTTGTTTTAAAAACTATTTTATGTCAATTTTGACACTATTGGGTATTTTGTTTTTGATAATTTTATAACAGCATTACTACATCGAAAATAATTTATATAAACAATCCTAATATGTCATATTAACCAATAATTTTGTGTAATTTATAAAAAGACTCAAATTATATTTATTTTGTTATTTATAATATCAATTATTTTAATATTTCATTAATTAGGTAATTACAGCATCACCATTGTGTCATAAATAAATTAAATTACTTAATGCCAAAAAATTATAAATAAAATACCATTATGTAAGACATATTTTTATATTTCTAATGAATATTTATAATCTAATTTTTCTTATGTATAGCCCTATATTAAAAATGTTTTAGTAATTAATCTTTGATTTTAACTCTTTTAACTCTTCTTTTAATTAAATAATAATGAATCTCCTAATCTAATCCAACTAGAAATAAATGATAATATTTTATTCCTAGGGTTGTTTTTGGTCGAGATACACTTGTCCAATAGAATTAGGACATGTGTTAGGGTAATATTAATAACATTTTTACCCTGAATTTCCCTATTTACTTTTAACCGTGGTAAATAAAAGTAAAAAAGTTACTATTCCAAAAAAATTATTTTTATCTTATTGAACCACATTTTTCTCCTTGATATTAACCATGTCTCTCGGATTTTTGAAATTCCACTCACAGAAGCGGTAAAATTATGTTTTATGAGATTTTCCAAATTCTCCTAGGAGGTGGGTAAAAGACGGTGAAAAGTTCAATAATATTTTTATATATCTAAAATTATTATGAACTAACTCCAATGATTTAAATTGAAATTATATAGGTATTATGTATCTATTTTGACCGCAATTAAAATTAAATAAAATAAATAATTATTTAAATAAAAATTCAGTTGTAAAATATAACTCAGTGTTTTTTCACTATTCATCAAAAATTGAATGTTTTTTGAAAAATACCAAAATTTCACCCTAAGCTAATTTCAATATTCCAAATCCAAAAATGAAGTCCATTTTTAATGATAAAATTTATAAAATTTCAAAAAGTGGTTATTACTATTCATAAATGCTAGTTTGATTGGTTGTGTTGTGTGTTAGAACTCGAAGTTGCGTACAACACACACTACTGTATTATTGAAAGAGAAGCGTACCATGGAATCTTGGGGTGTTACATTAAAGGTTCCCAAATGTGTGATTTCCAAACTGGATAAGATTATGTTGTCCTTTATGTTGGATGGTAATATGGAAGGCATACATCATTGGGATTCATGGAAATTTCTTGCAAGACCTCTCTTCAATGGGGTTATCAACCTGAGCAGTGTCTCTTTAACAATGCTGAGGATTCATGAAAATCTTGCATGGGAAGATGTGGAAGGTCGGTCACTTTAAGGAAGGAAAATTCATGACATATATGGATATTATATGTGTGATCAGAGACTGAGTTCCTCTAGGATATGGGATCTCATTCATCATTTCATGGAGGTTTTGCCTCATCACTCTCGGTGGTTAGTGGGAACAGGGAACATCAATTTCTAGAACCAAGATTGGGGGGTAGGTAAGTTTTATTTCTCGATCTTCCCCACCCCGGACATATCTTTTAGTGAGGCTAGTGGTTATCATCGATTTGTTCAGGTCATTCTTGATGAGAATAAACTAACTGTTTTGAAAAGTATTGTTACTAGTGATGATCCTGATAAGCTCATATTCAAATGTTCGACTTCAGGTATTTTTTCTATTAAGTATTTTATGCTTGTTATAAGGGACATTTCAAATGAAGAACTGTTGGGAGTGAATCCGTGGTTCAAGGAGATTCCTTCTAAATTTAGTTTTCTATTGCTGCGTGTGAGGAACAAAATACTACCCACTGATGAAAATTTTCAACATATGGGGGATAATATGGCTTTCTAAGTGCTGGTGTTACAAGTCCTATAGTCATGAAATAGTGGGAAATCATTTCTATGATAGTGAATGGGATAGAGGGATTTGGAAGTCCTTTGGGGAGTTCTTTGGTTGGGATACATATGGAGGGGTGTAGGAAAGTTTTCTTAGCTCGTTGTTCCGGGGTGCGGATGTCCATGTGGCTGAGAGGAAGGCCAAGACCATCATTCTTGTTATTGGTTGCTAGATTATCTATAAGGCCTGAAACGTGGTGCATCATAATCACTACTTGAGATCTCAGGTAAGTGTAATATTTAGAATGAAAAATATTCTTCTATATTTGGTTTGAATTTTCCCTGATTTCCAATAATCACCGTTGATGAAATCAATTGTTCTAAATCTCTCAAATGACAACCATAATGATATTCCCAGGCAGGGAAGGTGGGTTCGATGGAATCTTCCATGCTCGGTTTTCAAGATCAATATAGATGGGTCTCTTCTCATGGGGGATATGTGTGGGGGTGGGGTAGTGAGAGATCATATAGGTTCAGTTATTGCAGTGTTCATAAACTCTTATGGAATAGGTGATGTATAGTAGGTGGAGGATATGGCCATGGCGACTAGGATGGAGGTATGTAAACAAAGGAAGATCAGTTTTAAGATGGTGGAGACAGATTCCATGGCTCTGTGTAAACCTCTGTTAGGTAAGGGAAATAACCCTTGGAACATCACATATACTATAACAAAATGAAATACACTCATGGGTAAACACACATAAGTCTCTCATAGATGGTAGTGTGGAACATTGTTATAGATTTTCGGCGTCTTTGGCATCATCAAATCAAAGTATGTTCACTTTCTTTTTATTGGGATCTTTTCTTAAGGAGGGGATGAATTTTTTTTGTTAATGGTGCTCTAGGTTTACATTACTTTGGACAACCATTAGGATTTTTTCTTTGGGTTTTTTATGGTGGCCTTTTCAAAATCAGTAAAAATGTTAATTTTCAGTAAGTAATTATATGTTTGAACCTCTCTTCTCTTATATAAGGACACCACACCTCCCAACTTTCTCAAACTTCTTGAGACATTTTTCTCAAGAAACCCTAAAAAACTATTTTATAGATCCTTAATACATTCTATAGGTTTCATTTTTCTTAAAATTCCATCCCTATGGCCCTTATAGAGATATCCAAATGAGGTTCTTTAAAGAGGAGATAATCCTTTTAATCGAGCATTTTCATTTTACTTATTCATAAACCTCCTTAAATTCTTTCTTAAAAATTCAAATATAATAAAATAATTATCTCTAATATACTTATATGTTATTAATTCAATGTTTTAACCTTATTCATATCCTTTTTCAATCAAATGGGAAGTAAAACCATCATTGGTTTGTACGAGCGGGCTACCACCTCACGAACTAATGTATTTTGTTTCTCATCACCACCTTTCATGGTTGGTTATTATTATGTATTTAATATATATATATATATACATTATTTTATGGAAATAATTATTATTCTATAAATATAATATATTGTGTATATTCAAACCACTCCAATCATTAAAAATGGAATCATTACACGTGCATATGTATGGACTACCGTCTTCACATAGTGATGAACTTCATTTAAAAAAAACCCTCTCATGGATGGTAATGGGGATGTATTTATTTAAGTTATTTGATTATTATAACAATATGATAATTCTATAAAGACAATTTTTAATTTTATATCTTTGTTTTTCATCCAAAAAAAGTAAAAACATCACTCATGTGTACGTGCAGACTATCATCTCACAAGATGGTGTATTGTTTTCATGGATGGATATAAAAATATATTTTACGCATCAAAATTATAATTATTTATTTATTTTATTATATAAATAATGAAACTCTGACCCCTTTGACCACGTTCATCCTACTAATGTGATTTTGTAATTTTAAACCAATCATTCTAAAAACATCCAACATGAATTTAACCGATTAGTAACTATATAAGACAAACTAATAAATGAAATAAAAGTTAATATAATAGGGGAACACACCAAAAACCTATTCCTAATAAATTAAATAATTAATATTAGTTTTGTGTAGATGGGTTAAAGGATGTATGTGACATGTTGAGAGATGTGGTAGTGGATTTTTCTTTAACACCTTATTTTAAAAGATTTAAATTATTTCTTCTATTTTACATTTATATTAATGTTCCTAAAATGTTATAAGTATGATATTAAATTTATAAAATGTATGTTAAAATTAATTTTAAACCATTTTTAATTTATTTATAATGCTTTTAAAAGAATTCTTTTAAACATTGTCCAAATGTGTTACTTTTGAAACTTTTACAAAAGTTGAAATGATATTTTAATGTATACATAATGGGTATAATTTCCCCCATCATTCCTATTATTATTTAAAAAGATTAATCATAATTTTTAATGGTTTTAAAAGTAATACCCAATTTTCAATTCTTCTTAGCATTTTTGGAAGAGTTTTTAAGGAAAGAATAGTTCTATACTAATTTTTATATGAATCCAAAAGTGGAATTCCTTATTTGTTAAACAAAAAATTTATGTTTTAAATAAAATATGTTATATGTTTCAAGTTTTTTATAGTCCTTGAACATTATTTATGATGATAGCTGAGCATGATATATCACTCCAATGCACTGTGTAATGTTTATATCCTCTAGATAATTATGTTAGACTTATTGAGTAAGTTTTTATATTTGTAAGGCTATATGTAAGGGTTTTATGAATATGATGTCCCAAAGCCCATACATGAATTTTCTATTCTTGGAAGTTATTTTTCTTTTAAATATTTTGATTTCATAAAGTAATATAATGTTCAATTTTAAAGGAATGATGATCCAATTATGGGAAAAAGGTATATTTTTAGGAAAATATTTTTCATGGATTCTCATGTTTTATGAAGAACCATAACTATTATTATTTTACTTTATTTTAATTATAATTTTTTTTTCTAAAAAACTTTGGGCAGTGAAGCTGATTTCAGGTGTAAGTAAATAATTATTTTATCTTAAATATTATTTTGTTAATAGAAATTTATTTTATATTATCTCATGATTTTGAAATTAACATCCTAAAAGGTATTTGGGTATGTAAGTGATCTAATGTTTCATTTTGATATTTTATTTTATGGATGACTAACATTGGGTCATATTTTTCGGTACCAAATCCAAAAAATGTAATGATTTTGTTTTTCCCACTAGATCTGAGACTGCTAGTTCATGGATATTATAGTTGGTATCAGATTCTGGGTTTAGATAAATTTTGAGATTAGGATCTTTTCATGTGAGGTTAACATAAGAGTTATTGATGACATTATGGTTACATAAATTTAGGATTGATCATAAGTTCAAATCCATAAACACCCTTTGAGGTTTTAAGTGATGGGATTTTAAGGTGATTAATGACACATTGGGTTAAATTTATTGTGTATTGATAAAATTTTGAGGTATATGTATCTCTAAAATTTAACTTATATTATATTTAAAATGTTAGTCAAGGAATAATTCTTTTATATTTTTTAGAAATAAGATAAAAAGTATTTATAACCATTAATGTTAAGACGATCTTTGATGTTCATTAAATTATGGTTACTTGGTATAAAAGGGCTATTAAATTTTTGGAATATATGTTTTATTGTATATATAACCATGGGATTGAAAAATAATTTAGTTACTATGTGAATTTATTTTAAAAAAGTTCAATATATTTAGAAGATTAAATTATTAAGGTAAATTGAAATACTTTTGGCTAATATGGGATTTTATTTGATGAATAATGGCTGAATTATCTTTTTAAATAATATATTATTTTATTGTGATTTTATGTTTATTTATGCTATTTATGTAAATTATTCCATATTTTTTATATTATATGATTAATGTATATGAATTTTCAAAATGAGACTTTAAGAGTGATTGACATTGTTATTTTTTGGTCATGGAATAATATGTGAGCAAATAATTCAAATATTTGGGTTTCAATTTTGGTATGGAATATTTTGAAGTGTTTTAAGTTTAAAAATTTATGGAATGATTTATGTTTAACTATATGTATTTTTATTGAGATTTTTTAGATTTATGTATGAATATTTACTCTTGTTGAATATTATCTTATCATGTGCTAATCATTTTGGTTTTGATTAATGGATAGATAAGGATAAAAAACTTTTAATCCTTTTATTTATCTTGCAATCATTTATAATTTGATTTTATTTCCTTAGGAATAATAAATTAATTGTGAATATTAATTTCTTTGAGTAATAGATGAGATAAAAGTGTAAAAACATCTCGAAGCACAACCCAATGATGAAATTATTCATATAGAATGGAAAGAAATCAAGAAAGTTTATATTATAATTTTATTAATATTGATAGTAAAATAAAAACTCAAATCTAGTAAAAATATCGTGAAATAAAAATATTATTATATTAGCCTCACTTTTGATGAATTGATGGTATTCTTTATCCCCTATTCATTTATGGTTTTTTTTCACAAAAATTATCATGACCATGTTCTATATGACTATTTATTATTTATTGGAAATTATTTTTCTCCTCCATTTCCATATTTGTAGTTATCTATAATTTTATTCCATTTGGGAATAGAGTTATGTGTTATTTTAGATTATATTTATATTTCAACTTCTTTATTTTCAAAAGTAAGTTTCAATATCCCTTTTGCGATGTAGGATTTCAAAAAATTTATTTTCAAATATTAAACCCTTGTATTTAAATGATAAGTAGAAAATTTTAAGTTAAAACTTTATTAAATGGGGGGGGGGGTGTAATACACTAATATTTTAAAGGTAATCCATTTTTTATAGTGCACATGACCCACACCACAGAGCATAAATGATCTATAAAATAATATTGTTTTAAATATGATCGTTATTACCTAGCCACATAATTGAAGGGTATGATTATGAATATTTTAATTATGAAATATTTGTATAATTATCTCAATAAATATGATTTTATTCAATATTTATTAGTAAATGAGTACTGAATTTTTAGTAAAGTCAATTTATGCATTAAAAATATTTTTTCTTTAAAAATTGATTTATTGCTTTTCAAAAGAAAGTATTATAATTTATTTATACCACTTTCAGAAATTTTAGTTTATAAAAAGGATATAATTTTTGAAATCATCACATCAAAATTATGTAAATGTTAAATTAATATAATATTCTCAAGTGATTAATTTTTTACTGAATAGTTAAAAATACTGATTTTATTGAAAACTACCTTTTCTATTCAAGAATTTTCAATGTCCCATATTGTTTTTAATTGGATTTAAAATTTTATTAGTTCATTTGGATTGAAAATAATACAATTAATTTTATTTTAATCTAAATTTGGTTTTCTTCTGGAATAAAAACATTTTTAAACTTAAAAATGTACTGGAAAACTATTTTTTGTTGGGTTTTGTGGGTTTATTTTAAAATTAGTTTCTTCCACTTATAGAGATTGAATTTGATAAAATGTATTAAAAATTTAGAATAATAATTTTTTATTAGGTAAATAGTTCAACATTATTTTTTGTTATAATAAATAAGAACCATGATAAATATATATCACCATATTAATGGGTAAATTTGGTTAACCAGGATTAAAACTAATGAAAAAATGATTTAAAATCACCCTAAAACATTACCTTAATATATTTTATTTCGTAAATTTGACCATACCCAAAAAATAATTTAAAATATGTATTTTTGGTACTATTTTCCTTTGATACATACCTTAATATTACTTTAAGTAAATAAAAATAATAAACTGTCACATTCTGGATTTTTAATATCTCTAATATGTCCTCATAGGGATAATAATAAGTTATAAATTGTTATAATATGTTAATTTTAAGAAGAATAATATTATATTTAGTAATTTTTTTAAATTTTTAGTGATAAAATAATCACCTTAAAAACTTATGTGACACCGACATTGTGCTTGTGTAGGTACTAGAAAAATCAAGTAAATGATTCTAAAAAATATAGAAGTAATATTTTTTGTATGATTTATGTTGTACCAAGTTTTTCTAAATGTATATAATGTATCAGTCATGTTTGAAACGTTTTTATTATAATTAAATTAAATATTTATATTTTTTTAAAGTCAAATTATGTGAATAGTCATGAAAATGACATTAATGGAATTAAATATTAAATAATATTTTATTAAGTGATTTAAATTTCATAAAAATATTATATTTAGTAAATTTAATTGGATATGGTTTATAATATCATCAATTTAATAATTATTGGTCATGTTACCCTTTATTGTAACTTTTTTGACCCCTAAATAGTAAAATAACATGATATCGCAATAATCATTAAAATGGTGAAGGGGGATAAAACAAAGAGATAATGGTAAAAAAATCACATAAATTTGTAAAAAATTTATTGTATGAGGTTGTTTATACTCATACTCATCCCATATATCAAATTTATCAATTTAGCGCCATAGTAAATTTAAAATTAATTAATATTAATTTAATACTTTAAGTAATCCCAAGAGTGTGCCTCTCATATCTTATATAAGGACACTACCCTCCTCTATTCCTCACACTTTTTTGAGCCACTTTGCTCAAAAAAAGCTACCAAATAATCTTATTAAATAAATTATATAACTTATATGGATTTTTTATTCCTTAAGGACCATCCCTAAAACCCTTTAGGAGGTATCCAAATGAGGTTCTTCAAAGAAGAGGTAATTATCCTAATCGAAAATTTTTATTTTACTTATTCTTATACTTCCCTCAATTCTATCCTAAACATTCCAATATAATAACATAAGTATATATAATATAATTATTCGTTATTATTTTAATTTCATAACCATGTTTATATCCTTCTTCTAACAAATGGGAAATGGAACCATCGTTCGTGCATACATTTGGACTACAACAATGTGAACAGATTTATTTCATTTCTCATTTCAAACCTTCATGCTTGTTTATTTTGATAGATTTCATGTATATATATTATATTAGGGAGATAATTATCATTATAAAAATATAATATATTATATATCTTTATTCCATTTTTATTGGTAAAAAAAATAATATTTCCACGCACGTATTTATGGACCACAACCTCCACGTAGCGATGTACTGAAATTTTTTAAAAACCGACTCTCATAGATAGTCACATGGATGGATTTATTAAAGAAATATTATGTTTATAACATTATAACAATTATATAAATATAATATTTTATTTCCTTTCTTAATTTTACATTTAACTAAAATTAAAAATATCACTCATGTGCAAATGCATAATACCGCCTTGTGAGATGATGTATTTTGTTTTTATGATGATTTTCATGGATGGATATAAAATTTTTCTTGATGTATAAAAATTATAATTATTTCATTAATATTATTCTATATATTATGGAATAATTTCCCCTTTTACAACAATCATCCTACCAAATACATTTTGAAATAATGTAACGAACGTCTTCAAAACATCAGACATGAACAAAATCGATCTATAAATGTTATAATACATGTTAATAAATGAAATAAAATAGATAATGATATGGAAATAAAACTAAAAAATTTACTTAATAATGTTAAAAATTAATTTAGTTTCATTATTTAGTAGTTAAAGAATGTATGTGGCATGTTGGTAGATGAGTTATGAGATTTTTATTTAAAACCTAATTTTAAATGTTTAAAATTTTTATTATATTTTTATATGATATAAAAATTCTTTAAAATGTTTCATTTATGTTTTTAATATTATTAATTTTTTTAATGTCATTTTAGACAATTTTTTACATTATTTAGAAATCACTTAAAAGAATAATTTTTATTATTTTTTTCAAATGGGTTGTTTTTTAATTTTTTTTACCAATGTGTGAAAGGAATAATTTTTCATATACATAAAATAGGAGAATAATTTCTTGTAATCATAAAAATTATTCATTAAGAATATTAATTTCATGTTTTAATGGTTTTTCAAAATAACTCCGCTATTTTTGTTCTTCTTTGTTTTTTTATTTGAAGAGTTTTGGAAGAAAAACAATTTTTATCCTTTTTTTACATGAATCCTTAAAGTGAATTTTCAGATTTGTTAAATAAAATATTTTAAGAGAAAATTGATATATTTTATATGTTTCATGTATTTTATGGTCCATGAGAATTATTTATTTGGACATGTGTGCCTAATATATCTCTCCAATTCATTGGGTAAATGTTATATTCTCCAGAAAATTATGCTAGAATTAACTGAGTGGGTTATTCTATTTGTAAGGGTTATTGTAAGGGTTTTATAAATATGATTCATCAAGGATCATGAATGAATTTGTTTTTCTTGAAAATTATTTTTCATAGAAGTATTTTGATTTCATAAGGTATGATAATGATATTTTTTTCAATTGAATGACAATTCCCGTAAAGGGTAAAAGGTATTATTTTAAGAAAGTGTCTCTTCATGTATTAAAATGTTTTACAAGAAAAAATTATGAAAATTATTTTATCTTTATGTTTTCTTATAAAGTGTTTTATTAAAAAAAAATGGAAGTAAATCTGAATTTACATGCAATAAAATGATTACTTGATCTCAATGTTTGTTTTGTTAAAGTCAAACTGCATTATATGTTCTCATGATTTTAAAATGGACTAATGAGTTTCTTTTATTTTTTTATGTCCCTTATTGGGATTTTTTTGTCTCATACCATGTTTTCAAATGATTTTTCATAGGGCTTAAGGATTAGTAGAAATGTTAATAAATTCAATATTCATGATAAAAGAGTTACCTTTCATGAATTAAATGATTTATTATAAAGAACATGTTTTATGGTAAAAAATCGATATAGTCCAGAAATGATCATTTTTCTCATTTAATAGTTTTTCTTAATTCTATAAAACTCTAAAAAAAATGTCCAAGGGTATTTTATTGATCAAATATTTCATTTTTTTATGTTGTATGTTTTGGATGGATAAAATTGGGTCGTGTTTATTGATATCAATTATATAAATGTAAATATAATGTATTTAACACAAAATATGGGAGTGTGGGTCCACGGGTGTTATATATGTGACCTTAGATTATTTAAAAACCATTACAATGACTTCCCATTCTTTCTTGGTTGTGATCCTTTTAAATTAATTTGTTCTTGTGGATATGTTAGTGTGTAATTTTTGTGGAGTCTATTTCAAAAATTGGAGGCAGATGCTGTTTTTAAAACAAAAAATCTAATAATAAAAGATCATAGATTCACCCCTACCCCCTCAATGATCACATAGATCATTATTAGTCGTTTCAAATTATATGAAAATTAAATTCTAATAATCTTTTCCCTATGTTTGATAAATTATTATTTGTTATTTATCCAAAAGAAATAATGGGATATTGTTTTGGTTATCCTACCGAGCACAATGTTTTTATGGAATAGACTTATATATTAATTGATAATTAATTTATGAATTTTGGAGTCATTGGAAGGAAATTTGAACATGGAGAAGTTCTTAACCAACAAAGAGGATGACTTCTTGAGATGGAGTTTGAGCTGATTCCACAATGATTTTTGAAAGAAGAACCCACTCATGTTACATTTGAACCTTAAAGATCTAGTTGGATTCATCAAGATATCTTGTTATATAACTCTCACGGAGGATTATGATGAATTAATCTTCATAAATATTGAAACTAATACCTACCAAGATGCATTAATAGTTTTCATTCTGATAAATGATTAAAAGTTGTGGAATCTAAAATGGATTCCATGTACACTGACCATGTTTTTGACTTGGTGGATACAAATACAAGGGTGATATGAATAGGTTACAAGTGGGATTTATTTAATAAATATGACATGTATTGTAGTGTGTAAACCGGAAAATAACTCCTAGTAGAAAATGTTACAAGAAAATTCATTGTATTAACAATAAATAGACATTTTCACTTATAGTGATGATAAAGTGTTTTGTATATTTCATTCCATAACAACTCATTTTTTTTATATGACACATGAAATAAATATCAAAATAAATTTAAATAATATTAATATAGATATGGATGTGTATACGATAGAACCTGAATATTTTTAAGTTCCAAATGGGTTAGCTAAGTTATGTGAGTTGCAATGTACAACTTATGGATTGGAGTACGAATTTTATTGTTTGAATATCTGGATTATTGATGTGACCAAAGAGTTGGGTTTTATAAAAAACATGGATATCTCATGTTTAAAAAAGTGGATTATAGGGATTTTAGTGGGGTTTTTGATATTTTATATAGATAAATAACTTATAAAAAATGACATCTCGACACTTCTCTATATGAATATTTTGTTGGGAAAATTCTTCTCAGGGAAAGAAATGGCCGAAATTGTCTATATACTATGTATGATGTATTTTGGAGATATATATAATTTTTTTCTTGGACTTAGTCAACATATATAGATTGGTAAAATTATAAAGTAGTTTAACATGGATAACTCTATATAGGGGTCTTTACCGATGTTTCATGGTACAAAACATAAGAAGATTCAAGATCCTTATAAAGAGTTAACATGAATGGATAAAATCCCCTTTACATATTCCATAGGTTTTATCATGTATGCAAAGTTTTTTATTTTACCATATTTCACCTATATTATTATAATGACATGTATATATCTATCCAATCTTGGTGAAATTCACTATATTTATATGAATAACATCCTTATGTACTTAAAATGGAATTAGGATATGTTCTTGATATTTTAAGGAGAGGTTAAACATTTAATAAATGCTTACATCGATGAGAGTTTCCAATATTATAAATATGATATAAAATTTCAATTTGGTTCCATGTTTTTTCTAAACATCAGATATATTAGTTGGAAGAGTTATGAATAATCCACAACTATAGACTTGATAATAGATTCATTGCATATTGCTATGTCAGATTATATGAAGGAATCTTTATAGATCAAGAAGTTAAAATATATATTAGAGGTTGATCCTAGAATCAAGGGAGTGATAAAGATTTATAGTGATTATAATGGGGCCATTGCATAGGACAAGAAACCCAGGTCTCAACAAAGGACCAATCAGATCCTTTTCAAGTACTATCTCATATAATTGGTCATAGATAGGGGTGATGTTAAAATCTATTGTGTGGGTATAGATATATATGTAGTGGATCCATTGATGAAACCATTATCATTGCACAAGCATGATATCAATAGTGATTCACTTTGTATATAATGATTAAGATATTGATGTAATATTTGAATAATGTATCATGTATTTAAAAAAAGGAAATATATATTTGTCATTCAGTCATGTGTTCTAAAATTTTGTTTACATGAATGGTGGAATGATAATATTTCCTAAAATTTTGACATTGAGTAGTCCCTAATAAATGATCATAATAGAGTAGTATATGTTGTGATGATATGTCAATATTAACATGATTAGTGGACTAACGAGATAATATGTGGAGTAGTGTTATTTGGAAAATCTTTCCAAGTATGTTCTATGGAATGTCATACATGCATCGAAATAAATTTGGGTGTCTCGTTATAATAAATCCGTCTTATTATAGGTTGGTGAAATACCTAGCATGAGAACCTTCATACTTTAATACATTTCTTCTACAATTCATTTCTACTTAACTAGTCATGTGGTTCTTGGGTATGTTGTTGATCATTCCATTGGATGGAGGATGACCAAGATGATATTTTTCTACTCATATGATGAGAAAAGACATCTGATCCTCCATTGAATTACACTGAGGAAATTCATGGCTATTATTAGTTAATCTAAATGAGATTTAGTCAACTACATGTATGAGGGGCATGTGATGTGATCGTTTTCTTGATGAATGAAATTTGATATATACATCAAATGGTTCAGTATTTTTTAGAGATTCAATAAAACATGATTTGACATTTTCTTCATTTCTAGTAGTCACTCGAAGACATGGGAAAGGGATTATATAGCTATAGATTTGATATATGTGATATATATTGTGATGGAGATTCTTATATGGGATATAAGTATGTTTCATGAAGATCACACCATAGACCTTAGTAACTTGAGTAACCTTTATGGTTTTCTAGAGGGTTTTATTTTTATTACATATATTAAATAAGTATTTTATATTTGTTGTCCATGCTACTAAGGGATATAGGGTCACTCATTACGGATTTTGGATAAGTATTATTTTTTGGACAAAGTTTCTATTAAAAAGTAAATATAGTTTGATATACCATATCAAAAATAGTTTTATATAGACTCAAAAGAGTTTTGAAGTTTTTTATTAAGTCCTTATGAGATTTATGTTGAAGTGGTAGATTATTTGATATGAACATAAATAAGGCTAATCATATATTATGATACACCTAAATCATAGGTTGTGATATCCATGGGTTGGATATCATATCATATGATATACATGAATCATTAAGGAGGCATATAATACCTTTAATATCCATATTTTATTATATGATATTCTTTAGGATTTATCTGTATGGGATGCCACATACATATACCTCATCTTCTATATGGTTTCATAGGTTTCAAATCCCCGTGAGTGATCATTTAATGCATTATACACCATTCATTGAAGTGTTCATTGAGGAACACCGCAATTACTTGTAACATATGAGTAAGCACCAGATACAGGTGATATAGCCAATACGCTTTATTCAGTGAAGAATATAGGGATAACTATATAGTGGGATGAGATTATATCTTTTGGGTACCCCTTGGGTATATGAATCATATTGACACTCGCTTCTCCCAATACACCATTTATAATGCATAATGAAGTCATTAAAACCCATTTTTAATTTAGTGTGATGATTTCATTATCACTCCCATTATTGACCAAGAGGTCCAATAAAATGTTACCTTCCCTCAAAGTATGAATCACCTCAATATACTGATCAATGATCATCTTACACTTCCTAATGAAGTGGTTAGATCCCATGTAGTCGTTGTTTTTTCATGATTAAATTCAACTTGAATATAAAATTTATACTCCACTATAGAGATATTAATGTTGAATTTTTTGTATAATATGAGGTTTTTGAGAAAAGCCTATGTATATGACCAATTAAATTTCCTTGGATATAGTTATTTATGAATAAAAAATCCAATGTACCCCTATTATCCCACTCTTGTTCACCCCATATCATTTATACCATCCCATAATAGATATTAAAATTAATATTTATACCACTGATAAAAGGATTCTATTTAACCCACATCTCTTGATTAACCCTTCCTTGTATCTAATGAACTCAATATCCTCAAACCCCCCCTTAATTAAATATAGGATTCCCCACTTGGTAAAACAATCCTAAGGTATACCACAAGAAATATCTCATTAACTCACCATCCTTGAAAGAACCCACATTAATGAAATAGATGATTCCCCACCAGGTAAAAGATCTGAATGTTCAACCATAATCAACCTCACATGAACCTGAATGAAGAAATGAGAACAACATCCACCATATCTCGCCTTGTTTCTATCCTCTTAGAGAACACAAAAAATAACTAAAAAAACCATGATCCAAATTTCAATATCCTTTCCATGCTATCCATCACCCTTAAACCAAGACACGATAAACTCTAACAATAAATCCTTACCCAGATAGATTACCAGACATAAACTAATAAAATATTATATTCTTCAAGCCCATTCAAATTTGAAGATGATTTTCTAGACAGATCCTGAACAAATAAGCTCACAACACAGGTAGCACATGTCTGAAAAAATACAACTCTTTTTTCACAATCCCATCCATGGGTATGGACATGTTCCTAAAACACCAGAATTTAAAATTATTTCTCACCATCATTTCCTTTCACCATATCTTACTCGGCCACACATCATGATCCATGTTTATATGAATCATTACTTCATAATCTTGAATATTTAATCCTTTATTTGTCAAATAGAAAAAATGCACTTTATGGTTCTTTAAACTGTGTGATGACCAAATGAAAGATATTTTTCTCCTCACTGAGCATCATATTAATAAACTCGAAATAAGAGTTATCTTTTGAGAAGGACAGGTTTAGAACTAGGTATAATGGGAAGAAAAATGTTTCCTAAACCCAATTATCCTTCTAATAGTTAATATCTCCATGACACACAACCCAACACACTTTCTAATTAAGAAAATAAATCTAGATGATCAAGCCACAAAAAATATTGAACGTCTTACCAATTTGAATTCTACATCCTCTCTTGTCTATCCCATATGTATTCTCTATAAACTTATCCCTTAATGATTATCCTTCAATGATGTCCCAAGACAACCTTTCCTGCATTCTCAACATAGTTTCTAACACACTCCTCAAGTTAATAACCCATATTATATAGTCTTTACCATTCTAAACTAGGTTTCCCAATGGAATTTATCAATTTAATTAGCATCCAGGAACTACTAAAAAACCCACCTATAACAGCGCTAGCATTTACCAACACTTAAAAAAATTCATTGACAAAGTTCATCTTTATCAGTATTAAAATAACTGATGATAAAATTATCATTTTATCAATGCTAAAAAAAGTGTTGATAAAATTCACAATTTATCAATGCTTCTTTTTTAGCACTAATAAAAGTTAACCATTATCAGCACTTTATTTTATTGCTGATATAGGAAACTTATATCAGTGCTTCATTTATAGAGCTGATAAAAGGATCCCTTTATTAGCACGTTTTTAGTGATGATAAAATATTCCCTTCATTATCACCTTTATTAGTGCTGATAAAGGTCCAAAATAAAATGAAAAATTAATCAAATAAAAATAAAATGAGTAAATTTAGAAAAATATCAAACTTTTTATTAATTAAATAATTATTGATAAAAGTGATTAAATTTGATATACATATATATAGATTATAAATATTAATAAATATTATATATTAAATATAGATATATAAAATTATCAAGTATAATATATATATATAATGTAAATTAAAAATATATTAATTTCTTATTCTTTTTTAATGTTGATTGATTTTTCAATTTAACATATATTAAATGTCATGTGTTGTATTTATTTCACATTATATATATATGTGTGTGTGTTTGTGTGTGTGTGTGTGTGGGTGTGTGTGTGTTTTCATTTTTATACACAAACTCACACACAAATATATCTACCCAATATATAGAAACACAAACACATAATATTTCTGTAATTTATTAAAATTTTAGTATATTTTAGAATTTAATTATAACATGATACATATAATATATATTATATTTTTAATTGGTGAATTTTATTTATTTGTTTTTAATACTATAGTTAGGGTATTCATTTTTAATGTTTTATTATTTTTTATTTTGTTTAAGAATTTGTTAGTTTTTATTATTTATTTATATATATTTATTTATTATGTTTTAGTATTTTCCATATGTATTAATCTACTTCAATATATATATATTTATATCCATATTTTTTAATAACTTGAATCTTAAAAATAATTCTTATACATTTTCTCAATATTTTTAAAGTGTACTCTTTTTGGATGATTCAAATTAACTCATATTAAAAATTACTATATTTAAGATTATATTTATATTAATAATGTTAAAAATATAGTTGTAAATAAACATTTAGTAATAAATAATAAATTTATAATTATTATATTTTTTAATGGAAACCACATCACCCCCACTGCATGTCTTAAGCTTCCAATTGAGTATCCCACCCCCATTAAACCGATTAAAGATCCATGAGCTCACCCTTCACCACGTGGTTGATATTGCATAAAACCACCCCACCCCATACAACCTAGCACAGAAGAGGTGATTAATTAAACAGTGGTGAAATTATGATGTTGAAACACAACCAACTAGAATTGAACCCCCCGACTCTGAGGAACCAAGTGAATGACCCAACCATTAGGCCACCCCCATGAAGGAAATGTATATTTAGTACATTAATAATTATTATAAAATAAATAAATATTATTTTTTAAATAAGTATTTATATAATTAGAAATAAATAATTATATATAATTATATAATTATAAAACTATAATAAAGTTATTTTAATAATTATAATACGTTTTGTAATTATATTTAAGCAATTATAAATAAAAAAACATTTAACACCTATTTTGTAGAACTATTAAAATATATATTCATCAACACTAAAACTATAGTTCTTATAAATATGTATTTAATATGCACTTTTTAGAACTGATAAATCTTGAGATTTATTAAGCCTAAAAAGCATTGATAAAAGAAATATTTAATAGTACTTATAAAATTAGCACTGATAAAATGGATATTTTTCCGAGATTTTTCAAATGCACTATTAAAAGTGACCCTGATCTAGTTAAAAAAATCCCTAACCACGACTCAGTCAAGTGCAATTCTTATGCTCTCATAGAACTCCTCTTCTACCAACACGATCAAACATTTATTATTTATTTCCATATTAAATGTCATCCAATACAATTCAAGGCAACCTAAAATGAGAAGCTGTAGAGAATCCCCATGTATCACACTAATACATTCCTTGGGTAGAGTACCCACTCTTGTAAAGAGAACCAATGGATCGTTAATGCTACTCTCCTGAGAGAGAGCATCTGCGGAAAATTAGCCTCCATAGGAATATGTCGAACCACACAACCATTACCCATACCCCGGATACATCCCCAAATGATGTAAGTCAAACACTAGGGATCCTCACCTTTCCCTTGAAGTGCCCAGACAAAAACCTCTGAGTCTGATTCCACTTCCGAAACTCGCAATGATAACCTTTTTCATAGACTAATTCCCTCTAACAACACCCAAGCCTCTGCACCCATCGAGATTCCCAGTCCATAATAGCTACTAAATGCTGCTAGCACTGAACCAACTCTATATTGCACCAGCCCTCCTCCCCTCTTCAATCCCTTTATGAATGATCCATCCACATTTAGTTTCAATCTATTTTCCAGAGGGTGCCATCGTACCCATCCCCCTTACAACCTCAGACGTCCCACTATTCTGCTAACAGGGTCACAACATGCAATGAAGTTTCCCCCTTTCAGTAAAGAATTAAATTCATTAAAAATCAATTAATTTTCACAAGTAGAAGAGATACTGAATACCAGCCATCCCATCTCACTATATTTTGTGCCTCCCACAGGACCCAACATATCGAAATAACTATTATGTTGCGTTTTCTGTTTTCTACTCCATTCTGATCCACTCTCGAGAACCATCTCTCATAACACTCCTGAAACGAATTACACTCAGCCTTGTACTTACACCATCCATCTGCCATAGACCAGAGGCAACACACCCATTCACCCCTGACAAACAGGTGAAATATCTACTCTGTCGGAGGAGATACACAATAGTAGCACCGTGATGCTAGCGGTATGCCTTTCCTCTGAATATTATCTTCTGTGGGAAGGTCCAGGTTCCATACTCTCCAAAAAAGGAAATTCATATTCGAGGGAACCTCCTAACACCACAGGCAAGCTCCCCACTCATCTCAGCTCCCCTGCTACTATATAAGAACTCAATAGTCCTAACTTTTAAAACAACCAGATCTAGCCTCAGTGAAATGATTCACCTGATTTGTGTATACATTTTCATATATATTATTGAAAATAAAAACATGTTTTCACAAAATATCCGATGTTTCATGAACATATTCTTTGATTTTGGTGATTCTGTTTATTCTTAGGAAGTTTCTGAAAAAGATACACAAATGAAGGGAAGTCTGTGGAAATTTTGAAACTAAACGACGTGTACTTTTATACACGCCGTGTACATTCAGATGAGGACACACATCGAAAGGGGGAGTATACGCCCAAGTCACCATCCAGAGACTACACGCCGTGTGTATTTCCAATACCCGCCATGTACCAGCTTCTAGATGCGGTTGGTGGTGCTTTCTAGGGATTACATGACATGTGTGGTGGCGCTACACACCGTGTACTAGCCAACAACTGGCCGCCGACGCCGTGTGAGTCAAAGACGGCATGGCTGACCACCTACTGAAGAAAAACTGTGGCAAAAGCGAGTTGACAATACTACACGGCGTGTACATTTATAAACGTCGTGTACTACATTTTTCTATAAATAGTGGCCTTGGACTCTAGACCAAGGAGATCTAGAATACTTGAAGAGGGGGGAAATTCTTCTACCATTCATCCCGAGTTACCGTGGTATCACTACTCTGCCATTACCCCTTCTAACACCTCTCCTCGAAGCTTGTATGATTACCACCTCAGGTATCGATGGTGTTATTTTCATTATGCCCTATATGTGTAACTAAACACACCTTGTGTCGGGGCTGTGGAAGATGAAGGAAGTGTGTATGTTGGTTTGATTTGTAAGGTTGTGTTCGTTCTTCTAAATTCTTCTTATTCCTTTTTGTCTATTTCTGAATATTACTGAGAATTCTGATCCGGACCAAGGGCAGAATTCTTAGGGACTTCAATGAAGAATATCGATGAATGCTTTCATGATCATTGAAGGGATTCATCGATTAAAAAATGGACTAAACTGAAAATAAGAATTGTGAAACACTGACTACCGGACCAAGGAGTCAAATTTCTTCAATTCCAAGACAAAATCAACTGGACCAAGGGAATCATGTCATTAATAAGATCCAAAATGTTGAATTATCATGAAGAACACAACCATATGAGCAATCCTCATTAAATATCTATAATCACCACAGCCTCAACACAATCTTTTTCCTGCTAAAGACATCAAAAATTCACTCTTTATTTTCCCTTAAATTGTTAAATATTATTTCAAGTAAACAAAACAACTTCAATAATCCCAAAAAAGAAAATCCACCCTAAATTCAGCACAACTCATGGAATTAATTCTAAACTCAATTGAATTCATGCACTTACCAAGTTACCTGTGGATCGACCCCGCACTTGCACTATACTAAGTTTAAGAGTGGTTAATATCAATTTGGCACACCGATAACATACCTTCGATAAAATGACCGAACAAATATTGGCGTCCTTGCTGAGGAACTGGCAGTTTAAGTGCTAAAATTTAGTTGCGTTTGTAATTAATTAAGTGGAAATAAAAATTAAAAATTCTCAAATTTTTTTCCGAATCCCATTTCTATTTATCTTTTTTTCCTCATTTACGCATGGTAGTTTGTTTTTCTTTGTGCAGGTCCGTAGGTGTATGAGCGTCCACCTCACACGTTCCAAGAGCACTGAGTCATCCGGGTTTTTCCCAACTGACCTGGAGATTGAATGGATGTTTTTGAGGAACAAACAGACACTCATGGCTGAATAAAATCAAAACAACCCCACGACACAGAACGAGGAAGGAAATCCAGCTATTGTTCAAGGAGATGGACAATAGTTAGGTCCGGATGAAAACCAGAACTAGCAAGCCCCTCTTTCTCCACCATATGGCCGGCCGTAGCTCCAACAATTTCAACCAGAGTGGATGCCATATTTCAACCAAGGTCAGGGGCCATACTATGCCCCTCAGGACCAGCAGTACCTGCCGATTCTCCCTCCTCAGCAGCCGCCTCTATGTTGTACTCTCATTAAGTACGGCCTCCCATCGATCCACGGAGCTGATACGGGCATCGTTCATCCTCCAGTACAGTCCCAACACTTCGAGATCAACACTTCTATCATGCAGCTGATCCAGAACATTTTTCAATTCGGCGGCCTACCCAGTGAAGTCCCAAACACCCATCTCTCCAATTTTTTGGAGATCTACGATACATTCTGGTACAATGGTGTTTATGAGGACACCATTCATCTTCTCATGTTCCCTTTCTCTCTACAAGACAAGGAGAAAGATTGGATCAACGGGTTGCCACAAAGATATATTCTCACCTGTGGGGAGCTAGCCCATGAATTCTTGTCCAAATACTTCCCACCATCAAAGAAAGTAACCCTGCGGAATGAGATCCACAACATTCAGCAGCACGACTCTGAGTCATTGTACGAATCATGGGATCGCTTCAAGGAGATGTTACGTAAATTCCCACACCACGGACTTCCACTTTGGATGCAAGTCCAATCCTTCTACGGTGGGTTGAACACTAATACCAAGTCTGTGGTGGATGCTGCTGCTAGAGAAATGGTAATGAGAAAGTCCCCTGAAGAACTGTTTGAACTAATAGAAGATGAGTCTGCCAACAACTTCTAGCGGAATTCTGAGCAGGTGACCCAAAAACGAGGTATGCATAGTACTGATGCTACTAACATGCTTGCTGCCCAGTTGGATGTAGTATCCAAAATGATAGACACACTGAATCTCAAGGGCGCATCTAAAGTTCATGCGGTGAACCATCCAGCATGCGGAAACTATGGTAACAACCACATCCTGGGAGAATTCATGGGACCTTCAGTCGACCATTCGATAAGAGAGGTGAGCTATGTTGCTCAACACAAAGGGTCGAACTAGTATCAACAATACTAGAACCCGACATGGCGATATAATCGGAACACAGGCTGGGGCCAACAGTAGTAGAACCCTCCGCCCCAGCGACCACCCAGCTACAGTCAACCACAATATCAGAACCAATACCAGCGCCAGAAACAACCCCAACATGGCCCTTACCAGCAGCAAGGGTATCAAAACCCTCGCCCGCAGCAGCCAAGGCAGCTACCACCTCCACCTACTGCACAACCGCCTCAACAAGAGAATACCTTCAAGTTAGAGGAACTTCTGACGAAATTTATTTCTAATACTGAGACCCGATTTCAGAACCGAGAGGATTTTATTCGAGGCTTCGAGAACCAAATCGACCAATTATAAAAACCAGATCTCAGGGTGGAAGCCTAGTACACTACCAAGCAACACCAAGAAGAACCCAGGGGAGGAGGCCCATTCCATCACTTTATGAAGTGGAAATAATCTACACCAAAAGGAACCAGCACAGTAAACTACACCTATACTCTCTTTTGAAAAAAATGGTACAGTTCCAAACCCCTATTCATCTGAAAATCCATCATCGGAAGCTCTACCAAGAAAAGGAAATGGGATCATCAAACCATTCGAGCCTACATTAACTTTTCCAGAGAGGATGAAGCAAAAGAAGCTGGATCACCATTTTGGTGAATTCATGGAAGTATTCGGAAAACTACACATCAACATCCCATTTGCAGAGGCACTGACTTAAATGCCCACATATGAAAAATTCATGAAGGAAATATTCTCGAATAAGAGGAAGATAGAGGATTTGTGCACCATAGCATTGAAAAAGGAGTGATTCACAATCATACAACATTTCATTCCTCCAAAAATCCATGATCTAAGAAGCTTTACTATCCATTGTACAATTGGACCCTGTGAATTTGGAAAATCTATATACAACCTTGGAGCCAGTGTCATCCTCATGCCATTCAGAGTTTTCTAAAAGCTCAAACTCTGCAATGTAAAGCCTACCCGAGTCGCCCTTAAACTTGCTGATAGATTCATTAAATATCCAAAAGGGCTACTGGAGGATGTGCTCATTAAGGTGGGACAATTGATCCTCCCAGGAGATTTTATTGTCCTCGACATGGAGGAGGAGGAGGCACCTCTTATATTAGGGAGACCTTTCCTGGCCACAGGAAATGTCTTGATCGACGTGCACCAGGGAGAGTTGATTTTCCGGGTAGGGGACGAAAGATTCTCATACAATGTTCCAAAGGCCATCAAATAAGCATCATTATCCGAACATGAGGTTTTCTATGCAGTGACTACCATGGATGAACAACTAAGTAGACAAGAAAGTGATCTAGTATGTTCTTCCATTTCTGATTATTTGATTTTTCTAGATATGCCCACTGATGCAGCGCCAGAGGACCTTAAATTCATTTAAGGCTAGGGCGGCCACTACTGGCAACGAGCTGTCAATCCTAACATCCAAGAGAGGGCAGAAGTATAACCACTGGTACCATCAGTTCTCAAGGCACCTAAACTAGAACTGAAACCTCTCCCACCTTGTTTAAAGTGTGGGTATTTGGGAGATCATCATACTTTTCCCATTATACTTAGTGCTGCACTATCACAAGAACATGAGGATGCACTTCTTCATGTTTTGAAGTGGAGAAAGCAGGAAATTGGATGGACTGTTGTAGATTTGAAGGGTATTAGCCCTACTATTTGAACCCATAAGGTGCTACTCGAATGAGCAAAGCCATCTAGATAACCCTAGCGGCGTTTGAACCCACCCATGAAGGATGTCATAAAGAAGGAGGTAATCAAGCTTTTAGATGCATGCATCATTTATCCTATATCATATAGCCTGTGGGTAAGTCCCCTACAAGTTCTCCCTAAGAATGGAGGCAACACCGTGGTATCAAATGACAAGAATGAGCTCATCCCCACTAGCACAGTGACGGGCTGGAGAGTCTGTGTAGATTACAGGAAGTTGAACGACGCCAAAAGGAAAGATAATTTTCCCCTTACCTTCATGGATCATATTCTAGAATGGCTAGTAGGGCATGAATATTTCTGCTTCCTCGATGGCTAATCTGGCTATAATGAGATCTCCATTTCCCTAGAAGATCAGGAGAAGAGCACTTTCACTTGCCCATACGGAACATTTTCCTACCGCAGGATGTCTTTCGGTATGTGAAACTCTCCCGCCACATTTCAGCGATGTATACTGGCTATTTTCAAGTACATGGTGGAAAAAATACTGGAGGTCTTCATGGTTGATTTTTCAATTTACAGAAAGTCATTTTCCACTTATTTGCGGCACATGGAGGTAGTACTAGAACGATGCGAAAACACTAACTTAGTTGTGAACTTGGAAAAGTGTCATTTTATGGTGCAAAGTGGATAGTCCTTGGACACATAATTTCAGAAAAGGGGAGAGAGGTGGATTCGAAAAAATAGAATTCATTTCATGACTTCCCATTCCATATTATGTTCGAGCCATCCATAGCTTCCAGGGCCATGTGGGTTTTTATAGGTTGTTTGTCCATGATTTCTTGGAGATATCTCAGCCCCTCAACAATCTCTTGACAAAGGATTCCATTTTTGAATTCACTGAGGCATGCACCTCAACTTTTGATCATCTAAAGCAACTCCTGGTCGAAGCTCTAGTGATGATTGCCCCCAACTGGGAGGAAAATTTTTATGTGATGTGCGTTGCCAGCGATTATGCGGTGGGAGCTATTTTGGGTCAGCGGCTGGACCAAATCTTCCAACCCATCTACTATGCCAGTAGGACACTCAATGAGGCCCAACTAAACTACACCACTACAGAGAAAGAGATGCTGGCAGTAGTATTCACCTTCGACAGGTTTTATTCTTTCTTTGTTTTGTCTAAAGTTATTGTTTATACTGAACATGCATCACTTAAGTACCTGTTAAATAAGAAGGATACAAAGCCCCAATTGATCCGATGGGTCCTCCTCTTACAAGAATTTGATTTAGAGATCTGTGATAAGAAGGGGAGTGAGAACTTTGTTGCTGATCATCTATCCCGTCTAGAGCTACCACACTTGGAGAAAGAGGAGGATCGAGAGATAAGGGAGGATTTTCTTGATGAGCCTCTGTTTTCTATTATTGAATCCCCTAGGCCCTAGATTGCTGATATTGCTAACTATTTAGTTACAGGTGCCATCCATCCCGACCTCTCCTTCCAGCAGAAGAAAAGGTTCCTCTCTGATGTTAAGCGATACTTCTGGGAAGACCCACTCCTATTACAATCCCATGGATATGGGGTGATCTAATGGTGCATCCCAGAGATAGATGCACAAGGGGTCCTAGAATGTTTTTCATGCCTCACCCGTTGGAGGACATCATGGACCAGATCATACCATAGCGAAGATTCTGTAATCGTGGTTTTTCTGGCCCACCATGAATAAAGATTCCCAAGCCTTCATTGCCCATTGTGATCCATGCCAACGTACAGGTAATATGGGACAAAGAGTCGAGATGCCTCAGCACCCCATCCTGGAGGTCAAGATTTTTGATGTGTGGGGCATCAACTTCATGGGACCATTTCTTCCTTCTTTCGGGCATACCTACATCCTCGTCTGCATTGATTACATCTCCAAATGGGTGGAAGCCACTGTGACAGCCCATGAAACAACTATGGTAGTCGTGAAATTTCTTAAAAAGCACATTTTCAGCAGGTTCGACGTTCCTCGTGTGCTGATCAGCGACAGAGGGACTCACTTTGACAATGCGTTAATGAAAATAGTGTTGTCAAAATATGGGGCGGAGCATCACATGGGTACACCATACCATCCTTAATAAAGTGGATAGGTGGAGCTCTCCAAACTTGATATCAAACAAATTTTGGAGAAAACAGTTAATACGTCATGGAAGGACTAGTCCAAAAATCCTGATGACGCTTTGTGGGCCTATCACACCACTTTTAAGACACTACTGGGGATGTCACCATTTCATCTCATCTATGTCAAACCATGCCATCTTCCTATGGAGCTGGAACACAAAGCATATTGGGCTATTAAATCCCTATATTTTTATCTGAAGGCAGTCGCATAGAGACGTATGTTCCATCTATCAGAACATAATGTAACCAAAAGGGAGGCATATGAGAATGATAAATTGTACAAAGAGAGGACAAAAGCCATTCATGACTAGATGATTTCTCGAAAAACATTTCAACCCGGTGATTAGGTACTCCTCTTCAACTCTCGTCTTCGTCTATTCCTAGGAAAGCTCAAATCAAGGTGGTCGAAACCGTTCCATATCATCCGAGTATTCCCTCACGGAGCGGTGGAAATTTCTAAGGAGGATGGTCAACCGTTCATGTTTAATGACCAATGCCTAAAATTTTAACATCCCATTGAAGATACAGTGGGAGCGATCTCCACCACACATCTCAGGTAAGTCAAGGTAAGAAGGTCAAGCCAATGACTTAAAACAAAGGCACTTCCTGTGAGGCAACCTAGAGTTTACACGCCGTGTCCCACTTATATACACGACATGTACTTATCTTTTTTAATTTATAATCTTGATAGTATAAATCTATAGAGTAAATAATCAATAACGTGGGATGATGCTGTTGTCGATGGTAAAGTCACTGTAGTAAATCCAAGCTGTCCCCAGTTTGAATCCTCCCGAACTACGTTCAGCATGGGGTTCCTCCTTTTCTTACATGGCGTGTGTAGTAAATTATATATATATATATATTTGCTTATAAGAAAACCAATGGTGGAGATGGATCGGTTGGTCACAATCATAACCTGGTTCCAAAAGACCTGGGTTCAAATCCTGGAAACCTCCCCATTTACATCATTTACTATTTTAATAAAACCACACGGCATATCTTTCGATATACATTGTGTGTGCCATATTTTTCCAAACTAACTTAAAAACGTTTTCTTATAAAATAAATTCATGTGGATGAAGTTGGCAGATTAGTTAAGTCTCTGCCCTAGATCCAAAAGACCTGGGTTCGAACTCAGCTAATCTCCCTGCATCATCCCCTTCTTTTATAATTAAAAACCACACGCCGTGAATTTCTTTCTTACCGTGTGTATAGGTCGTATAGAATAAATATATATTTATATAATAAATATGGGCAGTAGTACAACCTTCGCTCCAGTGGTTGAGGGCTTCCGTTCGGAATAGCCGATCGCCGGTTCGAACCTCGCCCCGAGCACTAGACCAACGGTTGTACTTCTCTTTCTACAATTTTTAAACACACGACATGTATTTTCCAACTACATTACGTGTCTAGTTCTATTTTCTTTTAATCCTGTATATACATATAAATACCTATTTTACTTTTATTTTAATTAATTAATATTAATTATTATATAGTGTATTTTATTGCTAAAAAAATTCGGGATATACGGCGTGTATTCTAGATGTACATGTTGTGTACCTCGGCTATATAAGTCATGGGCCACCTGGATTCATGCCATGTCGCGCGGCTTCCCTTTCTCCTATTCTTCTTCCCGTTTTCTTCTCCCAAACTCCTCCTGAACCACCATTCTCAGATCCATCGATTTGGGGCATTTAGGGTTCTAATTCGTCTTTCATTGTGATCCTCGGTCAAGGTACGCCATTCTACACTCTCTATTTCAAGTTTTCAAATGAATTTAGGGTGTTTTCGGATCTTCCGACCATTAGGATTCCGTGATACAAGACCACGAAATGAAGAACACATGCAGTGTACTTTTTTACATGGACACACACAAAATACTTGGAAATTTAAATATACACGTTGTGTATGTTCGGTACACACCGTGTACGTTTCCCCATCATGCCTGAGTACCCTTTTTAACACGGCCTCACACACCATTTTCACGTACACAGTGTGTGTGTTTGGTACAAGCCGTGTATATCATTTCCTTTGGCCCCTCCATGTGTAGCACATAACATGGCTTCTCACCCCAGGTTCCCATACATGGCGTGTATGTTCGGTACACATCGTGTAGCTTATTTCTTTCGGTCAGCCCGTGTCTCGCCCCCACATGGCCATGTTCCTCGAGTAAAGAACACACCGTGTATTTCCGATACATGATGTGTCCTTTATTCTTCAAACTGATAAAAACATGGCCGTTTCGTTTATAATACATGGCCACATGCACTTCGTATACACACGACATGTATGTTCGGTACACTTCATATACCTTTACATGGTCTATCTTCTGCTCCCTCGGCGTTTTTATCCATAGAACATGGGATGCTCTACATTTTTCACTACACACCGTGTACTTTTATTTTCATATTTTCTATCATTTTATTTGTTTTATTTCCTTTCTTTTTATTTTTTAGATTTTCTTTATTTTTTAGGTTATAGAAGATCGCGATCGTTCTCATTGGAAGTGGCCGACCTCCGCCACTGAGGGTGAGAGGCACATTTTTCGGCAGATTCGACTCCGACCTCCGACGCAGCCAGACCTAGACACTCCGATCTACAAGCTCCCTCAATTGGCCATTCTTCCACCACCAATTTCCCCCATAGAGGTTGGGCCTAGCACAGCTGTACCTCCACCCTCTAGCACAGAGCTGGAAAGCACCACCATTTCTGCTACACCGGCTGCCACTCTCCCTGCTCTATCTTCATCAGCAGCTGACCCCACATCGACTACATCCTCCACCGAGCCTTCACCTCCTACAGCCGATCCACCCATAGAGCCATCTCCTTCTGCTGCAACTGCACCTAGGCCGGGACCTGTAGGTGTTCCCTATCCCTACATGGTGTTCCCAGTCACCGATCTGGCACATGACAGGGTTCGAAACTTTTATCGTTGTCTGATACCATTGAGCAGCCTATACCTCGATAGCAGCATTCCACAACAACTAGGTATTTGGGTGGACTTGGAGGATCTTCTCGGGCATGCTCCACTACTCGCTATTTTCCAGGTTAGCACACCTGTCTTCCGTGATTTATTTTTGGAGTTCGTGGCCTCTTTCAAGTTCGATGGAGCTGAGTACCAGGACACACCTGGTGATGCGGTGCTCGTGATTCGATTCCAGCTAGGCGGCCGACGATTATCCCTCACCATGACCGAGTTTGGCCAAGGGTTTGGCTTCTACCCCCATCCTATCATCCCACCCCCCGTTTCTTCCTTTACCCGACCCGAGAGCTCTGAGCTCGTTTCCATGTGGCGGGAGATCGCTGGCCCTGACCACCAGTATTCCCCCTCATCCCAGAAGAGCACCCTTATCACCAACCCCATTCTTTTCTTCGCCCATCGGTGCTTCAATGCCATACTTTTCCTCCGATATGAGGATATGGGGGTCGTGACTGGCAGTGACATGGAGCACCTTACCTGTGTCTTTCGACACGACTACCCAGACCTCCTCTATCTAGATTCCTCTAATTTCTACTCTATGTTTACCGGCCGTCAGGGAAACCTGAACAACGGGATTTACGTCACTCACCTCGCCCACCTTCTTGGGGTTTTCGATCCTTCCTTACCCCATGACATGTTAGATTCTCCCCAGCAGATTGACTATCTAATGCTTATTCGAATGGGATTGGTCCTGAAGTAGGGGGTGCCTACATCCTTGACCAGGCTCGTCCCCAGCCACCTATTGACCCTCCTGCCCCGGTTGATTCCCCTACTCCTCATTCCCCACCCCCTCCAGATTATCCACCCCACCCCTTTCCTACTGAGCCCATCTTTTCTGGACATCCTTCTTCTGAACCAACACCAGCCCTGCCTACCACCGCACCCTCAGCTGATCTCGCCTTTTCAATCCACATAGCCACGATATAGTAGCAGTTGGTTCATCTCTCTGGCCACTAGGACAGTATTGGGGAGCATTTGGTTCATATAGATAGTCGCCAGGACCACATAGAGAAGCTGTTGGGGTTTATTGTTTAGCATCCTTGTATTCTCGGGCCCCCGCCACCTGCCTCGGTTCCTGTCCCATCTACGACTGCTCCATCGTCATTCAAAACATTGGCCATGATTTTTTTTCTATCTACTGTAGGCCCCGCTACTACTTCTCCTGCCTCCAACACTGCTACCAGTCTAGGGGGGATGCTGATTTTCCTTTACCGAGTCTGGTGCCTGCCGCTCCTGCTTCTCCAACTTCCCATCCTGCCGCCGAGTCCGAGTCTGGTGCCTGCCACTCCTGCTTCTCCAACTTTCCATTCCTACCGTAATTATTTTTATGATTTTGCATGATTATCTATTTGAGATCCAAATAAGGTATTGGAATCACATGGTAAAAATTTGTGAATTGTCAAGAAGAGAAGTATGGGGGAGTGACTCTAGATCAGTTGGGGCGAAAAAGAGTTCCAAACCTCTATTTGGGAAATTCATAAAGATTCCCTTTGTGTTTAAAAAAATTCTACAATCAAAGGGGCCTTATACACATTGGTTGGTTTGTGAATTTTACTCAGCTAAAGGAGATGGTGGTGATGAGATCTTTTGATAAAGCTTGTTGAGGACATTTTTACATTGAGTTTAACTTTTAAAACCATGCATTGTTATTTAAGAATTTATCCTCATTTTTCAAGCCTCAGAGTTTTTTTTCACATCTTTACCTACCAACCTTTAGCCACAGAAACATCTAATACTATTTAAGAAGTCCTCAGGATTTTTGTAAAACAAAATTTCTAAAGTGTAGAACTAGAATTCTTGCAAACCTATGGATAGAGTGTATATGTCTTTTATTGCGCATAACCTTGTTTAAAAACATCTTGAGTTGTGAGTGTATTTTTGGTAAGGTAAATCGTCATGTGGATTTCTTATATTTGTAAGGTTGAAACATGTGTTAAAATAGGATGTAAGTAGTTAATTGAATTATATATGATGCATGATTCAACTATCTTATGAATTGAATTTGTTTGTTCCTTTTAGAATTTTCCTCAGTAACTATATCATTTATACTTTTTGATTAATTGAATGCCTTCCTTTTAAAAGTATAGACTCTTTTAGTTAGATGTTGAGATTTTTCTTGAGGGAAAGAAAATGACTAAGTGTGGGGGAGTTTGATGCACCCGATTTGTGTATGCATTTTCATATATATTATTGAAAATAAAAACATGTTTTCAGAAAATATCTAATGTTTCATGAACATATTCATTGATTTGGGTGATTTTGATTATTCTTATGAAGTTTCTGAAAAAGATACACAAATCAAGGGAGGTTCGTGGAAATTTTGCAACTACATGGTGTGCACTTTCATACACACCGTGTACATTTAGACGGGGACACCGATCAAAAGGTGGAGTACACGCCCAAGTCACCAGCCAGAGACAACACACTGTGTGGATTTCCAATACACGTCGTGTACCGGCTTCTAAATGCGGTTGGTGGCGCTTGATAGGGATTACACACCATGTGTGGCTGCGCTACACGCCGTGTACTAGCCACAAATCGTCCGTCGATGCTGTGTGAGTCAATGACGGTGTGGATTGCCACTTACCAAAGAAAAAACGCGACAAAAATTAGTTGACAAGACTACACGATGTGTACTTTTATACACTCCATGTACTTTATTGTTCTATAAATAGAGGTGTTGGCCTTCGGACCAAGGATAGATAGAACACATGAAGAGGGGGGAACTTTTGCTGCCATTCATCCTGAGCCACCGTGGTATCAATACTCCGCCAATCCACCTTCCGACACCTCTCCTCGAAGCTTGTCTGATGACAACTTTAGGTATCGAAGGTGTTATTCTCATTATGTCCTATATGTGTAACTAAACACCCATTGTGTTGGGGCTATGGAAGATGAAGTAAATTTGTATTTTGGTTTGATTTGTAAGGTTGTGTTCATTTTTCTAAATTCTTCTTATTATTCTTTGACTATTGCTGTATATTACTGAGAATTCTGATCTGGACCAAGGGCAGAATTCTCAGGGACTTCAAAGAAGAATGTCGATGAATTATTTCAAGATCATTGAAGGGATTCATAGGTTCAAAAATGGACTAAACTTAAAGTAAGAATTGTGAAACACTGACTACTGGACCAAGGAGTCAAATTTCCTCAATTCCAAGACAAAATCAACGAAACCAAGGGAATCTTGTCATTAATAAGATCCAGAATGTTGAATTATCTTGAACAACACAACCATATAAGCATTCCTCATTAAATATCCATAATTAACATATCCCCAACACACACTTTTTCCGGCTAAAGACATCAAAAATTTACTTGGTGTTTTCCCTTATATTGTAACATATTATTTCATTTAAAGAAAACAGCTTCAATAATCCCAAACAATAAAATCCAATCTAAATTCATCATAACTCACGGAATTAATTCTAAAGTCAATTCAATTCACTGACTAACCAGGTCCCCTGTGGATTGACCCCACACTTGCACTATAATAAGTTTAAGAGTGGGTAATATCAATTTGGGGCACCGATAACATACCTTCGGTAAAACAACCGAAACATAATCGATCTTCTTCCTCGGAAAAAACCATTTCTTTGAAAACTTCTTTCTGATCTGGGTTAAGAATGGAATCCAAGAACTTATTATGAAGGAAATCCCCTTTCACCAAAATCTCTAGTACAAGGTAGCTCCGGAAGAACAGCTTCTCCCCAATCCACTTATCTCTCTAGAAATTAATATTCCCATAACCAACCATCCACTAAGAGGAGTCCTGTAGAATCTCCTGGTGAGAAAACAATGTTTTCCCCAACCTAGATAATTTCCTACAGTCCTAATCATCCCAATACTTGCCATATTTTATTCTCAGGGTTTTGGCCCACATCGATTTCCCCCAAGAAATTCCCAAGCCAATCGAGCTTGCATGGTGTTCCTAGCTAATGTTATGTCCCTATGTCCCACCCCTCCTTCCTCAACCGGTTTCGCCACCCTAGACCACGAGGCCCAATGGGCCCTTCCCTTGTCATTGGAATCCCACAGAAATCTATTTAGAATCATCTCCATCATAGAAATATTCTCCTTAAGAGGAGATATAATTGACAATACATGCATCAGGATAGAGGAAAGAACACTATTGATCAGCATCACCCGACCTCCAAAAGACAAAAACCTATTTTTTCTAGTTACAAGTCCTCCCTTCCATTTTAATCATGAGGCAAGAATTAATCGAGGATATAATTAAATTTATGTTATTTTATAGTCTTCATATATCATTTTTTGAGGTTTTGGGTCCTGATTTTTTTATTTTTATTTTTGTTGTTCTTAAACATAAAGAACCCTACATCTGTTCTCATCGCTACTAAAATATAATGACTATAGTTCTATTTCATTATTTTCTCCTTTCATATATAATTGATTGTCCATCCCATTTGTCTTTAGAGACACACATAAATTTTTTACTCTCCTCTTGAAATTAACAAGGAGGCCTCTCACCCCCCATATTTTTGTCTTCATTTGAATAATATAGGATTCCAATGTCTAGGTATTTTCTCATATTTAATTCATCCTATATACAAGATTATATATTCTAAAGGCTTAATTATGAGTCTAATTAATTATTAGGGTATACAAATTTATCCCCCTCATTTATGGGTGATGAACATATAGTGGCCAAGGTAATTGTAAAAATCATTTAAACATGTTTTGTGGATTTTTGTTATTCATGTAAATTTTTAAACCATGAAATGATTTATTTAGATTTTTGAATTTGATGAATATTTTTTTATTGAATTCAAAAAAATATAATTAATTAATAACATTCCAAAAATTATATTATTGATTCATGTTGTGAGAGGTTTTTAATTAATTAATGATTATTATTAAACATCAACCATGGGTTATAATGATTGATGGGGGGTTTATTTTGTTAGAAAAGTATTCTCAGATTTTTTTAATTTTTTTTTCTTATATTGGATAGAGTTGTGAAATCATTGAGTAAATGGACTCATAAATACAAAATAACATATAAAGAGTGTATTTCCCAAAATTAATCGAGTTATCTATGGTTGGATAATTTATGAAGAAAACTATGAGATTTGATTTATTAATATATTTACTAATAAAAATAGTGAGATAATTAATATATATTATAGGAAAAAAAATTTGAAAATACATCTAACACGTTTAATAACCATATAGAGAACAAAAATTGATTAAAATATACTTTTAATGGTTTGGATATTTATGTCCTATAAGTCAAGATAATTTGTTATGCATGTCCAAAATGTACAAAATAGAGATATGATACACCTATTGTAATTATCCCTTTATTGTATTCTATAACCAAAATTCTATTCTCTTTTTATCAATATTTATCACTAGGTTAAGGTGATAGAACTCCTTTGGTGTTCGAGGGTCCTCAATAATATATCTATGATTGAAGGATAGTGTAATATCCTAAACGGATAGAATAATTTTTTCCTTCTTCAGTGTTATAAATCAAACATATTCCATTAAATCTTAAAGATGGATTCTATTTATAATATATTACAAGAATTTCATAGATGTTTTTTCTTTTTTTTCATTCACATTTATCCTTGAGACAAATTGGGAATTTTTATGTTTTGTATCCCTCTAATGATCATTGGATGATACCCTAAAACTCATAAGTGGTATCAGAGACTTGTTCTTAAAATAAAAAATATATTAATTTGTTAGTTTTTTGAATAAATAAATTTCATATTGTATTATATAAATATCATATATTATGATATGCTATTTTTCATTGTTAAACCATATCATATTAAAATTATATATCAATTGAGGAGAGTTTTTGAGTGATTCTATTCATGTAAGTTCTTAAAACACATTAATCCTTAGACACTTGATTTTCATCCATCACTTGATTATAGATTAGACTCTATATTTAAAACTAGCCTTTGTCCCATCATTAAGATATGGATGGAAATCAAGCGTCTGAGTACATATTAAATAAAGTTACTGAAGGTTAGTTATACGGTAATATTTAATTATTATATCTTTGTTCAAGATTTCATGAAAGATGCATGAAATTGTGGAATTTTACGTATTGAGTGTATTATATGATTGTTATTCAAGACATATTAAAAGGTTGAATACTCATGTAGACAATGTCCTATAAACATGATGATGTTTCCAATCCCGAGAAAGAACATAATATTGATGATGAAACTATAGAATTATTAGGGGATCAAAATCATGTTGATAAGAAAAAGAAAAAAAACAACAATGAAGCAACATCATAGTTTTGAATAAAATTATCAAGGCATGAATTCATGGCATAAAATTTCTAGTTGGTTGGAATCAACGTGGCCAAACTATTGACCCAAAAAAGTCATCTTTCATTATTTATCTTAGGGTCACAATGAGAATGAATGTGCCAATTGATATTGACTTTTGAAATAACGTTCTACCTATAACTAAAGAAGTCATTTGGAAAGATATAATGGAAATGTTACAATATACTTTTTTATTTTACTAAAAAATTATTCAATTAAACATTGATTTTGTTTTAATTATATCTTGAAGACTTCATTTATTTTAGAATAATTCTATAATAAAAATTTTCAAATAGATACTAAAAAATACCATAGAGGCTTCAAAACTCTTTTGATGAAGTTAAATCTTAGGGACGCTAAGGGGAAAATAAATCCCAACCCACCACTTTGTTATTAAAATATTATAAAGCAGGAAACATGGACTTATTTCAGTAATCGTTGTAATGATAAATCATTTCAGGTTAATTATGATTGATAATATATTATTTTACATTATTTATTTTATAAAACTTGATTTAAAATTGGTAATTTATGGAAGAAAAAAGGTGTTCTGAAAATAAATAACGTGCATCAAAACCAAAGTAAGCATATCTCAAAGGAAGTATGGGGTATGCTTCATTAGAGAAGAAATTGGTATGTATTTTAAATCAATAATAAAAGTTTAATTGTGTGATATGAAACAACATATGTTCCTTTTTTTATATGAAGATTGATGAATCAAAATTGGAAGCCACTTCCATCCCACATCATGTGCTTTGGAAGTAGACCCGTGTAAATAAGGATGATATATTAGTTGACAAAAACAAAAAAGTAGTACGGGAAGAATGTGCAAGGATGAAATAATTTTAATCAATTATGATTTATAATAATATTACATAAAATAAAAATGCTCATATTTTTTTATATGGTTTGAAGATAAGAATTGACAACAACCGTACCTGAATAAATAGAATTTTATTATCATTGATGTGGATTAAAAAATATGGTCGCATTAAAGGATTATGTTTTGGAGTATCTCATCAAAAATATTTTATGACGATAAAACCACATTAAGATGCATATAATATGATTAGACAAATACAGTCACAAATAAACTCACTGTAAGAAATTATTTTGTAGTCTGGTTTGGTAGAAAAATGTATAAGAAAAGATCAAAGAAAAAAGGTGGGGGTGAAAATATCCGCACATGATCCAAATGACCCCACTAGATTAAAGGCTAGTCATTACCCCAAAAACATAACTAGGGTAATCAATTTTTTCATTACTCTTTCTCCTAAATGTGAATAAAACAACTCCTGATAAAATTATATTACTAAAATTATATAGGTTATAATTGTATGTGAATTTTTTCTATGAACACCCATGTACCACTGTGTTGTGAGGGGTACAATGTATAATATCCTAAGAGACCATATATATAATCAACTCATCCCAAAAGGTCACATGAGAGTGGATATTGAGGTACCTTTTGAGGTACCTTTTGTGTTTTTTATTCTACTTAATGATCTAGATATTACAATGGTCAAAGATGCTATTGGAGATTTCATAGCATGGTCGTCTAATATTATAAAGATAAATGAGGTACATATTATAAAAACATCGTATAAAAAGCATTTAACAATTGATTATAAAAGGTAATAACTGAGGTCTGATATTATATATGGATAATGTGGTTAAGAAATGAAAGTTTGAATCAAGAAAATCTAGTGAATCGACCAAGAAAACAAAAAAAACTCTTAGTGTAACTTCTCTCCGCAAGTTCTAGAGAAATATTTATTAACATTACAACTTCATACAGTGACCAAATTTAAATATAAATCTATGTCTTATAATCACTATGAAGAATAAATATTTAGAGCTTCCATTAAATAAGTAATTTGTCTCGGTCTCTAAATGATATTCTAAAGATTGAATGGTTGGTCATCTGAATTGTGAATACATACATAATGTACATTTTTACAATATGTATTTTCAAATAGTGAGCTAAATATATTTATTTAAGTTAACAACTATTCATATTTTTTATACGGATTTATGTTATAAGTATATAAAGGGAATATCATGTGAAGAAATATTTAGATTCATTATTCCCAGTACCATTTCAATGACAAAAATTACTTTGGAAAATAATAAAATAAAGAAGAAAAATAACGAGTTACTAAAATTTTTTAATAACAAAACATCAGAGTATAGAATGTTTTTGATGCCAATAATTCATGGGTAAAACTCTACAATCTAATCCCATTAAATATATTTATATTTTTTTCATTACTTAATTGTTTTTTAGGAAGCACTGTATACTAAAAAAAGTCAACATAGGCACCATGAATATTTATTTTTTGGATTCAATGAATGGATTTCCAACCAAATGACCACACATGATGTGCATTGTGAATATGTAATACACTAAATCAACATTTTATAGATAAAAGTTTAATTATATGTTAATTATGTGTTTTAATGAGAATTCTTTTATGATAGGATTGTCAATAGATATAGGCTAAATCATGGTATGAGGCCGGTGTCTGAGAAGATACAGCCTATGGATTATTACAAATGGAAAAAAAAGGCATATAAATAAATATTTACCTATGAAAACATATCAGAATAGTTTACCTATATTAATAAATGTTTCTATATTTTCTAAAACTAGATAATGCAATTGACTATGGATATTATGTTTGTAAATTTATGAGAGAAATCATACAACCTGAAAACACCAGCATCCTGCAACAGGTAATTTCCAAAGGTAATTAAAATTTCATTAAATATATTTCATAAACAATTGTTTGTATATATTTTCTCAGTACTATCATGATTACCAAAAAAATAGTTACTAAAAATAATAAATCAATTTGTTTAGATATGATTGGGAATTTTCCTTTTTATTAGAATGTATGTCGATAAAAGTTTTGCTGATTACATGCTATATTTGTGATCTAGTATGATTTATGATCTTCAAAAGATATTTGGGGTGTGAAGAATTAGTGTTTGAATACTTATATATTATTTTTGGTCTATTTTTCGAGGAGAATATTAATGGAGGAAATCAATTTGTTTAGAAACACTGTCCTACAAACAATAAAATTGTTGGGAAAATGTGGAGGTAAAGGTGGAGGTGAAGGGATATGGGGAGGAAAAGGTGAAGGCAGAGGCAGAGTAAGAGTCAGAGAACAATGTGAAGGAGGAGGTAGAGGCAAAGACCGAGGTGGAGACTGAGGATGAGGAAGAAAAAAATAATGACTAAAAAAATAGTAATTTTTTTGGAAATTAAGTAGAATAGGGATAATACTATGATTTTGTTTGAGAAAAATTATTAAAAGTTTACAGAACACTTTTCACTTAAGATAAGATCCATTTGGAATCTTTCTAGTTTAAAATGAAATTTTAGTGAAAAAAACATGTGGTGTACTCAAAATAGAGAAAACACATTTAGATTAATTTATTATATTAGGAAAATTATCGTTACATCATTTGTGAAATTTAGGGATCAACCAAACCTTAGTACGATGCAAAGTGTGACCGGTATGACTCCAAGTGCATTTGTTTATTCAAAAGTGACATTAATTTTAGTAAAATAAAAAATTGATATACTTAAAACTAATAAAATGCAATCGTATTGTTTTAGTACTTTATAAAAACTATATATATGTATTTTTTGGAATGTAGATATTAGACACACCTCAATTTGATTCATGGTGTGATCGGTATGACTCCAAGTGTGACTTTTTATTCAAAATGGACTTTAAATATAATAAAAAACACACTGACACACTCAAAACTGAGCTAGAAATTTATTATTGTCTTATACTAAAGTAAAATGATCCATAAGTCATTTAGAACATTTATTATTCAGCCACACCTCAATATGACACACAGTGTGACTCCAAGTGTGTCTTTTTTATTCAAAATTGATATTAATTTTACTAAAATAAATACATCCATACTCAAAAAATGAGAAAAAATATTCAAATTGTTTTGGTACTTTAGTAAAATGATCCATAATTCATTTTTGATGTGTGGAGATAAAACACACCTCAATATGACACACAACGTGACCGGTATGACTCCAAATGTTAATTTTTTATTCAAAAGTTACATTAATTTTATTAAAAAATAACTAACCTAAAAAAACCGAGAAAAAATATGGATTCTTTTGGTACATTATGAAAATGATCCATTAATAATTTTTGACAATTAGGGATTAGTCACACCACAATCCGATGCATGGTGTGATAGGTATGACTCAAAGTTCATCTTTTTATAAAAAACTGACATTAATTCTAATAAATAAATTACTGACATACTCAAAACTGAGAAAAAAACTTTTCTAATTTTATCATACTTTTGGAAAACTATCCATGCGTCATTTAAGATGTCTAGCATTCAACCGTGCTTTAATATGACAAATAGTGTGACTCCAAGTGTGTCTTTTTTATTCAAAATTGACATTAATTTTAGGAAAAAAACAACTAACTTACTCAAAACTGAGAAAATAAATTCATATTGTTTCGCTACAATAGGAAAATTATCCATATGTCATGTGTGACTTGTAGGGATCATCCGACCCTCTATCCGATGCATAGTGTGACCTGTATGACTCCAACTACATATTTTTTTCAAATGTGAAATTAATGTTAATAAATCATAAAGTGATGTACTCAAAAACTAGAAAATGCATTTTGATTGTTATAATACTTTAGGGAAAATATCCATGATTCATTTGGGATGTGTAGAATTCCAAAACTCCTCAATATAACGCATAGTATGACTCCTACTAATTCTTTTTATTATTCAAATTTGACATTAATTTTAGTAAAAAAACAACTAACATACTCAAAACTAATAAAAAACATTCATATTGTTTTTTTACTTTAGTAAAATGATCCATATATCATTTTTGATGTGTAGGGATCATCTACACTTCTATTTGACGTACAGTTTGATCGTTATGACTCTAACTATATCTTTTTTATTTAAAAGTGACATTAATTTAATAAAAAAAAACTAACATACTCAAATATAATAAAATGCATTCATATTTCTTTTATACATTATGAAAACTATCCATGTGTCATTTGGGACATGTAACATTCAGTCACACCTCAATTCGATGCACAATGTGGCCTATATGACTATAAGTACATTTTTTTTATTCAAAATTGATAAGAATTTTTGTAAAAAGAACAACTAACATACTCAAAATTGAAAAAAATCATTCCATTTATTTTGGTACTTTAGAACAATTATCCATACATAATTTCTGATATGTCTAGATCAGCCGCACCTCAATCTCATGTACGGTGTGACCTTTATTACTCTAAGTGCGTCTTTTTATTCAAAATCGACATTAATTTTCTTAAAAAAACTAACATACTCAAAATCAATAAAATAATTCAGATTGATTTGATACTTTAGGAAAATGACCCATTAATCATTTGGGATGTGAATCGTTCAACCACACCTCAATCCGATGCTTGGTGTGACTAGTATGACTCTAAGTGCTTCTTTTTTATTATAAAATGACATAAATTTTTAAAAAAAAACTAACATACTCTATAATAATGTTGTATTTTTCTTGAATGAAATTTTATTTCCTTAAAATTATGTATTTTATCATTTTTTGGTAATTTTTTTGATTGTTTCTACTAGTGAAGTGTGTTGTTATGGCACACTACACTTGTTTCTGCTGATGCAGTGTGCTGCATCATCACATTATAGTTTTTACCATTATCAATTATTTTAGAAGTCCTAATAAATTTTATCTATATTAGTGCATTCACTACAAAATATATGACATTTTCCAATAGAAATTTAACGACAGATAATATATCTGTTGGTAAAAAAGAGAAATTTCAACAGATATTAAGTTTTATTGGAATTAATTTTGACTACCAATAAATTTTTCCCCACATATATATCTGTCAATATTGATGTTTCAATACCAACTAATCTTTTGACAATAGTTATATCTATTGCTTTATCATACTAATACCGACATTGTTTTACGGACACATGAATCTTTCATCAATAATAACCATTACCAACAAATCTATTGTCATCAATAAATTTTTTTACACCAACCCATTAAATAACAACAAATACTTTATGGGTACCAAGAAATATATCAATTCATAATTATTGTTCACCATCAACATTTTTTTTATCAATAATTAAATATGTCACTTTATCATACAAATACCAATAATTTTTTTACCAAAAAATAAATTTATTTTCATTATGTATTTTTACCAACAAATATTTTACAATTAAAAATACACATCACAAAAAATTATTCAATATCATTTAATTATTTTTCAATAATTGAATATATATTTACAAATTATCTTACAAATACCTATCAATTATAAATTAAAAATATGTGCTTATATGTTGAATTAAAAAAATTATAATTTTACAATGTTTCTTGGAATGATATATATATACATAAGGAGATATAGAATGCCAATTAAATATATAAAATTTTAAAAAATTATATTTATTTTTTATATGTGTGGTCTACATAAAATATTATCCTAACCATAGAAGACCTCCTTGCCTCATCACCTCATCACCTCTCCCGCCTCCCCCGCCTCTGCTCAGCCTTCGTACCTCCCCAATTTACCACCACTAGTCCTATCTTCTACCCCATAACCCTCCCTACCTCCCTGCCTACCTGTGTCACTGCCTCCTCGCCTCCCCTGCCTCCCCGCCTCCCCCGCCTCACCTACAACTGGTTAGCCTTCGCGCCTCCCCGATTGACTGTTGCTTCTCCTATATTCCACCCCATAACCCTCCCTGCCTCCCCCTTGCCACTACTCAACCTCTGCGCCACCCCGATTGACTACCACTACTCCTATCTTCCCCCTACTTGCCTAGGTTTTCCCTGTGTCCCCCCTCCCTACCCAAATTTTCACTACATCCTGCACATCCCTGATACGCATGCCTGCCTCCACTGAATATTATTCTTCCCCGATCCCCTACTAGCTTCCCCAACCTAGGGTCATAACCCCCCCCCCATGTTCCCTCTGCCCACGTGCCAGTGTCCCTGCCAGTTCCTCTACTGTCTATGCTCAATGACCATCATCCCCATGTCCTGATGTGGTTATGTTTCGATGGTACATTTTGAGCCAGTAAAACTAGGTATGCATTCATCTATGTTATTTAAAATTTTCCCTTGATTTTCCTTTTCCGACAACATAATGGGTGATAGTTTCTTTGTCAAAGATTGCCATCAACTTCCTTAATTTGAGGGAACAATCATTATACATTTTTTTTATTTTAGAAAATTGTAATACACATAAATGAACATAAATGTTGATTTAGTCTATTTCTGTCATGGTTTTATATTTACTCTAGTGGCTTCTATCTTCTAGAGTTTGGAGATTCTCATATTGATGCTTAGATCAGAAATCACTAATACATCTATTTCTTTTATTGCTTCAAGTTATAATGTTTTAGAATTGAATGATCTTTGTGGGTCTAGCATTAGTGAGAGAGGTATTGGTATAATCTATAGCATGTTATTTATCTGAAGTTGAAAATAAAACATGGTAGGTTGAAAAAGATGAGTATGCTGGGCTGTTTTGGTTTAGATGGGAGTTTTCTCTAGTCATGTGATTGGTTATTTTTTCAACCCCTATTCAAGTGCTGAACATGTGAATCTCTATTGTAAGCTCTATATTTAAATTTTATAGAATTAAGATCTAAATTTGAATTTCCTTGTGAATTTTCATCCAGGTTTATTACGTATTTCCCTTCTTGACAAAGAAATGGCTCATCAAAAATACTGTACAATATTTTTGACATTGATTTGGATTTCTAACGGTGACCATAACTTTTTTCTTCTTAGTGAAATTGTTTCTACAGTTTCTGAATTTGAAATTTTTTGCCATGTTTGGTAGATAACTACCATATGAATCCAGGTCGGTATTGTGTGTCCTTTATAGAGACGATTCCATTAATAGTTGTGAATCATAGAATTTTGATTTATTATCACACCCAATTAGATAGAATAATGATAAAAGAATAATCATCATCTCTGAAAACCATTGAAAACCCCAACTTTATTGAAATAGTAGATAGTTAATGCCTGCTAGGGCTATAATACTTGGAATCTAGTTGATATGGGTGTCAACTATGAGAATTTGGGTATTTTTGGTAGTACATATTGAAATTTGATCATTTCAATAAACAATTATTAAACATAGTTTGAAAAATATGTTGTGTTTGTTACATTCTTGAAAAAACACTTGCGTGAAGGATCTGTTTGATACCATATATTGAAATATTTTATAGTATTTATCATATAGGATAAACTGTTTAAAAAATATGTACCATATTTTCTGTTATTACTTTTCTAAAACACCTTAAGTAAAAAAATTGAATAGTGAGACCTTCTTCTATTAAACTACTATACTTAAATAACAAAAGAATACCACTCAAGTTGTAGGATTTTTAAAAAAAATCAATTTAGAAATGTTTATGTGTAAACACATATGATAAGTGATAAGCACTATAGGGATTCATTATACATTCTAAATATTATCTCTTATAATAAGTATTAAAAAAAGTGTTTTCAAATAGACTCTTAAATTCTTGAGGAATATCACTTAAATAAGGGGCAGAAAAATAGTTTCTAGTAAGCTAATAACACTTAAACAAAACCACTTATCATAAGTGATAATAAACATAAGAATCTTTCATCAACTATTGTCGAATAAGGTATTATCCCTTCATTGAACACTATTCCTCTAATGATTAATTTAATCCTCAATTTGGAAATAAATTAAATTATAAATGATTGAAGTAAATCCAAAACATTTTTTAGACTCCAAATTCCATTGATTATGCACTACAAAAAAATGACTTATACAAACATAAATGTATTGACGGATAATATATAAGTTGGTAAAAATTAGCAATTCCAAAAAAAAATTAAGTTTTTTGGTATTGATTTTAATCACCAATAGTTTTTTTACAAATAGATCCATCTATTAGTAATGATCGTTTAACACTAGCAAATCTTTTACCAACATTTAAATCTATTACTTTATCGTACTAGTACCAACACTTTTTTACCAACAATTTAATCTGTTATTAATAATAACTATTACCAAAAAATATTTTATCATCAATAAAATCTATTACAATAATCCATTCAATGATAATAACCAATTAAATGAAAATAATATTTTTACATAGATTATTATTTTTATGCGCAAAGTCAATATTTATGGTTTTATTTAAAATATATCATTAATTGATTTTAATTTTCAATCTTCTCTAAGTATCAATAATGCTTATATTTTAAAAATCTTTTCATTTAATAATAATTTAAATACTATATATAAAATATTAAAATCATTATGGTATTCGAATTTTATAAACATAATAAATATAAACATGATAATAAATAAAAAAGTAATAAACACAATTGAAATATAAGTAATAAATAATTGATATAAAAAATAATTGAAATTTATAAATATAATCGAAATTTTATTTTATATTATAAAACAAATATATTAATTTTTTTAAAGTCTAATATTTATTATGAAACAATAAATTAAGTAATTAGTAAGATATTCAAATTTTTTTCCCATATTTTTTCATATATTTATTTTTACAAAATTATTATTATTTTTTGATCCACGTGCACTTTTTTGATCATATTCATTTCACCCATGCACACGCTTCATCTCCCGCAAACCTGAATATCCACCATGGAGCTTTCTTTCCGCTTCAATCCACCCACGAGAGGCACAAAAATCATCTTCTTTCAGTCCCATACACGCCCTGGTGAGTTTCACCGACTGCCTACCAACCCCTTCAATACGTACACATGAAACTCTATCGATTCCCCTTCTTTTTCCCGAGAGTGGAACCAAAATCTTCTTATGATTCCCATAAGTTCATCCTTCTCTCCGCCATCATCTATCTGGAATCCTGATCTTTCATCTTATCCTCACCTCTTCCATGACCAATCTTTAAATCATCATTCTCCTGGTGTATCATACCCATCGTATCAAACGGTTTGAAACCATAATCAAATGGCGTCCCCTAATTAACATACGGTATGGTGAGGTTGATTGAAAATATATCCCTTTACATTGAAAGGATTTACCTCTCACAATTTTCTCCTTCAGTCAGTCCCAACTCCCTCGAACCCCTCAAAATACCTGATATGTTTTTAGCTGATGGTTTATTGTTTGCCGATGTATATCCAAATAAGTATTTTTTCAGGCTTTCTGTATAATTTGAGATGTCTGCCTCATCGATCCACATCCAACAGGAGATGGGAAGGGATGATAATATGGTAACGGTGTTCTGACCAGCCAATTCCATGACCCATATCTAAGTTATGGTTACCCACAGTTTACCTTTACACCCATTCCAGGCATGGAAAATTCATATTCACTATTTTTTGTTGCACGACATACACACACATTAGGGTTTTACATGCATGGATTTTTAATTAAAGTCTTTATGTTGTTCAGATCATCAAATTAACCCACATTATTACATTGTAGTTGCATTCATTTCCTAAATTTTATTGCATCACTTAAGCCCAAATCCTTCCCCCAAATCCCTCCACCTCATCTGATTTTTGTATCTTCATGTTTTTCTATATCATTGTTTTAGTTGTATACTAACCATGCACATTTTCTTAAATTTTTAATTGTATTATTTTTTTATGTATTTTCTATCTAAATCTTAACTATCATCGTTCTTTGATCATTAAATTCACACATCAATAGTGCACAAACTATCATCCTTATTTTCTTACCAAGATGAAATTTCTTTGTGGTATGATTTTGGATCTCTGTCCATATAGGTGTTTGTTGTTGTGAGTACCCTAGGAAATTTTAAATTACGATTTTCCATGGGTTGTAGGTTTATTACATTGAAATTTACTTAACATTAGTACATGTGATGTGATTTCATGAAATTAATGGTATGTTTTCATTCATTTGGAAACAACCATAGATTGTGTCAAATCATTGATTAGATTTATATGAAATAGGGTTTTGGTAAATTACATGCATTTTTTGAGTTCTTTTGGTCTATCTCAACACTAACTGGTTGAGCCGCATTCAAAGTAGGGGTCCACTATGGGTGAACCCACTCCTAAAGCTGCACCCTCAAAATACTTCTTCATTAACTACCTTGGATGGATGAAGATCCTAAATGGGATTAAATAAAAAACCCCAAATAAGGTGAATGCATCAAGTAAACATAATATCTGGCTCAATGGGACTATTCTTGAAACCAAAAAATAAAATATATCAATTTTACCTCATATTCATGCACAATATGCATCAATTTGTATAATCATGCAACTCAAAAACTCTTTCAAGATACATGTGGATGACTTGTTTTGGTTGAATCCAGGCAGGGTTTCTTCATGAAAATTACTGAGATATATTTTATAAGATTGTCACCGGAGACATGGGAATATGAGGAAGCACAATATGATGTTGTATAATTCAATTTAGGTATATTTTATTTCATTAAATTCAACTAAAATGTTTAAATATTATGTCTTTTTTAGCAATAGAATGTTTTATACAAACATTCATTAACTTTTTTAAGAAATAGAATGTTCTATTCCATTACTATTAATTAAAGAGGAAAAAAATAACCCAACATTCCCATCAATCCACATTAAACTCATGAAAATATCCCCTTAACATTTAATAAACCAAACACTCTAATTTTATAACCAAACAACCCCTTCTGTGTAGTTTTAAGAAATTCTAACACTTATTATAACCAATTATTTTCTTAAAATGGTTTAAAATTCAATATGATAATCAAGATATCATTACCAAGGATTCTAACAATTCTAACATAGTATTTAAACACATGTCAAAGTTTAAATATATAACAATTTTTATTTTTTTCACAACAGGAATCATGTTACTCTAAATAACAAATAACCACCCCTTTTGAGTAGATCTCAGAAATTATAGTACATATTACAGGAAATTATTATTTTTAACATAGTTTAAACTTAAATATGATCATCAAGAAAACATTACCAAGACTTTGAAAAACTGTAAAATGTTAAATAGTTACGTTGAAGCATTTTCATTTAGTTGTGTTATTTAATAAGTATGAAGTGGGTTACCAGACTACTCAGTTGAGTTGACTGCTTCTTTGAATTTTAGTGGGTTTTGACATGTTTTTTGGGTGTTGGTTGATTATTTTTATATACAGTCTACTATATATTGATATATATGATGTTATTTAGAACACCTTTAAGGGAACCTTCATATTCACTTGATGTGATTTTGAGAGGACCTTCTCAGAGTTTTCAGAAGAACCATTGGTTAAATTTTTTTAAATTGAAGTATGTAGTTGTTAGTTGTAGATCTTGGAACTCTTCTTTTTGTGTTGTTTATATTTTTATGACTAGGTACAATTAATGAATGTGTTGATGAGATTCTTGAACACACACTTGCCAATTTTTTTGTGAGGCTTTAGTAGTTTGGTGATTTATTGAGAACCTGATGATTGTAGTTGCTAAACATTGTGAAAGCAGTCTCTTTATGCACTCTGATGATTGAGAGTTCCTTACTTAAGCTGGCGTGGTCAGTACCTCATCACCTGCATCTAGTTATTGGTTCATTGGATTATCAGCATCATCTTCCTATTTCAAAGGTGTATCCTTCATTTTATAAAGTATGTTGTGAACTTATAATGGGAATGTGATTTCTTACACCTAAATATGATTTACTTTTAAGTATTTCATTTGATGGCCTTCTCTTCTCTTTTTGCTTCTTTCTGAACTTTGGGATGGTTTTATTGGGGTAATATTTCAGACTGTGTTTATGATCAGATTCTAGCTAACCGTCTTTAGGGGTTTTCTCCTTCACACATTGTCTTATTTCCCATGCATTGAGTTGATGATATTTATTGGGGTTTTAAAGGTCCACTGGAAGGTGAATTTGAAGGATGTTTATCGTGGGAGGAAAGGTTTCCTATGGAGGATACTGCCAATTTTTAAGGGGGTGGATGGAAGGAAGATAACTTCTTCAATAATTCAGTTAAGTAAAGTGTTCACATCTTGAGGTTGGATTAATGATTTTTAGTTTTGATCTTTATGCATTGATGTTTTGATTTCATTTTATTTTGAGATGGTGTAAGCTTTTGACACCTCATGTGTACACTTTATCCTTATTTTTCTTCAATAAATTATTGTGTATCTAGGATGGGAAACCAACTCATATAACTTGCTTTTAAAAAAGAGACATGAGGTTTTTTCTCATCTGTTTGTGTGAGGAACAATTTTTTGATGCTGGAAGCTCTTAAAGGAATCCATTTGATAGCCCTGATGTCTTTCTTAAAGATGTTTGATCTGTATTTCATAGTAGTTATAATGAATTAAATAGTAGAAATTAAATTTCTCATTGTATAAAATGTTAATTGTATGGGTCTTGTATTTGAGGCTATAATTCATTGAAGGTTTCATTTGAATTTTTTTTACATGTATTTCCACTAGTATTGGCCTGTTTTGTGGTCTTGGGTTTCATTTATCTCTTTTTTCTGAATATTCATTGATGTGTAGCTTTTTTGATTTTTGTGTCATGTATGATGGGAGTTTTTTTCTGTCCAATGGAGCTTCTGATACTGCATATTTCAATTGATTCATCTAAATTTCTTATGGATTTTGTGGTCACGGGATTGGATGTGCTTCATGCATATTTCAATTGATGCATTTCACTTACTTTGGATTTGGTTGTCACGAGTTCGGATGGGCTTCATAAATCATAGTTTGAGGCTACATGATGGCTACATGAAGGAGGTTCTAACTTTGCTGATGTGTTTTTGAACTCTTAAGATAATGATTTTTGAGATTAAGACTCAATATCTTTCACATGGATTTTGAAATCATGGTAGTTGATGGTCCTCATACTTTCTGTTGATCTATCTTCTTGAGGCTTGTAGATTCAAACTTATGAGTTTTAATTCCATATTTTTAATAGGTATGATGCGTTGTTACTTGTTTGTGTACCTCCCTCAATTCCCTATGGTTAATGTGTATTACTGTCACTTTTTGTGTACATCCCTCAATTCTATATGAGGTATTTTCTCATCTGTTTGCTCATCTATTTGTTCATAGGATCGAGCAAACAAGGATGAGGCTGGAGCTGACATGGATGGGGTTGGAGTTGGAGCTGGCATAGACTACAGCTGGCATGGATGGGTTGGAGCTGAAGGTGAGATATACTGGAGTTAACATGGATGGGGCTGGAGCTGGCATGAATGGGATGGAACTAGAGATGACATGGATGGACAAATCTACAAGGGTTGGAGCTTGCAGGTATGGGCTAGAGATACTAGTTCTCGATTTGTTGGAGACAATGGGATGGAGATGCAGGGGTGGTTGATCTAATGTGGAGGGGGGAGGGTTGTCCAGTGACAAAATGGGGGGGCATAATTTTGGAAGGTTTGGGATCTAATAGGTTATGTTTGTAATGAATTTAATTATTAATATAATTAAAACTTGTCTCATTTTGGACATGTTAAAATCCTCTTCGGTTTAATAATTAAATAATATGTATTATATATGATAAATTAATAAATATAATATGAAATTTTACTAGCAATAAAAAATTATAATTTTTATTTAAATGTAATTTATAATAAAATTTTATATACTGGTAATATTATTACCAACAAATAATTTTGTCACCAAAACCTGTTGCTAAACACTTTAACCAACATATATATTATCTGTCGGTATTATCATAATTGCACCAGAACTATTTTATCTGTCATAAAAACATTTAGCGACAGAGTTTTCACCAAAAGCTTAGTAACAGGGACATACATGTTGGTAAAACGTTTTACCAACAGATAATACACTTTTACCATTAGATATATCCCTTTTGGAAAAAGTAAAATATTTTTGAGTGATTAAAATAACTGAGAAATCATACTTTTATTAGTGAAAATAGAAGCGCTGATAATTCATACTTTTATTAGCATAAATAAAAGAGCTGATAAAATTTTCCATTTATGATCACTTTTAAAATCATTGATAAATGTATTATTTAGCAGTGCTAAGGAAACAAGAAGATAATGGAATATTTTATCAGTTATTTTAAAATAATTGATAAAATTATGATTTATCAGCACTTTTTTGGGATAATAAATATACCCCTTATCATTTTATTTTTATCACTGATAAAAGTAGTGGACTTTTAACTACTCTATGGTTATCAACACTTTTATAGCACTGATAAAGGACAATTCAATCACTGTTAAAAATGTTTTTTTATAGTATAAATTAATGTCATCTTTATTTTATTGATATCATAGATAGTCCCCTTGGGAACCTTGAATACTGAGAGAATGTGAATTTGAATAGATGTTAGAACACTATTTAGGGAATCCTCCAGTTGTGAATTGGGATTCATGGATCAATGTAATCCCTCAAAGGCAGGAAGCCATTATTTGATACTATTGTAATCATCATCAACAATACTCCATGAAGATAGACGCTAAAACAAATGTTATACATGTACATGGTTTCTTCTTAAATTCTTTTAAGGTTTATTTATGTTGATATATTGTATTGAACCAAACTTTTGTAAATGATATTCCATTTTGAATGAATAAATGGATTATTAAGTAACATTGTTATATAAAATACATTCATTATTTTAATTATTTTGTACCTTTATAAAATATAGTCGATCGAATTTAAAAAACCATTAATCATCATAACCATTGATAATATAACCATTTTATAGTGATAGTTATGAATAATATAGATTAATGGTTATGATAATGTCTATTAAAAAAGGACGAAAAAGACATGGGCTCGACCAGTAGTATTGTACCCTATTAATCCCAATTATCAAAGATTTAAGGGGTGGGGGAATCACTTGGTTTTTCCCTTAACCATGAAAAAGATTAAATTAATCAAGTAAAACATGAATGAAACCATTTAATAGATAAGTTCAAGCTTATTTAGATCATGATCCAAACCATGTTTTTCAAACCACCACAAGAAAGTGCCACCATCGCACACCTTACCCTTAAGGCATATACTGGTGTAATAAGGTGTTTTATATTTAGAACCTTGTTGTATGAATTTATATATATTTTCTTTTAAATAAAATGATGATTATGTTTATCCCTTTACACTATCACTTTATATATACAATTATATATGATTCAATGAAAATTAGATTTTGATACTAAGAAACTAAAATTGTATTTTTGGAAAATATTTGGTTTAACCTTTATCTGAAATATTACAGAATTTTTAAATAAATATTAATTTCAAATAATAATATTTTTAAATAATATCTATTTATATAGAAAGGAAAATTTAATTTAACTGTCTAATGTTATCATTATAAGTGTTAAAAAAAATTATTGTCTAAGGAATAAGTATTTGCTAGTAAATAAAATTTTTATTTAAAGGCCTAAATTCTTATATTTAAATATTTTTTTTATAAAATAAATATTAGTTTTTAAAATTATAATACATAAATCAACCACTAGTTTTTTTTCATAATTTTTATGATTGTATAATTTTTGGGTAAACATTAAATATGATATAAATATACGATTTGTATTATGAAATTATAAAGGCCCAAAAGTGATGTAATAAATTCCATAAAATGAATATATGAGAAAATATAAAGTTTTCCTTTAAAATAACTTGTTTTTGAATTTATTTGATTAATTTTATAAAAATATAAATAATCCTCCATAACCTATTTTATATTTTAAGGATTTAAAATCAATTATTTATTATCAAGACTCATTTCCTCACCACTAATGATAATATTTTATTATGTTATGTTATTTTCCATATATAATATTGAAAAAAATTCTATTTGGAATAAAATATGGGAAATTTTTGGGAAGGTTTGTGGTTTTGATTATTTTATCATATAGAGTCCAAAACCTATGCTTAGATATTAATAAAGAATTCCCCTCTATTTTACTATAAATACCCACACAAACTCCCCATCATCTTCACAAAAAACCAGTTGAGAGAAAATTTTATAACCCTATCCCTACCTAAATACTTTTAAAGAAATTCCGAATATCTTAATAATATCCTCCAAAGATTTTAGAAGCACCCTCTCAAGGTAAGGGGGTTCTCCCTTCCTCTTTTTTCAAACACTTTCCTTGTATTATGCTCTTTCGTATCCATTTTCATATTATATTGTTTTTTTAAACATACATTTTTCTTTCCTTATTATACATATATAATAAGAGATAATATTTCACTCTCATTGAACCCTACCATGAATATTTGTGTACTCCCGTTATACTACCAAAGCTATCTTGATACTTTCTATGCTAAGAATTTATGTAGTGAATTCTCTCAATTTATACTCGAGGGTATTCAATTAGATATACCTATCCTTCACTAATTTGGTAATTCCATGTATGTAACCCACACTTATTATTTATGGGGTTAAATATGATGAAATGTTTTCTTACGATGTTTGATCTATGTGGCACACTTATGCATGTACATGATATGAATGTGACAGTTGGGTGTGGAATTATATATCCCTCCAATACATTGGGTAATGTTTTTATCTCATGAGATACTATGTATGGTGCATGAGATATTTTCCTAATCACACTATTTTATAAAATATGGGGTTTTATCCTAGAATTGTGCTTTAGATGAAATGTTTGACACTGTTTCCACATTCTTATGTTTACTTAATGTTACCATCCCATATCATGTTTCCAAGTTCACATTTATGATTATCACCCTTTTATGTCACCTTGATATGAATCTTTAATAACATGTATTACTTTCATCATGTTATGATTTTATTATCCCCTTACAGGGTTTTATAGCTCACATATCACTTATGTATATCCCTAGGTAATCCCTTGCAACATTAGAATATCTATGGAATATAAAGACATTTTACTATGTTTTTAAATAATGTTGTTTAATCCCAACTTCAATTTATTATGTTATGTTTTTAATTACCAAATTCCAGTAGGCATCAGGATCTTTTGGGATTGTATAATTTGTAACTTCATGTAATTCATCATGAATCAAGGTGAATTAAATATATGGGTTGTCATAGTTGGTATCAAAGAAAGTTCTAGTTTTTTGGGGATTAGGAATAGAAAACCATATTGAAAGACTTAGTAATCATAATAAAAATAGTAAAAAATTTCTAAATTTAGGTAAATTTTATATTTAGTTGTTTCTAAGAAATATAATATCTATCTAGATAGTACAATTGGATGTGGCTCTGCTTTAGTTGTACCTTGGAGTAATATCCTCAAAAGGGCATGTAACAACCCGAGCCACCGTGCCCTACCTAGATGGTGGAAGGATGGGTTGACAAAACCCACAAACCATAATCAATAGGTTGTGGTATGACAAAAAATTACTGAGAATACATAACTATTATTGGAGACTATTTCTTAATGAACCTGTATATATGCACACAATCATTTCCATGTAATAGTACAGAGGAATATAAAGTAAAGACTGTAACATCTTGAGATAAACCAAGCTTGGAATGAACTCAAGGGAATAAATAATATTATAATAGAATAAAACCAATATTTAATGTGAAAAAATACATGCCCAAACATAAATAATGTCCCAACATTACAAAAAATAGAAATAATCAAAGCTGAGAGAACCCTACTCCTGATCTCTAAGCCCGGCCATTGTATGTGGTCAACAAACTTAGATATCATTATGCTCCTCCATAATCAACATCAATATTTACTTAATATGTATATGTCGTGAAATGTTTGAGAAAATATGATATAGGGGTAATATATTTGTACCCAGTTGGACACCCCAAAACTGAAATGGAGCGATAGAGAGACACAAGAATAGTTAGCTCAACAAAAAAACAAGAGGGAAATGAAACCCAATAGATACACATATATATTCTCATAATGAAACCCATACAAGAGAGAAAGGGGATATACATATCACATCTTAGGAAAAATTTAATGATTAATTCTACATATCCAATAGTATATCACCAATTCCAAACAACAAAACTATAGTAGAATATGAATAGAGGGTCCAACAACACGCAACTACACTTCATTGCAGAGGGATCACACAATTCCATTGGAGGACCCACACCCCGATGGAGCTCAAATATGAGGTAGTACCAATCCTTAGGTATTTAACCCACTCCCTATATTATTAAGGGGAGTACTGACCCTACCAAAATAAATAAATGGGAAACCCACACCCTAGTGTGAAATGAGAGTACTGGGCTCTATATCTCTTCAGTAGCCTGAGAAATTTTCACCCTAGTGTGATTGGGGTGTAATGACTTGGATATATCACTGATAACATGGAGAAAAACTCTTTAATATGAAATAGGAGTATTGAAAAAACATATATTTGATAGAATAGTGAACCCACGACTTGGTGTAATAGGGGAGTATTGACCTCAACATATATCTGAAGATCCTGACTGATCACTTCCAATGTTAAGCATTTCCTCACGAAGAGTCATTCTTGGAACATATTGAATCTTGTCTCATAATTTAATAAAAAGGACTCCATAAAATTATATAAGATCCCACATTTTTATGGAGATGTCTCAATAATGTTTTCAGGTACTCTTTTGACTATTTTTTAGTACTTTTTTTTGGGAAAATTCTTGGAGAGTTTTTGGGTGAATTTTTTGAATTTAGAAAGAAATAATGGGCGTTTAGGGTTAAAAAATGGTTTCCAAAACCATGGGCCCTAAAAGAATAAACAGTTAACCGCCTATAGATGGGGTGTATGGTTAAGTCACACAGTTATGGGAAATCATGCACCCTGAGTATCAAAATGTGCAAGTGATTTTAATTAACCCAAAAATTATATTTTAGAATACCCAATACCCTATATTAACCCCAAATCAACACCCATGCACCCACTAAAGTTTCATCTTGAATTTGGAGGCTCTAGGATAATTACCTAGGGATCCTAACCTTAGTTCTTGGTGATTCAATATCCATATTAAACATCAACACCTTCTCAGGTAAGTGGACCTAATCACATGTAGTTTCCTTCTTGTCTCCTATATCCTCCTCAAATTTTATAGGGAAGATATCATTTTTATTATTGGATATAGATATATTATTTTAGGATCTTTATTGTTCAATATTGAATTAGGGTTTTTGGATCTAGATCGTGTTTTTGTCACATTATTGATCCATCCACTTCAAATTGGGGATTTTTGTTGATGAGCGTTCTTCATCAAATTTGTGGTTGGTGGTCTATAATTTATATCCCAGACTATTGATTTAAATTAAATGTATGCAATTATATAATTTCTATAAGTTATTAATCAAATGAGTTCTCCATTGAATTAATTTATTTGGTATATTAATTAATTATAGAAATTGGGAAATTCGGGATAATGAGATTATAGATGTTGAATAATTAATTTTTTAATTAATTATGGGGAATTGAGATTATTTAACATGATTAATTATATATGTAATTTATTAATTGTATTGATTGGGATTATAAAATTTTTATTTGTAATAATTTTTTGTGGAATTATTTATTGCAATATTGAGATTGTTTAAATTGAATAATTAATTGTTGAATTAATTATTGTTATATTTAATTTGTTGAATTATAATAATTATTTATAGAATTAATTATTAGAGATTATTGTGATCATAAAATTGTCTGAGTGTGACTATTTAATTTGCTAAATTAATTATTGGGATTGATGAGATTAATTACATGATGAATTGATGAATTAGAGTAATGTAATTATCTAATTATTGAATTAAATAATGAGATTAATGGTATTATGTAATTGGTTAACTAATTCATTCTAGTAATGAGATTATTTAACTGTTGAATTAAATCAAGGGATTGATGAGATTAATTAATTGATGAATTAATTAATGAGAGTATTTTCATTAATTAATTATTGAATTAGATAATGTGATTGATAAGATTAATTAATTGACAAATTAACTATTGGAAGAAATGTGATTATTTAATGGTCGAATTAAATAATGTGATTGATGAGATTAATTAATGGATGAGTAAATTAATGGGAGTAATGTGATTATTTAATTATTGAATTAAATAATGGGATTGATGAGATTAATTAATTGATGAATTAATTAATAGAATTAATGTGACTAATTAATTGTGAAATTAATTAATGGGGTTGATGTGAACGATTAATTGGTGAACTAATTGAAGAGTTTGAATATGATTAACTAATTGTGGAATTAATTAACTCAATTGACATGAACAATTAATTAGTGAATTAATTGAAGAGATTGTATGTGATTAATTAACTGTGGAATCAATTAGTGAAATTGATATGAATAATTAATTAGTGAATTAATTAAAAGGATAGAATGTGAACAATTAATTGCGTAATTAATTAATGCAGTTGACATGATCAATTAATTGGCAAATTAATTGAAGGGATTGAATGTGATTAATTAATTTTAAAATTGATTAATGTGATTAACATGAAAAATTAATTGGCCAATTAGTTAAAGGTATTGATTGTGATAAATTAATTGTGGAATTAATTATTGAAATTAATGTGAACAATTAGTTAGTGAATTAATTTAAAGGAGAAAATATGATTAATTAATTGTGGAATTAATTAATGGTGTTGATGTAACCAATTAATTAGCGAATTAATTGAAGGGATTGAATGTGACTAAATTAATTGCAGAATTAATTAATGTTGTTGATGTGGACAACTAATTAGTGAATTAATTGAAGGGATTGAATGTGATTAATTAATTGTGGAATTATTTAATGGATATATTGTGATTATTAAATTGTGTTAATTAATTATTGAAATAATTATTGAGATATCGAGACTATGAAATTCCTATAAAAAATTATTGAATTAATTATTATGATATTTCGATTAAGAAATAGAGATAATTAATTATTTAATTTATTAATGAGATATTGTGATTTTGAAACTCGGATAATTAATTATTGAATTAATTATTATAATATTGTGATTGTTTTGATTAATTAATTATTGAAATAATTAATGAGTTTAACCTAATTAATTAATTGTAGAATTCATTAATAGAATTGTTGTGAGTAACTAATTATTTAATTAATTACTGAAATAGATGTGAATGATTAATTTTTGAATTAATTAATTGATTTTTGTGATTAATTAATTGTTCAATTACTTAATGTGATTGAGGTGATTAAATAATTGTTGAGTTAATTAATGGAATTATTATTAATAATTAATTATTGAATCAATTAATGATATTGTTGTGATTAATTATTTGTTGAATTAATTCATGAAATTGTTGTGATTAATTAATTATTGAATTAATTAATGATATTCACATGATTAATTAATTTTTGAATTAATTAAGTAATTGTTGTGATTTAATAATTGTTCAATTAATTAATGAGTTTGACCTGATTAATTGATTTTTGAATTAATTAATTGATATTTTTTATTAATTAATTATTGAATTAATTAATGAAATTGACATGATTAATTTATTGTTGAATTAGTTAATGGGTTGTTGTGATATATGTGATATTATGATATTGTGAAATTTATATTAGGAAATGATGGAAGGTAACATGGATATTCAGCCGTGTATTATTAAATATGAATGGTAACATAGACACTCCATTATGAAATGATGAATGGTAACATAGACATTCTGTCATGTATTATTTAATATGAATGGTAACATGTACGTTTAATTATAAAATGATGACTGGAAACATGGACAATGAGTTGTGTATTATTAAATATTAATGGTAACATGGACATTCAATTATGAAATGACAAATGGTAACATGTACATTTAGTCATGTATTATTAAATATAAATGGTAAGATGGACATCAAATTATGAAATGATGAATGATAAGATGAACATGCAATCATTTATTGTTAAATATGAATTGTAACTTGGACATTCTATTAATAATGATGAATGGTAACAATGGAATTCAGTCATGTATTATAAAATATATATGGTATCATGGTCATTCAATTATGATTTATTAATGGTAATAATGATATTTAGGTATATGATTTGAGTTAGAGTGTCCTCTAGAACATGAGTGATATGTGGATAAATAAAGAGTAAATGAATAAATGAAGACTCTTTACATTATTTCTTATATTTTATTATTTATAAATTTACATACAATGCTATTGATTAAATATTGTTTTAGACACTATTGGTGGTGTCCTTCTGAGTTGTACTCACACCCTACTTGGGTTGTCTGATCGGTACCCGAATAGATTACATGACTACAGGATAGGTTAAAGGAAAAGGCCCTATGTTAGATGGTTGATATGGGATAGAACATGGATTAGGGAACCCGACATGGTTTGGGACCCACTGGGAGTTGTTAGGGTCTTTACTTTTGAGTTTTCATTTTGACACATAGTAGGCACTTTAACATGGAATATATATTATTCAGTTTTGATATTTTATATTCAACTTTGGTCATCTTGTGATACTTTTTTAATGGTTATTGTTTATATCATTTGATTACTATTTATTTATTTATTGAATTGTATTACTATGATAAAGAGGGTATAGTCTCCCCATGATCGATGATAGAACCTCGCTACTAGTCGGCAGCCTTTGGAAAATGGGGAGGAGCGCCTGAGGTCATGTGACCAATCTACTCAAGGGACCGATGAGAGGCACCCGGGTTGGGACATTACAAAGTGGTATTAGAGCCCAATATTATGTATTTATATTTAATAAAGGTAGACATGAAACTAGAAAAAGTCGGGCCTAGGTTATGAGGTTGTGCATTGGAATAACTGACCCATGTATGGGGGAAAACCCAAGTACTATGTGTGGGAATACTATAATTGGTATTTTTTGTTATAATTGAGCATTATTTAACCTTGGGTGACACACGTGTGGTGTGATGCGATATTTTTTTATATTTGTTGAGATTTTACATGTGACCTGGTATGGTAGGAGATATGAGTTTTCATGAATCATTCTTAGCACTCATAATTATTTTTTGACATGCATAATTTTTGGTACGTGTGGGAAAACATGTTTTGGAAACATTTTTTAACTTGAATTATTTTTCCTTTATTGGGAAATTGAACTGAAATTGTGCCTATTATGAAATTGGGAATTGTAAAATGATGCAAGATGAGAATAAATGAGTGTCTAAATGAGAAACATAAATGATGAGAATATGCTTAACCTTTTCTAACCATGAAACATATGCAGGATAGTTAATTATTGTGACAATGCCATAGTTTTAACCATGTGGATTGGTTTGTGGGAACTGACACCCGAGGTGAGGGTTGGTCACTTGGTTCATATTATTGAGAAAATGTTTAATGTTTATCCTAAAGAATCATGGTGTACTTACATACATGAGATGATCATACCCTATACCTTAACATAATCCTAGGTACCCTGAGATAACATTGGTTATATTCCAAGCTACATAAGGGATTTTTCTAGTAGGATAAGTGGGCCTTCTCGAAGATCATTCCCTTGGAGAAAGAAAAAAGTGAAACTATGTGGTGGTTGGTAAACCACCAGATGTACCTGAGTGAGGGTCATAATGAGATTTCATTTCGATAGATACGACGGTTTCTATTCTTGGAAGCTGGGAATGAGTTACAATTAATGTTTTAACTTTGAAAATCGATTGATCCTGAGACAGACAAGCCCACATTATGGGATCTATAGTGGAGAGCAGCATGCGTAGTGATAGATGGTAATTTATTGAATAAAAAGATGACAACAACACAACTAAGTAGGGGAGTGATGTGTTAGTAATATATTCATCCTCTAAGGGATATCTGATATGTGCATTAGATCATAGTGAGAATGTGTTATGGGGAAATATCATGTTGATATTCTTTGTATTGTGGTAACATGAATGGGTTCAAGAGGAAACTTGGGAGAGTGAAGTGGATATGAGGGCACAATGTCGTGATCTTTTTACTTGGAATATTAGGAATTATTGGGAGTATAGCTCGGTGATGAGAAATTATTAGGTGGGGATATTTTAGGAACCAAAATTTTTCTGGAGATTTTTTGAGGATATTTTCAGGTACCCTTTTGACTATATTTGAATACTTTTGATTAGGAAAATTCATGGCAAGTATTTGGGTGTTTTTTTATAATTTAGCATGAAAGAAGGGTAGTGCATGGTTGGAAAAAAATTTCCCCAAACCATGCACCCAAAAAGTAGAAACTATGAACCCCCCAGAAGAGACGAATGGTTAAGGCACAGATTAAGGAAAAACCATACACCCATATAATAAAAAATGCACATAGTTTTAATTAACCTGGAAATTAGATTTTAGAACAACTGAACCCATATATTAACCCCAAATAGACCCCCCAATCACCTCTTAAAAGTTCCTCTTGATTTTTGATACTCAAGAACGATTACCTAGGGAGACCGACCTCCATTATTGGTGATTCAATGTCTAAATTGAAGATCTACACCTTCCATAGTAAGAGGACCTAATCCAATGTGATTTCCTTCTTATATCCCATCACTTCCACAAATTTTATATGCATGATATCCTCTATCTTAGGGGATCTATATCTATAATTTTGGGATCATGTTTTTTTAATAATAAATAAGGGGTTTCAGATCTAGATTGTGTTCTTCATAACATTCTTCATTGATCCTCTTCAAATTGGGTATTTTCATTGACAAGCGTTCTTCGTTAAATTTGAGGTTGGTGTTACATAATTAGAATCCCAAAGTCTCAATTTAACATATGTATATGTAATTGTAGAATTTATATTAGATTATTATAAATTGAGTTATTGATTGAATCAATTAATTTGGAGAAATAATTAATTTAAGAAATTTTGAAATTCAGGATAATGGGATTATATATGTTGAATAATTAATTGTTAAATTAATTAAGAGTAATTGAGATTGAATAACTTGATTAACTAATTATTGAATTAATTAATGGGAATGGTTTGGATTATGAAATTGTGATTTGGAATAATTAATTTTTGAATTAATTATGGAAATATTGAGATTGTTGAAATTAAAAAATTAATTATCAAATTAATTATTGTAATATTAATGTAGTTGAACTAGAATAATAAAATTTAGAATTAATTTTTGGAGATTTTTGTGACTATCAAATTGTGTGAATGTGATTATTTAATTGTTGAATTAAATAATGGTATTGATGGGACTAGAAAATTGATGAATTAATTAATGAGAGTAATGTGAATATTTAATTGTTGAATTAAATAATGGTATTAATGGTATTAATTAATTTATGAATTAATTAATTGGAGTAACATGATTATTTATTTGTTTAATTAAATAATGGGAATAATGAGATTAATTAATTGATTTATAAATTAAATAGAGTATTATGGTTATTTAGTTGTTGAATTAAATATGAGATTGTTGGGATTAATTAATTGATGAATTAATTAATGGAAGTAATATGATTATTGAATGGTTGAATTAAATGATTGGATTCATGGGATTAATTAATTGATGTATAAATTTATGGGAGTAAAGTGATTATTTAATTATTGAATTAATAATTGGAATGAAGAGCTTAATTAATTTATGACTTAATTAATGGAAGTAATGTGATTAATTAATTGTGAAATTAATTAATCGACTTGACGTGAGAAATTAATTAATGAATTAATTGAAGGGGTTGATTGTGATTAATTAATTATGGAATTAATTTATGCAATTAACTTGAACTATTAATTGGTGAATTAATTTAAGTGATATAATGTGATTAATTAATTATATAATTAATTAATACAATTAAAGTGAAAAAATAATTGGTTAATTAAACGAACAGATTGAATGTGATTATTTAATTGTGAATTTAATTATTGAAATTGATGTGAAAAAGTAAATAGGGAATTAATTTAAGGGATCAAATGTGATTAATTATTTGTGGAAATATTAATTGAGTTGGTGTGATCAATTAATAGGTGAATTAATTGAAGAGATTAAATATGATTAATTAATTACATAATTAATTAATGTAATTGATGTGGACAATTAGTCAGTGAGCTAATGGAAGTTATTGAATTTGACTAATTAAAAGATAAATTAATTTAAAAAATTCACATGAACAATTAATTGGTAAATTAATTGAAAATATTATATGTTATTAATTAATTATAGAATTAATTAATGGATTTGACATGAATAATTAATTAGTGAATTAATTTAAGTGATTGAATGTGACTAATTAATTGTGGAATTAATTAATGGAGTTGATGTGAATAATTAATTGGTGAATTAATAGAAGTGATTAAATTTTATTAATTAATTGTTTAATTAATTATTTAATATATTATGATTTTGAAATTGAGATAATTAATCTTTGAAATCATTATTGAGATATTGAGATTATGAAATTGAGATAATTAATTTTCTAATTAATTATTGAGATATTGTGTTTTTGAAATAGAGATAATTAATTATTGAATTAATTATTGGGATATTGTGATTGCGGAACTGAGATAATTAATTATTGAATTATTTGATGTAATATTGAAATTATTGTGATCAATTAATTTTTGAATTAATTAATGAGTATTATGTGATTAATTAACTGTCGAATTAATTAATGTAATTATTGTGATTAATTAATTGTTGAATTGATTAATGAAATTGATGTGATTAATTAATTGTTGAATTAATTGATGGAATTGTTGTGATTAAGTAATTGTTGAAATAATTAATGAGATTGACCGGATTAACTAATTGTTAAATTAATTAATGGAATTGTTGTGATTAATTAATTATTGTGTTAATTAATAAAATTGATGTAATTAATTACTCATTCAAATCAATTTTTTCATTTTCTAAAAATCTGGTTTATAGATTACCAGAAACCTTACAAATGATATAGATAAAATAGGAAACACCCAAAGAAGCGGTACCTGAACATTATAGTTTTCATTTCAATGTTTAAAATATTAAAATTCTAGCCAAATCATGACCAGACACGTACTTTTCACACCACACGTCTATTCCTGTTTTCAATGAGCCGTGAACCTTGACAACAAGTGTCTTTAACGTCACAATAAAGCAAGTCTCCAGTGAGCCTCGCATGCCCATCTGTCACGTCCTGATGCTATCACAACCGTCATGACCATCTCTTGTCTGACACAATCTTCACCATCCTCAATATTCAACACTATAGTAATCAACATAACTAATTATCACCACCATATCCAAATAACCGGCCACCAGTGTCACTGATCAAACATCCCAATGGAACTTCAAAACCCATCAAAAGCACCATCTGATTCCATTGAATCAACATCATGCTATAAATGACCAAACTAGAAGTGAAGCCACCTCAACGAACAAACACCGTCAATAGTAAACAGAACCAAAAAAGAAGAATCAAAACTAAGAGAATGAAACCCAGATTAAAGTCAGAGATGAACCTTAAAAGGAAACATCATGATCGCCAAACCATATGACCCTAAATGCTAATGTATCCATCGTTCCCTCTCTGACATAGAGAGGAGCGATGGAAATATATGTTAGAGATGGTTTGGGCAGCCTAGAATGGAACAAAATAGAAAAAATTACTGAATCTGGTAGCATCATAAACCCACCATCACTGCATCGTAAATCCTAAATCCTTAGTGTTAACACCACCCTAACTCCCATCAGGAGAGGCACCGAGTAACATGAGGTTAGATATGGTTACATAGATAGAATAAATCCACAAAACATACCTTAAATGGAAGAGAAAATGATGTAGAGGAATCCCACATCAGTGATCACCAAAAAAGTACTAGACCGAGAATGAAGGGGAGAAGCCAGGAGCCAAGGGAGAGGCTGAAAACAAAGGGGGAAAACCGAGAAGGGTCTTGAAAACCATAGAGGGGAGGAGAGGCTGAGCAAAAAGAGCACTCTCCACAGAGAGTGTAGATATATCTCCATTCCATTCAATGAAATTATTAATTAATTGTTTAATTAATTAATTTAATTATAGTGACTAATTAATTTTTGAATTAATTAATGAGATTGACGTGATAAATTAACTGTTGAATTAAATAATGATTTTTTTTGTGATTAATTAATTGTTGAATTAATTAATGAGTTTTAAGTGATTAATTAACTATTTAATTAATTAATGTAGTTTTTATGATTAGTTAATTGTTGAATTAATTAATGAAATTGGCATAATTAAATAATTATTAAATAAATTAATGGGTTGTTGTGATATATTTGATATATTGGATATTGTGATATTGTAAAATATGAATTAGGAAGTGATGAATGGTAACATGATCATTTAGTCATTCAATATTAAATATGGATGCCAACATAGAAATTAAATTATGAAATTATGAATGATAACATGTACATTCAGTAATTTATTATTAAATAGAAATTGTAACAGGGAAATTAAATTATGAAATGATGAATGGTAACATGGAAATTCAGTCATGTATTATTAAATATGAATGGTAACATGGACATTAAAATATGAAATTATTAATGGTAACATGGAAATTCAGTCATGTATTATTAAATATGAATTATAACATGGGAATTAAATTATGAATTGATGAATGGTAACTTTTAAGTTCAGTCATGTATTGTTAAATATGAATGGTAACATGGAAATTCAATTATGAAATGACGAATGGAAACAATATAATTCATTCATGTATTATAAAATATGAATGGTAAAATGGTTATTCACTTATGATTTATGAATGGTAATAATGACATCAAGGTATATGATTCGATTTCGAGTGTCGTTGGGAACTCGAGTGATATGTTGTTAAATAAAGAGTATATGAATAAATAAAAATTGTTTACTTTATTGCTTGTATTTTATTATTTATAAAATTTTATACACTTTTATTGAATCGATATTTTTTTAGGCACTATTGGTGGGGCCCTACTAGGTTGTACTGACATCCTACTTGAGTTTCTTGATCATTTCCAAAATAAGTTACATTATTATAAGAAATGTTAAGGGAAATGGAAATGTTCTAGAATGATGCTTTGAAATGGATCTTGTATTGGGGAACCAAATGTTGTATGGTGATCACTGGGAGTTGTTAGTGTCTTTACTTTTGAGTTTTCATTTTGACACTTGGCATGCGTTTTATCATGGAATATCTACTATTCAGTTTTGATATTGTATTTTCAGCTTTGGTCATTTTTAATAATGTTTTATCATGGCTATTGTTTATATCATATAACTATTTTTATTTATTTATCTAGTGTATTACTCTTATAGAGTGGGTATAGTCTACCCAAGATTGACATTAGAAAAATGTTGCAAGACTGCAGCCTCTGGAATACGGGGAGGCATGTTGCCAGAGGTCATGTGACTGATTGTCTTGGGGGACTGGTGAGTGGCACCCAGGTCAGGAAGTTACACATTATACATGGGAAAAACATAGGATAGGATACTCATGGGCAATAATATGATTCAAAACAAAATATATATGAGAGTTAAAATATTCACTTTAGAGTATATGATGTGTTGGGTGTCAAAAAGAAATGTGGCCCCGCTATAATTCCTGGTCATGTTCTCCCGTGAAATAGCTCAATAATCCATGTCTCTATATACAACATGTCCTCTAGGATACACAACATTATAACCACCCTGGGTCCTAGTTGCGTATCTCAACCCATTCCCTTGTATTCCTACCGGTGCTCCTGTACTCCAACACATGATGTGTCAATCGACATGGGACATTGGGAATATAATGATGGAATGTGGCTTGGCCACCTAGGCAGGGTGACATGGAGTGTAATCACACCTACAAGAATGTGATATTAACTTCACCTGAAACCCTTATACTATAACCAGGTGGCTATAAACAGTGTGTTCTTCCTGGATTCGTGGAGTGTAGTTTGATTTTTTGCAGATCGTCCTTGAGGTTTCCATATTCATGTTCATTTCCATGAATCACACTCTTTTACCACCCTAAATTGGTCGATAAGTCCACTGACCATCATTTCCTAACCTTTTATGGCTATAAAATTTAATCATGCAATCTATTCAAAGTACACATCACATCCCTCATCTATAGCGCCTCACATCGCTGCCTATTGGTACTACAGATACAAGATCCACCTATCATTGCTATAAATCCCTCCCAATATTCCCAAAAAATACTAATACATTCATCATTTTACAAACCTCCATGAATTTGGGGGTTTAATCACACTTGAACCAACCCCTGCAATGTCGAATCGCGACACCATAGGAAAACTATGAAGAACACAAAGAACATGTTAGGTAAAGGCACAACAACAATGGTGAAAATGTCATTATCCACACATTCTTGGACAATTATCATAGATTGGGGAAAATAGGGTAATAACATTTCATAATTCAATAAATAAGGGAATTAAATAATTTAACCAGTTCAAGGGCCTTATACAAAGAACGTGCTATCGGAGAATCATAAGTAAATAATAAATAAATGCTCAATATTTTAATCATAAGGAAACAAATCTTTAATTTATGTTTCCTACCACAGTAAAGTATAAATCATTGGAGAAAAAAAATTTCACTAGAGAAGGATAAGACCTATTATGTCTATTTAAACTTGATCCAACTTGATCTGACCTTCATTCATCATCTGATTCCAATTATCCAAAAAGGAATACTCTGAACCTCCTATCAGATATCATAAGGGCTATGTAGATAACTATTAGAAAATCATCATAAGAGGGTATTTTTAGCGTATTTTAATTATTAGATTTAATAAAACAAATAAATATTTTTTTTAAAATGCACCCTCCAACAACTACCTCAACCAGACGTCTGATGCTAACCGTCCTTAGGTTATTCTTAGAGACATCCTTGAATTCCAAAATCAATCGTGTTCTTAGATTTTCAATACGAAGCTCTATTTTAGAGTTATTACATTATTTTTAAAAATAACTACCTGATAATGATATCAATATATTTAATGTGTTTATAATATCTGTTCTAGGCTCACTAGGAATCAGAATATTGTTCCATCTCATCACTTGGATCTGAAAATATTCCTTAAAATAGTTCAATGTATTTCAAGTTAAAAACATGATTAATAAATTATTCTTGATTCATGTATTTTCATCTTTGAAAATAATAAGTTCAAAAATACTGGAGATACTAATCCCACATCTTCATCTCCCACTCCCAGGATCTCTCATGCATACTCCCATGCTACCAAAACACATGAACCAATAGAATGATCTATCCTTATAATATCCTCTCTTGCCAATCCTCAATCTCTAATAGGTAATCTATAAAGGTTGTCTCTTACCTTTATTTCCATCTCTCCCCAGTCAATAACATGCATAGGATCATTCACATATGTCCTCATCTATGACACATGTAATATGTAATTCACTCACTCCAACTATGGGGTTAGATCTTTGCAGTAAGTAACCTCACTAACCCTTTATAAGTTCTTGAAGAACATGATGAACCTAGAGTATAGGTTGCCTCATTGACCAAACCTTTGTAAACCTCATTGTGATGATAATCTAAATAAAACATAACCTCCCTATTTGATCTCCAAGGTCCCATTACATTGATCTATATAATATTTATATCTGTTATGGGATGTCCTCGTATGCTCAAAGATCACATGAACTTTCTCCACTATCACCTTCACTATCTATGGACAAACTATACATGCCACACCAATCTCATTCCAACATATGGGTGGCCTTTAGGGTCTCATGTACAAGGCCTCAAAAGGTTCTATACTGATCATAAAGTGATAGGAATTATAATAAAAAAACTCTAACAATGTAAAATGATACTTATAACTTTGGTTGAAGTCCAAAACACAAGCTATTAACATATCCTCCAACAACTGGATAGTATACTCGGTCTATCCATCCATTTAGTGGTGAAATTTTGTACTCATCCATAATTGGGTCATGAATTCATCCTATAGGAATCTCCACAAATGTGACATAAATAGTGCATCTTGGTAAGAGACAATCATAGAGGGCACCCTATGGAGACAAATTATCTCCCACATGTACAATTATCCCAGAATATGCATCAAACTCTACAACCTAATGAAAATGAAGTGTTATGACATCATAAGTCAGTCAATTATCACCCAATTGGGATCATGATATCACAATATTTGAATAATTCCTTTGATAAATTCGGTGGATATGATATCTCATTTCCACTCCGAGATCTCAAGAGGCTGTGTAAAACCTATATGATCCTAGTGTTGAACCTTCTAACATGTGAGACATCGAGAGATGAAATCAGCAGTAGTCCGCCTCATTCCATCCCACTAAACCTACCCTTAAAGGTTTCCTTACATATTCACTACATTGAGATGTATAAAATAAAGGAGAATTTTGAAACTCTTTATCATATCCTATCACATCCCATCCAGAACATTGATACATCCCTTCAAACAGATGACATGTTACCCTCCATCAGTAAATTAATTTGGTGAATGTTCTGATGTTATCTGTTCATGAAGAACCTCACAATATATGTCTCCTAATTGAGCCTCCCACACACACTAGTGAAGTAGAGGAGTAAACACCATCAACTAAATATATGTTGTACACATTTTCTCTACTAGGGTTAGCTATAAGGATGTGAACTACATGGATTCATCATGATCTAAACGTGAACGAGAATTCTTACTAAGGGAATATCAGACACCAGGTTTCCCTTTTCGAAGTGTATAAACTATATCAAAGTCATAGACCTGTAGGAAATCCAACCAGCACCTCTTTATCATGTTCATATTTCATTTCGTGGAGATATACCTGTGAATCTAATAATCTAAGTAAAAAAAAGAACTCTCTTAAAAGATAGGACCTCTACATCTTTAGTGTGAAGACCACTACTATCAACTCCAAGATGTGAGTCACATATTTTTTCTTGTGGGGATTAAAATTCTTCATCCAATATATGATCACTACCTACTTATGTATCAAAAAACAACTAATCCCAAATGTAGATGTATCATATTACTCTACGTACTCCATTTCCTTCTTAAGAAATCTCAAAAAGGATCACTAGTTAGCCTCATCCTTAACTTCCCAAAGGCACCCAAACACTACTAATTCAAGTTAAATGAATGCCCTTTCCATTTTGGGGTGGTCAAAATGGATGAAATCCTAGATAATTTCACCAAGAAACTCTTATAGTATCCCTCCAAGACAAGAAAAGTCCACACGTCCGAAATGATATTGGTTGGAGCCCATTAAATAACTACATCAATATTTTCAAGGTCAATAGATATTCTATGCTCAGAAATGACATACCACATGAATTGAATCTCATGGATATAGAACTATAACTTCACGATATTAACATATATCTAGTGCTCCAGGTGAAAATCTAAGACTATCCTCAAGTTCTTTGCATGCTCCTCTTCTGACACAGAGTAGATGAGTTTTTAATCAATGATGAAAACCATAAATTGGTCCATGTATGGACTGAATATATGATTCATCAAATACATAAATACAGTGGGGGAATTCATCACATTAGAAGGTATCAATAGAAACTCATAGTGATGTTGCGACATCAGAATACCATCTAGGGAATATTATCCTCATGAATCCTCAATTAGTGATAGATAGACCTGAGACCGATCTTTGAGAACCAACGCACACATCAAAATAGATCAAAGGGGTCCCCAATCCTCAGTAATGGGTACTTGTTATTTATCATGACATTGTTCAAGTGATGATAATCAACACAAATACGCAATATCACATCCACATTTTTCATGCACTAAACCAAAGATGCCCTAGGGGACACACTGAATCTAATAAATTACTTCTCTTGAAGTTCATCATACTAAAATATCTGATTTGAGAGCTTGATAGGGGATATACAATATACTGTGTAAGATACCAGTATAGTAATATGGTACAAGTCAATTTAGAAGTAATCTCCCACCTCATAGGTAGTACGGATATATCCCCAGGGAACACATTTATATATTCTCCCACTACTGAAATAATTAAGATTCTTGAATATCACATTATGCTAAGGGATAAAATCACGAATTTATGGGTGATGGTTTGTAGCTTCCTATATTCAAGGTCCACTCATTGTGTTAAGTGATCTCTCTCACACATAAAGGAGAATCCTATCCCATCTATCCAAAAGAATTTGAACCGACTAAAATGAAAATCAATCTGGGATCAAACTTTGGAGAACCAATTCATACCCAAGATGGCATCATAAGGTTTCATTTTGATGACCCAAATGCCCCATTTGTAACTCTTTCCACTAATTGATAACTTTCACTACATCCATATCGGTGAGATTGAAGAATTGCACCCTATAGGAACCTATAGACATAGCTATTAGGATATGGTCTCAATTAGAATCATTATATCTCAAAATAGGAATAAGGATATATAGGAATGAATTTCACTAATGTATACTAGTACCAAGAAATGAGTACAAAAAACACATATCATATCTCATATTATCTAATTTATATCATGGTCAAATCCCTACATATCCCGCAACTTCCCATGACCCCAACCGCGAGCTCCCTAAGCCTGATATGGGACACATAAATATAATGGAAATTGGAGTGTCACTTTCCACTAATTTCTCTTAAATCCAGATCTTCTCATGTTCCTCTTCCAGTACTACCTCTCTATGTACTTCTAGTACCATGTATGGATTATCCTTGATCACGTTACTACCTATGTCTTAGAGGAATATCCGCCATCTATCAGTACTGTTTAGTTTGATGGATTGGGAAATCATGATCCTTGTGATGAATACCATTGAAATAATCATCTCAACCCTATATGGGATAACTGAATCATATACATGATCCATGATCCATATATTCACATGTCTGAGTCCAAAAATGCATCCTCTACTAAGATATCAACATCTGAAACCAACTACATATTGTAGACTACTCAGCCACATGATTATCACCACCATATCCAATTGCTCGATGGTCCTCTTCATGGAAGATCACAGTCACTGGTTCCCACTCTAGAACTCCAAAATAAGTGTTTAGACATGAAAGGAACAAAATGGCTTGAATGTATTCATACAGACACAACTCAAGATTTCTCTCCCATAAGAAGATGTATCAAACCATGTTGAGGGAGTATCGTGTAAGGTTAGTGAACGTCATGTAATACTGATCTATTTTCATGATAGCGTAATAAAAATAAATAATATTATTGATCTAAACTAAGAACATGAATGATGGGTAATACTCATCATGAAATATCTATTGGAAATCACACCTTGAGAGTGTATTCACATCATGGGTATGCATATCTAAACTCTACCAGTGCCCAACTACTCCAAGGAAAAGACTAGATTCAAAAACAACTGTCTGATCTATAGGAATCTAAACCACCTTAAAGGCACATTACACTAACTTAATCCAATCTATACTATCTGGGGATTTGGATCTCAGAAGGAATTCAGTAGTCCATGACACTAGAAGTCATGGAGTGCGCTAGGTCTGTGCTCATCCTTAGCCTAAACCACTGGTATTAACTATTGTTCAAAATGTGGGGGTGACACTACTTTTCTACATTGAGGAAACACATTATGATATAGTTCCAAAACTGAGGCCTCATCCCTCATTAGATTTCCACCATGATCTTAAATCGATAACTTAGCCGATTGCCTTCACGACGGCATCCTAAAAGTAATCAAGAAGTACCATGGTTAGATGTGAATATATATATAGGGAGATAATTCTAGAAGGAAAGTCAAAGGAATAAATCCTATATGATTCATGTACCAATATACCCTACATCCAGTGTATTAGTATTCCATGTTGACGAGTTGGTAGTAAGAGTCATAGTGTATGGATACGTCAGCTAACACACCAAAATTGGGTTCCCTAGCCTGAGAAGCCACACACAAGATGCTCTAATATTGTTTCCCTAAGTTCCCAAAAAATAATCATAAGGGGAAAATCCAAACACTATCTCTAGTTCGAACCTAATTTGATACCAGTCTATAGTGTCATGACCCACCGAGCCTATAGAGACCCAAAGCTTTACGTACATGGACATTACATTACTTCTGTGGAATACTTAATACATAATAAAAACAAACACACAAGAACAGTAATAGTTTAGTGTCTTTGGAAACTTGGAAAAATAATCTTCTAATCATGGTGAAAGATCTTCAAAATCTCCCATAAAGATCTTCCCCTTTGGTTTACTTACCTAAAACCATTCATTAAATCCTGGGGAAAAGAAAACATATCAAGGGTGAGCTCAAATGATCAGTAAGGGTAAACTTGGATAAAATAAAACAAATCATATACATTTGAACTAAAAAACATGAACATTGTAATGAATCACATATTGAGCTGTGTTAAAAAGTGAAGGAATTTGAACTTTTCAATTACTGAACCGGTTGAATTTAGTATCGGGTTTCAGAATGAGATTTAGAAGGTTTGAACTCTTATTTTTAATGTTTTTGGGGTTGGGTGAGGGCCTGAGAAGTTTCCCAAGTGTCTCGGGGTGTTTTGGGTGCGTCGTACTCGAAGAAGGCTGGTTTTTAAGCAACAACAGAAGGTGCACGGTTGGTGGACGGTTTCCGAAATTGTGCGGCCAAAACCGTGCGGCATAAAATATGGAGGCAGAGGAGTCTGCATGGCCTGCTCATGGTTTCCCCAAGCTGTGTGGCCAACCCGTGCGGGGTGTCATGGGTGTCTAGTGGGGGATGCACGGTTGGCGCACGGTTTTACAAACCGTGTTGCCCAAGCCGTGCGTCGTGCCCTGTTTTAGGTTTTTAAAATATTGAAAATAAATTTAAAATAAAAACCTAAACTAAAGAGGACCTCTCCCCTCTTCCTCTCAGAATCCCACTCGGACCCCTCCTCCCATGGCGCCTCAGCCTCGTGCGGGCCCTCCCTCGTTCGGACCACCTTCTTCCTCCGTTCATGGCGATTCTTCTTTCGAATCTCCTTGGTAAGTCTCCTCCCTCCTTCCTCCTCCCCACTCGGCCGATTTTAGGGTTTCCCCTTGCCCTATTTCCATTTAGCCGAACCCTAGGGTTAGGATGAGTTTTTGATTTTGCATTCTTCTTTGTTTCTCTTATTCTAGGATGATGCGAAGGGTCTGTTAGGACTCCTTTGGGTGAGATTCGGTGTCCGCCACCAAAGGCATGGTGTATTGCGCTGATTTTGATCCGCCAGTTTGTTTCTGAGGTAAGGGTTTTACCCGTTGTTTGTTTTCGTAGCTTCCATTTAGTGTCTTTGGTTGTTTTAGAGGTTCCTGGTATGTTTTCTTATTGCATTGGCGGGTTCAGGTTGGTTTCGCATTACTGGAGCTTAGGCGTCTCTTAGTTAGAAATCATCAAGAGCTGGAGTGGATGAATGGATCCACCTTGAGGTAGGTTCCCTCTCTTTTCCCTTTAATTTAGGTGATGTATTTAAAGAGTTTAATACTGCTTTGATTTAGTATATTAATTATGAAAGTTTAGTCGATTAAATGCTTCCATGAAAAGAGTGTGAATTGTAGGGACAAGATTAAAATAGTTGATTGATCACAAAACTCACGATTTAATAATAAAACCCCTCGAACAGAGGTGTGTTGTCTTCAAGATAAAAGTAGGAAGTAGATTCTTATGCTTGCCTACTTGATCTACGTGATGCTTGTGTGATAATTTTTTATGACATGTTTTCCTCTGAATTTTACCAAATGATTAAAAAATGATAATTTCACCCATTCAGAGGAAATGGTTAAACTGATCAGGAAATGGATTAGGGTGGTAAGACCATGCCTTAGGATAATGGAATAAGCATGGATTATGTTAATGGAGAATGAATTGGGGGTTATCCAATACCCTACATGAGTGGGTTACCACATGTACCTTATATAAATGTGATGAATATGATGAATGATGTGATAATGATACTTGAGATGATTTTCCTTAAGTATATTTGTATCAACGTGATTATAACCTTTTACGTGGATATGGGTTGTATGATTGTTTGTGATTGTGATATGACTCTTGAATTCTTATGAGGTAATTCCATATGTAGTATAATATAAACATGGTTGTAATGTGAGTGTGCACATGCTGATGCCACTTGGTGATGATTGCGTGTCTGGATGGGAGGCAGTTATACCCCATGCTAGAGCAGTGAGTGTGACAGATACGTGGTTGGATGGGAGGAAGTTATACCCCATTCTAGTGTGACAGTAAATTTATGGAAGGGAGGCATTATTTCCCCTTGCAAGTTGACATATAGGGATGAGAGGCATTCTTACCTTGTGCCCACTATTCCCGATACGTTTATGGAAGAGAGGCATCCATACCCCTTTCCAGTTGACTAATTTGGACGAGAGTCATTCTTACCTTGTGCCCACAAATCAGGAATGATGAAAGGGAGGCATTCATACCCCTTTCCAGTTGACATATAGGGACGAGAGGCATTCTTACCCCGTGCCCGCTGATCTCGATTTATGGGTGGGATTAATTTTTAACCCACACCATTTATGACCTAAATGATTTTATATTTGTATATATACATATATATATATATATATGGTGACATGATCAGACCGATATCCCGGCAATGAGCCGAAGATGGTATAGCCATCAGGTTTCCTTTGGGGAAACATGGACGGGTGTTGTTATTCTATTTTGTTCTACTTATTCAATCCTATTACACTTGCTCACTGTTTAATTGTTTTACACTGTCTGGTTTGGGTTGGACACCAGTGGCGCCGGCTTACTGAGATTTATATCTCACACCCTACTCAGTCCGCCATTGCACTGGGGTACCCGAGTAGACCTTTCTTGTTTGCAGGACCTAGGTTGGTTACGGTGTTGCCTGTATCTGGAGATATGAGCAATGGACCGAGCGGGAGCTCGGGATGCTCAAGAGAACACCTATCGGGACTTGCTGTCTTTTCCTTATTCTTTTGTATTGTATTGAAAGCATGTTTTATTGTTTACTACTTTCCATATCTGTATCATCATCCCTATATTGTGACAACTAGATTTGTCCACCTTTTATGAAAATAATCACTATTTGTCTTCTGCTATTGTTCTTTCATTGTTTATCTATTACTGCTTCTGCTACATTTGTGTTTCACTGTCACGGCCCGACCCTACCCGGGCGCGAGCCACAACTACCCCAAGCCCGCCTCCATAGGCCAGGGGCTGGAGACCAGCACCAATGTCACAATAACTCGGGGAGGCCTTTGCCTAAGTACTAGTGCACACACACACACACACACACACGCAACACACTCAATGAAAAAGTGCAGAGTAAAAGAAATGTAAAGGGTAACTGCTATAAATAAACCACAAGAGTGCATCAACCTCTAAACAGTACAAGTAAAGTGCGGGAAAGGAAAAAGGGGAAAACATGCACCCAACCATAAATGTGCCACAACCCAGCAACATGTGAACAAAAGAAAAAAGCTGGAAGAGTCCCCCACCTGGAACCCAAATACGACCACCGCACGCGGTCCAAGCTCCTGAACTCATGTGCTCCACTGAAGTCATGACCAACCTGTCTTTCGTCTGTAAGGGTACACTAACTGTGGGAAAATCCCAAGTAGGGGTGAGTATAAAAATATTCATTAGGATACCCCAAAGGCTCGAGGGAGAAACAAAGGAGGTACCGAAGGGTGAGCGTTAGAGCGAACATGAAAAGTAAAAGGAGTACAACAGAGAGTGAAGTAAAGAGTCCAGATCAACCCAACAAGAGGAAATAAGGTAGACTCATGCAGACACAAGGAGCTGGAAATGGTGAGAAGATGAACATCCCGTCGAGTCGTCACTACCTATAGCAGGAGAGTAGACTCGTCCAACCACGAGAAGCTAGACACGGAAAGCACGTGGAATACCCCGCGCGTCTTCGCCTCTCCTGGAAAGAGAGTAACCGAACCCAAGAGGTGGGTTCTGGAACAAGGTATATACATATCCTTATTCTCAGCAAGAAGCCCGAACAATGTCGTAAGGGGATCTCCGTCCCGTAGCTCAGCCCAAGAAAAGGAGTAGCCAACAGTCCCAGAAGTAAACTCCATCAATGCCCAGCATCCCGCACGTCTGCCCCGAACCGCAAGCCAAGGGACTCAATCACCACACTTCGACACTATACGCTTTGGGAGACACTGACTTGCCCGAACGGATTTAGATCACGTCACAAGAACACGTCTTAGTGGGGAAAGCGCCCCAGGTACTTGGGAGTTCTAGGGAAAGTCAAACCACACCTCGTCACTGACCTACAGTCAAGAGGTCTCCTCAAAGTCAAGATCTCTCCTTCACTGACCCGTACTACCAAGGGTCCCGCTCTGGAAATCATGGAAGAAAGCCACAGGCTAGCCTAGTAGAAAAGACTGAGCCTGGAATGCCGATAGGTGTCCCACAACCCAGTCCTGCAGAAGGGTAATTCAAATTAAGATATCGGGTGACCCACTCCTCAGCCCTGCTGGAGGGTAAACCATAATACATCATCAGGTGACCAACTGCCCAGCCCTGCGGGAGGGTAGACCTGGAAGAAGTCGACGGGTGACCCACTGCCCAGCCCCACAGGAGGGTAAACTTGGAACAAGTCGATAGACGACCCACTGCCCAACCCTGCTGGAGGGTAGACCTGAATCAAGACGACGAGCGACCAACTGCCCAGCCCCGCTGGAGGGTAGACTCTAAAGAGTCGTCGGGTGACCCACTTCCCAGTATCTACTGGATGGTAGACCCTAGGAGTGTCTTCGGGTGACCCACTATCCAGTCTCTACTAGAGGGTAGACCCTAAAAGTGTCGGGTGACCCACTGCCCGTCTCCACCGGAGGGTAAACCCTAGAAGTCAGGGAGCAACCCAATGCCCACCCCTGTTGGAGGGTAAACTCGGAACTGCTCTGGCCATCCCTACTGGGTGGTACAATACTAGCCAACCGAGCACTGAGTTGGTACCGCGCAACCACTCACCTCCAGAACAACTCACCCAAAAGAGGTTCAGTGACTGTTCCATCACTGGGTGTCACTAGCACCGCTACCAGACGATCCATCGAGAACGAAACCAGGGGGACACCACTCAACTCCGCTGGTCACACAAACGATCACATGTAGTCACAAATAGTGTCACAGTCTGGTGGAAGGGCATGGTACTGAAACAACTCACAGCTGAAGGAACATAGGAATAAACCATCTCTGTTGGCCAAACCATCGAGAAGAGTACCAGGGGAAAACTCAACCCTGCTGGTCAACAAACGAGAACAAAGGGACCCTCTACGTCACGAGAGGAAAAAACAACGCAAATCAGATCACGACATGCACGTGGGGCCCACACGACGCATGGCCCCAATTCATCCCCATCCAAACGCACAAACACCCTCAAGTACCAACATTCACATGTACCTCCAAGCGTTCTCGTATACTCCTAGAGTATACCACGTTCCAGCCCAAAGGCTAACGTGCACATGACACCCAACATCAACGCAAAGTTGTGAACGTAACAACTCCACCTCAAAGGCCTAGGAACGGCCAACCACATCTTGTGAATCATTTATATCACTCTCCCAAGAGTGCACGATCACACGCCAAGGGTCCGCTACAAACATGGTAGGACGAACCGCCACCTGGGCACCTTTCATGCTTTCACATTTAATAAGATTGTGCAAGAGGCTTCGCCAACCAAACAGATTGCACCGGTGTAATCCTCGTAGAAGAACACCCGAGATAGACTACTTACTCGCCTCAAACAGATATCCGACGGAAAATCCGCCAACACCGCCTCACGCCCGAACGGCGTCCCGTGATCCCGAGCCTCGGCCCCGAAAATAGTCGGGTGCATCGCATCATTGTGATCCCCTCGGGAAAACATGTCAAAAGCACTGCTCACTTGAGTGCAACGTATGTCCGGAGAAAAAGATGCATTTCGGTGCACCGCACACAAGCGGTGCTGCATGGGACCTGTATCCCAGTCCTGAAACTCAATAGATGGATCGCAATGTTGCGATCCTCTCAAAAAATCACATGAGGTGGACTAACCACTTGTCCAAAATAGACTCCTGGTGATAAAGATGGAAAAAATCACTGTCAACGCCCAAACGGCCCTCGCGGGGCCCGTACCATTGTGTGGAATTACAGCAGGAAGACTGCGCCAATGCGATACCCTCGGAAAAACACCCAACATCGACTGCTCACACGCCCCGAAAAGACGTCCGAGGAAAAAGTCGCTAAAAGTTGTACGCAGCTCAAAAGATGGGCCGTGGGGCCCATGACTCAACTTCAGCTTCAATGCCTGATACCGCCCTGGAAAACTTCGCCCCGGTGCCAGGGTCCCAACGCAACTGACGACACTTAAAGCGGATGTCGGATGCGTCCGCGCCGCTCAAAACAAGATTCCAGAATAAACGCTCGTCCACTTAACAGTCATTCCACACCCCCGAGCCCCTCATTTCGGGAATTTAAATTTCCCAAAACCATCTCAAAATATTCCTCCCATTATGAGGAACGCGCTGCCGCAGACGGGTCATGAAACTGACTCCCGATTTATGATTTATTAAAATATAAATCATATAATAATAATAATAATATTATTATTATTATTATTATAAACTTATTTATTTATATAAAATTTGTTTAATTTTATTTATTTATTAAAACCAGACCGGCCGTTCAGCCGGTCTCCTTCTTCTCCCAACAGGACCCGCAAAAGGTGGGTCCTGGTTTCCTCTCGCAGCACCCGAGGTCGCCGCCTCCGGTCCTCTACTGACCGCGCCAGGCCGGTGCCCGCCTACTGCCGATGACCCGCCGCGCGCTGCGCTCACCATCCACGACCTCTCCGCCTCAACACTAGCCGCCGACCGCCTTCTGGAGCTCGGCCTCCCACTGCTGTCACCGTCCGGAGCTCGCGCCGACCACCCGCTGGATCACGGCCGCCGCTCCGCCTCACGCTATCGCCCTCAGCCAAAGCCGCTGCCTGCCGTCAGAGGAACCCACCGCTACCGCCTCAGACCAGAGCTGCGCCACCCTAGAAAGCTCGTCGGACCGCCCCATGTTTCCGGAAAACAACCAACACCCCCATATTTCCACAACCTTCGGCAAACGATTGCGAACACATCGGAATTCGGATTTCATATCCGAAACAAACGTTGGGAAGATCAGAACCAGTACTACGTATTTTTGGGCTTCGTTCGACGTTCGCGCATTAATTTGATGCATAAAATTGTACTTGAAGAAGGGTATATAAATAAAACGTAATGTCTTACCTACGAGGGCGATGCGCGGAGCTTCGCCGCTGAACCTCCGCCTTGCCGGAGCCGCCTCGCCAGAGGGGAGGAGGAGGGGAGGAGATTCTCCTTCGGTTGCTGCCTTCCACCAGAGGATTGGACCAAGGGGGTGGAGTGGGGGTTAGAGTTTATTTAAATAAAATTAATTAATTAAATTCTTAATTAATTTAAAACCTCAAATCTTGCCCGCATCCGAAACTCTTGACGGGGTCGAGGTTAAGCCTCCCCTAGGCCAAAAACCACCTCCCGAGAACAAAGGAGGTCTTGGAATTTGAATTCGAGGTTCTGTTCAAAATTTATAAAGCTAAACGCCCAAAGCCGCCAAATTTCGAAAATTCCCCTGGGGCCATTTTTCACCGACGGCTCGCGCTCGCAAAACTGACACCCATACTAGGGTAAACGGTACTCTCTGAACTCAACGGTGCCCTCAGTTCTCCATTCCGAGCCACCGTTTAAGAGATACTTGCATTTCAACATTAAACGAACAAATTAATTAATTAATTAATCCATTTAACGTTCCAGAAGGTGGAGAGGGGTCCAAACGTCCCACGTCGACAAGTTTTATGTCGTTCCAAGGGTAAAAAACCCATTCTGGACCCATCCATACACTCAGATCTATGATCTGGATCACCGTTTTGGATTTATCTCATTTATTTGGCGTTTCCAGTGTGAACGCACTAAAAATTTAAGTCTGACCACTCTAGGGCTTGGAATTGCACGCCGTCTGAAGGGGCTACTCTGGAATATCATCATGAATATTCCAAAGTCTTTCATAGAAAAAACCAGGTTCTTAAATCATTCCCTCCTTCATTATTTTCTTCCCCGAAAAGCAAAACTGTGTAGAAACATAGGGTACTAAGCCCACACCTAGCTTTCCCATACCCAGAAGAACCCACACAGAGCTATGCGTCACCGCACACAGACCAAAGGATTGATCCGTTCATGAGAGGTCGGCCCTTGCTGATGTCGTGCACCCACTCCGGACTTTGGGGTTAGGGAGAGGCGGTAGAAAACCTTGCCATCCCTTTGCACGGTCTCAAACGACCCGAAGGCTCTCGAGGGTAGCTCACCTCACCGAACGAACCTCTACGTCACATGCTGTGACTAGAATCACCACTTGCACCTGGAACAACACCCGGTGATTCCCTCCATTAGAATATCCATATGGTGGAAAACCCAAGGATATATGGTCACACAAGATTCCACAACTGAGGCTCTCTTACACGCTCGGTGAGCGATGGAGTCGAAACCATCAACTAAAGGAAAAGGTCCCATGACTTTTACCTTACTAACATAGGGTTACACCCAACGCCCTTCATCACCCTGGTAACACCTCAAACAAGAATCAGGGAGGAAAGAATTTCATAGGTAGAGTCTACCAATTCTACTGCAAAAATTAGAAGAGATGTAGAGCGTGTCTCTGATCACCTCGTGCTCTCCAGGATCGTAGACATCCAATGCTCGTGACTATCCGTGGTCCCAACTATCAGCTCCCAGAGACTAACGTGGACCGCCTCGTGGTGGTGATAAGACCTCATAAATCCATCCCCCACTTCCATCTCCTCCCGCTCCTCTGCTAACACCACCTCCCTAGGCACTAATCCGATCATGGCGCGGCCTCTGTCATGGTGGTGAACCTGCTGCCTGCCCAAAGCTCTCTGCATACCTGGTCGGGCAGTCTCGTGCCAAGTGAGCTCTCCTGTCACAAGCATAACACCAGTGCTCTCTGGGCTGCCCTGGGGCCCTCTAGCGCCAGTGTAGTGTACGACCACGGCCCGAGATCCACTCACAGAGGGGCATCCTCGGCTGAGGCCCTGCGCCTTTTCGTCACAGTGTTATATGACAACATCTCCGATACCTGAAGTGGGAAGGCCACCTGCATTGAGGTACTGTCCTCCAACGCCTTCTAACTACGGAAGACGTCTCAGCTCCGTCATGCCCTCTTCCACTACCAACCGCAAAATGTGACAGGAAGCTCTCTGTCACCGAAGCCTGCTCTAGCACCTCGACATAAGTGGAAATGCACAAGGGTACTATGACAACACGAATCTCTTGGCGGAGACCCTTCTCAAACTTCCATGCTCGGATGTTGTCTTCATGGACCAAGTTCGGGTAAAAGCATGCACGGTCTGCAAAACTAGCCACGTACTCATCCACCGTCATCCCTCCCTGCTGAAACTGCACGAGCTCCTGAGTCCGAACAGAGCGCAAGTAAGAGGGGAAAAACTCCTCACAGAACAACAACTGAAATTCGCCCCACGAAAGAGATGACTCATCAAGAAGCAGAGTCAACAGACTCCACCAACTCCAAGCTGATCCACAGAAAGGGCTGGCTGCCAAAGCCACTCTCTGATCTATCGGTGTCTGCTTAAGCCTGAAGAGGCTAACCACTGTCTCTAGCCAAACCTCTGCTGCCCGAGGGTCTGGCTCACCACTGAACCTCATCGGTCTTTGCCGATGGAACACATGGAGCATGCTCCACCTACGCTCAAACTCAACCTGCTTTGCTGAAGCTGTTTGCTGCTCAACAGGTGGGGGTGCTACTACTGGCCCACCCGGAGAAAAGGGCTCACATGATGGGTTATGGACTATGGCCTCGTAGCTCATAGGGTCTTCGTCATGCACCAAAGCTAGTATCTTGGTTGACTGTCTTCGCGGATACATCCTGAATATTATCAAGGAGTGTTGCGGTCATATGAGCATATATGTATATACCAATAACAACGATGGGGAGCTGAATCATGAAGGACAGTCAAGAATCAGTCCTATGTGATGCACAAACAAATTTCCCTACAAAAGTTTCTCAGCATGCCGAGTCGTCAAGCGGGTTATCAGGGTCCTGGTGAATGGATACGTCAGCCGTCGCACCATCACTGGACTCCCTGGCCTGAGAGCCGCTCTTGAGACACGTTAACAATATTTACCTAAATCTCAACCAATTTCCTTTTTTAGGGATGTCCGCAAAACGCCCCAAGGAACAAACCAACTTTGATACCACTTTATCAAGACCCGACCCTACCCGGGCTCGAGCTGCAACTACCCCAAGCCCGCCTCCATAGGCCAGGGGCTGGTGACCAGCACCGAAGGCACAATAACTCGGGGAGGCCTTTGCCTAAGTACCTGTACACACACACACACAACACACTCAATGAAAAAGTACAGAGTAAAAGAAATGTAAAGGGAAACTTCTATAAATAAATCAAAAGAGGGCATCGACCTCTAAACAGTACAAGTAAAGTGCTGAAAAGGAAAAAGGGGAAAAACACACACCCAACTAGAAAAGTGCCACAACCCGGCAACAAGTGAACAAAAGAAAACAGCTGGAAGAGTCCCCCACCTGGAACCCGACTACGACCACCGCACGCGGTCCGATCTCCCAAACTCCTGTGCTCCACTGATGTCACGACCAACCTATCCGTCGTCTGCAAGGTCACACCATGTACGGGCAAATCCCAAGCAGGGGTGAGTATAAAAATACTCAGTAGGATACCCTGAAGGCTTGAGGGAGCAACAAAGGAGGTACCGAAGGGTGAGAGGTAGAGAGAACAGGAAAAGTAAAGGAGTACAATAGAGAGTGAAGTAAAGAGTCAAGCTCAACCCACCAAGAGGAATGAAGGTAGACTCGTCCAGACACAAGGAGCTGTAAACGGTGAGAAGATGAACTTCCCGTCGAGTCGTCACTACCTATAGCAAGAGAGTAGACTCGTCTAAACACGAGAAGCTAGACACGGAAAGCATGTGGCATACCCCACGCGTCTTCGCCTCTCCTGGAAAGAGAGTAACCAAACCCAAGAGGTGGGTTCTGGAACAAGGTATATAAATATCCTTATTCTCAGAAAGAAGCCCAAACAACGTCATAAGGGGATCTCCGTCCCGTAGCTCAGCCTAAGAAAATGAGTAGCCAATAGTCCCAGAAGTAAACTCCATCGATGCCCAGCATCCCGCACGTCTGCCCCGAACCGCAAGACAAGGGACTCAATCACCACAATTAGACACTATCCACTTTGGGCGGCACTGACTTGCCCGCACGGTTTTAGATCACGTCACAAGAACGTGTCTCATTGGGGAAAGCGCCCCTCGTACTTGGGAGTTCTTGGGAAAGTCAAACCACACCTCGTCACTGCCCTACAGTCAAGAGGTCTCCTCAAAGTCAAGATCGCTCCATCACTAACCCGTACAACCAAGGGTCCCGCTCCGGTAATCATGGAGCAAAGCCACTTGCTAGCCTAGTAGAAAAGACTGATCCTGGAATGCTGATAGGTGTCCCACTACCCAGTCCTGCTGGTGGGTAATTCATAATAAGATATCGGGTGACCCACTGCCCATCCCTACTGGAGGGTAGACATGGAAGAATTTGACGTGTGACCCACTGCCCAGCCATGCTGGAGGGTAATCCCGGAACAAGTCGATAGGCGACCCACTACCCAGCCCTGCTGGAGGGTAGACCTGAATCAAGACGACGAGTGACCCATTGCCCAGCCTCGTTGGAGGGTAGACTCTAAAGTGTCGTCGGGTGACCCACTACCCTATCTCTGCTGGAGGGTAGACCCTAAGAGTGTCGTCGGGTGACCCACTGCCCAGTCTCTGCTAGAGGGTAGACCCTAAAAGTGTCGGGTGACCCACTGCCCAGTCTCCACCTGAGGATAAACCCTAGAATTCAGTGAGCAACCCACTACCCAGCCCTACTGAAGGGTAAACCCAGAACTGCTCTGGCCATCCCTACTGGGTGGTACAATACTGGCCAACCGAGTACTGAGTGGGTACCACACAACCACTCAACTCCAAAACAACTCACCCAAAAGAGGTTCTGCGACTGTTCCATCACTGGGTGTCACTAGCACCGCTACCGGCTGATCCCTCGAGATCGAAACCAGGGGGAGACCACTCAACTCCGCTGGTCACACAAACGATCACATGTAGTCGCAAACGGTGTCACAGTCCGGTGGAAGGGCACGATACCGAAACCCCTCACAGCTGAATGAATAGAGGAACAAACCATCTCTATCGGCCAAACCATTGAGAAGAGGACCAGGGGAAAACTCAACCCTGGTAGTCAACAAACGAGAACAAACGGACCCTCTACGTCACGAGAGGTCAAAAGTACGCAAAGAAGATCACAGCACGCACGTGGGGCCCACACGACGCATGGTCCCAAGTCAACCCCGACCAAGCACACAAACACCCTCAGGTACCAACATCAACATATACCTCCAAGCGTTCTAGTATAATACCAGATTATACCACCTTCCAGCCCAAAGGCTAACATGCACACGACACCCAACATTAATGCGAATGTATGAACATAACAACTCCACCTCAAAGGCCCATGCACGACCAACCACATCTTGTGAATCATTTATATCACTCTCCCAAGAGTGCACGATCACACGCCAAGGGTCCGCTAGAAACATGGTAGGACGAACCGCCACCGAGGAACCTTTCATTCTTCTACATTTAATAAGATCGCACCAGAGGCTCCGCACAACCAAACAGATCGCACCGTTTTAATCCTTGTGAAAAGACATGCGAGATAGACTACTTACTCACCTCAAACCGATATCCGACGGAAAAGCCGCCAACACCGCCTCACGCCCGAACGACATCCCGTGATCCCGAGCCTCGGCCCCGAAAATAGTCGGGGGCATCGCACCATTGTTATACCCCCGGGAAGACACATCAAAAGCACTACTCACTTGAGTGCAACGGATATCCGGAGAAAAAGATGCATTTCCGCGCACCGCACACGAGCGGTGCTACGTGGGACCCGCATCCTGGTCCTGAAACTCAATGAACGGATCACACCGTTTCGATCCTCTCGAAAAAGCACACGAGGTGGTCTAATCACTTTTCCAAAACGGACTCTCAGTGATAAAGATGGAAAAAATCACCCTCAATGCCCAAACGGCCCTCGTGGGGCCCGCACCATCGTGTGGAATTACAGTGGGCAGACTATGCCAACACGATGCCATCGTAAAAATACCCAACATCGACTGCTCGCTCACCCCGAATGGACGTCCGAGGAAAAAGTCACTAAAAGCTGCACGCAGCTCAAAAGACGGGCTGTGGGGCCCGCGCCTCAACTTCGTCTTCAACGCCCGAAACCACCCTGGAAAACTTCGCCCCGACGCCAGGGTCCCAACGCAACTGATGGCACTCAAAGCGGACGTTGGATGCATCCACACCGCTCAAAACAATATTACCAGATAAATGCCCGTCCACTTAACGGTCATGCCGCACCCCCGAGCCCCTCATTTCAGGAATTAAAATTTCCTGAAACCATTTCAAAACATTCCTCCCATTATGAGGCACGCGCCGCCGCAGACGGATCACGAAACCGACTTCCGGTTCATGATTTATTAAAATATAAATCATCTTATAATAATAATACTAATAATAATATTATTATAAACTTATATATATATATATATATATATATTTTATTAAAACCAGACTGGTTGTTCATCTGGTCTCCTTCTTCTCCCAATAGGACCCGCAAAAGGCGGGTCCTGGTTTCCTCCCACAGCACCCGAGGTCGCCACCTCGGGTCCTCTACTGACCGTGCCAGGCCGGCGCTCGCCTGCTGCCGACGACCCGCCGCACTCCACGCTCGCCTTTCGCGACCGCTCCGCCTCAACACCAGCCGCCGACCGCCCTCTGGAGCTCGTCCTCACACCGCTGCCATCGTCCGGTGCTCCCATCGACCACCCACTGGAGCTCGGCCGCCGCTCCACCTCACGCCGTCGCCCGCAGCCGAAGCTGCCGCCTGCCGTTAGAGGAACCCACCACCGCCGCCTCGGACCGGAGCCGCGCATCCCTGGAAAGCTCGCCGGACCGCCCTGGGTTGCCAGAAAACACCCAAAAACCGCCAAATTTCCGCAACCTTCGGCAAACGATTACGAACACATCGGAACTCGGATTTCATATCCGAAACAAACGTTGGGAAGATCAGAACCAGTACTACGCATTTTTGGGCTTCGCTTGACTTTCTGGCATTAATTTGACGCATAAAATTGTACTTGAAGAAGGGTATATAAATAAAACATAAACTCCTACCTACGAGGGATATGCCCGGAGCTTCGTCGTCGAACCACCGCATTGCCGGAGCCGCCTCGCCAGAGGGGAGGAGGAGGGGAGGATCTTCTCCTTCGGTTTCCGCCTTTCGCCAGTGGATTGGCCCAAGGGGGTGGAGTGGGGGTGAGGGTTTATTTAAAGAAAATTAATTAATTAAATTCTTAATTAATTTAAAACCTCAAATCATGCCCACATCCGAAACTCTTGAAGGGGTCACGGTTAAGCCTCCCCTAAGCCAAACACCACCTCCCGAGCACAACGGCGGTCTCAGAATTCAATTCCGAGCTTCTGTTCAAAAGTTATAAAGCTGAACGCCCAAAGCCGGCAAATTACGAATACTCCACTGGGGCCATTTTTCACCGACAGCCAGTGCCCGCAAAACTTACACCCCTCCAAGGGTAAACGGTATGCTCTGAACTCAACAGTGCCCTCGGTTTTCCAATCCGAGCCACTGTTTAAGAGATACTTTTGTTTCATCATTAAACGAAAAAATTAATTAATTAATTAATCCGTTTAACATTCCAGAAGCAGGCAAGGGGTCCAAACGTCCTGCACCGACAAGTTTTATGTCGTTCCAATGGTAAACACCCCATTATGGACCCATCCGTACACTAGGATCTCTGATCCAGATCACCGTTTAGGATTTATCTTATTTATTTGGCGTTTCTAGTGTGAACGCACTGAAAATTTAATTCCTGCCACTCCGGGGCTCGGAATCGCACGCCGTCTGAAGGTGATGCTCTGGAAAATCATCAAGAATATTAAAGTCTTTCGTAGAAAAAATTGGGTTCTTACATTCACTCTGATAATACCACTGTGGAACTCTGATAAGAGGGTATTTTCTCCCCACTATCACCTCCCAAGACCCTCGCTGTTAGTCGGCAGCCTTTGGCGTACGAGGAGACATGCTTGAGGCCATGTGGCGACCAGTCCGGCCACCGATTTGATGGTCAGCCGGGCCGGGACATTACAAAGTGGTATCAGAGGAGTTTTCTCTTCTGGTTTTTTTACTATTTGGCGACATTAGACATGGATAAGAACGAATTGGAATTTTTTAATGAGCTATGTCCATGATTGGCCACCCCGTGCACAAGGAAAATCCAAATTGCCTCAAATGCATGTATTAGTTTAATGATTCTGATTGTTACTGTTGATTTGATTTCACTTTTTTGTGACACATGTGTTTTCTGTTGATACTGTTGATGCAATTTTGGGTTCTATGTCTGTTGCAACCCGATGATACGAGGGTATGCCACCTCATGCATTATATAGGCACATTGTTAGAAATCACATTCCATGCCATCTAGGATGCATTAGTAATGCATGTTGTTGTGATACATACTATGGTAGTTATTCTATGCTTCTGTGATATAGCATGTTCTATGTTACTACTTACGATAACACGTTGTTTTTTTTATCAAAGTTGAAATTGGTTGCTTTTGCTAAATTAATTGATTGTGATTATGATAGGGGCCAATTTTCAATTATAAGGTGTATGGGTTCCTTATGGCTAGGAAAGGGTAACCTGTGTAATTGGATTTCTGAAAAAGGGCTGCTAATGTTTTAAATTGTAAAAAGGGATTGGTTTTGATTAAAGGGAGCCAAATGCCAAACTATAAAGTGAAAGGCGCTTTACAGATTAGTAGGTGGCCACCCGTATGACTGGACAATTTCTTTGGGCATGTTTATTTCTGGAATGTACTTTGTTTCGTTTAATGGGGGACAAATTTCAACCCGTGGAGTGTATGGGCGATTCATGAGTTGGGAGCCGAAAACCCATAATGAATAAAATGGCAAGATGTCTTGTGAATTTCTTGTTTGGGTAAATGATTTCTGGTTTTGACCTGACTTGTTTTGGCTTGTTGGGACCCTTTTAGGTCATCTAGTGGATAAAAGGAAGTTAGTTGAAACATTCCTGTTATGCTTTGTGTTTTTTGATAAAATGATCAAGTGCCTAGTGAAATTTTGTTTGGAAAGGGGTACTTGATGTGTTGCATTTAATCTTTTAAAGTGATTAAATGATAAATGTGAATAATATAAAGGGCTTGGAAAAAGGAACCTGTAGTTTTGTCCTCTGTTGAGACCCTGTGTGTGGGTAGGTTTACCCCTTTTTTATGAGTGCCTTGGAATGGAACCTTACACATTTTCCGTAGGCTGTTTTCTTTTAGCAATGACGTTAAATGTTAGGATTTCATCCCAACGACTTTTGTTGGGTGGGACCAAGTTCTTGGGTCGACCCTTGTTTTTCATGAGGGGCTAGCACGTGGTAGGTAGCACCCTTAGAGCTTATGTGCTTGGATTGTTCGGTGAACTTTCTAATGTTTTGTACTGTTCGGGTACTATTTTCCTAAGTAGGACTTCCAGTTCCAATGACACCCTTGTTCGGATAGGTGGTTATGCTTCTTTTGATCATGTTAAGGGATTGAGCATCGGGTAATGCTCTATCTGAGTTGGATGGACTTGCCTCGGGCATGGTCGGTCTCCTTTTTGGTCGTTTGGCCCTTTATTTTGCTTAGTAATAGATAACCTGACATTTCCTCATCCAAGAGAATGGTCGTATGGGGTAATAAGACGTTTGGCTATATCTCTTGTGTTGCTGTGTACGGTCTCGGGTCATCTCCGTGGTAGAGTGACCTGACCGTTTGATAATCAAGTTGTCCTAATGCTCGGGATGATTTTCTTAAGTCTCGGGTGGTTGACACGCCGGTCTTGTGGATTTGGACTCCCTGTACATTTAATGTTGTGATCGTGTCTCAGAGGAGAGACACATGTCCATTCAGCTAATTATGAACAAGCCTTCTTGTGATCATCTTTTCTTTCTCCTTTTGATGACGTCGACCCTTCTAAGGTGGGAAGAATTGTGCCAGTTGAGTAAAGCATGTCCTTCTTAGTAGAAGGAACACGCCAAGAAGGACCATCTGGGAAAATGGCCGGGTTTTGCTCGAATACCTTTGGGTTTTGATGGTAAGGTTGATCGATGGAATTCCTAGGGTGGGAAAAGGCATTGTGATTGGTTTGAGATCTCGAGGTGTCGACAGGTGAAGCCGATTTTCTTCTTTTGAGTCGACCAGGGGTGGTTCGACTGTTCTCGTTTCCAGTTTTTGGGGTATGACTAACTAGAATCCTTTTAAAATCCTCTTAGTGTACTCTATTATGTGACAAGCATGTCCCCTATCTTGACTTCATCCTAGATGCACTAAGAGAGCATCGGTCATACGCCACACTAATGTTTTGAAAAGCTATTGAGCTTGGTTGGTTGTTCCCTTTCGACATTGCACAAAGCATGCATTGTTTTGTTCATGTTTTGTCCTTTGAGATGTCACCGAGAGTCGGGTATGAGATTTGGTGAATGTTCTCGTGGTAAGTGTGAGATTCCTTGGGAGAAGGCAATGTTATTCAGCTTATAAAGCGTCAGCCGTCTAAGCCGGGCGTCTTCTTGAATAGTCAACCAGAGTGGCTTGACTCTTTTCACCATGGGTTTAGTGGTCTATGGGGAAATCGACCGTTTGATCATTTCAAAATCACGCTAGGTGCGTCATTGGAATGCTTAGAGTGTGCTTTTGAAAGATAGTTCAAAAGGTGGTAGAGCTGCGGTTTGAGTCTTGGCCGTTTAACGTGAAAAGTCTAAGGTAGGAAGTACCATTGATTAGTTTCTTGACGAGACGACGGTGAGATGGTGTCTCTGGTATGACGGGATCGGGTAAGTGTCTTCTGGCTGTTTTGGTTGGAAAACGAGCATTGGATCGGGTTGAAAACTTAAGTGTCATGTGCTTAAGTGGTTTATCGTGGAATGTTGAACGTTTGGAACGTAACATGATTTTTGAACGAAGCTTCATGACCCTTGTAGATCGAATGAAGTGTGCTTTGTTCCCGAGGGTTTCTTGGGGACGAGAATTTCTCAGGTGGGAAGGTTGTAATGACCCGCATTTTGAACTGGGTTAAAAAGAGAAGGAATTTGATATTTTCAATTACTGAACCGTTCTAATTTAAAATCGGGCTTTTGAATGAGATTATGAAGTTTTTAACCCTTCTTTTGAATGTTTTTGGGGTTGGGAGAGGGCCCAAGAAGTTTCCCGAGTGTCTCGGGGTGTTTCGGGTGCGTCGTACCTGAAGATGGCTGGTTTTTAAGCAACAATAGAAGGCGCACGGTTGACATACGGTTTCCCAAACCGTGCGTCCCAAACCGTGCGTCCAAAACCGTGCGGCTTAAAATAGGGAGGCAGAGGAGTTTGCACAGCATGCACACGATTTCCCAAAACTGTGCGGCCAGCCCGTGCGGGGTGTCTTGGGTGTCTAGTGGGGGACACACGGTTGGCGCACAGTTTTCCAAACCGTGCTTCCCAAGCCGTGCGCCGTGCCCTGTTTTGGATTTTTAAAATATTTAAAATAAATTAAAAATAAAAAACTAAACTAAAGAGGACCTCTCCCCTCTTCCTCTCAAAAATACGCACGAACCCCTCCTCACATGGTGCTTCGGCCTCGCGTGAGCCCTCCCTCGGCCGGACCTCCTTCTTCATGCATTCTTGGTGATTCTTCTTCCAAATCTCCGTAGTAAGTCTCCTCCCACCTTCCCCCTCCCTAATTGGCCGATTTTAGGGTTTCCCCTTGCCCTATTTTATTTCGGCCAAACCCTAGGGTTAGGATGAGTTTTTGATTTCGCGTTCTTCTTTGATTCTCTTGTTCTAGGATGATGCGAAGGGTCCGTTGGGACTCCATTGGGTGAGATTCGGTGTCCACCGCCAAAGTTGTGGCGGATTGTGGTGATTTCGATCCGCCAGTTTGTTTCTGAGGTAAGGGTTTTACCCGTTGTTGGTTTTTGTAGCTTCCTTTTAGTGTCTTTGGTTGTTTTAGAGGTTCCTGGTATGTTTTGATTAGTGCGTTGGCGGGTTTGGGTTGGATTCTCTTTTCCAGAGCTTAGGTGACTCTTAGTTAGAAAGCATCAAGATCTAGAGTGGAAGGATGGATCCACCTTGAGGTAGGGTCCCTCTCCTTGCCCTTTAATTTAAGTGAAGCATTTAAAGTGTTTAATACTGATTTGTTTTATTATTTTAATTATGCTAGTTTAGTCGATTAAATGCTTCCGTGCAATGATGGTGAATTGCCGGGACCAGGTTAAAATAGTTGATTGATCAGTAAACTCACAATTTAATAATAAAACCCCTCGATCAGAGGTGCGCTGTCTTCAAGATGAAATTAGGAAGTAGAATCTTATGCATGCCTTCTTGATCTTTGTGATGCTTTGCTGATAATTGTTCATGACATGTTTTCCTATGAATTTTACCACATGATAGAAATAATATTACAAATTGGGGAAACATGGATGTGGATGATAAATATTCTCCAACAAATTCTGAAGTACAAACAATATCAGATAAAAATGAGATTGCGAGATTTTGCCTTACCTTAGGTCCGATATGCTTTGGACGTGTCCAAACCTCCTGTATAACGGTTTAAATAATGTCATTGACTTATTACATAATCATATTCATTGTTATGATATCATACATGGTCATATTCTTATCTTCTTATTAGTAATATTTAATTGCTACTTGTTATTCGGGTGTTCATTGCATTATATTCTTTTGCATGTTTTGTCGAATAAATTATTATTCTTATTTTTAGGTTAAAGATACCTCATTTACAGAATTTTATTAGTGTAATATATATCATATTTATTCATTAAATTTATTTATATAATCATGGTTTAGGGAAGATTATGTATAATGAATCACATCGCATCATGGAGACGTTAAGACGTACGTACGCACGAGTGACGATATCGTTCCCATAATTATTGAATGGTCATGGAGTGGATGGTAGAATATATCAGAATTAGTATAATGTTATAATAACCATATATAGTTATTATTTACACCATTATACCCATCCATGTAAGGTGGTGTTGGAAAAACAGATTACACCGCATTGTGGAGATGGTATTTCGTACGTACGCACACGCGGTGATTTTGTTTTTTGTAGGACAGATAGAAGGTGAAATAGGGTTGTTTAATATTTATAATAATATATTATTATATGAGTGATACTGATGTTATTACTTTATAATGAAACATATAAAGAAAAATAAGTATAAGAATAACTAAATTGGAAAGGATCAGTAAAGGATATTACCTCTTCTTTGACGCGCCTCCTTTAATCATCCACTTAAGGGACTAGAGATAGTATTTTGAGAAGACCAAAACCTCTACAATGTTTCTAGGGATGTTGAGAAGGGAAATGGACAGGATTTGGCCGATCTTGAAGGCTCAAAGTTGTGTAAAGAGGAGAGGGATGAGGTGCCCTTTTATAAGGGAGGAGAGGGGAACCTTTGGATGGTGTGAAAATATTATTTTATTATAAACTTATCTTCAGTTTCAAAAGGTCCAAAAATAATTAAATATGAAGATAAGATGACTCATGGTCGAAATAAAATCACCCAATTAGAATTTATTTAAATCATTTATTAATGAGGTAAATACTGCATCATTATTGTGTTAAAAATAATTTAAGTTATTTGAAAAAAACTACCACCATGTAGAAAATATTTTTGGCTTTCCAATGAATATTTATAGTCGAAAAGATAATTAATATAACCCCTTATAAAAATTAATTACTAAAAGATTTTTTTAATGTAAATTTTGTCTTTACATTAAATTTATTAATCCAAAATGTCATTATCACTACCAAGTGGCTCAATGGGGTCCCAAAATCGACCCAAGGATGCCCATGGTCGGCCACTACTCATCCAATAAGGTTAGGGCAAGTGTTAAGGTAATTTTGAATTATTATAATATCCTTTTAACCTTAAAATACCCTATTTTCCTTTAACTACGGAAAATAAAAGTTAAAAGTTACTATTCACCAAAATAATTTTCATCTTATTGAACCACATTTTATTTCTTGATAACAACCATGTATGTAGGATTTTTGAAATTCAATTCACATAAGTGGTAAAATTTCATTTAATCAAAAGTGTCAGTTTTTTTAACTACCACTAAGTGGTTTCACTATTCATAAAAAATTGAAGTTTTTCAGAAAAATACCAAAAATTCAGCCTAATCTATATTTGATATTCCAAATTCAAAAATGATATCTATTTTTCAAAATTTAAAACATAGAAGTGGGATTAATTAATTTTAAAATTAATTACCATTATCAAAACAAATAGCATGTTTTTAAGAAACAATAACTATCAAAAGATCGACACTTGTCTATATCCAATTTCAAAGTGAAATTAATTCCAATGACCGAAATTGGATTAAATGGTAAAAATATATTCTAATTACACTTTATAACCAATTAAAAATATAATCTAACCATATAAATTATTGCGATGAAAAATCTGTTTTTAATTAAAATATAGCGTGTTTTTACTATTCATGAAAATATGAAAGTTATCAAAATAATGTAAAAAATTTATCCAAAGTAAATTTTTATATCCTTATTCCAAATAAAAATTTTATGTTGTCAAATTTAACTTATAAACATTTCAAAAACTAGATTTAATGTGGGTGCTCCATCAAAAGGCTGAAAAACTTTATTTTTTGAAAAATACTTATTTTTTTCGAAACATTTTGTATGTTCTCATACCATGTTATAGAAAATGTGTAAGATAATAATGTTATAAATTTAAAAATGTAGTTTATACTATTCATAACAGCTAGTTCATAATAATATTATAACAATATATCTTTGTTTAGTGGAACTCGGTATTGCGTACAACACACGCTATCGAGGAAGGTCGCGATTGTCTGTAATGAAAGCCATGTATGGGTTGCATGTTGTGCAAGACTCCTTTGTTGTTGCATATAACAGAATCCAACCATATTTCATTTATACATTGAATATATATATATATACTCAATGCTGCGAAGAATAAATACTATCAAACAAACTTGAAATTGTATGTAACACAATCCAAGAGTAGTGTTGTGTATACTGCAAGCTAATACGATGTTGCATATAGAAGAATATAATATTGGTGTAGAGTATAAAATAATATATGAAAGAAATTAAAAATAATATATCTTGTAAAATCTTAGGGTGTTACATTCTACACCCCTTAAAATGAATTTCGACCTCAAAATTCGTCGTGGATATAAATGGTTTAATACATGAGAGTTTCTTTCATAGAAACCCACATCGTAAAAAGGAATACCAAAATGTACTTTTATAAATTAATGTTAGAAAAAAAATGGATACCCAAAGTAACTCATCACCTGGGTTCCCACATAGGAGATCATAGGTGAAAATATGGATATGAAAGAGAAATATATCCGTCATGTTCTGATAGAGAGTGGTAGAGAACATGGTTATGAAAAGACCAACAATCAAAAAGCCATAAATTTGTGATAATCTAAGGTACCATCTGATTCACCAGTTTTGAGGGCACTAGGACAACATTTTTGGGTTTCAAGATCATTTCCCAAATGTTAATGAATTTGAATTCGAAAAAATACTTACTTTATTTTGGTACAATCTCACCGTTTTTTGACCCTTGAACAATTTCTACTTCATCTCTTAAGGAAATGAAGTTGAATTTGTCTTCCGTGAAGTGCTAGTAGATCATGTGATATAATGATAGGTCATTCCATCTATCTCAAACATAAAGTTAGCAATAATTATATACATAAGTCCATCTATAGTGAGATTTATCGTATATGGTTTCAAAAATGGACTTATACTTCATCTATAATACCTCTTAATAAAATAAAACTAGTTTCTACTAACCAGGGACTTATTGTAGGCCATTGGTAGGCGATAAAGGCTTGTCAAACTTCAGTTGTGGGTTCGATTCCCATAGCCTTTTCTGACATGATGGGTTGTCACTCGTTCCGCCGGTTTTGCCTTTTTCTAAAAGGACACTATTATATCATTTTCGAATTAATATCGAAAAAAGTTCTATCCTAAAACAATACTATCTGATTTCCAACATAATACATTCCAATCTTTAGGATTATCCAAAATACATATGTCCAATCTCATAGTATAATGAAAATGATTACATGAAAGGTCACATAACAAGCATGTGAATACCATCATTTATCCCCCATATATCATAAGATATATCATGTTGTTCACATTCCAAACATGTGAATACCTTAATCCTATATTCTTTTGAAACATGAATTACCATAGAACCTTAGTGAAAACATGAATTTTGTCTAAAGTTAACTGTTTCCACATACCAAAATCCCAAAATTTCTATATACTCAAATCATGATATCACATTGTCCTTATATCATTCATGAGATCACTAATAATATCAAACATCTCATTATCTTCTTATCCCTTCAATATGCGCGTATCATCTACGTTCCAAAAATATTTCAATCAATTTTCATGGTTACCGGTACCATATAATTATTGAAAACCAATACATAAATATTCAAAAATTCCACAATACCATAAATTAGATTCCATGATACTATTTTGAAATCCCATTACATAAAAACTTAATCATTCCACAATATCATTTTCATATTCAACATCACAAATTGTAATCACATGTGACTTCCCTTTATCCTTTGCCTTAAGAGGTTTCTCACGTCGATCATCATTAACCCTTGGATTAGTGCATTGATTAGCATAATGCCCCATTTCCTTGCACTTGAAGCATTGAAGTGTTGGTGGAGTAATCTATGTATTATTTTCTCTATTCACAACATTAGCTACCTTTTTCCCATTACATCGACACTCAAATTCTTGATGACCTCATTTTTCCACAGTTAAAACATTTTCTAGTACATTTTAGACAATCTCCACCATGATTCTTTCCACACTTTAAGCATAATGAAACATTCAACTTCTTTTCACCATTGTTCTGAGATTTCTCCTTGAACTCTATCTTTTGTTTCTTTTCAAAACCATGAGATGGATATGTAACACCAACTTCCAGTTCTACCTTGATATCTCAAAAACAATTTCTTCATAGTTATTGAAGTCTCATATCGCTAATTACCTTCGAAGACTTGGTTTTTAGCCACTGAATAATTTATCAACTTTACATTAAGGTTGGTTGATAAATCTAGATGCATACCTTTCAATCCTTGTAAAATTCATGTCGTATATACCAAAAGATTCATCATCCTTTTTCTTAATATAAAGTAACTCCTTCTCCATCATTGTTCGAAGAATACGAAAGAAGTACTTATTGAAAAAAAAAGTTCTTGAACTCGTTCCATTCCATGGATTCAGTTTCATCTTGGGGCCTTGTATTCTTAATTAGATTCCAACACTGGTCTGCTTAACCTTTTAAACGATAAACATCTAAAATGAATTTTTCATGTTCTGAACAGCGAAGTATGGAAAATATATTTTCAATTGTACTGATCCATTGTTCAGAAACAAGTGGATTCGAAGACCCATTGAAAAAAGTTGGACGTTCCCTCATGAATGACTCAATAGAATATTGTTCACTTATCTGCTAATTTGGAAGGCCAGAATGATTCATTGCTTGTTTAAGTATAGCAATAATATTTTTCACTCCATCTCCCATAACGTTGGTTTGCTCAAGAGGACAATCAATTCATTGTCCATTACATTGATCAACACAGTTCCTTCGGGTTCCAGCCATCGTCTAAAACCCAAAAAAAAATAGTGAGAGAAAAAAATCATGTTAGGAAAACAACATAATAAAGGGGGAGTGCCTTCAATATATAACATCTTAGGTATAATTCTAATATCTTTACCGTAATTCAATGAACATAACCTATACTTATACTTAACCTTAGGGACATCCCTAGACATACCTTAGAAATATCTCTAGGGATCTCACAAAAGTTTTCATATCCTATTTTCCAAAGGTTAACTAAAACATTCCTCTAATACCAACTGTAGAGACCCAAAGCTTTACGTACATGGAAATTACATTGCTTTTGTGGAATACTTAATAAATAAAAAAACAAACACACAAGGACCTTAATAGTTTAGTGTCTTTGGAAACTCGGAAAAATAATCTTCTAATCATGGTGAATGATCTTCAACATCTCCCATAAAGATCTTCCCCTTGTGTTTTCTTATCTAAAACCTTTATTTAAATCCTAGGGAAAAGAAAAAATATAAAGGGTGAGCTCAAATGCTTAGTATGGGTAATCATGGGGAAAATAAAACAAATCATATAAATTTGAACTAAAAAACATGAACATAATGTTTAAAAATCAAAATCTTGAGCAATGACATAAAACATGGAAGTACGTAAGGAATAGATCATAATTAAACATAAATCATGATAAAATATAATGGGAATAAGACATGTAATTGTGGAAAACCGTTAAGAACATGATATTATTTCCACAGTAGCCAAGTCATTGCTTCCAAGACCATCTTAGTGGACTAAGTCCCTTTCTGAATCGAGTTCACTCCTCATTCCATTCCTGTATCACTAAACCGGATTAACTTACCATTCCAGCCATGTGTATATCATGAGATATAAATCATTAACCAATGAATTGGAGAGAGATATAGGTCCCACCCATCTCATAATGAATCAATTCTTATGTGTTCCACAAAGTCATAAATCATACATCCTAGCATAACTATTGTAAAAAAATGGGATTCTTAAACATCATACCATCATAACATAATCCATATAAGATAAAAGGACTTCATAAAAATAATTCCATTATAACGTAATAAATAAATGTAAAAATAGGGATAGAAACAGAACCCTATATTATCTTATATGGAAATTAATTTTGATAAAATGCTTGAACTCTATTCATGAGGAAAATATCCTTTCTACTTTAAAAACATTTTTCCTTTCTTAACATGCCACACAATTTTAAACTAAAAGAAGTTGATTAAAAATAAACATGAAAACTTTTAAAGGAAGATTCATGGAAATAATGTTCTATGAAATCATAAAAATCCATTCATGCCGTATAAGTTAAAAAAACACTTTTCTCGTACTTTGGCCGGAAAAGTCAAAAAGTTCCTCATACTAAAAACGACAAAAGATTCATTTCATATCTTTTACTAGAAACTCACCAATGAGTAAATTTAGATTAGAAAAACTGTAGGAGGATAGAAATAATATTACATATTGATGAATCATGGATGTGGATGATAAATATTCCCCAGCAAAATCTAATGTTTAATCAATCTCGGATAAAAATAAGATTGTGAGATTTTCCCTTACCTTAGACCCGATATGCTTTGTACGTGTCCAAAACTCCTATATAATGATTTAAATAATTTCATTGAATTATTACAGAATCATATTCATTGTTATTATATCATATATGGTCATATTCTTATCTTATTATTAGTAATATTTAATTGCTACTTGTTATTTGGGTGTTCATTGCTTTATATTCTTATGCATGTTTTGTCAAAAAAATTCTTATTATTCTTTTTAGGTTATAGATACCTCATTTCTAGAATGGTATTATTGTAATATATATATCATATTTATTCATTCAATTCATTTATATAATCATGGTTTAGTGAAGATCATGTAGAACAAATCGCATCGCATCGTGTAGCCGGTAAGCCATACATACGCACGAGTGACGATATTGTTCCCTTAATCATTGAATGGTCTTGGAGTGGATGGTAGAATATATCAGAATTAGTATCATGTTATAATAACCATATATAGTAATTCGTTACACCATTATACCCATCCATGTAAGGTGGTGTTGGAAAAACAGATTACACCACAGCGTGGTGACGGTATTCTATACGCACACACGCACAGTGATTTTTTTTCGTCTGATGGATAGAAGGTGAAATAGGGTTGTTTCATATTTATAATAACATATCAGTATATGAGTGATACTGATATTATTATTTTATAATTAAACATATAAATAAGAAGAAGTAGAAGAAGAAATAAATTGGAAAAGATCGGTAAAGGATATTACCTCTTCTTTGACACGCCTCCTATAAACTTCCACCCAAGATACTAGAGTTGGACTTTTGAGAAGACCAGAACCTCTACTATGTTTCTAGGGATGTTGAGAAGGGAAATGAGTAGGGTTTTTCTGAGATTTAAGGCTCAATGTTATGTAATGAGGAGAGGGAGGAGGTGCCCTTTTATAAGGGAGGAGAGGGGAACCTTTGGAAAGTGTGAAAATATTATTTTATGATAAACTTATATTCAGTTTCAAAAGGTCAAAAAATCATTAAAGATGAAGATAATATGACTCATGGTCGAAATAAAATCATCCAATCAGAATATATTTAAATCATTTATTAATGAGGTAAATACTGCATCATTATTGTGTCATAAATAATTTAATTTCATTGACAAAAAATACCACCATGTAGGAAATATTTTTAGCTTTCCAATGAATATTTATAGTTAAAAAGATAATTTATATAACCCCTTATAAAAATTAATTACTAAAAGATTTTGGTTAATGTCAATTTTGTCTTGACATTAAATTAGTTAATCCAAATTGTCATTATCACTACCAAGTGGCTCAGTGGGGTCTCAAAATAGACCAAAGGTTGCCCATGGTCAGCCACTACTCATCCAATAAGGTTAGGACAAGTTTTAAGGTAATTTTGAATTATTATAATATCCTTTCAACCTTGATTGCCCTATTTACCTTTAACCGCGGTAAATAAAAGTCAAAAGTTACTATTCACCAAAAAAAATTTCATCTTATTGAACCAAATTTTACTTCTTGATAACAACCATGTATGTCGGATTTTTGAAATTCAATTCACAGAAGTTGTACAATTTCATTTAAACGAAAGAGTCGGTTTTTTTAACAACCACTAAGTGGTTTCACTATTCATCAAAAATTGAAGTTTTTCAGAAAAATACCAAAAATTAAACCAAAGCTAGATTTGATATTATAAATTCAAAAATTATGTATATTTTTCCAAATTCAAAACATATAAGTGGAATTAATTAATTTTAAAATTTATCCCCGTTATCAAAACAAATAGCGTGTTTTTAGGAAACAATAACTATCAAAAGATCGACACTAGTTTATCTCCAATTTCAAAGTGAAATTAATTTCAATGACCAAAATTGGATTAAATTGTAAAAATATATCCTAATTACACTTTAAAACCAATTAAAAATATAATCTAACCATATAAATTATTGTGATTAAAAAAGTTGTTTTTAATTAAAATATAGCGTGTTTTTACTATTCATTAAAATATGAATGTTATCGAAATAATATGAAAAATTTATCCAAAGTAAATTTTTATATCTTGATTCCAAATAATAATTTTATTTTGTCAAATTGAGCTTATAAACGTGTCAAAAACTAGATTTAATGTGGGTGCGCCATCAAAAGGTAGCAAAACTGCATTATTTGAAAAATACTTATTTTACATGAAAAATTCAGTTTGTTCTCATACCATGTTCTAGAAAATGTGTAAAATAAAAACGTTATAAAATTAAAAATTTATTTGATACTATTTATAACATCTAGTTCATAATAATATTATAACCATATATCATTGTTTAGTGAAACCCAATATTGCGTACAACACACGCTATCGAAGAAGGTTGCGATTGTCTGTAATGAAAGCCAAGTCAGGGTTGTGTGTAGTGCAAGACTCCTTTGTTGTTTTGTATAATAGAATCAAACCATATTTCACTTATACATTGAATATATATATATATATACACTCAATGTTTTTTAGAATAACTACTATCAAACAAACTTGAAATTTTGTGTAACACGATCCAAGATTAGTGTTGTGTATACTGCAAGTTAATACGATGTTGCATATGGCGTAATATAATATTGGTGTAGCTTATAACAGAAGATATGAATGAAATTAAAAATAATATATAATTTAAAATCTCAGGGTGTTACAAGGCCTCTCTAAGCTAGTAGAAGGTCAGGCCACCATAACCCCAAGCCTTCATCTAATAGGCCAGGGGATCACAACATGTAATGAGAAGGAATAAAAATAAAGGAATACCTTTTTCTAATGAACATGTATCCAAAAACTGAATCATATTCATGATATGGTGAAGATAAATATAATGTAAAGACCGTGATATCTAGAGATAAACCTTGAAAAAAGAAAACTATAGGGAATACAACTGATTATACCAGAATAAAACCAAAGTGTAAAGTGGAAAAATAAATGGAAAACTAGAAATGAAGTATAACCTAACAATAATTGGACATAATAAAAGATGTGTGATCACTACTCCGGATCTCTATTCCTAACCACCGTGTGTGGCCAATGAAACTAGGTATCACTATGATATATCATAATGACCCCTGATCTATCTATCATCTTCATAAGATAAACAAATTCTAGAAAATCCCATATAAATGTTCTTATATACATACCTAGTAGGATGCCACCAAACTGAAAGGGAATAATAGAACGATACAAAATAGTTATCTTGACCCAAATAAATTGGGAAAAAACCCAATAGATACACATATATATGCTCATAAAGAAACCCAAACTAGAGAGAAAGGGGATCTTCATATCATATCCTATCCAAATTTTATGAGTAAACATGTAGCTCCATAAGTCTATCAATAATTCCCAATTAAAAAAACTCATCAAAATGTGAATGTAGGGGAACATACCTTACAACTATTCTCCACAACGGAGGGAGAACACATCTCCCGTGGATGACCCTCAACCCTCCAAAGATCAAAGATGGTGTTGTACCAATTCCTAGGTAGATATCCATATCCCTTTTTTGTAAGGGGAGTACTAAACCTAACTATATACAGAAACAGGGAACCCAATACTTGGTATTATAGTAGAGTACTGAACCTAGTAAATATCTGATAACCTAACAAAAAAATTCCCTAGTGTGACAAGAGATTATTGACCCTAAAATCTATCTAATAGCATGTGAAACCCATTTCCTGATGCACATGGGGAGTAATTAGCCCAAAATTTATATGATATAATGGAGAACCCTCACCCTAGATTAATATGGGAGTAGTAACCCCAAAATATATACGATGGTCACGTATGATCACCTCCAACATTAAGCATCACATGAATAAGAATCATTCTTAGAAAATCTCACATCATATCTCAAAATCCACTGTAGCATCCACTATTGTGATCTAATAAGAAAAACACTCTATATAGGATACTTATAGATGAAAATATGAGTCCTAATGAAGGAGATATATTATGTAGAATATTCAATTAGAAGTATACAATATGTAGGGGGTCCACATGGTATGTAGCCCCACTCTACTACCTAGTAATTTTCTCTTTGTTCATGATCGGGGAATCTATGTCCTTGTACATGGAATTTCCACTATGATACATGATGTGTATAAATACCTAGGGTCCTGGAAATCCATATTAACTCATTCTTATGTATTCGTGCTTATGCCTGTGTACATTGGTACATGGTATGCCTGTCCAAAAAGGGCCCCAGGTGTGTTTGTCTGACACATGATGTGGCCACTTGGGAAAGGTCACATTGTGTTTAAGATCACCTACATGACATGTGATATTTTACTTACCCTAAAAACCTAGCTCCCAATCCAGGGGTTGTGAGTAGTGTGTTCTTTTAGAATACATGTTCGGTGGTCATGATTTTCACAGGTCATCCACTTGGTTTCTTGATCTTTTCTTTTCATTGTGATTCATGCCCATTCACCACCCCGAAATCAGTGGTAGAATACTATAGTCATATGTTTCAATGGGTTTTAAGGAGTGGGATGAGTTTAACTCAATGACTTTATTATGGGGGGGGGGGTGTTAAGGCCTCACTCTATCACTCACATCTGGGTTTTCATTTGTTTCAACCTTCCTATAAAATCGAAGTAGTTCCCACATTTGTATCTAAGTACTAATGTTCCTTACAAGGGCTGACAATCATCTAGGATTTCAGGCCCAATGAATATTGGGCACTCAGATTGGTCAAGAAGATTGAAGTTTAGGCACATCACACTCTCTTGGGGGAACATTTTTCCAACTAAAATAATCCCTTATAGATTTAGGATATATTTTTTGAAATAATTAATAGACCCTCATACAGAACTGGTTACACATGTGTCAATGGATTTATTATTAACATGTATCGATTTTGAAAATTTTGTGTATATCATAGGTTCTCTATCAGTATCTTATTTAATAATTATGGTTTACGTTATGGCCATTTTCATGCATTCTGGAATATACTGTTTTCTAGTGGCATCGATAGTGTCTTAGAGATGGGATTGAACCTCTATAATGTGTCCTACAGATCTTTTCAAACAATAATCAAAGCCCAAATAGTTCATTTAACATATTTTAATGTTGTATGACAAGACCCATCCATGTGGTTTTACGTCATATGGTAAATACATGAATATTAGACTCATGTCTCGGTGAGGCATACTACATATCCCATTTATGATTGGAAGTAGAGTCCATGAAGTTCTTGTGATGAGCATCTGTATTATGAGAGATACGATAATAGAGGCCCTTGGTAGGACTTAAGAATATGAGACTCCCCAAGATTGCTTCCTCAGGAATGCTTCTATTTGAGAAGAGGATGAGATATAATCAGACTTACATCCCTATGTTGGGCCAGTAGTAGGTGGAATTATACACATGCTATTTTTACAATCATCAATTGTCATTAATCCCACTTGATCAATGCTCAGTGTAAAAAACAAGAGATAGTGGTAGATTGGACACATTAAAGGTGATCATATTTGTACGAGGTTTACACATTAAAGTTTCCCTATGAAAGGTATGGTTTCCTATATAATGGAAGATATGGTATGGATATCATACCTTAGGAAGGTATCCTACATTTCCTAGTTATGATAGGAGTCAGAGTTATTATAGTTCACTTATCCCTTAACTCATTGATAGGATAAGGTGGATGATCACACTCTAAGACCTTATGTATATCCTCGAGGTTTTATGGATAATGGGGGATCATACAAATATAGGTTCTCTATTGATCAGGGACAACTTATGTGATGTCGGTGGTTGGATATTAAGTAATGAGGATACTCGATTAGTATAGAAATATTATATTATATCAGTATTCAGGGCTTACATACTCATACTACTCTATTGGTATACTTGTTCCTTATCCTTTGGTGGATTAAATAAATGTGGTGATGACCATGATGGTATATCCGAGGAAATTATTTCAGTAGGGTCACATGATTAAATCACCCAAACTCATCAAGTAATCTTACCTTATAGAAGGGGGATGCAGAAGAATATTATCCATCGGGATCCACAAGGAAAGAGTCCAAGTAGGTCTACTGTACAATGTGGACATGTCATAAGGTATTTTCCGGACATGTCTTGGTCATCTACTAGGTATGTCATGATTGTATAACCAATATTCCGGTGGTCATCTACTAGGAAAGTATTGATTTTCCACTAAATATACTTGGAAACCAATACTCCTAGGAAGACACATCATAGGGTGTCTTCCTAAACAATTATCATTCCTTGGATTCCTTTACATGGGCAAAGCATAAGTGTATGAGGTGTTTTACATAACCAAAGGAATGTTTGGGGTCTTGTGCATGATAAATTAACTTTTCTAAAATTTCATCGCTTGATTTAAGTGTATATGTCAAAGATGATTAACATAATCAAGGAAAAAACGTATAGGATCTCAGGCATGTTTAAACTAGACATGACTGGGGTCTTGCGCATGATCAAAGCGACTTGTCCTTGGACAGTTCCATGTCAATATAGACATGTATATGGAAAATTTCATGATCATTAGAAAATTTCAATGAATCCTTATAATGATAAAAGTGAGTTTTATAGGATTTATTCCCATGATCATGGAAAGAATATCTTAGGTGCTTTGCATGATTGACATGACTTGTCGCAAACATGTCAAGGAGGTTATCACATTACTTTCATAATATGTCTTCAGACTATCACATGGTAATTAAACTATGTTAATGGGAAATAAAAATATTGTGACAGGATTTCAATGATGTATCGCGTGGTTTTCCTAGCCTATTTTCTAATAATTCATACATGTCAATGGGATATCACCTGATCAACTTGACTTTTCCTTTGGTCGTTGAATAACAAAGATAACATGTCAAAGGGTTGATGTGAGATTAATCTAACTTATCTAAGGTTTTTATTGAAATAAAAAATCGAATGTACATGGCTTATCAAGGGAATACATATATAATCAAAGGGTCTCACGATCACATATCCTAGAACCAATGATGTAGTGGGGTCTTGCAGATATGTTTTGGATCTTGCGTTTATTCAAGTACCAAAAGTGAATATCCAAAGAAATAATTCCTTATGTCCGTATAGAAAATATTTTTCTAGGTAGAGTGGAGAATGTATATTTGAATGATATATCCATGGTTTCTACAATGTATTGAGTCCACAAACATGATAGAGGGTGCTCCCATGATGGCACCATTCGAAGGTCCGTGAATTGTGTGACCAAAAAGAGGGCTTGCGATGAGTACTTCCACCATTTGAAGGTATGTCTATTATTGAAACTTAAAAGTGTGAGGGTTCATCATACATGAAGCGGGTTCATGAACTATTAGGTCACATGTAATCTTTTCCTTTCTTAATAGAGGGGGTATCTATGAGGGAGGCATGTAGGCATCATGATTCATGAAATATCTTCTCTCCACAAGACCAAAGGACCATCCTGATCACCTATTCAAGGATTCCTGAAGGTATCTGTTGGTCATAGTGGATACTCAAGAGGGGGGGGAGAATTGAGTTCCAATTAAAATTTCTATTAAAAATATTTCTCTTAAAATCCCCCAATTTAAAAACAAAGTTAAACTGTAGTGAATCTATACAGAGTGTAAAGGTTCAATTAGTTTCTCAAGGATTGATTAGGTCTCAGTTAACTTAATTTGAAGATTAAATTAACTTTTGAAAATAACTTAATGGTTTACAATATGTATAAACACTTGCTAATTTAACTATCAAAGTAGTTTTAAAATAGTTTTGTATTTAAAAGTAATAAGCAACAGAATATATATATATATATATGTAATACTTATAGACTTAAAATAAAATCACAGCAGAGTTAACCAAGAGGTTCAGTCTCAGGTTGAGACTTAGTCCTCTCAAAAATTTATATTCATTGATCCACACCCTGGATTAGGGGTAAACAACAGTATACTACTGCCCAGGTACAAAACTTCTACCACAGTTCTTCGTGGAAAAAATAAACAACAGGTCACAGGCTGTTAAGGTCTTACTTGACCTCTACCACCATTCACAGTGGGAAACAAAAGAGTTATGGAGTTTAAGTGAGGATTTAAGAATCCTCCAGTTTAGCACAGGAGATAGTGTGTGTGTTTAAAGTAAACATGATACACACAATTCTAAAAATTCAATGAAATATTCAATAAGAGAAGTATGATTGAGTTTAGAAATGTTTTAGTGATTAGCAGTGAAACTATGGACTCATTTGGTTTATCAGAAAAGCTTCTGAGTCCTTCTCTGGTTTTTCTCAGAAAATAGAGTGTCATTTTATTCTTTGATTCGTGATCTAGCTTAGCAGCCTGAGTGCATGAAACGTTTGTTGTATTTCTTCTCTCAAGATGCAACTTGTGTTCTCCTATAGAATAAGTTTCTTTGTGTATGTCCAAGATTCTTGGAGTATGGATGTATACTAGAGAAGAAAAAAATACTCCACATTTTTATTCTTGTTCATCCCTTCTTCTTTCACCCATCGTGTGTCTTCTTTTTTGTTTTTCAGGAGTATCATATGCATGTATTTCTTCTATCTTCTTAACTGTTCTCTTTCTATCACTTTATAGGTTTCAGCTTTGGCAGAAAAGAACAATCGCCTTTATCATGGGTACTAGGTACGGTTCCCTGACATGCAATAGAAATCATTAAATAAAATTAACTTCATTAAAATAATAAAATGTAACTGTTAGCTAAATAAATAAATAGTATGAAGAGTATAGGGTTTGACTGGTCGGTCAAGCATTAGTAGCGTTTTTTTGGTAGATGTGCATGATGGACTTTGTCACATAACCTTCCATCGGTAGCTCTTTTGAACTTTCATCGGTAGCTCAAATACCAGTGACTTTAGTTCCATCGGTAGCTGTCTCTCCATCAGTAGCTCATTGCATCAGTAGCTGTTTGCACATATCGGTAGGCTTACTCTATCAGTAGACTTATATCAGTAGACTTCTGTCTATCGGTGGCTATGGTCTGTTATGTATCGGTAGCTCGGTAGACTGGTTCTATCAAAAGACTTCATCATATGGGTAGCTCTGGTTGTCTGTCAGTAGATCTGTACAAATCGGTGACCTTAGTGTATTGGTGACTCTGTCTCTCGGTAGACTAAGTCTATCAATAGACTGAGTACCGGTAGCTTAAACGTAGATCAGTGACTAAATACTTATCACAACATATCCAAATGGGTTAGAATTACTTCAGATCTTATATAAACATGGATAAACAAAGATTAAACTTTCTCAGGGATTATTTTAGTATTATTATCATCTTGAGCACAGATTAAAATAATTAATCTATAGAAATTTTTTTATTGAGATTATAAAAGTATATGAAAGCATAATTGAGATTATCAAAACAGGTGAGGTCAACAATCTCCCCCTTTTGATAATCACAACTTATGACATTATGGTATAAAACATACTCTATCAAAGATATAATTAAATATATGATATCAAAGGATGAGATAAAAGACACTGATATGAGAGGATGAAATTCAGAGGTATCATAGAGGCAAATCATGATAGCTCTTTAGATAAAATTTGTTTTTACTATCATTAATACTTTTCCCACTTTCTGATCATCAAAAAGTGGGAAATAATAAAAAGAAGTTGAATAATAGGAATAGAAGAAAATAACTGGTAATAAATGTGACAAATAGGTACAAAGACAGAAAAAAATACATTGTATTACTATCAAATAGCCCAGATACTGGATCAATCCACATCCTCAATGTGAGACGTGCCCTTGGGGTCAGAAGAGGATTCAGGTGGTGAGGATTCTGGTGAAGGCTTAGGAATTCTTGAAAAGACCACAGGAGGCTGAGCAACTAACACTATTCCTAGCCTTTATTGAGGATTACTTTGTGTGATCACAGGTGTGAGGCTTCAAATGGCTTGAACATGAGTCATCTGAGTTGGAGAAGTAGTGGAGGCAGAGGCAGGCAATGCAGGAGGGACAATTACGGGATGGGCATCAATATTCAAAAAGGGAAGCAATAGATTCCTGAAATCCATAATGATTCCTCCCCCTCTCTCCCTTGCGGATATGAAGTCATCCTTGTTCTCCATAAACTTGTCCAAAGCTGGAGTCAATTCTCTCAACTTGCTAACTTGTTCTCTAATGTCTTGATGGAAAGGAGGCTGTTTCATATTCTCAATCAGAATCTTAAAATGACTGGTCATTTGGGTCTTTGTGTAAATTTTGGAGAAATAGGAGTCCACCTTTCCTTCCAATTCCTTTTGAGAGGCAGAAGCTTTTCTCATATATTCTTGGACTATCTTCATAATTTCTCTAGCTGAATCTCTGGTAGAGAGAACAACTCTGCTCAGTTCAGATGAGTCCACAGAGCCACTGGTTGAGGTAGAACCAAGATCCTCTTTCAACACAGTTCGAATTTGATTCAAGTCCATCCAGGGTTTAGATGCAAGAGAACCAATAGAGAAATATATAGTCTCTTTGAAGCTTTTGGTCAAACCACTGATATGATTTTGAACATTGGATTCCTGGGTTTTAATATGATCTTTCATAGAAGTTTTGAAACCTTTAAATACTGAAACCATCTAACTTACAACACTCTCACATAGGCAATGTCCTTATCTTCTTGGGATTTTGAGCTCATGTAAGAGTCTAAAGAAACAACAGATTCCTTTAAATCTTCAATATTTTCTCCAAGTCTAGAAACATGGGCCTGGAATTCTTTAACTTCTACAACTATTTCGCCCATAAAGATTGATAAATTGCAGGTAAGAGATAGCTCAAAAGATCTTTCCAGCATAACCAATTCTTCAGAAAAACTGTTCTTCATCTTAGCAACTGAGGCACTAAAAGATTCTTTTAGCTCATCCCTTAAGATATCCATATCAGCCTTGGTAACCAATTCAGCAGTTGCAACTACTGCAGATGCTCTTTCATAGGCTAAACTGACCATAGAATCAGTCATAACTGATTGAAATGAATATACTAGAGAAACTTAAATCCTCTTTACCTCTTCCACAAATATGTCATTAAGATTTTTCGTTAAACTATCCAGGTCATGAATTCTGACCACATCTTTAGGTAGTAATTCAGTCTCAACATCATAAACAATTTTAAGTCTATTGTGAGATTCCTCATTATCTGAATCTGAATAGTCTAAACCACAGACTATAAAACCAGGGTCTTCTTCCCAATCATTAAAACCAACATCCACTGTGACACTTCCAAATTTAGATCGATGCTCCCCCTCAATGGGTGAATCCTCAATTAGAATAACATCATTCTCAACATCATTCACAGAATCATCCTTAGCAGGTCTTTCATCCTGAGGAGAATCTTCCACTATCAATTCCATTACTACAGCAGTAGGAGGCTCTTCTGGATTAGGTAAGGGTATGTCAGCTTCATTTTCATCCTCAGTAGGTACTAAAGTTTGTTCAATAACTGGAATCAGACTCAAATAACCAGTTATAGAGGTTTCACTCTCATGAACATCTTCTTCATTTTCTACAGCAGCCACTTCAATGACTTCTTTTTTATCTGATATATGTTGAACTAGATTTTCAGGAGCTGGGCTAGGAGGCAAGTTAGGGTCTCCTCCTTCATCAGCAGAGGACCTTTCCTCTTCTGAATCATCACTATATTCTGGCTCCTCTTCATCATGTCCCAAACCTGGATCCTTCACATCCCTTGGTCTTGAAGGATGAGCCACAAGATTAAACTTGTCATACATCCTCTGGTCATCATTGACCCATTCTCCTCTCCAAGGATTCCAGTTTATTTTCATGTACATATAAACTGTGGTTGTGATACAGAAGTTATTCTTCAATACCACTGTCTTATCTTGAGACTCAGTAACCCCTTTTACCTTGATCTTCACATGGATTAATTTAGCAAAGAATAGGGAATTTGTTTTTGATTTCGGTCTTGTCATATCTTCCATCAATATCATCAACAATCTGTAAAAATTAACCTTTACGCAATGTCTTTAGAGGTGAAGGAGATAGAGATCCTGATATCTCAAATTGGAAAAGTCTCCTCTCCTCAGTATCAAGATATGTTGAACAAATTTGAATAGCAATATGTTCTCTCCATCCATCTCTACAACAACTACTTCTCTTTGACTTCCATCACCAGTCATCTCTTCCAAAGCAGTCTCATAATCGAAAATGTCACTAGTAGGTGGCATGGATCTCGCGACATATCTAGATACTCCTTCATGTGGAAATTTCTAGAACTCATCCCATTCAATAGATGAGAATGACATCTCTTTTCCATTTACAAAAGAAGTTACTCAATTTTCATTCTCCGATTCTTCAAAGGTTACAAAATCATAAAACTGTTTCAATAATTTTGGAAAGTAAGGACCATTGTTATTCAAAAAACACTCTACCCATTTTTGATCTTCAAGAACTTTGAGCACTAAGGACTTTCTAGGCATCATCCATTCAACACATAGTTCCTTTTCAATCACAATAACTCGATTTTGCAGATGAGGATTCACTGGTCGTCTCCCTGACCTAGTTCTAGAAACACTTCCACTACCACTTGTATCTTGCTCGGTCCATTGCTTCTTTGTTTTTGGCTCAACAGAGTCATCTATGACTGTAGGAAGTTTGGTTTTTCCATCGTTGGTTCGAATGATTTAGGGTTCTCTAAGGATTCGTGAGCTCAGGTTCGAGGGTTAAGGTTTGAGACTCAGTGGATTTTGAAGTAGCTCGGAATTTAGTTTTATCATTTCAGAATCATAAAATAAATAAACAAAATTAAATAAATTAAATGATTAAGATTCTAGCGGCAGACATAAGTTTTAAAATAGCACGCACATCGGTGAGAATTTCTATCAGTGAGGTTTTCTATCAGTGAGGTTATATCAGTGAGGTAACAATGGTGAGGTTACATCGGTGAGGTTACATCGGTGAGGTTACATGGGTGAGGTTACATCGGTGAGGTTACATCGGTGAGGTTACATAGTTGAGGTTACATCGGTGAGGTTACATCGATGAGGATAGCTACCGATTGAGATTAAACATTCCTAACTCAAGTCTAATGTAACTTAACCTATCCAAACACAATGGTTTAGTGAAAATGTTGGCTAATTGATGTTCATTCCCTATAAACTCAAGAGTAATATCAACCTTTTGGTAATGATCTCTCAAGAAATGGTGCCTTACATCAATGTGTTTGGTCCTAGAGTAAGACATAGGGTTATCTGAGATATTTATTGCACTAGTATTTTCATTGTTGATTGACACATGCGTAAAGTCATATCCATATTCCAAAAGAGTGTGTTTAATCAATAGAATTTGTGCACAACAACTACAAGCAGCTATGTACTCTACTTTTGTAGTGGATAATGCTATAAAATTCTGCTTCATACTACATCAAGATACAAAGGACTTTCCAAATAAATGACATGTTCCTGAAGTTCTCTTTCTATCCAACTTGCAACCCGCAAAGTCAAAACTTGAATAACTCATTAACTCAAAGGGTTGTCCTTTTGGGTAAAACAAACCAAAGTTTATAGTATGTTTAAGATATTTAAAAATTATTTTAACAACAAGTAAATGCAATTTTTTTGGATGAGCCTGAAATCTTGCACACATACACACACTAAACATAATATCTGGTAGACTAGTAGTAAGGTAAAGTAAGCTTCCAATCATACCTCTATAATTGGTTTGATCCACTGATTTCCCAATTTCATCTGCATCCAATTTAAAAACAGTACTCATATGAGTTTCACTTTCCTTAATACTATCCAAAACAAAACATTTTAAAATATCCTTTGTATATTTACTTTGATTCAAATCAGTACCATTTTCATTTTGAAACTCTTGAAATCCCAGAAAATATTTAATTTCTCCCATTATACTCATTTCAAATTCATTTTTCATACTCTTTGAAAAATCAGTACATAAAGAATGTTTAGAAGATCCAAAAATAATATCATCAACATAGATTTAAACTATTAAAACATCTTTAGAAATCTTTATAATAAAAAGTGTTGGATCAACAATCGCTTTAGTAAAACTTTTTGAAATAAGAAAATTACTAAGTCTATCATACCAAGCTCATGGAGCCTGTTTTAAACCATATAGAGATTTAAAAAGTTTAGAAACTTGATTTGGAAAATGAGGATTAGTAAATTCAGGTGGCTGTTCACCAAAAAAAATTTCAACAATAAAACCATTTAGAAAAGCACTTTTGACATCCATTTGATAGAACTTGAAATTCAGATGAGCAGCATATGCAAGTAAGATCCTAATGGCTTCTAATTTGGCTACTAGTGCAAAAGTTTCCTCATAGTCTATTCCTTCTTCTTGACTATATCCATGTGCAACTAGTCTTGCTTTGTTTCTAACTATGTTTCCAGACTCATCAACTTTGTCTCTGAAAACCCATTTTGTGCCTATTGTTAAAGTGTCCTTAGGTCTGCCAACTAATTCCCAGACTTTGTTTCTTTCAAATTTATTTAACTATTCTTGTATAGCCATTACCCAAAATTCATCATTGATAGCACCATTGACATTTTTAGGTTCTAGATGTGAAAGAAAGGCTTGATGTTCAACCTGATTTCTTAGAGAAACTTTAGTCTATATCCCTCTATAAAGATTACCAACAACAGCATCCAAAGGATGGTTCTTTAGAATCCTTATTGATATAGTAAAGGTAGGACTTGAAATTTGAGGTTCATCTATAGGTTCGGGTTCTATAGCAGAAGATTCTGGAATATGTTTAGAACTGGATGTTTTTACAGCAGGTTCTTTAGATTTATTATTAAGGTCCAAAATACTTAAATCTTCCTCAAGATTTTCAAGAGTGGTTTTAGGCTCATGTGGATCAGTTTCATCAAACTTGATGTGAACAGATTCTTCCACACATTTGGTTCTTTTATTAAAGACTCTATAGGTTTTTCTAGTTAAAGAATAACCAAGAAAAATTCCTTCATCACTCTTAGAAGAAAACTTGTCTAGATTATCCTTTGTATTAAGAATGAAAACTTTGCAGCCAAAGACTCTAAAGTAACTAACTTTAGGTTTTCTATTATTCCACAACTCATAAGTGGTATTCTTATGAACTGGTATAATTAAGACTCTGTTAATAATATAACAATCTATACTCATGGCTTCAGACCAAATGTAAATAGGAAGGTCATATTCATTAAGCATGGTTCTAGCTATTTCTTGATGGGTTCTATTCCTTCTTTCTACTACACCATTCTACTGGGGTGTTCTAGGAGCAGAGAAGTTGTGACTATAGCCATCGTGTGAGCAATAAGATTCAAATTCATGATTTTCAAAATCACGGCCATGATCACTTCTTAGAGTTTTAATCTTAAGTCCATTAAGATTTTCTACAGATTTGGAGTATTTAATAAAGTAAGAACATGCTTCACTTTTTTGAGCTAATAAGTATACCCATGTATATCTAGAAAAGTCATCTAATAGAACATAGACATAGTGCTTCCCATTTCAACTAGAAACTCTTGATGGTCTAAACAAGTCCATGTGAACCAACTCTAGAGGTTGAGAAGTTGAAACTTCTTTATTTGATTTAAAAGAAACATTTTGTTGCTTTCCCTTTTGACAGGGATTACACACTTTGTCATTTGGGAATTCACATTTGGGTAGGTCTCTAACTAAGTTCATCCTAGTTAGTTTTCTAAGTGAAGAGATGTTTCAGTGTCCTAATCTTCTGTGCCAAATCCATGACTCTTTACGAAAAGCATTTAAACAAGTAACATTTTGTTTAGCTAAAGAATTTAAATCAACTGCATAAACATTTTCATTTCTTAAAGAAGAAAATACTAAAACATTTTTAGAATTAAAAACATTTCCGGAATAATTTTTAAACTTCAAATTAAATCCATCATCACATAATTGAGAAATACTTAATAGGTTATACTTCGGTCCATCATCAAATAAAATTTTAGAAATTAAAACTGAATCAGTGTTACCAATTTGGCCTAGGCCGATGATCTTTCCTTTAGAATTATCACCAAAGGTGACATGTCATCTATCAAACTTTATTAAACTTTTTAAGCATGAATAATCTCCAGAAATATGTCTTGAACATCCACTGTCCAAGTACCATAACTTCTTGTGAGAACTCTTTAAGCATGTTTCCTACAAAATAGATTTAGATAGAAAATGATTTTGGTACCCAGATCTTCTTGGGTCCAGAAAGGTTAGCAATCAAAACTTTAGGTACCCATATTTGTTTTATGGGTCTCCTATAATTTATAGAATCAATAGATTTTGAGAGAAAAACTTTATTTGACATATAACCACATGAATAACTGGTTAAAGCATATGAATTTACTGAACTAGAAGAAGCAGAATTTTGTCCAGACTTAGGAATAAATCATGTTTTAGTGAACTGTCTCTGTCCAGGTTGATATCCCAAACCAGTAGTGTATTTATCTGTAACTTGTTCACCTAAAATTTGAGTTAGTGTGTCTTTTACATTTGTAAACTTCTCTAAGTCTTTTATAAGTTGCTCATTTAACATTTTGAGTTCTATATTTTCCTTTAACAGTTGAACATTCTTCTCTTTTTCAATAGTAAGTTCGTTTTTAACAGTAGTAGTGAGAGAATGCTATTTCTTTAATGATTTTTATTTATCCTTAAGTTCAATGAATGTATCTTCCAGTATATTGCAGTATTCAAATAATTCCTTACTAGTCATGTTTTCTGAATCAGAATCAGATTCTGCATTATCTTCAGAATAATAAGAATTTAAAACTGGAGTATTTAAGGTTATCTCAGATGTGTTGGTCATGAAACACATGTTGGCATGATTCTTCTCAGAATATGAAACTTCAGATTCACTTGTGCTATCTTCAGATGCACTTTAGGTAGCCTTCATAGATTTATTGTACTTCTTGTCCTTATAATCATATTTCTTTTTGAGTTTTAACTTTGGACAATCAGCCTTGTTGTGTCCTTTCCTTTTACACTCATAGCAGACTATTTCATCATTCTTGTCAGGTTTCTTCCAATCCTTCTTCCAGTGTCCCTTGTTTTTATACTTCCCTATGTAGTTAGATTTCCCGAAGAATTAATTCTTCCTATAAAACTTCTTGAATCTCCTAGCTATCTGAGCCATCTCAGCATCACTATCTGAATCTGAATCTTCACTGGTTGAACTCTCAGTAGGTATTTGCATTTTCTTTTTGTCTTTACTCTTAGAGGTAGTAGACTTTAAAGATACGAATTTTCTCTTAGGTTCATCATCTTCCTCCTTATTCACTTTGAGTTCTTCCTCAAACATCATAAATTTACCAATTAGATCCTTTACTGAAAGTGCTCCAATGTCACATGAATCTTTGATTGAGACAGATGTGCCTCTCCATTGTTCTGGAAAAAATCTCAGTATCCTCATAAATTGTTCCTTTTCTGGAACAGCTTTACCAAGTGAACTCATTGTATTGACTATCTCATTAAACCTGAGATACATATCAGAAATAGGTTCATCAGTTTTCATTTTAAAATTGTCATATTGTATAGTATAAGTATTCAATCTCATTTCTTTAACATTGGTTGTTCCTTCATGAGAAACACCCAAAGTATCCCATATTTCAAAGGCAGTTTTACAAGCAGAAATTCTATTGAACTCTTCATCTCTTAAAGCACAGTATAGAGCACTCATAGCTTTAAAATTATTATTGTAAGCAATATTTCTAGGTTTATCCCAAGTTGTTCTTTTAGTCTCTGGAATTTTATATTGAGACTCTATAGCAGTCCAAATATCAAAACCCATACATTCTAAATGAATTTTCATTTTCAGTTTCCACTGGGCATAGTTTGTGCCATTGAATAAAGGTGGCCGGTTAGTAGCAGCACCCTCTAGTCTATTATCCATAACTAGATTTTAGAAAATAGTTTTAAAGAGATAAAACTTTATAACTAACAGAAATTTAAGATCATTAAGGATGGAACTAAAATCACATTTGAAAAACAGATTATTTCAAAAATCCTTGAACAAAAATAAACCTTTGATACCAAATTTTGGTCGGAGTGGATACTCAAGAGGAGGGGGGGTGAATTGAGTTCCAATTAAAATTTCTGTTAATTTTTTTTCTTAAAATCCCCCAATTTAAAAACAAAGTTAAACTGTAGTGAATCTATATAGAGTGTAAAGGTTCAATTAGTTTCTCAAAGATTGATTAGGTCTCATTTAACTTAATTTTAAGATTAAATTAACTTTTGAAACTAACTTACTGGTTTACAATAAGTATAAAACCTTGATAATTTAACTATCAAAGTAGCTTTAAAATAGTTTTGTATTTCAAAGTATTAAGCAGCGAAATATATATATGTAATACTTAGAGACTTGAAATAAAAGAACAGTAGAGTTAACCAAAAGGTTCAGTCTCAAGACGAGACTTAGTCCTCTCAAAAATTTATATAAATTGATCCACACCCAGGATCGGGGGTAAACAATAGTACACTACTATCTAGGTACATAGACCTCTATCATAGTTCTTCATGGGAAAAACAAACAGCAGCTCACAGGCTATTCAGGTCTTACTCGACCTCTACCACCATTCACAATGGGAAACAAAAGAGTTATGGAGTTTATGTGAGGATTTAAGAATCCTCCAGTTTAGCACCGGAGACAGTTTGTGTAAAGTAAAAAGGATACACACACTACTAAAAATGTAAGGAAAGAGTTACTAAGAGAAGTATGATTGAGTTTAGAAATGCTTTAGTGATTAGCAGTGCAGCTCTGGACTCATTTAGTTTATCAGAAAAGATTTTGAGTACTTATCTGGTTTTTCTCAGAAAACAGAGTGTCGTTTTCTTCTTTGATTCGTGGTCCATCTTAGCAGCCTGAGTGCATGAAACGTTTGTTATAGTTCTTAACTCAAGATTCAACTTGTGTTATCCTCTAGAATAAGTTTCTTCATGTCTGTCCAAGATTATTGGTGTATGGATGTAGACTAGAGAAGAAAAAAATACTCCACATTTGAATGCGTGTTCATCTCTTCTTCTTTCACCCTTCACGTGTCTTATTTTTTATTTTTCAGGAGTATCGTATGCGTGTGTTTCTTCTATCTGCTTAAGTGTTCTCTTTCCATAACTTTATAGGTTTCAGCTTCGGCAGAAAAGAACAATTGCCTTTTGCATGGCTACTAGGTACGATTCACTGACATGTAACAGAAATCATTAAATAACATTAACTGTATTAAAACAATCAAATGTAACCGTTAGATAAATAAATAAATAGTATGAAGAGTATAGGGTTTGACTGGTCTGTCAAGAATTAGTAGTGTTTTATTGGTAGATGTGCACTGTGGACTTTGTCGCAGAACCTTCCATTGGTAGCTCTTTTGAACTTGCATCGGTAACTCATATACCGGTGACTTTAGTTCCATCGGTAGCTGTCTCTCTTTCGGTAGCTCTTTGCATCAGTAGCTGTTTGCACGTATCGGTAGACTTACTCTATCAGTAGACTTCTATCAGTAGGCTTCTATCTATGAGTGGCTATGGTCTGTTCTGTATCGGTAGCTCGGTAGACCGGTTCTATCAGAATACTTCCTCATATAGGTAGCTCTGGTTGTCTGTCAGTAGCTCTATACATATCGGTGACCTTAGTGTATCAGTGACTCTGTCTATCGGTAGACTAAGTCTATCGGTAGACTATGTACCGGTATCTTAAATGAAGATCAGTGACTAAATACTTATCACAACATATCCAAATGGGTTATAATTACTTTAGAACTTATATAAACATGGATAAAAAAAAAGATTAAACTATCTCAGGGATCATTTTAATATTATTATCATCTTGAGCATAGATTGAAAAAATTAATATATAGAAAAACATTAGATTGAGATTATCAAAGTTTATGAAAGCATAATTGGTATTATCAAAACAGGTGAGGTCAACAGTATCACACATGAAGAGTTCCAATATAAGGAGATACCTATATTGGCTATCAAAAACCAAGGTTGGCATCCTGCATGATCGTGGACTCGTGGGAATGAATCATGCTACAGAGGGTTCACATGGTGAATAATATGAAGTTGTGTTCTTCATGTGATTCCCATGATCATATAGGGACCTTGAGGAAGGCTCTATACTTAGGAACATGGGGTGCCCACTGATTCCATCACATAAAAGGATGCTGAATTGAAATTCATGGAGAAGGAGGTTACCAGATTTAGGAGGGGTGCAATCCCTTGAGTTTGGACCCCAGGGCTGAGAAAAAGAGCACTGCAAGGTTGAGGTTTGCGAGGTTTCAAGGTGTATATCCACTGGTGTATATACATAGAAACTGATCTAGGAAACACCTACTTACAATCACATGACCTTGATGGGGGTTTTTGATGAAATATTTGATCCTTCCACTATCTTGGGTGTTTCATGGGGTGACATACACATCTAAGGTTTCATGTTATCATTGCAAGAAAAGGGTTCTCATGGTATTTTTTAGACAGGGGGTCATCATGCAAGCTGGATCACACTCGTACGAATCAGTATTGGTTTCCCATGAATTTGTGGACTTGTGTTATCACATCTCATGAGGTTCCATAGCTCATACAATCATGTGATCTGAGGAGAGGCTTTAGAATAAATTCCACGAGAATTCATAGGGGTCTTAATTGCAATCACATGATCTTGTTAGGATCACATGATGAGATCCTCTAAAGACACCTTGGGGAAGACTCTCACATGAGGGATATTTTTTAATTACCTAGAGTTTTTTTTCAAATGTGGGGGCTAGACTCCCCTTGTTTCCTGGGGCCCTCTTCCCCTTTCCCTTACATGCATTTTTTTGGATGGAGTGGGGTTTAAATAGGCTATGTGAGGCCAAAGGAGGCACCACATTACATGAGATGAAGGATGCACGCACCAGTGAGATGGTGGATACATTCATATGATCTTAATCCATGAAATCATATGAGTATATATGTATGATTTATTTAAGATAGAAAATACATGAAGGTGGATGGGTTCTGTAGTTTCCAAAATGATTGCGATGTCTTCAGCACTCGTCTTCACCTTGATATCACGATCAAAGGATTATCATGAAATGAACTCATATCATATATATTAATTCTTTTGAACCATAAAAAATTTGAGTGAATTTGTATGGAAAATATGTGAAAGGAAGCAGGGGTTTTCGGTTGCTGAAATACTTGATATGCCTATGTTTTTATCATACGTTTGGTAACATGAGATAAGGATGATCATGGGGAAGCTTTGATCTCTATTCAATTATCTTTTAGAAGAACAATAGAGATCATGGTGGCTTCATTTGGTCATCTTGGACTCACACATATATCATAAAATCATAAAATATATAAATGATATTGATCATCGTGTGATCATGCAAGTATCATCGCTGAGATGACATGTCGAACCAGTTAGTGCGGGAGTTTGATGATAAAGGTCTTAAACTATGTAGTATTGGCTGAGTATGAATACGAAATCTGTGGGGTTGAGATAAAAAAATGTGATTCATTGGAGGTGTGAACATATGGTCTTAAATCGAATTGATGTTGAATTAACAGCACACGAGATCAAAGTGGATGGTCGAGATCAGTAGGAGGTGTGATCAGATGGCCCATATTTAATCCCTAAAGAAAAAATCCATCCTAAATTTAATTCTTACTATGCCTACCCTTCAGTATATAACCCATTTCATGAAATCTATTGGTTCAATCCTTCAATTGGTTTGGAACCCTTACCATATGCATTACTTCCACAATGGGCTTCAGTCTACCATGTCTTTTTCTTGGACTGTGCACGCGTGCCTGGGGGCTTGTGTACCATGTGCCCAACATCTACTTTTGGAAGTTATGCTTCTCCATCGGTTAGCTAGGTGGCTCAGGCTGACTCCCACTAGGCGTGGTTGACCTCTAGTCCCACATGGTCTTGTGGTAGAATTGGCATGGCAGGCTGGTGGCTAGCCATATTTTTTGGCCATGTGTGGTAATAAAAACTGTAACTACAAAGAATGAAATTATTAGTAGAATATATGAGTCACATAGTGATATCCTTAAATCCAAAGATTTTATCTATCCCATTTTCATGTATATTCCATGATCCTTGAATCTTCAGCAGAAAAGTGTGAAATGCACAATAATTTGTGTAAACAAAATTTCCTCCCTTATAATGAGATTTTTTGGAATGAAAAGCATACAATTTTAAGGTAAACTTAGATCAAATTTCCATATATCATAATTTATGAAGATATATGCCACTGTACTTCTTGAGGGTATTTTCCCCGAGAATGTTTGAGGAACTTGGATGTGTTATGAAGACGATACACCTAGACACAACTTCTCACTTGAATCTGACATATAATGTAGCTAAAGCTCATAGAATGGATACCCTGAAGTTGGAACGTATATGAATTTCAGAGTGGAATAGGGATTGGAAAGAAAATTATTGCTAGATCCAAAGTAAACCTATTGGATGTATCTATGTATCCCATAAATATGTGAATCAAGCCACACATAGTTTTGAAATATAGCAGTATACATATCAAACTCATGCATAGGTTAAATAGGTTAATGGGTAATTAAATCAATGATGAATTTCTTTACATTGATCAAACTCATATATTGGAGGGGGGATGTCATTGTTTTGTGATGAAATCTCAGGTAAAGAGACATGTCTCGGTAAAGATATTGATCATATCATATAGTATTCCCATCATTTATGTGTAATAGAAAATGGATCTGATAATTTGGATTTGAGTTCTTGAATTTCAATAGTTATACTTTGAGAAATGTTTATGACATCCCACTAACATGAAATTATTCATTGGTGTAGCTGCTTCAGTAGTCTTGAGATCTTATAATTTACAAGATTGATTTAGACATTATATCCTTCATGAATTCTCTAAAATTTTCCTAATTCAAGGGAATAAATGAAAATATCTTGATTTTTTCTAAGGATATATAATGGTCCCCACAATGATTGTATATTTTTTATTTGTTTTTTCCCAAATTTTTTCCTAATATTCATATGGCGTATGACTTAGTGAGAATGGACTTGGATTTTTACCAGGCCGCCTTCTTAATGGGTTTTCATATTAATAAGCTTATATGCCTTTTCCCTTTAATAGTATTTTAATTTTTATTGGATAAAAAATGTGTATTTCTAGTAAGTAGATATTAATATTTTTCCCAAGATTCCCTTATCATGTTTTCATCTTGGTGAGCATCATGTCTCTCACTATTTCAAGGTCCTACACACTAGACCACCGATTTGCAATAATTTAAGGTCTTTGGGATTGGGAGTTATTATCATTGTATTTTAAGGTCATCTAGATCATACCTTATGAAATATGGGGTTGGGAGATCTAGGATGACTCAAAACACTGTGGGGTGATGAGTTCCACTGTGGTGTTTCTTGGGCTCACAATGATTGGAGCTCCTTTCTTGTAAGGAGGAGATGCTTTTAGTTGTTGGGTGAAATCCCTATGCATTAATAAAATTTCCCAAAATTATGATCTTCACTCTTTTCCAAGGGATTATTGAAGATTTATAGGGTGAATATGGTTGAGTGAGAAATATCAGGGAAGCTAAGCCTGCCCAGATAGCTGGAATGTGGGAGATGTAAGTCACAGTCAAAAATTATAGGCCATGTAATATGGAATGGGGTCGACATGATGGGTATGTCACATAACACTATGGGATGTTATGGTCTACCATAGTGTTGTTAAGGCACACAAGTATTCATAATCCCTTTATACTAGGCCAAGATGTCTCCAGTCGGTGGTTCTGAGCCCTTCTGCGTCAATAACATGGCTAAACTGGGAGATCTATTTTCCTTTCTAGGGGATATGAAATATTCATGGAGAGTCAAACATTTAGATGATGAAGTTATGTATGGAATGAAGGCTATCCAATAAGGGTTATAGAACCCTAGGGTAACTTAACTATTACATGAACAACTTGTTCCCTATGCCTTGTGGTTTCAAATCATGAGGTCTGATCCACAAAAAGGATGATGAATGAAGGGTCACATTCAGACCTTGAGAAAGGGTAAAAACATGGTGATGAAATGTAATGTATATCATATATTCTTGAATATTTTGATAAATATATTTTAAATCATAGTCAAAAGTGCTCAATTCATGAGGAAGGTATGGGACAGTCACACCCGGGATATATTAAAACAAAATGGGGTGATATGTTCTCCCATAATGAGGCCATGATCACAAGAATCTAAAATCCCTTAATACTGGGCCAAGATGTCTTTGGTTGGGGGGTCCGATCCCTTTCATCAATAATATGTCTAAGTGGAGAGACCTCTTTTCTTCTTGAGGGACAATGAATGATTGTAGACTTCTGGAGATGCTTTATATCACGAAGTGAGATTTATGGAAAAATAAATATCCAAGAAGGGTTTGATAACCATAGAAGTTTTACCACCACATGTAGAACAAAATATCATGGTGAGTAAATGTGAAAAATCATTACTCTAATTATTTCTTTGACTAGGGGGTCCATCGAGCATAGCTAGAATTTTACTAGGGCTATAGAGTAGACCCTACGAGCTTTATGCATTATTTTTTTACCCCCTTATTTTTTCCTAGTCTATGAAGATGAATTGTTTAGTGAGTGAAGAATTAACATTTTCTCAGGCACCCCTTCAGGGTTTTTCAATATGACATGTTTTGTGTCTCTTTGTCTTAGTAGTTTAAAGTCTTACGATTTGGACTATTATTGGCTAGGGTTTAAGAAAATGTAGATTTGACTAAATTGTATGTTGTTTATGGTCATGAAACTTCTATACCTAATATGGGAGATGTTACACAAGAGCCAAATTAGGATACCCAGGGTCAAAATTACTCCAAAATCCATTTGAGAAAGAGGTGAGAGTGTTTTAAATCATGGATCAAGGTTCTCAGGTCACGAGTGATGGTATGGGACAATCATTCTAGGGATAACCTAAAACACAATGTGGTGATAGGTTCTGTCAAGGTGATGTCATGATCTTGAGAATCAGAAATCCATTTATAATAGGACAAGATATATTTGGTTGGTGGGTCTGAGCCCCTACACCAATAACATGGTCAAATAGAGAGATATATTTTCATTTTCAATGTCAATGAAAGGTTGTATATGACCCGAGACTCGTGAAACTTGATGTGTGGTGTATGGATTTGGGTGATTAAAAATATTATAGAAGCACCAATTTGTTTGGATGGATAGGGTATGTCTCTTATGGTCCTTTGATAAGAAATAAAGATGAATGATGGTTTCTCCAATTTAACATCATGTAGTGAGGGCGTACTTGACTTCGTGTAGTCGAATGCTGTGTGGTAAGGACGTACTTCCATGCAGTTTATCGTCATGTGGTAAAGAAGTACTTCCATATAGTATAATGTTGTGTATTAAAAACATACTTCCATGAGGATGAGAATCAAGACACACATAGTTCTAGATGGAGTGTCCAATGTAGGTGTAACCCACACTCATATAGGGATGGGGGTTATATATTTTTTCTATGACAGGGATCTGTGTTGGAAATTTGAGTGTCACTACATATCCCGTGAGAGTAGAAATCAAGTCACACATAGTTCTTGAATGGTAAATACTCTAAAAAGGTTTGTCCCATATGTATGGGTGAGAATTATTTTCGTTTACCATTATATATGATATCGGGATTGAATATTCAAACATCACTATGTATCCTAGGATGGTAGGAATCAAGTTACACATAGTTCATAATGTTCCATATTGTTTAACATCATGCACCGTGGATGAAGGTGAACTGACGTGAATAAATGGAAATGTTGCAGATAGGCCCACGGATGGAGGCGTGTGCATCACTATATATCTAATGGGGATGATAATAAATCCACAAGTATTTCCTTGAAATCACATGTAGTTTAATGTCATGCGGTGAGGGTGAGGGTTAACTGACATGAATAAATGGAAATGTTGCGATTGGGACCAAAGATGGATGTCCGGAAATCACTATATATCTGCTGAGTATGAGAATAAAACCACACATATTTCTTCAAATCCCTTGAAGTTTAATGTCATATGGTGAGAATAGAGGTGAAATGATTTGAATTGATAAGAATATTGCAGTTGGTCCCAAGGGTGGATGTTTGGGCATCACTACAATCTCATGAGGATGATAATAAAACAACCCATATTTCTAAATAACCACGGAGTTGAAAGTCATGTGATAATGATATTGAACATGTAGTTTAACATCATGAGGTGATAACTAATTGTATTAATTTTAAGGTCTTGTATTTAGGACTGTAATGTATATGTTGTGTACTATTATGCTCTGATTGTGAGGGTAAGTCCCTACCACAATTCATAAGTTAATGTGAGCAATATTTGATAGGAGAAACAAGTAATGGAAAGGGTTTACATATAATGAAGATAGATCTGAGGGTAGAATAAGGGAATTTGGTATTATATAGTGAATGGTTAAGGATACAGGATCAAGGAATCCCTATATATCTCATTGGAAATGAGAATCAATCTATACATAGTTCTTGAAAAACCATGGAGTTCAATATCATGCGAAAAGAATGTAGGTGAATCCACATGAATAGGGATGGATATCAAAAATTTGTGTAGTTTTATGTCATGTAGTAAGGACATTAGACATGCAATTTAATGACTTACACTAAGGACGAAAGGTGGCATGCAGTTTAACATCTTACTTCTAGGACAAACCTGTACAAATTAACATCACATATCTATTATGGGTTCTATATAGTATAATGTCATGTTGTTAGGAAGAGTGATGAGACTAACATTGATGTGGATGACCTTATATTTCTCTAACACTTGATAAAAGAAATTTCCTTCTTTGGATCTGGATCAGCCATGATGATGGCTTCATTACAAGATGTGTTGGTGTGTACATTTTGTGATCAGGGAATATGATGCAATGTGGGATGAAACATGAAATTTTCCATCAATCCCCTAACACATCCAGTGAGAGGGTTTGGATATTTATTTTTGATGGTGTATTCACCATTGAGTTGCATTATCACTGACTATAAATATCCTTTGATATTTCTATAGTCTATTTGCAGTTGTATAGCTTGTTCCAAGACAACGACGAGGGATTGGTATTATACCTCGCTATTTGTGAAGTATTTGGATAGTGACAAAGAGTAGGGAGGAAATTTTTTTTTTTGGAGAGACATATACAATCCCCAAGCCAACCTGGTTGATCAATAAGTTTTCCATCCTTGTTCTGATATGCCTTCTTGTGGCATCATTAAAATATATATCCCATGTCATAGGAGTGTCATGGGCATAGAAGACCTCATCATTTGAAAGCTCAGTCCCTTTCAAAATATTTTCCAGGGAATGATGTGTTGTGAGGAAATATGTCATGGCTTGTCCTTTCATTGAATTCTCTTCCAAAATCTGAATTTTCTATTTATGATGAATACCCACCCATCGGGATAAACACCCGGTCAACATTGGATGACCAACGATGTAAATTATTTGATCGACATGAGATATTAATGAGATTTTTTGGTTTTGATGGTAATGGATCATCATTGACACTATGAAAATGGGGGCGAGGAAGTTTTTCTCAACATCAGAGTATTGAGTATCAGTACCTAGCATAGTACAGATGAGGTAATGGAGACTATTCTCGCTTCATGCATCATTCCATTCTGCGATGAGGACACCCAATGAGAGTTCCATAGTGGACACATATAATATGAGTGGACTTATTTCCACCGGAGATATCAACATCAGGTGGTTATGTAGGTACTTCTTGAGACTTTCAAAGGATTTTTATTGGTCACCATCCTATCTTAACATGGATGATGTTGGAAATATATCTTGGGTATTTCAATTTTTTGAATGAAGTTGGATTTGATCAATTTGACAACTCCCACCTCAAAATTGGTGACATGAGAGGGATACATCCTCCTGAATAACTTCTTGAACCCTAGATGCTCATGGGGAATTCTGGGATGGTCTGTAGCCACATCTAGGTTCATTCTGGGAATTTCCATGTAGTCCTAAGAGCACACATATTGGCGCTGCTCTAGAAATGTTATGTATATATCTTTTTAATTGAGGGGAATGACATTAGTGACCAATAGAGGCCATGGGTACTCTAATGTACCCAAATTTATCTTCATAAGCTCATCTATGGTGGAAGAGGCACCTTCCTCAAATACTGGAGGGGAATTCCTAAGATCATCCTCATCTACCACCAATTTGAGATTATGGAGACATTTTCAGATGAAGGTGGGAATTTGGGGGCTCCATTGTCACTATTAGGGTACAAGAGTCCATGAGAGGAGACATTATCATCCCCTGTTATGAGTGTCATTACAGAGATAGGTTTTAGTTGATAGTATTTGATACTGTCAGTATAGAAAATAAAGTCTTGGACCTATGGGATTATATTTGTGACCTAAACCAAGTTTATGGGGATCTCATGCTCACTATAGACCATAATACAGGGATTCACCAGGGCAGTACCCAAAGTATTGGGAGATGAATCATTTATATCATCAGCCTCCACTGTTTGTTTTCCTCCCATTTTATTGAAATCTTCATCAGTATATATGGCCCTACAAATCTCAAAGGGTGAATTGTAACTATCTAGTATGCCAACATTCTCATATAATGTTAATAACGTATCCCATAGATTGATATGCCGTACAATTTACCATACTCTAACTGGGACCTGTTATGTGTAGTTTTTCATCATTATAAATGCTTATCATATAATGGAAGAATATGATAAATGGTGGATTTTGAAAAAAAATAATACAAACCTTGAGGAAGATATTAATGCAATAGAGTGGAAATAATTCCAGAAAATACTTTTCAATAAATATTTTCTTTACACTCCATGACTTAAAGTGGAGAGGGATTTTCTTATAATTATTTAAAGGATGATGAATCCATTAGTGTGTATGAGGTAAACTATATAAGACATTCATGATACCTCTACTGATTTTTTGTTGAACCAAAAAGAAATTTTGACCACTATTTGTTGTGATAAATCCATGTTTAAGAAAATATTTAGTGATTTGTGATCTTGAAATATATAATTAAATTGTATGATTTTCCCTAAAATTCAAAATAACGATCATTGAATCTCAATGGTCTTATGGGTTAAGAGATTGGAAGAAAAAAATATGTTATTTCTTATAGAGAGATGGAGAAATCGTACAATGTCAAGGAAGTCAATAATCCAACTTTTATAAACTATGGTAAGAAGCATCCTAAAAATTACTGAAAGGAGACAAAGAAGTTCTTTAGGTGTGGGAAGTAAGGGAACCTTGTTAGAGAATATCAGTGAGAGAAGCCCACCAATGTGATAGAAGCAAATAATGCTCCAGTCAAGCATCATCATATTTTATAATGTCTGAAACAAAGGGAACAAAGAAAATATGGGAATAAATGCACTAAGCAAAGGGTTTTTTCTGAAAATCAAAGACCAAAACCTCTAAAGCGCCTAGAGATAAAGGGTGATCCCACACTATAACAACTAATAAGGTGGATCTTGAAAACAATGTGGCGATAGGTACAATATATATTCATTAAAGGATAAAAAGTGTAGTATTTCTAGTCTAGTTACACGAATTATTTATATCAGGAATTTTTAGTATAACTATTAAAACATCACCTGAAAACATGGAAGTAGAGCAGTCTGTGAAAATGAAAAATGGGAAAATTATTGCATCCAAAGTATAATACTTCTTCCCTGTCCATATTTGTGGGTTGAAATTACATGATAACCTTGTTATACTTCATTAGTGTAAAATAATGAAATTATTGATAAGGATTGGATTTACATATATAGATCCAACATAAATATTTAATAGATGGATATCACTCTCTTTTTCTTGAATCACTATCTGAATCTATTCATGTGAAATGATGATAATGAACATCATTCAGAAAAATCATCATGGGAATGGATATTATTTCCTTATGAGAATGTGTATCTATCTTTTTCTATTGAGACTAAGGAAATTATCATCCTTGATGAAAATACTATTGTAAGGTAATATGATGGAAAATTTACAAAATAATTTCCTAATCTTATCCAAGTCAGGCGATTGTGATATAAATCATGATTTTACCCAAATCATTTCCAATATCCAAGACTCTATATAGAATGGAAACTATTGAAATTGGGGATTTATAGAAGAATATACAAGAGAATTTTGATAATTGGTTCATATTTCCAAGTTCTTCACTACATGGACTTATAATCCTCTTCATCAAGAAGAAGGGCGGTTCAATGCACCCCTACATTGATTATCATGAGACCAAGAACAAGTGTCATCTAATATTAATTATTGACTTGTATGATCATCTATGTGGATCCTAGAACTTCCCTAATGTCGATCTTTGGTCAGGATATTATCATGTAAAGTTGAAGAAAGAGGATATCCTTAAGACTACTTTTCATAAAATGTATAAGCACTATGAGTTCATTATGACGCCATTTAGACTAACTGATGTTGCGACTATCATTATGTACATAATTAATTTAGTATTTAGGTATTACCTTTAAAAATCTATTGTTTTCTTTATAGAAAATATTATTATCTATTCTAAAATATAGGGGGAGCATGCGAAGCATTTTAATGCTACATTAAAGACCTTAAATAATGAAATATTATATAAAATGTATAGTAAATGTGAGTTTTAAATGGATCAAGTAAAATTATTGGGGAATATTATCACCAACAATAGGATATATAAGGATCCTTAAAAAATAGACGCAACAGAAGGATGAACTATATCAATTTCTATAATGGAGATCCAGAGTTTCCTTAGATTAGCTAGGTATTATCATTAATTTGTGAGAAAATTATCACTATTTTTAAGCCCACTATCCAAGATAACTTATTAATGAGTGATGTATTTTTGGTCTATTTAATGTGAGGAGATATTTAAATAGTCAAAGAAAAGGATTGTAATTTCAGCAGTGCTCACATTACCCACTACTGGGGAAGGAATTTTGATCTATTGTGATGCATCCAAAATGATCTTGGGTTGTGTACTCATTAAACTTGACGAGGTGATATACTATGCCTTTATCATATTAATGATCCATGAGTAGAACCACCCAACCCATAACCAACAATTATATGTAGTGATGTTCATATTAAATATTTTGCGACATTATCTCTAATGGGAGAAGTGTGACATATTTATTGATCATGAAATCCTAAAGTGTATATTCACACAAAAGGTGAATAATATTCCACAATTATGGTGGTTAGAGTTGATCAAGGATTATGATGTCCCAATCCTTTACCATATTGGGAAAATTAAAAATGTAGTAGATTCTATGAGTATAAAGGGTCCTCCAACCCTATCCATAATGTTGAATGAAATGGATACAATCTTCTTAAATATGAAAATGATGGATATGTGAATAATAAAATGATCTTCATACTAACTTGATTAAATAACTTATAATCCATCCATTCTTCTGAGGATCATGTAGAACTAGAAAGGATTATTAAGAGGTTAAAAGAATGGTAGTGAATATTAATGAGTTTAAAATTGATAAAGATGTAGTTATATGGTTTGGAAAATAGATATGTGTCCTATTGAATCAATTATAGAAGATGAATATTTTGTATGGTGGACAAAGATCATCCTTCTATATTTTTCCAAGAAGCACTGAGATTTATGGAAAACTGGAGAAACAATTATGGTGGGATAATATGAAGAGGGATATTGCAGAATTTGAATTTTGAAGTTGGGTATGCCAAAAATTTAAGGATGAGCGATATAAGTCTAAGGGAATGAAGAAACCATTGACCATAGTAGTTTGGAAATGGGAAAACATAACGATGTATTTTTATAGGACTCACAGGGTAATCTAAATACAATTACTCCATCTAGGTAGTTATTGATCACATTAAAAAGGTAGTGAATTTCATTTCTATTAATGAATATTTATATCTTGACCAACTTGAAGATATAAACATAAGTGAACTCGTAAGACTGCATGGAGTTCCACTCTATATTGTATCAAATTGATATATGATGTTTACCTTGAGGTTATGGAGAATCCTTTAACAAATAATAGATATAGAACTATGTTTCAGTACTACTTATCAACCTTAGATGATGGCCAGTCTGGGATAACCATTCAATATTTAGAGGATATACTGAGATCATGTTTATTGGATTTTACAGGTTGTTGTGATTTTTATATTCCCCTAATGGATTTATCATATAAAAACAATTTCAATTTTAGCATTAAAATAACACCTTATTAGAATCCACAAGGGATGTGGTTTTAAACTAGTAAATGTTGGGATCATGTCTGAGAGAGGAATCTTATGGGACCTAATTTTATCCTAAATTAATCATGGAAGGTTACAAACACTCACCATTATATGAAATCTGTTCAAAATCGACATAAAATCTATATAGAAAAACATCGATAAGGCTTGGAGTTTGAGGTTTTAGATAACCCATTCTATTATATATCAATGTAGAATAAAGTCATGAGGTTTTGTAAGAAGGGAAATATTAGCCCAAGATACGTTAGACCCTTTTAGATCCTTGATCGCATCAGAGCTATGACCTATCAACTAGTACTCCCACCTAAACTATAAAAATTATATGATGTGTTCCATGATTCCCTCTTAAGGAAGTACATACCAGACCCACAACATGTAATGAATCTAGAGGTGGTACCATTAGAGAATGATCTTCCATATTAAGAGAATCCAACGAAGATATCAATTTGTAGAGAATGATTTATATTGAACAAGACAACTCATCTAGTCAAAATGGTATGGTGGAACAGTAAGTTTTAGGAAGTAATTTGGGAACTGGAAGAGGTGATGAAACAAAAGTACCCCCATCTATTTTAGTGTATTAAATGAAATTTCTATGGAAAATGTTTTTAATGGAGGAATAATTTAATGGACTGAACATTTATATATGAAATTCCCCTTTAAATGGTTAAATACTTTGTTAAGTAATGTAGTTGTAGAATACACATGACCTAATCTGGATATTTTGGACCCTTATAAAATATATATGGTTATATTTAAAAGATAATTACAAATATTAAATATTAATAATATAGGCTTTTCTAGGTAACTATTAAGATTAATATATATTAATTGTTATGATAAAGTCTAATTGACACAAACAGAAGAAGAAAAGACATTAACAGGTAAGATAGCCCCATAAGAATACCAATTATTGAAGATTATGAGGAAGATGTTATCACAAGAAATTTCCATTAACCAATACCAAGAAAAAATATATGAAGTGAAGCATGAACTAAATCATTTACTAGAGAATCTTAATATTATAGAGATCGTAAACCAAACCATGTTCTCCAAACCACACTAAGAATGTGCCACCATCCTAACCAGACTCTTAGGGCGTATGGTGGTGTAATAAGGGGTTATGTATCTAGACCCTAACAATATAAATCTGTATATTTTTTATCATAAATAAAATAATTATTAGTTTTATCCCTTTTCATTATCACATTATATATACAAATGATATATGAGTTGAAGAAAATTTAATTTTTATAAAAGAAAACAAAATTATATTTTTGGAAAATATATGGGTTTAATACTATTTTTGATATATTTATGGATTTTTAATTAAATATTTATTTTATATAATAATATTATTGAATAATATGTTTTTATATATAAGTCATACTGTAATTTAATGAAGTATAATTTAATTTTATATGGGTTGGAAAATTGTTTTAGTCGTAAAAAATTGAATTTTCTAGTAAATAGGGAATTTTATTTTAATACGTAAATTATCATATTTTGAGAATCATTTTGATAAAAGAAATATTATTTTTGAAACCATTTCATCGATATTATCCAATGGAAATTTTTTCATAGTTTTCTTGAAAAATAAATTTTTTCGTTAAACATTAAATATTTTATAAATATAATGTCTTTATTATGACATCATAATTACCTAAAAGTGATGCTATAAATTTTATATAAGTAATACCTGGCCAAATATACATTTCCCCTAGAAAATAATTTTTTTTAATTTTTTTGATTAATTTTATAAACCTTTATTTAATCTTACAAAGACTATTATATTTTATGGTTTTAAAATAAATTATTTTTTTAACAAGAGTCACTTACACATCACGTATGGTATTATTTTAATATATCATGTTATTAAAATAATAAAATATTTAAATAAACTCTTATTTGGTATAAAAAATGGGAAAATGTATATTAATGTTTGTGGTTTTAATTTTTTTATCATATAGAGTGAAAAACTATGTTAAAAAATTAATAAAGAATTTATTACTATTTTGCAATAAATACCCATGAAAAATATCATTCATATTGAATCAAAAAAATTTATCCTGAAAATCATCTCTTTATACCTCAATAAATCACCCAAGGTGTTCTAAAGATCTTAATAAACTTCACCCAATCTTTTAGGGGTGCCCTCTCAAGGTAAGGGGATTCTCTCCTCTTTATTCAAGCACTTTCATTTTATTATGCCACTTTATTTTCAATTATTAATGTTGTATTGTGTTTTTACACATCAATTTTACTATAATTATTATTCCCATGTAATGATATTTTACCTTTCAATCTCCTTAAATCCTTACATGAATATTTATGTACAACCATTTTGCTGCTGAAATTATTATGTGATTTTCAAATCCAATCATTTTTGTAGTGACCTACCATACCCATTTACAATCAAGGGTATTAAATTAAATTTTCCAATATTTAATTGATTTTTTAATTACATTTATATAACCCAAACTCTTTATTCATGGGGTTAAAAGTGATGAAAGGTGTTGTTATGTTGTATGTTCTATGGGGCACACTTATGCATGTACATGATATGAATGTGATGGGTGGGGCTAAAATTATACAACCATATAATGAATTGGATAATGTTTTATCTTATGAGATAGAATTTATGGTGAATTATAGGTTATCTGAATCATAATATTTTCTAATGTCTTAGAAATGTAGCCTTGATTTATACTTATGATGTGATGTTTATTATTGTTTCCACATTTTTAAACTCCCTTGAAGTTATCATCCTATATCCTGTTTTTAACTTCACATTTATGATTCAAAACCATTTTATGTCACCTTGATATACCTATTTATTAACCTATATTACTTTCATCATGTTATGAATTTATTATTGTTTTAATAGGCTTTATAGATCCCCTATTTCTTATGCATATTGTCAGGTTATCCCATAGAATATTAGAATATTGATGGAAAAAATGACATATTATTTTGTTTCTAAATATTTTTTTGTATCCCTACTCCTCATTTTTATGTTATGTATCTAATTACCCAAATACATAAGGCCACACAATATTTTCTGATTGTATTATGTTTATAATTATGTAATCAATCTTGAATTTAGTTATATTAAATATATGCGTTGTCATATAGATCATTCCATTTCATGGGTTTTTTCTACTATAAATGGCAATGACCCCCTAAAATCCATCATATATATACCAAATAAGTATCCCATAATCATCATATGAATCACATTGACCTGTGAACATTACATCCAATCCATTATTGTAAGAGAGAGTTGTCAAGGGGTAGTCGTGAACCATTTAATACCTTTCTAAATGAGAAGTTTAGGGAAAACACCTTAAAACCAAAACATTTGGGCACCGATAAGGTCATATGAATTGGATGTGGTGAATATAAGATCACAAGAAAATAAAAATATATATATTCACACAAAAATCCCACCCCTAATGGGATCAAACCAAATTAAAACTTCCAAAACCTACCAAAATTACCACTTCATGACTACCCCTTTCCAAAAATAGCTTATATTACTACAACATCGACCACACCTTGATGAATTACATAAAATATACATACATACATATTTTATCACATTAATTAATATTGTTAAACAATTATAGATTCATCATATTACTAGAAACATTACCTTTATTATTCCATCCATTATTTCAAATTTAAGGATAAACCATTATTAAACCATAATAAACATCAATTGTAGTCATTAACCATTTATGTCATCAATTAAAATTTATTAAAAACCATATCATTTCATTTTCAACCCATACCCAATTCGATTATCATAATTTATCGTCACATTCCATGCTTCATTCAATTCTAGTCCACACCCAATACCATTTCTATTATTACCCATCATATTAAATTTTCTACCAAGAAACTATGAAATGTTCCCTCAAAATGAAACCAAACACTATAAATCCATCCAAAAATACATCCAATGGAAATCATGGAAATCATCCGCACAAACCACCCCAGTATAACATTTCAACATCCCCATATTACTACCACAAAGCATTCCCCTTCTATTCCAACCAACCAAAGCCCCATTTTTTAATACATACCACATCTAAAACCAATGATAATATATTTATCACTACAACCCCACAATATTCATAGACTATATAAAATAGTCTAAAACATAATAATCACAAAAAATAACCAATTAAAAGGGAACATAACCTCCAAAATATTATCTTTTAAAACACGCTAACATTTTCATTGAACAACTATCGCATGGGTGGTAACACAAGAATATAGTTTCCACACTACCAATTATTTAATATATTTAATTAATTAGCCTTTTATTAAAGGATATTCCATCATAAAAATAAAAAAACAACATGATATATATCCCAATAGTAAAATAGTTTAAATAATAAAAAATCAGAGTCTTCAATCACATATGTAAAGATAAAAAATTTGCAAACACTTTCCAATCAACCCTTCTATTCAATTTTTCTCTAGTTCAATTAATTAACTTTATTAATATATTAATTAACATCCACAGATGGATTAAGAAAATAATAATAATTACAAATATTCACAAAAATAAAAGAGATAACCCTTAAATACTCTATGTTAACTAATAATTCACATGCTTTTGTGAAAGAAAGATGAAAGTTAAGACCACAATACTAAATCAACATAAAGGAAACCTCAATCAACCTAAACCATAATAAACCTTGTTAAAATACATAACCCAACATCTCCCAAACAATACCATTGTCACATCCACAAAATCATAAGATTATAGAATGGGACAAAATAAGTAGAAGGGGAGTAAATATCACCATAGATTACAAATAAGTGATGCCCTTAATTCTAGGATCAATTTTGAGAGAAAGAGAAATGCAGGGTCTCCCAAAAATGATCTATAGGTCTCCCAAAGTTGATAGAAACAAAGGAAGTGAAATGAAATCCATAAATGTTTCTGAATTTATAACTGGTATGGAGAAACATAAGACTATACTGGAAGTGGTATAGGTTATGTCACAATGGGGTTAAATCGAATGAATCTCTAGAAATCACACCATGTATATCTCAGAACTCCACCTCTTTGGCTCAATCAACTCTTAAATATGATACAATTTAGAGGGAACTAAACTGAAAAGGCTACCAGAACAATGAAATATAATATATCCCAAAATCAAAAGGAATAACTTGAACCCAAATATGATACAATAAAAGAACCTAAATGTATGAAACACTAGTACAAAAACACAAAATCGACCTATTTAGTCTCTATGCCATATTAGTGATGACCATAACACAAATCCCTACCTTCCCTTCATCCTAATCAACCCATGGAAACAATTACGGTGAAACCAAAGGACCTCAATCTAAAAAACCATAAAATGTGATATTAAGAAATCTAAACACCTTTATCTCCATGAAATAACTCCCATGACCATGCTACATCACACTATGTAGCAGGAAATCCCTATCCAAACCATCCACTAATGAAAATATTTTAAGGTCTACACAAGAATTAACTTCTTACAAGTGAAAATCATATCCCCAAATCCACCTACCTTCCTTAAATCTCTTCCCAAAACCTCAAATATCAAAAGAAGTAAATTAATTATATATAAAGTTATGGACCATTACATTAGATACCTCTCCAATGATTCTCTTCATCGAGAATTAAAACCGACCATGAAAAATAAAATGACCACCACCAAACCCAAAACTCCCCTGAATATACCACCCAAGTAGAGGCAATTCCATTAATATAAAAAAAATTAAACCTAAAAGATGAAAAGAAAAATCATAACAATGAAAAATAAATAATTACATTTTATGCTTATCTAGGGAATGGAACCTCATAAAACTCAGCCTCTATAATAGGGACCTCATCATCCAAACCAATGTTATTTAAAGAAACTACTCGCTAAACTTACGAAGGGCCAGAACTCTTAGGGAATAACCTTATAATATTTATGAATCACCATAAACAAGGTAAAATATTCTCTATGAACACACTAACATTGATTTATTTATTCCAATAAAACATAAAAATTACTTCAACATGGTAAACTCTAAAACTGAATAACCATATGAGATAACTCTAAAGAAAAATTCAATCAATTGGGATGAACAAAAAATAAAACGAAAATGGAAAAAATCAATCACCCCGACCTAAACTCAAACTCCATTACTAAATCTCTCTCATTTCATAAGTTCTAAAAAATCCAATTAAATTATGTTTACAAATTAATTCATTCCTATAAACATGAATTTGAATTTTCAACAACATCTACAAAATTAAGTGAAATAAAATTTTCTTACTTATGAAATAATTTAATTTTGAATAAAAATTCCCACAAAATAATGAAATTTAAAAAACCATTTTAATTGAAAATAGAATCAAATAATGTTGGGAAAAGAAATATCAAACTAAAATTTCAAGGTTCATTTTAATAAATGAAATTAATTCAAAAAAGAATATGGCCACTAACTCAAAATATACTCACTCTTAGACTCCTAAAACAAAATAAACCTATAATAAATAACTATACATGGAATCCTAACCGTACTATTATATAAATTTACCACATTACCTAAAACTAGGTGCTATAATATTTATAACACACTCATACATCTGATTCCCCAAAATTTTACAATGAAAACATATCAACTCACTAGTCTTGAGAGTCCTTAAGAAACTGAAAATCCAGTTTCTAAGACATTATATAGATCTATGCGATCATCTCACTCACCACTTCCACCTACCAATAAAACCATAACTTGAGGTACCATCTATATCCTTCTCAATGTCATCTTTTAAAATCCTATTGATCACCTCAATGTGATCCCTCACCTCCAACCAACACTTTAACTGAAAAACCATCTGACATCATTGAATCTAGAACCCCACAGAAGACTTGAAATGCATTGTGCATATGTCTTCATCCATAAAGTAGTTAGAAAAGTGAAAAAAAATAAAAAAAATAGAATATTAAGATCACTCGCATTGGATCATTCTTACAAGAGATCCATGACCTGTTTCACATGTTTCCCCCTCTACAATGAGGGAAAAAAATCATTGCTGACCAAGAAAAAAAATTATTTCCAAGAAACATTTTCTAACTAACCATGATTCATTTTACCCCACACCCAAGAAAATCTTTAGAGTGAACTCAAAAATAAGGAAATCAAAAATTTATTTTGTGTTCCGGTCAATTCAATGGAAACATAAACCTCGTTTAGATATTCCCAATCCTCGAGGCCCGACACACTACTAAAGATATTGTACATATTCTACTATTGTAATATGAACATCATCTTATCCCATGAATCCTTACACTTCCAAAGATAACACCTTGAAAATTCTAAATCTATGTGTATTTAATCAAAAAATTAAAATCATTAGGGTTAATATAGAAAAATAAATCATATACCAACCATAAGGAAACACAGCTATACCACAAGAATCACATATACTCCCACACCACTATGCTATAAACTAACTCCCCATATATAACCAAATTGAATCTTTCATTTAATTAATTATAATCCTACCCTCCAATAAAAAAACAACTCTTTACCATAATGCCACCATCCCCTAATCCATTAAGTAATAAAATATCCATTTCCTTCACTCCATCATTTATGAATAATATACAATGAGTAGAAAAAACACAAAATAGTGAAAGTAATTCAATAATAATCTACATGGACACAATAATTTAACTTGTATAATTTTAATCACTTAAAGAATGATCAAAATGTGTTTAAAAACATTTAGTTAAAACATAAAAACTTTTCCTTGAAACCCATACATTTAAAACATTTCTCATTTTTGAAACCATTTTACATATAGGAAATCCATTCAATATTTGTTTAAGACAAGTTATTAACTTTTTTAAAACACTCACATACTATTTATGAATACTACTTTTAAAAGAAATTAAATGTTTTTAAAAAAGAAAATATTCCACTTAATTAAGAAAACATATTTCTAACAAGCATATCATAATTCAAAAAATCCATGAAAATAACACTGAACAACACTACACATACTACTACACAGTATTGAATGGGATCTCAAAATCAACATTTACAAATGTAAATCATTTTTACATATATATATCATCACCAATTTAGATAAAATTTATTAACTTATATTATGATAAATTAATTTTTTCATGCATAATAGGTTATTAATAGTTTTTCAAGTACTTTATTTAAACATTAAAATGATATTTATTAAGTCAACTAAACAAACCTGTGAAATTTAAGGTGTACTAAAAATGATGACTGATATACGATATTATACATGCTCTTTCTAATAACGCACATGTCTATATTTCAGAAAGGTTACATGCATACAACATATTCTTTTTGTTCAATTAATACTAACCTATAATGTTCTTTATTAAATCAATATCTACATGTTCAGAATCAAAACTAGGAAATCCATATTAACACAGAGTGGATTTTATAAAAAGTGGGGTTGTAATAATTTATTCTATCTAGTCAAATGGTTCTTTTGGATTACACAACAAATCAACAATTTCCTATAATTCACTATGTAAAGAACATAAAAAGTATAGATGTACAAAGTTGGTTTTAACATTTTCAACATTTCCATTCACTATTTACTTCATGTGAAAGTAATTATTCTTTTGGGTTTTAAATTAATACCAAATTTTATTAATTTAACAAATATAAACACATAATATAAAAAACATATTAACATTTATAGATTTATATGTATATATCAAGGCAAATAATAATTAATTCTTGACATTAGAGATAACAACACTGAGAACACCTCCATATAGCGACACAATAATAATGAGGGTCTAAAAAATACCACCCTAATATCCTTAAAACATGAATATAGGTTATCAGGATGAAAAAATACCAATGTATGATAACATGGAATTCATTAATGTTTATCTTATTAGGTTTATTTCATTTCATTCTACCAGAGTCACCCCAATTAAATCACCTAAACAAACAAGCATGATACATGTACGTATCCTAGGTATCTAACTCAAAATCAAGGCTATATCATCTAGGTTTTTTAGTAAGCTTATGGTAATTTAACTAGATCACATGGGTCCCTAATAACCTTTTTTTAGATGGTATCCCTTTCCATATCACACAAAATTTTTTATTAACATATTCTCCCTACAAATTCCTTGCAATTATCCTCATTTCATAACTCAAAACTCCATAATAAATCTCAAAAAAATATTTGATCCCAATTTTTCATGATGCATCTGCCACTTAGAACCCATACTAGGCTAGTAGTGAAGACAATAGTGACCACTGTGACCTACCTTTAACTGGACCTGGGTTGGTGACTAGCACCAATGGTATATAACATGAAATTGTGAGGCATTACCCTCATATATTTGATGTGAAAATAGGAAATATCTTAATCAAATCCATAATATATAATAAATAAAACCCCATAATAAACCATTATGAATGATATGTAATAAAAATAAAATCTCATAAAAATAACAAATTAACACATCGCTAGTAACTATGATAACGATTCCAGGCTCCAAGCTAGTACTGCCCATCCCAGTCACTAAATCCTTCTTAGAAACCTTTAAAACAATTATATATATATATATATGAGGGGAGTATAAATTTATACTCATTATTATACTCCTAAATAAATCCCAAAAAAAATCATAAGAATCATTTTAATGCTTTAGTAAGTAAAAAAACAACAAGAAACTATCAGGTCAACCCTCACCCATTGTCAAATATAAGAATAATAATATAATATCAAAGTAATATATCAAGAGGGTAAATCATAAACACTTTCCCACTATTTTTCATATCTCACACCAAAATGATAAATTTTATATGTTTCCATTACTTCCATATCCATAAAATCATGAAACTAATGCCAAAACTAATGTGGGATAAATTACATCTCTACCATAAACAATACACATAGGTTCCAATATTATATTTTTCACTTGTAACAACCAACCATAAACATAGAAACATCCATATACCATGTTTTATATCTCAACCACACATCATAACCCATCATAATATGGCAGCATGAACATGTAATGCATCAACATCATTATCTTGTCATACCATGTATGAATACCACTATATATAGCATAAAATCATCCCATAATAATCACACCAATCATATACAGCTCTAGACATCACATCCAATCCATGTTTGGAATAATGGGATACATCGAATCTATTTTTTAATTGTAACAATTTGAAATATATTAAGAAATGCTTTTAGAACTAGGCATTGAGGAAATGCATGATTCTGAAGCCTGGTGACCCACGAATCAATTTTATAAAAATATTAAATATATTTTATATAATGTGACCATTATTTATTAGAAATAAAGAAATATTTCCTGAATGGACTCGCAAATAAAAAATTTAGGACTAAAGTTGAAACCAGAGCTTGGGTTTTACCCTAAGAATTGACAAAAGTTCATTGGTACTAAATTTTTGAATGGGGTAGTCATTGTTATGTTTATTATGTGAATTAATTAATTGATTTATATAATTATTTAATTAAATGAAAAAACCATCTGTATAGTATAAATATGTTGTTATTGAAAATTTTTAGAGATAACCACTTAAACTTGGGATCACTGAGAGGATGATTCAACCGTCATTAATTGGAGAATTAAGATCAGATGATTAACGACAACTAGTTCTAGATGAATAGAGGTGTAGCAAAACAAATTCTTCTACATCATTGGAAACTAAATTCTTCAACAATGATAAATAAAAATTTAGGCAGGGTAAATTAATTTTTTGGATTTCAACACCTTTTGAATTATTGAATCATGGTTTAATTTATCTATTTTGATTTATTGAATTTTCAAACCTTCGTATTATCCCCGAAAATTGATCTTTTTATATTTTATCTAGTTAAAAACATTTCTACATTTTCTTCACCTTGTTTATATGAGTATTGTTCATGAATTCTTGTCTAATGAAGGATTCAATTTGTTCTTGTTCTTTTCCCCTCTCTGTTCATCGCATTCTTTACCATTGTTCTATAGGTTTGTGGTTTGACTTTGCTGGGGAAGGACTGAGTGAAATTGTACCAAAAAATTCCATTTTGAATCACAAAAGACATAAAGATTAATGTATTATGGATAAATCAAGGTATGATGCAGGATACGGGTGATCCCTATAACGAACTTGCTCTTTATTACACATTTATTGTTGTATTACTACTTAAAATTATACTTAATACATTCCAAAAGATCGATAAGTCTAGTGTATTTTGGAATTAGGTAAAAAAACATAACATCTTGAACATGGTATAAAACAAATTTACTAAAAACATCCTTAACATGGTTTATTGAAAACCTCTTTATCATGCTCAAAATACTTTTTCAAACATAAAAGTACAAGGGATAACTTAGGGAAATTTATAAGAAAGGGGTGAGATATAAATCATAGTAAGGGAAGAAACATGGAATAAGTGATACATGTTAGGAAATAGGCATATCAATGAGGAATAAAATGAACATGAATAATAAGGAATCATATATCATGATGACCATAACATGGGAAATGTGGAAACAACATAAAAAACCAAATCATAAACGTAAGTCAAAGCTAAAATGAAAATAATTCATGGTGGAAAAATTACTATAAAGGAATCCGGTAAACCCATATCCAAACATGACATATCTTGATATTAAATATTACCCAATGCATTAGAGCGCTATCTAGGTGAACCCATCATAATCTATTCATTCTCATTGTAATGTGTGCTGCATAGATCATACAACATCGATTCATTCAAAATATTATTTTATTACACAACAAAAAATATGAAATACATACATTTAATGTCTAATTAATTATTAGAAGTTCATAAATGTGAATATCATTGATAGAAAAATGTTTATGGTATTCACTACACAATTAGTTTGGTATAAAATGTTTTCGTGAAATTTCTTGCAGCATAACAATGTTATTTAAAATTCATAAATTTTTTTGATGGGAGAGAAATGGGTATATCATTATTTTTAAATAAAATGGGAATTAATAGGGAAATTAAAAATTATATCCCAACATTATAAAATTTGAAATAGAATCATAATAAAATAAAGAAACAAGAACAGAGAAAAGAATCCTTCTAAAATTTTGGCATGGTAATGAGTGTACAAAAAGGATCATGGGAGGATTAATGAGAGTGAAAAGAATATCTCATAATTTATACATAAAATGAACAATAATTTCAATATATAATATCAAATTCAATCATCATCAAATGAAAATTAAACCACATAACATAAAAGGAGTGCTTGATAAAATAGAAGTGTGGAAGATGGGGTTCCATTACATGAAGGTGTGACTCAAAAGGCTTGGTAAGGCCTTATTAAGAAATTTGGGGAATTGGGATGACTCTAGGGAGTGGGGGGAAGAATGTGTATGTGATCCCGTAAATTTTAGTGAAGTGAAATTTGAGTTTGGGTGGGTTTATATAGGAAAGGAGGGGATTTTTATTATTATTTAGGTTTTGCACTCCATATAATAACATATCTTAAACGACAAACCATAAAATGGTTTTTTCAATGGTTTCTACCATATGTGGGTATATTACATTATTTTATAAGAAAAATGGTGGAATATAATAAAATATTACCACTGGTGATGTGGAGGTGAGTCACACTCTTAAAAAAATGATTTTAATAACTCAAAATATATTATAAGTTTTGGTGGATTCATAATGACTATACAAAAATAAATCAAATAAACATAAAATCACATTATTTTAAAGTTAAAAATATATTTGACCATGGATCCAATTTATATTACTTATTACCTCACTTTTGGGTTATTTTTATGTCATAAAACATAGTTTATATTTATACGGTATTAAGTTTTACCTGAAAATTCAACTATCTCAGAAAAATAAGGAATATTCACCATTGGACAAATTTTATATTATGATTAATTCAATTTATCTAAATATTTTTATAAATATGTGAATTTTCACTTAAAACCCCAAAATTTATTTAAAATGACGGGGTTATGACAATATTTTTTTTGAACCGTTATAAAAATTAAATTTGACTTCTTAAAAATTATATGATCATTTATATTTGATAGGTATTTTAAGTAATAATATTTTATTATAAAAATATTTATACTAATCAACTGATCAATGTTAAAAAAAATATTATCATGGGTAAATATACTTAACGGTATTTAAAATACAATTGGATATAAGAAAACAAAATAAGGGAATATATTTTATATAACTTTAAAATAATAGATTTAATTGAATCAAAAGTGTAATTTTATTTATAACAGTTCGGTTGTTACAATATCCCCCCTTTATAAATTTCACCCTCGATTTTTTTCCAACACTAAAAATAGATGAGGGTAACTCTTCTTCATCACTTCTTCTAGTTACCACATCACTTATTGATTTTTTTTGGTTCCTCCACAACACGTCAATGAGGGTAATTGTATTATTTAGTAGAACATTTTTCATTATTATCTGATATACTCAGCCGATGATTATCATGGGAATGGTCCTTATCCAATGGTACATCATTTGTATTGAGTACATGTGAGGGTTCTGTTATGGATTTCTCAAGAGTAATACATAGAATACATCATTTACTTGTGATAGTTTTGGTGGGAGTTCTTGTAAATAGGCCACCACTTTGATGTGATCAAGGATATTAAAAGGACATATGTACCGTATACTAAGATTTCACTTCTTCAAAAACCTCATCATTTTATTCCAATGAGATATATAGAAGAATAAAATGTATCCAACATCAAACACTAGGTCTCATTGATGATTGTTAGTATAAATATTTTGTCAACTTTGAGAAGCCCTAATGTGCTGCTGAATAATATTAACCTTCTTCACCATTTCTTCAACCAATTCAGAACCTATTAGTTTTTGTCCCCAAATTCAACCCGACATGCCGGTGTTTTGAACATATTCCCATAAAGGGAAACATATAGAGCCATTTTAATTCTTGTTTGGAAACATTTTTTCAAAAGAAATCAAATAGAGGAAGATGTTGGTCTCATCCTCCATTGAAATAAATTGAGAATTCTATCAACATTACCTCAAGTGTTTAGACAGTCCACTCATATTGGCTATAATTTTGAGGGTGATAATCCACACTAAAGTTGAAATCAGTGTTTAGAGCATGTTCGAGACTTTCCCAAAACCTAATGGTGAATATTGGATCACAATAATAAATAATCGATAGTGTTACTCCATGTAGTCTTACAAATTATCTGATTTATATCCATGGAACTTGATCTAGTGAGAAATCCTCTCAAATAACAATGAAGTTTTTAGTATTGGTACGAAGATCCACAACAACCCAAAAAACATTCTTTCCTTTGGATGTATTTGGAAATCCAGTGATAAAGTCCATGGTGATGTTCTCCCTTTTCTATTTTGGTATGGGTAGTGGTTGAATCATCTCATTAAACTTATTCCTTTCATCCTTCACATGCTTCTATACCAAGCACTTTGATGTATATTCAACGATCTCCATGTTCTTTTTGTCTCACAAATAGTTTTATTGAAGATATCAATATATATATATACATATATATATATATATATATTTCTTAGGTAAATTGATAAATTCGAAAAATGATAATCACCCAATAGTTCTTTCTTTCAATCAAGATTCTATGAAACACATAGTTTGGATCCAAATCTCACAATTACTTCTTCATTTTCACTGAACTCCAAGGATTTAACTTTTTCTTATAGTTTCCATTTTCTTCTTAATTCCAATGTCATATTTTTGATCAAACATTAACATTTTAATAGAGAGATGGTTGAGAAATCATTTGTGAAATGATTGATGATATTCCTTTATTTATGATTCCCATGTACATCCTATTCAAATCCAAGAAGAACAGATCCTTATCAATTTTCATAAATGAAATAATTTTTTGGTCCTTTCTACATAGAGCATACTTAACCATATTTTCTTTACTAGAATAGTTTTGGGTTGAGTAGTCATAAATCATTATGATATTTAAACATCTTCATTGGAATATATTATTCTCTTTCTATGTGAATATATATTTTAGACTCTTCTGATCTGTATATATCCCACACTTCTCCCCATAGGGATAGTGCCACTTAATTTCCAATGTAAAGATAATAGCTTCCTACCCTAGATCATCTGTGGGATAGTTTTTCTCTTGAATTTTCAACTACCTTGTAGAATAGGATATGAATTTATCATTCAACATAAATGAAAAACCTAATCCCTTCTTATAGGAATCACAGAATATTATGAAAAGTTATCCACTTATTAGTTGTGCAAGAACAGGGGTAGTGATGAGACTATTTTTCAACTCCATGAATATTTCTTCTCATTCATCATTCCATGAAATCATGAAACCCTTCTGAGTTATCTTGCTAAGAGGGTTCGACAATCATGATAAATTTCTAAAAAATCAGTGATAATATCCATGTAACCCAATTAAACAATACATATCTATCACATATGTTGGGATCATCCATATTTTAATTTATTTTATCTTTGAAGGATCCATAGATATCCCATTTCTTATGATGATATTCTCTAATAATGAGACTTCATTCAACCATAACTCACAATTTCTATACTTTTCATAAAGCATATCCTTTTACAATGTCTTTATCATAGTTCTTAGATGTTCCACATAATCCTACATGGTATTTTTTAGTATATTAGAATATCATCTATTAATACAACCACATATTTGTCGAGGTAATATCAAAAGAATCTATTCATCATGTCCATGAAGATTTCTGGATCATTAGTGAGCTATAATGGAATTACTATGAACTCATAGTGCCTATACATTTTATGAAAAGTAGTCTTGGAGATATCCTACTTCTTCACACTAACATTGTAATATTCCAACCGTAGATCCACCACGTTGAAGTATTATGATCTACGGAGTTGATAGAACAAGTCATAAATACATGTAAAAGGGTAATTTTTCTTTATTGTGATCTTGTTGAGATCATGATAATCAATGCAATGGTGAATTAACCCATCCTTCTTCTTGTCGAAGAGGACTGGTGAACCCCTTGGTGAATACCTTGGGCATATAAACCCTTTATCCAAATTATCCTAGAGCTGTTTATTTATCTCCTCAAGTTCCAAAAATTACATCCTATATTGAGTCCCATATATTTTTTATTCCCCATGTATAATCTTGATTAAAAATTTGAACTCTTGGCTAGGTGGATAAATATGAAATTCTTTGAGAAACACATCATCGTATTCCCTCACAATATGCAAGTCGTTAAGGATGATCCTTTATTTAGACTCAATCATTTGAGATAGAAACACTTTCTCATAGGTAAATAATATGATTTCTTGAGATGATTTTGTTAATAATGGTTCATCATTCTCTTGTAACTTGTACAAAATTGGGGGTCGATTTGCAATAAAAAGAGTTATTTCATTCTTTCTGAAATTTATATTGGATTTATATAGGGAAATACAATCCATGCCCATAATTTCATCAAATTCCACCAAAGGGAGTGTGAAATTGTTCTTATGCATGGTCATCCTAAAAAATATGATAGGAGAGGAGATATATACACGGGTTGAAATAATTTCCCCATTTTCAATTTTCACTAATAGACTTACTTCTTTGATTTGTGGGGGTGTTTGAATAGTTCTAATAAATATTCATGTTAAGATGGAATGTGTAAGAATAGAATAAAAAAAAATATTCACTAATCTTGAATAAATAACTAGAATTCCTTTCACTAATAATATTTCAGAATTCACTTTAGCAGTATTATTGGAAAAAGCTCTCACTTGCTTCCTTGGAGGTTGTTGGTTGACTATGAAAACCCTTGGCTTGGGGAATTGGTTTACAAGGTTCCATGGTTCGTTTCAATTTTAGAATTGGGGAATGTGTTGAGGGTAGAAAAGAGCATTCTTTCCTCCATCTCATTAGTGGGTTTTTCCAATCGGAAATTATAATCTAGGTTTCCTTCCTTCCCACACATAAATAATTTATTTTTCCCTTTAGAAAATTTCTAAGGTTCTTCTTCCTATCCCTTTGAGACATGGGATGTTGAAATGTATTAGAACTATTATATCTCCATATTAGACCACTTGAATTAAACTCCACTTTCCACTCCTTATCCACATGATACCCTTAACATTCACTGATCTCCATTTCGACTTTGAGGGAACTTCATACAATTTCTTCATAGCTATCAAAGTAATAGATCTCCAAGTATTTTCATAGAGTAGGATTTATCCCACTAAATAAGCCATCAAACATGAATTCTGGGGTAATGACATAACCAAAGGAATATCATGAAAGTCTTGTGATGTTTTCCTCATACGCCCCAATATATTTTTCATCTTTTTTACTTCAGTTCAAGTAAATACTTTTCCATTTTAAGATGGAGGGTGTGAGAAAAATATTTATTGAAAAACATTATCTAGAATTCGTTCCTATCCATTTTTTCAATATATTCATCTAGATTTGTATTTTTAGTTAATGAACACTACTTCTAAAATTCGATATCCATACTATAAACACCTAGTAGATCCTTCACTTTTTTGGAACATTAAAGTACGGATAAGATCTTCTCAATGGAGTTGATCATTTGTTCTGTGAATAAGGTATCAAATGAACAATTGAATGTAAGAGGCCTTTTTCACATGAAGCGCTCAATTATAGATTTTTCTCCATTATAGGGGATTGGGCTCTCCTCTTGATCAAGTATTCTATTTAGACATTTAGTTAAAAGAGAGTGTATCGTGATATTTTTTTTCAATTCTTGCTCTAATATGATTGGTAATCTCGTTGGTGTGTTTATCACGTTGTCCTCCTCATCAATTTTTATAGTAATTCCTCATATTTCAGGCATTTAAACAGACTAAAAGGAAATTAGGAATGAGTATAATAACATATTAAAAAATAAAGGGTAATCTGTATACAATAAAGAGATAACATATAAATTAATTTATTTTCTTATGTTGTGAATTTCTAAGAATCAATCGATGTTATTCATGATATATTTCCTAGAATATATTCTTTGGAGAATTTTTAATTCCATTGATAATGGTTTATAATGATCATATAAAATTAATAAAGTATATCCATTGGGAGTGTCTAAATAGGTCCACAATACATCCTCTTTTTATGTACTAGGTTTCCCCGAGTCGGGATTAGAACACCTTATTAGAGTTGTTACTCCTAGGTACATCTATGCCAGAACCATGTACCATTTTAGTATTCAGATATGGATTTATTTTCACAATAAACCAATTCATCTATACTAAAAAAAATTATGGATTTTATATTATACACAATTTTATCCCAAAGGATTTTTCTGTAGTTTTCTAATCCTATTCCCAATAATAATTATACTCTTGTTCTGATACCAACTACAACAACCATACTCTTTATTTCACATTAATAATTGAATTAGTACATAAAACTAAACTTAATAAAACCCAATAGATTTATAATTATATTATATTTGGAAATTAGGTACAAAAAATAACATTGTGAACAAGGTATATAATAAATATATTAAAAAATTCTTTAACATGATTTATTGAAAACTTATTTAACATGCTCAAAATACTCCTTCGACCTATAAAACACATGGGATAAACATAAGAGATACATAATAAAGGGGTGTTATATAAATAACAGTAAGGTAATAAACATGGAATAAGTGATGTATGTTAAAAAATAGGAATATCGATGAGGAATAAAAGGAACATGAATAATAAGACATGATATAACATGATAATCATAACACGAAAAATGTGGTAACAACATAAAAAATTGAATCAAAGTCATATGTCAAGACTAAATCACTTAGACTTAATAGAGGAAAAATAAATATAAATTAATCAGGTATTCCCCTATCCCAACATTATATATCATGATAATAAAAATTACCCAATGCATTGGAGCTCGGTCTCGGTGCACCAATCATAATAATTTCATTCTCATGATTAAGTGTTCCACATAGATCATACAAGATGGATACATTAAAAATAATATTTTATTCAATAATTAATGAATGTTGAATAAATAAATTTATGTCCCTAATAAATATGTTTATGTGAATAAAGGTGAATATCATTGGTAGAACAATGGGTATGATATTTACTACACAATTATTTTTGTAGTGAAAATCGTGGTGAACTTTTAGCATCATAACAACATTACATAAATAATAATGGTTGATGAGAGAGAAATTGGTATATAATTATTTGGAAATAAAATGGTAATTAATAGGGACATGTAAAAAAATACCCCAATTTTATAAATTTGGTGATAGAAGGAATAAGGTAATGAAGAAACATGAATAGAGAAAAGAATCCTTATAAAATTTAGGCACAATAATGAGTGTACATAAAGGATCATGGGAGTATTGATGGGTGTGAAAGGAAGTTATAATAATTTTTACATCAAATTAAAATTAATGGGAATATTAAATATCATATCCCATCATAATAAATGAAAAGTAAAATAAATAACATAAAAGGGGTGCTTGATAAAAGAGGAGAGTGGAAGATAAGATTCCTTTACTTGAATGTGTGACTCCAATGGCTTTGGAAAAACATATTGAGAGATTGGGGGAGTCCTTTGAGGACTCTGGAGAGTGTGGGGAAGAGTTCTAACATGATCCATTGAGTTTTAGTTAAGATAAATGGGCGCTTTGGTGGTATTATATAGGAAAGGAGGAGTATTTCTATATAATTTAGGTTTTGGATTATCCATAATAAAATATCGAAAAGAACTAACCATAACATGGTTTCTACCCATGGTTTCTGAGAAATGGGAGTCGGTTACATTATTTTATAATTCCAATTGCCGAAATTAATTAAATATTACTATTGCTGATGTGGTGGTGAGTCACACTCTTTGAGAAATGATTTTAAAATTTTAAAATATATTATAAGTCATAGAGGATTCATAATAGATATACCAAAGAAATCAAATAAAAATGAAATAATATTATTATAAATGGAAAAAATATATTTTTTCATGAATCCCATTTATATTACTTATTAAATCACTTTGGGTCATTATGATGTCATTAAACACAAAGTACATTTATATGGTATTGAATTTTTACCTGAAAATTCGACTCTCTTCTGAAATAATAAAAAATTCACCACTTGATAATTCTTAAAAATTATTCAAAAAATAAAATTCATTTTGTTTAAATAATTTTTTAAAATGTGCATTTGCACTTTTAAAATATAAACTAACATTTATTGACAATGATGAGTTTTTGACAGTAATATTTTTTAACCCCTGTAAAAATTCCATTTGAATTCATTAAAATTATACGATCATTTTTATTTTATAAATATTATTTAATAATTTTTTTTATTAAAATATTATTTATTTCCAAAATTATATAATTCATCAAAATAGATCCCTCAAATGAATTTGAATATTAAACAAAAATAATATTTGTATTTTATTGTCTCAAAATAAAAATCAATTATAATAAAAATATAATAAAATTAAAATATATTTATTATTATTTAAAAAATAATATTAATACTTATATTTCTAAGGCCTTGTTACATATCCCTTTAATACACCAACAAAATCTCTAAGGGTAAGGTGTGTGACGATGGGACTTTCATGGGACGGTTCAGCGAACATGGATCTTGATGAGCATAAAATTATATCATAAATGGTTTTTCTCATGTTTAAGTAGTCATTTCTCATCTTGGTATTGGTTGAGGAAAAAGACCATAAATGATATCTACCTTGGAAGCTCCAACAGATGGGCTTCATTGGGTATGATCCTAGGGGTTGAGGTCATCACTTCTTCTGTCTATGTCAATTGAATTTGTTAAAACCCTATATTTTTACTAAATATGTGATCATTGTTCAATAACTATATTATCAATGGTAAAGATAATTAAGAATAATTAAAATCCAATTGGATATAATAAAATAAAAGAAGTGCATATGTTTTCTGTAACAATATAATAAAAAATTTCACTAAATCAAAATATAAATTTTATTTATCATAGTTAGGGTCGTTACATTTCCACCACGGATTGGGGACCCGTTGAGGTAGCTAGATTCACTACGAGTGATGAGAAAAATGAAGGATTTTTGTGGGAGGACCATAATATGATTTCTGGCCATTGGAGGGACAATATTGACGGATAGAGGTGATTACCACAATTTTGGGTGTTCAGTAGGTGGATTTGGTGGTGGAAGAGATGGACTTGAAAGATACAAAGATATATATAGTTTCAGTGAAAGACATGACTACATGGATTATAATATAGAGAACAAACAACATGTACCTCATATTCTACAGTGCTTAGGTTTTTGTGTGGAGATACATACCACATGTTGTGTTAGACCCCCAACATTCCATGTGACCATGTTCTGGAGGGCTAGAGTGTACTCTAGGATTACATAGATGGGTACATTTCCAGACACATGGACACAACAAGAAGGAAACTGGAATGACTAGGATCACAGGAGCATGCCCCATGTTTCTAACACATGCCACGTAATACCTTTACAATCCATGTAGTCCCATATGGCCAAAAATATGTGTGATGGTGAATAAAAGACCAGGGGACCAGGAGAGGTTACATGCCATGTGACCCACCCTACATGCCTTTTACTCCTTGATAATCTTATATTTGTTGTATACCTTTCATTTTGACTCTTTTTTCCCACCAGTATCTTATACTGAGTGTTTTTCCATGTATAAAATTATTATCACCTTCATAGAATATTTTTTCCTATGATAGAATATATTTTAATAATGAATATTCTGTAGGCAGTGCACAATAACGACAATGACCAAGAAGCATCACCAGAGAGAGATCGAGGTTATAAATCCATCAATTATACCAGGGAATGGGTCCCCCATACACCTCTACCTACTGATTGCTACCCCCTAAAAAATTGGGAATCAAGTCCTTTATCTATTTAGTGGTACCCATCACAAAGACTAGGGAGTGGATCCCATAACTACTGAGTAGTACCCCCTAATAGGCTAGGGTGTGAGTCCACTATCAACAAAGTGGTACCCCCTGACAGACTAGGGAATAGTTTCTTTATATACTGAGTGGTAAACTCTACAATGGAATAGTGCATGGGTACTCTATCTTCTATGTGGTTTCCCCTAGACATACTATGGCGTGGGTTATTTATTTACTATGTGGTACCACCCTAAATGACAAGGGAATATATCCTCTATCCATTGAGTGGTTCCCCTTAACAAACTAGGGCATGGGTCCTCTACCTATGAAGAGTTATCCCTTTGATTCAATAGGGATTGGGTATTATACTTACAAGTTGTTCCCTTACACTATGTAGCATAGTGGTGAGGTCTGGTTCCTCCACATGATTACTTCTTTGGATATAGACATGTGATGCTGGGCATCGATGATGTACCTTTGGAACTATTGGAAAACAATTTTCTTGTGATGGGTTGTGAGATGGAGATCCATTTTCTCTCTTTTATGGAATCATTATATGATAATATATATATATATATATATATTGTTTTGTTTCCCTTTTACTTTGGTTTTATTTTACCACTTTTATTGTGTCTTATATTGTTCCCCTATATTTTTTAGGGAATCCTATTGGTTATATATGTACTCACCCCTGCATAGGATTTTACGGCATGTGTTGAGTCTTATGAAGATAACATATAGGTTAGTGGTGATTTTAGAGGAGTAAAGGTATACCCAAGTGTATTTGACGATGTACGATGGTCAAGTCTTGGAGATCTGGAGTCAGGCTCTCTCAAAATTTCTTTTCTAGTTGTTGTTAGATTGAGACATCTTTTCTTCATGGGTGTGTACTTTTACCTTTTCATTTTAGTTTACTTTGTCGCACTCTTTTTTTTATTCCCCAATTTTTATTACCGGCATGGTTTTTACTCTAGTGGTTACTATATTTTATTATTATTTATTACAATTAAACATGGAGATGGTTGTGTGTGTGCATATAGGTACTTTGGACAATGGTATACCATATTAGTTATACCTTTCGGTGACTGTATCCTTACCCTACCCAATGTATTTTGGATTTGGGTAGTTTTTCCTAGCCTTCTGCCAGCCAGGAAAGCTGTGGTGGGTTAGGTCATGACACAAGTAGGGGAGAGGGGGTAGTCATCTATCCATTCCCTCTCTAACCTATTTGTATGGGAAATAGACTAGGAACCTAAAACATTTGGGTGTTCATAATGTTATTGACATTGGTAGGGTGTATATAAAATCAAAAGAAAATACAGTTATATATAGCCACAAAAAAATCCCATCCATAAAGGGTTTGCACCAAATGAAACCACCAAAAGTCACCACAATTACCACATCATCACTATCACTATCCAATAACAAATACCATTACTAAAAAATCATCCATCCCCTAAACAATTACATAAAATATACATAAAGACATTTTTCTCGTTAATTCATATTAGTAACAAATTAGAAATTTACCATTCTACCAACCAAATTACATTAATTATGACACTCATTTATACATATTTAAGGCTAAACCATTATTTAACCACAATACACATTCATTATAGTTGTTAATAATTTATTTCATCATTTAGAATTTATCAAAAACCATCACTTATTTAGTTTCAACCCATACCAAATTCAATTTTCATCATTTTATTCTCACCATATTTTATTCAATTATATACCACAACCATTATCAAGTTCATCATTACTCATAATATTAAATTTTGTACCGAGAAAATATAAAACATCCCCTTAACATGAAACCAACCACCTAAAAAATATCTGAAAATATATCTCAATCCAATCATGGAAACCAGACACAAAAACCATCACACTATCACATTTCAACAACCCCCACTACTACCATAAAACATTAACCTTACATTCCAACCAACCACATTCATTCTACTCAACATATCCAATATTTAAATCCATCTATAACAGATATAACACCATTACCCCCACAATAGATGAATAATACACAGAAAAAGACATACTAATCACACATTATGACCAATTATAGGAGTAAAAAACCTCTAAAATCATCTTTTTACAAATATACCATCAGATTAATTAAACATATACGTCATGAGTGGTAACACAATAATCCAATTTTGATACAACCTATTATTTAAAATTCTTATGTGGGTAACCTTTGTTGAAAGGTAATTATATCCTTTAAATCACAATAATAACATATCACATTTCTCAGTAGTAAAGGATTTTTAGAAAGAATAAATGGAGTCATAAAGCATACAATTAATTCAAAGAAAACATGTAAACACATTAGAATCACCCATTCCCATTAATTTCATTTAGTTCAAATCATTATCTCAATTAAGACAATTCTTATCATCCTTTTTGAGAAAACCAAAAGCTTGTTAATTCCAAATACACACACAAATAAAATAGATAAGACTTGAATCCTCTTCCATTAACAATTCAACAGAAGATACTATGAAAGAATGATAAAATGGAAGACGATAATACCAAACCCATATAAGCAAACCCTCGATCAACTTAAATCACAACAAACCCCATCAAAATCCATGACCCAACATATCCCATACTGAACCATCGTCAGTACCCTAAAATATTAAGATAGAATGATGGGAAAAAAGGATAACATGATAAAATATAACCTTATATCCAAAATAAAAGATCTTTAGAAGAAGAAGATCATGGTTGAGGAAAAGGGAACTAAAGTGTCTCCCAAAATCCCACTTTAGTTTAATGAATTTTAAGAGAAATAGAGGAAGTTAAAGAGATTTGAAGGTGTTTACAAATTTATACTAGGGTTTAAATTTATTTAGATCACTATGAATGGGGTATAAGGCATGTTGTAATGGAGTTAAATTGAATTAATCTTTAAAAATCACATCATGTATCTCCCATATATATTCACTCTTAAAACTAGGAAACTCTCTAATTTGATACAGTTGAGGAAGGACCACCGTGTATAGGATATCACCATACTGTAACAACCTATCTCTACCAAACACAATTAATCCTTCAAACCCAACCATTTTGTATCACACACATCATTGATCTAGGAAATATGGAAGGAAAAAACCAAAAAATCTATAAATCTATTCTCAACACCATAATTGTAATGACGACACCATAAATACTTAGCCTAAACTTCATCCTCATCATCAAAAGATTATAAACATGGAAACAAAAAGGGACTTAGTCTAAAGACTAATAAAAAGGAATAATTATGGAATAATGACCTCTTAACATTCATGGATCAACTCCTATAGCCACAACCCAACAAACCATGCATTATGACTATCGTCTTCTATCCAAACACCGATGGAATAATTCATAAGGAGATGATACAGTGCAGGTTTTCCATATATAAATTTTATATCTATATCCACCTTCCTTCCTCAAAAATATTCCTCAAAAATTTAATATAAAAAATATTCAAAGTAATAGAACATAAAATTTCATTTAATTACAATTTAATACACATTGAAGTTGATAGTAGCTTTCCAAAAGTGTTTTGGATGATTTAAAAATGGTTTTTGGATATGATTTCCCATGTTATTTTATATAATAGAATGTAAATTTAAATGGCTCCAATTATTTGACACATTAGTGAAAGTGGGATTTTAAAAGAGATATTACCTAATGTTTTTTTGATCATGATGGAATTGGCCCAAACCTATTGTATAATTAATGTATACCATAAGTTATGGAGTACAATTTAATGATTACTCCTATTTCAATTATAAGGTACAATTTGATTATATAATAAGTCATTTTTCAAAAAAGTTAGAGTATATGATTAAGTATATCATTAGTCAAGGTATGTATTACCATGACACTATCTATGATTGTATGGGAGACTGAATGATAACATTTATCATTCAAGTAAGTATCGTATATTGGCTATCATAAATAAAGTGTATCATATGATGAAATCAGTTATAATTTATTACATTTAAGTAATGGTTATATGAATTATGAAATATATTTACTCATGCATTATAACACATGATTGAATGAATTTTCAACCAAGGAAATCCTAAATGGATTTATTATTCCCATAACCATATGATGGTGTTTGTATGTTCATTTTTAAGCCTTATCTGAAAATACCTTGAATCCAAAGCTCCCATTATTCTTTCACCATTCCACTATGAGTTTATTGTACACCATGGTGTGAAGAGGAGCCCTTATTGAGCACAATCAATTCAGTATCCTATAGATACTATTAGATGATGGATTTTATTTTTCATATATTTTATGAGATCTTCATCAGTAATATGATATGACGATAGTTACAATGACCATGTTAAATGGAAGGTACACATTTTATTCATTTTCAGTATCACATAATTTCAGTTTTGAATGCATGGTGTTATTATTTTTCATGGTTTCTTTGAACTTATTTTAATTTTATTAATTATTAATCTAAAACACACCATTTGTATCATCACCCACTGCCACTAGTGTTTTTCATAATAGTTAAAAAACATGTCGTACTTCTATATGATTTCTATATATTCATCCCATGAAATAGGTATGAAAGCACATACACTAAGGGTATGTGAATTTGGATAGTGATAATACTAAAATTAACTACAATCATAGCTCTTAATTTATTGTTTCACAGTAAAATATTGACCAAATTCACTCATGACATGAACATTGGACTCCTCAACATCATAAAGTGTGTTCCAATTATCAAATCACTAATAAATTTCAATTATTTCTTCATATTACTGAACAATTTATTATTAATGTGCCTCATATATCACTTCCCATTTTATATGTTATAATTTGTATTAGTTCCCCTATCTATAAAGTATTTCAAATAATGGATAAATTTTTATTACCCTAAGCTAATAAAAAGTAACTTTCTCATTCATTTCAATACCTCATCAATGAATTCAATGAGACTCATGGTCATGATACCATATAAGATGTCAATATAAAATTCCAAAACCATTTATCTTATGTTATTCCTATAATATATTTTTAACTCTATTCATTAATGTTTGAAAACGATTTTATTAGTCCGAAAAAATGTTGTTAACGTGGTTCTTGATCTATAAAATTATTTAAAAAATTTATTTCAATAAGAGTAATGTTTGTATAACAATATATTAATTGAAATTTACTATTAAATAATTCTTTAAATTATCTTCTTGATGTCTTGATCTTTAAACATTTTTTAATGTTATTAAAAATATTTATGATATAGTACTTATGGTGGGCAGTAGAGTGTACTATTTCTAACTTTAACTGATTAAAAGCATATTGAATTAAAAAATGATGATCCAATACCATAATGTAAAAAATTTTTTTGTAATGTTTTCTAAAAACATTACTAAAAACCAAATCCATGATGCAAAATATTATTTTTTCCAAAATTAAAAATTCCAGTGGAAACTGACATCTATTTCTATACCATGTTTCAATAAATAATAAAACAACCTTTTATGTTTGACATAAAAATATTGAATAACCATGTATAAATGTATTACAATGTGGAATGAACTAATTTATGGTTTTAATGTCTAAAAAATATATCTAAATTTTACACATTTTGGGTCAACCTGATATTTCTATGTTACATACCCAGTAACACCCAACATAAACACTATTTTATCATTCTTGTTTAGTCTATTAAAACACTATTATTATAACCTAAATGAGTTTCCCCAATCATCATAAACATTATCGATTTCATTTTTTTCCTTGTATAACATGCCTATCAAAACAAAATGTAATATACAAACATATTTTGACTTTTCTTATTAATGAAATCATGTTTGATGACTTGACTAAATTTGATCATCTCAATTATATCATATGATATGAATGTTATGAGAGTGGGTGGCCTAATCCCAACTTGAGTAGAACTGTTAAATTATCATTTTAAAATATAAAATTTGAGTTTTGAAAAAATATTACAATGATAGTATTTTTACATCTATGTACACTATCTATATATGAATTTTCATGGAATATATTTCATAACTAATGGTTATAAAAATACCTAACCATAATGATAACCTCAAAATACTATTATTGTAATTTTAAATATATTTACTATGTTCTAGATACATTATACATACAAGATGCTGATTATTTATGATTATTGGGAATGAGGGGATTATAAGAGTTGATATTTCTTCTCATGTAATCCCCACTTCACGATCTAGGGCTTTAAAGATCACAATGTCTAATTTGACAATGAGAACAACACATGTTTTTGGTATTAATGCATGTTTTCATATACATGCATGTGTAATAGTATCTAAACTCAATATCATTATCAATGTGTATTATTCAATCATAGATTTTAATACATGATTAAAATCATGATAGATTAATTTTTAATGGGTTTTTTATTAATTATTATTTTCATAAACTAATAAATTAATCCAAATAACCACGTATATTTAATAAAAAATTTATTTGAAAATGATGATCGTAAATATAAATGTTCATAACACAAGTACAATGTGCTTTATCCTGATAATGTATTCCCAAAGAATACTATTAAGAAACAAAACCTAGGCCCTTTCCTCCACATGTAGCACACTGGCCACGATAATAAATTTAATAAATGAGAGGAACCCTAAATCTTTTAAAGGTTTACTAACAAATTATCCACAATGATAAATGAAGGAAAGGGTGTAAGAGAGTTTCTTCTTGGATTTGAAGGGAACAACTACACCCAACTAGAAAGATCACATCCATTATATAGCCTCACTTAAATTAATAAATAAGGTCAATAATTAGATTATAATGTTGGGAAGATACTATACATTGCTCAAAACACATGATCATTTGGTTTTTATTATTTTCGAACATTAAACAAACACAATTATAATTATTTTTCCATAAATAATCCATCTTAATGAATCATAACCAATGACAATTCATTTGGTAGATATGGTGGTAACCCATTTAACTGATATCATATATCATTATTCATACCATATGTTATACCATATGACATAATTATAAAATTCCTTTAATTATATGGCTATAATATTGACTATGATATGCTTCATAATCATATAATGGGTTATTGTATCTAGGTGATCTATACAATATGATTCATATATTTTAGTACATATCAAAAAATCTCTCACTTGAACTAAAATCCCGTAAAGGCTTTATAAAAAACATTATATTTATTTATGAATACATAAAATTTGTTTTGGATATGATTTATCAAACTCTCTTGATTGTGAATCAAACACTTTATCAAAAATTTAATCCTTATTATGTGGCCTTAAAATGTTACCCTATGTGAATTTATAGCATTGATAATAAATATAAATTATTCAATTTATAAATGTCAATGACAAGCATCCTTTAACAAAATTTCCTTGCTACTCAATATATAATGGGTTCTAGCATTATATCGATTAGACACTCTTATATATCTATATGAATATGTCCACCAAAAGATATATCACATATATAATATGTGTGTTTATATAATCTCTTTGTTCATGAAATCGAGTGACTGATAGATGTAGAACATATCAATCTATTATATACTAACTCATTCATTTTTTATTCTCTAAGAAGATTGATCATAATTAATGATTACATCACATTTAAATATTTTTGTAGTTAATAACATCAAATGAACCTATATAATCACGGTCATGCATTTCATAAATCACTCAATTATTGTACCAGATGTTTTTTATCAAAACACAAGAGTCAAAATCTTATCTTTTTTGAGCTCAACTAATGACATGATAAAAATTATACACAATAACCTCTTTATTAGCTTATCCCCATTTCTAGTATAAGAAAGGTATAAATGTTTGAAGAGTCACATGATAAGTATTTTTCTTACCTTAGGTAAGAAGTATTTGATGATAATAATACGTCTCTATGAATATAAATGACTTCATGAAATTCAGTGAGATATAAGATAACAACATGAGATTTTATGAAATATATATTTTTTAAAATAAATATTATTTTCTCTAATAGGTTTCATTAGATACAACACTGAGTTTTAATGAAATACAACATTCTATTAAAATATTTTTATTTAATATGATAGTTATCGCCTAAATGATGGAATAGAGGGTATAAATAGGATTAAATAAAATTTGAAAATACATGTTTTAAACATGTATATAAAATAAATTCTTATATGACCAAATGATAAAAAAATTTAAAAACCATTTGAAAATAAAGAATTTTTTTCTGAAAAAACAATTTTTTTGCTAAAAAACAAGCTTTAACTCAAAAAATTAAATGAATCACTTTCTCTTGAATTGTTTTAATTAAAATCATATATTATATATTCACTAAAATGTTTAAAAATAATATTATGTGTTTTTGAACAATGAGATAAGAACAAACCATGTTTTATGCTTAAAAGTATATTTTTTATAAAAAGCAATTTTTTCGCATTTTGGAACTTATTTTGAAATTAATTTTTTTAATATTTTTGAAAATTTAAGGGAAAAAATTAAATTAATTTTCGAATTCATCATGTAAATAATATATTTTATTTAATTTTTTATAATTTTATGAAAAGATAAAACTTTCAGTGACTAGTGAAAAATACTGGTTGTTATTAAAAACCCACCTTTTCATTCAAAGTATTTAAAATATAAATATTATTTTAATTTTTTTAAACTAAAATTAGATAAATTACATATATATTAATATAATATTTTTCATCTTAATCAATTTCATATTGAATTTTGATATATTTTTTTAAAACTTTTTAAACTTTTCTCTTTGGAAAATCTATTTTTTGTCACATTTGTGGGATTAATTTTATATTAAATATTAATTGTTATCTGACAGGAATTTATAAAAATTGAATCCATATTTGGAATTAGAATAATTTATATTATATAATAATTTCAAATTAATTTCTATTCATAAATTTTAAGGAAGATAAAAAATATTAATTATAAAAAATAAGGATAACCTGAGGTTTTTCTTGTTACAAGAGCATATGTTTAAAATAATTTCCCACAAAAATAGAATTTTTATTTAATAAATTCTATTAAAATTTAGAATCATTGATTCTGAATTATATAATAAGGGTAATTTGAATTATATTCTTATATGGTAATTTACTACTGTAAATAGAAATACATAAGTTACTGTGGGGAAAATTCAATGGTAAAACTATGTAAACTTAAAAGGCTAAATAATAACATGTTTAAAACATATATTTTATTATGGTGTAGGAGTGAATTTACTATATATTACCTCCAATAAATTATTTATAAATTACTGACGTACATGGGGTGAGAGTAACTTAATTTATTGAATAGTTTTGGGTATTTATACAAAATGTCACCCCCATTATAAAATTCCACCTCTTACCCTCACCTATTTATAACTATTAAGAACATTTTATTGAGCAAGAAATACCTAAATCTCCCCCAATATAGTTATTCATGTAATATATCTTCTGTTAATCCCCAAATACCAACCATAGGGTCCTTAATAAGTGATCCAAAGGGGACTGTTCTGAGCAACGGTAATTGTCTCCACTAAACTCTCTCTTTTTTAATTCTTCATTCATAGCATGCATTAATGTATTAATTTTTATAGTATAACAAAAAAAATATCTAAAATATACAAATATTTCACTATTTTTGTGGAATATCTTCTATTTATCTCCTCTTCCATCAAATGGGTTCCGAAATCATTATTCGTGGGTATGGTAGTCAACAACCTTGCGAACTGATGGTATTCATTTTCCATCACCACCTATCACATATGGATACAATGATGGATTAAATGATTAAAAATAATATTTATGATATTATTATACCTATTTAATTATAATACCACATATAACATCTTAACTCCCACCACTTTAGAAAATAATAACATCACTCATGTGTACGATGGACTATCACCACACGAACCGATGTGACCTATTTTTCATTTTTGTATTACTTGGACGGGAATAAAGAAATACTAAATGACTATATCATATAATTTAAAAATTATACTTCAACAAATATTATATGACATATACCTTATTACTTCTCATTCTGTGGGGGATATGATCACGTCGTTCAACTGTACGACGTACTATCGCCTCATGAAGTGATGTGATTTGTTTTTTACTAAAAATCTTCATTGAAGGTAATTAGGGTAAATTTAACTAATATATGTGAAATATAAGAAATTAATGTAACTATTTAATGATAATATATCATTTATATTTCTTACATTTCATCCATCAAAAAAATGGAAACAACATTAATGCATACGTACAACCTACCACTCCATGAACGATGTATTTCATTTTCTATATATAAAATTTATTGATTAACATAAATAAATATATACTAAATATATTTGATATTTATATCATGGTAAAATTATTGATATTAAAAAACGATGATAATATTATGCGGAATGAAAATAAAAAATCAAAATATAGATGATAAATAAAGCAGTTATTACCTAAACTATGATTTTAACATTAATTATCAATAAAAGAGTAATAAAAAGTAATAAGTAATTAATAAATGGTATGATATAAATAATTATGTTTTTAATAGATTTATAATAAACTTATATTTATTACATAAGAGGGTTTAACTTGCATGAAGGACGTTAAGACTTATGTTAGGGGATTTCCATCTCACTTTTTACTTTTATGAGGGATAGGACATATTCACCACTTATTTCTTTTATGTGGTATATATAATATGAATGAATTTATTTCATGATTATTATAATTAAAATTATTTGAATTTAAATATCCATTTTAGGATATTTATTTAATTCGGTTTAAATTTCTAAATTCAACAATGTTGTAAGAGATATTTTTCTCAATTTTCTTTCTTTGAGACCTAAGTTATGTTATGCACATATATTATTTTATATGGTGTATATAATGAATATTTGATATTTTATATCAAGAATATATCTATATTAATTATAATTAATTTTTTATTTCATGTTATTATATAATAGGGTTTATGATTCAAAATATACCAATGTGGTAAGGATTGGATTTTACAATCTCATTTTTATCCGGATTGTTTATGATTGTGATGTCGATGATGAAATATTATGATGTATTTCTAAATAATGTAATGAATTTTATTATACTGTGGTTATTCCTTGATAATACATGTTATCTAATCATTTTTCTCTTTTTTACGTACATAGGATTGAAAAAGAATACATTTTAATGAAAAATTGATGATATTTTTTTATTTTGATGAAAATAAATTTTATTCCAAATCCATGTTTTTTAAAACTATTTTAAAAAACATTTTAAAATCATCCAAAGGATTTATTATTTCCCCCACATTTTATGTTTTTTATAAATGTTTTTAAATGAAATATTAATGTAATTTTTTTAAAAAAAATTCTCAATTGGATTTTAACAAAAATGTGTAAGAAATATTTGTTTTAACCCATATGGAATGAGTGGTATTTTCTTCCATAATAAAATATTAATGCTTTAAAGATACATTTATTGGTTTCCATGTTTTTTTAAAGAAATGGATTTTGAAAATGTTTTATGTTTGATTTTTTTTTTTCAAATTGGAAATACTAGTTTACTCATGAAATTTTCCAAGTAATATTTCACAATCATTTTACATAATAGATTTCATTCTTTTTTGTTACTTATGATTTACTGTGGATGTTATTAAATGAATCCATATTTATTATTTCTATGGATTCTTTATGTTTGTGATGATTTTTTATTAAACCTATTTCTTTTTCATGGGGTATTATATGATGAAATGTATTATGAATTTTACTTGTTTTCATGGGTTCTGATAGTATTATTGTTATATGATCTTGTAGCACAAAATGTATGGATTATGTTATGTGTGGTACCTATATCTCCCTACAAATCATTTGGTAAATATGTATAAATCTTGTGTAAATATTTTATGTGCAGACCAAATTACATGTTGAAAATGTTATGTGTGAAATTTAGTTTATGTTTACAATGATATGCATGAACTAGATTATATGTTCAATATGTTATGTGTGGACCAAGATATAATTTCCATAAGGTTATTCATGAATCTGGATTCAGTTTCATAAGTTTATACAAGGGACTCATTTGATTTCCTTGATGAAATGAGTGAACTTATTTCTATTTGTACTTGTTCATAATGTTATAAGTTTATGTGTTTTCCAAAAATCTATATCTCATTCCAATGTTAGTTTCTCATGGTTCAATTTATTTGATTCCATTTTTATTAATGTCATATGAACTACCAAAATTGATGGCATGACTCAGGTTTATGATCTACGATATATAGGGTATGGTTTTAAAATTTTATTCTCATATTCACATACCTTTATACTCATGATATGTTGATATATCTCTAGTTTACCCTTATTGATCATCTAAGATCACCCTTTGTTATATTTTATTTCCCAATTTTAGGATGAAAGGTATTGGGTACTATATGTCAAATAAGGGATGTAATTATAAAGAATATAGTGGGAGATGATTTATCTCACTTATGGACGAGTTGTTTTTGAGTCCATGTTTCCAGAGCCACTATAACTTTATGATATATAGACATATATTTTTATAAAGTAATGAATATTTATCTAAAAAGATATAATATCTATATAAGATATGTTTGGGTATTTATAATTGGATTCAAAGGAAGGGTTTAGTTATCCTTTGGAATCTAGGATGGGAAACATTTTGTGAGATCTCTAGGGATATGCTTAAGGATATGTATAGTGGTTTATCTAGGTACATATCTAAGTATATGTCTAAGGATAAGTCTAAGGATGAGTCAAAGTATAAGAAAATGTCTTTTAATGTTGGTAATGGATAGAGTGAGTTGTTTCAAAGAAACTACATCCCTACATAGATAATACAGATGTATGCAGCTTTGTAATAGTGGTAAATAGGGGTAATAAATAAAAAAATGTGCATTAAGATAGACTTCATCATCAACTGGTGCATAAAAATGGGCCTTTTAGGAAACCTGGCTTGACACTCCCATGATATATTCTTTGGAATTTGAAAAACTCTTTACAAAACATCATGAAAGATTTAAATAACAATAATTAATGGCCTATGTTAATCCTACAGTGTTAAATATTTAAAATTATATGTCATGATTTGGACATTATACAAGTGATTTATCATGATTATGTGTTTTTACACTGTGATTATTGTTGCTTACACTAGGTTTTTTGGTTTTAATTAAGGGTTGTAACCCAATGGAACCATGTTAGTACTGAGTGTGATGAAAAATTAATTGATTGTACTCCAGAGAAACTAAATTTTTTAGGATATGGAATGAAAAAAATAATTAATATAATCACACCACTTTCTCAAGATATAAATCCTGATAAAATTCTAAATGATCAAGGGAGGGAACAATGTTCTGTTGAGTTTTCATAAAGAAACATCCCATTTATTTTAGTGGTCCAGTTGATCCACAAGTTTCTGAGTAATGGATTAGTTCAAATAAGATTATATTTCATGTTATCTAGTGTTTAGATCATGAAAATTTCATTTTGGATATATATAATTTGGAAGGTGAAGTGGATCAATGTTGAACTCTTGTTAAGAATACAAGGTAATAAGAAGAAATTGAATCCATGAAGTGGGACGAGTTTAAGAGATTATTTTTTAATATGTACTTTCCTTATATTATTTATACGAATGTGGAGGTGGAATTCCTCAATATTCATAATAATTATGATTAATCTATAATTATCTATGAAATTTTTTTTACAAGACTTGTGTGGCACTCTTTGGGAATTATGATTTATCCCAAAAGTAAGGTTGACGGATTCTTCATTGGATTAAAACTAAATTTTTAAAAAATGTTAACCCTAACGGAATTTGGAGGCTATGAAGAAATCATTTGATTAGCACTAAAAGTGGAAATGAAATCTGGAAAACCTCATGGTTATAGTGATAAATAAATTATATTTGGGGTTCCAAGGAACTTCCAATGATATTTCAAATAGTGGGAAGAAAATGTTTGAAACTCATACCTACAGAAACTATGGGAAGGATCACTTAGTTGAGTATTTGAAAATAGCAAGAAGGTTCTTTAAGTGTGGGAAACCTAGCCATATAGGAAAATAATGTATAAGTGGTGTGAATATTCAAGTAAATGAAATGAATGGAGAGATACCTCAATAGAACGTACCACCCACACTCTAGTGTCTTAACTGAAATGTGTCTGGGTATTGCGGAAATCAATGCCTTAATGAAAGTGATAATAAGTATGATGATAAAAAATAACCTCTAAAGATAAAAGATAAAGGAAAATATTATGAAATCACCATAAATGAAACAATCATGTTAATTAGGGAACTCCATAGTATGAAATTTCATGTTGGATTTTGTATGAATGAGTTATAGGAAAATATTTTTGTGCATACTTTAGTGAATTTCTTGTTATTTTATATCTAAAAAAATTTTGAATAAGGAAATAAAAAATTTCATTCTAAATCAACTTATTATCATCTATTAGTTAAAGGATTATTTATAAACACAGGTACTTATAAAGTAATTTTTTTTCATTGAATAGTTAAATTTATTTTAAATGTATAATGAAATAAGTTGTATTTATAGAAATTAATGAATCTATATAAAAAAATAGTAACCTCACCTAGTAATGTATGAACAAAATTTATGTATCTTATATGTAAAAATATGATATATATATATATCATGGAATAACTAAATAAATTTTATGAAAATGTTGCATTAAGTGTTGGTATTTTTATGACACATACTTTTTTATTTACAATTTTATAAATAATATTACAATTTAAAATAAAAATTTTCTACATAAAATAGATTTTTACAATAATATTATGTTTTATTATGATCATAAGATACTTTTATGAGAACTTAATTAATTTTTCAATGTGTTATAAAATTTGGTATAATTTCAAAATCGTTATTTTTCAAATAAATGATGACATTAATTAAAAATTAAATTTATAATTTTTTATAATTTTTTTTTCATAAAATGGAGTCAATGTTTTAATTATCTATGTTGAAAAATGGTTATTCTTAATTTATTTTATTTTTCTAAAATAGTGGGATTTTTGGTGAATAAAGAAATATGGTAATTAAAGTATTTAAAAAATACATAAATTATTGAGTCAAGAATGATATGTGGATGATTAAATCACATAATCTTGAACAATACTTCTCCATTTACATTATTTGGTAATTTAAATAGAAATTATTAATAGTCTTGATCCATAATAATAAAAAAATGAATAAAATAATAAGAAAATACCCCTCTCCTCCACTATAAATACCACCCCTCACCACATCTTATCCTCACACCTCAAATACATGTAACTTGTTTAATTTCTATATAATTCTTTTCCCAAGATGCTTCACGACGTTCAAGACTTACCGGTCTCACCAAAAGGCCAAAACCAAGTGCCTTAAGGAGGTTCTCAATGAGAATAATTCAGGTTGTAAAATCCTCTTTCATTTCATTTTATTTTATTTTCAATTACTTTTATTTTATTATTCTGTATTCACCTCACGTCATATAAATGAAATGATAATGTAAATATCTTAAATATTCTATATTTATTTTGTGTTAATGTAATATCCACAATAAAACCACTCATCTTCTTCTATTATTCTAAAAAATGAAAACACCATCCTTGATGTGTCGATTTTCCGTCATCATGGAAAATGTGTTTTCATTTTCATTTATCACCTTCAAGACTGGTCATAAAACAATTATTATGTTTAAATAAGATTTTATTATACATATTATAAGTTATATAATGTTCTGCAACCAATATATAAACATGATATTAAATAAAAATGATACATGTTCAAGGTGGTTGTAATAACCACCTAAATAAATTAAATCATTTTCTTTAATGTTTTATCTAATGAATCATCCTCATATAAAAAATGATATATGGTATCATTTAAAATTATATAAAAATATTAACACCATTTCTTTCTAATTTTTTTTCTTACATTCAAAAATAATATCCATAATCAACTCACCATGGAAACCATGAAATGAATGCACCCAAAACAATGAAAATAACAAAAAATTATTAACTAATGGGTGTAAATATGTTATAAGAAGATCAAATAAGGAATTAAAAAAATTAATATATTTCATTAAAATATTGATAAAACTCTTTAAACCATTATATTTGATGTTTTAACAAATTTTATGTAATATGAACTCGATGTAAGGGATTTTTATTTTTAAATCCTATTTACTGTTTTTTTTAATTTGAAAAGAATGTTTTTTACTAATCTAACATTAGAATATTTCACCACTTTCATGATTCCTTAATGTTTTGATGTCTTATTTACTATATTACAGGATTTTGTATAAATAAATTTTTACCTTTTTATGTGCGCAATATTCCTTTGAATTAAATGACTTTCCTCAAGGAATGTACTTATGATGAAAATATTCATATTATATGACTAATTTTTGGCTGTTTAGAGTTATTTCTGATGATGGGTGGTAACTATATTTCCCATAAATTAATTGGGTATTTTTATGTTGCAATTTTATAATAATAGTTATTCAACATGTAACTCTGATAGTTACACCATATAGTATCTATTAGTATTACATCATAATGTAGCTGTTGGGGTTACATTATAAGGTATCCATGGGGGTTACAAATAATATGGCTGATATAATGGTTAACAAATTAAGTAAGTAATGACCAAGTTACCTAAATAGATTATTTATGTTTTCTATATTTTAGGTAAATATCTTGTTTTCATAAATAACTATATGACAATGTATGGGTGAGAAGTATGACTTTGTGAAAATGATTTCATATGTTTACAGTTATTCTTGGTATAATGATTTCTTTCCTTATTTTTATACACCTTACTAGAGATATTTTTTCTCATCCCAAGTTCTAAAATGTTTTCTCATGAATTTTATTAATTTGTATGACAAGATAAGATGCCAAACAGAATGTTGTGATGAATTTTCATAAAATAATTCATATTATATTAAAAAAATTATATTATGGAATAATGCAAAACTACTTTAGTAATATACACTTTGTATTCATATGGGTTGTCATGTATGATTTATGACCTAATTATATAAAACTCTAAACATAAAACTTCTTTTGGAATTTAACCTGTGTATTCTATTTGAATTAACCAGATTATATAAGGTTTATGTTTGGGTCCTTATAGTTGGTATCAGAGCACAATATAGATAAATTTAGGGGTTTGGATGATGTTCGAATAATAACATACATGATTTTTACCTAATGTCTAAGTTGCAATGATATAGCATTTAAAGATTTTTCTTCATCTAAGATATGACTATTTATAATGATTTCTCATAGAAGAATCAAGGAAGATGCTGTAAGAAGGCACTAGGAGGATGAAATTTTTATAAATTCATTGCCTCGAATGGCGGGAATTGGAACAAAGTAGTTTGTGATTGTAGTGGTTTAGTTGAAGTAGTCCATAAATGGTGGTGGTATCACCCCCTATTTTTGGTATATAGCCCTTTATTTATACTTTTTATGAACATAATCTATGAGGGTAATGTGTAGGTGATTTTGGGGAACACATAAAGAGTTTTGGGAATTTTATATAGGTTCACTGGTGGTTTATAGATTTTTGAAGCTATGAAACACGTTCATGAAACCATCCATAGTGAAATAGGGGATAAAGGTGAGGCACATAGTCTGCACACAGTTTGTAAAAATTGTATCGAAACCCAAGAGAAACCATACAGTGTGGTAAAAATTATGTACATAGAGATTTCACATGGTCATTTCATGGTTTGGAAGCTGCGGAAGCCAACCATGCAAGGTATTTCATAAGAAAAAAGTTGGGTCAGTGTTAGGGGACATTTTGCCTAACCGTGCGACTTGACAATGCACAGGGTCTAAGTTAGATCTTTAAAAAGTGGATCTCACCCATTTTACCCTTTAAAACACTCATTTGTTTCTTATATGAAGACTTATATTGGTATTTTTGACTCTAAAAGGTTGTTTAACCTCTCTCAAGTGAATTGGATGTGTCCTAAAGCCATTCCATGCTGAGTAGAAGCTTGATTCTTGGGCTACGATTTCATTATCCATCATTCTTGATGAATTTTCTTAGATTTACATATACCTTACTCTATTTTAATTATATCTACACTAGATGTGGGTATATATGATGTTATGGATTCCAAATATGTTCATATTTGGGTTTTTATCATCAGGTAAGAGATATAAGGTGGGTTCATGGGTATTCAACCTAGTTTTGTTATGTTTTTCTTGTTGTTTATAATTTTTACAAAAAATATTGAAGTAGGTGGCTTCACTATCATCTCCTCCTGCTATAATTTATTATCTTAGTTTTAATTGATTAAAATTGGTTGTGATATATTGGTGAAAATAACGATATAAATCTTTTTTATTGAAAATTTATGGTTTTTGGTGAAATTGTCGAATTATCGGGATTTGTTGTGAAAAGTGATCAGGTTTCATGATTTTAAAATATTCGATTTAAAATATCGATTCACTGGAATTTTGAAAAGGATTATTTAAAGATTGGGTTTCAATAAAAGGATTGTTTTTATATAAATGGTTTTGGAAACTTGGTATTGACTTGGTTTTGGGCATACTTGGTGTGTGTGTTCATATTTCATTTATACAGATTATTTGAAATATGACCTTGTTCTTAGTTACAAAAGAATAATGAAACATGTGATATAATTACCTTATACAGACATGGTATATTGATGATATACCGCTCATGATTATGAAACTGTCGTAACGATACATGCATGGTTGGTGCTGTGGATTTGAGAAATGATATGGCTAAGATAGAGGAAACCTATGAAATTTTTTTATGGAATTGTTTGTTTGTTTTCTTGAAAATAGATTTTCATAGAAAATTGGTTGAGATGGTACTTGGTTATATTTTGTTATAAATTGTTTTATAACATGTTTATATTTAGTTGTAAACTATTTTGTATATTGTTTTACATAAATTGTTTTTTATAAATGTTGATAACTCTTATATCTAAGTGGTGTGAGTAGAGAAGTCATTGGGTGGAAAACCTTATGAGTTTTAGTACTCAACCATACTGTGTAATATTTTTTATTTTGAAGATTTATTCTATAGGAACATGGGAAAAGGTAAAGTATCACATGTCTTGAGATTTACCTTATGATACATGGGATGTTTTGTGATGTTGGAGCATAGAGTATGTGGAGCTTAGAGCCTTGTGGTTGTCTAGGAGTTTTATTAGTGGTATTCCATTGTTTACATTTCTATTGTATTATTTTTCTATGAAACTTTTGTTTTTATGATTTTGGTAAATGAAATTCTGAGTTTTCCTTCAATGTTATCTGGAATCATATACTGGTTCTTTGGTTGTGGTTTATTTGGTTTGTGGTTTTATTCTCAAAGGGTAAATCATTCAATACATGTATTGAAACCCTTCAACATTTAATTCAAGCCCTTGGCCTCTTGAGAATGTTGCTTAAGGCCAAGCAACACCCTCCCACCTTATCAAGCTAATGAGGAGAAGGGGTGATGTTACATATGGTCTCGGTTTTGTTCAGTCCAAAAACCAGTGTGAGATAAAAGGTATCATCTTATTCCTATCCTTGTTGAAGAGGTATTCATTAGTTCTATTGGTCTTGGGGTTGGATTAATTCTCATATATTCGTTGATTTGGGATTATATAAAGGAGTAGAATTGTCGGGACTTGAATTTTAGATCATAAAAATACATAGACAACCTCTTTATGCTGAACTTCAAGTTACCTGGGAGTTGGTTAATGATGTGTTTTAGAGACACTTATAGATTTCAAATATCATTGTCATGGGTTTATCCAATGAGATGATAATGAAATACATTATTTGAATGACTTCACACTAGGTGTGAATACATTATTTAGAATAATTATTTATGATTTTGTGAAAAAATGTGCTTATTTAAAAAAATAATGCGTTTTAAAATAAAATATTTCGAAAAGAACTATTGATGTGGTTTTTTTAAAATGGATTGATTTAAAAAAAAATATTTTTTTCAAAGTTATTTGAATTTAGAGAAGGCTAATTTGGACAGTAATTTTGTGATATTTCATGTGATATAATTTGAAATTATAAGCCTTCAGTTTCTAGAGAGTGAGAGTTATGGAATTTTTTTTATATAGAAAATAGAACCTAATAGGAATCGTAGGAAGCAACCAGAAGAATCTACATAGAATGAGGTTGCACTTAAGCCTCCATTGAACCAAAAAACTGGTTCAGAGTATCATCCAAACATTTCAGGCTATGAACATAGGGAACCAGAGGGATGATCCATGATAGGTAGATCATTACCTCCAGTTCTAGAAACTGAATCCACCCATATTCCTGGGTTATTCTAAACCAAAAAGAGTAGATGAATGAATGAATAGTATAAACCATATCTTCGATGGAATTAGCACACCAGTAGATCTAAATGTCAATATGGTGATGTATATGATCCAGGATCTTGTATTCTAGTGGTGGGATCTATATGTGATGGATAGTGTGGATCAAAACCTTAGTTGAGATGATTTTGATGAATTGTATAACAAAATCACACGTTCAAGATTCATATAATGATAAAATTAATAATCCTGAAGTAGGAAAATCTCTATTTCATAGAATATGTGTAAAAATTAATGAATTTAGTGTTTCTATCACCCTAAGTTTATACTAGTGTGGCCTTAAAGTAATGCATCTTTTAATCGGGGCTAAGGAAGGAGATTCTCTTGAATATTCTTGTACTCTATATTACTGATTATACAGAGATGGTCAATAGAGAGGCGATGGATTAATGAGGCATATTAAGAGCTATGGGGGAAGAATTATGTTGATATCCATGGGAACCAGTTGGAAATATAATAATGGGAGAAAGTGGAAGAGGGGAACCTACTTTTAGGGTGGGAGTAGGAATCCGAACCAAACAGCTAGATAAGTGAATCTTCCTACGAGACTAATGAAAAAATATGGATGTTTTTAATGTTGTTCCTTCAACCACATAAAGATAGAGTGTAGACAACCACCATGATCATTACATAATTGAAAAAATATGTGGTGTATTAAGTGCTATTGTCATAGTGCTCTGAGGTAAAGTGCTTGAGACACTTCTCGAGTATTTTAGGCATCGTATGCTTTGACAGAGAGAGGGTAGAAGATTCAATCTAGACAGTAGAGTAGAAATAGCCATGGTGATTCTAGGAATTCCATGACTCCCCAGTATGGGAAATATCATTAAGGAATCAAGTAGTAGAGTGAAATGATGATGTAATTATATGGAGTTGATAAGGATATTATGGATGATCAGGTTGGACAATCAATGGTGAGAGGTATGATTCTTTTGGACTCTACCATTCTGCAAGTGTTGTTTGATTTTGGTGCATCTCATTACTTAATTCCTTTTCATTCTATTCATTTTCTATGTTTAGAACTTGATTTTATGCCTTCTATGAAAAAACATAGAACTACTATTAGTCCAAGAGAATGTCGAGCCTTCTTATGTAAAGAATGTTCTATAACTGTTGATGGATCAGAGATGAAATGTAATTTCACTATGTTAGACATGGATGTATGTTATGTAATACTAGGTGTTTATTGATTGATAATGATCATGGATCACATTGACTACTATAGCAGAACAGTTAGTTATGCAATTGAGGATGGTGTCAAGTATCTCTTTAATGGAGGAATATTCTTAAATAGTGGTTTAATGAGTTTGTTGGGAACATTAGTGGGATATATTTCTTACCAGTTAGTGTATTTTTATTTGGTAACGATGTAAGAGATCGAGGATGATTGTTTTCTAGTATTCATGGATAAGTTTCTTGATGTTTTCCCCAATAACTTCTTAAGGTTACCCCTGGTAAGGGAAATTGATTTTATGATTGATTTCCTTCCGGGGACCATTCATATTTCACATCTATCTTACCGAATGGCACCAAAAAAATTAATGGAGTTGAAAGTGTAGTTGGAAGAGCTGGAAAGTAATGGTTTCATTCATCTAAGTACATCTCTGTGGGCAGCACTGGTCTTGTTCATAAAGAATGTAGATTGAAGTCTTCGAATTTGTATTGATTATCGTAAACATAAAAATGTTATGATAAAGAATAGATATCCACTTCAACAAATTTTATATCTATTTGATCAATTGAGGGGAGATCAGTGGTTATATAAAATTGACTTAGGCTCCAACTGTCACCAATTGAGTGTTTGGAAAGAGGAAATTCTAAAAAATGATTTTATAAGCAGATATAGGCACTATGAATATGTGGAAATTCCTTTCATTGTTATGAATTCATCGTCAATATTTTATGGAATTGATGAATCATATATTTCATTGATATCTGGATTCTTTTGTTGGGGTGTTTGTGGATGACATATTGGTGTATTCAAGGAATATTAATGAGCATGAGAAAAACATGGATATAGTGTTTTGAATCTTGAGAGATCATAGTTTTTATTAAAAATTATGAAAGAGTAATTTTTAGATACAATTTGTACACTTTATTGGACATGTAATTTCTGAAATATTTGTTTCAGTGGATGCAGAGAAGATAGAAGTTTTTATCTCATGGAAACCACTGAGAATTTTATTTGAGATACATACCTTCATTGGTCTAGCCAATTATTATTGTCAATTTTTTTGAGACTAATCATGACCAGATTTACCTATGAAAGCTTTCATAAAGAAGAATGTTCTATTCCAGTGGAGTGTGGAGTGCCAAAAATATTTTCCAGAGCTAGAGGTTATCCTTATATCCACATCGATATTGATTTAGTTAGAATTAGGAAAAGGGTACGTCATGTATTTTGATGCTCCAGAATCTGGGTTGATGTCTATTCTCATGCTAAGGGATCATGTTGTGGCCTATGGATCAAGGATATTGAGGGTTCATGGAAATAATTACCCAACACACAATTTGGAGTTAGATTCATTTTTTATTCCTTGAAGTCTTGTCATCATTAACGTTTTGATGATAAATTTACTCTTTTCATGGATCATAAGAGACTGAAACATATTTTCTCAAACTGAGATTTGAATATGAAGAAAATTAGTTGGATGGAGTATCTAAAGTTGGTATAAATTGACATGATGTATACACATAGTAAAGGAAAAACTGTGGATGATTCAATATGTGGAATTTCATATGTTAAGTTGAATAAAGAATCTTCGTATAAGTGATAGTTGATGTCAGTCCTAACCGACATGCACGTGGAATGTAAAGACTGAGGTGGTGTTGTAGTTTTATTTTCAATTTCTGTAGTTCTTTATTTTGTAAATATGGTTAAAGAAACATATAAATATGATGCAGAGTGTGTGGCTATGAGTTCGAAACTCAATGGTGGGATGACCATTGAGGGATGATGGCTGGATGAGAGTTCAGTGTTGTGGTTTAGAATCAAGATGGTGGTACCTTTGGGCTTTTAGGAGTGACATCTTTATGGTTACCAATATTAGATATGGGATACTAATTTGATAATACATAATTTGTATAAGGCTTTGAAATTACCATTTTGGTTGGTCAGTATGAAACATAAGATGGATGAGTTTGTTTCAATGTGTTTAACTTGATAAAAATATAAAGTAGAGAATTAGTGATAAGTAGGTATGTTGTAGTATTTACCTATCCCATTTTGGAAATGGGAGAAGATAGCGATGGATTTTGTTACAAGTACCCCACTGGTGGTTCAAAAACACGATGTCATATGGGTGATAGTGTATCGACTTACTAGGTCGGATCATTTCATCCCTATCCGTGAAACTCATATAGTAGGGGATCTATCCTAGATCTATATCCAAGAAGTTTTAAAGAGACATGGCATACCCGTTTCGATGGTATCAGATACAGATCTGAGGTTCACATATCATTTCTAGAAATACTTATTGAAATCCCTTGGGACTCAGTTAACAATGAGTACCGTGTATCATCCTCAGATGAATGAACAATCTAAAATAATGATACAAACATTGGAAGACATGTTGTGGGATTATTTAATGAATTTTGGTGGCTCATGGGAACATCACATACCCTTAGTGGGGTTATCAAATAATAATAACTATCAGGATTTAATACAAATGGTTCTGTTTGAATCAATGTATGGTAATACTTTTTGTTATCCACTTTGTTGGGTATAAACAAGATAGAATTCAATAGTTGGGCTACGCCTTGTCCAAGAAACAATAGAGAAGATTCAGTTGATCATGAACCAAATAGAGATGGTGCCAAGTCATCAAAAATCATATGTTGATCATTTCAGATAACCATTATTGTTCATAGTGAGGGACCATGTGATCTTGAGGATCTCTCCAAGGCTTGTACATTGACATTTAGGGAAGAATTTAATGTTTTATCCTTGATACATAAGCCCATTTGAGATAGTGGAATGGATTGGTGAGGTGGAATATCAGTTGGTATTTCAACCATGGTTCAATGTAGTGCATAATATGTTCCACCTTTCTCAGTTGAATAAGTATCATCATAATCCTGAACATGTGATCCTATGAGAAAATGATGACTGATGTCCAGATTCTTGGTTGGTAAATATCCTGATATAGATTGTGGACATGCAAGAGAAAGTATTGTGTGAAAAAAGTATCATCTTATTGAGTGTTTTGTGGAAACATGGTTAGATTTAGGAAGAGACTTGGGAACATGATAAGGAAATGATAGATAAATTGACAAAAATATTTCATCACAATGGTGGTTTTCTGCATTGTAAGGATTAAAAGACTAATGAAGGGGAGAATGTAGCACCCCCTTTTTCTGGTATGTAACCATTTTCTTATGCTTTTAATGCACATAAAGTATAAGGGTGAAGTGTGAGAGAGTTTGGGGATCCCTTAAAGAATATTTAGGACTTTTATATAGGTTTACAGATGGTGCATGTTTTGTGTAAATAATGAAAAACATATTGGAAAATGTGCATAGTGAGACATGGGCTAAAGACGAGGAACATGTGTTGCACATAGTTTTTTCAAACTATGTGGAAGCCTAGGAAAAAATGTGAAGTTTGGAAAAATTGTTGGAGAAAGAGATTTGGAATCATCACCACATGGTTTGGAATCCATGCGAGAAAACCATGTGAGGTCTTTTTTAAGACGGAATCCAGATCACGGTTATTTCATAATTAGCCTAACCATGTGACTAAACTGTGTACAATGTTAGAGTTAGATCCTTAAAAAGTGGATATCATTTTTTTACATTTTAACACACTAATTTTCCTCTTATATGGCCCTAACTCAAGATTTAGGTCTCTCAAAGGTTTCATAACCTCTCATAAGTGAATTTAATGTGATTATTATCCATTCCTTAGTGCGTTGAAGCCTGATTCTTATGGTAAGCCTTCATTCTTCCTTGTTCTTGAGGCATTTTCTTAGATCTACATCGTCGTTCCTCTAATTTTATTAGATCTAGGAACACTGTGGTTTGATCTACGTTTTTGGATGCTAAATAAGTTTATATTAGTTTTATTTATGATAGGAGAAGAGATCTGAGGCAGGTTCGTATATATTCAACCCGAGTTTGTGACGTTTTTCTTGTCATTTATCATTTTCACCCAAAATTTCAATGTAGGTGGCTTCACTCTAAATTCCTCTTGCTATAATTTATTAGATTAGTTTTAATTGATATTAATTTATTGTGATATTTTGGTCTAGATCATGATATAAATCATCTTTAGTGACGATTTATGGGTTTTTGTGAAATTGTGTAATTGTAGAGATTTGTTCTACAATGTGATTTGGTTTCTTGATTTTAGAATGATAGTCTTAAAATATGGGTTTTCTATAATTTTGACATGTCTTTTTGGGAAAATAAATTTCAATAAAAACAATGTTTTATTGAAATTGTTTTTTCATATTGGTATTGAAATGGTTTTTGGGAATACTTTTCATGTCTATTCATATTGCATTTACGAGGCTTGGTTGAAATATGACCTTTTTCTTAGTGCCAAATTTTTAATGGAACATGGGATATAATTACTTTATGATGATATGGTAGATCTACAAGAAAAATATTTGGAGTATGTAACTATCGTAATGATACATGCATGGTTGGTTGTGTTGATATGTGAAATGGAATGGCTACAGAAAAGTAAACATTTGAGAGAGTTTTATGTCGTTGTTTGGTAGATTTCTTAAAAATATATTTTGATGGAAAATTGGTTAAGATATCACTAGTTTATATTTAGTTATAAAATATTTTATAACTTGTTTTTATTTAGTTATAAACTATTTAGGATATTGTCTTATATAAACTATTTTGTATAAATGTTTCTAACTCTTCTATCATAATGGTGTGAGTCATGAAGTCATTGGAAAAAACTTTCTAAGTTTTAGTACTCACAACTACATTAAAACATTGGTACTTTTTTGATGTTATCTACCAAGAAATATGAAAAGGTGAAGTATCACATGTATTTATCTCTACCTTATGATTTATGGGATATTTGGTCTATTTGGATCATGGATCATGTGGATCTTGGAGTATTGTGGCTATATTTGAGTTTCATTTAAATTGATATTTTAGTCTTCCACTATAACAATTGTTTAATTATGTTTTTGATAAATGAAATATTGACTTATCCTTAAATGTTATCATGCATCATATCATGGTTGTTTGGATATGTATTATTTGGTTAGTCGGTTTATTATTAAAGGGTAAATCATCCCCCACATGTACTAAATCCCTTTTCATTTAGTTTCAGACTTTGGAATCATGGGGATTTCACTTAAGGCCAAGTATTATCCACCCAAATTCTTAATACAGTTAGGATAAGTGGGGATATTATAGTGGTGGAATCCATGCAAGATAATATCCAGTACTCTGACAACGAATTTGATGATATTAGAACATCTTTCTAGGGAAACACCCACCTGATTTCATTGGATATTCTATCTCAGTGGCGGATGAAGGGTATATTAAAGCCTCTAAAATGATTTAATATGGAATGGTCTGTTCAGTTAATAAAAATTTTATTCTCTCTATTTATTGTTTTAAAGGTAATCTGACCATTGGTGGCCATTGGTCAAGAATATTAGGGAAAGAGAATAGATTGTTTCACTAGAATGGGATGAATTTAAGAATAATTTTCATGAATTTTTTTAGGCTATTTTACATAGGAATGAAAATAAATTACATGAATTAAAATAAATGGAAGAAGATTATTGTCCATTTATGAAGAAACCGTCACACAATTTACATGGTACGCTCTAAATCTTAGTCAACATATTTACAATAAAATTATTTATTTTTACTCAAGATTGAAGCCAAGATATTGAAGGGAATTTGATTCCTATTAATTCACGAGTTATGAGAAACTTATTCAATGTTATTATAGGGTAGAAAAATAATTTTTTATGATCACATGTACTTTAAAAACAAGTAGTATAAAAGGTCTGGATGGTATGAAGTGGGTATGAATTAATCAAATAAATCTGATATTAAGAAATCTAGTTTCCACTTTGTGGAAAGTGTGGTAATAATTACCCTAGGGAATGAATTAAAAATTCCAAGAAGTGTTTTTATGTGATATGTATAGATATATGGTCTGGGAATACAATGAATAATATCTTGGTGTTGGTATGATTAATTCTGATAAGAAAACATTAAAGCATTTTAAATGTGGTGATATGGGGTATTATAAAAATATCTACCTAAAGAATGATCTGAATGACGGAAAGTAGCCTGATTAAAAGTAGAAAGTTGCAGTGAAACCCTTTGTGACTACTTCAGTATATGTTTTGGATATTCAATGAAGCGGTATCAGGTACTTTGTTTGTTAACTCATATTTTTCAAATGTATTATTTGACAAGAGGTAAAAAAGTTCGTTTATTTTAATGACCTTTTTTGGTAAAATATAAATTTCACCTCATAAAATAAAACAATAGCTTTTGGTTAAAACAAGAGGAAGAAATTTTGAGGAAAAATACCATTATAAGAATGTTCCTATTATTTTATGTGTAAATTCATTACCTAAAAAACTTGTTTTTTACTTATTCTAGTTTGATGTTATTCTATGTATGTAACATTTATCTTTTTATAATGATACGATTTATTTTTGAGATAAAGAAGTTGCTTTTAGAAATATTTTCAGTTTTAAATAATAATGATCCCATACCATTGATAAGATATTAGAATGTTAAAAAACTATTAAAATATGGAAATGATATTTATATTTCACATATTGTTGAAAACAAGGGAACTGTTCAGATTAATGATGTGATAGTGATAAATAAATACTTGGATGTTTTTCCTGATGATTTTATCATTTGTTATACCTGATGGGAAATTTAAATTTACTATTGAATTAGTTCTTAATGCTAAGAGAATTTCAAAACCCCCTTATTGAATGGAACAAGTAGATATTCTGGAATTGAAAAGAATTTGTAAGAGTTGATTGATAAATGCTTCATTCATCCTAGTATATCACCATGGGGTGCTCTTGTTTTGTTTTTAAAATCGAAAGTTGGTTACATTAGAAATTTCATTGATTATATATCTTTGAATAACATTAATATTAATAATATGTATAAATTTCCTCATATAGATGAATTTTTTGATCAACTATTGGGAGATAAGTATTTTTACAAGATTGAAATGAGATCTGGGTACCATCAGAAGAAGGTTAAGGATGGTGAAATTATGAAAATAATTTTTTTACTATATATAGTTATTAAGAGTATGTTGTTTTGCCATTTGGTTTTAAAAATTCCCCTTCTATATTTAGGGATCATATGAAAAGAAACTTCCATGAATATTTGGATTTGTTTTTTGTTTTTTTATTGATGACATTGTAGTTTATTAAAAAATTTACAAGAAACAGGGAAAATATATAAGGATTTTTCTCAAAACCCTTAATTAAAATAAGTTATATGAGAAATTTAGAAATTTTAATTTTTTTTGAAATAAATTTATTTTCTTGGGAACATTTATAATAAGGATGGAATAATAGTTGATCTCTCTAAAAAAAGTTATTGATGAATGGACAAGACATAAAAATGTTTCTGAGATTTATATTCCTTGGATTAGAAGGTTGTTACTGATGGATTGTTAAAAACATTACCAGGTTATCTAGCTCTCTAACTAAGATATCATGAAAATGGGTTAAATTTATTTTGATTGAAGACTGTGATGTTTTTATAGGAACTGAAAAATAAGATTGGTGAATGCTATAGTTTTGGATCCACCTAACAAAAATGGATAGTTTTTCATCTAGAGAGATGCTTCATTGAAGGGACTTGATCTTTGATACAAAATGATAAGGTAATTTCTTATTCTTTAAGATAACTCAAACCTCATGAGTTAAATTATCCCATAAATGATTTGGAATTAGTAGATGTGGTTTTTGATTTAAATATCTAGAGACACCATTTATATGGAGACAAATATAAAATATATACAGACTATTAAAACTTGAATTATATATTCACTTAGAATAAATTGAATATGAAGTAGAGAATATGGATAGAACTGATAAAGGATTATGATTGCATGATAAATTACCAACCTAGAAAGGAAAACAAAGTGGATAATGCCTTGAGTTGAAAAAAAAATTCAATATCAACCATCTTATGTTTGGAAAATTACTCCTTGATTACTTATTTGATGAAATTTTCCTAAGATGTTGTTTTCGCAAAAAATTCCTATTTTTTTTCAGGATTCCATGAAATAATATCTTTGATATCGAATTAAGCAAGATAAAAAGAAATAATATGATTTATAAAAAATGGTAAAATGGGTTAAAAAGGTAAATTTCCTAAATTTAATACTGATAAAGATTGTGTCTTGAGATTTGTAAAGATGTTATGTTGTCCTTGTGATTCCAGGATGAAGAAACGATTGTTAACTGAAGCTCATAGTACTCCATTTTTAGTTTATCCAGATAACAGTAAGATTTACAGAGACCTTCGAGAATATTACCAATGAGATGGAATGAAAAAAGATTTTTCTAATTTTACTGTAAAATGTTTGACATGTCAATAGGTTACAGTACAGAAGAAACTTCCAAAGGGGATAATTTAGCCTATTCTAGTGCTAAAGTGGAAGTGGGAAAATATTTCCTTGGATTTTATGGTGAGAATACCAAATTCTTCTCAAGTTTACAATTCTATTTGGGTTAACGTTGATAGACTACCTAAATTTTCAAATTTTCTTACTATTTAAGATACTTTGACTTTAAACTAGATTTCCTGACTATACCTCAAAGATATAGTCAGGTTACTTTGAGTTCCCTTCTCAATTGTATCTGGATATGATCCCATGATTACTTATAAATTTTGTAAATAACATTATATTTTATTGGGCACTGACCTAAATTTCAACACATCCTTTCATCCCAAATCTGAGGTACAAACCGAGAAAACAATTTAGAACATGGAAGACATATTATGTTCTTGTTCAATAAATTACATTGAAAATTGGGATTGATATATTTCTTTAGTTGAGTTTTCATAGAATAATAGTTTTCATTCCAGTATACACAAGAAAATTTTTGATGCATTATATGGAAAGCGATGTTGAACTTCAACATTTTAGGATCATTTTGGGTAAAGAAAGTTGATGAGACCATAATTATTATGGTAAGTGTCTACGAATGAAAAGATGATCCAGTAACATATAAGGACATATTATAGGAGGAAGAAAAGTTATGCAGATAACCGTAGAATGGATCTTTATTTTGAGGTACGTGATCATGTATTTATCAATGTTTCTCCATGGAAAAGTTTGATATATTTTGGTAATAAGGGGAAGCTAAGTCCATGTCTCATTGGACCTTTTTAAATATTGGATAACGTTAGACCAGTTACCTACTGAGTAGCATTGTCTCTGAGATTTTCTTTGGTACACGTTGTTTTTCATATTTCAATATTAAGAAAGTATGAGCAAGATTCATCTCATGTTTTGACACCAGAAGTTGTTGAGCTGGAAGATAACCTTAGGAAGAAAATAATATTCATATTCATGATTGAAGAGAGGATGTATTACGGAATAAGGTAATTCCCCAGGTTAATGTTTTTTGGTGAAACCCCATAGATGAAGAAGAAATATGGGAATATAAAAATCCTACTAGGGAAAAGCATCCTCAATTTTTTAATAAGTGAATAAAAATTAAAAGGACATAATTTCAAGAAGGGGGAGAATGTAACCACACAGGTACTTATAATATAATTTTCATTCATTAAATACTTAAATTAACTATAAATGTATAATGAAAAAAATGGTATATTAGGAAATTATTGAATCTTTTCAAATAGAATAGTAAACTCACCTATGAAATTATAAATAAAATTTATTTATCTTATATGTGAAAATAATATATATATATATATCTTGAAATAAGTAAATAAATGTTTTGAAAGAAATAAATTAAGTGTTTCATTTTTTGTAACATATAAAATTTTATTTACAATTTTATAATTAATAAAATGATTTGAAAAAAAAATTATCTTTATAAAATAGATTTATAGATTAATATTTTATGTCTTATGATTATAAAATAATTTTATGACATATTAATTAATTTTTTAAATTGTTTTAAAATCCGTTATAATTTTAAAATTGGTATATTTTTAATAAATTATGATTTTAAATAAATATTAAATTTATAAATTTTATAAATTTTTTTTCAATAAATAGATTTCATTTTTTAATTCTACATGTATAAAAATTGTTGGGATGAATTTTTGAATTTTTTCTAAAATAGTTGAATTTTTGGCGAATAGCGAAGTACGATGGTATTTAAAAAATACATAATTATTCAGTATTAGATGATTTATGGATTATGAAACCCATAATATCAAAAAATAATTCTCAATTTACTATATTTATTCACGGGAATCAAAACTATTCATAATCTTGTGCTAAAATAGTAAAAAAATGAATAAATTAATAAAAAAAACACCCATCTCCTACACTATAAATACCAACACCACCAACAATTCAACTCACACCTAAAATACTTTTTAGCATGTTTAATTTGTAATTAATTCCCTTTCCAAGAATCTTAACCACATCCCAGTCTTACTGGTCTCACCAAAAGTCAAAAACCATGTTCCTTAAGGTGGTTCTGAAGGAGAAGAATTCAAGAGGTAAAATCCCCTTTCATTTTTTTCAAATTATTTTATTTTCTTATTATCTCATCACCTCCCATAATCTAAGTGAAATGATAAATACAATTTCTTATGTATATTGGAATTTTTTTTGATTAATGGAATATCTCTAATCGAACCTCTCCTCTTGTCCTCTTATTCTAAAAAATGATAACATCCCCTGTGATGTGTCGATTTATTGTCATCGTGGATGATGTGTTTTCATTTTTATTTAGTTCCTTTTAGGCTTGTCATAAAACCATTATTATGATTAAATAATATTTTTTTAAACATATTAAATGTTATATAATGTTTGGTTAGCAATATATAAACATGATATTAAATAAAATGATATATGTTTTTGATGGTCATAAAAACCAATTGAATTAATGAAATCATTTTAATTAATGTTTTATCTAATAAATTAGCATTATATCAAATAAAATATATATATGGTATCATTTAAATTTATATAAAAATAATAATACTATTTAATTACACTTCTTGAGTTTTTATTCCATTCGATACGAAAATTCATATTGATCCAAACGTGGAAACCATCAAATAAATAAACTTAAAACCATGAAAATAAAAAAAATATTATTCATAAATGAGTGTAAAGATGTTATAATAACATAATAAAAAGAATTTTAAATAAAAATATTGTTCTTTAATATATTAATAACACTCATTAAATAATTATATAGAGTTTTGAACATATTTTTATTAAGATGAATTTGAGATAAGTGATTTTTCTTTTAAAATTCTCTTTAATGTTTTTAAAAAAATTCAAAAAGAATGTTTTTTTACTGATACAGAGTGAGTATATTTTCTTGATTTAAAGATTTCATGATTCTTTGATTTATTCTTTATAGGATTACATTATTATTTTCAAAAAATTTCCCTTTGTATCTACGTATTATTCCTTTGAATTAAGTGATTTCCACAAGTAATGTATTTATGGTGAAAATGTTCATGTTTTAAAATTATGTTATTATTCTTGGATATTGTTTATAATAATGGGTGGTACATATATCCCCCTCTAATGTATTGGGTATGTTTTTAATTAAATTTGACCATAAGGGTTATTCCAAGTGTAACTGTAATGGTTAGACCATAAGGTAGTCATGAGGGTTACATGATAAGGTAGTCATTAGGGTTACATTGCAAGGTGGCCAGGAGGCTTAAAAATATTATGTTAGCCACTATAGGATTGAAATAATGATGTATACTCTCAATATATATGGGGGTGAATTATACACTTTACAAATTCATTTGTAACTTTTAAAGTTGGTTATAAAACATTTGTTTGAAACCATAAGGAAAACTATGTTTATCAAGGGTAACAAGGTAAATTCACAAGACCTCTTAGATCAAAAAACTTGAAAGATTCTTGAAATATGGTTCTAGAAATGAAATATAAGAAAAGTTTACAAGGACAAAGATTCTACCTTAAATCATTTATAATCTTACTAATAAGAGTATACACGTATAAGAAATTATAAGATAGTTATACATTCCATATTAATCAAAATTAAATGAAAAATAAATTTGAAACAATACAATTAACGAGTATAGAATCTATTAACCGAAAGAGTAGGGTATCCAAAAACATTGGATAAAGGTCCATTGATTTATACATTCAAGAAAGTATGTCTTACCCACACTAGGGTAAGCCCTAGATAGAAATATTGGAATCTGTCTTGCTATCACCACAAGACCTTGAACATCAAGGTAGTTGGCACCTCTATTCTCCTTATCAAGGAAGTCCTCAAACATTAAGGTATTCGGTACCACTTTCTTCCTATCCCTAGAAGCCCTCGATTATACACAACAACAACCAAATTCGCATGAAGTAATATGAACAAGATTTTCATTATGCACAATGTATGAGATTCATTATCTTTAAAAATCACTTTAGCAACATGTAATCTATAGAGTTATAGATCAGTATAGATCTCATGCAAAAGAGCTCATATTTATAGGCATTTCTCCAACGGTCGACTCCCCCCTCCATCAAACATATTTTTCCCAGACTTTCGGAGGGACATGTACATGTGTCACTCATACAAAATTTTTTTAGAAATAGAATTCACAACATCATTTCATAACTATAACAAGGGTAAGTGAAAATATGGTTTCTCAACAAATTATATTTTTTAGAGTATATGAAAAAATAAAATTTGGAATCTAAGAGAAAATAATTTAGAGTCCATATTACATGAATATTTGGATTCTATTTTTAAAGGAATTTAGAATCAGAATTATATAGACTTAGGATTCTGGATTCTATGGAATTATGAACCTGAATTTTGAGGAATTTGGAGTCTGAATTCTAAATAATTCGGAGTCTGAATTATAATGAATTCAGAACCTGAATTCTGAGAAATTCAGTGTCCAAATTCAAGGGAATTCAGAGTCTGAATTCAGAGGAATTCGAAACCTGAATTCTGAGGAATTCGGAGTCTGAACTCTAAAAAATTCGGATTCTAAATTCTAAGTAATTTAGAACCAGAATCTTGAGGAATTTGGAGTTTGTATTCTAAGGAATTTTGCGTCTATATTTCAGTAAATTCATAATCTTAATTTCAGAGAATTCGGAATCTAAATTCAGAATATGAATTTTAGATAATTCGAAATCTGAATTTCAGAGGATCCGGAATCTGAATTTCAGAGAATTTAGAATCTAAATTTTAGAGAATTCATAATCTGAATTCATAAGAATTTAGAATCTAGATTCAAAAGAATTCGGAATCTGAATTTCAGAGAAGTAAGAATCTGAATTTCAGAGAATTCTGAATCTGAATTCAGAACCTAAAAATAAAATACTTTATATCTATGTATTTATCGGATTCTGAGGTTTTATAAATAAAACAAAATGTTACACTTATAAATAAAAATAGTTATATATAGTGAAATTAAATCATGAACAATGAAAAAAAATATAGGTAGAAAATATCATTAGGAAGAAATTTTTTTGTTAATATGATAAATCTTATGGGAAATAAAAACATCCTTGAGAAAGTGTGTTTGTGATTTTTAAAACATAAAGGAATGGAAAATTCATAAGGAAACCTTATTAACTCAACAATATCCCCCCTTTTGGAAAGCACAAACATCCTTACTAAAAAGAATATAAGGGCTTAGAAATTTTATGTAATTGAGAATAAATACTTATCTCCCATTACTTATGGATCATAGTGAACACGACTGAATCCCCCTTAGGCATTGGAATCACTACGGATCGTATTATTGATTTTTTTAAATGAGATTTATCATTTTATTTCATTCGAAAAACATCATTGATAATAACATTTCTCTAGATGAACTCCCCCTCACATAGGGAAATTTCTTCTTTACTTTGTATTCTTTTTTATCATTCCTTTCTCCCCCTTAGTGATTTTCAAAAATGTATAAAAGAAAATGGGAAAAATTGATACCTAAAAATTTAGTACTAAATAATGAAATAAATTAAGAACAACCAAAATTTCATTTATGTTGAAAGAATTTGAACAATGAAGAAAATTCAACAAAAGATCAGAATGTAATGAAATTATCCTTCTTTCTCCTTCAGTATCAGTTTCTTCACAATGGTTTTTATCTTCCTGAGATCCTTGTCGGTAACGAACCAAAGTTTTATCAATGGAATTCAATTCTTATAATTATTAATTATAGTATAATCACATTAGGAAACACAATGACAGATTATTACACTAAATATTATGTGACTATTAAACATAATTTTTCCACTTGTATGTTTTGAATTCCAAAAATCCGACAAACACAGTTGTTATCAAGATGATTTTAGGAGTCTAATAAAACAAGAATATTATTTTGTGAATAGTAACATACCCTTATTAATTGTAAACTACCATTATGAATAGTAATATGACTCTTATTAATCGTAAATTGTCAAAAATAATTTTATCCTTACCCTTGAATAATTAAATAAAATTAAGGTATCTTATAGGTGACAATTTGACCATAGTAAAATTATTTTCATTTTTATAGGTCATAGATAATTAAGTATAATTAATTAATTAATATAAAAGAAAATTTATTTTCTTAATATGTGTTCATCAATTAACAAATCTACTTCTTCTTGATTTATGATAATTTTATAAGACCTTAAATAATTTTTGAAATCATCATAAAGTCTGTTTTAATTTTAAAAACTATTTTTTTCCAATAAATTATTATTTTAATTAAATATTAAATTAGACATAATTAGAATTTTTTTTCAAAAACAGACTTCATTTTTTGATTCTACACATCGAAAAATGGTTGGGATGATGTTCTGGGATTTTTCTTAAATACTTGAATTTTTTGACGAATAGTGAAGTACCATAATTTACAAAATAAGATAAATAAGATAATTAAGGGTCATGTATGATGTTCTTATGTTATAAGCCCACTTGGATCAGTATAACATGATAAAATTACTATTCTTTGTCATGTAAGAATCACTATCCGTTGTCTTTTTTGGAGATAATAAACTAATGAATTTTATATTGAGAAAACCCCTCTCCCCTCCACTATATATACCATCCTTCACACCCTCATTTCCTCACACCTATCAAGCTGCAATCCTGGTGTAAAATCTACCCAATAATCATCCCTTTCCCCTCCCCCATGACCACGATTTTATGGTCTCATCAAAAGACCAAGCTTAGGTCTCTTAAGGAGGATCTCAAGAGGAGGATTCAAGAGGTAATTCCCCTTCCTCTTTCCTTTAATTTCCTTTCAATATCAAGTTATTTTCATATTCTATCACAAAATATCTTCATCCACATGTTATGGTAACTCTAGTATCATACATATACTATACATTTATGATACTAATGGGATATTATACCATCCAACCCCTTTCCATCTTCTGTTTATTTTATAAAATAAAACGTCGTTCGTGAGGTGTTAATATATAACCTTCAATAACGACTTGTTTTTTTCTTCTATTTCTACTTTCAGATCTCATCATTAAATCCCTTTTTTATGGTTGACCCAGAATATCTTAGATTTATTATTTTATATTTAACATTCTGTAACTAACTTATGTACATATTACTAAGTGATTAATAAAAACAAGTAAGCTATGGTCGAAAAACCACCCAAATTAACCCAAAAAATAATCATTTAATTATTATATAATGATTTATCCACATGGTATAAAATATAATTCATTATAAGACCATTTAAACGTCCATAATATCATTAATAACATGACATATAATTTCTGGATGTTTATCAATGTTCTACATGAACATACCTTTAATAATACAAGTGAACCACTCAAGAAAACCATATAAACGAACATTCTCGAAATTTTTTTTAAACCCTATAACTCATCAAAAGGACCATAAAATAACACTATGAATCAAAAATTAACACTATTAATGTATAAAAAGTTCTGGAATTTCTAATTAAGTAATATTATTTCATTATACAGGACATTAAAGAGAAGTAAGTGTTTAGAGACAAGGTAATAGGAAATTCTCAAACAAAATTTATCTTTAGGGTTCTCCCTCTTTCACTCCATTTTTGATATGATTATTCCTTAAAAAAAAATTTCCATCATTTTCGTTCCTTTTCTGGGATATAAATGTTTACCACTGGTGTTTTTGTCAAAAAAATATTTTCCAAAAGAACTCTTCTTTTAACAACACACCTTTTACTTCTCACTCAAAGGTTGACAGTTCAAGTAACATGTATGTTATTACCTCCTTATTTTGGAAAACCAATGTTTATGAATGTGTTTTTTGGTCAGAGTGGATACTCAAGAGGGGGGTGAATTGAGTTCCAATTAAAATTTCTTTTTAAAATAATTTCTATTATAATCCCCAATTTATAAAATAAGTTAAACTGTAGTGAATTTGTAAATATGTAAAGGTTCAATTAGATTCTCAAAAGACTGATTAGGTCTCAGCTAATCTAATCAGAAGATTAAATTACCTTTTGAAACTAACCTACTGATTTACAATAGTTACAAACACTTGCTATATTAACTATCAATGTAACTTTAAAATAGTTTTGTATTTGAAAGTAACAGCAGCAGAATATAAATTAGATATTGTATACTTTAAACGTAAACTAAAATGCACAACAGATATAAACAAGAGGTTCAGTCTCATGCAGAGACTTATTCCTCTCAAATTTATATATAAATTTTATCCACACCTGGGATCGGGGTTAACAACAGTTTACAAACTGCCCAGGTATTCAGACCTCTACTATAGTTATTCATTGGAAAACAAACAATAGCTCACAGGGTATTCAGGTCCTAATTGACCTCTACCACTATCCTTAGTGGAACACAAGAAGGTTTAGAAAGTTTGGAATGAGGATTCAGTATCCTCTAGTTCAGCACACGAGACAGTGTGTGTGTAATATAAACAGGGTACACACATTTCTCGAAAGTAAACCAAAGAATCACTAAGAGTAAGTATGAATGAGTTTAGAAAATCTCTAGTGATTGGCAGTGTAGCTCTGGACTCCTTGGATTCAGCAGAAATGCTTCTAAGTCCTTCTCTAGTTTTGTGTGAAAAAACAGAGTGTCGTGGTTCATCTTGTGTTCTTCATGAGTGAGAATGTTCTCTTGATTTCAGTTCCATCAGTAGTGTCAGATTTCATGCATGTGAGTTCTTGAAATATCTTTCAATCACTTCTTCATGCTCATGATTGTTCTTCTCTTCAGTACAGAGCTCGCATGTATTTTCTGTAGCTTCGCATATGTTCTAGTATGTGTATATGTGTGTATTCCATCTATTTCAGCTCAATCCTCCTTATATTTCTTGAGCTCTGGCAATATAATGATTTCCTTTTCCTAGGTACAAGGTATGGTTTCCTGACAACCAACAACTATCATTAAATATCATTAATTGCATTAAAAACATAAAATATGACTGTTAGAAATATTTAAATAATATTGAGAAAAGGTTAAGAAACAGTGACACAGTAGTTATGCAAACGGTGTCTCCTTCACGGTATGTCCTTCACAGTATGACCTTCATAGTATGTGGCACACGATGTGTCCTTCACAGCTTGACCTTCACGGTATGACCTTTATGGTGTCTCCGTGTCATGGTGTGTCCTTTACTGGGTCTGAGTCATAGTGTCAAACATACAGGTTCTGTCTTCCGGTGTGTTGCTCATAGTGTTTGGATTCACTATGCCTTGGTGACTGTTTCTTGATAACTGTGTCTTAGCACTTAGGTAATTAGATTGTCTGACTTACAGTGTCACGGTGTCTCATTGGTCATGGTGTCTGAGACTTCGAATTCAGAGTGTCAGGGTTACTATGCCTATCTTAAATTTCACGGTGTCTGTGTATTACAAACAGTCTATCTTACGGTGTCAAACATCACGGTGTCTTGATAATTAGACAAATAATTGTATTCAAACATAAACAGTAACATGAATTATATGAATTAATCTTAACCATTATAAGGTAAGAGAACATGAAACATAAATACATAGGTTTGATAAGCTAAGTATGATTTGTAAGTAATAATGAGATTAATTAAGAGTAATAAGATTTGTGATCATTAAAACATGATTAATACATAAGGAGTCCAACAATCTCCCCTTTTTGATGATCACAAATGATGTATAGTTAAAGTATAAATGAAATGGAACGTTATAGTAAATAACATATAGAATAATAACAAAGAAAATACTAAGAGATAACTCTTCTCACTTTTTCTCCCCCTTTTGGGATTATGAAAAAGTAGAGAGAATGGAGTGAAACAATGCATTTTTCATTAAAAACGTTCAGAATACATCATAAAATAGAAATACAAAATCAAAGACATCCCATAAAAAAGAAAGTAGTAATTGGACTTATTCATGGATTAGCCTTTTCCTTGCCTTTATCACCTGCAAGAGCTAGTGCTGATGTAGAGGAAGGCATAGAGGTGGTAGAAAAAGATGTTAAAGGGAGACCCTCAAAAATAGATGTAGTCAAAGAAGGAGTAGTTGAAGATCTAGTCTGTGGTTGGTCAAGAATGACTGGTCTGATCTGAGAAGGGGATTGTCTAACTGACATAGAAATTGAGACTAGGGTAGGTATACCTGGTCGAAGAGGGGCAGTAGCTGGTGAAATTATAGCTCTACTCTGAACATGAAGATATGGATTCAGAAGATTTATGAAATCTATAATTATTTCCCCACCATATTGCATAGCCTATTCAAAATTTTCCTTATTATCTATGAATTTGTCCAACAATCTGGTGAACTTAGTAAGCTTCTGAACTTGAGCTTTGGAAGCCTGAGTCACTGGAGGGATTTTCAGATTCTCTACAAGATACATAAAGTGATTGGTCATATCAGATATGGAGTAAATCTGATTGAGATACAAATCTATCGTCTTGGTGATCTTCTGTTGAGCAACATTGTCAATCTTGGAATGAATCTGAACAAGATCAAGTGCTCTATCATTGTTGTTAACTACTTCTGAAAAAGGAGACAGATCCAAGCCACTGAAAGCATTATGATTTTCTTCCTTGATTATGGATCTGAGTAGAGAGTCATTTAAAGAAGGCGTGGAGGTCTTACCAGAGGGAGGAGAAGCCTTGAAAACTACGGTTAGAGCTTTGAGCTATTTCAAAACATTTTGAAGACAGCCAGTGTATTTATCTGTAAGATTATTAAAATTTTCTACAAGCTCTCTCATGCATTGCAGCATCTTTGTGTGCCTTTCTACAATCTTCTCATAAAACGAAAATTGGTAGGGATGAATCTGAGATACAATATCTCTATAAATGTTAGAAACATTTAGTTCAGGAGAAGTAGAAACAGGTGTAAGAGCAGTAACAACAAGAGCAGGCTCTGATCTGGAAGACAGTTCATTCTACATGTCTTCTACCATACTTTTCAAAGTTGCAACATTAGAACTAAGCAACTTACCTTCAACTCTGACTTCTTCAATTTTACGGATCATCCTTGGTTGAATATGAAGAATAATTTTATCCAAAAGAAACGAGGCATCTTCCTGACTTAGTTACGTCCCAGGACGAGGTTGATAAGGCATAATATTCTCCACTCCAGCTAAGGTAGTCTGTCCAAAGACTTTAAAATATTCTTTACTTACAAAATATTTCTGATATGGTAAGTATTCAGGTGAAGCAAGTTGTACATGAGAAGGTTCAGTGTATCATTGCGGTTCAGAGTCAGTTTCAGTTTCAGGTTCTGAATCAGTTTGAGGCTGAGGTTGATGTTCAGGCTGTGTGACTGACTTCCGTTGAAATAGAGAAGAGAGATCTATACCAGTTGCAGTCACTTGCTGTGATTCAGTCACATAATAAATGCTTGGAAAATCATACTCAATGTACACAGAAAAAGAGACAGTTTGTTGATAGGCTTCAGAAGATCAAGCTTCATCAATTTCAGCTTCACTAGTCTTAAGGATTTGAGGTTCCTTCCCCTCAAACTATGCTTCCATTTCAGAAACTATAGGCTGAGCACCATGATCAAGATCTATAGGATCAACTCTATTCACCTCCACCATTTCTTAACTTTCCAACTAAAGGAGTTTTACATCCTCTCTTCAGTAGAGGGTATGTACTCATGATCTGACTATTCTATAGGCTGTGCTTCCAGAAATTCTTCTTTTTCAATACGGAGTTCTTATAGACTAGCTTTTAGCATTGCAGGGAGGTTTTCTACACCACCAGACTCTTCCATGGCATGCTTCTCTAAATCTGGGATAATCAAATCTCTTGCAACCTCAGGTTGGGTTTCTAGATCAACACCCTCTCTAGTGGCATGAGCTTCTTCCTCTCTAAGAACAGCAGGAGATTCTTCTTCTCTAAAAACAACAGAAGGATCTTCTTCTCTAAGAACAACAACAACATCCTCAATAAGAGGTATTTCAGAAGGAACATCAGTAGGGACAACATTCCTTTATTTATCAACAGGAGCTGCTTCCTCATGAGATATTTCAGCCTCTTCTCTATGAGGTACTCTAGCTGCCACTTCTTCTTCTTCTTCCTCTTCTGGATACTCAGCCACATCATCTGGTACTTAACCAGAATCAGTAATATTCTTTTTCCATCTTGGATAATCACCAGGATTATACTTCATATAAAGTTGATCATTATCCTCAACCCACTGCTTCTTCCGAGGGTTCTAATTAATTTTCATCCTTCTAATGGTAGGATTGGACAAATAAAAATCAAAATCCATGATTACTTCCTCTTTTGGTCCAACCACCCCTTTGGCAACTAGCATAGTTGAGAAAATCCTTGAGTAAATCAAAGAGGTGGATTTGGAAGCGACCTTAATTAGTTCACACATATGTTGAATGATATATTTGAAAAGATTTATCTTACGTCCATTCTTCATCAGATGAACCTAGAACACATCCTGATACTTCAAAACAGCAATGTCACCCTTCCTCGGGCTAATAAAATTCTGAACAAACTTAAACAACAACCTAGTCTTCCCATCTAATTCAGCTGCTATGGCCCTTCTCTTGGTTCCATTTACAGTTAGAATTTCCAAGGAATTATCTAGGTCAAAGATTTCAGTTGAAGGAGGAGGGTCTCTATGGTAATCACCACAAATCCATTCATGAGGAATCCTTAAGCATACATCCCATAGCCTCGAAGTGAATGACCATTTTTGTCAATTGATCCATCTTGTTACCATAAAACTTTCTCCATCTTTAAAGGAAAACTTTACATACTAGTAAAATTGAGATACCAACCTCAAGTAAAAAGGTCTACCTCTTCGAGAGAACCATTCTAGCCATCCTTGTTCTCTTATGATTTTTAGAACCAAAGACTTTCTAGACATCAGCCACTCAGGGAAAATATCTTTCTCAGGAACTACAGTACGACTTACTAGGTTAGGATTCGGGGTTCCTTTAGGTGAAAGTATCAGTGTCTTCTTCTGTTTCTTAGAGCGGCGCTTCTTAGATGAGGGTGAGGTTGGATGCTTCATCCTTGGCATTCACTGAAGGTTCAGGCAAGAGGGAAGGAGAGAAGGTTTACAAGGTAAAGAGGGTTCGAGAGAGTGAGCCGGAGAGAGCTTGGGTGAGGAATTGAATGAAAACCGTTTTGTTTTATCATTTGGGAATGTCAAACACCATAAAAACAAAAACACAAGAAATTAAATAGAAGTGTAATAAAAATACCACAATAAGGATTAAAATAAATGCATAAATAATCATCATGGTGAGACATTGAGTAGGAATTACGGTGCGATGAAAAGCAGTCATCATGGTGAGACAGTTGGTGGTCATCACGGTGAGATAGTTAAGTGACAGACCGTGAACATAAGGTGTTTACTATTAGACAGTAAGTATGAAATAGTAACTGAGAAACAATGATCATGAAACCGTAAAGTAAAATATAGCAAAATATTAAACAGTAAGACCTATAAGATGTCTATTTATGATTAATCATAACAAGATCATGTATGAGGTAGTCTAATCTCTCGGAATTTAATGGTTCAGTGAATATATAAGCTAGTTGATATTTAGTACCAATTAATTCTAAAGTGATACAACCCTTTTGATAATGATCTCTCAAAAGAGATTTCTTACATCAATATTCTTTGTCCTAGAATATGAAACATGATTCTTTGAAATGTTAATAGCACTTGTGTTGTCATAATTTATTGGTACATGTGTGAATTGATATCCATAGTCTAGTAAAGTGTGTTTCATCCACAAAAATTGTGCACAACAACTTCCACCAGCTATGTACTCAGCTTCTGCAGTAGATAATGCAACAGAATTTTGATTCTTACTACACCATGATAGTAGTGACATGCCTAAAATGAGACATGTTCCAGAGGTTCTTTTTCTATCAAACTTACAGCCAGCAAAATCAGCATCAGAATAACTAACTAATTCAAATGATTTTCCTTTAGGGTAGAACAATCCTAAATTGGGTGTATGTTTGAGGTATTTGAAAATTCATTTTACAACATCTAAATGTGAGTCTTTAGGGTTTGCTTGAAAATGATCACACATACACACACTAAAAAAAATATTAGGATGACTAGCAGTCAAGTAGAGTAGACTTCCAATCATTCCTCTATAAGTGGTTTGGTCAACAGATTTACCATCTTCATCATGATCCAACTTATAGGTGGTACTCATGGGAGTGTCACAACTTTTTGTGCTATCTAATCCAAAACGTTTTAAAATATCTCTAGTATATTTACTTTGAGTTAAAATAATTCCATCATTATTTTGAAAGATTTGAAATCCAAGAAAGAATTTTAGATCTCCCATTAAACTCATTTCAAATTCGTTTTGCATCATTTTAGAAAAATAAGTACATAGTGAATTTTTTGAAGATCTAAAAATAATATCACCTACATAAATTTGAACTACTAAAACATCTTTAGAAATTCGTTTTATGAAGAGAGTAGGATCAGTTATTCCTTTTGTAAAACCTTTGATAATTAGAAACGTACTTAATCTATCATACCAAGCTCTTGGAGCATTCTTTAAACCATATAAATATTTTCATAAATTGAAAATATGATTTGGAAAATGAGCGTTTTTAAATCCAGGTGGTTGTTCAACAAAAGCATCCTCAGCTATATACCCATTTAAGAATGCACTTTTAACATCCATTTGATATAGTTTGATATTTAGATGTGCAACATAGGAAAGTAAGAACATAATGGATTCTAATCTAGCTACTGGAGAAAAAGTATCCTCATAGTCAATTCCTTCTTCTTGACTATAACCTTGTGCAACTAATGTAGCGTTGTTTCTAACTATGTTTCTAGATTCATCTACTTTATTTCTAAAAACCCATATTGTGCCTATAGTGAAAGTGTCTTTAGGTCTTTCAACAAGCTTCTAAACTTTAGTTCTTTCAAAATAATTTAGAAGAGAAGCTCTAGTATGTGTCCCTATATCCAGGTTTCCAACAACAGCATCTAAAGGATGATTCATTAGAATCCTAGTTGATCTAGTAAAGGCAGGACTAGATATTTCAGTTTCTTCTCTAGGTTCAGGTTCATTAGGATCAGATTCAGAAATATTTCCAGAATTGTTTGTCTTTACAACAGGTTCATTTATTCTATCATTAAGGTTCAGAACAGATAAATCTTCTTCAAGATTTTCAAGAGATGACTTAGGTTCATGTGGATCAGTTTCATCAAATTTGATGTGAAAATATTCTTCCACACACTTGGTTCTTTTATTGAAAACTCTATAGGCTTTTCTAGTTATAGAATATCCTAAAAATATTCCTTCATCAATCTTAGAAGAAAACCTATCCATATTATCCTTGGTATTTAAAATAAAGACGTTGCAACCAAAGACTCTAATGTAACTAATTTTAGGTTATCTATTGTTCAATAGATCATAAGGGGTATTTTTGAGAACAGGTTTGACTAAGACTCTGTTGATGAAATAAAAAGTTGTATTTATAGCTTTAGCCCAAAATTATATAGGCAGATCATACTCATTAAGCATAGTTCTAGGAATTTCTTGAAGGGTTCTATATCTCCATTCTGCTGAGGTTTCCTAGGTGCAGAAAAGTTATCACTAGAGCCATTATGTGAGAAATAAGATTCAAACTCGTGATTTTCAAACTCACAGCCATGATTACTTCTTAGGGTCGTAATCTTAAGTCCACTAAGGTTTTCTACAGAATTGGAGTATTTAATAATGTAAGAACAAGATTCACTTTTGTGAGATATGAAATATACCCAAGTATATCTAGAAAAGTCATCTACAAGAACATAGACACAGTGCTTCCCATTTATACTAGAAACTATTGATGGTCCAAACAAGTCCATGTTAACAAACTAGAGAGGTTGAGAAGTTGAAATTTCTTTCTTTGGTTTGAAAGAGATTTTGTGTTGTTTTCCCTTTTGACATGGATTACAAACTTTGTCATTTGGAAACTCAAGTTTGGTAAAGTCTCTAACAATTTCTTCCTAGTCAGTTTTCAAAGTGAATATATATTACAGTGTCCCAATATTCTATGCTAAAGCCAATATTCTTTATGAAAATCATTTAAACAAGTAATGTTTTGTTTAGATAATGAATTGAAATCAACTGCATAAACATTTTCATTTCTCAAAGTAGAAAATACTAAAACATTCTTAGAATTAAAAACATTACAAGAATCATTTTCAAACGTAAAATTAAAGACATCATCACATAACTGAGAAATACATAACAGATAATATTTAAGTCCATCATCAAATAAATCTTTAGAAATTAAAACTGAGTTACTGTTACCAATTTTTCCTAGGCCAATGATCCTTTCTTTAGAATTAACACCAAAGGTGACATGGCCTCTATCAACCTTTATTTTGATCTTGAAGCTTGAATAATCCCCATAAATATTCCTTGAACATCCACTATCCATGTACCATATCTTATTATGGTAACTCTTCAAACAGGTTTCCTACAAAATAGTTTTAAACAGAGAATGATTTTGGTACCCAGATTCTCTTGGGTCTAGACAGGTTAGCAAGCAAAGCTTTAGGTACCCAGATCTGTCTTATGTGTCTCATATAATAAATAGATTAAACAGATTTTGATAGATAAACTCTATTTGGAATATAACTATGTGGGTAACCAGTTGAAGCATATGAATTTCTAGAACTGGAACTAGCATAATTTTGGCTAGATTTTGGAATAAATCTAGTTTTGGTGAACTTTATTTTTCCAGGTTGGTAACCTATTCCAGTAGTGTACTTTGGTGCCACTTTCTTTCCTATCATTTGAGTTAGGGTGTATTTTCCATATGTGAACTTTTTTAAATATTTTCTAAGTTTCTCATTTGAAATTTTCAGTTCATTATTTTCCTTTAACAGTTGAGAATTATTTTCTTTTTCAATATCAATGGATGATTTAACATTTACAGTGAGAGAATGATGTTTCTTTAATGACTTATATTTTTCCTTAAGTTCATTGCATGCTTCCTCAAGAATATTGTAGTATTCAAAAAGTTCCTCACTAGTTATATTTTCAGATTCAGTATTAGAATCAGTTCCTGAATAATAATCATTTAGCATAGGGGAAACAGGTACCTTAGATGTATTCATCATGAAACACATGTTGGAACGATTCCTTTCAAATTTAGAAGCTTCAGACTCACTTATACTATCTTCTGAAGAACTCCAAGTATGTTTCATATCTTTCTTGTACTTAATATCCTTGTAGTCATGTTTCTTCTTGAACTTCAGTTTCAGACAGTCAGCTTTTATGTGTCCTTTCCTTTTTCATTCATAGCAAACAACCTCATCACTCTTATAAGCTTTCTTCCAGTCCTTTTTCCAATGACCTTTGTTGTCATATTTTCCTTTTTAGTTTGATTTTCTAAATAATTTATTCTTCCTATATAATTTCTTAAATCTCCTGGCCATCTGAGCCATTTCTGCATCACTGTTAGATTCTAAACATTCACTTTTTGAGCTCTTAGTTTGTATGTGAACTTTTTATTTGTCCTTTCTCTTTGAAGTAGTATACCTAAATGACATTGACTTCATTTTAGGTTCATCATCTTTCTACTTATTCACTTTGAGTTCTTCCTCATACATCATAAGCTTACCAATCAGTTCTTTAACAGGCATAGCTCCAATGTCACATGACTCTCTTATTGAAACAGATGTGCCTCTCCATCTATCTGAAAAACATCTCAGTATCCTCATAATTTATTCCTTTTCTAGAATATCTTTACTAAGTGAACTCATTATATTGACTATCTTATTGAACCTAAGACACATATCAAAAATAGGTTCATCAGACTTCATTTTAAAATTATCATATTTAATAGTATAAGTGTTTAATCTCATTCATTTAACATTAGTTGTTCCTTCATGAGAAACACCCAAAGTATACCATATTTCATAGGCAGTTTGGAAAGATGATATTATGTTAAATTCCTCATCTTCTCATGCACAATAAAAATCATTCATATCTTTACAATTATTATTGTAAGTTGTGTTAGTACGTTCATCCCAAGTTGTTATTTAAGTTTCTGGAATTTAATTTCGAGACTCTATAACAATCTAGATATGAAAACCTATACCTTCTAAATGAATTTTTGTTTTAAGTTTCCACTGGGCATATATGGTACCATTGAAGAAAGGATGTCTGTTGGTAGTAGCACCCTCTAGTATATTGTCCATATCTAGATTTTAGAAAAGATATTTAAAGAGATAGAATTTAAAACTAACATAAATTCTAGATCATTAAAGATACAAATACAATCACAGTTGAAAAACAGAGTATTTCAAAAATCCTTTAACAAAAACAAACCTCTGATACCAAATGTTGGTCGAAGTGGATACTCAAGAGGGTGGTGAGTTTATTTCCAATTAATATTTCGGGTAAAAATAATTTCTATTAAAATCCCCAATTTATAAAACAAGTTAAACTGTAGTGAATTTGTAAGACTATAAAGGTTCAATTAGATTCCCAAAAGACTGATAAGGTCTCAGTTAATAAAATTGGAAGATTAAATTAGCTTTTGAAACAAACCTACTGATTTACAATAGTTATAAACACTTGCTAGATTAACTATCAAAGTAACATTAAAATATTTTTGTATTTCAAAGTAACAGTAGTGGAATATAAATTATATATTGTATAATTTAAACTTAAACTAAAATGCACAAAAAATATTACCAAGAGGTTCAGTCTCAAGATGAGACTTTGTCCTCTCAAATTTATATATAAATTTGATCCACACCCTGGATCGGGGTTAACAACAGTTTAAAAACTATCTAAGTACTCAGTCCTCTACCACAATTATTCATGAAAAAAAACCACATCTCAAAGGCTATCCAGTTCCCACTTGAACTCTACCACTATCCTTAGTGGGACACAAGACAGTTTAGAAAGTTTGGAATGATGATTTAGTGTCCTCCAGTTTAGCATAGGAGACAGTGTGTGTGTAAAATAAACAGGGTACACACGCTGCTCAAAAGTAAACCAAAGAATCACTAAGAGTAATTATGAATGAGTCTAGAAAAGCTCTAGTGATTGGAAGTGAAACTCTGGACTCCTTGGATTCAGCAGAAATGCTTCTGAGTGCTTCTCTGGTTTTGTGTGAAAAAACAAAGTGTCGTGGTTCAGTTTGTGTTCTTCATGAGTGAGAATGTTCTCTTGATTTTAGTTCCATCAGTAGTGTCGGATTGCATGCATGTGAGTTCTTGAAAGTTCTTTCAATCTCTTCTTCGTTTTCAGGATTTTTCTTCTATTCAGTACAGAGCTCACATGTATCGTCTGTAGCTTCACGTGTGTTCTAGTATGTGTATCTGTGTGTATTACTTCTATTTGAACTCAATCCTCCTTATATTCCTTGAGCTCCTACAATAGAATTATTTCCATTTCATAGGTACAAGGTACCGTTAGAAATATTTAAATAATATTGACAAAAGGCTAAGAAACAATGACACAATAGTTATGCAAACGGTGTCTCCTTCACGGTATGTACTTCATGGTATGACCTTCACATTATGTGGCTCACGGTGTGTCCTTCACAGAATGACCTTCACGGTATGACCTTCACGGCGACTCCGCGTCATGGTGTGCCCTTTACTGTGTCTGAGTCACGGTGTCTGACTTACGGTTTATGGCTTCCGGTGCCCTACTCATAGTGTCTTGATTCATGGTGCATTGATGACTATGTCTTGATAAATATGTCTTAGCACTTAGCCAATCAGAGTGTTTGACTTACGGTGTCACGTTGTCTCATTGGTCATGGTGTCTGAGACTTAGAATTCATGGTGTCAGGCTTACTGTGTCTGTCTTACACTTCACGGTGTCTGTGTCTTACACACAGTCTATCTTACTGTGTCAAACTTCACGGTGTCTTGATACTTAGACAAATAACTGTATTCAAACGTAAACAGTAATATGCATAATATGAATTAATCGTAACCATTATAAGGTAATATAACATGAAACATAAATACAGAGGTTTGATAAGATCAGTAATATTTTTAAATAATAATGAGATTAATTAACAGTAATAAGATTTGTGATCATTAAAACATGATTAATACATAACGAGTCCAACCGTGTTCTTATGAGATAAAACCCATTCTGTTCCATGGGTTACGTATGTTATTTTCTGATATATGTTCATTGTGGTGTGCTAGATAAATGATAATTTTAATATGTGGTGGGTGCACCCGGAATTATATAGCGCAATATGAATGTTTCAATGTGACAGGTGGGCCCGAAATTATACAACGCTCTAATGCATTGGGTAAAGTGATAAATCTCATGAGTTAATTTTAAATGATGTGTGAACAAGATTCAAGCTATGTTTACAAGTATGTGTTTTAGTTATCCACTAAGACATTATGTTTCATTTTTAGGCATTGCAACATTTCAAGACTCATATTAATTCTTCCTCTCATGTTTATGATCCTTTTCCTATGTTACTGTTATGCTCATCCATTGTTATGTTGTTCTTACGAATCTTCTAATAGGGATTTTAGCTTAAACCTTTTGATTTATATCCTCAGGTGACTACATGTACTAAGGAGAGGTCAAGTTCCAATAAGAAACTAGAGAATAAGGAATTAAATAAATTTTTATTCTTAACGTTGTAATTGTCACGTATGGTCCAAGTTTTCCCAAGAATCTAAACCATTTGATCATCAATGTGTAATTATATTATGTTGTTTATCATTAAAATGATGTAGAAGTAATGTAGGAAAAGGGTCGGGTCACTATAGTTGGTATCAGAGGCACGGTTTAGTTAATTTGGAAATTAGGATTAGTGAACCCTGGAGAAAACCAATAGTATAGGACTAAGTACAAATATTCATACAAGAAGATTTATATTGGGATACCATATGTCATGATTTTAGTATAAATTGTGCAAATGAATATGTTATTTATTCCTGACTTGTTGACTTTTTTTCTTACCATTTCTATTTTAGAAAATGGTGGGAACCTGGAGAAACCATGCCAAAAACTCGTAAGAGGGCCAAAGAAACGACTACCCGAATGACATCCCCAATGTTTTGGGGAGTGGAGTTCAGAAATTCATTACGATGCTTACCAAAATACCTCAGGTTATCAATAATAACCATAATAATGGGGAACATCCTCATTCACGAAAGAGGGACCAACTAGCTATCGATGGTTTTATGCAGCAATGACCATCGACATTTAGTGGATCTTCTGATCCACTAGTTGAGGAACAGTGGTTCAACTCCATGGAGAATATATTTTTAGTGATTCACTGTTCTGAGATGGAGAAGGGGACTCTAGATGTTTATTATCTTGATGGAGAGGCAGATCAATGGTGGGTTGGATTAAGAACACCAAGCTAAGGGATGAAATTGAAGAGATGGAATGAGAGGACATTAAGATCATGTTTCTTAACAATTATTTTCCATGAACACTTTTCACAAAGATGGAGAGATAATTAATAGAGCTTAAGAAAAAAGAAGGATAATCTGTCAGAAATTATGAAGAAAATTTCACAAGGCTTGCAAGGAATGCTTCTGGTTTTGTTATAAAAAATTATAGAAGAATAGATATATTTTTAGTGGATTAAAACCACACCTTCAAAAGGTATTGAAATTCGAGACATTGGGAGTTATCAATAAGTTGTTCAATGTGATATCAAAGTGAAGATGCAATTTGAATAATGGTACCATGTATACGGTGATAAGAAATTAATGTTGGAGTTTCAATCTGGTGGATCTAATGACTAAGGTGGGAGGAAAACATAACGTCCCACATGACAAAAATTTGGGAAGTTGCACCATGCGAACTGCCTAAAAGGGACGGGGACGTTCTTGTAGTGTGGGAAAGAAGGAAACCATTCTCAAGAGTGTTGAAAAGACATGAAAAGGATGGATAATGTGGTGGAAGAAAGGAGAGAACCGCCCATGGTTCAATGCTACAACTTTATGGAGCTAGGGAACTATGCAAGCCAGTGCACTAAACCTTGAGTTCTCTAGGGTAATCATTGTCAGAATCCACCAAAGCCAAAGGAACAAGGGAAGGCTTACGCCATCACTACTGCAAAAGTAGAGAAAGATAATTAAGTCATACAAGGTACACTTCCTATTCACTCAAGAATGGAAAAAGTATTATTTGACTCTAGTTATACACAATATTTTATATATTGCAAGTTTTCTAGAACTATAGAATCGAACCCTCGATACCTTGAAGAAGAGATATCTATAAAAACACAAAGTGGTGAAATAATTACAACCCATGTGTTCGACTCTTCTCCTACTGGCGTATGTGGGAAGATTATTCCAGCAAATCTTGTAATACTTACTATGGTCGAATTTGACGCTATAATGAGAATGGATTGACTCTCGTTATATAGAGAACATATCAACTATCGGGAAAAGGAATCATCTTTTCATATCCGAACCATCCCATTCTCCTCTACAAATTCAAGGAAGATCATGTATCTCCTTTGAAAATTCCATAATGGTGTGGGTGTTGATTCCCTATGAAGAAGAATACCTTTCCCAAATGGTTTGGTCAAAGGAAGGTTCCAACCTTGTAGAAATTCCCATCGTGAGGGAATATGGTGATATATTTCCTGAAAAGTTACCCATAATTCCCTTGGATCAGGAGGTAGAGTTCTCAATAGAACTCATACCCGGAGCTACTCCTATCCCAAAGTGTCCCAATTGGATGCATCCTATGGAACTAGAGGAGTTAAATAAGCAATTGTAAGAGCATGTGGACAAAGGGATCACACTCCCTATTGCATCACCTTGGGGTGTGCAAGTGCTCTTTGTGATGAAGAAGGATGAAAAAATGTAGATATGTATTGATTATTGAGAACTCAATAAGATCTGCATAAAGAAGAAGTATCCTCTTCCAAGGATTTATGACTTGTTAGACCAGTTAATAAGAGCTCAATACTTCTCAAAGGTGGATATTCATTTTGGATATCATTATCTAAAGGCGAAGAATGAGGATATTCAGAATACATCCTTCCGTACAAGGTATGGGAACTATTAGTTTCTAGTGATGCCCTTAAAACATACTAATTCCCCTAAAATCATCATGGATTTGATGAATAGAGTCTTTAGACATTACCTTGAAAATTTTGTGGTAGTGTTTATTGATGATATTCTCTTCTACTCTAAGAGAAAGGGTGAACCTAAAGAATATCTAAGACTTGTGTTAGCGACATTGGGAAATGATTAGTTGTATGCCATGTTCAGAAAGTGTGACTTTTGGATAAAAAAGTCACCTTCTTAGGACACGTGATCACAAGTGAGAGAATTTATGCAGATCATTAAAAAAAGGAGATTGAGGAATGGTTCAGGCCCTCTAGTGTGACAGAAATCCGTAGTTTTCTTGGATTAGCTGGGTACTACCAACGTTTTGTGAGAAACTTCTCATGATTGTCAAGCACGCTAACTAAGATAACAAGGAAAGGGGTAAAGTATGTCTGGATGGAAGAATGTAAGGGAAGATTCAAGGAGATAAAGATAAGGTTGATCACTAAACCTATACTCACACTACCGAAAAGTGGAGAAAGATTTGTGATATACAGTGTTGATTCAAAGAAAGGCTTGGGTTGTGTACTCATGCAAAATGATAATGTGATAGCCTATACCTCACGGCAGTTGAAGATCAATTAGTAGAACTACCCAACATAAGATCTAGAGCTAGCAGCCATGATTTTTTCCTAGAAAATTCAGTGACACTACCATTATGGTGAGAACTGTGACATATAAAATGACCACAAGAGCCTAAAGTATATATTCACACAAAAGGATCTCAATATGCATAAAGGGAGATGGTTATATCTAATAAAGGATTACAAATTTTCTATTCACTATCATCCTAGAAAGACGAAAAAGGTAGCTGATGCTCTAAGTAGAAAAGAACCTCCTACTCTATCCATGTTACGGATTGAGGAAGACACTATATTCTTGGATATACAAAGGTTGAATTTATAAATAATAAGGGTATGGGATACATCATACCTTTCCCAAATGATTGCGCAACCAACCATCAAAGAGATGATTAGTGAAGAATAAAGGGATGATGTGGAGATACAAAAGAGTTTGAGTGCAGTAAAAGAAGGGAAGCTGCAAGAGTGTCATATCAATGATGATGGTGTTATTAGGTTTGGAAGTAAGCTTTGTGTTCTTTAATCACCCATGATAAGGAAAGAGCTATTGGTAAATGCACATAGCTCAACATTCTCTACCCTTCCTGGTTGCACCATGATGTATCATGATCTCAGAGAACACTTTGGGTGGGTTAACATGGAGAAGGAGATTGTAGAATATATATCAAGGTGCTTGGTACATCAACAAGTTAAATCAGAGCATCAAAAGTCCAAAGGGTTGATGCATCCATTGCCTATACCCATGGGGAAATGGGAGAATGTTACCATATATTTTTTCATGGGACTCCCAAAGACGTCCAAGGGAAATAATTTGACATGGGTTGTGGTTGACCGACTGACCAAGACTTCCCATTTTATCACTATTCAGGAATACCTCTCACTTGAACAAATTGAAAAGGATATATGTGAAGGATGTTGTGAGACTACATTCTGTTCCACTCTAAATTGTATTCGGTCATGATCCAAGGTTCACATCTAAATTTTGGAAGATCCTCCAGCATGCATTGAGTACTGAAATAAATTTTAGCATGACCAATCATCCCCAAACTGATAACTAATCTGAAAGGACTACTCAGATGTTTGAAGATATTCTAAGAGCCTGCTCTCTAGAATTCAAAGGTGGATGGGATCATCATATCCCATTGGTGGAGTACTCATACAATAACAGATTCCACTCAAGTATTCATATGGATACATATGAATTATTTAATGGAGAGCAATGTAGAACTCCAACCTGTTGGGATGGAGTTGGATAAATATTGATACAAGGACCCTATCTTGTGGAAGAGATGACAGAAAAGGATCATGTCATCCAGAAACACATCAAAGATGCTTAGAGTCGGTAAAAGTGCTATGCTGACAACCGTCAAAGAGTCTGGGAGTTCGACGTTGGGGATAATGTCTTCCATCAAATATCACCTTGGAAGGGAGTCAATCGATTTGGAAAGAAATGGAATTTTAGCCCATGGTACACTGGCCCCTTTTAGATCCTTGACCTTATAGGAGCTGTGGCCTATCGGATTGAACTTCCACATAATATGGCTCATGTTCATGATGTTTTTCACATATCACTCATGAGGAAGTAAATACATGATCCCTCACATGTACTAAACTCAGAGGTGGTATAGCCAAAAGATGATCTCAATTATGAGGATCAATCAGAAAAGATTCTGGACTAGACAGATAAGGTTCGACGCAACAATACAACTCACCTTCTCAATGTGTTGTGGAGGAACCATACGTTTGAATAAGATACTTGGGAACCAGAAGAGGCAGAGAAGGAGAAGTACCCTAACCTGTATCTATAAAATGAAATTTTGGGGGCAAAATTTCATAAGGGGGGAAGAATGTAACAACCCAAAGTTTTATCAATGGAATTCCCTTCTTATAATTATTAATTATAATATAATCACATTAGGAATCACAGTAAAATATAATTATACTAAATATTATGTGACAATCAAACATAATTTTTCCACTTCTATGTTTTGAATTCTAAAAATACGACATACACGGTTGTGTTCAAGATGATTTTTATAGTCTAATAAAACAAAAATAATTTTTGGTGAATATTAACATACCCATATGAATAGTAACCTACCATTATGAATATTAATATGACCCTTATGAATATTGAATCATCAAAAATAATTGTAAACTTACCTTTGAATAATTAAATAAAATTAAGTTATCTTATAAGTGATAATTTGAACATAGTAAAATTATTGGTATTTTTTTAAGTCCTAAAAAATTAAGTATAATTAATTAATTAATATAAAATAAAATGTATTTTCTTAAAATTTGTTCATAAATTAATAAATCTCTTTATTCTAGATTTTTGAAAATTTTATAAGACCTTATGTAATTTTTGAAAGCATTATAAAGTCAGTTTTAATTTAAAAAACTGTTTTTTTCAAGTAAATAATGATTTTAGTTAAATATTGCATTAATCATATTTAAAAATTTATTCCTGAAAAAATGGACTTCATTTTTGGATTCTACACATAGAAAAATGGTTGGGGTGAATTTTTGGGATTTTTCTGAAATACATGAATTTTTGATGAATTGTGATGTACCATAATTTTCAAAATAAGTATAATAAGCTAATTAAAGAGTCATGTATGATGTTCTGATGATGTAAGAACACTTGTTTCGTGATAAAATTATAAAATTACTATTATTGGTCATGGAAGACTCACTATTATTTGTATTATGGGGAAATAATAAAGTAATGAATTTTATATTGAGAAAACCCCTCTCCTCTCCATTATAAATACCGCCCTTCACACTATCAATTCCTCACACCTCTCAAACTGAAAACCTTTCCTAAATTCTACCCAATAATTCTCCTCATACCCTCCCCACGTCCAAGAGATTATTTTTTCATTAAAAGTTCAATCCTAGGTCACTTAAGGAGGATCTCAAGAGGAGGATTGCAAAGGTAATTTCGCTTCCTCTTTCCATTAGTTTCCATTCAATTTCAAGTTCATTTCTTATTCATCCCAAACTATATTCATCCACATGTTATGGTAACTCTAGTATCATAAATATAATAGAATATTATCTTACTAATGAGATATTATACCATCTAACCATTTTCCCCTCTTCTTTTTATTTTATAAAAGAAAATGTTGTTTGTGAGGTGATAATCTATCACCGTCAAGAACTACATGTTTTCTTTTTTCCATTTCTACTTTTAGATATGGTCCTGAAATCATTTTTATGGTTGAAGCAGAATATATTATTTTTATTATTTCGTCTTTAACATTCTGGAACTAAATTATGTACATATTACTAAGTGATTAATCAAAACAAGTTCATTATGGTCGAAAAACCGCCCAAATTAACCCAAACAATCATCATTTAATTATTATATAATGATTCATCCACATGGTATAGAATATATTTAATTATAAGATCATTTAAATTTTTTAGTGTCATTAATAACATGAAATATTGTTTGTGTATGATTATCCATGTTCTACATGAACATTCATTTAATAATACAAGTGAATCACCCAACAAAACAAAAACAAACGAACATTCCCGGACAATGTTTTTAAAACCTATAACTCATAAAAAGGAGCATAAAACAACATAATTAAACCAAAATTAACCCTATTAAAGTATAAAAGGTTTTATAATTTCTAATTAATGAATATAATGTCATTATATAGGACATTAAATAGAAGTAAGCATTCAGATACAGGGTAAGGGGAAATTCTCAAACCCAATTTCATCCTTAGGGTTCTCCCACTTTCACTCCATTATTGATATGGTTATTCAATAAAAATAACTTTTACATAATTTTATATCCTTTTCTGGAATATACATGTTTACCATATGGGTTATTTTCAATCAAAATGTTATCTAAAAGTACTCTTCTTTTAAGAACTCACCCTTTACTTCTCACTCAAAGGTTGACGGTTCCCGTAACATGTATTTTATTACCTCCTTCTTTTGGGAACCCAATATTTACGAATGTTTTCTTATGAGATGAAACCAATTCCATTCCATGTGTTAGTTATGTTCATTTTTGATATTTGTTCATTTTGGCATTCAAGATAAATGATAATGTTCTGATGTAACGGGTGCACCCAAAATTATATATTGCAATACGAATGTTTCAATGTGACGGGTGTGCATTGAATCAAAAAGCACTGTAATGAATTGGGTAAAGGGATTAATCTCATTAGTTTATGTTAAATGATATGTCTAAAAGATGCTATATTTTTTCCAAAGAATGTGTGGTAGTTATCCACTAAGACATGATGTTTCATTTTTATGCATTGCCACATTTCAAGACTCTTATTAATATTTCCTCTCATGTTCAAGATCCTTTGCCTATTTTATGGTTATGCTCACCCATTGTTATATTTTTCTTATGTATCCTCTTAATGGTCTTTTAGATCACCACTTTTGATGTATATCCTCATGTGAATACATGTTTTAAGCAGAGGTCAAGTGAAAATAAGAATCCAGAGAAGAAGGAATTAAATAAATGTTTATTCTTCAAGTTGTAATTATTATATATGGTATTAGTTCACCAAGACACTAAAACTTTATATCATCTATGTGTTATAAAATTTTTATGTTTATCTTTAAAATGATGTAATAGTAATGTAAGAAATGGTCTGGGTCTCTATATTTTGATCCTCTTCTGCTTTCTTAAGCAACTTATCCTGGTCTTTACATTTATTCTTGAAGGCCTGAATTTTCTCTTCCTGAGCCTTAAGAATGTATGCCTGAGCATTCAATAGTACTTCTTGATTAATAATATTTTCTTAAATATCTATTCTATGATCTCTTTACCTCTTCTAATTGATGGCCCCAGAGTTAATATTTCCATTCAAATCCTTAACTTCTTACTTCTGAGTAGTTTTTTTCCAGGGTTATCTTTTTGTCAAAACTATTTGAAAGATCTCTGATCTGCCCATCATTAGTATCAAATGCATCCATGAAATTATCATGGAATTCATCTAAGATTATCATTTCATCAATAATATTCTTTTACCAGATTTTAGTCTTCTTTCACGATCTTTTATGAGCCTCATAACCAATAAGGAATGTCTTCAAATCTGCATCTAGTGCAACACATTTTTCCATAACCATGGAAACTAAATCGGACTTTTGATTTATCGTACAATGAAGAATCTGGCATCTGGAATCTACGTTTGAGAATAATGTAATAGTAACAATGATCTTCTTCAATGACTGAACAAAAAAGTCATGTCTGAGGGAAGATGATTCTGAATATGAATGTTTGATTGGTGAGGATTCTTTTTCTATGACTTCAACTTTCCTCTTGATGAAATACCATAATCATTCTTCTTAAAAAAATATATACAAGGTGTATCTTCCACCACCTACTTTCCCTTTTCATCTTTTGGAATGATGTCTTGCTCATTGGGAGATTCATGCTCACTATCAGATAGCTGAACAATATTATCTTCCTCAACTTCTTCTTTCTTTGTATTAGCCACTAGATCATCCAGATGAATAAAATCATGATGACTGATTTCATCATCTGTTGGCTTATTCACTTATTCTTCACCCTTATCAACATTTCCTGGTGTAGAAATTTTTGAGTATTCATCTTAGGAAGTCCGTATTGATAATTTTACAGATGTAATTTCCTTCCCATGGTACTCTTTGACTTGCTTTATGATATCATCAGTTTCATTACCTTATTCATACACCTCTTCTTCTTCTTCTTCTATTTACTATTCCAAATATTCTACTTCAACTATTTCTTTTTCATGATGTGATCCAGAATCACCACTTTCAATCCTTGTGTCTCTGGTAATGGTTCTATAAAAAATGATTCTGGTATCAGAATTTCCATAGAGTATTTTTTTGTAGTGCTGAGAAGAGATTGAAAAACTTCATCTTCCGATAATTTCTTCCTTTGCTTATTTTCCTTTTCTTTATTTACAGGATTCTCAATATAATTTTACTTCAATGATTTTTCCTCAGTAGAGTCCAAGACAAACATAGGCTCCCTTTAATTCTAGTTTTCATATCTTCTCTCCACTTGTCCACTACTTCATCTGGATATGATTTTTTCTTCTTTGGATTTGGAGGTGGTGACTGACCTTCCTTGGACAGAAGTGTTTTTCTTTTCTCTTCCAGTTCCATAGCCTTTATCTTTCTTCCACCTTTCTTAGAGGTTTCATCCACTTACATCTTCTTCGAAAAAGATACAACTTATTCTTCGGAATGTTCATAAAATAATTTGAATTCACTGGAAAACCAATTTTCATTCTCCTTAGGGTTTCATCACTCAGCAACATCACATTGTAACTTCTCATCTTGGAACTGAAAGGGATTTTGAATAAATGATGGAAAATAACAACAATCTTTGAAAGGATTGATGGATACATGATGATTTTAGATTTCATATTCCTATTATTTAGATTCTCAATCGTTACGACGATATACTTAACCAATTTTATCTTTTTGAGGTTCAGCAAGAAATCAAATATATAGATATCACTCTTCTTTAATGTATCATTATCCCCTTTACTTGGAATTATAAAGCCTTGAACCCACAACTCAAGAATATAAAAATTCATAGAGAGATGAATGATCTTCGAAGTCTTCACTACTTTCAAGACAAGACCCTCTATTTCCTTTTCCTTAACAAAAGATCTAGATTCATCAGGTAGTTTGTGAGAACAAAACACTACTTCAAATTCTTAAGGAATTCCAATAATAATTGCTGCCTTGTTGTAAGAAAGAGAGTAGGTCATTCCATAACTCTCGAAAGAAAATTTATCTCTTCCTACTTCATTGAAAAATACTAAATGTTTCATAGAACTCCACCATCAACTATGGATACACCTGATCTTGTGCCTTTGGTTTTGAAATGGAAAGGCTATCCCATCCATTCAACTTAATATTCCTAGAGATGATAGAATAATTTTTTTTGAAGAATCGCAGATCAACTAATCTCTATCAGTATATCTTCCACTATGAAATTTCCTTAACAGTCGACATTTATTTTTAAGGAGTGGCTTCAGCAGGCATCCGGAACTGAGGAAAACTTTTGAATTTTCAGAACTACCTTAAAATACATAGGAAAATATTCAACATGAGAGATCATGAAAATCCAATGTGGGACAACCATCTGGCGGATTTATATAGGCGATGTAGGTGATGGTTAAACTTACATTTTTGATCCAATGGTTATAAAACTTCTGATCAAATCTGACGATTGAGATGATAACCGAAGAAGGATTTTGATAGGTTGTGATATTTTGAGGTTTTTTAAGATAAAAATTCTGATTTAAAGAAAAAAAGTGAATTCGAAAGAGTTTTTTAAACAATATTAAAATACCAACAAGTGAAAAAAATGATTACAAAAAATAGGAAAGAAATCATAACTTACAGATTGTTAGAAAAATTATTCAAAATGAATAAATTTTTCTTGGAGAACAATAGATTCTTAAAAAATTTAAAAAAAAATCTAATGGAAAAATTGATTCCACAAATATTATTACGAAGCATAACCTGATTACATAAAATTTTGATTATGAAAAAAAACTTGATTACAAATTTTTTTTGAAGCTAATAAGAAAATATACTCCCCCTATGAAAAAGTGTTTCTTACTGTATGGAGATTGGTTTCAACAAGAAGTTTATATAGAGTATTTCTTTACAGTTATCATTCCTAACTTCTGTTCAATATATTCAAATCAATCGAAGGGTAAATATTTTTTAAAAGTAATAGCATATTGATCAGGCATTCTGATAAATTGAAGAATGATATCTCCTTTAGCATTATCTCTGAGAGTTACTTTTCCTCCCTTTGTCTTGATAATATTTTCAAAGAAGTTTTTGTCAGTAGTCATGTTCGTAGAACATCCACTATCCATGTAACATATATTTCTAGTGGAATTATCATTACTTTCCTAAAAATAAGAGTGTTTGTCTTTCAGAACCCAAACATTCTTGGATCCGGAATCTTTAGAAAGAAAAATTTTAGGAATCCAGATTTTCAATGAAAAATAAGCTTTATGAAAACCTAAAGACTGATTTTTGTTTAAGGAACAATTCTTTTCTCAAGGCCCACCACAATGACACTTAGTACAAAATAGATCACTTTGAGGAACAAACTAATTATTACAACAAACTTGTATTGAATGAGTATAACCAAATCCAGAATTATTCCTTAGAGGTTGTATTTGGGAATAAATCTTATCAAAATTTTCCTTACGCAAGGTAATGTTTGACAAACACTTATTCAAGGAAAATATTTCTGACTTCAGTCTAATTACTATGTTTTTATCCTAAAACACATTAGTTTTAGTTCTAGAGTTAGTCTCTAAAATATATTTCTTAAAAATTAATTTTTCAAGATCCTTATAAAGTTTTCCCTTCTTAGAATTAAATTCCTCAAGGGTTTTTAAAATACTTTCAAAATCATAAATTTCATTATCATGATCATTAGACAGATTCGACACTTCTTTAGTAAGAATATAAATTCTATAATTTTCCTTATCATGATTTTCCTTAACATTAGAATTTTCATTCTCAAGAATATAAGAAAACCTAGATACTTATTTATCAGTAGGTGATATATTATCTTTATTAGAAGAGGATTCATAATTTGAAGATTCATAATATTTAATATCACTATAATTGTCATTAAAGGATACATTGGTTATATATTCGGAATTGTGTACCTTTTCCATTAAAAAAGGATTTTCAATAGGGAATCTGGATAGTAAACCAAGATTATTATGACCAAATGATTCATACTCTGAGGATTCATTAGAAGAGTCCCCACCACTGGAACTCCGGGTGTCATTATCTTTCTAAACTTTCTTAGATTCAACTTTTTATTACTTCTTTCTATTCTTCTTAGAATTCTTTTCCTTTCTTTCATTTCTCTTAAGAATATGATAATCTGGCCTTATATGCCCTGTTCTTTTGCATTCATAACATGTAACTTCAGAGTCTTTCTTGTCATTTCTTTCTTTCTTCTTATATCTATATTGAAAGTCTTTCTTCCCAACTAACTCATTCATCCTTCGAGCAAGATTATCTAGTTCATTCTCAGAATGTTCAATTTTACTAGGTTCATATAAAACAATAACCTTATTTGACTTGAATCTAGTAACCCTTTCAGAAGTCTTGAATTTATTAGTAGTAAAGTCTACACTTCCATTGCCATTATTTTTCTTATTTATATCTACATCTCTTTTCATTATTTTCTCGTCTTGAAGAAGAGTTCCAAAAATCTGATTAAGCATAATCTAAGATACTTTCCTATTCTCATCAATATCCATTCTCTTAGATTACCACTCATTAGGAATGACATCTATAATCTTGTCCACAAGTGATTCACCATCTAAACCATTATGACCCATGGATTGTAAACTATTAAAAATCGTCATAAACCTCTTTTGTACCATGCACACTGGTTCTCTATAAAGAAATATAAATCCATGATATTATACTTTAAGCATTTCTCATCTAGTTTCTATAACTTTGGATGTACCAAAATGAGTGACCTCTAATTTCTTCCAAATACAATTTCCAGGTTCACAAGAAGAAATCTGGATATATATTCCTGGTCGTGGAACAGAAAAAAGTATTATGTACCTTGTATTTTAGTAGATATTCTGACTTTTATTCATTACTAAAAGTTCTGACTTCTTTATCAGGAATCTTGAAATATCTAGTAAGAATAACAATGTTGTCTACTTCATTATTAATAACAAATTTCTTCAAACTATCTCTTCAATATTCATACTCATTCCCATGAAATATAGGTGGTCTAGCTCAATCAAACCAACATTCATTCCTATAATCTAGAAGAAAATATATTTCCACAGAAACTTGTTAATAATAAAAGTTTACAAACAAGTATAACAATCCTAAGAAAGGAAAATATAGAAAAATAAAAACATGAGTAAGAAAAACGTATATGTAAATATAAGTATTTCACAGACCTCCTTAGATACCAATTGTAAGATCTAAATAATTATGCAGATGCTCAATATACAAGAGGGGGTGGTGAAATTTAAACTTTAAAAATTCTTTTGGAACGATTAAAAGAAGGTTATAAAACTATCATTTTCAACATTAAGGACCTCTTAGTTCTATTGACTTGCTAGATTCTGGAAATATGGTTCAATAAATGAAACATAAAAAATGTTTACACGGACAAAGATTCTACCATAAAGTATATGAAATCTTACTAATCAGAGTATTAAAGTATAAGAAAGTATAAGATAGTTAATCTTTCCATATTAATCAAAATGTAGTGGAAATTAAACTTGAAAAAATACAAGTAACAAGTATGGAATCTTTTAACCCAATGAGTAGGGTATCCAACAACCTTGGATAAATGTCCCTTAATTAATAATTTCAAGAAATTATGTTTTACCCACACCAGGGTTGGCCCTCTATAAGAATATCAAAATCTGTCTTTCTATCCCCACAAGCCCTTGAACTTCAAGGTAGTCATAACCTCTGTCTTTCATATCAAGAAGTCCTCTAACATTAAGGTAGTCGACTCCTTTGTCTTCCTATCCCCAAAATCCCTTGATTATATACCGCAACAATCGGAGTCACACGAAGAAAGATGAACAAGATGATTAGTAAAAATAAATCATGAGAGTCTTTGACTCTAGAATTCACTTTAGCAACATATAATCTCCAGAGTTCTATATTAGTGTTGAGATCATTCAAAAGAGCACATATTTATAATAATTTCTCTAACGGTTGGTTCCTCCTCCAATGGTCATATTTTTTCTTGAATTTCGAAGGGACCTATACACGTGTCACTCAAAAAAAGTTAGTTAGAAATAGAATTAATGACATCATTTCATATCAATAACAAGGGTATGTAAAAATATGGTTGCTCAACCAATTCTATTTTTCGGAGTCTAAAGAAAAATAAAATTTGGAGTCTAAGAGAAAATTATTCCGAGTCTATATTACATGAATATTCGGATTCTGTTTTCAAGGGATTCGGAATCAGAATTATATAGACTTTAGAGTCAGAATTATATGGAATTTAGAGTCTGAATTCTATGGAATTAAAAGTCTAAATTATAAGGAATTCAGAACCTAAATTCTGAATAATTTGGAGTCTGAATTCTAGGGAATTCAGAGTCTGAATTATAAGGAATTCAGAACCTATATTCTGAAGATTTGTAAGTATGAATTCTAAGAAATTAAGAGTATAAATTATTAGGAATTCAAAATCTAAATTAAAATAAATTAGGAATATGAATTCTAAGGAATTCAGAGTATGAATTTTAGAGAATTCAGAATCCAAATTTCAGAGAATTTGGAATCTTAATTCAAAAGGATTCAGATTATGAATTTTAGAGAATTCAGAATCTGGATTTAAGAGAATTCAGAATCCAAATTTCAGAGAATTCAGAATCTGAATTTCATTGAATTTGGAATCATAATTCATAATAATACTAAATTTCGATTTAGAAGATTTCGGAATCTGAATATTAGAGAATTCAGAATCTGAATTTCAGAGAATTCGTAATATGAATTCAGAACCTAAAAACAAAATACTTTATTTTTATTTATTTATAAGATTATGAGGCTTTAGAAATTAAACTAAATTTTACACACAGAAATTAAAAGATTTATATTTTTTGAAACTAAATAATGAACAATAAAAACAAAGATAGGGAGAAAATTCCCTTAGGAAGAAAAATTTTCCTTAATAAGATAAATATTATGGGAAATAAATTTTTTCTTGAGAAAGAGTGTTTGTCATTTTCAAAACATAAAAGAATGGAAATGTCATATGAAAACCTTATTTACTCAACAAACACAAGGTTTACCAACTTAAGTAAGTAATTACACATGTTACCTACACGTATTATCTATGTTTTTAATGTTTAAAGGAAATTTCATGTTTTCACAAAGTAACTACATGAATCTTTATGGGTGAGAAGTATGACTTTATTAAAGTGATTTCATATGTTTATAAGTATTCATAGTTTAACAATTTATTTCTTTAGTTTATGCATCTTAATGATTAATTTGTGCTCGTCAAAAATTTTAAAACATTTTCCAATGGTTTGAGGATTGTTAAGAGAAAAGAGGAAGCTAAGAAGAATGTTGTGAAGAATTTTCAAGAAAGGAATTCATTTTTTTATAAACATTTGTATTATTAGATAAATGAAAATTGTTTTATTAGTATAAAAATTTTATTATTATGGGTTTTCTTGAATGAATTATTACCTAATTCTATAAAACTCTAAAATGAGAAGCTCTATAGGAATATAATAAGTGTATTCTAGTTTAATTAACTAGATTATATAATGTTTATTGTCAGGTGCTCCTAGTTGGTATCATAGCATGGATTAGATGAATTTAGGGGTTTGGATGAAGTTAATATAATACCACAAATTATTTTTTCCCAATGTTTATGTTTAAATGGTATTGAATTTAAATATTACCATTTTTATTCATCTAGGATAACCCTTTCAGAATTGTTTTCCATAGAAAAAACATGGAAGCTTTAGTAGGAAAGAACCAGGAGGATGATATTTTTACAAATACAAATCTTGGAATGTTGGGAATTTTAATAGATCGGTTTTTAAAAGTAATGGATTTGTTGAAGGATGCCATAAATGGTGATGGAATCCATTCAAGAGAACATCCAGAGATACCATAATGTAACTTGATGATAGTGGAACAATTTATGATGCACCACCCTCTATATTTTAGTGTATCTTCTAACCTAGCGGTGGATGAAGGGTTGATTAAATCCCTTGAAAAGATATTAAATGTCATGGGGTGTTTTTATAATTAAAAGGATAAACATTATATTTATCATTTTGAAGGTGAAGCTGACCAGTGGTGGTCAATGGTCAAGAATATCAGGGATATATTAGAGATTTATTCCTTATAATAGGATGAATTTAAGAATATTTTCCTTGAAATTTTTTCCTAAGGTGGTTAAAATTAGGAAGGGAAAACAATTCCATGAATTAAAAAAAAGGAATAAGATTCATTTTCCAGGCATGAGGAAAACTTCTCTAGATTAGTAAGGTACACTCCAAATCTTACTCAGGATCATGATAGTAAAATAAATCATTTTTACTTAGAAATGAATCAATGATATTGAAGGGAATTAGGTTCATCTGAATTGAAACCTTACGAGAAACTTATTTGAAGTGCAGAGAGGGTAGAAATGGTGTTTTCTAATGATAACATTTAAATTAAAGTAATGTAGAAGAAAAAGTCCAAATAGAATGAAATGGTTTATATCAATCAAATAAACATGAAGGTATGAAAATAAAATTTTGTTTTTGTGGAAATTTTATGAAAAGGAACCTTAGGTAGTGCAATAAAATTATGGGATGCATTTTTGATGCTGTATGTTTGGTCAAATGGAATTAGATTGAAATGAAAAATATCTTAGTGTTGGCATGGTTAATTCTGATTATAAAGTGTTTTAAATGTGGTGAGATGGGGAGTAATGGAAATACCTACTCAAGGAGTGATTTAAATGATTTGAAGTGGCCATATTATAAGAATAAAGGTGTATTAAAATCCGTTGTGACTACTTTAGAAGATGTTGGGTCATCCAATGAAGTGGTATCAAGTACTTGGTTTGTTTACACATATGTTTCTAAAGTGTTGTTTGATATGAGGTCTATACATTCCTTTATTTCTATGGAATTTTATTTAAATTTGGAAATTTTAATTCAATAAATGAAATAAGAGCTTATGGTTAAAACACTAGGGGATAAATATTAAAGAAATAGTACATTATAAGAATATTCATATTGTTTTATGTGGTAAGACATTACATGAAAACATTTTTTCCCTTAGCAGATTATGTTGTTATTCTAGGTATTATTGAATTTATTTTATCATCCTAAGATTTATTATGGAGAAAAATATTTTATCTTTAAATTTTTTAGTTTATATACAATAATTAACCAATACCATTGACAAAATACTAGGAATCTAAGAAACTATTAAAATCTAGAAATGATATTTATCTTTCACGTATTATAAAAAATAAGGGAACTATTCATATTAATGATGTTCTAGTGGAAAATGAATACCTATAAATTTTCCTGATGATTTTTTAGTGTTATTCTTGACCATGATGTTTAATTTACCATTTAATTAGCTCCTAATGTAATTCAAATTTCATAACCCCCTTATCGAATGAACCAGGTGGAACTTATGAAATTGAAAAATAGTTGAATGTGTTTCTTGATAAAAGTATCATTCGTTCCAACACGTCACTATGGGGTTCTACTAATATTTTTGTCAAAAACAAATATGATTCCGCAAATATTTTCATTGATTATGTAGATTTGGATAACATTTCAATTATGAATATGTATCCAATGCCTCATATCGATGACTTGTTTGATTAGCTCTAGGAAGATTGGTTTTTTTCCTAGATTGAGTTGAGATTTGGGTACCATTAGCTAAAGGTGAAGGATAATGAGATTAAAAAGATATCATTTTATAATATATATAGTCATTATGAGTTTCTTTTTATGCCCTTTGGTTTGAAAATTTCCCCTTTATATTTATGGATATTATGAATATAATCTTCCAAGAATATTTTAATTAGTTTTTTGTTGATATTATCGAAAATATTTTTGTTTATTCAAAAAGTAATTAGAAATAAGAAAAACATATAAGGATTTTTCTCAAAACCCTTATGCTTCAAGAAAACTGAAATTAAGTTTAGTAAAAGATCTAGTTTTGGAACTTCCTTCAAGAAATGGAGAGTTTTTCATCTATAGTGATGCTTCATTGAATGACATTGATTGATTTTTGATCCAAAATGATCAGGTAGTTGCTTATGCTTCAAGAGAACTGAAATATCATGAGTTAAATTATCCCACAGATTATTTGTAATAAATATCAATGGGTTTGTATTTAAAAATATGTACACACCATTTATATGGTAATAAATGGGGAGTATATACTGACCATAAATGTTTTAAGTATATATTCACTCGGAATTAATTCAATATGAGGTAGACAATATAGCTAAAAATTATTTTGAATTATGATTGCATGATTAATTACCATCCTAGAAAAGCAAAAAAAAGTGGTGAATTTATTGATTGGAAAACATGATTCAACATTAACCATGATAAATTTGGAACAAAAATCCTTGATTAATGATTTAATGAATTTTGGATAGGAGGTTGTTGGTTCATGAAATTATTGATTTTTGTTTTTCAGGTTTTTGTGGAATCATATCTCTCGGAAAGAATTAAGCGAGCATAGAAGAAAGAACATGAGTTGTAGAAAAATGTAAAATTTCTTATGAAAGTTAAATTTCATGAATTTAATGATGACAAAGATTGTGTATTGAGATTTGGAAATAGATATGTGTACCTTGTGATTACCATATAAAGAATGAATTGTTACGTGAAGCTCATAGTTCTCCAATTTCAGTTCATCCTCACTGCACTATTATGTATAGAGACTTTGAGGAGTATTACCGATGGGATGGAATGAAAAGATATAATTCTGATTTTACCATGAAATGTTTGAAATTAAAATAACTTAAAGAGTAGTGGAAACTAACAAAGTGGATGAATTAGCCTTTTTTAGTTCCAGACTACTAATGGGAAAATATATCCACATATTTCATGGTGTAACTACCAAAGAATTATTGATTTAACAATGTGATTTGAGTTATTATTTATTGAATGAATAAATTTTCTTAATTTCTTCCTATTTGAGATACTATCTATTAAGACAAGATTTATAGATTGTACCTTAGAACGATAGAAGTTTTACATGAATTTACTCTCTCCATTGCATCTAAACATGATCGTCGGTTCATTTCTATCTTTTGGAAGGACCTTCAGATGTTTTTGGGCACTGAATTAAATTTCACCACATCGTTTAATCCAAAATTTAATGGATAGTACGAGAAAAAAATTCAGACCTTGGAAGACATGACATGTTCTTATTAAATGGATTACCATGGAATTTGGGATCATGATTTGTCTATATCTTAGTTTTATTACAATTATTATTTTAATTCTAGTATACTAATGGCACATTTTGAGGTATTATATAGAAAGCAGTGTTGAACTATCGTATTTTGGGATGTAGTCATGGAAATGAAGTAAATAGAACCATAATTTTCTGTGGATGTAGATGATAATGTAAATATGATCCAGAAACCCATGAGGACAGCTGAGAGTAGGCATACAATTTATTCATATAACCAAAGAAATAATCATTCATTTGAGGTACGTAAACATATTTTTCTCATTGTTTCTCCCTATAAAAGGGTGATTCATTTTTGTAATAACGGGAAGATGAGTCAATGGATCATTGCAACTTTAGAAATACTATATAAATTTTGACCAGCTGCCTACCGAGTAACCTTACCTCTAAGTTTGTCTCAAGTACACAATGTTTTTCATGTTTGGATCTTAAGAAATTATGTGCTAGATTCATTTCATGTATTGATCCCAAAAGTAGTTCAATAGTAAGATACAATTTCTCATAAGGAAAATCCTCTTCAGATTTTTGATTATGGAGAGAAATTATTATAGAATAAAGTAATTAACCAAGTTAAGGTCTTTTAGTGAAACCAAATGGTTGAACAATCAACATGGGAATCTGAAAATGATATGAGGGAAATGTTTCCTCCCTTATTTAATAAGTGAATAAAAATTTAGAGGACGCAATTTCCAAAAGGATGGAGAATGTAACAACCCCAGAACTTATAAATTTTTTCCATTAAATAGTTAAATTTATTATAAATGTATCATGAAATAAGTGGTATTTATATAACTTAAGGAATCTATACAAATAGAATAGTAAAATCACATATGATGGTATTAGTTAAATTTATGTATATTATAAGTGAAAATATGATATATATATTTATTTATTTATATCTTTTAATAAGTAAATAAATGTTATGGAAATGATAAATTAAGTGTGGGTATTTTTGTGAGACATATTTTTTATTTAAAATTTTATAATTAATATAATTTTTTAAAATAGAATATATCTTTATAAAATTGGTTCTTAAATTAATATTTTTTTCTTATTATTATAAGACAATTTAATGGGATCTTAATTAATTTTCAAAGTGTTAAAAAACCAGTTATAATTTTAAAATCAATGTTTTTTTAATAAATGATACTTTTAATTTTAATTTTAATTTCTCATATATAGAGAATTATTTTGAAGAAATGGAGTTCATTTTTTATTTCTACACGTCAAAAAATATTTAGGCTGAATTTTTGGGATTTTTCTAAAATAGTGGAATTTTTTATGTATAGAGAAATATGGTAATTTATTGTATTTCACAAATATATGAATTCATGTGCCGTAGATTGTGTATTATTGATATTATCCCATGATCTTAAAAAATACATCTCTATTTATTGTACTTATTCATTGGAATCGAAACTATTCATATTCTTGAGCTAAAATAAAAAAAATGAATAAATAATCCAAAAACACCACACTCTAGTATAAATTCCACCATTCGCAACCTCTTCTTCTAAAATGTGAAAGTATTAAATCTTATTTAATTTACAACCAATTAAATTCTGAAAACTCTTCCCCATTTATTTGACCTTATAGTTTAACTAATTCTAAACTATGTTCCTTAAGGAGCTTCTCAAGGAGAAGAATTTAAGAGGTAAAATCCTCTCTCATTTTCTTTTGTTTTCTTTTCAATTACTTTTATTTTCTTAGTCTATCCTATCCTATCCTAATCAAAGTGATAGGAAAACTCTATTAGTATACATAAATTGGAATATTATCGTGTTAATAAAATGGCCACCATAAAACCAATCCTCTTCCCCTCTTATTCTAAAAAATGAAAACTTCTTTCGTGATTTGTCGATTTACCATCATCATGGAAGTTGTGTTTTGATCTTAATTTAACAACTTCAAGGATGGTCATGAAACCATTATTAAGGTTAAATAAGATTTAATTATAAATATTAAATTATATAATGTGTTTGAAGTAATATATAAACACTATATTATATTAAATGATATAAGTTCGTGATGGTTGTAAAAACAACCTAAATTAATTAAATCATTTTCATTAATGTTTTATCTAATGAATCATCCTTATATTAGAAAAATGATATATGGTATCAATTAAAATTCTAGAAACATATTAATACCATTTCTTTCCGATATTTTTGTTTTTCATCCTTTCGAAATGAAAATCCATATTGATCCAAACATGGAATCCGTAAAATAAATGCACATAAAACAATGAAAATAACAAAATATTATTAATAAATAAGGGGAAAGATGTTATAATAAGTTCATATAAGGAATTTTAAATATGAATATTGTTTTCTAATATATTAATAACACTCTTTAAAACATTATATAGGATGTTTGAACTTGTTTTAAGTAGGATGAACATAAGGTAAGGCATTTTTCTTTTAAAATACTCTTTAATATTTTTTTACAAAATTCAAAAAGAATGCCTTTTACTTATACATCATGAGATTATTTTCCCAATTTCATTAGGATTTATTATTTTTGTTTATTTATTAAATTATTACATGTCTATTTTCAATGAAAATATTTTCCTTTATATGTGCATAGTATTCCATTAAATTAAGTGATTTTCCTCAAGGAATGTATTTATAATGCATGTATTCAGGTTTTAGGATTTTGTTCTTGTTGTTGGGATTTATTATAATGACTGGTGGGACCTATATATCCCAAAAATTCATTGGTTGTGTTTATGTTCGAAGTTGACTGTTAGGGTTATTCCAAGTGTAACTATGATTGTCACACCATAAGATAGTTGTGTGGGTTACATCATAAGGTAGCCACTAGGGTTAAATTTTAAGGAATCCATGAGGGTTAAATATCATTTGGTAGCCATGAGGGTTACAAAATTAAGTAATTAATTCCCATGTTACCTATATGTATTATTAATATTTTCTATTTTTATGGTCATCTCATGTTTTCAAAAAGTAATTATATGACACTTCTGGGTGAGAAGTATGTCTTTGTGAAAATGATTCCATGTGTTTATAAGTATTCATGGTTTAACAATTTCGTTCTTTCTTTTTATTCCCCTTACTGGGATATTTGTGCTCATACCAATTTTAATAATGGTTTTCATAGGGTTTAAAGGTTGGTAAGATAAAATTAGTATCCTAGATGAATGTTGTGAATAATTTCAATGAAATGAATTCATTTTTTTAAAACATTTGAATTATGGAAGAAATTCACTATATTTTAGTAGTATACACTTTTTATTCTTATCAGTTTTCATTTATGAATTATGAAACAATTCTCTAATACAATAAACTGAAAAGATATATTGGAATGTAATAAGGTTATTTTAGTTTAATTAACTAGATTATTTAATATTTAGGACTGGGTACTTATATATAAACCCAAATTTCCAATGTAATTTTTTATACTATAATATATTATTCAAGGAATAAGAAAATTCTATTTTGGAAGAATATAAGGTCTTATTGTGGGTTTTTGGAATTTATTAAGGTATATATATTTTGGTATGATACTTTATGGTGGATTAAAATTATCGTTAGGTTGATCATGGATGGATATGAGATCAAATCATTCCAATATTTTGGATTCAATTTTGGTCAGAAATATTTTGGAGGAGACTTAATGTTAACTATTTATATAATCGATTATGTTTTTGTTTGGATGTCATTTTTTGACCTGTACTATACATCTTGGTTTTGGTAAACATTTATAGGTTAATGGAATGACTTATGGATATTATTATTATTATTATAGTGACTCAGGCTTGAAAAATTCAGCATAAATATTCATTTCATAGGGTAAAAGATAATGTTGATGTTGATAAAAGAACAAAAAAAGGATAAAAATGTAATTAGGATATAATTTAAGGATTAATCATAGATATTTTTCTCCCTTAAAAATTATTGATCACATTGGGATGGTAGATTATTGAATGGTTCCTCTAATGAACTTCTATCAAGTTCACAATTTGTTCCTTATATTTCTTCAGGGTAAGTGCGCACTTGGTCCCTCACATGTACTAAATTAAGTGGTCATACCTATAGATCTTTATATTTCTTATGAGAAAGAACTGGTGGAGATTATGGATCATATAGATAATATGTTGTGAAATAATACTACTAACTTGATCAAAGTTTTTTGGTGAAACCCAAGCATGAGAAAGCTACGTGGGAACTTGACGGTGTAATGACGTGAAGTATCCTCATTGGTTTTATGAAAGTGAATAATTTTTGGGGATAAATTTATTTTATGGGTGGATGAATTCAACAACCTTAGATTTTATGAAATATTTTTTTCCAAATAAATTTAATTTTCTCAAATAGCTCGCGTTACATGCAACATAGAGTTTTAATGAAACACGACATACTATTAAAATATTTTTATTTAATAAGATAGTTATTTCAATTACATTGAAATAGAAGGTATAAATATTATTTAATAAATTATTAAAATTTATATATTAAAAATTTATATAAAAAGAATTTTTATATGACTAATTAACAAGAAAATAAAAAGTCACCATTTACAAATAAAGGTAATCTTTTTCAAAAAAAAATATTTTTATTAGGACAAATATATTTTACCACAATAAATTAAATATATAACTTTTTTTAAATAATTATAAGAAAATATTTATAATATATATTCATTCAAAAGTTTAAAATTCAGCCTATGTATTTTCAAAGAATGATATTGGAGTAAGTCCAAATTTTTTTCTTAAAACTGTATTTTATCTAAAAAACAGTTTCATTGCCTTTTGTAAAATTATTTTAAAATTAATTTTTTAAAATGTTAGAAAATTTTTATAACAAAATGAAATAAATTTTTCAAATTAGCATGAAAAAATAATCTAATAGTGTATTGTTAATTATTTTCTGAAAAGATAATTTGTTTTAGTTAATAGTGAAAAATAGAAGTTTTTATTAAAAATTGTCTTTTCATTAAAATAATTTAGAAGAGTTTTATTTTATTTTATTATGTTTTTAAAAGTAAAATTAATTCAACTATACATCTATTAATCCAATTTATTTAATTTTAATTAATTTTATATTTAATTTTTATATAAAAACATTTTAAACATTTGAAACTTTTCTCTTTGAAAAACCTCTATTTCGTCGCATTTTCACGATTAATTTCAAAATAAATATTGGTAATTTTTTTAATTGAATTTCAAGATATGGATTAAATATTTTGAATTAGAATAATTTATATTATATAATGATTCCAAATTATTTTATGGTCATAAATATTAATAAAGTTAATAAAAATTAATTATCATGATTAAGTATAAAACGAAGCTTCATACATTACATGTGATTATGTAAAAATTAATTTTCCATACACATAGGTTTTTTATTTAATAAATTAGAATTCATATTTAGAATAAATTGGTTCAAATTATCTAATAAGTGTCATTTTAATTTTATTCTTAAAGGATAAATTACATATTTTCTGTGGTGTAGGTGTTTCCCTAACATATCATCACCCCACTCCATTATTTATCAATTTTGGAGGAACATTGGGTGATAATGACTTCCCGTTATTGAATATTTATTTATTTACAAAAATTCCCCATTGTCCCCCACTATAAAAGTCCACCCACTCCCCTCACTTCTTCACAACTCTTGAGTCCTTTAGCTCGACCAGACCCTTCCAAAATCATTCCCTAATAAGTATGGTTTTTATTATATGTATAATAAAATTATATTTATTTTACAATAGGTTCGAATGTGTATGATGGAAGTTGATGCTAAAGGTAATTAATTTCCATCTCACTTTTTACATCTGTGAGACACATGCTATATTCACTAGTTATTTATTTTGTTTTTGTGAATATATTTCCTATGAAATTATTTTATGAGGCTTCTCCTAAAAATTATAATGATTTAAATATACAATTAAGGATATTTATTTCATGGGGCTTATGGTTCAAAATTTACCAAAGTAGTAAGGTATTTTTATATCAATTTTTCTTTTTTGAGTCATATATTATGTTACAAAACAATATTATTTTACGAGGTGTATATAAAATCCGTTTGATATTTTATATAATTAATAAAATTCTACTCATTATATTTAATCTTTCATTTGATTTTATGGTTTAATGGTGCTTATTATTTAAAAGATACCAATGTTTTAAGAGTTTGATGGTACCATCTAATTGTTCATTGAGATTTTTTATGTTTATGATTTCAATAATAATATATTATGATCTATTTATCATAAAATTCATGAATTTAATTCTCCTATGTTTATTCCTTGAGAATACACGTTTGTAATTCATATTTCTCTCTTTATGAACTAATGTTTAAAAAAAATTATCTTAAATCAATATTATTTCTCTCATTGGTCATAAATCATTTTTCTTTAATATCCATGTTTTCTAAAAATGTTTTCAAAATTGTTTTGAAATCCAAGAAAGAATTTATTAAAGTATTTTTACCCATATCTTGGTGGATGATGCACCACCAAAACCAAATTTCATTTGTCGATGATATAGCACCAATCATACACTATATGTGGAAAATATACCATAAATAATTACTATTTATATGGATGATGTACCAAATAACATATTAAGGGTGGATGATTAATAAAAACTATACATATTTAGGTGGATGAGGTACCACCAATTAATTTACCTCTTGGTGAATGATGGATCACCGACTCAAGTCGAATGTATGGGTCACAACTAACCTAACTCAAGGGAGATGATATAACACTAAGGAATATCACATGGTAGATATGATACCAAAAATACACCAATAATGGATGGTTACCCACCAAATATTAAATATATTGACTGATTTATCACTTATATCTGACACATAACATTCATAATAATTTTAACACATAAGTTTCATTCTCTCAAGGCCCCTATCCCACTCAATATCACAAGCATAGGAATAGTTACCCTTGAACTATCTTGTTTCCATGTTGTTCTCTATGAAGTAATGATCTAGGATACCCAAAGAGGATATTAAGGCCATAATAATAGCATAAGAAATATTCATGGGTTTGGGGTCTCAATTCCATAACACATCATATAGGGGAGAAGGTCATTGGTGACTATGGTGTTGAAAGACACATATTCTAGGACAACTCATGTTCCTAACATATCTAAATAACTCCATAAAAAATAAGGTATAAAATTTAGAAATTAAATAAGGTATTGAACACATGGTTTTCACATCCCACATTTCATACAATTCATATCATTCTTTAAAAAATCAATAAGAAAGATAGAGACCACCAACCTTTCCTCAATGTAATACCACTTATATAATATCACAAAACAAATCATCCCAAATTAGAGGTTTCCCTAAAATGTGAAAAAATTAATAAATTAGGTTACAATATATGGAACATGCCGATGAAGATGAATAAATAGAGAAAAAATTGATTAAAAGTGATAAAATTACCTCTATATACAACCCATGATAAATGACACTCAAATATGGTTACTAATGAAGTAGCTAAACCACTTTGAAGAAGATAATTTGTGATAATGGGAGACTTGATTATGAGACACTACTTGAAAAAATGAGAAGAGTGATCTAATTTTATTTAAACTAATAATAATTATTTAATTAAAATATTTTTTTAAAGGAAGTATGGGTACCCACTTGGTACCCTCTAACCATCTACAGGGTTCCCGAGGTTCACTAGGTACCTTCCTCAGTGTCGTTGAACCCTCAATGACACACGTTGAGCTACTTCCCCACTCCCAATATTCACTTGGTACATGAAACCAATACACTGTTTACCTAATGGAATCAATTAAAATGAAAGATGTCCAAGAAGTAAGTTCGTTCTCCGAAAATGGATCTTCAAGCCCTGACTAAATCATTTAAAAACATAAATAATATAAATGGATGAGGGTTGGTGAAAATTATATTAAAAATGCACCCTAAAATATATAGGTTGTTATAAAATCCATACATTTTTGTATCTCATACCTAAGATTCATCACTAGGCCTAACCAACAATCAACTCTGACCATTATGCCAAAATATCAAACTCCCTCCCCTAAGTATTCTCCTGGAAATTCCCAAACTACCAACTAAAAAATAAAAAAAATATGATATATCCAAGAATGATGTTATAATTTTTGTACATGATATGAAATAGATGTTCAAGGAATGATTGATCAGGCCCTAACTTTACTTAATTGACATGGATCACATGGGAATGGTTGGGGTGGTATATTGGAAGATAAGACACATGTAATATATCATGCATAACAATATATATTTGAAGAAGTTCTAAATGATACACCATGATATCGATCCTCTTGACAACCACAAATTGTCCCATTAACCTAGGTACCAACTTCCCTAACCATTGAATATGTCTGTGTACCAATTGAGGTAACCCTCATAGAAATATTTGATCACCCTCCTATAAATCCAAATGATGGTCTTACTAGTAAAAACAAAACCTCTCTCTACCTTGAGTATCATCCATGCACTTCCTGATAAAAATTATTCTTTGACATATCCTATATGACAATCAACCTGATAATAGAAAACTGCTTGGCCTTTAACTACTACAGAAGTGATTGATATGGTTTCTATATAAGGCCTTATAAGTCTATGTACGAATGGATTCATGATAACTATTATTATAGGGGAACTTAATATGTACAAGATAATTCTCCCAAGAAGTTATAAAATCAAGGTTGCACACCCACAACATTTTCTCCCACACCCAAAGGGAATACTCTGATTTCCCATCATCCTGAGGATGGTATGTAGTACCAAAATTCACTTGCACATCAAGATCCTTCCACAACCCCTTGTAGGAGTAAAATTTAAAATGTGTGTCTTGATAAAATATAATACTCATAGAAACCCCATTAATATTCACTATCATTCAAAAATACAAAAAACCTAAATCATTATCGAAATAGGTCTTCTGAGCTGGTAGGAAATGCATGAAATTTAACAATCTATCTATAGTAACTCGTACTACATCATTTCCATGATATGAACATGATGATATTTGAAATCCATATTCATGCCATACCACTTCCACTTCGGTATGGGTAATGGGTGAAGATGACATTCAGATCAATACTTCTTTTCATTCACCCCTTATATGTGGTTCATCAGGAAACAAACCCTATTATGTAATTATTCATACTATGCCCCTAATAGTGCCTCCAAATGTTAGGGTGCATCTTGGTAATCCATGTGGGAACAACCCATATTAAGGCTTATGAGTCCCACATTATGTCATTATGCACTCTCAAAGAGACTACCACATGAACCCAAACATAAAGGACCTCATTATATCTTGGGACTTATCATATGGTGGATCTACAATTTATATATATTATCCATCATCACCAAAAAAATATAAATCAAATAGTTATCACTCCTTCACCATCTCCGGGTGTGAGGATATCAGAATTTCCCTACCCTGACACTCCAAAACATCAAGATGCATCTCTGAGAACAAACTCATGAACTCTTTCTCACAACTAGCCTCCTACAACCCTTGCACCTAAGTCTTATGACATAATGAATTATCCAAAACATTATCTTTACTAGGAATATTTACCTTATCAAAATCTAAAGACTATAGATAATCAACCCACCACCTTTATTGAACGTTTTTGTGATTCTATAAAAATATATATTTGAACCTCTTATGTTACATATAAACCATAAAACTCTCATTAAGAATATTGTGATTCTCACATCATAATTCATGAACTATTTTCCCCAACTATATATAAGGAGTAGAATAATTCCTATAATGAAATGATATTTTGGATCCTCTAAAATTAATACTATGCTCTGTAACTTGTTTTACATGACACAACCAACTTAAAAAAGATTTTTTTAATAATACATAATTAGTAGTTCTATAACAAACACTAATATGGTAAAAAAATAATAGTGGTTAGTTTTAGAAGGTAAATAATTAATATGATTTAATATTTAAATGGTTATCTTTGATAAAGGATGTTTTCAATATATTAGATATTTTCTTTAAAAAAAGGTTAAAAGTTTTAGAATTTAAATTTGATAAATTAAATTTTTTTTAATTCCCAACATAAAAAATTAGATTTGGATGTTTTTTTGATATTTTTATGAAATAATTGTTTTTAGGTGAATAATGAAAAACATAGATTTTACCAAAAATAATTTAGTATCCCAATATCAGTATATGTGAAAGGCCTCAAATTTCATAAAATAAATTAATTAGTAAAAAATATATTTTGAGGGTATTATTATGAAATCTATAATATTATTAGAAACTTATAAATTCTATTTTCAATCATTGGACATAAGAAATATTTTCATAGAATTTTAAAACGTTTTTCATTGGTTTTTTTAATTAAACCTTTTTATGGTGAAATTAGGTTTTGGATTTCTTTTAAATCCACATAACTTTTATTTTTTTATAATAAATAAATTAATATCTTGAAAATTAGTAACCATTGAAAACTTATCTTATACACAAGTTTAATGTTTTAAATACAATTTAATTTAAAAGTAATTTTTATGCGCTATTTCTGTTTATTTTAAAATCCTTTTATCATATTTATGAAAATAATTCAGTTAAATAGAGGGAAAATTTGAAATTATAATATTGAAATTTTATAACAATGATCTTCTTATATTTTTTTAAAAAATAAATTTTACATGATTAATATTTAATTAAGAGTAATGTGTGTTCAAATGACTAATCTATGGTGGATCAAAATTTTCAAAATTAACATGAAATTTAGGCCCTATAGAAATCATTTTTTGGTTTAAAAGTCTTACCTGCTTGTGTTACAAACATTATTTCACCTAACTCACCTATATTTTATTCCATTCCATTCATACCACTTACATAATAATATTTTCCATGGAAACGTATTTCCCCTTAACATATAAAATAGATCAATTACACCCCTTATATAAACACATATACATAAAAATTATATAGTAAAACTGGGATCATTTATTCATACTATAACCCCATCCCACTGATCAAATCTGTTGTCCAACCTATATTTTCCCAATACCTTCATGTTCAAGGATAATTACAAGGGGAATTAATGTTCTTGACATGAGTATTACTCTTCATACTATTTCTCATTTTTAATTTCACATTCCCCAATATTATCTTACATTGTTAAGATAATTAATTAAATATCATATATATACTAAAAATTCATTATGTTAAATTAATTTGAATTATTCATTAATTTCATAGAATTCCATAAGAAATAAAAATGTATCATCATGCATATGTGTAGGCTACCACTTGCACAACATGATAAAATTCATTTGTCATCACTACCTAATAGGGATGGTATTGTGGATGGGTTTGATGAATAATTATGTGTGTATGTTATTTATAGAATTATTGAGTGATAAAATTTCACATTTACCCTTATAACATCCATTCGTTAAGTAATGAGGTCATTAATCACGAGTATGTGTGGATTTCTACCTCTATAAACGATGTGTTTCATTTATATTAACCACATAACATGGATATAAAATAAAGTTAAATAAATAAACTATTATGATTATAATAACATTATTATAACTCTAAAATGAATATTTTTTATATACCTCCACTATGTTAATTCATTGATAAATAGCTTCTTTAGTCAATTGTACATGCAGACTACTGTATCCATGGATGCTGAATTTCATTTATCATCACCACCCATCATTAATTGTTCTAGTAATAGATTTGATGAATATATTTGAAATATATTTCAATTTTCTGATTTTTTAAATTTTTTATTATCTTTAAGTAATAGCACATTCTTACTCAATCATTCATTGTAACATGCTTCTGTTTCGGGAATTTTATCGCCTCCTTGAGAAATGTTGTAATATTTATATAGTGAGTGATTAAGAATTTTTATATAATATTAAGTAATTGTAATAATAAGTTGTTAGTGGTTTTTAATGCTTATGGAGTTATAATATTAATATATGAACATGTTAATTACAAATGATTTTAATTCATAAAAAAACAACTAAAATAATTATGTCAACATAATCATCAACCAAAGTCATTTTTAAATCTCTAATGGGATGAAAGTGGAACAATATAATTAATCATGGGATATACATTATAGAAACAAAGGTAATCTAAAAATGATGAACATGGAATCAATGATCAATGATAAACATTAAAATTACACTATATAAATGGTTTATAGAAATGAATAATGTTCTTATGCAGATGATTAATATTGTTATTTTATTTATAGGAGGTTAAAGTGTGATGAACTATTCAGAGAAATTAGTTAGATATTTTTATCTCAAACTCCTTTCATTGTGACATGTTTTAAATTATACAAAAACTTACTTTGATATGGTACATATATTTCCCATTGTTATGTTATCATGTACATATTTTATTCATGGTATTAAAGGTTCATTTTTGATCTCTTTCTCTTTTATGGGTTTTGGTTAAAGAGTTACTGTAGTCTGGACTCAAGTTCTTATTGTAGGAGTCAAAAAATTTCTTCTAGAAATTGATCTTAAAAGTATCATTTATCGTACCATTTAATTTTATATATGTTTGATTTATTTTATATTTGATAAAATTAATCTATTTAATTAATTTTTCCTCTTAATTTAGGAAAAATTTATTTTTGAAATTGGCTATTTGTGATGGGCCCATCGACTGCCACAAATAGTCATTACAGAGATACTATTTACAATGAGATTCTTTTCTCGTTGAAAATAATTCTAAATAAACATTTATTTATGATTGGAAAGGTTTACCATAAAAAATAACATTGCTGTTCTGGCATGCCAAACAATGAGAACTGTAATTTGTGATAAGTGTTTAATCCCGTTCTATATATTATTCTTCATTATTTTTATTTACGACGGGAATTTATAACCCACAGAAAATAAATTTTTATTTCCAAGACATTTATTTATTATGGGAACTATTTGAGATGGGGACTGTCACAAATAATACTATTTTCAAAGGAATACCCATCGTAAATAGTCTCATCACTACTAATCTAACCTATATATTTTCCCCTACTGATTTTCCTCCATTCATTCCTTTTATGAGCTCTCATCTGCTCTCCTCTCTCGTGCTATCATATCATCCTTTTAACTTCACACTTGGAAAGTATCAATTTTTACATGAAAGTAAACTTTCAAATATGCATCTAATAAAAGCTTCGATTTTGAGGTAATTTTGTTAATTTATTTAATTTTTAATTAATTCAATTATTTTTTTGTTGAATTTCATATTATTAATTATATATTAATATTATTAATTATAATTTGTTAGTTTTAATTAGCAGTAATTAGTATTATGTAACAATAACTATTTTTAATTAGAATTTTATAGTTTTAATTATCAGTAATTATATTTAATTAGAAGTAAAAAAGTTTTAATTAGAAGTATTTTGTTTTAATTATCATTAAGTAGTTGTTATTATTAGTAAATACTTATAATTTATTGATAAATAGTAGTAATTAATAAAATGTAATAATAATTAATAAATCCCAGATATTAGTAAAAATATTTTACTGTAATTTGTAATAATTAACAATAAATTAGAATTATTTGTAATCATTTTTAATTAACAAATTTTAATTTCTTATTGACCGTAAAAATTAATAAATAAGTTTTTTTAGTAAAAATTAGTGTTAATAAATACAAGTAAGCAATAATCAGTAAAAATTAATAGTAACTATTAGAAATTATCATTAATTAGTAAGAAAAAGAAGCATTTTTTAGAAATGAGTGGTATTGAGAAAGAAATAGAATAAAATAGTAGAAATGAGAGTATATTATTTAAAATTAGTGGAAATAAGTGGAAATTTTTAAAAATTATCTGAAACAAGTGACAATTAGTTAAAATTAGTAAACATGAACGTTTATTACTTTAAATTTTCATAAATGAGCTTTAATTAATTAAAAGTAGCGGAAACGAGAATTAATTAATTAAAATTAGTGGTAATGAGCAAAAGTTAGTCAAAATTACCAATAATGTGTGGTAGTTATTAAAAATTACCATAAAATGAGTGGTAGTTAGCAAAAATTAGCAGAAATGCATGATAGTTAGAAAAAATTAGAGGAAATGAGCCATAGTAAGTAAAATTTTCCGAAAAAGAGCTATAATTAGTAAAAAATATCTGTAATGACTGGGAATTAGTAATATATATCGGTAATAAGTGTTAATTAGTAAAATTTATCATTAATGAGATGTTTTTAGAAATAATTATCGTTAAATAGTAATAATTAGTGGTAATGAGTGGTAACTAGTAAAAAATAGTTGTAATGAGCTGTAATTAGAAAAAATTACTGGTAATGAGTGTTAATTAGTAAAAATTACATGTAATTGTTAGTGATTAGTAAATATTAGAAATAATGAGTGGTCTCCAGTTAAAATTAGTAGAAACGAGCAATAATTAGTTAAAATGTCCGGAAAGGAGCGGTTATTAGTAAAAAAATACCGATCATGAGTAGTAATTAGTGAAAAATACCAGTAATGAGTGGTAATTGGTAAAAATTAATTGTAATTAGTGAATATTAGTAAAAATTAGTTATAATTAGTAGTAATTAGTAAACATTATCGGCACTGAGTGGTAATTAATAAAATATACCGGTAATGAGAAGTAATTATTGAAATGTACCTACAATGAGCAGTAATTAGTAAAAATTAGTTGTAATGAGTGGTAAATGGTAAAAATTAGCTATAATGAGAATTAATTTGAAAGCATTACCAATAAAAAGTTATTATTACTAAAAATTACCATTTATGTGTGATAATTAGTAAAAATTTGTGATAATGAGTTGTAATTAGTAAAACATATTGGAAATGAGTTTTGATTGTAAAAAATTAGTGGTAATGGGTGGTAATTAGTAAAAATTATCGATAATGAGAATTAATTATTAATAAATAACAGCAATGAGTAGTATTTCGTATAATATACAGGTAATGAGTGGTAATTAGTAAAAATTAGAAGTAAGGAGTGGTGATGAGAAAAAATTACCAGTATTGAGTAATGATGAGTAAATTTTTTTGGCAATGATGGGAAATGAGTAAAAATTACCAGTACTGTGCTATGATGAATAAAAAGTTTCGATAATGAGTGGATATGAGTAAAAAATAGCAACAAAGAAAAGGAATAAGAATAATTAACCAAAATTAACAACAAAAAACCAAAATTAACAATAATTAACATCAATTAACTACAATTAAATACAATTAACTAGAATTATCCAAAATTAGTAATAGAAGGACATATAAAGGGCGTGAGGAAAGCATGTAGTGATGAGGATGAAGGAGATAACAGAGTGAATGAAATATAGTACCTCTATGTTTAGTCTATTTGGAGGTGAGAGATTAATGGGTAAACCTATGAGTGTTGGAAGATGAAATAGATGTGGGTGATAATAACTAAATACTTAGTGAGTTTTTCTCTTTTTCGTTTCAATCTATTTTCATCATAAAATAATGTTTTATTGATAATCCTAATATAAAGACACGATTATCAGTAAGAAATATTTTAACACAGTGATAGATTTAACCAAAAAGAGAATTACTCTACAAAGAGTGTCATTTTCATATCTCACTTTTACTTACTCTTCTATCACCCACAGGTTTATCCATGAATATATATTATCAAATCGGTCTGAACCCAATAGTCTCAAAATTATTTTCCTCTATCATCACCTCTATCCCCTCATCTCCCGACTTCCCTCGGGGGATATATGGAGTGGTGGAGATGAAGGGGATGAGAGAGTAAAATAATTCTACTACCCCTATATTGAGACCATTTGAAGGAAAGGTATTCATAGGTAAACTCGCAGGTTTTCCCATGATTGTCTCTCCTCTAAATAGTCTGAATTCAAGGGCACATGAATTATTTCACAATATCACTGACTTCAAACCCTCTATTCCATACTTCCATAATGACCCTCAGTCAACCTTCTATTTCCCATAATGGTAATTAACTGTAAATAAAAAAAATAAGTTTTTATTTTTTGAATTGGACAAAATTATCTTTAATTATATTGAATTGATAATATTTACAAGAAATTTTTACTTTTCTAATTTTTTATTTTTTGGATAGTCTCTTAGTTATATCATATTATAAATAAACAATATAATGAATTTCTATTTTTATAGAAATATGGAAGAATAATTAAGAAAATAGTCCTTATTACAAGATCATGATTGGATAAATCATCAAAGAAATGAAAATAATTCTTTAATATATCATGTCTATACGGAGAGTGTTGAATATTTTTTATCATTTTAATAATCTAGACCAGAATTTTATTCATAAGGGATAATTAAGTGTCCTAATATGAAATGTGATATGAGAATATTTGAAACATTAGACAATGTTGAAAACAATCTATTATGTTTTGGTTTTTAAAAAGAAAATGTGTTTATTAGAAACATGGTGAACATAATTATAGAGATGATACTAATAATTTGGTTTCTGATCCATCATAGTTTCAAATGTTAGTAGATGAGGTTGTTTGTCTATATTTTCAAAAAATTGAATTTCACAATGATATTGATTTAACTTCTTAGTTAGAATCATCTATATTTTATGAGTTACTAAAGTCTATTGAATATACATTATATCTTGGTTGGAAGATAAGAAAATTTAGGGTGGTTACAAAATTTATAAATATTAAATAAAATCATGTAATGTACACTAGATGTTTTGATCAGATATTCTCTATGATTAAATTATTATTACCAGAAGAAAATGTTTTTCCTACCAATTGATACGATAGTAGGAGGATGGTTCATAATTTGGATCCTAGTTATCAAAAGATTCTTGCATGTTTAAATGATTTCATATTATATAATGGTGAAAATGGGTCAATAATTATTTTTACTACATGTGGAAAATTGAGGTACAAGGAGGCTAAACAAAGGTAATTTTGTATTTGTTATTATGAAATTGTTGAGGTATCCACCATACACCAATATTGCAACATCTATTTATTTATCAGAACATAGGGTCATTCTTGTAATGGAATAAATCCAATATTTCACATGGTAAAAGTTTAAATCAGCATTGTGATGGTGATTCATGGAAACATATTGACCACTAACATCTGTATTTTTCTTCAGAATCCAATAATGCGTGATTGGGTCTTTCAACTGATAGTTTCTATCCACTTGGTTCATATGGTCGTTATTATTTTTGTTGGCCCGTATTTGTACCTCTATCAAACATACCTCCTTGGAAGTTGATGGATAAACCATATGTCCTTTTAACAATATTTATTCTAAAACATCCAAAAAATAATATTAATGTTTATGTGAATCCATTTATTGATGATTTAAATTTATTTTGGAGTAATGATGTTAGTATATATGATGTTTTTGAGAAACAAAATTTCATAATGGAAGATGCATTAAGGTGGAAAATTAGTGGTTTCCCAACATATGGAATGTTATATGACTGGAGTAAACATGCCATAAATTCAGGTCTATATTTTATGAGTGATACTAAAGCCTTTATATTCATTAATGGAAGAAAAACGTTTTTTGACCGTCATATTAGATTTTATCTAATTTATCATGCATCCCAAAGGAACGAAAATCATTTCACAAAAACCACAATTGAAAGAGATGGACATACAACCATGATACTAGGTATTGATTTAAAATATATTATCTCTTTATCAGCTCCCATTACATTTGGAATGACTATTAGACAATAAAAAATAAATGAATTTGGGAAAGATCATAATTATATTAAAATAATTATTTTTAGGATCTCCCATATTGGTCTAATTTTTAGTCTGTCACATGTTGGAAATCATTTACATTGAGAAGATCTATTTTGATAATATATTTTATATAGTTTTGGAAAAACTTGATAAGACCAAATATAATGTGAAGGCAATATTCGATCATTCCCAAATTAATAGTTAAATATATATTTTAGTTATTTTAAAATGATAGATCACTAAATTTAATGGTGATTAAAGAGGATTATAAACTTTCCAAAGAAAATAATTTATTATTTTGTCAATGGATTATAGATTTGAGGCTATAAAATGGTTATATTTCCAATTTGGCTAGATTTTCAAAATTATTCATATTTCTATATTAAAAATCCAGGATCTTCATCTTATAATGGAATGGATTCTACTGATTGGATTTATAGGTTTATTGAATTCTTTGATATGGGATGCTCTAACAAAAATATGATATTTTTTAGAGATATATTTTTAGAGACAATAGAATATGATGTACTTAGTAGACTACAAGAATAAATTGTTTTAATTTTATGTAAACACGAAGAAAATTTTCTTGTGGCTTTCTTTAATTCAACGTAACATTTGATATTACATTTCCCACATGAAGTAAAATTTAGAGGGCTGATACATTTCCAATGGATGTACCCTTATGTGAGATTAAAACATAAATTGAAGAAAAAGGTACAAAACAAATCATCTATTGAAGGGTCAATTGATGATGATTCTTTGAAAGAGGATATTTCTTTTTTCTATTTCATTATTTCAAACATGGATATCCTTCAAAATATGAATGAATGGGAAATAATGAGATAAATGATAAAAATGCAATAGACAACAATTTATTAGTGTTTAATAATCATGAACTTGTCTTTGGTAGAGTGTAAGAGGATGATTTTTCCTTGAGTTAAGGATCTTTTCATTCTGGATAAATGCTTGTTAAATTTCACCTTTTTTCTTAAACCCTAAGCCAGGTAATGGGATAGTTGGGTTGTATTGGGAAAGAAGAGGATGAAGGTTTGTGTAATATATGTGGGCCAATTAAATGATGTCTAATTGGGACACACATTGTGTAATCCAATTTCAAGAAGTATAATGGTCTGTCCATGACCTTTCACAACGTGTAGGGTTTCTTTTCTAGAAAGGGAAAATAGGGCATTACATGCTATGTAAGAAATTAAACTTCTTGAAATTTTCCGACTATGTTATTGAAAATTAAAGGCACGGGCCTCTATTTTTTGAAAATAATATTTTCCTCCCTTTCTAGAAGAAAAAAGTGTAATATCCCAAGCTTCCATGGTACACTTCTTCTTTATAATTCAATAGCTTGTGCTACATGCAACACCAAGTTCGAGCACACCATGACCTATAAAATTAGCTGTTTAAAAAGTGATTATGAGTATTGTCAACCAAATTTTTAATTTTATATATATCCATATAAATTTAACATTTTTCTTATGTGTTTTCTAGATATAATATTAGAAAAAATTCAACTTTTTTGATAAAAGAAGTATTTTTCAAAAAATACAGTTTTTTGCCTTTTAATGGAGAACCTTTTTTAAATACAATATTTAACACATTTTTATATTTAATTTTAACAAATTAAATTTTTATTTACAATAGGTATGTGAAAATTTATTTTGTATAAATTTTTGGTTATTTTATGATAATTTTAATATTTTAAAGAATTGTGAAAAATATAACATTTTAATTCAAAATGGTTTATTCATTTAAATTATTTATGTAGTAATATTATCTTTTTAATTGGTTTTAAAGTGTAATTTTATTTTTTTATCATTTAATTAAATTTTTATCATTTTATGTAATTTTAAATTTAATTTGGAAATAAACACATGTTAATATTTTGATTGTATTTACTTCTTTAAAACCTGTTGAAATTTATTGACAACGATAATTAATTTTAAATTAATTTCCTCGAATTCTCTGTTTTGAATTTTTTAAAATGGATTTCATATTTGGAATCATAATCTCTAAATTTTTTAAATATGTACCTTTTATTTTTGTACATTATGAATAGTAACTTCAATAATTATTTTTATTTACCATGGTTAAAGGGGAAATCAGGTAAATAAGGTTAAAAAATAATATTATAATTATATAAAAAACCCCTAACACATGTCCTAATATTATTTTATGAGATATGGCCGACCATGGTCATCCTTGGGACTATTTTAGGACCCCAAGGATCCACTTGGTTGTGATAATGACTTTTTAAAATGTTTAATTTAATGAAAAAGGAAATATAACATAAACATGTATCTCTCAACTAAAACTATTTTAATGTACATTATATAAGTGATATATTTGAATATAAATATTCATTGGATAGATAAAAAAATTTCATACATCATATTATTTTATTTTTAATTTTTATACATTTAGTAATTAAACTTATTTAGGATACAATAATGGTGTAGTGTTTTCTTTATCAATAAATGAGTAAAATAAATGATATCATAAATATTAAAATAAATTTAATTAGAAAGTTTTTATTCCATCAAATAATTTCATAAAAGATTATTAAATGTTATATTTGAGTTATTTTCTTTTTTTATGAGGAATCAATTTGTTATGACTCGAACAAAAATCAGTTACTATGTAGTGTCAAAATTGACATAAATGAGTTTTTAAAACAAATATTATTTTATTGAATGATATAAAAAACCTAAAAATATATGATTTTGCTAAAAGTATAATATAATGTTAAAATGTAATTAATGATCCACTTTAGTTTTGTTTGATATTTCATTGTAACTATAGTGACCATATATTATTAAAACACAAGAAGACATGGTAAGAGTTAATGTTTTTAATTATGGATTAAAGCCAATAGAAAAGGGTACATTTGTGGCATAAACCGGTGTAAAACCTATTGTTTTAGAGTATTTCGACCCATCATAATATTATACATTAAATATATCACATTTTATGTATTATAAACCAAATATAAATTTATAAAAAATTAATATTTGAAGACTTTTCTAAAGTGCCCAACACCTCTCCTATAAAAGTGCATTTATCCTTCTCTTTTATTCACACAAAAAGAGCCCATTGGATCATCAAACCCCTTTAAAAATCTCATCCAAACATACCTCAATTAATCTTAGTGGATAATATTTGGGATTAAACCAAACTTAATGAGTCCTTTTGGGAAAATCAAAAAGAGACACCTGAAGAAGAGGTAATCGTTTTATCCCTCCATTCAAAGTTCTTTTATTCTTCTACTTACTCTTCCAAAGAGGTTAATATAATAAAATAATAAATCCATCTTCTAATACATTATGATATTATTTTATTATTATGGGGAACTATATTCATCATTTAATCATCCTATTAAAAATAATATCACTATGTGTGCATACGTACGACTTACCGTCTCCACGTCTTGGTGTGAACTGTTTTTCATATGCACTTTAATTAGACGTGTATTATAATTAATTTAAATAACTTAAATAAAATATATAAAAATTTAATATTTCATTATTGTTCATATTCTATCCAATTACAATCCAATTAACTATTACTAAAATTAAACCATCTCTCATGCGTACATACGACTTATCATCTCCATGACGTGATGAGAGTAATATTCCACGTTCACCATCCAAGAATGAATATAATATATATAAATTATGAATAACTATAAAATATTTCACATAATAATGCTACTATAATTATATATATATGTGTGTGTGTGTGTGTGAATATATCCCATTCACTTACTTTCATTCCATATGATAAGAAAAAGGAAATAATGTTCATGTGTATGTACGGCCAACTGTCTCCATGAATGGTGTATTCCATTTAATATATCTATATATATATTTATTTTCTGATTATATATGACATATAAATCATATTATACATTCAGGATGTAATTAAATAATGATCTATGTAATATGATCAAAAATAACAAGTCAAAACACTTACGATAAATAAAGTGATTATTACCCAAAATGGTTCATTAACCTGGAATTGTTAATAAATGGGTAAAATAAAGTCATAAAATAATCTCATATGGTATCATAAATATTATTTTTATTATGATATAAGTAAATAAAATATTTAAAAACATTATACAGTAGTTTTGTACATGTACAGAGAATATCAGAACTAAGGTAAGAGTTAATTTCACTATCACTATATTATCTAAGATTATTTATACATAAGTATCTACTGATACATCCTTATCATCAATGTCCATGTTTCATAAAAGGTATTAAAAAATATATTATAATTTTATTTGAAGTCATTTTTATCAATTTTTTACTTTTTATAAAACAATTTAAAATGAATCTTTCTGTTATTTTCTAAAAAAGGTACTTTATAACCTTTTCAAAAAAATTCAGGAAAGAATGTTTTTTTAATTTATAGGATGCATGTGGATCTTTTATACCATTATGATGACTTAAAATTTTGAATCTTTCTTTACAATACTATAACATTATTTAAAAAAAATATTTTCTTTTATAATTGAACATTCTTTTAAATTGTTTCAAATTAAAATAAGATATTTCTTTAAAAGAGTATTAATGAATTTATTATATTACTTTCATCTATGTTAACATCCTTTGATGTATTTTATTATTAATTATGTTTGATTTACTATGTTATAATCTCCCATATTTTATTTAAGTTTTTATGAAATGTTCAATGCAGATGTGCTATTTTTTATACCATTCAAGGTTTTTGATTAAATTATTAACATTTCATATGATATTTTTAATACGAATTTTTTTTCTATGTTTCAAAATTTCCATATGATGAATAGATTGGAATTATTATCTGACAGGGAGGGCCCACTATAGCGGCTTGATGCATTTGTAGGTTTCATGAGACAAACTAGTATCCTGGTATAAGGACTTGACATAATATTTGTGTATGGTCTTATCCCAAGGCCTTGATATAGTGGTTAAGATGTATGGAATTATGAATTACCTCATTATGATATTATTTATTAATTTAATATGTGATTATTTAATTAGAAGAATATCCATGTGAATGTTAAAATAGAATTATTTGATATATTATTACCATATTATGTTGAATATAATGTTTTAAAAGTATTGTATTATATTTTCGTACCTTTCCTAAATTCTTTATTCTTAATTATGATAGCTTATGCTATATTTTTTTTATCCTTATTGAGCATTTGAGCTCACCCGTTTCTTAGGTTTTCTTGTCTCAAGATTCAAAGAAGTGTATTATGATTTATATGCAGGGTTAAGATAGTGGAATAATGGAGTTCTCAAAGGATTATCTATGTTGTAGTTTATGCACAGAATTATAATGTATAATTTTTGAATGTAATCTAATTTTTAAGAATACTAAAATTATAGATCCTTAAAGAATTTATTACTTATAATCATGAAAATTTATTTAAATAATGCACTAGCTCTGGGCTTCTGCCATTGGGGCATTACAAAAATCCTATTATATATTTTTTTTATATCTAGCGTCTCTCCAGACTCTTTTTCTTCTTCTATTTGTCTCATTGGAATCACGTTGGTATGATCTTGATTATTTTTTATTTGTTATGGATTAATTAGAACAAAAATTGTGCTATTTGGATTTAGGATCATATGCCCTAATTTATCAATTTTCATCCATTTTTCATATTTCTCCTAAACTGAGGAGAATCAAGACTTGATTCTGGATGAGCACTTTACTACAGAGCTAAGGTAGGTGTTATATAATTTTCTTCAAATTTTGATTCATTATAGAGATATAAACCTTTTCTTCTCCCTCTATACTTTTATTCCTAATCCATATTTTGAAAATTTAATATAAAATAGATGTAGTAGGACCTTTTAAGGATGAAATTAGGTTGCTTGACATATGTTGGTGGTTGTTTCCCAAACTAGAGGCAACCCAAGGGGTGATCCATACCTTTTCTTTGGTTTTTACCTTTGATAAACCACCAAAGGGGTGTGTTTTTTTGTTTTACTAGCATAAATAAGTTCAATTATAATTTAATGATGTTAGTTTACATGCTTAGGAGATGTTTTAGCTCATTTACTTGGGTCACTATAATTTTACATTCCTAACTTGATTAGATTTCTTGAGTGGAATTTTACTTTTATGTGTGTATAATTTTTGGTTGTTTACAGAATCCATAAGTTGATTTTCAGGATTTATGGGTGGATATACCCATGTGGTTTGATTGAAAGGAAAAGAATTATATGATTTGGTAGAATCATATGGATTTGAATTGTTTGTTAAATGGTATGAATGAATTCATGTTTTGTATAGATGACATGGATGAATCTCTTTAGATCTGGAATGCGGTAGGGGATGCCTTGGATAGAGTATACTCCTAGGGTCTTGATTATGTGGGATACCTTGGGCCATTGCTACCCCATAGATCTAGTTTTCTTGGAATTTCACAAGACATGTCAGTGCACATGCTCCTAGGACTCCAACCGGTGTCTATACCCAGTTTCCATTGAGATGCTCCTGGGACTCGACAAAGACGTCATGGTCTTTGACACCTTGGATTGGGCCCATTGTGGTATACACATCATTATATGGAAAGGATATGGAAATTGTGATACACTTGTTTATACGGAATGATAGTGGGATATATTACACTGGCATTACAAAATACCTATGGGTTTTTGATATGGATTCTTTATACAACAATGACATGTGGAAAAGATATGTATGGGTATACAGTGAGTCAATGTTGTTTCTTTATATTCTTTTTATCATCCATGTTAGCGGGTCACACTTTTTTCATTAAGCCTTGAAAGGATGTTAGGAATTACCTGTTTTAGTAGACATATTCCATGTGCATTCCCACATATGTTACTTATTACTTACACTTGTTTAGCTTATTGCATTGTGATGATTAGAACATTATAGCTCATTGGGTGGAAGCTTGGATTTCTATCTCACATCATTCTTGGGACTCATTAGGGACCCAAACAGATTATATAGTTGCAGGTGATGGTATGGTCCAGAGCCCTTGTAATTGTTGTTGATCATTTTTTGGATAAGGGGAACATGAGACCAAGATAAGGTTTGAGATGCTATGAGAACGTTTTATTATTATTTCAATTTGGATACTTGTATTGTATTATATTTCTATGATCTTATTTTGAATTTGTTAGATACATGTATCATTTGAATCATTTTATATGATCTATCTTTTGAGATTTCTATCTATTCCTGCTCTGTATCAGTTTCCTTCTAGTTTTACCACTTCTTCTATCTGTATGTTATTGACTTATGCAGTGATTTAATCTAGTAATGAGGGCATAGTCTCCCCACTTATACACTTAGGCCCTCTCTACTAGTCGATAGCCTCTACTATTTGGGGATAGGTGCATGAGGCCATGTTGCCAATAGGGATCGAGGAATTGTTGAGTGGAATTTGAGTTCGAGAAGTTACATGAATTTCATGAATGATGGATTTCAGATGATGAACATCACATGAATCATACATATTTTCTTATCAACTGTTAAGAAATGAAACAATTTTTACAGTGAGTGCTACTATCATATATTCTTTATATATTTTAATGTCTATTAATTTATGTTAGTTTTAGATTATATGATGATCATATCAAGAAAAAATTTAATCAAATTACACTAGATTACGTTGAAAAATGTTTGTAAAATAATGTTTCATGCTGGTTTCAAACAATGGTAAAGTAAATTATTTATTGTTTAAGATACAAACTCAATTAGTTATTATTCATATTTCTAATTGTTTTTAAATTTCTTAGGTATCAAAAAATTCTAATAAAATAGATAATAGATTGTGTGTATTGAGTAACCCACCATAGAAAATGGTTAAATATTATAATACATATATAGAGAATGGTTTTCTATTTAATACAAACACATATGGAGAATAAAAAAATTATGAATAATGGTTTTTTCTTGAGGGGATCTCTTCGAAGTGAGAAAGTGAATTTGAATTTTATGACATGTTGGAAAAAATAAATGATCTATTTTATCTAAGAAAAAATTATGTAACAGTTTTTAAATTCCATTGTTTTGAAATTAATAGTGGATTGTGTGTTAATATGCACTATGTAATTATCAAAATTAAATATAAAATACTTCATGTAGTAAATGAAATATTTTAATTGGCTCATAAATAACATCAAATTTATGATTCAAATTATCATTATTATTCAAGAGTGTTAATTTATTAGTAGAAAATTATAAAAATGAAATCCCATTAAAATCAGTTTATGTAAAGTGGATTTGATTCTTTTAAAGTTTAATGAATTGTAGTTTTTCTAGAGGAATCTCAAAATACTTATTTTTAATAAAGGTACATAAATATTGATGATGATAACACACCGTTACTTGTTGATAGAGATGATGATGATGATGTGAAAAATGAATTTGAATTAATAAGAGACGAAGAAGCTTAAACTCATCTGAAATTTGATAATACAGAGGAGGGAGATGAAGAAATTGACACCAGTGTATATGATGATGTGGATGAAGATGAATAATGAACCAAATACATGTTGTTTATAGTCATAATATAAATATAAATTACTCATCTTCAATTATTTTATGACTATATTCTTTTTTTGTTTCATATGTATGATGATATTTTTGATAAGATTTTCTATAGCCTTGAGGAGAATATAATTCTATGTGTTGAGCCAGATGCTTCGTCATTCAACCCTTAGGTTGTAGGGAGTTCATCGACTCAGAGGGTTTGTGGTCACGTAAGATTGATGATTCACAACCCTATTTCTGAGAGACCTCCACATCTTGATTTTGATCCATGGAAGAAGATGTTTGTTCAATTGTTTAATTTAGTTAATTTTCATTATCATTGATTTTCAATAATTTATTTATATACAAATTGTTTTATTATTTGTTTTGTTTTACCATAGGTTTTTGAATATAGCTATTGGAAAGGTGAGTTCTCTTCTGTATAATTATTTTTCATGAGAATTGGTGATGTAGGATCATATTCCCATTAATTTTAGAACTACATATTTAATCATTGGATGATGCAAAAATATATAATAGTTATTTTGAAATTTATTTAATTAGTAACATTCTATTATTAATTATTTTTTTGGTTTATAGTATCCCATTGATGATAACATGAGGACCTCAATCTTGGATGTATTCATTCATGAGCATTGTCATCAATTTTTTCACAATTCAAGGAAGAGACACATTAAGGAAGTTAGAGTCATAGTTTTTTATCTATCTTGTTGTATCCATTGACCCTATTACATCTCATCTTAGGTTTGGGTTGTATTTCTCACATACGAGATGTCATATTTTTTTAGAGGAGATCATCATTAGGTCAGAAGAATCGGGGGAGGCAGGACATCACACCAAGAGCTGGTGGTTCTATTCTCAATACTCATCAACAACATCATTTAAGTAATTTTATTTAATAATTTATATTAATTAAATTGTAAACTGTTTAATTTATTATCATATAGGAAACTAAGAAGCCTGATATTATGTTGTTCAATGTTTATAAGAGGATTCACATTGATCCTAACACTGGAGATATTACTTATGGTTGACCAAGTTAGATTCTGGTCTGTACAATTTTTTTTAAGTTTCAAAATTAATTGAAGTTAATTTTTCAACTATTTTAATTAAAAATTTCATTTGATGGAGTTATATGAGTCTGTGACTTATCACACACATGATGAGACTTAGGCCAAGATTGTGGGTTGGCTACTAGTGTACCATGATTTGATGACACAACATGGATGGAGGTGACTTACTGTGCTTCTGAGAAAGACAGAGTTATTAGTATTGGTTCTCAATTGATGCCTAAAATCTATTACGGTACTATTTTCCTCTCATCTTCTTACTTTAGGGGATATCACATGGATTTATTATCATTGTCTGCAGAGCATGAGGAGAAACTGAGAGTCGAAGATAAGGTTATAGAGACCCTACCAAGAGTGCATGAAGAGTCTTGTCTACATCATTGGCAACAAAAGGAAGAGAAAAATTGAGTGCAAGAGTAGAAGATATATCAGATGATAGATTACATGTGAATATTATAGTGGGGTATATGGATTAATAACCCTCCTCCACCTCTTCCAGATGACCCCTTGCGACCTATGTAATTTATGTATTTATTTGAAACATTTATTACGACAAACATTTGAATGAAAATATTTTTTATAATATTGTTATAAATTAATATATTTACAGTTTCATAAATTTTATTTTCTATATCATTGTAATGTTTCTTGTTTTTTTCTTTTAATTTTTTATATTACTGTGATGTTTTTATCTTTTTATCTTATTTTTTTATTTGTGATGAGTAACCCATGTCATCACAAATACTAACACACACACACACACACACACATATATATATATATATGGTAGAATTATTTTATGATGGGTGGGTCTCCCATCATAAAAATATATTTCCAATGACTGGACATAAAAAATTGTTTTTATGATTATCTGTCAAATAAAATAATTCTTTCAATAGAATTTTCAATTATCGGACAATTGTGATGAGGTCCCATCACAAATGACTATTCACGAGGGCTTCCCATCATAAATGATCAATCTAAAATATTGCATTTTCTATTTTTCTGTTCATGGGATCAATTTCTCTTTTAAAATGCACCATTGAAATGAATGATCCCTAAGCTAAGAAAACAACTTAATTTTCCATATACATGATTTAGTTATCAAAAGTGTTTTCTATAATGTTTTAAGTGACATTCATAATTGTATTCATCCCTTATCAATCAATGGTTTTATCATCCTTTTCATGATGTGGGTTCCACTAATAGGGTTTAATGGACTTTAACCATTTTCCACTTGATTAATTTTCAAAAAAAATTCATAAGTACTATTTTAAAATGTTCCAAAGTGTGAACATTCCAAACTGGTTTAAGTTTATTTTCAACTAAATTGAATTCATTTAAAAATTATTTAAAAGAAAATATTCTTAACATTTCCACACGTGTTATTTTCAATATAAAATAATATCATTTGTAGGAATCCATGTGAATATATCTTTCTACATCCCTTTTTATTTTCTAAGAGACTTTATCTCTACACATTCCTGTTTTCAAAAATGAAAATTCTTATTCTCATGGTTTAAAAAAATATTCATTTTTACATGTTTTCAAAGGAAAATGGAAATTTGTGTTTTCAAATTAAATATACTAAGTCTTGTAAATGTGTTATTCATCTATATTGTATGCCTGATCAAGGGAATTATTCAAATGATACTAGCAATCTTCTTCATCTGTTTGGATTCAGAAACTCTACATTAAACCTATGGTAGGATCCATCACTACTCTTTCCATTCCTAGCCTTACAACTTTGTAGGAATTATTTACTTCCAATTAACTTACTCTATGAATTTCAAATATTCCATTACTTGATTGAAAGGTGTTCACGTAGATTTCTAGGGGATTAGTCAATTTGTGGACGTATTTGAGACTTCCATGTTTGATTCCTGCATTTATCTTTTCAACCGGGAGGAATTTGTTATGGATTGGGCTAGAGACGTTCAACGATGTGGATCATGGAGCCTCTCTCTATCTCGTTGGTATTGGTATTACTACTATGTCATAGAATCTTCTTTGGAAGTGGTTTGGATCATGTTACTAGGACTCCCACTTCCATTATAGAACCCGATGATTTTGAGGTCTGTAGGGGATTAGTTAGGCTCTTTTCTTACTTCCGATGAAAGCAAAAATCATATTCAAGTTGCAGCGATCCCGTGTAGTTGTCCGGATGGCAGAAAAAATCACTGGTATTGTTCCTTTGTCACGTGATACATTATATCAGGAGGACCTGATTACACTATCTCTTTTCATTAACAACCTTGATCTTCCTACTAATATATCCTAGATGATTTCTCCTCTAGTCTATTGTAATCGGTGTGACCTTTTAGCTTGCTTTCAACCTCATCCTTACTAGTCCATGTCTCCACCTTCTCTACTATTATGGATTTCTTCTTGACTATCTCTTTAATTCATTCAATGTTCACTGATCAACTGCTCCAACATCATGCTTTCTCCTAAACATGTAAGGATTATATTCTTTCCCCCATGCATTGGTTAAACATTTTTCTTTTTTATTATCTGATCAAGAACTACTAATTGTCGGTTTCGAAATGGCAGTCTCTATCAGAAATACTTTCTTTTATTCAAATAGATAGCACCAGGAATAAGGCTTCATGAATATGGAGATATCTTTGTGGGAATTTTAGTTTGATGGGAGATTCTAGGAGGGCCTTTCCAATTGTCTAAGCCATCTGAAGAATATTATCCAAGGATGGCTGGTTAACAGGACCAGAGATGACATTGGTGAGGAAAGGATGTAGGAAGACATAGACCGGATGGAAGAGGATCTATAACATAGATGGGATGATACCTCCTTCACCATGTATTGTGATAAAAGAATGCTTCTAGATGAAAAATTATTGGAGATGGAGAGGTCCTACAAACAAAGATCTACGATTTAATAGTCAATGGAGGGTGACTGAAACATTGATTTCTTTGAGGACTGTCTGAAAGAGAATAACATTATAAAACTAAATAACAACATGGGAAATGGGGTCTTTACATCTGATGTGAATTTTTCTGGTCAGTTGGCACTTGAACAGCTTGAGGGGATACTGGCGTGGGAAGATTATCACAGGGAGCATAATTTTATTGTGACTAAGGGGGAGGAGGTCTTTATGAGGTGAATTCCATATTTGGTGGTAGGGTAAGTTAATTTTCATTTGGTGGCTATACCAAACGAGGAAGGAATCATGGAAAATGTGTCTAAGATGTCACATGACAGTGCTTCGGGGCCAGATGAATTTCCAAGGGAATTCTATGCTGCACCATGTGACTTTTTTGGAGTTCATGTGGTTGAATCCATTCAAGACTTCATTAGTGGGGGAACACTTAATAAGATTGTGTGTGCTTATAAAGCGGTCCTTATCTCGAAAATTAAAGATCCTTTGACTCTCAATGACTATAAACCCATCTCTCTTTGTAATGTTTCCTATAAAATCCTTTCAAGTGTTATTGCTTGGTGGTGGAATAGTGTCATTCCAAGGTTGGTATGAAGAGAGAAACATGGGTTTGTTAAGGGCATGAGCATTCATGGGGTGATTGTCATTGCCCATGAATTGGTGGATAACATCAACAAAAGATCAATCATCTCTAATGTCATTATTCATGTTAATATGGACATAGTGTATTAAAAAATCGAATGAGGTTTCATTATTATGATCACTACAAAATTAAGTTTTCACAAATGGTTTTGGGATATCTTTTTAGGTGCTTTTACACCCCATGGATCACAATTTCCTTAAGGGGGGAGGATTTTGGGTTCTATAAAAGTGTGTGTAGCATCCGTCTAGGAGACCCTATTTCTCCCACTATTTTTTATTTTAGCTGATGAAACTCTTTCCTGGAATCTTCATCGAAGTATAGAGGAAAGTAGATTGCTTCCCTATCATAAAAAATCTAAAAGGGGGTACCATTCCTCATCTCACATTTGCTGATGATATTTTGATATTCAATAATGGTAGGAGGAGATCTCATCAGAGTTTCATGGAGGTCATTTAAATCAATGTATGTTTAATTCTGAAAGTGATAAATTCAAGAAAACTTTGTGTGTTTATCCATAATAAGTGCTCATATAAGAGATACAGGGATATCCAAAACAATCTCATCATCCAAAAAGGGATGTTTGGGATGATTTATCTCATAACTCCTATTTCTTTTGGCCAAATTAAGAAATATTTATTCAAATATATCCTTAAGAGATTTATGGGGAGAAAATATAATTGGAGACCAAATTCTTATTCATTGAAGGGAGAGTCATGTTGATCAACAGTGTATTATCTTCCATCCCCATGCATATCTTTTCAATCATTAAACCCCCTAAATAAACTATTGTTAAGATGGAGAATAATATGACTGCTTTTCTTTGGTATTTTCATCAAATGGTTTGCTACCATTGGACCTATTGGAAGTTCTTGGTGAAATCAATCGAAGGGGGTGGTTTTTCATTATGGGACATCTCAGAAACCATGTTGGGTGTGTAAGTGTGGCTTTTTTATAATATTGTTGACGGAAAATCTCTATGGGACGACTTATTCAGATCTAGATATGGAAATCAATGGGATGGTGGGGGAACTCATAGAACTCAGATCTCTAGAATGGCGAGGTGTATGATTCCTCTTCTAGGAGATCTCTACGACTCATCTCAATGGTTATGGGAAAATGTGCCCATAGATTTTGGAATATGAACTAGGCTGGGGAGAGGATATTCATTCCAAGCTATCCATCCCCCACCAGTTCATTCAAGGAAGAGAAATACCATCCTATTCTAATTAAAATTATCCTAATAGAGTTTTAGATAGAGGTGTTCTAGAGAATTATTTTGAACGATGAGCCTGATTAGTTTTGTTTCACTGGTTCGAGCTCAGGTATCAACTCTACTTGAGATTTTACAAGGTTTCATCATGTAGTGGTTGGGTAGGACGTGTGGGCTACCATGATTTAGTGCCATTAAAATCCTATAAAAATTAATTTCTTTATTTGGTATTTGAGAAACTGGGTAATCCCAACTAATGAAAATATTCAACATAGGGGAATCTCCATGGCTGCTAGATGTTTTTACTGCACAACCCCGGTTTTTGAATCAACTATTCATCTATACTTCTAGAGAGAATTGGATGATTTCCTCTAGTTCATTTTCATTCTTTTCCCATGTTTCATTTACAACCATTTTTTCACCCATGATTTCATATCTAAATGGTTCTTAGGAGTGGAGCACAAGGGAATGGAAGACAAGGTGCGATATTTTATTTTCATCTCAGTTTGCTGGACTCTTTGGGTGGATCAAAACCCTGATAGAATGGGTTCCCATCATTCCAATATTTTCCTATAGATGAGGATGAGGGAATTGATCGGTGATATGGGGTCTCTACTGAAAGCGGGTAGGAGCTCGTTTTCTCTATGTAATTTTCTTAACATGCCCTGTACAAATGGAAGATCACATGGGAGATTGATCAGGTGGTCTCCTCCTAACAATTTTTCGAATCTCAACAAGGATGGGTCCTATATGAATGGAAAAATGCGTATAAAATGGATCCTTAGAGACTCTAGGGGTTTTATCAAATTTGGATATAGTTTTTTTATGGTCCATGATACTCCTTGGGTGTGGAGGTGAGGGCACTTCTCACTGGCATCATTCTTTGTAGAAGATTCTAGTTTCAGGTGACTGAGTTTGAATCGAACTCTAAGGTGATGGTGAGAAATCTTCAGGGTAAATGTGATCCTTAATGGAATCTAATTTCCCTTATCAGAATTTACTCATTGGATACCAGTTGAGGACTAATTATTTATCACATTTGGAGATAAGCTAACTTCTTAGTAGATGTGTATGCTCGTGTTGGGAGGCTGGATGCGGCACTTACTATATACAATAGATTTGGATCTCTTCCATTTGAATTTATGTTTTTCATCCAAGGGGATTACCTTGGTCTTCATCACTTTAGTCCTCCTTGAGTTCTACTATGATTTTTTGTGGTGGGTGTATACTCCCCTTTTTATAATAAAAAAATCAAAATTCAGTTTTGTATATCCATTTCCTAATTGGTGTAAATACCATTTCCATAATCATATTTTTTGAGTGTTATATACATATAATTATTCTTAAAATCATTGGATACCCATTTATTTTCCATCAGTTTATCACTTCATGTGTGTTGATGAAATCATTAATGATTCCTTACAGAACCACTTGAAAAGAATATAAAACCCATTTTATATCCTTGGGGTTTAATGATAAGTTAATTGAAACCATATAGCACACTTATATATGATTTTAATTTTGTGATGGATAGCCCTAGAATTACATATCTCTCTAATGAAGTGGGAAATGCTTCCATATCTGGATATATCATGGTTTGTGGGAAGTGAGCTTAGCCAATTACAAGAGTGGGTAGTTAGCATTGCCAACTACATTATTATAATGAGGCATGAGCCTTGTATTATGATTATGACGTCATGTTTATGTAATTTCCACAATCCTAAGATGGAATGATCTTATAATATGATATTTATTATTCCATTATCTTATGTTATCATTTCCCAGGTCTTGATTCCATTCCCTTTATGATATCATGTTATGTCACTGGACTTGTATAAGTTATCTCACCATTAATATTTATTTTTATTATACCATCACTGAGCATTTGAGCTCACCCCTTATTATATTTCCATTTCCCCATGTTATAAAGTGATGTATTAAGAATGTTAATAATAGAATAATATCTTATGTGAAGTATTTATGGGTGCTATTGAGGACTTGTTGTGGATTTTTGAGATTCCTAAATAGTAGAAAAGGGTGTCCTTTAGATGAGAATGACATGTATTTTATTATTTAGTGATTTTTCCTAATCCTCTAAATCTATTAACTTAAAGGTCCTTGGATTGTAAATGTGGGAATGATATTGTAATAATATATTTGAATCAAATATATTGTTTTAATTTATTTATTTTTGGCATCATATTTGGGTGTTCAGATCAATAGGTGTTATAGTTGGTATTAGATTAGTGTTTAGTTAACTTTAGTGGTTATGATGATTTAATATTTAGGAATGAAATCATAGTTTAAAGAGTTAACTATGATATTTATTTCAAAGATATAGATAAACCACTTGGTTGGTGGTATTGAATATATTAGGTTGATTGGGGATTTGGATAAGTTAACATTAGTTATAAACTTTTGAATAAGTATATGTATTTGTGAAACTCCTAAAATTTTAGTAAAATAATGATTGTTTTGTTTTATTAGTCATTACATCCCAATTGTAATACTATAAATTGGATGCATTTTTGTTACAAATGCATCAAGGGTTAACTACACCAAAAACAATCAGTCAAGTATATCATGGTCATAATTTTGTGGCATATTGAATGGTCCCTAACAATACACCTAGGAAGAAACTGTTGGGGGTATGCTTAGGTTAATTCACATTCCCTTTATAATCCCTCCATATCTATATTTTTTGTATTTTTTGAAAACACTTTTTAAGGATGAGTTTGAATCTTTAAAAAAATAAAAGTAGATAAAATACCATATGAAAAACAAAAAATAAAAACACCATATTGAATGCTAAAGGAAAGTAGGTTTGAATTTCAAATTGTTCTTTGAGGACACATTGATTCTAGTAACACCTACTCGGGCCACTTCACCGCATAGATCGAGGCCTGAAAAGTTAGGTCACAGTACATCCACATCAATGACGGCATCATCACGTCACCAACATCATCATCAAATCACCATCATCCACAGCACCACCATCCTCCATTCCAAGTGGTGACCAGCACTGGTATGGCCAGGGACACCAATCGACATCTGTACCTGACAAAACATGACTCACCACCATCTTCAGCTCCGAATGAAAAAAGGCAACCAACAACATCACCAAAAAAAGCCCAGACTTCAGCGCCTTCGTCGAAAAGGAAACATCAAAAGATAGTTGTTAGGTCCACTTGGTTAGATACCCTGAGGGGGGGGGGGTGAATCAGGGTATGACAGATTAAAACAACTACCCCTATTGATCTTGTCTCGCTTTTAAGCAAGACTCTCTTCTCTCTCTTTCCTATAGAAAATTATAATGAAGAACTAAAGCATGCACATGACATAACGATTTTTACTTGGTTCACCCTTACTAGGCTACATCCAAGGAGCATACACCAGTGATGCGTCCATGTACCAAATCCAATAAAATAACATTGTTGTTTACGAATTTCAGGATAGATCACTTCTATTCCCCGGCTCACTGCCTTTACAATGGTTAGAGCCAGCTCACTGCTTTCCAAAGGGTCACTCACTATTTCTCCCTCTCTGGCTCACTGCTGGTGGATAGAATCACTTTATTCCTCTTCCTTTGGTCACTTCTCTGGAAAGGATCCACTCACAGTTTATAGACATGTTGGTCTCTTCATTATCACTAATGAATGTATCCTATGTTTTATGTAGATTCTCTTTTGAAGTCGAAATTTCAACCATAGATGAATCTCACATTGCACCAAATGTATCAGGCAATCTTACAGCTTTCACGCTGCCCTAAAATGACTGTCGTGCTTCTACCATACCCAGCATGATTCTCTAAGCTGGCGTGCAAGTTCACCTCACCCCACTTGCGCGACACACACTTCTTCAACTCCAAACTTGCGTGACTCACACCCTTTTACATGAAAACCAATTTTGACATGAATCGATAAATTGTCGTGGTTCTTCAAAGACTGGATCACAAGTGTCACCAAACCACCTGCGTGACAACCCCTTCTTCAACTCTAAACTTGGGTGACTCACACCCTTTCTCGCCCAAACCACTTTGGGCATGCAACTATCAACTGGCGCACAACTTCTGATTACCTTTATACTTGCACGACCACACCACCTGTGTGTCTGGAGCTCTAATTTTCTATAAGTGTTGAACTCTACTTGAATGAGGAGGGGTCGACCTCTATTTATAGGCATTTGGATACCCTGAGCACCAGTGCGTAAGTCCAGCCGCCCTTGTCTTTGTCGCTCTAGTCAATTGCGTAACCAAACCCAAAACTTGAGATCCCCTTTTTCCATTTCCATATTTTGATGTTCTCATCTTAAAAAACATTTGGTGTGCAAGATTCAACCTTGTATATAATATTTTTGAACTACCTCCAGATCAACCATTCCTTTGTCGATGTTCTTGAATAAATCATTCATCGTTAACAACATCCCTTGAAATAGACATGACAACATGAAAACCCCTTTGTCAACAAATTTGTACATCATGGTTTCCTTTGTCAACAAACACAATCAACTACAAAATGCTTCAATGATACCTTGGGAGATTTTTTCCCAACAACAGTCTCTCGCATGGAGACCAAATACCTCTTGAACAACACCTCCCAGAACCTCCACCAAGACCATCGCACCTGACCGAATGGGAAGGTAGCACTGGACCGAGATGACAGAGCAGAATTGAGTGGAAAAGGCCATGGTCGGGGACCATGATAGAGACCACAACGTCCTCAAGAGGGGAGAAACAACCACAAACCTCCATCAACCACAGTCCAAAATCTTAAACCAGATCTCAAAATTTTGACCCTCACTTGCGAAAAAATTAAAACAAAAACAAAACCAACTTTACAAAAAAAAACCAAAGAAAAATCACCAAAGAACCCAAAGAATAAGAAAATTACACCACAGGTTTCTCCCTTTGAAACACCCCATCACTCCCAAAAGATCATCCCAAAACCTCTTTGGGGTTCTTCGAACCCAGCCAACCAGGAAGGGACTAACAGACTTAGAAGTCAGAGCATTGAGTGAGTGAACATGTCCAAATCAGGTTGTGAATGAGAGGGCGCCATTATCCCTTCCAAATAACAACATCTTGAGGCCTTAACTTGGTCATAAAGAACCCCATCTGAGAAGAAAAAACAATATTGAGAAACCAATAAGTGAACTAAGAGGCAGTTTTGGGAGAGAAGAACCATCACTAGAAAGTGACGAAAAGGAAGAGAGGAAAGCCGTATGTGGGAGGGTCGAGAGAAGAAGATAACCTATACCACTAATATAATTGAAACATAGGAGAAACAAAGAGTAACATAGATGACAATGAAGAGGATAAGGGAGAATAACTAACTTCCAAGATAGATCGGAATGGATAAGGAGAGCTAGAGGGCCACGAGAGGAAACGATGATGAAATCGAGGAGAAGGAAAACCTAGACACCGAGAGCCCCATCCGAAAAGGTGGCCATTTTTTCCATTCTATTTACAATCTATTATGAATTATTTGATCATATGATTTTATAAAAGTTAACTATATTAGATAAACTAATGGTAAAATCACCATGGATAATCTTTATGAAGCTAATGACTCAAAATTAAGGGTATTCACATCATTTTTTAATTATTTATTCTAAGCTCATAGTTTTCCCTTTTTACATATAATAATTTAAGTATTCTCATAAATAAAATTTCATTTAATTTACTTGATAGATGAAGAAGGAATTGAGAAAAAAATGGATTCAATGGATAATTTAGTGATTTTCCTAACCTTAAATCTGTTGGAAGAATAACTAGAGTTTGAAATATATTTATTATTTTAAATCATTTATCAATAATTATAATTGACAAAGTGAACATAATTAAATACTATATAACACTAGAGAATATAAATAAAGTGTATTGTGAAATTCAGGTGACAATGATGATGGTGGAAAAAAGATACAATTTCCTGTAAAAAATTTGGGATGAAACACATTTGGTAATGTCTCAAAATGGAGCTATAAAATGGTTTCTACGTGGAGAAGGAAGACATAATGCTTCTAGCTTCTACAGAAAAATGAAGCACTCAGTTAACATGATTGAGGAAGAGGTTTTTAAGGTTATTTTACTTAATATACTAATAAAACTATTTCATTTTTAATTTTATATTAATTCATATACATCTTTTTCAATATATTTAATTCATTCATTTTTAAAAATTGTGAGGGTGTAATTTATTTAAGGGGATAGAATGTAAGGACCTGAGATTTTAGATCCTTGAAAATATATACTATGTTGTATAACTTTTTCCACACACTACACCTATTATAAAAATACACAACATATTAATAATACATTATTAGTAAATCTATAATAAACACTAATATGGTAAACGAATAATTTTTGTTACCTTAAAAAGTACATAATTGATATGAGTTGATATTAAAAATATATGGCTAAAATCATGGAAGATATATTTGAAAATGTAAAAATAACTTTTAAAATCCTCATAGTAAAATTATATTACTATATATATTGGTATTTTTTTAAAATAATGTTTTTTTGCGAAATAGTGAAAAATACATTTTGGCCAAAACATTGAATTTTAACAAATTACTAGTATATATGAGTGGAATAAAATTTTATAAAATAATTTAGTTAACAAAATATATATTTTAAGGGTATAATTAGGAAATATAATGTATTATTAAGAACCTAAAAAGTCCATTTTTAATATTTTTGGACTTAAGAAACATTTTATTTTAATTTTGAAACTCTTTTCATTGGTTTCATATAATTATAACCTTCAATGGTGATATTGTGTTTTATATTTATTTTAATTCCTTAAACCTATTATTTTTGAAATAATAAATCAATTACTATCATGTATATCAATAACCATAAAAAATCTGTCTTATTCTTTAATTTAAAGTTTAAGACACCATTTTATTTAAAAATAATTTTATTTGTTATGTGTGATTAATTTAAAATTATATATTATAATATTTGAGAAATTAATTTGGTTAAATTGATCCCAAATTCATAATCATAATGATTAATTTCTTTAATAAGTTTATACTTATATTTTTAGTAATAAAATAATTAACATGATTAATATTTAATTATGAGTAATAAGGTTTTAAATGACTAATCTAACGTAGTTCAAATTTTCCTAAATGAACATGAACTTTTACTGTTTTAGAAATACATTTTTAGGTTTTAAAGTCATACATATATGTCTTACCAATATTATTTCACCTATTTCAACTAACATTCATTCACCTCCATTCCTACCCCTTACCAGTCTTTTCCATGTAAAATTCCATTCCCTTCACTTAAAAATGGACCACTTTCTCCCCTTATTACAATAAATTAAAATTATATAGTGAAAATAATCCAGTTTTTTTGTCATAAACCTCTCTACCCCTAACTATATTCATTTCACACCATTAATTATCATAAGAACTTCATTTCCCAGGACATTTCCAAGGAGAATAAATGTTCTCGACATGAGTATTACTCTCCTCATAGACTTTATTTTAAATTTTAATCTTCATAATATTGATTAAAATTATATATACACTTAAATATCATTATATTAATGTAACATTAATTTATCACATATTCTGTATCATCAGCTAAGAAAAAAAAGCATCAATCATGTGTATCTGGGGACTACTGCTTCCGTAACCCGATAGAGATTTTTTCATCATCACCACTTAGAGTAGGTATCAAAGATGAGTTTTATGAATAATAATTATTTTTTATTTCAGTTATACTATATTTAAATGTTTAACTTCTTAATTTAGGTTAATTCTATCAATTCATTAGAGAATGTGATTTCCTATCATGCATATGTGCGGACTATCGCCTCAACAAATGACGATTCTCATTTATATTAACTACCTAAAATGTATGGAAGTAAAATTGTAATTAACTAAATATTTTTTTAAAAAAAATTTAATATAATTTTGAAATTAATAATTTTTATATACTGTAATTTAGTCAGTTTATTGTGAAATGATTCCATTAATCTTGTGTACGTGTAGACTACAGCCTCCACGAATGACAAATTTCATATCTCAACACCACCCATAATTAATATTTATAATAAAGGATTTTATGAATATGTATGATATATATTACATGATAAATCTTGTATAAATGTTATATTAACATTATGTAAAAGCAATTTCATACCCATTCGATCATTATTGCATGCTTTTGTTTTAGTTGGTCTATCACCTACGTAATAGATGTTGTAATTTTTATATATAATTTATTAAGGAATGTTATAAAAATTTAATGAAAAATAATAATAAGGTATTAAATATTTTTTAATGGTTCTATAGTTATAATATTAATATCTAAACATTATAATAATATATCATATTTTTCATTAAAAACAATCAAAACAAGTTTGTCTATGGAATCATCATCAAGATTAATAATTAATACTCTCATTGGATGAAATTTGGATATTATTAATAATATTGATATATATATTATATAATCATAGGTAATATAATAATTATGAACATGATATCAAAGGTTGAGGAAAAAAATTAACATTACAAAACTTGTGTAAGATAATTAACACCCAATATTAAAAATAAGTTACAATGGACCACAATATTCAAAGTAAATTAATATAAATGATGTATATAAAAGGATTATAGAGTTGAAAAATCTTATTTAACATATAATTAATATAGTTATTATTTTTATAGGAATTTATAGTTTGATCAACGTAGAATAGAAATAAGTACGAGGCTTTCATCTCAAACACCCTTTATTTTGAAACATCTTACATTATGTACAAGATTACTTTGATATGGTACATATAATGCCAAATTTTTATGTTATCAGGAAATATATTTTCCATATGTTATTACAGGTTCTTTTTCATGATCTTTATCTTTTGAGGTTTTTGGTTAAAAAGTTACTCAGGTCAAGACTCAATTTCTTTTTCCTTGATTCACGAATTTTATTCTTGACAATGATCTTATTGGTATACTTTATCCTAACCTTTACTTTTAAATGTGTTTTATTTCCTCTATATATAATTTATTTATTCCATTTAATTATTTTTTTTATTTGGGGATTATTTTCTCATTCAAAACTAGTCACTAAAAGATATTATCCCAAACCCAAACACACAACTATTTTTCTTCTTTACCCATGTGTTACCTATCGAAAGTATTTCCTATAGTGTTGAAAGTGACCTTTATACTTATCTTTTCCTCTTATAAATGGAATTATTTATTATCATTTTCATGTTTTGGGTTTCAATAAATAGTTTTAATATACTTTCAAATGTTTTTATCATGATTATTTTTCAGAAAATATTTCTTATTAAATTACGTTTCTAAATTTTCCAAATTTATTCCTATCCCAAATGTTTTAAGGTTATTTTAAACGATATTGACTATTTTTTAAAATGATTTAAAATAAAATATTTTCAACATTTTACACATTGTCAACTTTCACTCGAAGGAATATATATTATATTTTTCTGTTTGAAAATATTTTTCCCTAAATTTATAATTTTATAAGGCACTTCCTTTATATGATTTCATGTTTCCTTTTTATATGTTTTCAATGAAATAGGTAAATTATTATTTTAAAATCAATTATTAGAATTATTCTAAAAGTTTTCTTTTTCTTTGTTGTATGATTGATCATGGGTATTCTTCAAATGATATGATCCCCATTCTTTAGATAGACATCTTATGAAATTCTCCTACACTATAATGTTATGATTTATCATTTCTATTGTATTTTCTTATCAAACACTTGTATATGTACAATTTACTTCAAATTTCCTTCCTCTATGAATTCCCTATGTTTTATTACTTGATTAAAGGGTGTTCAACTTGATGGTAAGTAAACCCATTGAATGAAGAAATTATTGACTAACATATGTATCCATATTCTATACAATGTGAATACCAAATGAATTGTGATATTTTTAGTGGTATTTTGTTATAATGATGCTAAAAATCATTGGATTACCATTTATTTTCAATGGGTTTATCATTTCATGTATATTGATGATATCATGAATGATTCCATAAGGAACCACGTGAAAAGAGTAAAGAAGCCATTTTCTTTTCTTAGGTTTAATAATATATTGATTGAAACCATGTAGTAAACATATGTATGATATTAATTATATAATGGGTGGGACCAGAATTATATACCCCTATAATAAATTAGGGAATATTTCCATTTACTGAGATATCATGGTTTGTGGGTTGTGATCTTAGATAACCATGGGAGGGAGACCTTATCCTAGACAACTATGTCATGTTAAAGAGGTAGGGAGCCTTGAATTAGACTTATAATTTCATTTTTATATTGTTTCCACTTTCATATGATTATATCCTATAAAATATGATAACTTTTTTTCTTTCTACTATGTCACTACTTCCCATGTCTTGGTTACATGATCTTTATGGTATTATGTTATACCTCTTAACAACTATGAGTTGCCTCACCATTATGTTTTACTTTGATTTTGTTTTTACTAAGAATCTGATCTTAGCCATTATTAGGTTTCCATTTCCCTAGGTTATGAAAGTAATTATTATATATGATAATCTTTAATGAATATATTATGTGAAGAATTTATCAGTGATATAGAAGACTCATGGAGGATTTATGATCTTCTAATATAGTGGAAAAAGGTTGATTTGGGATGAGAAATACATGTGTTTTATTATTTATTTATTTTCACTAACTCTAATGAACATAAAAATTAAAGGTACTTGGATTTTAAATGTGAGAAATATATTGTAATCATTTATATTTATCAAATCTAGTGTTGTATGTTATGTGCTTTTGGAACTAGATCAGAGAATGTGGGTTTTGGGGTGCTATAATTCTTCTTATACAACCTCAAATCCCATGAAACATAATAGAAGACACTCTTAACATGAATTTTAATGACTCCCAAACCATCCCTTAATGAATCAATGTACAATTTATACTCTTTAACTAACATAAGTTAGGTCAAAGCTGGTAGAAATATCATCCCAAACTCCAACTCTCGGAAGGCTATCACATAAGGATTAGATAAACCAAAATATACACCTTCTTATTCTGGATAGCGTTTAGTGATTTATAATGGGATTAGTCGTAGATAAAACACATATAGTAAAAAAATTCCAAAGAAACTATGAAACTTAAAAATGTTCTTAGGTCATTCCTAAGAAACCACAACCTCAGCCTTCTCAAGGTATACTAATATGCCTGTTTATGATATCTTGTTCCATATTAAGTGAAAATCAATAATCTAGAACTGACACATTGAATATAATCATATAGTGGAATCTCTATCAATGTACTTATAAAAATATATAGATACCATTCATGGTCCTATCATTATTGGGATTATACCAAAATATCATTAACAGAGAAAACCACGAATGAATCAAAAAATGGATAGAAGACTCAATTAATCAAGACCAAAAATCCTGTTAGCACATTCATCAATATGAAATCCATCATGAGATACCCATACAAGACAATAATACTTTTAATGTATGTATAGATAATATCTAACGGTTTCACTTGAAATTTATGATAACTGGACCTCAATTTGATATTAGAGAACCACTTGTCTCCCTTTTCCTAACTAAACTGGTCAATGATACGAAGAAGTGGATATAAGTTATTTACCATCACATGGTTTAACCATTGGTAATTTAAAAATATCCAGAAACATTTATATTTGTTCTATGAAAATTGGATTTGAGAATCATGATGGAAAATTATATATTGAATAAATCATTTCACCTTTAAATAATCAAGATAATCCTTTAACTCAATAAACATTGTAAGAGATATTCGGTAAGGAATATTGGATAGTAACTCTATGCCTGATATAAGTTAAATCATAAATAAGACTACCTAATCATTTGAGAAATTGGTAAATCCTCGTGTAAATATCTTATAATTGATTAAAAATATGAGGAATGACTGTATAACACATTTACTCATATCCTGGAACAATTCTAGCCAACTAGTAAAAAATACTTTGATTTGATGATGGATAAGTCCTGAATGGCATGCCTAAATATCCCACTCTTTGAAATAGGTATGAAAATCACCCTATAAGGATGTTAATAATTCTAGTCATTGATAATAGTCAATGTTTACTTAATATAGAGTAAAAAATATGTCTCAAAGTTCACATAAAAACTATACATATCCAACACGAATAAATTCCAAAAAACCTACATCAACGGATCACTATAGTATAATTTAAACATCTCTGGATATAGTCATATTTCATCCCTAATGGTGTATAGATATAAATAACCCTATATAATCCCTTTAGTTTTAGAATAGTGATTGTTGGAGGCTCAGTTAATGAATGTGATACATGTGCAGACCTTTGAATATATTTTAGTGTTATTAATCTTTTATATCATTTAATATAACACTACTGGAAATAGAGTCTTTCCCAACGGTTCAGAACCATTGGGAAAGGCTGGAGAACCGTTGGTATATGTTATACCAACGGTTCTGCAAACCGTAGGGAAATAAGCCATTGGGAAAGCTTGTCCCAACAGTTTACTATGAACCGTTGGTATAGAGTGGGGGAAAGCTAACCTATCCCAACGGTTCTGACAAACCGTTGGGATAGTTTTTCACAACGGTTTGGCATGAACCGTTGGGGAATCCCAAGGATTCTTCTATCCCAACGGTTATCCCAAACTGTTGGGATAGTTTTTTCCCAAAGTTGTTTACCAATGGTTCAATGAAGCGTTGGTAAAAAAAGCATCAGAGATGCTATGCCAACGGTTTGAAATCATTGGCATAGCCTATGCTGTGCAAATTGCACACCAACCAGCAATTAGCACAGCAGGTCTGCAATTTGGATAGAAGGCCTCATTTTGTGCATTCCATCCCATTTTCAATCCAATTATTGTACATGTAATAAACTAACACATACATATACAATTATTGAACCTGCAATAACCAACTAACACATACATATAGAGAACAAATTCATACACATTTAACATATAATGCATCCTGGGACTATACAAATCCGTAATTAAAATAGAATTCATAATGTAATTATAAACAAACATAATTCATTTAGAATTAAATTTAAAATTTAGATGATAATTATATGTGGAATCCCGAAGTCAATTCACAATTTGATCGGTTTTTTGTATACCATATATTTTTACCTGAAATGATGTCCATTTTAAACAAAATACATACACCTGGAGTGATACCGGCCACACCGCGCCTTGGATTGAGGTGCGTTTGACTCGTACACATCACATATGACCCATGGATCATTGTGATAAAGGATCAACACAATATGAATGCGTTTGGTCAGTTTTCCTTATGCCAATTGATGTTTTTCAATTAAAATGATGCCCTTTTGAAACAAAAGACTGACACATTGAGTGGTTCCGGCCACACCGCATCTCAGATTGAGCCGCGGTTGATTCGTACAATTCAAATATGACCCATGAATCATTCTCCTAAAGTTTCAATGGAAACCGAATGCATTTGGACAATTTTCCTTATTTACTTCAAATGTTGTCAATTTTAAACAAAAGAGAGACACTTAGGCTGATTCGGGCCACACTGCGCCTCAGATTAAGGAGGGGTTGACTCGTACACGTCACATATGACCCATGGATCATTTTCTTAAAGAATCAACACATTTCAAATACGTTTGGTCTGTTTTTCATATGTCAGTTGTTCTTTTCACTTATAATCCTGTCCATTTTAAACAAAAGAGACACAGTTGGAGTGGTGTCGGCCTCACCATTCCTCAGATTGAGGTGGGGTTGACTCTTACACGTCACATATAGCCCATGTATCGATGTTCTCAATTATAAACACAATATGAATGTGTTTGTTTGGTTTTTCATATGCTAGTTGATGTTTTTCACTTGAAATGACGTCCTTTTGAAATAAAAGATAGAAACTTTGAGTGGTGGTGTCCACACCATGCCTTGTATTGAGGCGGGGTTGACTCGTACATGTCACATATGACCCATGGATCATTTTTCTAAAGTATCAACAAAATCCGAATGCGTTTGGTTTGTTTTTTGTATTTACATAATATGTTGTCCATTTTAAACAAATGGGAGCCACTTAGAGTGATCTTGGCCACACTGTGCCTCGAATTGAGCCCGGGTTGACTCTTACACGTCACATATGACCCATGGATCATTGACGTAAAGAATAAACACAATCCTAATGCATTTGGTTTGTTTTTTGAATGTCAGTTGTTCTTTTCACTTATAATCCGGTCTATTTTAATCAAAAGTGAGACACTGTGAATGGTGTCGGCCACACAGCGCCTCAGATTGAGGCTTAGTTGAGTCGTACACATCACATATAACCCATGGATAATTTTATTAAAGCATCAACAAATTTTGAATGCGTTTGGTCGGTTATTCGTATGCCAGTTGATCTTTTCACTTATAATCCTGTTCATTTTAAACAAAAGAGAGACACTAGGAATGGTGTCGGCCACACCGCGCCTCAAATTGAGGAAGGGTTGACTCTTAAACTTCACATATGACCCATGGATCGTTGTTCTAAAGTATCAACACAATCCGAATCCGTTTGGTCGGTTTTCTGTATGTACATAAAATGCTATCCATTTTAAACAAAAGAGAGCCACTTAGAGTGATTCTGGACACACCGTGCCTCAGATAAAGGTGGGGTTGACTCGTACACATCACATATGACACATGGATCGTTTTCCTAAAGAATCAACACATTTCGAATGCGTTTGGTCGGTTTTCGGTATGTCAGTTGTTCTTTTCACTTATAATCCTGTCCATTTTAAACAAAATACATACACAAGGAGTGATCCCACCACATCGTGCCTCATATTGTGGCGATGTTAACTCGTACATGTCGCAAATGACCCATCGATCGTTGTACTAAAGTATCTACATATTCAAAATTGTTTACTGAGTTTTCCATATGCCAGTTGATGTTTTTCAATTAAAATGACGTCCTTTCGAAACAAAAGGTAGACACATTGAGTGGTGTTGGCCACACCGCATCTCAGATTGAGGCGGGGTTGATTCGTACATGTCACAAATGACCCATGGATCATTCTCCTAATGTTTCAACAGAAACCGAATCTTTTTGGTCGGATTTCCATATGTACTTAAAATGGTGTCCATTTTAAACAAAATAAAGACACTTAGACTGATCCCGGTCACAACAAAACTTGGATTGAGCCTGGGTTGGCTCGTACAGGTCACATATGACCCATGGATCGTTCTCCTAAAGTTTCAACATAAATCGAATGTGTTTGGTCGGTTTTCCGTATTTACTTAAAATATTGTCCATTTTAAACAAAAGAGAGCCAATTAGAGTGATTCCGGCCACACTGTGCCTCAGATTAAGGCGGGGTTTACTCATATACGTCACATATGACCCATGGATCATTTTCCTAAATCATCAACACATTTCAAATATGTTTGGTCTATTTTGCATATGTCAGTTGTTCTTTTCACTTATAATCCTGTCCATTTTAAACAAAAGAGAGACACTGTGAATGGTGTCGGCCACACCACACCTCAGATTGAGGCAGGGTTGACTCGTACATGTCACATATGACTCATGGATCATTTTCCAAAAGTATCGACACAATCTGAATGTGTTTGGTCGGTTTTTCGTATTCTAGTTGATGTTTCTCAATTAAAATGACGTCCTTTTGAAAAAAAAGACAGACACTTTGAGTGGTGCCGGCCACACCACATCTTAGATTGAGGCGGGGTTGATTTGTACACATCACATATGAACCATGAATTTTTCACCTAAAGTTTCAAAGGAAACCAATTGCGTTTGGTCGGTTTTCTGTATGTACTTAAAATGGTGTCCAATTAAAACAAAAGACAGGAAGTTTGAGTGGTGGTGGCCACACCACGCCTTAGATTATGGAGGGGTTGACTTTTACACATCACATATGACCCATGGATCTTTGTGCTAAAGTATCGACACAATCTGAATGCGTTTGGTCATTTTTCCGTATGCTAGTTGATGTTTTTCACTTAAAATGATGTCCTTTTGAAACAAAAGACAGACAATTTGAGTGGTGGCAGCCACACCGCTCCTCTGATTGAGGCGAAGTTGACTCGTAAATGTCACATATGACCCATGGATCGTTGTGCTAAAGTATCGACACAATCTGAATGAATTTGGTCAGTTTTCCATATGCTAGTTGATGTTTTTCAATTAAAATGACGTCCTTTTGAAATAAAAGGCAGAAACTTTGAGTGGTGCTAGCCACACCGCGTCTCAGATTGAGGCGGGGTTGATTTGTACACGTCACATATGACCCATGAATCGTTCTCCTAAATTTTCAATGGAAACAGAATGCGTTTGGTCATTTTTCCGTATGTACTTAAAATGTTTTCCATTTTAAACAAAGGAGAGCCACTTAGAATGATTATGGACACCCCACGCCTCAGATTAAGGCAAGGTTGACTTTTACATGACACATATGACCCATAGATCATTGTTCTAAAGTATCGACGCAATCCAAATGCTTTTGGTCGGTTTTCCATATGCCAGTTGATGTTTTTCACTTAAAATGACGTCCTTTTGAAACAAATGACAGACACTTTGAGTGGTGGCAGCCACACCGTGCCTCACATTGAGGCGGGGTTGACTCCTACACGTCACATATGACCCATGGATCATTGTTCTAATGTATCGACACAATCCGAATGTGTTTGGTCGGTTTTCTGTATGTTGGTTGATGTTTTTCAATTAAAATGACGTCCTTTTGAAACAAAAGGCAGACAATTTGAGTGGTGCTGGCCACACCACGTCTTAGATTGAGGCATGGTTGATTCGTACACGTCACATACGACCCATGAATCGTTCTCCAAAAGTTTCAATGGAATCTGAATGTGTTTGTTGGGTTTTTCGTATGTACTTAAAATGTTTTCCATTTTAAACAAAAGAGAGCCACTTAGAGTGATTACGGCCACACCATGCCTCAGATTAAGGCAGGGTTGACCCTTACACGTTAAATATGACCCATGGATCGTTGTGCTAATGTATCGACCCAATCATAATGTGTTTGGTCGGTTTTCCGTATGGAGTTGATGTTTTTAACTTAAAATGACGTTCTTTTGAAACAAAAGTTAGACACTGTGAGTGGTGGCAGCCACACCACACCTCGTATTGAGGCGGGGAAGACTCTTACACGTCACATATGACCCATGGATTGTTGTGCTAATGTATCGACACAATCCGAATGCGTTTGGTTGGTTTTCCGTATGCCAGTTGATGTTTTTTGATTAAAATGACATCCTTTTAAAACAAAAGGCACACTTTGAGTGGTGCCGGCCACACTGCATCTCACATTGAGGCGGGGATGATTCCTACACGTCACATATGACCCATTAATAGTTCTCCTAATGTTTCAACAGAAACCGAATGTGTTTGGTCAGTTTTCTGTATGTACTTAATATGTTGTCCATTTTAAAGAAAAGAGATCCACTTAGAGTGATTACGGCCACATCATGCCTCAGATTAAGGATGGGTTGTCTCGTACACGTCACATAGGACCCATGGATCGTTGTGCAAAATTATCGACACAATCCAAATGCATTTGATTGGTTTTACGTATGCTAGTTGATGTTTTTCACTTAAAATGACATCCTTTTGAAACAAATGACAAATACATTGAGGGGTGGTGGCCACACCACCCCTTGGATTGAGGCGTTTTTGACTCATACACGTCACATATAACCCATGAATCATTGTGCTAAAGTATGGACACAATCCGAATGCGTTGGTCGGTTTTCCGTATGCCAGTTGATGTTTTTCAATTAAAATGACGTCCTTTTGAAACAAAAGGCAGACACTTTGAGTGGTTCCGGCCACACCGCATCTCATATTGAGGCGGGGTTGATTCATACATTTCACATATGATCCATGAATTGTTCTCTTAATGTTCCAATGGAAACCGAATGCGTTTGATCGGTTTTCCGTATGTACTTAAAATTTTGTCCATTTTAAACAAAAGAGAGCCACTTAGAGTGATTACGGCCACACCGTGCCTCAGATTAAGGCAGAGATGAATCTTACATGTCACATATGTCCCATGGATCGTTTTGCTAAAGTATTGACACAATGAGATTGCGTTTGGTCGGTTTTCCGTATGTCAGTTGATGTTTTTCACTTAAAATGACGTCCTTTTGAAACAAAATACAGACACATTGAGTTGTGGCGGCCACACCATGCCTCATATTGAGGCGGGGTTGACTCGTACACGTCACATATGACCCATGGATCGTTTTTCTAAAGTATCGACACAATCCGAATGCATTTGGTCGGTTTTCCGTATGGCAGTTGATGTTTTTTCAATTAAAATGACGTCCTTTTGAAACAAAAGGTAGACACTTTGAGTGGTTCTAGCCACACCACATCTCAGATTGAGACTGGGATGATTCGTACATGTCACATATCTCCCATGAATCATTCTCCTAATGTTTCAATGGAAACCGAATACGTTTGGTCAGCTTTCCATATGTACATAAAATGTTGTCCATTTTAAACAAAAGAGAGACACTTAGAGTGATTATGGCCACAACGTGCCTCAAATTAAACTAGGGTTGGCTCGTACACGTCAAATATGACCCATGGATCCTTGTGCTAAAGTATCAACACAATCCGAATGTTTTTTGTCGATTTTCGGTATGCGAGTTGATGTTTTTCACTTAAAATGACATCCTTTTGAAACAAAAGTCAGACACCTTGAGTGGTGGCAGCCACACCGCACCTCGGATTGAGGCGGGGTTTACTCATACATGTCAAAAAAGACCCATGGATCTTTGCGCTAAAGTATCGACACAATCCGAATTCATTTTGTCATATTTCTGTATTCCAGTTGATGTTTTTCAATTAAAATGATGTCCTTTTGAAACAAAAGGCAGACACTTTGAGTGTGTCAGCCACACCGCGTCTCAGATTGAGGCGGGGTTGATTCATACACGTCGCATATGACCCATGAATCGTTCTCCTAAAGTTTCAATGGAAACTGAATGCATTTGGTCACTCTTCCATATGTACTTAAAATGTTGTCCATTTTAAACAAAAGAGATCCACTTAGAGTGATTAAGGCCACACCGTGCCTCAGATTAATGTGGGGTTGACTCGTACACGTCACAAATGACCCATCGATCGTTGTGATAAAGTATCGACACAATACAAATGTGTTTGGTCAGTTTTCCATATGCTAGTTGATGTTTTTCACATAAAATGACATCTTTTTGAAACAAAAGTCATACACTTTGAGTGTTGGTGGCCACACCGCACCTTGGATTGAGGCGCGGTTGACTCGTACATGTCACATATGACCCATGGATCATTGTGCTAAAGTATTGACACAATACAAATGTGTTTTGTCAGTTTTTCATATGCCAGTTGATGTTTTTCAATTAAAATGACGTCCTTTTGAAACAAAAGGCAGATACTTTGAGTGGTGCCGGCCACACTGCCTCTCAGATTGATGTGGGGTTAATTCTTACAAGTCACATATGACCCATGAATTGTTCTCCTAATGTTTCAACGGAAATTGTATGTGTTTGGTCAGTTTTCCGTATGCCAGTTGATGTTTTTCAATTAAAATGATGTCCTTTTGAAACAAAAGACAGACACTTTGAGTGGTGCCAGCCACACCATGTCTCAGATTGTGTCGGGGTTTATTCTTAAATGTCACATATGACCCATGGATCGTTCTCCAAAAGTTTCAACGAAAACCGAATGCGTTTGGTCAGTTTTCCGTATGTACTTAAAATGTATTCCATTTTATGAGAATCCTCATGTGTCTATTAGTGGAATAGTATTTACTTAAAATCTTATGGACATTCTTATAAAATATTTTTATATCATTCTTAGTATGGATTATATTTTAGTTTATCATGCTATGAGACATTTCGGAGCTAACAATGTCATGCCCAATGAATACATCTCTTTTATAACATACCAAGAATCTATGATATTGATTAGAAGTGTAAATTTGATTTACATTGATTATCATGATGAAAATAAATAAAATATATATTATATATTTTCTATTATTAAATGAAATCAAGGAGGGTGGGGGGATTTATGGCAGGGCTGTCCGGGGGGCTATCCGGTGGGTGTCCGGGGGGCTGTCCGGGGACCAAGGAGGAGGGTGGGGGGGTCGTGCAGGGGGCTGTCTGGGGGGTGTTTTGGGGGTTGTCCGGGGTCCAAGGAGGAGGGTGGGGGAGGGGGGGGGGGGCTATCTGGGGGGCTGTTTGGGGTGCTGCCTGGGGGTTTTCTGAGGGTGTTCGGGGGGATGTCCGGGGTCCAAGGAAGAGGGTGAGAGGGGGGTTGTCCGAGGGGCTATCTGGGGGGCTGTCCGGGGGCTGTCTGGGGTCCAGGGAGGAAGGTGGGAGCGATGTCCGAGGGGTATTGGGGGGGCTGTCCGGGGGCTGTCCGGGGGGTGTTCGGGGGGTTTTCCAGGGTCCAAGGAAGAGGGTGGGGGGGGGGGGGGCTGTCTGGGGTCCAGGGAGGAGGGGGGGCTATCCGGGGGGCTGTCCGGTGGCTGTCTGGGGGGTGTCCAGGGTCCTAGGAGGATGGTGGGGGGTTGTCCAGGGTCTCAGAAGGAGGGGGGTTCCCAAACACACAACCACTAAAAGACAACAACATCCATAAAAACAGATAATATATAAAAATAACTCAACTCCAATACTATACTATGAGTCTAGATAAAACCAACAACTAGAATAGATTAAATATCAAATCTCAGTAATATTAGTCAAAAATGTAATGGATCAATTTTTCCCACATCACCATCACCATCATCACCATCATCATCACCCTTGTCCTCGTCCCCATCATCGTCCTCTCCCTCCTCAGCGCCCTCCTCCTCGCCCTATCCCTCCTCCTCACCCTCACCACCCGCCTCACCCTCCTCCTCTCCCTCCTCTTCCGCATCAGGCTCCTTGCCATCATCATCGCCAATCTGGACATCGTCCTGACCACCACTAGAACTTCCACCTGGTGCACCATATATAGAATGTATCGACGACATATATTCATCAAAAGCTGGGCTGGCCTCTGCTGGAAGTGTTGGACGTAGAACTTCAATAGAATTCAAAAACACATTGTTTGCCCTAGTAGACTATTTTGATGTCTCTGTGGCCCTTTTCTCAACCTTTTCTGCATGTTCCTTAACTTTCTGCAGCTCGGTGGCACTACAACTCGTACTTGAGGAGGAGCAATACCTCATCGGGGCTATCCTAGGTCGACAGCGTACTTTGCCAGAATTCTCCTCTCCCAACACCTGATGTAAGTGATCTTTTGGCCCAAAATTGTCTGGTTCTTGGGAATCGAGGGCCTATAATGTAGCCTGTTACAAATATAAATATATCATTAAGTTACAAAATAGATATAAAAATATAAATTCAATAGATTAAAACTTACAATCTGCTGCTGAGTCGCTTCATTGAGGGAAATTCCATCTTTTTTCTGTCTACTCGAGCAAAACAGTTTTTCTTGAGGCACACGTCCTTCAATATTTTTTATTTTCCTCTAAAATGAAATTGAAAACTAAATTTATATGAAAAATTTAGCAAACTATTAAATAATTAAGGAAACAAAAGAAATTGTAGGTCGTAAAGAAAACTTATAAACAATTATCATACCTGCTTCCTCTCATGATCAGGCATCGTAGTGCGTCCCAATGTGTGGAGGTATTTTTTTGCATCAATGTTCTTTTTATTTTTTTCCAGATGATTCCTAAATAAAATTCGAAAATAAAATAGATAGAATTATTGAAAATCATGACTGTTATTATTTAAATACCTCAAATGTTATTAATACCTTAAACTCAGTACTCGTCCAATGAGTAATCATCTGACGATACTATTCTATAAGGCAATAATCCAACACTGGTACCACCTCTAACTTAGTGCCAACTCTAGCAACCCAACCAATATACAACTCATGTTTGTAGGCTCTCCAATGATCGCCTAAATCCTTTAGATGTTCCGGTTGTGCACCCTCACCATCGAGAAAATGAAATCGAAGCTGCCATCCAAATATTAATTCATATAAATACAAAAATAATTCATGGAATTAAATAGAACATATTTTTTTACCCATATCTCTGCCCAAGATCTATCCTTGAGCTCATGTGGAAAATATCTCCATGATAGCGGGCTGACAGAAATGATGTTGGAGTATTTGGAAAGCGTCGCTAAAAAACTCCGACATTGCTGCCCTGTTTTCTCAACCATTTGGTTGTCTTCATTATAATCCACAATAACTTGTGTGTGGCAGTTCCACACAAAACGCATGCGTGTACGCCCCCGCCCCCACCTCATATCAGTAGATGTATCTATCATGAAATAAAAACAAATATTTTATCAAAACATGTTATAATGAAAATGAATATTGCTATAAAAATTTATTAGAGTTCTATAAATATACCTGTGCTGGTCTGATCGCTGAGCTCCGCTGGATCCATAGAAACTGATGGAACACCCTTTGGGGGAACAGGAGTCAAATACGATGGTATATAGAATCTTGGAGAGACATAAGTAGGAGGAAAAGAAGATGGGGCATCTGTCTGAACGGATGCTGATTGGGGAGTGGAAATCATCATGGGATGTGAAAATGATGGGCCAGAAGATACAGAAGGTAGTGAAAACATGGGAGGCCTAAATATCCCATGTGTCCCTAATGACACACCGGGATTAGAATGTGGGAAGGATGACATGTCAGTGGGAGGGGTAGGGTCTATTCGGGTTTGCGCAGCTGCTCATCCACCTCTGGTATGAACCCTCCTCGTACCACCGGCCAGAGTACTAGGATCCTCGTCGTATAACTATCGATGTATAGGTGGATCCTTTAAAAATGTTTACAAAATAATTAATCACATGACATTATATATTATTTAAATATATCAATTTGAAATAAAGTACTCACTACAGGCACTAATGATGGAATTCCCAACTCTGCCATTCTACGATTGTCCTCCATCATGTTTTCCTTCGTCTCTCTTCAATTGGATTCATTCCCTACTTTTGAAAACAAATATTTAATTAATTAGAAAAAGGAAACTAATTTGTAACCCAAAAAGCTAAATATATGAGGGAATAGGGGGATTCATTGTTAATTTATCTTTCAATTGTTTTAGAAGAGCTTGAATGGATTAAAAAAATCATGTAAGTTGTAATGTTCACCAAGTTAGAAATATTGTTTGACAATGTTTGAATACAGTTCAATTCCAAATTAGAAAACTCAATTCAAATAAAACTACAACCAATAAACATTGAAAATTCACATAACGGTCAAGTCAACTATCAATTGTTTAAGAAGTTATTGAATGGATTTAATAAATCATACAAGTTGTAATGTTCACCAAGCATGAAATATTGTTTGACTATGTTTGAATATAGTTCAATTCCAAATTAGAAAATGCAATTCAAAAAACAATACAACAAATAAACTTTTAAAATTCACATAATGATCAAGTCAGCTATTAATTGTTTTAGAAGAGCTTGAATGGATTTAATAAATCATTCAAGTTGTAATGTTCACCAAGTTAGAAATATTGTTTGACTATGCTTGAATATAGTCAAATTCCAAATTATAAAATGCAATTCAAATAAAACTACACGCAATAAACATTGAAAATTCACATAATTGTCAAGTCAGATAAAACATATTTATGATCAATACTAAATCAATTTGAATATTAAGAACCTTAAAACCCAACTCAAGGTAAACCAAAATAATTGAGAACATGGATGAATGATTCTATATATTTTCAACCACAACTTCAGGTTCACAATAAACTCTGAAAATTGAGCTATTGAAGTCATCAAAAGAAATAAATGGATTGGTTCCAATGGCACTAGGGACAGTGTCAATTCCATCATCACCATCATCAAAAATATATCTTGGAATTACTTCAACTATGACACCAAATTCAGGTTGAAGTTGGTCTTTGACATAAAAAACATGTTTAGCCATTGATGCCAACACATATGGTTCTTCGGTAGCAAGAGTGAGAGTTATATTAATTTCTCAAAATCCACAATCATCAATAAATGTTCCATGTCTCATAATCGAATCAAAGCAATGTCATTTCATCATTGTGACTCGTCCATGAGAGTAATAATCCAATATTATTATTTTCTCAACAACTCCATAATAACCCACACTTTAAAATCGCGGTCTACTATCTGATGCACTGGAATAACAATCTATTGTGGCAGTAACAATAACACCATCATGTTGTGTTCTCATGTTCTTTGCTCGTTCAGTGACAATAAATTTGTACCCATTGATAACAATTGATTTACAGTCACGAACCCTGGTATTAGGACCAATATCCAGAGCACTTATTTCCTCAGAGACAGAGTCAGCAGAAAAACTCAATACCTGCAATATAAATGACTATTAAACTTAATTAAATATTGATATAATTATTTAAAACATTAATTTTTTACCTTCAATTTTAACCAAGCAGAAAACTCTTTTCTTTGCAAAGTCTCTCTCCTTCTCAAAGATAAAAAAAGATGCTTCCTATTTATCATTGTTTTATGTTCCCTGTAGATAAAAAATATGAATAGTTTAACAGATATATATGTAAGATACACATAATAAATATAGTTACCTGATATAGTCATCGAACAAATCACAGCTAAACAAAACTATGTGATGTGACATCTCCTGCTCTTCAGGGATTAATGTCTTCAATGTATATGATCTAGGAATTCCTTCTCTTTGAGGAACTGATGGAAAACTGGGTTCAATTTTCTCATACTATTCTTCTTCATTTCTCATTGGTCTTTTCATTCTTGTAGTAAGATCAGACAAATACATTGAGCAGAAATCCATACATTCTTGAGCCAAGTAACTATTCACGATAGAACCTTCAGGATGATTTCTGTTTCGGACATAAGAATTTAATGTGAACAAATTTATTTCAGTTGGATACATCCAACGAAAAGAAACAGGCCCTCTGAGAAGTATTTAGGTGGGAATATGGACAGTCAAATGCAGCATGCATGTAAAAAATTATGGAGGAAATATTTTATCCACCTCACACAAAATTAATGGGGCATCTGTCAACATTTTTTGCAAGAAATACTTGGACAACTTCTTAGAACAAAGATCTCTAAACAAATGCCACAACCGAATAACAACCACCCTTACATTATTGGACAAAAGATGACAGATTTCTATTGGAAGCAACTCATGGAGTAGAATGTGATAATCATGAGTCTTCAATGATTTCAGCTTCAACTCTCTTCTATTGACCCGTTTAGATATGTTGCTTAAATAGCCATCAGGAACTCTAATAGTCTCTAATACTTCCAGAAATTGTTTTTTTCGTAGGTGTCATCACATAATAAGCTCATGTAAGTTTCTCCTTGATACCCATAGGATGTAATTCTGGTCTGATTCCCTAATCCATCAAGTCACGCCGAGATCGTAAATCATCTTTTTTCTTCCCCTTGAAATTTAGAAGAACCAAAAGCAACATTTCGCATATATTCTTTTCAATATAAATTACGTCTAAGAAATGGCATAACAAATTGGTTGACCAATAAGGAAAATAAAAAAAGATACTCCTCTTCCTCTAATTGTAACCGGTTTCATTGGAAACATTCTTTCTCTTTTTAGATTTCATATGACCCTTCCCGAACAAAAAACAGAAATCTTTCAATTCATTAAGCACGTTAGTTCTAGACATACACTGAGTTAGATCATCAGTCTCTATGGTATTATCAAATCTTTGACGATTCATTCTATATGGATGATCCTTTGGTAAGAATCGTCGATTTCCCATAAAACTGAGACTACAACGATGTTTCAATCTTCTGGATCGTGTATTTTTGAAACAAACTAGACACGACAATTTTCCCTTCATGCTCTATCCAGACATCATTGCATAAGCCGAAAAATCATTGATCGTCCATATAAGCACATCACGCATCTGAAATATGTCTTTCGAACATGCATCGTATGTGTGCACACCCACATCCCAAAGAAGTTTCAACTCTTTTATTAAAGGTTGCATATAGACATCAATATCAATGCTGGGATCAGAAGGAACAGATATGAGTATACTCATGAAAGTGAAAGGTTTTTTCATACACAGCCATGGGGAAAGATTATAAATGTGTATAAAAACTGGACATGTACTGTATGAAGTAAGCATCTGCCCAAACGGATTAAAACCGTCGAATGAAAGACCTAGCCTGACATTACACACGTCAGATGAAAAATCAGTATGTCGAGCATCAAATCTCTGCCATGAAAATCCATATGCAGGATGAACCAACTCATCATTAGTATTCTTTCTCTCGGTATCATGCCATCTCATTTTTATTGACATGTCCTCAGACATAAAAATATTCTAGAGTCTGGGATTCAACGGAAAGTGCCACATTACTTTCTGTGGAATGTGGGATGGTGTTCCATCATATTTTGACTTCCAGCAGGATATGCCACATTTTATACAATCATTTTGTTTAGCGGTTTCCACCCAGAATAAACTGCAATCTTTCGGGCAAGCATGAATTTTTTTTCTTGAAAATCCAAGTTCCTAAAATATGTTCTATACCATATAGTGGTTTGAGGGAATATGTACATCATCTGCAAGTAAATCCTTCAAAAGGGTAAGAATGTAATCTATTGCTGTATTCAAAATCACATACATAGTTTTCCCATGAAATGATTGGATTAAAAATTCATGATTTTTCATTTTATCACATTGGTGATATACTGGAGTGATAACAACATCATTGAATTTTTTCACCATATCAATGTCATCATTTTCACTAGATGCATCAATTGTACTCATATCGAAGTCTTCTTGAGTCGAAATCCTTTCTTTTTCATGATGACGAATAAACGGAAACAGATCATCTAACAAAATATCCATTCCAGTCTTTTAATTCCGATCATCACCAATTTGAGATTTCATTTTCTACCCATTGTGATACCACACAAAGTAGTTTGCTTGGAAACCATTTTTGGTTATGTGGTAGTTTACTTCTTCATGGATCAACCAAGGTCTACCAACACAATTGGAACATGGGCAGCATATGCAACCAATATATGAGGAATTGTGGAATGAAAAATCTATAAATCTCTCCAAATTATTTTGAAAATCGATTGAGATCCGATTGGTTTCATACATCCAACCTCTGTCGATTCTGTAAAAAGAATTTATATAAGTCATTTTGTCATAAAGAATTCAATAGGATTGAACATTAATAGAAAATAAATTGAAGTAAATGATAAAGGATGAAGTTTCTAGTCGATGTAGTGAACTATTAAAATAATGTAAAGAACAAGTACTAATAAATTAAAATAAAATTTATTTATATTCATTTTCATTAGGTCTATAAGAGGGACGTGCCTCAGGTCCCATCATATGTTATAGGGATCCCAAATCATTCACTCCTGTTCAATAACTCATTATTGTCACCTCTATGGACATACCTTTCATTACCCAATTACTTCCCCAAGTCAAGCGCACCCCTTGAGTGAATAAATTTTAGGGTTCTACACTAATAGGTTGTTCATGGCTTGTAAAAGGATTTAATTTCATTAAGTATAGACAAAAATAATTATTTCTAAATTTGAGATTAATAATAAAGTATGTCAATGATAACAACATTACTAAATTAAACTTGTGACTTATCTAACATTTTTTTGGATGTCTACACATGCCAGAATGGGTAGTGAAAATCACCCCACCCTCATAAAAGTGAGTATTGGCCAAGAAGGACATATAATATACATCGTACAATGAGAAAAATATTTAATTGACCCTAATGTTATATTAGTTTAGTCATCTTGGGGGAAATGGAATATATGATCATGGTTAACTGATGAATTCAAAAGCTTGTATTTCATATGTTGGACACTATCTAAGGTAAGAAATCATGTGAGGATGGGTTTACATCATTCAATTTCTTACATGCTAGTGAAAATGAAGGCTTGAATTAATGACTTGAGTTTACTGATTAAATGAGGGTAGAGGTCGCATACGCTGTGTAAATAGAATTATTAAATAAGGGTAGAGGTTGCATACACTGTGTATGGTGGGGGAGTCTTAGCCGATTTAGAAACAAAAATCAATTCCCATCATAGGTAACAATAAGAAACATCACCATCAAAAGAAACTACAAATAAAAAATGACTAAAAACATCAAAAATTTCAAGAATTCACTACTATAAAAGGTTTATCCACATGTTTAGCAGTAATTATATGTCTTAATCATGAACCACCTCTACAGATCCCATTTTTCACCATTAAACATAAGTTAAATATCTCAAAATATCTTTAAAACAACTCATTAATAGGCTCAAAACGTAAATATAATCTTGAACCAACCATGAAATCTCTTTCACAACACATTCTCACACACCAGTTATATCATGTGTTACTAAATACCAAACATAGTCACATAGTGTACTATAACAAATTACATTACACAATCCTTATAAAAAAATTTCATTTTAATAAAACACTTTCCCCAAGGAATTTTAAAGAAAATATTCATAAAAAGTTTGCTAAAAATTATTAAACATATATAAATAAATTTCCAAGTATCAATTAATTACAAGATGGAAAAAAGAATAAAAAACATTCATAGAAAATATATAATACAATGATAATGAATTTGAGATTTTCTTCTTCGATGGAGGGTTAATGATTTAATTAATTAAATGGATTGCAATGGATAAAGTCTAGATTAAATCAAAACACAAAAAAATGATATACACATCAAAATCAAAACATAAAACTAAAATATGAGATGAATAACAATAAAAACAGTGTATCAGTTATATATTTTATGTGTATGAAGAATAGAATACCTGATTTGAGACGATTTGGATGTAGTTTGACAGGTTCGGATGGGGGAAGTCGCGAGAGCAGCGGAGCCCTGGACATGATTAGGGTTCTATCGCGAATGGGGGAGAGAGTGACTGATTGAGTATTTGGGGGAATGATTTCCCAACGGGTTTTAATAACCATTGGGAAAACGGTGTCCAAGAGACCCTTTACCAATGGTTTAAACAATCTGTTGGTAAAGGGTGACCATTTCCCAATGGTTCTTATAGAACCATTGGGAAATGGTGACTTGGAAACCCCCATTCCCAACAGTTATCTATAACCATTGGTAAAGGGTGCCTTGGACACCCCTTTCCCAATAGTTCTAGTAAACCGTTGGGAAAGAGCTTCCTTACCAACGGTTTGTTTAAACCATTGGTAAAGAAGCGTTGGGAAAACATGATTTTCCAGTAGTGTAAATATGTTACACACATTTTGTTCATTTTTATTTATAATTATAGATGTAATTTTTTGAGTTGTTACCTAGAATATACACCTTCACATGTATCCACATTTATTACTCTTACTCAGGGGAGTTGGGGATAGAGGGGAAATCCACTTGACTAATTCCTACTCACCTCATGCTCTTGCACATGGAGTGGTTTCTAGTTTACATGGGTTAAATCGATTTTATATGCAAGTATAAGTAGTGAACAATGAATAAAAGTTAATTTTTATGGAAATTAGAGTAATGGAGGTATATGGTTTGATAAAAGGATTTTTTTTATTTTTGGTGACAGTTTATTTACTTCAATTTTGAATAATGTATTTTCTAGGATTCTTTGTATATTTTGTTTTATATTAGTATGAATTATATATTTTTGTATGAAATATTATATTCATATTTTTATTATTATTTTAGTTTATTTTCATGATGAAATTTTAATATCTAGTGTGATCATTTGAGTAATTTCTTTTATAGTATTTTAGCATGTGTTAGACCTAATATTTGAGCATATTTTACTAGATATTAAATAGAATACACCATAATTTTTTATTGAGGGAATAGTCTCCCATTGGTGTGGGTAAATCACTTTCCCTTAATTTATAACATCAATTTATATTTTTCATGCTTACTTATTTTATTTCAATATAGTGAAAATATTTTTTGGTATTTGATTTTGGATGTTTTAAAAAAATTTACAAATATTTTTTTGAGAAAATATTAGTGTAAATAATGATGGATTTTGTGGGACTTCACAATGTCTATTTATATTGTAATTGAACACAAAAATCATTCTAGATCTACTGAGAGAGGAATAAATAGGGTGAATAAGAAAAAACAATAAATGCATGTACCTAACTGTCTATTTTTTAAATATTCTTTAATAGTCAATTTGATTGAGATACATCAATAACAACCAATTCGTTATTTACTCCAACGTTATCCAACTACTACTAGAATAACCAAGCACTTTGGTTAGAACTGGATTCTATAAACCATGTGCTAACACCTCTTCCTCAAAGTAAAATAGATAATAAATAAATCAAGAGAGATTTTTATCCAAGAGAATGATCTTTAGTGTCATGAATGTGGTCTATGAAGCTTCACTTTATATTCCACCTTCATTGAATAAAGGATCTTCTTGAAGTTTCAACATTTCAATACACATAAAACAACTATCCATTCAAATTAATTCATTAAAAACACAAATAATGTTAACCTAATTCATATTAATAAGTTGAAATCCATTAGCAATAAATAATATGCTTAAAAATCATCACGTAATGTGTAAATGGTTGATGTAGATGTGATAAATAATATTGGAAGATCAGTCAAATGATATCAAATACCATTATCCATATTCTCATAATGTTCTATTGAATAATATAAAAAACAATAGACCATGACCTAGTGACATTACCCATTCCATGGTCTGTAATTTAGTTCACAAAACCCAATAAACACCGACTAGCACTAAATCACTATAGGCTTAATGAAAAACATCACAACTATTTTTGAATCCATAAAAAATTTTTGGGTAAGTTTTGCATAATATATCTCACAAATCAAAGAAAACGTTATTTTGGATATAAATATAGGATATATTGATAATAGTATTGAAAGAATGAATTCTAGATGGATCAATTACATGAGTAGGGTGAATTTTAGTTTTAAAAAATAGTTTCAAATAATTAAACAATACGAATTCAAAAACATCTTTAAGTTAAAATATGAATTTGAACATGTACCTTAGTCCAATTTTTTAGGAAATCATAATCAAGATATATATCGATATATTAGAAAAATGATTTTATAAGAATACGGAATATGATTATATTAGAATTAAAAAAATCATAGTTAGAGAAAATATAAATATAATAAAATTTATTGGATTCATAGTAGATCCAATTAATAGTTCTAATGTATTTTATTATATTAAGTGTTGTTATGATAAAGTTAGTTATTATAATAAATATAGAAAAATTATTCGTAAGAAAAAAGTAAAATATATCAATAATATAAGAATGAATTATAGATATTTTAAAAAAATAGATCTATTTTAACCAAATGATTAAGGTAGCCACAAACCTTGGAATGAGGTATCCCTTGAATTATACTTACAAAAAATTATGTATTTCCTTAGAAAGGAAATATCACGATATGATGATCACATTCTCTATATTCATATCCTTTACAGACCTCAATATGATTAATATGATACATATTACTATCCCTAATAACCCTCGATTAGAAGACCCGATTCTCTGTCTTACTATCCACACAATACCTCGATCGCAATCATAGATCAGATGAAAAAAATAATTACAATGAAATTATTAAAGATAAATCCTGAAAAGGATTCCTTAAGAATGATCCTATCTAAATAAATATTAATGAATCATAAAAATCCATTCAATATTTGTAATATTTAGAAAAATAGAGAGAGAAAATGTAATTAGCAGCTTTAAACTCATCAAATGACTGGGTATTTATAAGAAATCATTCCAGTGGTCATTTTTTTCAATGGTCATATTTTCTCTAAGGTTTTAACAATGACATTGAGAGTTGGAACTTCAATGACTATATCCTCATAGAATATCTGATGTTGTTCTGTTTTACACCATTACAATTTAAAATATCTTCCTTATATTAGAGATAAATTTTCCATTTTCAGAATTCAAGCTTAAACAGTCTGATATACTTCCATATAATATTCATTATGATGATCTTTATGAGTCTAATTTTGATATTTGTCAGTTTCAGTATCAGTTTGATTATAAGGACTTTTTCAGTACGAAGACAAGATAAAAGGTCATATTTCTGATATGATAAATGTTAATCTGAAATTTATTGGATCCATAGTCATTAATATAATTGTAATGATGAATAATGTTTTATATTTATGAATACTTGATAACTAATTATAAGTATGGTAAAATTTTATGTTCTTTACAAAAAAATTCAAAAAACTGGGATATACAAAGTTAACAATCAAGTATTTTAAGAAAGAGATTGTGATTTTCAAAACTAAAATAATGGAAGTCATAAGTAGAAATTTTGATTCAATAATCTCCTCCTTTTTAGAAATTAAAAACCCAAAACATATATGAAAATGTATATTTTAAAAACATACAGTACATTTAGTTTTAGGTACTTAATATTGAGAATTAAGCATTAATCCTTATCACTCTCTATGTTTATATCTCATCTGAATATGATGACAAATACAATTTATTCACCTTAGGAAAACAAATCCCTAAAAGATCATACCCCCCCCTTAATAAATTTATCCCCTTTTTAGTAAGAATCTTATTTAGATAATATTACTTTTCCTCCTTTCTATAAAATTTTTCCCCTCTGTGATTTTCAAAATAGAATTGGGAAAGTCTCATGTTTCTTATAAAGGGTTAGAAAAAAGATATTTGAAACAAAATAATTAATTATCTACTCAACCAAAAATTGATATAATATTAAATGATTTGGAATGGAAAAACATTTATATAAGTCGTAACTGGATGAAAACGCTATTCATTGAAAGCCTTATCAGTTTCAATATTATGGGACCATTTGAAAACCTTATTTCATTCCATTCTATGAGCATTGGGACTTTATTATATGAATTTGAAACCAGAATCTATCCAAATCAACCTTTCCTTTAAATATTTGATTGAAAATGATTTATTCACTTTTAATTACATAAATCAGTTCCACCTTGGATTCGAGTTCTTAATTAATTGATTGGTTTTTTTGAGTCTTTATATAGCCTGGATGATATAACCAACTCCCTAAATAGTTATAATATTCCCATAATCATATTATTTTTCAATTTTAGGTATTTATTGACAACTAGTTTCTACTTTACTATCTTTTCCATTTAACTTATCCTTCTTTGATAATTTTTTTTCATCTATATCACCAAGTTCCATTCCATCATATAATTCTATGAAATTTATTTCATCAGAGGTAGTTTTTTCACATATTATTTTTGTGTTTTGATCTTCCTCACCTTTATACGATGAGGATACAACTTCTTCTTCTAGTGAAGATTTTTTTCATAGAACTCTCATGATTTTATTTATTCATCTATGTTGGAAGGTAAACCTGATAAGGATTCCCATACTAATTTCAAAAGTGATTTGTTTGATAGAGATTTTTTATCTTAATCATTATCTTTATTTTGATTTTCTTCATCATCCTACCTTTCATCTTCTTCATCTCTTTCTTCATAATCTATATATTCTTCTTCTTTTTCTTCATTTTTATTATCAATCACTTCTTATTCAACCGAAACATCTTCAATATAAATTTCTTATCGATTTTCTTATTTGGATTAACCATAAATCCCTAAAAAACATTCCTCCATCGGTTTATGAAACTTATCATAGATCTGTGACTTGGATAGTAAGTCACCTTTTCCACTGGATATTGATATTGATTGTTTTTCTTGAACTTGAGGTGGTATAGATTCTTCATGAATTACTTTATCCTTTCTATTGTCTACGAAAAAACAAATATAAACATACAATAATGTGGTTTCTTAGAATACTAATCCAGCATCTAGATTCAGTTGTTTGAATTGGGGAGGAAAAAGAATATTTACTGATACTTCCTTAATTCCTTTCAACAAATTTTCAAACATATGAGACATGTATAACTTCTTCTTCTACTTCTAAATAATTTTTTTTCTTATAGAGTTCCGAATTCTTAAATTCTCAAATATTTGGCTTTTGCTGGGTCATGTCTAAATTATAGACCACCAAATTACCATGCATATTTCATCTTCATCCATTCCTAATAAATTTAATTTGATTCTTCTCATTTATTAGATGAGAATGATTTTACTTTTCTTTTCATACCAAGATCAACCTTCTTAGATTTATTCTTTTCCCCTTCTTAGTTTCTTACACAACATTTTATTTTCTCTTCTCATCAACCTTCCCATATTCCTTTGAGGGTTTGGATTCTGAGGGTTTCATGAAAACAACATTGATTTAATATTAAAAATAATCCTCATTCTTTTCGTTGTACATTTCCGATGAATTTTAATTTTAAACTTTTTAGTTTTGAATTATTTCCAATGTTGAATTACCTTATTCTCTCCCACATTAACTTTCCTAAAATAGAAAGATACTTGATAATCTAAGACTTACTATATTGAGTCTAGAAGTTGTTTATGGTTATCAAAATGAATCCCATAAGATCAAAATTTCTTATCTTTACAAGATAATGCAAAAATAAAATATCAGTAACCTTTAAAATGTATGGTTCCACATTTCTCAGAATTAGAAAAAACCTTGCATCTGAAGTGCAATGAATCGATTATAAGAAGTTATATGAGATACTTTGTAATTTTTTTTATAATTATTAAATAATAAATACACTTCTTTCTTATTATCAATATAATCCATTTCATTTGGTAAATTGTGTGAATGAAAAATTATTCTCTATATGATGGAATTTTGAGCATAATCACAACCTTTTGATATGAAATTTTATATATTTTGTCATATATCATGAAAGAGAGTTTTTTTTGATCTTCTATGAAAAACATAATAGAATGATAGAAATCTCAAAAAGGTCAAGGAAATTGAATAAAATTCATTATTAGAGTTAAATGAATGTATATATTCTCATTATTGGAGTGATATAATCCTTTTCAATGAAGTGTTTTATTTTCCATAGAAGGCTCTTCAAAATAACTTTTCCTGGAAGAGTAACTAAATTTTGAAATATTTATATACTATCATATTTTCAGATGAATCTAATGATTCAAACATAAAGATTTTTTTAGATTGGGGGATTTTGATAGCAGTTGCACCACCAGACTTGAAGACTAAAACATCTGATGTGGGATATGGGTCTCCATTTATATTGGTGAAGGGTATGTTAATAGAAATTTTAAATTAAATCCAATGGATTCAGGGTGATCTGATCTAATGGTTAAGAAATATTTTAAGAAATGTTGAAAGTATGTTCAACTCTCAAGGATTTAAAATTTTTTTGTATCGAAGGAGAATATCATTAAAAAATTAAAAATTAAATAATTAAATTTTATAAAACTAATAGTAACAACAACAATAATAGAACTAATCTTAATGAAATAATGTAATAATTTAAAATAAAAGAAGAATACCTTTTGATGTTTGGAAAGTTCCATTAATATGAGAAGTATATTTTTCTTGATTAATCCAAATTAAATAGATTATGATAGTTTTTAAAATATTTAATAAGATAGTTTTATTCTAAAATCAAATACGATTTGAAAGGAAAACAAAAATTTTTCAGAGATAAAAACATAAAACATTTTTTCAGAGAGAGAATTATAATGAAAATTTTCAAAATAGAAAACACATGATTCAAGAAATTTTGTAATATTTTCTGAGTCAGATGATCATTTTCAGAATAATGACTCTAATTTTTTTAAGGAAATGTTTTTCCAAAAGCCCATTATGATTATGTTTTTAAGAAAACTAAAAAACTGAAAAAAAAACTAAATGTTTTGAAAAAACAAAGAACATATGTACCCCATATGAAAAGGAGTAACATAATGTAAGGATATGGGTAAACAAGAAGTATATATGAATGATTAATTTAATTTAATCATTCATTGTTTCTGTTTAATTTAATCCAATCTATAAGAATATAAAGGTTTTATAAAATATAATTGATTTGATATTGCATTCTGAAAAATTGTAAAATGACATCTACTTTTTATATGTGATCCCTGGGAAAGTGATGTCCAATATCTATATGACTTTCACAGGAGTGGTGTTCAGGGTTATTAAATAATTAAAAGGTACTATTATTATCAACTAGTCTTTTAGTTTTAGTTATACTCAATCTATAATTAGTGAGTGTGTGTTGCATCAACCACACTTGAGAACAATAAATTCCAGCAGCCACATATTGGGATTTAGTAGTGGAATGTGATAAAGAGTGTTGTTTCATACATGAATAAGAAACTAGTGAGTTTCTTAAGGAATGAAATGTTCCCAATGTTCATTTCCTATCAATTTTACAACCACCAAATTAAGCATCTAGAAAAAATTATTGTTCGAAAACATTTCAATAAGAATAGAAAATCCAAAAATCTGTAGTTCCCTTAAGATGATAGTTTTTAGAGCTTTAAGGTGGGAATATTTTGTATATTATTGATTTAATGAACATAATCATACTAAAAAAAATTAAATCTGGAAGACTTTTTGTTAATTAAAGTAATCATCCTATTATACTTAAAAAATATTTTGATCAACTGGTTTCTCAGCCTCATCAAGATATAATGTAATTGATGTTTCAATGAGAGTACTAATAGTTTTTGTATTTTCATATCCAATTTTTTAAAGTATATTTTATATACTTATGTTTGTATATAAATCCTTCGTCTGGTTTTTGAGAGATTTGAAAACCTAAGATGTATGATAAATCACCCATCATACCCATCTCAAAAAAAGATTTCATAAGATCTGCATAGGAATCTATTAATGATTTTAGATCTTATTTGAATGTAATGTCATAAACATAGATTTAAATAGTCATAAAATGTTTTCTAACTTCTTTTATGAAACAAGATAGATCCGAATCAACCATTAAAACAATTTGTGTTAAAAATATTCTTAAAATATCATACCATGATCTAGGGGTTTATGTCCGCATAAATCTATGGTAAGCTTAAATACATATTCATGATGTTTTTTACATTCAATTCCAAGGGGTTTTCAACATATAATTCCCCCTGAACATATCCATTAATAAAATCACACTCTATAACCATTTTAAAAAGTTTGAAATTGAAGAAAGTTACAAAGGATAAAAAAATAAACATTAATTCATGTTTAGATATTGATGCATAGGTTTCTTCACAATATATTCCTTCTTATTTATTATAAACCTTATAAAAAAGTCATTATTTATTTCTAATGACTATTCCATTTTCATCAAATATATTTCTAAAAACCTTTTTTACTCCACTTATAAAAGATTGTTAAGGTCGATTAACCAATGTCCAGAATTTGTTTCTGCCAAATTAATTATGTTCAAATTACATTGCTGAAATCCAATATTCTACACCTAAAGCCTCATTAGGATTCATAGGCCCGAATTAGGAAAGGAAATCAAGATTCTCAATTTTATCCATTAAACAAATTCTCATCCTAACAGGTTGATCAACATCTCTGATAATACTATCACTAAGATGATTCACAAGAAACAACTAATTTGTTGTGTCTTCAAAAGCATGTTTCTCAAAAAATATTCTTGGCTAATAACTTAAGAAACATTTCCATGAGTTATTTCTTTATAAGAAAAATTTTATATCATAGTTGAAAATATATTTTTGAAATAACATTATTGGATGTCACATATGATTTTAAAAAATACCAAAGGATCAATTTCATTAAAATTGGCATGAAATGTTTCCTCAATATTATAAGAATTTTAATTAAAAACATTATATTCATTAGAAGTATTATAAAAACCGAAAAATATCACATCATTAGATTTAGGTGAAAATTTATGTTTGTTATATTTTATATTATAGATAAATACTTTCTATATATAAACTCTACAGTAAGAAACTTTTTGTTTTCTACTACCCTATAACTCATAAATAGTTTTATTAAGAAAATGGTGAATTAAAAGTCGATTTATAGTATAAAAATAGGTTTTCATGGATTCATCCCATGTTTCGTAATTGGGTACTCACTCAACATGGTTCTTGTTATTTAATGAAAAATTAAATTTATTCATTCAATAAAACCATTTTTCTATGGGGTTCTAAAAGATGAAAAGTTATCTGTAATGCCTTTATTATTACAAAAAAGTTTCAAAATTTTAATTTAAAAATTGTCCACCATGATCAGTACAAATAGTTTTTAAGGGATGTTTTTTTTATAATTTTGATAATTTGGCTACGAAATATATTAAATAATAAATAGAGTTATGTTTCATTAATAGAATAGAAACCCATGTGTATCTAGTGTAATCATCAACTAAAACAAATACATAATATTTTTGAAAAAACACAACCAATTTGAGTAATACTGAATAAATCCATGTAAACTAATTGTATATCCAAATTAGTTGAGACTTCACTAATAGATTTAAAATTAGACTAATATTATTTAATATATTGGAAAGGGTCATGAAATTTTGATGAATCAAAACTAATTTTCGGTATATCATTAACAAGTTTTTATTAATAAACTTACACAAGATTTTATTGTCACTGTTTCCTAACATTATATTCCATAAACAAGAATGATATTCCATTTTACTAAGGCATGGTACGTATTGGATCCTATGGTCTTAAAAGTTACGTGGGAAAGCATTATCATTCCATTTGGAAAAAAGTATGTATCCATCCTTGGAATTGTGTACAATACATTTATCATATATAAAATTCCCATGGTAAACTTCATTACAAAATTGACCTATGCATATAAGGTTATAATGAATACCTTTAACAAAGAAAGAATCTGAAATTAAATCATTACCAGGAAGAAAAATATTACCTATATGAATAATATCTCTATGCTATTTATATCCAAAGGTAACCCTTCCACCTTCTATCTTGAGGATATTTCCATTGAAATTTTTGTGTACATTCTTATTTATTAAACAACAACTATCCATGTACCAATTATTTTTATTTTTGGTACATAATTTTTTTCATGAAAATAGGACAATTAGAATTTTGGAACCCAATTCCTCTTTGGTCTGGTGTTTGAAAATAAAATATTCATTAACCATATTTGTTTCTAAATATATATTTTGTAAAAAACACGGGATTGGAATTTATTTTAGGAAAAAACATTATTCCAATTTCTATCACATTGGCATTTAGTAAAAAAATGGTAAACTTTTAGGAACAAAATAACTGTTATTAAAAATAATTTTTTATATGAACATATCCCATTCTAGAACCAGTACCAATAGAATGGAATTTTTTATACATTTTATCAAATTTTTCTCTACCGGTTGTAAATTTTGATAAATGTTTCTTCATGGAATAAATTTAATATTTTAGTTTTATTTCTAAATTTTTATCCTCACTAGTTTATTTATTATAATCTTATTAATTAAAATAAGTTTATATACATTTTTCTCCAAAATTATTTTTTCTAGAACTTTCGAAATATTATAATTTTCAAAAACAAAATTATCCTAGTTTTTTGAAATTCATTATTTTTAAAATAATTTCTTGTCAACATATTTAAAAATATTTGATACTTCTTTTTTTAAAATTCCTATTCTTTAATTTTTATTATCATGTTTTTACTGACTTTTTAATTTTTATTTTATAATTTTTCAGAAAAATGGGAAACATAATTATAAGAATGAAGAGACTTATCTTCTATTAGGGAAGATTCTTTACCATAGAATGTAGAATCCTTCTCATAAGGATAACTAGCATTTAATTACAGATTGATTTGATTTTCTATAGTTTTTTACTTTTTCAATAAGACATTTATTTATGAGTGGTAAAAAAGTGTAAAGTCCAATATTTATCTATCCTAAACATTCTTGATCAAATTATTTTTAGGAATATTATCCCCTACTTTCACTCAATGTGTCATTTACTTTAAGGATTTTTTCCATTATAATTATATTAATTTTTCTGATTCCTATAATAATTTTATTAATTAATATCTTTCATTTTTAGCTTTGGACAATCCGTCCTGATGTGTCCATCTTTCTTACACCCACAACAAGTTACTTCATAAGATTTTCTATTATTCCTATGCTTTTTAATTTTTTATACCGATAATGAAAAAAATTCTTATAAATAACTTTTTTTATCCTCAAAGAAACATTAGAAAGTTCATTATTGTATATTTCAGAAACACTTGAATTATATTAAATAACAGGAATTTTATTTCTTGAATATATAACTAATTTTACTAGTTTCTTTAATTTATTATAATTTTTATTAGTATTTAATGAATCACCACCATTATTTTTCTTCCATTTCTCAATATCTCTTTTGATTATACTTTAATAATACATGATGGTTCTTATATGATCTTCTAAAATATGGGTACTCACCTTTATTTTTTCATCAACATCATTTCTCTTTGACTTATATTCATTGGGCATGATATCTATGATTTTCCTACAATAAGTTTTTCACCAAAACATTTCACACTAATATATTGTAGAATATTATTAATTTTCATTAATACTTGATGAATATTATCAAATTATTTACTCTATAGGAAATATGACACCTGAAAATCATCTATAAAAATTGATCTTCTAGTTTCAAAAACATTTGATGTATGAAAATGTGTAATCTCTAATTTCATCCAAATGCTATTTTTGGATTCACAAGACAATATTTGGTTATATGTGCTTCCAGTCATTGAGAATAACAAATTATTTCTAACTTTGTAATTTGGTTGATAATATTTGGTTTCTTGATTTGTAAAATAAGTTGGAACATTATTAGGAATCTTATAATTTCCAGTCTGTATGAAAAATTTATCAACTCCTGTGTTTATAATTAAAGTCTTCATTCTATCCCTTTAATATTTATAATTAGATCTATAAAAATTTTGAGGTCTATTAGGATTGAGATTATCAATGGATCGAATATTATGTCCTACCATCTATCAAAAAAAGTTACATAAATTATTTTCCACAATACACATCAGTGTAAAGAAAAATTATAAACCAAAACATTTTAGAAAACCCTAAAAAACATAGAGTAGTAAAGATGATAAAAATATTATAAAGTATTTGACCTGTGGAATCCTTACCTGATACCAATTTTTAGATATCAATATTAGATATATTGAAATTAGAAACAAAATTATGTACTCTATATGGCTCAATTAAAATAGGGAGGTGAATTGTAGTTTAAAAAATTTATATTAAAACAATTAAACCAAATAAATTTAAAAACATCTTTAATTAAAAAGATCATATTTAGACTTGTCCCTCTGTGTGTTAATTAAATTAGTCACAATAAGGATAAATTTTAATATATTATAGTAAATATTTCATAATCTTAAATAATATGATTATATAATAATTAAATATATTTTATTTATAGTAAATTCAAATATAAAAAAATTCTCAGATTCAAAGTGGATCTGACAAACAGTTCTGATAGATGTTTTTCATATTTTGAGTTGTTACGATAATACTAATTTTTATATGAACAATGGAATAAATTACATGTTAGAATAATGTATTAAAATGACAATAATATAATAATTAATTATAGCTATTTTAAAAAGAGATATCATTTAACCTTAAGATTAATTCAACCACAAAACATGGCTAAAATAATCTATTGATTTATACACACAAATTAGTATATATTTACTTTGAATGTCAATCCCTCGGCATGATGATCAAATTATATTTCTATTTATACTTATATGACCTCGATCTGATGGATCAACTTTATTTTACTATAAAATCAATCCATTGATAAAAAGATTGGATTCTCCATCTTTATATCTGGACGAGGCCTCAATCGTAATAACAAATCAGACATAGAGAATCATTCTAAGACAATTCTTAAATAGTATATCTAAAAAGGTTTCCCTATGAATAAATCTCTAACGAAATAAAAAAAACTAGGAAAAATCTATTCACACTTTAAATGCTTTAGGAAAATAAAGAATGAAAATGTAATCAATAGCTTCAAACTCTTTGAATGACTGGGTAATTATAGGTAACCCTTCTAGCAATCTTATTTTTTCCAACGGTATATTTTCTTCGAGTTTTTCATAATGACTTGGAAAATTGGAATATTAATGGATATATCATAATGGAACTTCCACCATCATATTGTTTTACACGATTACAACATAAAAGATGTTCCTTACATTGGAAGTCAATTTTCTATTTTTAGAATTCAATGTCAGTAAATCTGATGGTCTTACTTATAGACACTGTTACGATGATCTTTTGAGTGTGAGTTTGATGTTTATTAGTTATGGTATTAGTATGATTAAAATAAATTTATCAGTACATAAACAAGGCACATATTCTTTCACATGATTTGGTAATGGTGAATATGATGTTTGTTAGATTCATACTCATAACAATCATCATAATATTGAAATCTAGTTTATATTTTTGAATACATTAAAACTAATTATATGTATGGTAGATGTTTATATTTTCCACTAAAATATTCTAAAACACTTTGGACATAAAAAGATAGCAATCAAGTATTCTAGTAAAGAGTTTTTCATTTTCAAAACTAAAGGAATGGAAAGTCAAAAGTATAACTCTTGACTCAACACATAAAATTAATACTTATTCTAGGACCTTATGTTTTCACCAGCAAGACTTTGTAGAGTTGATAACAATTTTTAATTACATAATTATTATTTGTATGTAAATACTCACATCTAGAAAAATCCATGTGCCACTCAAGATATAAGGTGATAAAGAATAAACCCAATCAAACACACTCATATAACCATATGGATATGTATACCACAAGATGTATATCATACATTATACACATACTTATATAATCCATTTATACAAGAAATAGAGTGACCATTGGACATCAGACATGTTAATCTAGTATAAGATAAATCATACACCCGTGATTCTCTAAAATAGACAGAAAAATAGGAATTAATACATCCCATGTCATTTATCTAAGTATTTGAGCATATCATATATCACTTAACTAAGAATGAACATGCACTTCCTCGGTCCAATTAAATTATCATACTAGATGTCATACATTATATAAAAGAGTAAAATGGCCATATTGGTTATACTCAATTAATTAAATGATTAGAAACATACCCCAACACCCCTTTATTATCTCTGCCTCATGGATGGTGTGAGTAAGGTATCATAGTATAATAGTTCCCATGCTATGTATATTTTCATACTATGGTAATGAAGATTCATATTAGGCATACACCCCTATATTTATAAATGACTATATGAAATTACATGTGATATACATTTATAGATCAATACAAATGAAAATAAAATATTTATTATCTCATGATTCTACTTGGTATCATATATGGGTTTCTACTCATGATAATCATAATACATCACCGTAACCCATAATAATCGGTGATGATAATTGATTTGGGGGAACACAAAGTCATATATTGAGGGGATATTATCATTCTAGTTTTCATATAGTATATATAGAACACATGAATTAATGATAAATATATATTTCTTTTAATATATATAACCATTACATCTAGTCTCTCATGTATATAATACACAAGGAATCGACATGATCCTCATGATTTTTCTTTGTTATTTAATTGTTAATGGTTTTATTACATTCTGATTAGTTTCCACCCAAAAAATATTTACATCACCCCTATCAATGATCTCTTGGGTGAAATAATATTTGAAAAGTATTTTTTTTGTTCTATCATGAGACCAGTGTTATATATATTAATAAATAGTTCTATTATTGTCATAATAATTCTTAATTTATCATTCAAATCTTGAAACGACCTAAAGTTAAGTAATTAAATTAATAATCCAAATATATTCATTCATATTATTTGATGTGGTGATGTAGTCCACCTATGTTGTAGAGTCTAATATGGGGGATTATTTAGAACTCTTCCAACTAATCGCTCCAATATTAACAAAAACAATAATATCATTTTGAGATCTTGTATCATCATTGTTATATTGTAAACCATCATTAGTCTAAAAATTATAATGATCCAATACTCACCTCTAACGGCCACAAAAATACCCTTAATTCATCTCAAGTACAATAGGATGTTTTTTATAAGAATCTAGTGATTATCATAATGATAATATTGATTTATACTTGTTATTATCAAATAATAACTGATATTAAGTTGAGTAAATAACATTGAATACATGATAGATCATATGGAGGGCACATAAGGAGTCTTATATATCATTTATAACTCTTTATAAGGATCATAAACCTTTCTATGTTTTTCGTCATGCAATATTGGAAATGGCCCCTTCATAGTGTTATATATGCTTAACCCCTTTAGCACTTTGACTTTTTACATGAAATTAATTTGATCTATCTCTATAAATATTAATACCTAGTATATATGATGCTTCATTGAAATATTTAATTGAAAAACACTTTCCCAACCACAACTTTATAGAATATAAATTCAGATGAAATTATGTGATAAGTAGAATTCTATCCACTTAAAAAAATACCATAACACTCCCAATAAACTAAATGTATACAAAATAATCATACTATTCTTGATGAAACCAAGAATATTTATTTCACCATAAAACTATATGTTCAAACTTTGAGAATATTTCTTAAATCCACATATGTACTGATGTAATTTGAAAACCCTATAAGACTCATTTGGAACATTAAAACCTTTATGCTATATCACATACACATCATTGTCAAAATTCATATTAAGGAATGTGGGTTGAAATCCATTTTATATATAATAATCTTAATGATTTGTTATATAAAGAAATAATTGAATGGATTTTATAATCATAACTAAAGAAAATATTCCTTCAGTTTAAATAACATAAACTTTTTTATAAAATTTAACTTTTTGAATAGGATTATAGGAAGTCATTATACTATAAAATACACTTTTCTTATATAAAACCCACTTTAAAACGATGGGTCATAACCTCTTAGGTGAATCCACCATGTTATAAATTGTTTTAGTGTACATTAACTATATTTAAAATTAGATGGAATTAGCCATTTCTAATAATAAAAACTCTAAAATCATATTAGTAGGTACTTGGATCATCATCAATGAAAATAAATTTTGCACCATTTTCTATAATAAATCCATATAACTCAGACTCAGAAAAAAAACCCCCCCATACATTCATGGGTTTTTTGTATCCTCAGTTAGTTCTTCTTCCACAATACATTATTGAGCATACTCAACTCCCATATTAATAAATATTTTCATTAGTTAGTCCTGGAATTCACTTATTTAAAATTTCTTCCCACTAAATAATTTATTTATGTAATCCTTCAAAATAAAAATTATATCTTGAGCCAAAATATTTATTGTGTTCAGTCATAATATAGAAGTAATATCCAATATATTCTTTAAGATAACAAAAAAAGAACTTTTATGATTTAAGGTTCTGTTTTTTTAGAATAAAGATCTCATATATATACTACATAACCCAAAACATTCATAAAATAAAAATTTGGATATTTGAAAATATATATATAAATGTATTATTTATGAATACTTTAGGTGGGATGCTATTAAGTAGGAATATGTAGAGTCTCGTGTTTTGAACCAGTTGAAAATTACAAGGGAATTTGATATTTTCATTTGGTTGATGGTATGAATAATAAATTAAGTCTCAGAATGTAATTCTGAAAATTATAACACTGAAATACATTTTCATTGGATAAGGTTTAAGTCCCAAGAGGTGTCTCAGAAGATTAAAATAGTATTGAGATTATCAGGATCTGAAAAATCTATTTCTGAAATAAAATAATAGATAGGGAACATGGTTTTTTTAAACTATGCTACCCCTCAAGGGAAAATGTTTAGCCCTCTATAAGGTGGCACATAGTTTTTTAAACAATTCAATGTGTAGTGAATAGATTTGAAAAAGGTATTTAGTAAATTATTGAGGTGGATGAATTGATTGCACATAGTTTTCCAAATCGTGCACCTATCCCACGTGGTTAGTTCCATTTAACTAGTTTCACTACACAGTTGGGAGACAATTAGACCAATGCATATGACCAAACCATGTGAGGTGTGACTCCTAGAAAGGGGAAGACACATGGTTATTTATTGGTTTGGAAAACCATGCGTCCAAATATTTTGGCTCACTAAAGGGGAAGAAATGGATGTTTTTCCCCTATAGGCTTATTTTTTTTCTTCCCTTTCTTATCTCATTTTTTATATACTAGGATTCTTGAGCTCCCACTCGTATTTGGCTATGATTCGATGAATCTACCATGTTTGAGATCCAAATATAATATTTTTATGTGAGTTTAAAGTGTATTGTTAAGTCTATAACCCCTCATTCTTCTGTTCTTAATTTATCTCTCCACCTTTTTCATTATCTTCATGTGAGCTAACTCACACTATTTTAAAGTCATTTGTTGATTATTCCAGTTTCTCACATTATGGATCAAATTAATTCTCAATATTTGGTTGGGTTACTATACTTATAATGATGTAGGTGGTCTTTTTCTCTTCCCTAATGTATCACAAGTTTATGATATATTTTTATGGTGTTCTATGTCAGAATTTATGTTCATTGCTCCTAAATATTAAAATTCATAAAATTAAATTCCTAGACTGATACCATGTTGTTCCATAGACCCCTTAGTATGGTTGGAGGATGATGAACCAAATATTAGACACCACATGTGTTTATTTTTATTAAAGTCCATCATAGTTGTTTTTCTCTTATAATTGAAATGCCTCACATTCACTTAAAATATCATTTTTAGGTGATTTAAATTATCCCACATGAAATAAATGGTTAAAATATATGAATGAATTGGTATGTATTTAATTCCCCATTTTATAATAAAACCAACTTTCAGGTGAACTATCATAAAATGAAAATAAATAATTAAATTATTGATAACTGTTGTGATACAACATGGGTGTTTCTATTGGACTTTTTGTTTATAAATGAATTTTATTCCTAGGCCCTATTTTATTTTATGGAATGATTATGGAATATAACTTCTTATAATTTTTTCTTAAACATGAATTGAAAAATATTGATTACTAATATAAACATCTGTTATAGTTAAAATTAAATGGTCAAATGAGTTATGTACTCCATGATATATTCCCAGGTTCCTCATTACTGAATGCCTAGGAAGGGTTCATAGGATTCTTTAGATTAAATGTAACCTTAGAAATATTAGATCCCTCTTAAAGTAATAACTCAAATGGGTTCATTGGTTACTTTAATGATTTTTCACCATTTGTGATACTTGGGATTTCTTTTTATGGAATTCCATGGATAATATCATAGGCTAGATGAATCTACTCACACTCTAATAGATACGTGATCTTCATTTTTATGGAAACACATGGATGATTATATAGGGAAAATGGATGTTATGAGAGATACATTCATTTACACATTAGGTATTTCCTTAGACCAGCTCACGAGAAAAAAAATTATTTCATTCCTGTTTTTTTCCATTATATGGGATTAGTGATATCACCTTAATGATTAGTTTTCTGGGATTGCTTGGATATATACCTCAGGTCCTCAAATAACTAATGATATTATGTTTAGATGCACATGACAACTTAATATTACTCCTTGGTTTAGGTAAACTCATTCATAGACTCTTGGGATTATTTATATGGGTCCTTCAACTGATTTATTACATCATACTTACTATTTAATGGATTCCTTGATCATATTCCTTGGATCCTCATCGGTGCATGTATAACTCTGTATATATATATCTAAATATTTTATTATATACAAATACGGGATTGATCAAAGATATTCTATCTTAGATCAATGAAAATATGGTCATCCTAGTGTCATTAATTAACCAAAACCTATTTTGTTGAATTTATTTATTCACTACCTTATTATTATAATTGGAAGTTGTTGTATTTTATATACTTGTTTTGTAAAGTTTTAGACACCATTGTTGGTGATCTATGAGTATATCTTACATCCAATTTGGGCTTCCATTGGACTAGGGTACTCGAACAAATATCATGGTTGCAGGTTAAAGAACATGTTTTGTGTTATGTGTTGGTACACTTGTACATGGGAGATTAAAAGCACATGACTAAGTCGTAGCTTAGGATCCTTTCTAATATGAACCATAGTTATTTTTTCATTTTATTTACATATTTTTATTCTATTATATACTATATGTCTTTCACATGTTCATTATATTGTGTTCACATATGAAAATTTATATATTTATTATCTATTGTCGGTTGTAATTATTTTGTACTACATTTATTTATATGGATTCTGCTATTGATTATCTTTCATAACACTATGAAGCTCTAATAATGAGGGTATAGTATCTCCACTATACCACCAATATACCATGATTTATAATTAAATTCCTCTAGCATACGGGTATACATGATTGAATAAATGTGTCCGACAAACACTAGGAACTATTTCAGTGGCACATGGGTTGGGATTTTATAGTGGTATTAGAGGGTGTCCCTTTTCCTTTTTTGTATTACTATTTTGGGATAGTAGTCAAGAGACTAGTATGTGTTGGAAATTTATAAATATCTTTTTTTTTCATCTAGAAAACCCTTGATTGAGGGAAGGATTATGGTTTCATGGATTTTATTGTTGTTCTCTAATATATTTTATTATTATTTCACCATGGGTGATTGACATACATTCGATGGATATTGATTTCGAGATTTATAACCCTTTCCTAGAATGTAATGGAAGTATCACAACATGCATCATTATAAGAACAAAAAAATTCACATTCCATGAATATTCAATGCCGTGTAGGTTTCATCACATATTTCATGGTGTATTATGATTGGTATTCCTTTCTTATGTGATTTATTCAGTATTCTTGCCAATATTTCATGATGTGTGATTTATTAAATTTATTATTTGTATTCCATCCTCAGTTTATTACCCTTATTTATTTTCCAAAGATAAAAAACCTTATTTCAATCAAAATTGATGGTCAGTTAAATAATGTGTCTACATAAACATAAAAATTGTTTTCCCACATAGCTTAATAGTGACATTCTATTTAGCTAACTAATGAGGACATGTTTGAGTCATGGACCACTGGTTTCCTGGGATGAAACATTACTGGTTTCAAGTAAATGTGATTAAATTTTTTAATTTATAAAGTGTATGGGCCTTTATAAATCATAAAATGGTGAGCCTTATAATTTTATCATGAAATATGAACTTGTCATACTTTGAGACTAAATAGAAAAAGTTGGTTTTAGATACATGAATGCTAACTGAAAATTATAAAGGTAGGTACCTTATAATTTTGGAATGGTAATTCATCTAGCTGAAATAAGATACTTATATATATATATTGAATTTTAATTTATATAAGAAATGGTTTCCTTTTTGAAGTCTCTCACCTCTATTACATGGGTATGATGACATGTATGACTAAATTCCTAACTTCACAACTCGACCCAAGTAGATTAGTTGGGTAATGTATTTTATGATATAAACATATTAAGGTAATGTTAAATCGTGAATGAAATAACTATTATGGGATTAATTTAAATTTGATTCCAATTGTAATTTATATAGTGTTTATTATATAAATAGGTAATGTCTACCCAAATAATTGAACTTAGATTAACATGATTGGACCCTTATGGGTCACTTTAATTTTTATATACATTGGTACGTAACAAAACGGGGGTATGATTATTTTAATTGTATGTTTATTTAAAGTGTACAAAACTGATTAAATGTTATTATATATAAATTCATGGTGGCATTGGTGTCATTACAGCCGAAGTGTTATGTTCGGCTGACCAAAATTGAAGAGCCCACTCTTACTACTCATATAATGTAAGTATGGGTTCTATCCATAGGGAGAGAGAGTCAAGGTATTATTTTAATCTAGTTTTTTATTAATTAGGTTAATATTGATGAAAAGATAGATTCAAGGTTTGATTTTCAAATGATAGAGTAACTGATTCTTCAATTTCTTTGGTTAATTTCATTAAAGACAAAGAAAAACACAAAAAATTAGTTCTGACAAAGAATAAGAAGAATATGTCAGGGATATGGATTCTCATGGTCATTGATAATCTGATTAGATTATCATGTACTATTGTTCATAATAACTCTTATATCTGGATTATGAATGTAATGGAACCCCCTTGGTTTGGTGAATTCTGATTAAAAATTAAAGAATGATTCCTTAGTCTGAAAATTAAACTTTAATCACTTTATTTTAGAAAAATTCTTTATGAGATGAAAAGTTCTCCCAATTTTCATGGGTTAAATTTGTTTTAACTAATCATGAAAATCCCTGAGAACCCCATTCTTGGACCGAAATGGGGTTTCCATCGAGATTAAGAACAACATTTCGAAGAAAGTTATGAGAGGAAAATAAACAACATAAACACAACAAAACAGTTGATTAAAATGATCTTTAATTATACACTACCCCAACACATAGAGACAATTAGATACACATTAAACAAGTGTTGATATACAAAGTATTAATACATGAGATAAACATTACAGTATATTTGTGAAGAAGAACATTGGAATGACAGAGAGGAAACACCTCCCCATGATTGTCTAAATGGTTGTTCATCCAGAACATATTGGGATTCCCTCTTATTTATAAAATTTATAACTAAATGGTGTGTACCAAAAAGTACTTGGTGTATAGTGCAGTCAACCTGACTTGGCCTCTCTTTCTCTACTGGTAGGTGATATGCCACACTGACCTTTAATTTGAAGGAATTGACTATCAGTTGGCCAGGTTACAAGACTTGTAGAACCGCCCCTCATGGAATGTAATATCAACATTATCCACCAACATCTTTAGGAAGTGGGACCATGATGTGTGGAAGAGTAGTACACGAAGTGTGAATCTGGATGGTAACATGGGCGTGTACTTGATCTGAACAATCCATGTCAGGTAAATGGTACATGATGTGTTTGTATAAGGTTCATTCCATTTATATGTGAAATTTTATCTAAATTTTTCCCATTTTTGGTATTTGGATAAAAAAACATATGAAAATCATCATGAACACCGAAATAAATCATTTTATCTAAAAAACAAGTATATAAAGTGAAAAAAATGGTTTTATACTTAATTTAATGTATGAAAATGTATACCAAAATCGGTCACATAACCCTCCCACACAGTCAGTACTTTTCCCTCAAGAAAAATCTCATCATCTAATTAATAGAATCCACAGGGAAGAATTCAATTAGTTATACTCAAAAATACTATATCCATAATAGAGGTTTACAAAAGGCACAAAACATATTTCAATTGGAAATATATTCTAATCATGGGTCCTATATAATTCAATTAAATATTTCCATCCTCTTTCATCTACATTGATCATCTTTTAATAACTACACATGTGGCTTGATGATTTACCGCAAAAGAAGTTACCACACTCATCACTCAAGATTATTTTTTTAAATATATGATCAACATCGAGTATACACATTCTATCTATTGGATTTAATGTATTCTCATTCTATACATTAGAAATAAAATCACACAAATCATGAAATCTTTTAATAAGGTTCAAATGATTCTGAGGCTTCATGTAGGTAGGTAATGTTGAGAAAAGTAATGTCAGTGTCTTGAAAAAGGAGTCTGAATTATTAAATAATAGTGCATAATATTCAAAATATGTCTTACTAAAGATGAATCCCCAACATGATCTCTCAAAATAGCATCATAACCATGATGACATTCCCTTCCCATATGGGCCAAAAAAACATTAAGAAAGTAAATGAATGAATGAGTTCCATTTTTTTAAACACTACTATGAATACAATGAAAAGTGTTTGGGAACCCTTCTGCCCCAAATAATAAAGAGGCACACTCCCCCACACATAATTTCATGGTTTCTCACCAAAATGTACCATGAATCTCCAAATTGACATCACAATGAAATAAAATTAGTAATCATTCAATATTATCAAAGAATTAGGGCAGTAAAAAAATAATCCTGTAATTTGGATTCCTAACTAGGTAGATCATGGTTTTCATGGGTTTCAATAAGGTCATATGTAGGGTAGGTCTCAAGATAAAAAGGTATGAAAAACAATCAATTGCCTCAACCATTTTAATGTGATTCAAAAAACATCATAAATTTAAGTGAAAGACTATCAAGTTCTGGTAATCATGTATATCCCATGAATCTCTCAAGAAAGGTGGTATAAAGAAGAATATGTAAAAAAAAGTATTATAATATCTCTCAATAATGATAAAGGTAAAGGGTCAATCAATTGAAGACATGAGTACAAATGATTAGTCCAACCAATATAAATATCTAAGACTTTATATCCATAATCAAACTACCTCAGCAATCATTTTACAATTCATTAAAATTTAAAATAATTATGTAAATTTTAAAATTCCCTTTGATGTATTTATTATTTATAATTATAATTAATCAAAACAATTCCATAGTTTAAAATATTTCATCTATTAATGACATCCCATGTACTAGTTCAATGGAAAAGACTAGTGTATTCAGAGACTCTCCCCCACACTTAATACCTCACATGGTCCCCCAAGTAAAACACTATGTAAGATAAGAGGATGTGGTAAAACAAATTTGGCCATGAATGAGGGAAATTAGTGAAACGAAAAATTCCAAAAAAAAATGAAAATAAACACAAATATAATAATCCCCTCATTGTGATATGACATAGAGGGAAATTAGTCAAAAAGAGATAACCATATCATGCTAGTGTACCAGTAACTATTGAGGAAATGTAAAAAAAGTCTTCACGAACATAAACAATCACATAACAAGAATAACAAAAAAGATATATATATATATATGTATATATATATAATGAAATAATTGTTCAAAAACCAGTCATGGGGTGGCCTCATAAGGGGCATCATCTACAATAGGGGGATTCTGTAGAAGAGGATCAGCAGTAGTGGAAGAGGGAAGACGAACTATGTGCTTAGTGTGGTGGATGCAGTGGGTAAACCCATCCTGGAAGAAGTAATGGAAGGTGGAGGCATGGGATTGACATGCTGAATGGGAGGCTGGACTGACACATCTTGGGGGGCAACTGTAGTAACAAAATGTAGACCCGCAGTGGAGAGAAGAACAAAAACCGTGGTCGATGCTGTCAATGGGGTCAAAGCTGTTAAAGTAAGAGGATTAGATAGTGAAGAAGGTTTTGGGGTAGTTAAAGGCCTAAATTATGGATAATTAGAATCAACATACCCCCCATCCATGTTTTAATCTGAGTTATAGAATCCTGGTGGTGCTCGAGATGGTGTAGATGGTGGTCCAGTGCTCCAAGGAAATGGAAATGGGGGGGGGGGGTCAGCTGATGATTCAGGTGGAGCTGATTTTATGGGTGGGACAAAGAATAAGGAATATTGGAATAATAAAGAAGGATGGAAGAAGTGGTGGAAGGAAGATAAGAAAAATTCGCTGGTGGTTGGGATGGGTCCGGGTCAGCAACACCAGTGGGAGCAGTGGGGTTATCTCCCACCCCTACAAGATCCTGGTGTATTTCATGAGTACACGTATGTCTCCCAAATGCGCTACCAAAATCACGCGAATAAGAATGAATAATTCCATATACTTAGGAGATACTAAATTTTCTTAAGGGAGGGACGTCTCAAAAACTCCCAAATAGTGGGCCAACCGTGTGGCATAGAAACCATTGTTTACATTTACCTAACGACCATGAATCAGGGAGTGAAAGTAAGAAGCGGATAGACATGGGAGGTCATGGTATTCATTCCATAAATACAATTGAAAAGGTCCATGTCATGGCTGGACATGACACCCATGTACTCATGATGCGGGAAAATGATTGCGCTGAAGCGCTGGTGACTGAAAAAAATGGGATAGGAAATGATGAGCGTGCTCTTCTAAGAAGTGGGGGTATACCTGTGGTTAGGCCAAATAAGCACCCACCACAATGAAAGAACGTCAATGTGATTTGTGAAGGTTAGGGTAGAGACATGGGGTGTAGTGGCCGGATGGGGATAGAAGCTGAAACCTTGACCAAACTTATCCATGGTAAATGAAAAGTGGCGTCCACCTTTCCAAAATTGGACCAGAGTAGCCATATCGGTTGGAATGTTGTGGTAGGTGGTCCCATAAAACTCTAAGGCTACTGAAAAATAGAAAAATAAATATATAAATGCAGGAGTACGGGCATAGAGTGTGTCCAGAAGATGTGTGTAGCCAAAAAGATCCTTAATCTCTTCCGAAACACTGAGACGCTACGACACAAGGATATCTTGGAAACAGATGCTCAGTTGGATCATGTGCCATGAAAGATGCTGTAGTCTATCAACCATAAGAGGATCTATACTAGAGATCAGGTAGGGGTGTTCCTGAGATCATGGTGCCATCAGAGCATGCTGAGGTGGGACCTCAACTGTGATGGCAGTTGATATAGTAGTTGATGACGCAGGGGATGTCTTGGAGGTCGGGCCCATAGTGGAGAGAGCAGCTTGCACTGTTGGATCCTATATGTTAGAGTCCTAAAAAATAGTGAATTATGTGGTATTATGACCATCATGTGTTAAAGATGATGGGTTTGGTATAAGAGGAGGGAGTGTTTCTATGTCTGGCAATTGACAAACTGAAATATCCAATGATGATGTCATAGAATGCCGAAGTCGGATCTAGCGTAGTGCCAGTCATTCCCCCTCATTAGTGGGCGCATGACTCTTACCATTGGCGGGGAATCCATATACCATAACTGAAAAGAATTAAAAAAAGAAAAGGAGATGAAAAAGAAGAACAAAAACTGAGAAATATAAAAAATAGAAAGTACATGGCGTCTGAATCTAGTATACACAACATGTAGTATGATATCATAAAGAATCTGTGTACTCTGGATAGACATGCCAAGTGGGCTTGTGAAAGTTATTTCTTCAGTACATGGCATGTCATATAGTTTACATGCTATTTGTGAGAAAATGTGGTGAGGCCCATGTATGATCCCATACACAGACTTATCTACAAAAAGTTGAACAATATCGTACTCATCATGTGTAGGAATGGAATGATTTGTGGGAGAACATGGATGGAAGACCGTGTATTTTCTCTACACAGAAAATTACTAAGGTGAAGGGTACATAACAATTAACAAACACACACACACTGTGTGTGTATAAATGGAATTGGGTATGTGTGGCACATTACATGGGTAGCTCCTAAAGGCGGTCAGTGGTACTGTACACGGCATGCACTGAACATACACACCATGTGTTTCCAAATTTGAGGAATAGAGTGTGGGTTTCCATGTACCTATAGTATACAACTTTTGTTCTTAATTGACCCCGTGTACTGTGCGGGATGCCAAATGGTCGACTGATCTCAAATATACCAAAAACATGACTAAAACTTTGAAATGAAGGTCATTGAGAGGCATACCTGATATGAGGATGGAAATGAGAATAAAATCTCAGCTGAAAATAAAACAAAATAATGAATTTTAAGAGGGGTGATGGAATATAGGAGAATCCATGGAGGTGGAAGAAAATGGGAAGAAGGGACACTCGTGACACAAGGTGTGGCAGGGCAGGGCACATGACTTTTAAAGCCAAAACACATGACATGTAGAAGGTCCACACTACATGTATGTTTTTTTACACAACAAATATAATTATTATAGTAAAATATATAATAATTATTTATATTTTTAAAATAAATATATTTGTAATATATATTATATAAAAATGAATAATACACTTATACAGGTAATGTATCGAATAAATACATTGTGTTTCCAAAAATTTGAAAAAGAGAGCTACAACATTCAGTCTTGTGGTTGGGCCACAATTAGAATCATTGATCGGCTGATCCAAATACACACCCCCAACCACTAGAGTGAAGGTTACAATACAGCACAATTTTATTTGTTTTTAATATTTAAAGTATATGTGGATTACTAAATAAGAAAAATAACTAAACACAATGTGTGGTTTTAATTTTTGAAAGATTATGATGAAGTGGATAGATTAGTAAAGTTCAAACATGGTTCATTTAAACCTGGGTTAAAAACTTTTCTAATCATCCCACATCACCTGCATATGATTTATTATTTTTGAAAATGTTTTCAATCTAAAGTATAACATAATGCACATAATTTGTATCTAAATTCAGGACATTTGGTTTTATTTATGTGAAAAATGATGAAAATGGGTCGGTTGCTAGGATTCGAAACAGGGTCTTTTGGATGCACGAGTTTCGACCCTCCTAGTCGAGCCAACCCTATAATGAGTGTTTCCCTCTGGATTTGAGGATGACCTCATTGATTTAAGGCTCAAACATTCCAATAGGTTTCTAACGGTTTTGTTCGTAGAACCTGAAACATCCAATTATTCTATACCCATTTGGACATACTTTCCAAAGTTAGGTGCTCACTAGTTGTGAACTGATGAGGCTTAGGAATTTGCATTGGTCGAGAGGATGGTAGGTCGGACTCATCACACCTTTTTTAGGGGAATTATTGTCTATTCCAGGAATCTCTTTATAGATTTAAGTTATGTTTGTGAATCCTTATTACATTACCATGTATAAAATGAGATTTCCTTTAGTCTGACAATCAATGATTGATATGTAAGAAATTAGCGAATCTTTTATATGTATTCGAGGTTCTTCATCGATGAATAATCATCTGTATTTTTTAGAGACACTTAGTTGATAGTATCTTTAAAATACCTAAAAGTCTCTTATTCATTATGATGACCATGCTGTTTTTAAAGCCACTCAGTGGGGAACTTGATATTTATTGTCATTCAGGAGGACATGGATTATTTCAGAATTGGGATCATACCCGTTGATGGGATACCTACGTATCCTTTGTTTTGGAAAAGAAATTACAACCCACGTAGTTCGAATAAGGGAGTATGATGCTTATGCATGATTGATGGCTCAAATAAAGAAGTCATGCTTACTTTTACATTCTAATATCATGTGAGTCATGGTCGGTGTGAGAAACAAGAGGTATTGGTGAAACCAGTCAATTGTGCCACGAAAGATGCAATGATGTGGGGCTTATGTGTTTAGGACTGCCCAAAATAGATGAGGATTAAGATTTACTTCAGGGAAGAAATCTAGGAACATGTTCCATAATGGTATATGTACTTTATGGAGATTTGGAAACTCTATTCTTGGGGATTACTCCTAAGAAAGATGACCAAGTTAGGAGGGGACTTATGATTGGGTTTTACTTCTGATAAGGAAGCCCGGATCAAAAAGAATTATGACTGGTTAATAGAAATTAAGACTGGGGATTGTTTCGAAGGAGGAGGCCCAGGTTAAAGGACTTGTAAAATTAAGGGACTTGGGGCTTACTCCTAAGGAGGATGCCCTTTTTTGAGATTGGGGCTTACTCTTAAAAAGGAGGCCCATATTTGAGACTAGGGATTACTTCTGAAAAGGAGGCCCAGATTAAGAGAATTATGGTTAGGGATTACACTTGAGAATGATGCCCTTATTTTAGACTGGGGCTTACTTCTGAAAAGGAGGCATATGATAAGAGAATTATGGTTGGGGCTTACTCAAGAGGAGGATGCCCATATTTGAGACTGAGGCTTACTCCTGAGAAGGAGTCCCAGGTTAAGGATTCTCTCAACTTAAAGGATGAGGTTGAATGAATGAAATCTCAATCTTTAGTGATATAAAGATCTATAAATCACTAGATTTTTTAGAGATGTTTCATGGAGTTCCTTTCAGATAAGGAATCCAAATCAAGAAATCATGCCATAAATGGCTTTGAAGAGTGTCTTGAAGACTGAAACTTGAATAAGAGAAGTGGAATGTCTCAAAACCATGGTATTATCCCAAGAGGATTTCCAGAATATGGCGTGCAAGTTCTGATGAAGAAGTAGGGTGGCGCGCAAGTGTGTTCATTTCCCTTAAGGGTAAAACACTTAGGTGTGCAAGTGTTAGTGAATTATAACACTTAGACCTTACTCCTCTTGTTTAGACCTTCCATTCTAGGTAAAGAATTACCTTAGAAGAGTTCGGAAGACCTGAGGAAGAGACTTGGGCGTTCAGAGCTCTGTCTGTGAATTATGGAAAAATTCCTCCTCAAATGGGAGGCCCACCAGTGGTATTTATAGGCTGGAGAAGACCCCGGGCAGTTATCCATTAGGGCGCGCAAGTCACTCGCACGACCATTATGTGGCGCGCAAGTATACTTTCACGATAGTGATGAAACTTGTGCGACCCTTATGCATTTGAAGCCTTGTTCATGCCTTTGTCGATTTTGTACGTTTTCTTCAAAGGATGAATCAATTTGTACTAAGTAATTTCCCTTTCCATTCTTTTAGACAATGTGACGAAAAGGAGCGTCAACAAAAGTCCCCCCTTATAGTTGGATCTGAAAGAAATGACGGTGTGACTCGGAGGAAAAGAATAAAACTAAAGGAAAGGCGGTGCACAAGTGTTCAGGGTGCAACAATTGGAGCACAGGTTCGAGTCGTGCAGGGCTGGAGCACGCCGGGTGTAGTGCACTGGGTGTTGGCGCGCAGGTGGGCCGCCTGGCCTATAAATATGCAGTCATTTGACGTGCATCGCATTTGATTTCCGGATTTCTTAGCTCTCGCTGTGCAGGACCTCTTCGCCACGCAAGTCGCTCATTTTCCACTGTTTCTTCACTACCGCGCTGTTGTCAAGGTAATAGGACTTCCGCGGTGATACTTGCGCGTCCAAAACTTGCGCAGCGCATCCCTACTTGTGCGACACATCCATACTTGTGCGCCAAGCTTTAGACTTTCATGACTTAATGCCTTTGCCATTTTTTCGAAATTCATTCACAAATTTTATGAAAAATCAACTTATATAAAATCTAATTTCTTCAAATTTTGTGCAGAATCAATGGATCTTAGAACCGGAATAGCTGATGAACTGGCTAGCAAGCGGATTGATGATATGATGAACATCACCGACCATGATTATTATACCATCAAAACTAGCACTCTTCCAGATTTGGCTATGTATCTGAAGAAATATCATCGCGACTTCCCCCAAAGGATTTATTTGCCTTTGTATGTCTATGGTCATCTAAGAGAAGTTACTTTTCCAAAAGTAAAGAACTATCTCCCATTTTCATGGTTTCAGAATTATACCAACTTTTCCTGAGAAAATATCTCATGTGGAGGAGTATTTATAAGTTCTGGAACAGTGGAGAAGGCCCACATGATGCATCATGGCCCTTGTATGCCAGATTTGAAACATCATACGCCTGAGCTGCCACCACATTGTTATCCTTCAATCTTGTGAAATGCTTAGAATGATCAATCCAAATGCTGGAAGGAATGTTGGGACTTCTGTCCTGTGGGAGGTTTGAAGCCAACTTGGATATGGGCATACTGGGCGCAACAATCCTGTACAGAGTTTGTCAAGGATCTGAAAGGAGTGGTGATATACAAAGTTGTTTGGGTTGGGAAAACATATGTTTACAGAAATGATAACTTCCTGCCGGAGATACTCAGCCACTGGAGCCCAGAAACTAATTCATTCCATCTGACTCATAGAGAAGTAGGTATCAGTTTGTTGGATGTCCACAAGATCTCAGGGGCTCCAATTTTGGGCGATATGTATGATGAATTCAATCCTCCCAAGGTGACATGGAATGATTCAGATAAGACTCCCGCTTTATCTCGGGAATTATTTATGATCATCCATAGGTTGAAGAGTTCAGAGACCTTGTTAACTCATTCTAGAATGGATATTCATCCGGAGGAGTGGATGAGTATATTTCTTATTGAGAAGAATGAGAAGGACCCAAAGGAGAAGGAGCCGAAGGAGAAAGGATCCAAGAAAAATAAATCCAAGGATAAGAGGCCCAAACATCCTACCACCTGCCCAAAACCTGAGAAGAGGGGTTCTCCTAGCACATTCTGGCCAACTCTAGAAGAAGGATAGTTTGAGAAATGGGGATATGAGGTGAATTAAAAGATCCCTAAGAAGAATCGTCTGGCAGGATTCTTGGTTTTGTGGCTCATTATTTATCTCTTCACAGTCAGGGATTCGAAGGGAGGCGTCAGTCCAGGGACCTTCGTCATTGCAGCAAAGTTGGCTGAGGGAAAAATGGTGGGGTTGGCTACCCCCATTTTAGCAAAGATTCAAAGGATTTTACTTCATGTCTTAATGGGTAAATATCATTTAAGAATAGTGGTACTATTCTATGTTTTATGGGGATGGATTGCTACTCACTTCAAGACTTACAATGTACAGAATGGATTAAAAATTCATGGAAGGTCTTTCAGGCCATCAGTGAAAGAATTATCTGGAGTTTCTCCATTAGATGTTAATGCCTATGACCTAAAAGTGAGGCTGAGCATGTTTAAGGAATTAAAATTCTTTCCCTATGGAAATCCACCAACCAGGTGGTTTGTTGATGATGGAACAACCCATTTGGATCTGAGGGCAGACATGCTAGCTTGTAGAGATGGTTTCTAGTTTCCAGGAATGATGGAGAAATTATATGTGAGGCCTATGATAAATATAGATTTTGACATCAGTTCAAGTTTCTGTAACAGATTTTTGTATCTCCCCCAGTACATGTCAGGTTAGAGCAACATCCGATGGTTGCTCGGCAACTGTGGCTGCTCACGTCAATAGAGAAGACTGGGGTAGTATTTTACCTACCAATTGAAAAAGATGCACCTAACCTGACTACATATTATGCTGAGCACTGGATATAATCATACCCAAAAGGGGTATTGAATCAACCAGTTTATCAGGTGGGGAAAAGGAAGAGGACTGTAGAGAAAGAAACCCTTCCTCATGAAGGTGATGCTTCCCCGCCTGAAGCTGATTCGCCAGACTCCTCCTCTAAGACTGATTCACCGGATTCCCATGATGGGGATGATGAGGCATAAGAAGTGGAAAAGCGGCCTCATCCCCGATATAATCCTCTGGTCAGAATCAAGAGACCTACTCCATCAACTCCTGGTGAGTTACTTCATTGTGGTAATTTAATCATTGTTACTTTATAAAGAAATAAGTATTATTTTCCTATTCTCTATCTGCTGTTGCAGGAGCTGGGATGAAATTGAAGTCAAAGATTTTAGGACCTTCCTCCCAGCCTTCATATCTAAGATTAGAGGCTGTCAAGTTATGGTAGAGTTTGTACTGTGGTACTGAGACCGCCTGGCTGGATTTGTGTGAGGGCCTACAACTTCCTCAAATAGGGAATCTTCTAGCATCTACAGATATCCAATACGAGGATAACCCCAATGAAGTGTGGGATTACATCAAAGAGCTGGAAATGCTCATATATTCCACTGATGAGTCTATTCCTGTCACCATGTGGGTGAAGGAAATGATTGATTGTGGTGCCATTGAGGGGTCTGGTGGTTCTGGAGATGAGGAGTGGCATGATTATGTGGCTCCTGAAGATGTAAGTTTTCTTTCCTTATTTTCTTTGCAACTTGATTCCAGTCGAAGCTTTGTTACTTAAAGAAGTTATTTTCTTCATCTCGCTGCTTGCAAAGAAAGGAACTGAGGTTCCTTCACCACATTATAGCCACGGTGGTACTACCATCGGGACTACTGCTGATTCTCCTCGTGAACCGGGTAAGATATCTTCAGACCAGCAGGCCATGAATGAGGCGTTGGACATATATTTTCATTCTCCAATCCAGGTGAAAATAAGGGAGACTGACGATACTCCCAAAAAACCAAAGAAACAAAGGCAACAAAGGAGGAAGTCCACAGCTAAATGCTTCATTAGTAGCGGTAAGTCCTTCGGGTAATCATGAGTCTATACCCATGAAAAAGTTGCTCATATTTCTAGAGATTGCAGGGGCTTCTTCAATTTCCCCTCTGAGGGAAAGGACTGATCCTCCCATAAGGACCATGGAGGGGGCTGTGGAAGAAACGCAAATTTAGGCTGACTTGGATGCTTCTGAAAAAGAGCCAACATCTATTCCCAGCACTGCTCCAGCTACTGTTACAAGTAGAGAAGAACCTGCACCAGAATCATTGGCGGCCACCGCAACTGAATCTGCCATCCTTCCTGAAGAAGCTATTCAAAGTCAGGGGCCGCAAAATGAGGGTCTCCAAGAGGATACATCAAATGGTCCCACTTGTGAGACTAACCAGGATTCTGAAATGTCATTGGATGAAATGATGAATCGTGGTATGTCTTTCGAAGAATTTAATGATCATGATAGATTATCATGTGATTTATAAGACCTTGGGCATGAGTGTTATCCTTCACCCAGTAAATTTTCTTATAATTTACACTTCTAATCATGACTGAAAATAATATGCAGTTCCATCCATAGAAGCTGATGAACTGCCAATGCCTGAAGAGGGTGTGGACATTGATGTCAACCCTACCATTGTAGAAATATTAGCTCAAGTGGAGCTAAACCCAGTAAAAACTCATGAGACCCATCTTGAAGATCCTGTTGAAATAGGGAAATATGGGGAGGAGTCTTCTCAAGCTACTGATATTCTGTTAGGTAATGATTGGACTGAGTTTCCAAGATAGACAACCAACTTCCATTATTCTATGAAACTAACCATACATTTAATTGATCAATCAGGGATATCAACTTCAATGGTTAGAACTGAAGGTGAGGTCTCAACTTCCATCCAAACAGCAGTATAAGGTGAAGCAACCGGGGTTAGGGGGAAGAAGAAGAACATGGAACTTCCTAAAGTGCATTAATCCCAGATTACATGCCCCCCTGTGATGATGATGTTGAGTCAGACCCAGAGGTTCTTAATGCGCTCATCTTCTCACGATGTAAGGCATGGAACAACATATGGAAAATCATATCTGAGGTGCCTTTAGAAGAGTTGTCATCAAATATTTCCCATTTGGCATCCCAGTTTATCATGCTAGGACTTTGCGGTTTTGGATACCAAGAGATCCATACCGCAGTGAAACAAGTCATCTTCAGGAGGGAGCAAGAGAAATAGTGTCACGAAGATATGACCAGGGTGAAAATGTCAGTCAACATCAGTGAATTTGAGGCTATCGTATCCTGAGCTGAGGCTGAATATTCTTCCATGATGAAGGAGCTAAAGCATAAGATCAAAGAAAATGTCACTCAGAAGATGCACCTTCAACAACAGTTAGATGATGTTACTGGGGAACTTGACCAACTCAATAATTCACATGAGGGAGTTCAAACGAATGGTATGAAGACCATTGCGGATGCCAAGAAAGCACTCCATCAGGCTGAAAAGAGTGAAGTTGGTCAAGTGCATGAGCATCAAGTAGCTGCTGATGAAGCTTGGGATGTTGTTCATCAATTGAAGACTTATGCCGACAGCCTTTTGTAATTTCCTAGAAAAGAGAAGAGACTCCAATCTGTGGATGTCCTTCTAATTATTGTGCATCAAATGAAGAACTTTTTCACCTTTAATCATTTGTGCACCTATTTTCCAGATACCTGCTTTAAATTTTAACGAAGCCAATGGGCCTAGTAAGCATAGTTTTATTTTTACTAGGATTATTATAAATAACCCTACAAACATTGAATCTTTTAATTGCTCAATATTACATAAATCATACAAAATGTATGTTTATTGAGCTAGAACTTGACTTTTATTTAGAGTTCCTTTTTCTTTTGTGGGTAGTTTCAAGTCATGCACATTGGACATACAGAGGCTAATGTTTAAGGTCCAAAATAGCTTTGACCGAATGAATTAGAATTGACTCAATTCTTTGAAAATTTATCTGAAAACATATTACCATACTCAAGTATGAGGGAAAATATGTAAACTATGGCTTAAGAATATTTGAATCTGAGGAATGATATGAAAAAGAGCTAAAAGGCATCAGAAGAAGTAGTTTCCATGAATGAAGTTACTATTATTTAGCAAACTCGTTAGGGGGTTGAATTATGTAGGGCCACCTAAGGGAATTGGATGCATAGTCAAATAAATAACATCTTTTGGCTAACATGTTTTTTATGTAGACTATTTATGCAGGGCTACCTAAGTGCAAGTGCTGCATAGTCAGGCAAAAGAACTCTCGCAATTTTACTTTCCTAGTGCTAAAAAGCCACAGAAAGTTTATGGAGATTCAAATTTTCCAAAGTAGAGAGTTTACTGTATGGAAAGAGGTACTTGAATATAGAGAAGATATTTCCAAACAAGATTATCAAAGAAATGGATGGATATCACTCCTACAAAGGTCTGACCCAAACGTGGGGAAGGAGAATATAAAGCATAGACTTGAATACTTTTAGATCCTAAAACAGGATATAGGAAAAATATGTTAAGAATTGAAATTTTTTTGGATCCCTACATACTGTAATTTAAGACCAATAAGGACAAAAGAGGCTTTCTTCCCAAGAATGAAGTTACTAGTATCCAAAAAAACCGTTAGGGGGTTGAATTATGTAGGGAAACCTAAGGGCATTGGCTGCATAGTCAGATAATAATATCTTTCGGCTGACAAATCTGTTATGGAGACTGTTTATGCAAGGCCGCCTAAGGGCACGTGCTGCATAGTCATGTAAAATAACTCTAAAAAATTTAACATTTTTCTGACTAAAAGTTAATAAAAAGGGTTATGAATATGTGAAAATAATTAAGGTTAGGATTGTGACACATAAAGATGGGTATTGTCCAATGTATACAGAGATACACAGATCAATGCTAACCCTAATCATGTTGTGGCTGGATCCTTACTGGAAATGTTGGACTTAACTATGTATCCCATAAGGATGGGAATCATACCATAAGTAGTTCTTAAACTACAGTTTAATGTCGTGTGGTACAAAAAGATTACAGATCTTAGTTTAGGGTCATAAGGCTTGGACCATTATAAGAAAAACACAGTGTGTGTTTTCATGGGGACGTTTCAGCCATGGGACTGAAAGTGGAATTTGGGGTTAGGCACAAAGACTTGGGGGTAGATTTGACGGACACTCGAACGTTCCTACGTATCCCATAAAGATGGGAATCAATCCCACATAGTTCTAGAAATACCCTCTTTAGAAATTTGGTTGGTACATGTGAAGGGTGGAAAGGGACTTTAGTGCAATGATGGTTTATCCCAAGATAAAAGGTTTTTCCATTTCCATGTATGTACGTAGTATTTGAAATGAAACATGATTGAAAAATCAATGTAAATAATGGTTCTCTCTCAGGTGAGGGTATCAAATAATATTTGTAGTTTATTTTCATACTGGAAAAAATAATGTTGTATAGTTTAACATCATATAGCATGGACGAAAGTGAATCAATGTAATGATATTGATTCTAGGGGCGGTTTCATGAATCAACATCGTATGAGATGGAGGTAAACCGATGTATAGAGATTGGTTTTGGGATTGAACCTTGGGATGTTGCCTACGTACCCAGCCTGGAAGGCAAGGATCAAAGTCCGTGTAGTTCAATTAAATAATGAATTAATTATCAATTTGTTCTTGGGGAAAACGACCTAAAAATGATGTTGTTGGGACTTATACATGGTTAGTAGCCCATAGAGAGTGTTATGGTTGAGGTTTTCCATAAGCCCAAGTGAGTCATACTCGGTGTGAGAAACAAGAGGTAACAACAACCTTAACGATGCACAGTTTAATGTCATGTAGGACATATAAAGGGACTATGCAGTTTAAAGTCTTTCAGCTAGGACTATTGGTGATACATAGTTTAGTGTCATGTAGCATGGAAAAAGTACATTTTAATGTCATGTTTGATGTATCAAAGGAGTTTCTGTACAATTTAACGTCATGTAGTTAGGACGATGGAGACAACATAGTTTAATGTCATGTTGGACAAAAAGACGACTGTGCAGTTTAATGTCATGTGGTAAGGACAAAAGAGTACACCATTTAACATCATGTTGGACATATTAGGGACTTTTTTCATAGTTTAACATCATGTTGGATGAAAGAAACACAAATAGTTTAAGGTCAAATATATGGACCATTGATGATGCCATTTAACATCATGCTGGATGTAAGGGACATTTTCACAGTTTAATGTCATGTTGGAAGAAAAAGGGACGATACAGTTTAGCGTCATGTCGGAAGAAAGTGCGAATAGTTTAAGTTCAGATCCATGGACCGTGGATGGTGCAGTATAATGTCATGCTAAACATAAGGGACTTATGTACAGTTTATCATCAAGTAGTTAGGATGTTATATTTTAACGTCATGTGAGATGAAAGGAATACAAATAGTTTAGGGTCATATGCCTGGACCGTTGGTGATGTAGTTTAACGTCTTGTTGGACGGTGGTGTAGTTTAAGGTCATAGCAGACCATGGATGATATATTTTGTGTTTATAAAAAATATTTATTCAAAAACATGGCATTGGTTGGAGTAGTGATGAGTTATCCATCAATCGATATTAATGAATAATCTCCATTGGAGTAGACCCTATGTATTGAGTATGGTCCTTCCCATTTTGGCTCAAGCTTGGTAGGTTTCTTGCCTGGTATCATTGGAGTTCTAATAACTAATACCAATTCTCCCTGAGTGAATGAACGAAGATGAAATTTTTTGTTAAAAGCTCATTCTATTTGATTCTGATAGACTTCCAATTGGTGAAAAGTGCACAATATTTTGTCATCTAACCGTTACAATTCATTCAATTTCTTTTGAGATTATTCATATGTAGATGATTGATCCCAAATGGAAACTCTGAGTGAGGGTATTTGAACTTCAATTGGCAATACTGCTTCTGTTCCATATACAAATGAATATGTAGTTGACCGAGTTGTAGTACGGGTGGTTGTCCGATAAGCCCATAAAGCATGATAGAGTTTATCAGGCCATGATTTCTTATCTTTATAGACTATATTTTTATGTATATTTGACAGAGTCTTGTTGAAAGCGTCTATCTGACCATTGGATGTTGCATGATATCGAGATGAATGGTTTTATTTGATGTAGAATTCTTGATACAATTTCTTCACCTCAGATGAATAGAAGTTGGTGCCATTGTCCATCAATATGGTATGAGGGACACCAAATCTAGTAATGATGTTAGACTTGATGAAGCTAAAAATTAACTTAGAACTGACTTAGTTGAGATGTTTCTCCTCTTCCCATTTGGAAAAGAAATCAGTAGTAGTAAGAATATACTTAAACATCTTGGCCGTAGCTAAAGGGTAAAGACCCACCACATCCATTCCCCATGTGGAAAATGGTCACGAGTATTTAGCCGTATGAAGAAACTCTGGAGGTTGAGGAATGAAGTTTGCATGTACTTGGTATGAATGAAACTTCTTTGTGAAACCAACACAATATTGTATCATTGATTACCAAAAGTATCCAATCCTTCGAATATGATCAGACACTCTATGTCCAGACTGGTGGGCACCACAGACTCCTGCATGCACTTCTTTCATGACAACCATTGTCTCTTCACCATCAATGCATCTGAAGAGAACTCTATCAAAACCATGTTTGTAGAGAATTTTCACTTGGTGATATGGGCTATCATAAAGAGTAAAATTGACCACAGGTCGCCGGATTTGTTCTTTCTCGGCTCTATCAGGTGGAAGTGTTCCATTTTGAATGTATTCCCTGATAGGTGACATCCATCCTGTCGTATGACCATACGGTTCAGGAATGGGACTAATTTCATTAATTTCCTCTGTTATTATTCAAACATAAGGTAAAATTGCACGACGGTGGGCAATAATGATGGTTGTCTCGTCCCGATGTGGATCTGCCAGAGCTGTGGTTATATTAGCCAGTGCATCAGCTTGAGCATTTTGTGATCACAGGACATAAGAAAATGTCAATTCCGAAGGGAATTCTGCCATTAACTCACTGACGTAATCATAAAAAGTTATTAGTTATTCTTTTCTAATGGAATAATCCCCATTGACTTGTTTGATTACTAGGTCTGAATCACCTTTCACCTTTAAGTGATTCACTTATGCTTAAAGCGCCAATTCCAAGCCTGCGATGAGAGCTTGGTATTCTGCTTCATTATCGGTACAACCTTCCCACAATATTAAGGAATAAGGTAACACTGCCTTTTCTGGAGAAATGAGCACAATTCCTAAGCCAACTTTGTTGAATTTAGGATTTTCCATTTTCCTCCCTATTGGACTTCTGGAAGCACCATCAAAATACATTTCCCATGCCTGGGGACATTCTTGAATAGAGAAGAGTTCCTCATCAGGGAGTTCATTATCTGAATATGTGTCTTCCACTGAAGGGTGTTCTGCCAGGAAATAATCCAGAGCTTGGCCATTTATTGCCTTTTGAGACACATACTGAATATCAAACTGCTGCAAAATAACTGCCCACCTTGCCAGACGTCCGGTAAGCATTGGACGACTACGGATGAATCTGAGCAGGTTATTGTGAGATACCAATTGGACCTCGTGATGTTGCAATTAGTGTATCAACTTCTGAAATGCAATGATTAATGCCAGAAAGCATTTCTCAATACTTGAATAACCGGTTTCTTCTTCAAGCATAGTCCGACTGAGGTAGTATAGGCTGTTTTCATTCCCAGCATCATTATTCTGAGCAAGAACGACACCTAATGATCACTCTAGAGCTATCACATAGAAGATAAGTGGACTTCCTTCAATAGGTGGCATGAGTACTGGTGGACTCAAGAGGTAATTCTTGAGAATATCGAATTATTCTTGACATTCTGCAGTCAACTGGTAAGTGACTCCATTATTCATCAATTTGGTGAAGGGTAAACTTTTTCCTACCAAATTGGCGATGAAACACAAAATATAGGGTAAGTGTCCTTGAAGTTCTCTTAATTCATTCAAATTTAGAGGAGGTGACATACCAAGGATTGAATTTGTCTTCTCAGGATCGACTTCAATACCATGATGGCGTACAACAAAGCAGATAAATTTTCCTAAGGTTACCCCAAAAGCACATTTTAAGGGGATCATCTTCAAATTATGTTGTCGAAACTTACGAAATATGACTTCTGAATCAGCCAAGTGATTAGAACATTGTTTGGATTTAACCACTGAATCGTCTACATAGAATTCAACAAACTTCCCTAGAATGTTTTTGAAGATACGATGTGTGGAACGCTGATATGTTGCACCTGCATTTTTTAAGCCAAAGGGAAATACCCTGTAGAAAAACACACCCTGAGGGGCTCTGAAGGCTATGGATTCCTCATCTTTTGGGGCCATTCGTATTTGATTATATCCGGAATATCCATCTATGAAGGAAAGTGCTTCATATCCAGCTGTTGCATCAATTAAAAGTTCTGTAATCGGAACTAGGAAATCATCCTTAGGACAATGCCGATTAAGATCTCTGAAATCGATGCAAACTCTAATTTGTTCATTCTTCTTCTTTACAGGGACATTATTATCCAAACACTTGGGATATTGAACTTCTCTAACGAATTTAGCTTTGATAAGCTTATCCACTTCAACTTCAATTTTGGAAGCATAAGTTGGGTGTGTTCTTCTCACGGCTTGCATAAATCCTCGATGTTCTTCTGGTAAACCCAAATGATGAGTACCAACATCAGGATAAAGCCCGGGCATTTCTGTATAGTTCAAAGAAAATATATCTCTATTTTGCTTTAGAATGGAAATATACATCTCTTTTCTTCAATATTCATGGCCACACAGATTAAAGTGGGGCGTGGATCTTCTTTTGTACCCAAATTTATTTCTCTGAGTTCATCCACGGTGGTAGTGATACCCTCTTCAAATGCTGGAGAAGCATCACTGAGATCTTCCACTTCTTCTTCATCATGTGTTATTTCTTCCATTTCTACTTGAATATTAGATCATAAAGCAGAATTTTCATGATTAGAAGAGATGTAAAAATTTGCACATGTTGAAGAAGAAGCTTCAATTTCCGACCCAATTGATGATGAAGGGTCTTCTTTGGTTAATAAAGAGGAGATGATTGATTTAGAATCGACATCATTTCTCACCTCTGATGTTTCTATATCTTTTTCTAGCCTAATTGGAGAAGTATAGACTTGTTGGAATTCAGTAGATTAAATGAAGATGTCACTATTTGGGCTTTCATCACTGCTAGGAGGATTACTAATTTCTCCCATGTTGTCTGGCTCGATTGCCGTAATTGACATTATGGATCCTTCCATAAGAGTATTTTAATTTGGGTCTATCTTGTCAATTTGACTGATAGGAAATACATAATCTGTACTCACATGTGCAAATGGATTTATTGGAATCTTTTCCAAACCATACGGAGCATTAACTTTGATAATCTCCTTTGTTGTGGATTTCTCCCTTCTCTTCATGTGATAGAATTCCGCCTCAATGTATTGAGACTCACATGTCTTGAATGGGGCCTTGTCACCATAAAATTTCCCTACATGACCATCGAAACAATATTTGAGACATTGATGGTATGATGAAGGGATATCTGCATGTTGATGTCGCTAGGGTCTTCCAAGCAGGATATTGAATGCTGTGTCTTGATCAAAAACCATGAAATCTGAATTGGATACAAGATCTCCAAACTGAGTTTTGAGTGTAACTTTGCCCAGTGGTTCTTGTTCATTTTTATCATATCCTTATAACATCATTGTAGAAGGAGATAAATCAGATTCCATGAGGCCCAATCGACGAATTGTACGAATGGGCATGAGGTTGACTCCTGAACCATTGTCAATGAATGATATTTGGACGTCTATGCCATTGACCTTGCCAGATAAGGACAAAGGTCTAATATGCCAATGCACAACATCATCTTCATCTTCATCAGTAAAAGATATTATTTCATGGCATTCTGTAAGATTATTATATATGTGATAGACTTCAGTTGCAACAATTTCAGTTTCAAACTCATGAGGACTTGACAATGCCTCGATGAGTGCCTCCCGGAGATCTTTTGATAGATTCAAAGCATCCAGAATTGATAACATGGCTGGTACTTGGGCCAAGTGTTTCAATACATCATACTTTTGATCCATAGGTCTACATTTCCCAACAAGAACATGTGGTTTAACAGGTGCCTTGGAAGTTGATGCTTTGGAATTTAATGCATCTTGTATCGGGATAGGAGTTGGTAATATTCATGTTTTTGGAATATGAGACTTATTTGATCCATTCACATTCTGAGAGGAAGAAGATGGAACCTTCAACTGGTCTTCCAGAATAACTGTGTCAGGACTGAATTTGTTATTGGTGGAAGAACTATCTTGTTCTTGCTGAGCTCGTTGAATGGCTCTACCACGAGTTTCAGTTTCGTTCACAGTTCTAGCAGGGGTAGAATTGGAATAGTGGCTTCTGAACGATCCACGTCTCCCACTGTATCCTGAAACTCTGGAACTTCCTCTGATTCCTTTGTTTGATAACGAGAATTCAGGCTCATTGAAATCGGAACTGCGACTAGAATATGGATCTGTTAATTGAATAATATTAACAGAACCGAAAATCAACGCTTCATCCGATGAGGATTCTGCCTGACTAGCCAATTTAGGTTGTGACGTTTGGTGGGGCGGTGCCTGTTGTTTTGAAGTAGATGACATGAAGTCCGCTAAAGTCAAATAGAACACAAGATTTTACACGTACTCATCTTCTTCTGATTCTTTCTCTTTCTTTCAATAATGCCACCATTTAGGGGATTTTCCCTCTGAAGAGGATTTTGCTGCGGTATTCATGGTAGAAGGTACAATTGATTTCTTCAATTTTGTTCACAAAATAGAATGAGTTTGGTTGATCGTCTTTCTGACCATCCAATCATCATATTTTTGTGAATTTTTCTTTTGACTTCTTACCACTCGCCTTCCTCCTCTAGAACTGTAGCAGTGAAATATGCTACCTGAGCTGAATATTCTTTCAGTTTGACTTGTCCCGAGTCGACCATCATTTGCAGGAGGTCTTTGAAGACAAAACACTTCTAGATGGGATGCCCCAACATTTGATGAAAGGGGAAATAATTGGGACGGTCTTCAACTCCTTCCTTGTTTGGCCTCTTGGTCTTTGGCAGCTGAACCAAATTATTCTCTAGGGCCGAAATGAAGTAACCAGGAACTTGTTCATTTCAGATAGAGTATGTTTTGATCTTCAAATCCTAAAATTGTTTTTTTCTTTGATCTTTTTGAACGTCTTGATGAAACGGACTTTGTTGTTGGTGCTCAGGAGGTGGAGCCCTTCGAAAAGATGCAGGTTTTGAGGTAGAAGCAGGTACAGGTGCTTGTTTAAGCATAACTGTAGCAGTTTCTACTTTACCCATTCTCCTTCTTGGAGCTGATGGAATTACACGAGACATAGCCTTAGTATAGTCTCAAAACCCTCCTATGTATTTCACAGGGATCAGTGGTGTGCGTAATTCGCCATGCAGATTTTCCACACAGATTGGCCACTGTTCCTCTTGAGGGAGTGCTAAGCTAAGGGAATATGTTAATCCCTTCCAGCGAGCAATGAAATCAGAGACTCTTTCATTATCCCTTTTCTTATAGTTTGTAAGATCGAAAACTGTTGTCTTTAAAAATGTTGAGCTGAATTGAAGAAGAAACTGTTGATGGAGATCTTCCCATCTGATAATTGACTGGGATTTCATGCTTGTGTACTAGACAAAGGCTAGTCCTTGCAAGGTTCGCACGAAGCATAGGATTTTCACTACTTCTTACTGCTCTGGAGTTCCCATCATAGGATCCCAAAAAGACACATAATGCATCAAATGCTATTCAGGGTCGCCTAATCCATTGAATATAGGGAATACTAGATTCCCAAAATTTGATGGAGGAGAGATTGAATCTACCCATTCAGGGTAAGCTTTATTTTCTAGTTGAACCGACGCACACTTTCCTTCCATAGTATATAACCGAGCTGTTAATGACTCAATGGTAGTTATTAACTTTTGAGAAACATCAGGTTGAACTTAGACTTGGGACGGTGCAATGACTGGAGTCTGGACATGTATGGCAGTTGGTACTGCACCAGATGGCAGAACTACCAATTGTTGTAGCACTTTACCAATAGGATTAGACCTATGAGGGTGTACTGATAAAGGAGGATATTCATGATCCATCTCAGTAGCTGAAACAAACTCCCTTGGCTGACTGACTCCAGCACTATTAGGAGGAAGACTACCCTGAAGTAGTTCTGCATTCATCCTCCCCAATTCCTTCATTTCTTACTCCTAGTGTGCAAATATTTGCTCTAGTGAGAGCAATTTTCCTTCTACAAAGGAGGGATATGTAACCTGATTCTTTCCCTTCCCCTTTTTTGATCCCTTTCGGAGAGGGGGAAGTGGGTTATTTGAAGAAACACCCAGATTCTGGGTAAACCATTGATTTCATGCACACACACCTTCTTCATTTGTTTCTGTGCGTACAACTTCCTGAACATGAACCTCTTCATCTGAGTCCCTTGAGTGAGCCTCATCTGGTGGATCCGCAACAACATGAATTAATGACATTGATAGATGCATAATGCATCACATCCCTTCTATCAGCATTTCAGTGATATTGTCTTCATCCATGTCTTTTATTAAACATTGCCTTTTGTTGATTCAATCCCTCAGGAACTTCTTGATGAATCGTAATTTGGAAAGAATCTCCTGATAATTTGGATCTTCGTTCCTCTTGAGGCTTCTTACCCAATCGAGAAACGACCGACTTTCTGTGAGGAAGGGATTGATGATTTGAAAAAGTCCCCAGTTCGGTGGACTGGAGTTGTTCCTGCTGTTCCCGCTCAACTCCTCGAATCCTATTTGTTGATTCCAAGGGTTGGTTCAAAAGAGTCCCCAGTCTGGCAAGCTGGGGTGGCTCTTGACAAGATATGTCTAAAACATTCTTAAATTCTCTCCTGATCTTGCAGACATTAGTCTAGAAATTAGCTGGATACATCAACCTGTATCCACTTTTATCACACGGTTAGAAAGACCATTGGATGATTACGGACACTGCTGTCAGTTGATGATGTGCTTGCTCCATACGCGAGGTATGTTCAATATTCTCGTTTTCATGATGTAGGAGTAATTCAACAACCCGTTCTCTGTATTCTTTATTTTGAGAGGAAATAGTTGAGGTGTGTTCTTGGGAAAGATTTTGATTACAATCAAAGCCCATTGACTGTGGTAGGCCATGGGCAATAACATTGCATGAGCCCATTTTCGGCGGGCTTTGCTGACTGAAGAGCACCGTGAAATGTAGTGCTCCATGAACACCCCATCCTATGACATGAATACTAGATGGTGTATTGGAAATTAACTGGCGCAATCTTCTTAGTGCGCCAAGGCATGAGTGCTGAAGGGCTCTCTATTGCTTTTCAGCCTTCGGATATCGAGAGACTGAAAGAGATGCCAAATCAATCGGACGTTGTAACGCTTATATTATCTTAAGATGATTTTCATATTTATCATAAGATAATACTTTCTTTTTCAACTGACAAAGAGTTTTCCATATGTTGATATGAATATCATGAATCCCATATTCCATTAACATCTCTGGAATGTCATACTGAGAGTCAGCCAGAGGCAAAAACATAACTGGTACTTCACCTTCCGTTAGTTGTTTTCTCATGATCAGTATTTCCTCTTTATCATTCAATGACGATTCTTCTACCTGATTTGACCAGAGTTGGTGCTTCCTTGTTTCTTCATCAGATTCAACAAGATTGGTAGACAAATCACAGATCAAACTAGAAGATGCATGACTTAGGGGTGGTTCGGAGAATGACCTACACCTTGGGAAATCTTCCAATTGAGTAAGTATTTCACTTGCTAGCTATGAAGGATCAGACATGACTTGTTTCACATTTCCAACTACCTCATGATAAGAGGGCGTTCTCAGCATTACATTGTCTACTGGGGCATTTTCCGGGAAATGTGAATCACTACTGCGGAGAGGAATTTCTCAGTGAAATTCATCATCATGGGGAGGTCCACCATGATGGGTTATAGTAAAAGATGAGATCTCTTGCTCCTTAGTCTTATGACCACACAGAGGGTTCCTGTGGCTCTCATCTGAAGATGAAACTTCGAGATCCACTGAATTGTCATGAAGCAAGCCTTCATGAGGAAGTTTCTGTTGAAGACCTTCAGAATTAATGTTCCCACTATTGGGAAATGAGGGAGTAGAATCTTGAATTCCAATAGATAACTTTCTTAGGGCTTCAAGAAGTCCAGCATCGAGCAAGGCCTTATTACAGATTGGTTCTTGATCTCCTGACTTTTCTGGGTGGGTCTTCTTCTTAGACGCCTTTTTACTCGCCTTAGAAACCAATTGTTGAAAAAAGTGTCTTCTCTGAGAAGTTGTATGTTCCTGATCAGGAAAGATGGCCAGGTTAGGCTAACAATCTCCACTCAAATCAGGTGTATGTGCTAGACTTGGTTGCCCGTATGATATGGGGGAGTATGCACCACAACCCTCTTGGACATGAACAGATGCGTGTGTATGTTCCTAAACGAACTGTTGATGTGTCACTCCACTGGTAGGGATAGATTTATGTGTCTTTCCCTAAGTTGATGCTGAAGCTGTTATAATATCCTGGAAAGAATCCAGAATATGAGCAGGGATTTTCTTCTGCTCTTTCACCATTGATAAAATATGCTTGGTGACTTCAGCTTCCTGAACGGGGATATACGCCCATTCCGTTCTTGGAGTAGGTGTATGTGCCTACTTCTGTCCTTGTTTTCCTGTCAGTGAATCCTGACAGTACTCAAGTGTGGGGGCAGAGAGTTGAGTCTGCCTCTTGTTTTTCGCCGGAGCTTTCCGACTGACTTCTCTGTGTGCTACCAAGCGAGACTGTTGGTAGGATTGATTAATACTAACAGGTGTATGTGCCTGCTGATTATACATCACCGAACATGGTTGCCGAGCTCCATCATATGTAGTCAGACGAGCCTGCTAACTAGATAATGGTGTATAAACAGGTGTATGTTCCTGCCTATAGTACTCTGCTGGAATTGCCTGACAGGATTGATGTGATGCTTCCAGACAAGTCTGCTGGAAAATGGAATTAAAACGGGCAGGTGTATGTGCCTGCTCATTGCTTTCCACCTAGTTAGGTTGGTGGACTTCTCTGGAGATGGCAGAGATGAGAACCTGCTCACTATTGATCGGATTCTGCCTCTGGCGGTTTGTCTTTCCTGCTCAGGATCGAGGAACCTGAGACAAACGCCTGGAGTCAGTATGCTCATCATGTTGAGGGCGTACTACCACACGAGTCTGGTGGCAATTTTTGATAGGAGCCCTCAGGAAGGACTCCAGCTTCTTTGAATTAAGGCCCTGAGGGACATTCTCATTCACCTCCCCATAATATGGGATTGAATGGTGATTGCGTTCTGGGGATAACGACCCGAAACTGTTGGATATGGTAGTTAGCACCACCTGCTTCTTGATCGCTGGTCGTTGTTGTCTGGACAACCAAGGTAAATTGTTCACTTTGAGGGCTTGTCGAGCAGCCTCCAGAGTTGGAATAGTACTGTGTTGACGGTACTCCTTAACCAGCGCATTTGATTCCTAGCTTTGAAGATGCTGCATAGGTGATGTCATCCTCAGGGCAGATGATGATCCAGCAGGAGTATCAGCAGTGGCATTTGCAGCAGCAGTATTCACAGCAGTGGTATTCATAGGTGTGAACTTGAGAGCATCCATTTCATAGAATTCAGAAAATCTTGAAAAAGAGTGCCTATTTGATATAATAGACGTAATCAAGATAAATTCAACCACTACATATTTTGGATGAGTACATATGTCAATGATTGTTTTGTTGGCCATCTCATTGAGTTTTAAATATGGGCCTAACAAATAAGCAAAACATTATTTTAACATGGTTGAGGATTCACGTCGGTTTCACCATTTTTGTTTCCCTCTAGAATTGGGGATGACCTCATTGATTGAAGGTTCAAACATTCCAGTTGGTATCTAATGGGTTTGTTCGTGGAACCAGAAACATCCAATGATTCCATATCCATTTGGACCTACTTTCCAATGGTAGGTGCTCATTAGATGTAAACTGATGAGGCTTAGGAATTTTCATTGGTCGAGAGGATGGGAGGTCGGACTCATCACACCTTTTTGAGGAGAACTATTGTCTATTCCGGGACTCTCCTTATAGATTTAAGTTATGTTTGTGAATCCTTATTACATTACCAAGTATAAAATGAGATTTCCTTTAGTATGGAAATCAATGTTTCATATGTAATAAATTCAGAGAATCTTTTATATGTATTCGATGTTCTACATCGATGAAGAATCATCTGTATTTGTTTGATATTCATAGTTGATGGTATCCTTAAAATACATAAAAGTATCTTGGTCATTATGATGACCATGCTGGTTTTAAAGACACTCAGTGGGGCACTTGATTTTTATTGTCATTCAGGATGACATGGATTGTTTTAGAATTGGGATCGTACCCATTGATGGGATACCTACGTATCATTTGTATTGGAAAAGGAATTAGAACCCACGTAGTTCGAATAAGGGAGTATGATGCTTATGCAAGATTGATGGCTCAAAGAAATAATTCATGATTAGTTTTACACTCTAAGCTCACGTGAGTCATGTTCGGTGTGAGAAAAAAGAGGTATTGGTGAAATTAGACAATTATTCCATGAAAGATGCAATGATGTGGGGATTATGTTTTTATGACTGCCCAAAATAGATGAGGATTAAGATTTACTTCAGGGAAGAAATATAGGAACATGGTCCATAATGGTATATGTACTTTATGATGATTTGGATACTGTAATCTTGGGGTTTACTCCTATGGAAGATGCCCAAGTTAGGAGGGGACTTATGATTGGGTTTTACTCCTGAGAAGGAAGCCCAGATCAAAAGGAATTATGACTGGTTAAGAGAAATTAAGACTGGGGATTATTCCTAAGGAGGTGGCCCAGGTTAAAGGACTTGAAAAATTAAGGGACACGGGGCTTACTCCTACGGAGGATTCCCATTTTTGAAACTGGGGATTCCTCCTGAAAAGGAGGCCCATATTTGAGACTGGGGCATACTCATGAAAAGGAGGCCTAGGTTAAGAGAATTATGGTTGGGGCTTACTCTTGAGGAGGATGCCCATATTTGAGATTAGGGCTTACTCGTGAAAAAGAGGCCCAATTTTAGAGAATTATGGCTGGGGCTTACTCCTGAGGAGGATGCACATATTTGAGACTTGGGATTAATCTTAAAAAGAAGGCCCAAGTTAAGAGAATTATGGTTGGGGATTACTCCTGAGGAGGATTCCCATATTTGAGACTGGGGCTTACTCCTGAAAAGGAGGCCCAGGTTAATGATTATCTCATCTTAAAGGATGAGGTTGAATGAATGAAATATCAATCATTAGTGACATAAAGATCTATAAATCACTAGATTTTTGAGTGATGTTCCATGGAGTTCCTTTCTGATAAAGTATCCAAATCAAGAAATCATGCCATAAATGGCTTTGAAGAGTGTCTTGAAGACTGAATATTGAATAGGAGAAGTGGAATGGCTTAAGAGGGGTGAAGTGGGCAGGAAAAGCACCCAAAAAGGTAGGGGCGCGCAAGTCCTGGCAGGTGCGCAGGTACTGCGTGGGCGTGCAAGTACGGGGCGTGCAGGTATACCTGCGCAGCACATGGATACTTGCGCGATTGTCATTCATTGAGTAATACATGGGCAAGACTTGGCTCAAACCCTTGGTATTATTTCTAGAGGCTTTCCAGAATAAGGCACGCAAGTTCTAATGAAGAAGTAGGGTGGCACACAAGTGTGTTCACTTCCCTTAAGGGTAAAACACTTTTGCGTGCAAGTGACAGTGAATTTTAACACTTAGAACTTACTCCTTATATTTAGACCTTCCAATCTAGGTAAATAATTACCTTATAAGAGTTTGGAAGACCTGATGAAGAGACTTGGGCGTTCAGAGCTCTGTCTGTGAATTTGGGAAAGATTCCTCCTCAAATGGGGGGCCCACCTGGGGTATTTATAGGCTGGAGAAGACCCCGAATAGTTATCCTTTAGGGCGTGAAAGTCACTTGTGCGACCATTATGTGGTGCGCAAGTATACTTGAGTGATAGTGATGGAACTTGCATGAACCTTATGCATTTGAAGCCTTATTCATGCCTTTGTCTATTTTTGACGTTTTCTTCAAAGGATGAATCAATTTGTGCTAAGTAATTTCCATTTCCATTATTTTAGACAATGTGACGAAAAGGAGAGTCGGCAATGGGTTTCCTTTTAGTTTGAAAAAAATTATTTACCTGAAATAGTATCACTCTCCATTTAATTAAAACACATGTTAATAAAGAATGATCCTGGTACTGGAGGCAGGTGTGGAGCGATTCGAACTGGTGGAAGATTAGATAAACTCCAGTGACCTTGCCATCGACACATGCCTCATGCTTATTTATAAAAATAATTAATATATACTTATAATATTGGTTCTGTTAAAATATAAATTGAAAGGAAAAGTACATGCCATGTTAATAGGTGATACATGGCGTGTAGTCTCTAGGTTACCTCCCAGAAAGAGCCTTTGTTTTTTGTCTTTGGCTCAACCTACATGGCTTCATTCTACCCGAATTGTATGGTGGAGACCATACCACACCATGTCCTCCATGCGAAGATAGTGTTTGAGATGCTTCCCATTGACCTTAAATGGTTTACCATCTTCTCCAACAACTTGAACCACACCATGGTGGAAGACATTGACCACTCGGAATGATCCCAACCATTGGGAATTAAATTTCCCATGATTAAATATCAACTGGGAGTAAAATAATATACCTAATCACTAGGATGGAAGGAATTCTAAGAAATCATGTGGGCATGGACCACCCATGCCTTTTCATTATACAGTTAGGCATTCTCATAAGCCTCATACTGAATTTCATTGAGTTTAGTTTGTTGAAACAAGTCTGTCTCTTTTGCAGCCTTTAGATCATAATTCAAACCTTCAAGGCTCAATAGGATTTATTATCCAGTTCCACCTATAAATTACATGGCATTCCATAGATTAAATGGAATAGAGACATACCCAAAGGTGCCTAAATGGTGGTCTTGTATACCCAAAATGAATCATCATGCTTATTGGACCAATCCTTTCTCGAGGCTCCCACAGTCTTCTCTAGGATATTCTTTAGTTCTTGATTCGATAACTCCACTTGGCCACTGAATTGGGGGTGGTAAGGTGTCGACATGGTATACCTCAGTCCATACATCATAAGAACATTCCTCATGAAATAATTGTAAAAATGTTTCATCCTATCACTAATCAGATCTCAAAGAAAAAAGAATCAACTAAAAATATTATTCATAAAAAAGAAACTATCACTTTTGTTATATATTTCTCCATGGTAGTGGATTTACCCCATTTTGAAACATATTCCACTAACACCAGAATTTATGACTTTCCATATGTTGGGGAAAATAACCCCATGAAGACAATACCCCATACATCGAACACCTCATCCTCTAGAATGTGGTGTTGAGGCATTTCATCATGACACCCCATGTTACCAGTCCACTAATACTTATCACATCGTGCTATAAAGTACTGGGTATTTTTGTGCATGGTTGGATAGAAGAATACAGATTATAGAATCTTTGCTATTTTATGGTCTGGACCGTGATGCCCCCAGTAGGTGAGGAATGAAAAAACACAGTAATTCATTTATTTTCATTTTTTGGGATGCAGTGGAAAATTAATCCATCTCCCCATGAGTGGAAGAGTATAGGGTACTCCCAGAATTATCATTTTACATCTGATAGAAACCTTTTATTTTGTCGGAATATAAGATCAAGGTGAACAACTCCTGTAACCATGTAATTTTCAATGTCAACATACCATGGGTTAGGCCTCTCCTCAACTAAAAAAAATAATATCATCCCATAAGTATTCTTTTATTTCAATATCATCCCCCCTCTCCAAATGAGGAAATTTTATATATGAAAGATGATCATTTACAACATTCTCAATTCCTTTATTTTAAAGGATTTCCAAGTCAAACATTTAGAGGATAAGAATCCAATGGATGAGACGTGGATTTTCATCCTTCTTATTCAACCAATATTTATGTTCTATATGGTTAGTATAAAAAACACTTTTTATAGCACTAAATAAAATTAGAACCTATCAAATGCGAAAAATAATGGTAGAATTTTGTTCTCCATGGTAGTGTAGTTTAATTTTATTTTATTCTGGGATCTAATTACATAGTAGACTGGTCTGAAGATATAATTAAGCTGCAGTTTAAAAAATGATCCCAAAACATAATCACTTTCATCACACATAATTTCAAATTGTTTCTCCCATTTTAGGGAAATCATAACATGATCTTCAACCAATCAATGCTCCAAGATCTGAAAGGATTTATTGCATTTTTAATCAAATTAAAAGGCATCATATTTTGAAAGGAAATAGGTTAGTGGTTGAGAAATCATTGAAAAGTCTCAAAAAAGTCATTTGTAAAAAGCTGTATGTCCAAGAAAACATCGTACTTCACAGACAAAAGTTGTAGTGGGAAGTTGTGATATTACATCAAAATTTACTGGGTCAACATCAATTCCTTTCATATAATTTTGGTTGTCTAAGATGATAAAATTCTATACCATAAAGTTACATTTCTCCTAGCTTAAAACCAGATTGCTATGATCGTGACATTCCTGAACCAATTCCATATTTCTCAAGTAGGAGTTGAATGATTTTACATAGACTTAAAAATATTCATAGAGACTTCTTGAATCTTCAATTACATGCCATGGAATATTTCCAACATGCACCATTTGGAAGGTCACTGGAACATTTAACATGCCAAAAGAAATAATTTGATAGGTAAAAGTCCTTCATGGGAATGTAAAGGTGATTTTATATTGACCATCAAGAGCAATATAAATTTGGATATATCTAGAATTACCCTCTAAAAAGGTATAGAACTTGTGCCCGACCAATAAATCCATCATATGATTTATGAAAGGATGTGGGAAGTGATCCTTCCATGTGGAATCATTAATCTTCTTATAGTCCACACACACTCCCTATCCTGTAACGATTCTTGTTTGGATGAGTCCATTATTATCAATAGTAATCACGATGATACCCCTATTTTTTGGGAACCACATGCAAAGGACTCCCCCATGTGCTGTTGGAGATTGGGTAAATGATTCCGAAATCTAATAGATCGATCAATTATTTCATTACTTCCTCCTCTATTAGAGGGTTTAGTCATTGTTGAGGATTCGAAGAGGTCTTGTATCCTTCCTCAAGTAAAACCTTATTTGTGAAAATGGTCGGACTGATCCTTTTAAGATCAACGACTGTCCTTCCAATGACCTACATTATTCGCTTTAGAACCTATATAAGTGCATTTTATTGATCTTGAGAGAGATATGTGTTGAGTATAAATATAAGAATGTAATTATCACCCAAATACACATATTTCTTGAATATGGGAGATTTTTTATTTTAAGATGTGGGGCTTTCAAAACTAAGGGCACAATCGCATCTACTAATTCCAACAGTAGAATATCTGGACCAACTGTATGCTTCAATAAATGATCGCCCTAACCTATGATAAATTGTATATCCTTTGGTTCATAATCAGGCTATATTTCCTTGAAGACTATTTCATCAGGGATAAAAAACATCACATTTCATCTCCCATGTAGCCAAAGTGATAATCCACTATAGTCAATGCATTACTATCCTTATTTTCTTCAAGTGGTGATTGATTAACATCATTGAGAATGTTATAGTATGACTTTTCATCTCCTAATATGAAGATCAATTCTCCTTGGTGAAAATCTATCAAAACATTCCCTATAGCCAAGAATGGACTTCCTAGAATAAGAGGCGCCTCTTGGTCTTCCTCCACGTCGAGTATGATAAAATTGGATGGAAGAATCTCCCTCTTTACATTATCTAGAACATCCTCTAGTATCCCTTTATGATAATTAGTGGAGACATCTTCTAGATATAGTTCCCCTTGGGTTGGTTTTAGATCATTCAGCCTCAACATTTTAACAACTTCAAAGAGCATGAGGTTGACACTAGCACCTAAATCGTAGAGTTCCTTTCCAAATTCACAAGATCGTATTATGCAATGAATTTTAAAACATACCAGTTCTTAGGGATTTGCTGGAAGTGAGTGATGAACCACCACTGAGAATTTATTATTGAGAAGAATGGCTCCCAAATCCTTCATCTTGCTCATATTTGAAAGGAGTTCCTTCATGAACATCTTATATGTTGTCATTTGAGTAAATGTTTATGTCAAATGAATGTTAATGTGAGGTTTTCAGAATACATCTATAAATTTGACAATCTCTTAATCCAAAAAATTCTCATTCAATATTTTGGGAAATGGTAAGGTGTGTTGATAGGGCTTGAATACCTTTTTTCCCTTACCATGTATGGCCTCCTTCTCTTTTGATAATCCCTATAATGAGGGGGACTCCTTAGCTTTAGCTTCTCTATCTGAAGAGGTTGTATGATGAGCTAGTTTTTTGAGTTCACCTTGATTTATAATTACATTCATTGGAAGATCTTTCAATCATTGTAGAGTGATAGAATTAGCTTCCTCCTGGGGATTCTTTTCTGTGTTACCTAATAGTGTACAAGGTTACTATGAAGACGGTTGATTGGAATGCTGTTTAATACAATTTTCATGGATTTAATTAGATGCCTTTTGATTCTAAAATCTTATCTTAGAATTTTTTTATGAATTTATTCATCATTTCATCTAGACATTATGGTTGTTCCAACTAAGGATGCTCTGCAACTGGTGTATGTTTTAGAAACCTTGGTGGTTGTGTTGGACGAGGGTTTGGATACCCTTTTCATTAGAAGGATCCTTGCTAAAAATGGTTTCCCTATTTCTATCAGGGATACATATTTGGATACTATTGTTGACCATAAATGATTAGATATTGGGGGTGCGGTTGTGGGTTTTGTTGTTTCTTCCCGCAGACCATGTTCATATTATCTTCCCAGAAGCATTTTGATTTTGAGGGTACATGTCCAGAAATTGGTTCTGAGAAACATAGCTAACGTCACTTTTTGAGGGACCGAAACGTGACCCCAGGAATTCACCCATGAAATGATTGTCCCCACATTCACTACATGCTATATGATTTATCACTTAAATATGAAATACATTTTTGCATATTCATCATATCCATTTTCTTGGACATAAAAACGAGTTGGGAAGTAAGAATACTAGTGGCATAAATGTTACGCGTGCATCTATTCTGAGTTACTAACATAGAATGTCATTGGAAGCTATTCTATAAGATGTCCTATAGTTGATAAAAAATATCCTTAGGGGATTTGTTTATAACTATTCCTCATGTAGTTTCATCCACCACTAATTTGGTGTTCTTACTAATACTGCCATAAAAATTTTGGAATTTCATAAAAAATTGGAGGCTTTGATGAGGTAATTTCCTCATCATTTTCTTGAAACACTCCCAAGATTGATATAATGTCTTGGAATCCTGCTGCTAAAAGTTGCGAATTTCATTCTGCATCGTCACCATTTTGGAAGGTGAAAAATAATTTGATAAGAAAACATTGGCCAATGACTCCTTTGTGGGGATGCAACATTGAGTCATACATTTAATCCAATACTTTTCATTATCCCTTAATGTGAAGAGGAATAAGAGAAGGGGAATGGAATCCTTGGACAGTCCATGGTAACAGAATGTATCACATATTTCAAAATAATTGGAGAGATGGGCATTGGGGTCTTCACATGGTAAATCCCTAAACTGCATTGTATTTTGGATAAGCTGCATGATAGCCAACATAGTCTCAAAATGCTGGGCTTGAATCGATGGTCTAACATTACCTTTATCTTTTCCATAGATAGAAGTAATCCCATACTCTATAATAGTGTAACGTGTGTGCTACTGTTCTCAAGGAGGTGGTGTCATAAAGTGCTTCTCAGGAGAAAAATAAGGCCCCAATTTTGGATGTATGTATGGATACCATTTCAGTGGATGATAATACTGGGGTAATTGTAGGTCATAACCTAGAACAAATTGAGCATGTTATCTTTTCAAGTTCTATGGCATGAAACCTACAAAATTGGCTTCTGGAAGTTGGTTCTTCTAATTATCCCCAGCTAGATATTGGTTCGGGTTGTTATCATGAGTAAACTAATGTATAATTCTATATATAGATGTCAGTTATCCCTCTTATACATTTTATATTAGGGAATTTTTGTTGTGCTTTCCCATAAGTTCTCGACATCACCTTAAGATCGTTCGTTCGATTTCCAGATCAAGCAGAAGGACTTTAGATTAATTAGTGCTCTTGGAATGACTGATTCCATTAATCATGAACCTATGATCCTACACAATATCAAACAACACACTAAGCATAAAATGGAGGAAAAAATAATGAAAAACATAAATAATATTAAAAAAAAATTCTTTTTTATAGAATCTGTGGTTTTTCTTCAATTAAAATATAAATACATAATTTTACAAACACCATTAACTTTTTATCCCCAGAAAAGATGCCATAATTTAGTTTCTCATCAGCCGAAGTGTTAGTTTTGACATACCCAAATTAAATAACCAACTCTTACTACTGGTTAGTTTAAGTATGAGGTCTATACATAGGGAGAGAGATTGAAGGCATTCTATTTCTCTGGATTGTGATTAATTAGGTAAATATTGCTGAATATTAAGAGTTGATGTATTATGTTCCAATTATTGAGTAGCTTATTCTTAATTTTATTTGGTGAATTTCTTTAATGACAAAGAAAAATGAAAAAAGGGTTCTACCTATGAATAGGAATAATGCTTCAGGGCTGTGTATTTTTAGGGTCGTTGATAAAAATAATTACTTATCATGTTGTTTTGTTCATAATAACTCTCATCTCTGGATTCCCAATATAGTGGAACCACCTTGTTCTAGTTAATTCTTACTAGAATGTAAATATTGATTCCATGGTCTGGAAATTAACCTTTATTAACATTATTTATGAAAATTCCTTTACGAGATGAAATGTTCTCCCAATGGTAATGGGATCACCTTGTCATAACATACCATGAAGATCCCTGAGAACCACATTCTTAGACTAAAATGGGGTTTCTAGTGAGATTAAGTACAAGGTTTTGAAGGACCTTATGAGTGGAAAATGAACAACAAAAACACAATAAAATAGTTTATTAACAATGATCCATAATTATAGACAGCCCCAATACGTAGAGAGAATTTACTACACATTGAACCAGTGTTGACTAAAAAACTATTAATACCTAAGATAAATGTTGCAGTATATCTAGAAATAAGAACGTTGAAATGACATAGAAGAAGCCCCTCCCCCTGATTTTCCAACTAGTTGTTCATCTGAAACTTAGAGGGATTCCCTCTTATTTATTTAAATTAAATCTAAACGGCATGTACCAGAAATTACATGTTGTATAATAAAGTCAACATGGCTTGGCCTCTCTTGCTCTACCAGTAGGTGATATGTCACACCTCCCATGACATTGAAGGCATCAACCATCGGTTGGTGGGGGTAAACAGCCTATATTTCCACCCACATGGTGTGTCGTGTCATCTTCAGCAACCCATCACTTCTAGAAGGGGGTACACGACATGTGAAAGAGTAGTACACGATGTTTGAATCTGGATGAAAACATGGGCGTGTACTTGATTAGGTGGATCCATGTCAGGGAAATGGTATAAATATTCTTGTATAATGTACATTTTGTGTATATGTGAACTTTTGTTTTGTTTTTTCATGATTTTTGAAATCGGAAGAAAAAAATGACAATCACCACGAACACTAAAATAAATCAATTTAATTACAAAACAACATATATCTACTGAAAACGTTTTTTATACTCAAAATAATGTATGAAAATGTATACACAAATCGGGAACACCAGGAATCTTACTTGACCAATACCATCAATTGATAAAATACTCGTTATCTTCTTTTAAGGTTAATTATTTTTTGGCATAAGTTAATTTAAATTCTAGGTAGAATCTAATTATTGTTTCCACTATATATTGGGATTGGAATTTTATTTAATCATACCCAATAGTGAAAAATTACAGGTAGATTAAATGATGAGTTAAAAAAAGAAATTTTTGATATATTAACCAAATGTTTTACGCATCTGTTGAATATATCATTTTGTAATGTTTATTTTATAAATTAGAACCTAATTAACAAATTTTTTAGGAGATATTTTTTTATGTTTTATTAGATTAGAATAATTTAAATTTTGTACAATGAATCCATTTATAGGTTTTTAGAGCTTGACCCCTCAGGTAATGGTTAAATATAGTTTTCCATGACGTATACATGAAATAGGAATATGAGTGTTTCCCATGTGTCATTGTTGACTTTTATATTGCTGCCTCTTAAAAATAATGGTTAGGTAACAGATCATAGTAAATATATTAGGCATGGATATTGTTTAAAGAGTTAACACTATATGTTAAAAGTGGGGTTAACTCAGTGTCAGTAGAACCATAGAAAATAAATTCATTTCTAAGTGTTCTGTTAAGGTTCATATGGAAGGTATCCTTTGAGTGTTGTTCATATTGAGTAGAACCCTAGATAATGAAATTATACCCCTCTTAGATGGGTGTTTTTCTAGAAAGTTTATCCTCAAGGATATTCATCTGTGCAAATACCACCGAGTGTGAGAACTTTATCCACTAAATTTTTGTTTTAACATTTTTTTGATATTTCCCCTATTTGTGTGCTCGATAATAATCAAGACCTGGTAGCCTGATGTTTGTAAGGTGATTTCCTATTTTGACCCTTATAGGTCAATTTTTCTTTTCCTATTTCTATTTAACCTCCTATAAGAGATTGTTTATAGTTGTTTTAGACTCCATGAAACGGATGCCCATAAATAGGATGTGGTTCTCATGCTTGAGACCCAAAGATTAGGTAGATATACATATATTCCCCCACATTATTCAGAACCTAGTAGGTTAAAAATGTTGTTCAGTTAAGGACAACCTGCAAAATTGGTTGTTTTGGGACAACATTTTCCTTTTTATAGTAAGTTCCATGTTACGATATTTCAAGACAGATGAATTATATGTGCTTGAGTCTTTTAAGTTAGGCATGATGATTTTTATGATTTTAAAAGGAACAAAGAGTGATGATTAATCAAAACTAGTTTTAATGGTTTGGAATGTTCAGATGTGGATCCCATATATCCAGTAGATTCACAGTGTATTCTTTCATAGCATAAGTAATGTTGTGAGGCGGGTGGTCAGTCAATAAAACCTAGCACATGTGGAATGCCAATTTAGAAGAAGAGTTCCAATGGAACTTCATATACATTAAAATAATGACATGTTTTGTTGCATGGTTAGTTTTACCCTATTGATAGATGAATCATGGTTTCATAAAATAGGTCTTGAACTGGGTGTTATGGGATGTACATCATGTTTTCATGATAAGTAGTCCATACTTAATATGTGTGTTAACTATTTGAAACTAAACATCGGTGAGTAGAAAAGTTTGGGTTGAGGACCAATGGTATTCAATTAGTGAATCTTATGGGAATGGTGACCCAATGATTTGGGGTAAAAAAAATAAGCACCCTATAAGGAGGGATAATTTAGAAATCAATAGGGTGAAATGAGACATTTCACCCTATTGACACTCCTTTTCATCACATTGTCTAAAAGAATGAAAAGGGAAATGACTTAGCACAAATTGATTCATCCTTTGAAGAAAATGCTAAAAATCAACAAAGGTATGAAAACTGCTTCAAATGCATAAGGGTCGCACAAGTTCCATCAATGTCATGCAAGTATACTTGCACGCCACATAATGGTCACGCAAGTGACTTGCGCACCCTAAAGGATAACTGCCCGGGGTCTTCTCTAGGCTATAAATACCCCAGGTGGGCCCCCCATTTGAGGAAGAATTTTTCCAGAATTAACAGACAGAGCTCTGAACGCCAAAGTCTCTTCCTCAGGTCTTCTGAACTCTTATAAGGTAATTATTTACATAGAATGTAAGGTCTAAATAGGAGGAGTAAGCTCTATGTTTTAGAATATACTAACACATGCGCGCCTAAGTGTTTTACCCTTAAGGGAGATGAACACACTTGCATGCCACCCTACTTCTTCATCAGAATGTGCGCTCCATATTCTGGAAAGCCTCTAGGGATTATACCATGGTTTGAGCCAAGTCTTTCCCAAGTATTACTCAATGACTGAAAATCGCACAAGTACCCATGTGTCGCGTAGGTATACCTGCGCGCCCCGGACTTGCGCGCCCACGCAGTACCTGGACGCCTGCCAAGACTTGCACGCCCCTACCTTTTTGGGTTCTTTTCCTACCCACTTAACCCCTCTTATGCCATTCCACTTATCTTATTAATGATTCAGTCTTCAAGACACTCTTCAAAGCCATTTATGGAATGATTTCTTGATTTGGCTTCCTTATCTAAAAGGAACTATGTGGAACATCTCTAAAAAATATATTGATTTATAGATCTTTATGTCACTAAAGATTGATATTTCATTCATTCAACCTCATCCTTTAAGATGAGAGAATCCTTAACCTGGGCCTCCTTTTCTGGAGTAAGCCCCAGTCTCTAATATGGGCATCCTCTTCAGGAGTAAGCCCCAACCATAATTCTCTTAACCTAAGACTCCTTTTCAGGAGTAAACCCCAGTCTAAAATTTGGGCCTCTTTTTCAAGAGTAATCCCCAGTCTCAAAAATGGGCATCCTATTTAGGAGTAAGGCCCAAGTCCCTTAATTTTTCAAGTCCTTTAACCTGGGCCACCTCCTTAAGAATAAGCCCGAATCTTAATTTCTCTTAACCAGTCATAATTCCTTTTGATCTGGGCTACCTTCTCAGGATTAAAACCCAATCATAAGTCCCCTCTTAACTTTGGCATCTTCCATATGAGTAAGCCCCAATATTAGAGTATCCAAATATCCATAAAGTACATATACCTTTATGGACCCTATTCATGGATTTCTTCCCTGAAGTAAATCTTAATACTCATCTATTTTGGGCAGTCATAAACACATAAGCCCCACATCAATGCATCTTTCATGGAAAAATTGTCCGGTTTCACCAATACCTCTTGTTTCTCACACTGAGCATGACTCACGTGAGCTTAGAGTGTAAAATTAATCACGACTTCTTTCTTTGAGCCACCAATCATGCATAAGAATCATACTCCCTTATTCCACTACATTTGTTCTGATTCCTTTTCCAAAACAAATTATACTTAGGTAGCCTATCAACGGGTATGATACCAATTTTGAAATAATCCATGTCCTCCTGAATGACAATAAACTTCAAGTGCCCCACTAAGTGGCCTTAAAACCAGCATGGTCATCATACTGACCACGAGACTTTTATGTATTTTAAGAATACCATCAAATAAGAATCTCTAACAAATATAGATGAGTCTACATTGATGAAGAACATCTAATACATATAAAAGATTCTCTGAATTTCTTACTTATCAATCATTGATTGTCAGACTAAAGGAATTCTCATTTTATACTTGGTAATGTAATAAGGATTCATGAACATAACTTAAATCTATAAAGAGAGTCCTGGAATAGAAAATAATTCCCTTAAAAAGGTGTGATGAGTCCGACCTCCCATCCTCTCGACCAATGCAAATTCCTAAGCCTCATCAGTTCACAACTATTGAGCGCCTACCTTTGGAAAGTAGGTCCAAATGGATATGGAATCAATAGATGTTTCCGGTTCTACGAAAAATCCCGTTAGAATCTGATATGGCGCGCAAGTTCTATTAAAGAAGTAGGGTGTCACGCAACTGTGTTCATTTCCCTTAAGGGTAAAACACTTGGGCGCACAAGTGTTAGTGAATTATAACACATAGACCATACTCCTCCTGTTTAGACCTTTGATTCATGGTAAAGAATTACCTTATAAGAGTTCAGAAGACCTGAGGAAGATACTTGGGCGTTCAGAGCTATGTCTGTGAATTATGGAAAAATTAATCTAGGGATAATACCAAGGGTTTGAGCCAAGTCTCGCCCAAGTATTACAAAAAGACTGAAAATCGTGCAAGTACCCATGTGCCGCGCAGGTATACCTACACGACCCGGGCTTACGCGCCCACGCAGTACCTACGTGCCTGCCAGGACTTGCACGCCCCTACCTTTTTGGGTGCTTTTCCTGCCCACTTCTCCCCTCTTATTCCATTCCACTTCTCCTATTCAAGATTCAGTCTTCAAGACACTCTTTAAATCCATTTATGGCATGATTTCTTGATTTGTCTTCCTTATCTAAAAGGAACTCCATGGAACATCTCTAAAAAATCTAGTGATTTATAGATCTTTATGTCACTAAATATTGAGATTTCATTCATTCAACCTCATATTTTAAGATGATAGAATCCTTAACCTAGAACTCCTTTTAAGGAGAAATCCCCAGTGTCAAATATGGGAATCCTCCTCAAGAGTAAGCCCCAAACATAATTCTCTTATCCCAAGCCTCCTTTTCAGGAGTAAGCCCCAGTCTCAAATATGGGCATCCTCCTCAGGAGTAAGCCCCAACCATAATTCTCTTAACCTGGGCCTCCTTTTCAAGAGTAAACCCCAGTCTCAAAAAATGTGCATCCTTTTAAGGAGTAATCCCCAACCATAATTCTCTTAACCTGGCCCTCTTTTTCAGGAGTAATTCCCAGTCTCTAATATGGGACTCCCTTTCAGGAGTAAGCCCTAGTCTCAAAAATGGCCATCCTCTTTATGATTAAGCACCAAGTCCCTTAATTTTTCAAGTCTTTTAACCTGGGCCTCATCCATAGGAATAAGCCCCAGTCTTAATTTCTCTTAACCAGTCATAATTACTTTTGATCTGAGCTTCCTTCTCTGGACTAAAACCCAATCATAAGTCCCCTCCTAACTTGGGCATCTTCCTTAGGAGTAAGCCCCAAGATTAGAGTATCCAAATCTCCATAAAGTACGTATACCTTTATGGAACCTATTCCTGGATTTCTTCCATGAAGTAAATATTAATCCTCATCTATTTTGGGCAGTCATAAACAAATAAGCCCCACATCATTGCATCTTTCGTGGCACAATTGTCTAGTATCTCCAATACCTATTGTTTCTCACACCGAGCATGACTAACGTGAGATTAGAGTATAAAAGTAATCATGAATTATTTCTTTGTGCCATAAATCATGTATAATAATCATACTCCCTTATTGGAACTACGTGGTTTCTAATTAATTTTCCAAAACAAAGGATATGTAGGTATCCCATCAACGGGTACAATCCGAATTCTGAAATAATCCATGTCCTCTTGAATGACAATAAACTTCAAGTGCCCCACTGAGTGGCTTTAAAACCAGCATGGTCATTATAATGACCAAGATCCTTTTATGTATTTTAAGGATACCATCAACTAAGAATCTCTAACAAATACAGATGATTCTTCATCGATGAAGAACCTCAAATACATATTAAAGATTCTATTAATTTCTTACATATCAATCATTGATTGTCAGAATAAAGGAAATCTTATTTTATACATGGTAATGTAATAACGATTCAGGAAAATAACATAAATCTATAAAGAGAGTCCCAGAATAGACAATAATTCCCCTAAAAAGGGGTGATGAGTCCGACCTCCCATCCTCTAGACCCGTTCAAATTCCTAAGCCTCATCAGTTCACAACTAATGAGCGCATACCTTTGGAAAGTAGGTCAAAATGGTTATGGAATCATTGGATGTTTCCAGTTCTACGAATAAACCCGTTAGAAACCGATTGGAATGTTTGAACCTTCAATCAACGAGGTCATCCCTGATTCCAGAGGGAAATAAAAAATGGTGGACCCGATGTGAATCTATAACCAAGATAAAATAATGTTTTGTTTATTTGTTAGGCCCATATTAGAAACTCAATGAGAGGGCCAACAAAACAATCATTGACATATGTACTCATCTAAAAGATGTAGTGGTTGAATGTGTCGTGATTACGTCTGTTACATCAAACATGCACTCTTTTTCATGATTTTCTACATTCTACGAAATGGATGCTCTCAAGTTCAAACCTATTTCAGGAGTAAGCCCCAGTCTCAAATATGGGCCACCTTTTCTGGAGTAAGCCCCAGTCTCAAAAATGGGAATCCTCCTTATGAGTAAGCCCCAAGTCCCATAATTTTTCAAGTCCTTTTAAATGGGCCTCCTCTTAAGGAATAATCCCCAGTATTAATTTCTCTTAACCAGTCATAATTCCTTTTGATCTGGGCTTCCTTCTCAGGAGTAAAAACGAATCATAAGTCCCCTCCTAACTTGGGAATCTTCCATAGGAGTAAGACCCAAGATTAGAGTATCTGAATCTCCATAAAGTACATTGTTGACACTCCTTTTTGTCAAATTGTCTAAAAGAATGGAATGGGAAATGACTTAGCACAAACTGATTCATCCTTTTAAGAAAACCTTAAAAATTGACAAAGGCATGAACAAGGATTCAAATGCATAAGGGTCATGGAAGTTCCATCACTGTCGCACAAGTATACATGTGCGCCACATAATGGTCACGCAAGTGACTTGCATTCCCTAAAGGATAACCGTCCGGGGTCTTCTCCAGCCTATAAAAACCCCTGGTGGGCCCCCCATTTGAGGAGGATTTTTTCCAGAATTCACAGACAGAGCTCTGAATTCCCAAGTCTCTTCCTCTAGTATTCCGAACTCTTCTAAGGTAATTTTTTACCTCGAATGGATGGTCTAAACATGAGGAGTAAGGTCTATGTGTTAGAATTCACTAACACTTGCGCGCCTAAGTGTTTAAAACTTAAGGGAAATGAACACACTTGCATGCCACCCTACTTTTTCATTATAACTGGTGCGCCATATTCTTGAAAGCCTCTATGGATAATACCAAGGGTTTGAGCCAAGTCTCGCCCAAGTATTACTCAATGATTGAAAATCGCGCAAGTACCCATGTGTCGTGCAGGTATACCTGCACGACCCGGACTTGCGCACCCACGCAGTACCTGCGCGCCTACCAGGACGTGCGCGCCCCTACCTTTTTGGGTGCTTTTCTTGCCCACTTCACCCCCTTATTCCATTCAACTTCACCTATTCAAAATTCAGTCTTCGAGACACTGTTCAAATCCATTTATGGCATGATTTCTTGATTTGGATTTTTTATCTGAAAGGAACTCTATGAAACATCTCTCAAAAATCTAGTGATTTATAGATCTTTATGTCACTAAAGATTGAGATTTCATTCATTAAACCTCATCCTTTAAGATGAGAGAATCCTTAACCTAGGAATCCTTTTAAGGAATAAGCCCCAGTGTCAGATATGGGCATCCTCCTTAGGAGTAAGTCCCAAACATAATTCTCTTATCCCAAGCCTCCTTTTCAGGAGTAAGCCCCAGTCTCAAATATGTGCATCCTCCTCAGGAGTAAGCCCCAACCATAATTCTCTTAACCTAGGCCTCCTTTTCAGGAGTATGACCCAGTCTCAAATATGGGCCTCCTTTTCAGGAGTAAGCCCCATTCTCAAAAATGGGCATCCTCCTTAGGAGTAAGTCCTAAGTACCTTAAATTTTTAAGTCCTTTAACCTGGGACGCCTCCTTAGTAATAAGCCCCAGTCTTAATTTCTCTTAACCAGTCATAATTACTTTTGATCTAGGCTTCCTTCTTAGGAATAAAACACAATCATAAGTCCCCTCATAACTTGGGAATCTTCCATAGAAGTAAGCCCCAAGATTAGAGTATCCAAATCTCCATAAAGTACATATACCTTTATGGACCATGTTCATGGATTTCTTCCCTGAAGTAAATCATAATCCTCATCTATTTTGGGCAGTCATAATCACATAATCCCCACATCATTGCATATTTCATGGAATGATTGTCTGGTTTCACCAATACCTCTTGTTTCTCACACCGAGCATGACTCACGTGAGCTTAGACTGTAAATGTAATCATGACTTCATTCGTTGAGCCATAAATCATGCATAATAATCATACTCCCTTATTCGAACTACGTGGGTTCTTATTCCTTTTCCAAAACAACGGATACGTAGGTAGCCCATCAACGGGTACGATCCCAATTCTGAAATAATCCATGTCCTCCTGAATGACAATAAACTTCACGTGCCCCACTGAGTGGCTTTAAAACTAGCATGGTCATCATAATGACCAAGATACTTTTATTTATTTTAAGGATTCCATCAACTAAGAGTCTCTTACAAATACGGATGATTCTTCGTCGATGAAGAACCTCGAATACATATAAAAGATTCTCTGAATTTCTTACATACCAATCATTGATTGTCAGACTAAAGGAAAGCTCATTTTATACTTGGTAATGTCATAAGGATTCACGAACATAACTTAAATCTATAAAGAGAGTCCAAGAATAGACAATAATTCCCCTAAAAAAAGTGTGATGAGTCTGACCTCCCATCCTCTTGACCAATGCAAATTCCTAAGCCTCATCAGTTCACAACTAATGAGTGCCTACCTTTGGGAAGTAGGTCCAAATGGTTATGGATTCATTGGATGTTTCCGGTTCTACGAACAAACCCGTTAGAAACCGATTGGAATGTTTGAACCTTCAATCAACGAGGTCATCCCCGATTCCAGAGGGAAACACACCCATATGAGGACCAATACATGTATTGTTAGGAGACATAGTGTGAGGCCTTGATAAATGAAAATATATCTTGTTTTAAATTTGAGCATTGATTTGGAGGATAAACACACACCTATAATTAACATCTTGGAATAATCAAAGAGTGAAAATCATAGACCATATCTTAACATCATCCAGAGTATACTGACTGTGTTTCATCTATACATAGAGATACCTATGTATCATCTTCTTGATTGATAGAATAACTCTTTTAGAGTATATTTAAGGAGCAGTTTAAAGGATAGTTTTTTTCATTATACACCATTGATCATTTATGTGTAATGGATTTATATTTATTTTGATAAATGTTCCATAAGTGTCTCTCGGGTACTACAAATGTTATTTGGTATGAAATTTTGAATGTGGGTATACCATAACTCATAATTTCTTATGGAGAATCTAGAATATATAGTAGTAAGATCCATAATATGGATGATAAAAGAGATAACAACATAATCTTGTCTCAGGTTGGTAGGCTTAAGAAAGAACCATCTTGATGTTTCATATTTGTACACAATCAATGGATCAAGTTTAACGCTTCAAGTACCATATGATTAAAAAGAGAATGAAGGAATTTTTAAAATTTATAAATTCAACCCAACCATTTGAATGTGAAATATCAACCTGAGTAGGTTGGGTGATGTTTCAATAATTTCAGATAGGTTTTTTTGATAATAAGTTCTAAGGTGGGGAGATTAAAGCATCCCATGTTTTAAATTGGTTGAAAATTCCTAGGTAATTTGAACATTTCATTTGGTTGATTACCCAAACCCTAAACTGAGTCTTGGAATGTAATTTAGAGAGTTGGAAAGAAATAATTTTTATTTTCTATAATTTTTAAGGTCCCAAGGTTTTTTTAAGAGTTTAGACGATTTTCGGGATCCCCAAGCTCTGAAAACTCACTTTTTGGAATAAAAAGAGAGAGAACAGTTTGTTTAAACTAGTTGGCACCTCAGGAGAAACCATGAATCCTTATAAGGTGTGTCACATGGTTTATGAAATTTTTTAATGTGGGTAACATGTCCATGTGAGAGGTATGTAGTAAATTATAGAGGTGGATGCATGAAATACACATGGGTTTCCAAACCATGCGCATAGAGTGCATGGTTATTTCCATTTTACTTGTAGAACCACATGGTTGACGCACATTTATCCCATATAAAGTATCCAATCCATACAAGGATTTGATATTAGACAAACAAAGCAGTAGGGTTGACACACAGTTTGTAAAATCATGAATAAAAACAATAAAACTCATTAAAGGGGATGCAATGAAATTTTCCACCTCCAATATTTTTTCTTTTCATCCTCCCTTCTATCATTTCTCCCACACTAGGATTCTTGGTCTCCCCCTCATCCTTGTCAAGGATTCCATCTAACTCCCTCATTTATTCCCCAATGAAAACACTGTCTGGTGCATCAAAATAATATCAGTATGTCCAAGCCTCGTACATTTTAATTTCTTCATTTCTCATTCCGTCATAGATTATATCTTCATGAAAGATAATTTACTCTATTTTCAGGGTGATTTATAATTATTTTTATTTCCCACATTTTGACTCAAATAATTACTCAATATTGAGAGATTGGACTATCTTAGGCATGAGGTAGTTGGTCTTATTACTATCTCATAATGTCTCACACATTTATATTATATTTACATTATGTCAAACACTAGGATTTTTATATGTTTCTCCTAAATATTAAAATTCTATGACCAATCCCACGATCATCTTTAGACCCCTTAACATGGTTGGATATCAATGACCCCAAACCGAAACAACATATGCGGGGAGTTATATTAAATGATATTATAATTTTTATTCACTTATGATTAAAATGCCTCACTTTTACTTAAAATAACCATTTTTGGTGAGTTGAATCATCCCACATGGAAAATATGGTTAATCTAAAATTAGTGAGGTGGTTAGTCGATCATGGTTAATTTTATAAAAATATCACATTTGAGGTGAACTATCTTATACTAATAATAAATTATTAAACTAGTGAATTTTTTTCTACAACTTGGTTGTTTTCCTTAGATGCCTTATTTATAAATAAATCCAATTCCTTGGACCTATGTTATTTTATATCATGATTATGTATATTTTCTTTTTTACTAGTAGTGATTGAACTTGAATTCCACGATATTTATTAACAAAATGAACTTCTATAATACTTAATATTTAATGGTAAAATGAATTATGTATTCCATGGGCAATGTATGTGTTCCACCTTACAGAATGTTAGGGATAGGTTCATAGGCTGATTGAGATTAAATTTACTGTGAGAAATATCAGATCAATCTTAAATGAATACCATGGATGTGATCTTATGTTACTTGAATTATAATATTCCTTGAGTGAGTATTGTGATTCCTTATTACAGAACTCCTTGGATGGGATCAAAAGCTATATCAATTTTCCTATTATTTGGGTGATACTTGAGATTATTTTTTATGGAACAAATGGGAGAGTCTCATTTGAAAATTTGAATTTATGAGTGATACCTTGGTTTCCTCAATACGGAACTCCTTAGATGGGATCAAGGGAAAAAGGAATTGTATCATGTTTTTTTTATTACTTTTCGATGGTGAAGTCTCCTTGATTATTTGTTTATTATGATTAAATGGAAATATACTTCGGGTCCATGACCAGCTAATGGTCTTATGATCAGATACATGCGAATTATTGAAATTTCTCCATGGTTTAGAGACACTCATTCATTGATGTTTGGGATTATAGCCTTGGGTCATTGGAACAATTTATTACAATAACCCTTATCACTATTTTTATACCCTTATCTTACACCTTAGATCCTCACTAGTTTATGTATATCTATGAATATACTTATTTAAATATTTGATTATATATAAAAGTGGGAATGTTAAGAGATATTTCGACTTAAGATGAAGTATGTATAGTTGGATAGGAGTCATTAAAAAACCTAAAATCCACAGGTTACATTTGTTTATTTACTTCCTTATTGATATAGAAACATAATTCTATATTTTATATTCATGGACTGGTTTGATTTAGACACTATTGGTGGTTTCCTACTTAGTATATCTTACTTCCTATTTTGGATTCCATTACACTAGGGTACCCAAATAGACCTCATGGTTATAGTTTTGGGATCATGGATTGTGATATTTGATTATATTCTTGTACATGGAAGATTATTAGCATAAGAATAGGATAGAGATCATGTTTCTCATAGAGATGGATATTGAGGGTTTGGGCTTTTTTTGTATATTTTTATCTATTAACTACTATTTTTCTGTAACATGTTTATTATAGCATGTTTACAAAAGAAAATTTATTTATTTATTATATATTGTTTATTATTTTTATTTTCTTTTAAATTTATTTATATTTATTTTGATAATAGTTATACTTTTTACCACAATTCTACTCTTCTCATGAGTGTATAGCCTCCCCACTGTACCACCAATAGACCTTTGCTTCTAGTGAATATACCGTATTATATGGGGAGGATTTTTTGAGGTAATCTAATCAATTATATTGGAGAACCGTTTTAGTGGAATCTAGGATGTGATGTTATAGAATGTTTTAGTTTCTCGATCAAATAACTAGAATGATATTTTATGGTCAAAATGAAACCTAAATGATCAAAATATGTCAAAAAAAGGTTTGATTCCTCCACCTGGACACGCTATGTTATTATGGTGTTATAGAAGGAGTGAGTTTTGAAAAAATTCCCCAATATCTTAGATGACTTTCTAATTCTTGGATTAATTATTCTCCGCCCTAATATAATTAGAAAATATTAATATTTTTTCCAATTTTATTTGGTTCTCCACTTTTGAACACCTTGAAATTAAAAAAGGTTTGAAACGTTTGTCTCATTACATATACATTACCATACTGACTAAAGTCATCATGAAATGTCAAAAGGTACCTTGAAACGCATGGACGATTGTCACCTATCGACCGATCAAAGTTCCGGTGCTCTTCTAAGGTGTATAGCAGCACTCGGGTCGAATCCTCGGCGATGATATTTTGAAATGGTCGTTTGTTTTTAGTTGATTGTATTCTGATTGGGGGGGGGGGGGTTGATTGCAGAGCTTAATTGAAATGACTAATGGATGATTTTTAATTTAACAAGTTGATAAAGATTGGGGTGAGTTCATCATTAAGTTATTTAAGCTTGTGATATCCTTGAGCTTTTCTTTATATTGCATTTAAATTAACACCCATGTCACAAGTTGACGTTGATTTGAATTCCCAAGTGTTAAGGCTTTAATCCAAGCCTCAACTTAACTTAAGATTCTAATCTTGATCATATCTTGTTTATGGCAGTGTATTTATGTTTCCAATAATATATAGAACCCACACATTAAAAAAACAAGTCATTAATCCATGACAGGCTATGTCCAATATACACAATGTTAATTCAGTGAACACTCATCGAGCAAAATCACTCAATCGCTTAACATACCTAAATTAATAATCAACCCAATGAGATATTTACTCAGACATTATGATGTTCATTAATCTGGTAATATATGTTTATGGTGATGAATTACAAAGAGAAGAAAAAGAAAGGGACAAGATAAGAGTAGTGTGCTGAACACACACACAAAATATTTTGAGAATCAAAAATGGAATTTTGATTGAATGAGGAAGAAAAATAAGGGAATGTAATTTAAAATGATTCAAACTATTTTAAGACCGTGAATATTATAATACAGAAGGTGGAGAAGAATAAGAGGTATTGAAGAAGAAACAAGCACTAAAATTTGATTGAAATTAAAACAAAGTTACACAATTACAATTGAATGCAATCATTAACAAAAGTGAAAGAGAAGTTGAGGAGAGGTCTCTCTTGTTGAATCAAGATCAAAGCATATCCTCCCAGAACCTTGTCGAGGATCTAGTAATGCCAAACCTCCTCCATATGTTCTGAAGTTCCAACCCTTTTGAAAGGAGAGGAGGGGATGTATTTATAGCCCAAGGTGGTGGGATGTTTACATTCCAGAAATACCCCTCCAATTGGGTCACTGATATGTACTTACAGACAGATGAATCTTGAGAAATACCCTTCTTCCATGTTGTAGCTAAAGAGGTCTTCTATCTACTGTGAAATGTTGGCGGCCATTGGATTTATTGATCCAATGTTAAGGCGGTTTTACTAAATAATTCTGATCAGTCCCTTTCAATACATACTTTATGGAAGTCCATAATATGAATAGGTTTTTAAATAAGAATATTCCCTCAAATAAAAATAATTTCTTCAACAATGCTGGCCGGCCGGATCTCCTCTTTCACACTGCAAAAGTTCAGCTCGAATGGATGTCTAAATTAGGAGAAATGTCAATATTAGTGTGATATTTATAATTCCTGGCAAGAATGGTGGGCTGGACTTCAATGCATCATTTGTGCCCCTTGTATTTGTTATTGGGTTATGAAATTTTTATCATGGACTCCATTAAATGTCCTCCGAACTTGGGAGTATAATTAAGGTATTTGGACTTCTGGATTGAGCCTAGTAATTCGACCTTCATATATCGTCCAGTTTCTTCACAGTTTCCTTGGGCCTTCTTGTGGTGTCCATATGACCCTCTAAATGGACGAATTTTCCAACTGTGACTTCTAATGAAATGTTTGAATTGTAATTTTAAACCCTACAAAACAATAATAATGCAATTTGGATAAGTAGGGTGATAGTTATTATTAAAACATTAAACATACTTGAATCTGGATTAATCAAAATAGTGCTCAAAAATTATATTTAATATTTAAACATTAATATTTCACAAAAATTATGCACATTTCATATAAAATAAGTAAATGGAGTATGTAAAAATATACGAAAATATTAATAACATCAACTCCCACACTCTTAGTTTTGTGTATGTCCTAATGTGAAAAAAATAGAAAAACATGAAAAAATCATTTTCTCTCACCAAAAAATATTAGAATTTTGTTTTCTCCAATCAGGGGAGGTTTAGACTATTTCACTCATCCATTTTGAAATCCACCACAAGTTGTTACAGAAACAATGTTCCAAAACTAATTCATTTTTCCATGCTCAAATTTAGAAATGGGAAATGTGGACACTCAAAACTCACACCTCTCAAGATGATAAAATTTATTTGTGGAGGTTCACTCTTTCACCATCCAAAAGTGAAAATATTAGAGTATGAAAAGAGCTCTTAGCTTAAAATCCCTATCCAATGTGAACAAGAATCAAGAGGTATTTTTAATGGGGTTTTTCTGTGGCTATGGGATGGTAGGAATATAATGTCCAAGAGAGAGAAGAAGAGGGTTAAAATACCAACATAGAAAAAGCAATGAACATTTTTTTGAAATGAAACATGGAAGGAAATAAAAACATATATTTAAAAGGGAATGATTGTGTGAATAAAGAAACAATATAGGAAGAAAATATGAAGGTAATGAGAAGATGGAATATTTACAAAACAAAAAAAACTTCTCCCAATAAGAATATAATGCAAGTGTTCTTTTTTTTATTTTTCTTTTTTTTTGATTTTTCGAAAGTTGACCTTGAAACAGATCTCACACTCATATCCCAACCCATGTTTGATATCCTCACGACACTAATTGTAATAGTTATAACAAGATCAAAGGTTGAGGAAGAGTGATTTTTGACCTACCCAAGAGACAACCCATTTTTTCGTTTTTTTCTTGATTTTTTTTATTTTGATTTTTATTTTGATTTTTCTATTTTTTTAACACTTTTGAATATCATTTGTACAATAAATTCCCAAATCCCATTGAATGAAAACCTCCCCCCCACAGTAAAATGTATTCTTTCCCCAAGCATATGATAACACACTGGAAAGTAAGGAAATGATACTCAAAAATGAAATCCATTCCCCCCACACTTAAATTTCAAAAAATTATGCAATGAAAATCCATGTTGATATTGGGTGGGAAAAAGGTATTGGGCTTGTAATGTGGATACTAAAGAAAAGGTTTTCATAGGCTCGAAGGGGCTTTCAAAAAGAGGATTAATGTAAGGGAAATGTGAGGCTACTTGGCTATTGTGATTTTCATGTGGTTCAAAAAATGCCTCTATCATATTAATACACACAAAGGTAGGAAATTCAGCTTGAACTTCCACAAACTCAAGACTCGCAAATGGGGGTGAAAATACACATTTTGAAAAGACGGCCATAGGTGGCCTTGGCATGAAAGCAAATGTTGTTCCTCACGGTTCGGGAAAAGAATTTTCCAAATCAAAAATTGAGCATTCAAAATTTGTTAATTTTGACACAAAATTCTTTATCCAAAGTAATAATGAAAATACAAAATTTTTGAGATGAAAACATGTCTGTTAACTCCCCAAAATGGTTGGACAAGATTTCTAAACTTGATGGTGAGTATGCATGACACTTTTTTTGTAATTTTTTAAGTGATTGTGTTTTTTTTGGTTTTTTAGTTTTTAAGGTTTTTATAAAATACACACCCACACAAGAAAGAGAAAAAGAAAGGGTTTGATGAATAAAGTGGTAAAAAAATGAAAGAGAGAGGAAGAAGAAGAAAGAGGTAGATAGAGGAAGATATAGAGAGAGAGTTAAAGGGAAAGTGGTGCCCCCGGTTTAGATTTGGTGGGTCGCCTTCTCCATCGAGTGGTAGGTCGGCTAGAGAAGTTGGGGATCCAATGGAAGTTGATGTTTGTCCAGGATTTCATGTCCTCACATGGTGATGTTTCAATCGATGTCCATTTACCGTAAATGTCCTTTTGGAGGAGGGGTCTTGGACTTTCACTGCACCAAATGCGTAAACATTAGTGATAATAAAAGGACCTTCCCAACAAGAATTAAGCTTACCTGTGTGAAGCCAAAATCGAGAATTGAAGAGCATTAGCTTTTCACCATCATGAAATACCTTTATCAGGATGTGTTTATCATGGAGTGCCTTGGATTTTTCTTTTTTGAGATTAGATTTCTCATAAGAATTACGTCAAAGCTCCTCTAGTTCAGCCAATTGTAATAGGCTTTCTTCACCAGATTCTTCTCAATCAAAATTACAGGTTTTCAAAGCCCAAAAAGACTTATGATGGATTTCAACTGGTAAGTGACATGATTTACCAAAAACTATCCTAAAAGGATACATCACAATGGGTGTTTTATAGGAAGTTTGATAAGCCCAAATTGATTCACCAAGTCTTTCAGGCCAGTCTTATCTGGTGGGTTTTCAATTCTCTCAAGCACTCTTTTTCACTTCTCTATTAGAGAGTTCAGCCATGCCATTTGTTTGAGGGTGATATGCAGTTGAAGTTTTATGTACAACCCCATTCTTTTTCAAAAGAGCTTCCATGGTTCTATTACAAAAATGGGTTCCTATGTCACTGATCAAGGCACATGGTGTGCCAAATATTTGGAAGATGCGGGTCTTTAGGAACTCACTAACAGTATGAGCATCATCCTTACTAGTGGGTTTGGCCTCAACCCACCTTGAAACATAATCGACCGTAAGAATAATGTATGAGAATCCATTGGAAGGGGGAAATGGTCCCATGAAATCGATGCCCCAAACATTGAAGATTTCATAAAATATTAAAGGATTTTGGAGCATTTCATTTCTTTTGGAGATTGTGCTGAACATTTGGTAAGTGGGACATGATTGAAAGAACTCATGTGAGTCCTTGAAGAGTGAAGGCCGGAAGAATCCAGAGTCTAGGACCTTTCAGGAGGTCCTTTGTGGTCCAATGTGGCCACCTCCGGGAAGTGAGTGACTGAATTCTATGATGGAAGAATGCTCATTTTCTTCAACACATCTCCTAATTACCATATCTAACCCAGTTTTCGAAAGTTTATTTTCTTCCAAAAAATTTTATTTTGAATTACTTCTCAACTTAATTTTTTGTTCTTTTGAATAATTTTCAGGAAAAACACCAGAATCCAAGTAATTTACAAATGGGGCATACCATGGTATTTTTGGAGTGAGAGATGAAAGGTGCTCAGTGGGGAATTTAGGATCGATGATTTCAGATTGAGAAGAACTAGAAATTCTACTTAAGTGATCAGCAATAGGGTTTTCTTTTCCTGTTCTGTCTTTAATTTCATGGTCAAACTCTTGGAGCATTAGGATCCATCTTATTAGCCTCAGTTTGGAATCACTTTTCTTGTGTAAGAACTTAATAGTAGAATGGTCTGTGAAGATGATGATTTTGGCACCTAAGAAATAGGACCGGAATTTATCTAAGGCAAAAACCACTGCTAGAAGTTCCTTTCCAATCACAGTGTAGTTATATTGAGTTTCATCCAATGTTTTTGAGGCATAATAGATGACATGAGGAATTTTTTCTCTTCTTTGACCAAGAACAGCCCCAACAGCTCTATTAGAAGCATTACACATCAATTCAAATGGTAAGGACCAATCTGGGGGTTGGATTATCGGGGAAGATGTAAGAGCAGTTTTGAGTTCAATGAAGGCTCTCTTGAAAACCACATCAAAATGGAAAGAGACATTATTTTGGAGAAAATGAGTGAGTGGGAGAGAAATTTTACTAAAGTTATAGATGGATCATCGATAGAAAATATCACAACCGAGGAATGATCGGATGTATCAAACAATGTTGGGTGGTGGAAGTGATTGGATCACTTCAATTTTCGCAGGATCAACTTCAATACCATCCTTTGAAACTATGTTCCCTAGAAAAATCCCATTTGCAACCTTGAAGTGACATTTTTCAAAATTTAACACAAGGTTATACTTGACACACTTTTGAAGGACTAGAGAGAGTGAATGCAAGCACGACTCAAATGACTCAACATAAATGGTGAAGTCATCAATGAAGACTTCCCTGAAGTGTTCAATTAATTTTGAAAAGATGTTCATCATACACCTCTGGAATGTTGCAGGAGCATTGCAAAGTCCAAAAGGCATTCTTCTACATGCATATGTTACAAAGGGGCATGTGAAAGCAGTATTTTCTTGGTCTTGAGGTCAGATTGGGATTTGAAAGCAGCCGGTGTATCCATCAATAAAGCAATAGTGTGACTTTCTGGCTAATCTTTCTAGAATTTGATCAAGGAATGGAAGAGGGTAGTGATCTTTTCGTGTTTCAGCATTCAATTTTCAATAATCGATGCATACACACCATTTTTTCTTTACTCTAGTTGTGACTACCTCTCCATGTTCATTTGTGAGAACAGTTATCCCACCCTTCTTAGGTACAACTTGAATTGGACTAACCCATTCACTATCAGAAATTGTGTAGATAATACCAGCTTGAAGAAGCTTGGTGATCTCTTCCCTAACTACCTCAAGGATGAGTAGATTGAGTCTTCTTTGTGGTTGTCTAATTGGTTTGGATGATTCCTCAAGATGGATGTGATGCATGCAAAGAGCAGGGTTGATTCCTAGTATGTCATCTTGGGTCCAACCTAAGTCCTTTTTGTTTTCCTCTAACACTTGAACAAGTCTGGACTCCTCGGTTTCAGTGAGTGTGGCAGAGATAATGACAGCATATGAGTGATCATGGAAGAGGAATGAATATTTCAGGTGTGCAAGATGAGGTTTCAAATCAGTCTAATGTTTCACTTTTGGGATAGACAACTCATGAATAGAATAAGGGTCTTCAGTTGCTTCAGATTCATTTTCCTTAATACTATCTAAGGTGGAGCAGTAGAGATCAGAATTGATGTGGAATTCAAGAGAGTTTTCATGTTCCTCTAGATTGATGGAGTCTATGAATGAAAGGTCCACATCAACTTCACCATTTATGACTTGGTTAATCCTAGTGCAGATTTCACAACATCTTGTCTCTTCAAAATAGGATGAACATGATGTAATGGGGTTCAATTGACTCTTAGATGTGTCCTCAGAAGCATGGATTGAGAATGCAGAGTGATCCTCATATGGGTATCACATGGTTTGGAAAATGTTGAATTTGACCAGTTGGTCATCGAATTCCATGGATAAGATTCCAGAATGAACATCAATCTTGGTTCTCGCAGTCATGAGGAATGGTCTTCCAAGAATTAGGGGAGATCGAGAAGAGTTCGTCTCACCTTCTATGTCAAGGACATAGAAATCAACATGGAAGATAAGATCATTGACTCAGACAAGGACATCTTCAATTATTCTCTTAGGACTGGTTGTGCTTCGATTGGCTAACTAAATGACAACACATGTTGGGTGCAAGGGACCTAGACCAAGGTTGGAGAATATGGATTTGGGCATGACATTAATTTAGGCTCCTAGTTCTATGAGTGCATCATCAAAGTTGGAACTTCCAATTTGGCATGGAACTGTAAAGTTCCCTGTATCTTTGCACTTTATGGGAATAGACTATTGGGTGGAAACATTTTCGAAGGTCCTAAGTTGCCTCTTGTGGGTACACAAATCCTTGAGAAACATGGCATACTTAGGAATTTGTTTTATGGAATCTAAGAGGGGAATGTTGACTTCAACACGTCTAAACATGTTGAGAATTTTAGGATCAGGTTCAAAGGACTTCTTTGGTTTAGAAACAGCTTGTGGAAAAGGAATTGGATTCCTAAGTGGAATGGAAGGAGGTGAGGGAATGAATTCAGGTTCTTTTTCAAGTTTCTTTTTCTTTTCATTTTCTAGGTCAACATTCAAAGGAGGGTTTGGGGATTTATCTTGAGGCACAACAATTTTATTTCCCGATCTAAGTGCAATTACACTTACATTACCCTTGGGGTTGGGTAATGGTTGAGTTGGGAGTTGGGAAGAATTTGATTGTTGTTGCTGGCTCAGGTGGGATGCAAGTTGACCTATTTGAGTTTCAATGTTTTTAAGGCTAGAACGAGTGAAGGAGGCAAGATCTTCCAATGAACATTCCCATGGTTTCTTGGAAGGAGAGGCTTGTCCTGGATTGGGATTACCTTGATTTTGGTTCCTGGGAAAGCGATTGTATTGGGTTGGGAATTGGGAAGGCTCATTCAGATATTAGAATCCTGGAGGAGGATTGTTCCTTTGAGGTTGAGGAACAAAATGATAAGGTTGATGGAAGTTACCACCACCTTGACCATATTGGAATTGGTTTATATTTTGAGGAGGGAATTGAGGGGGATGAGAGATGGGATTACCATTCCTCAAGCCCGGGTTAAAGGTAGAAGAGAAAGGCTCAGAGTGAGGTTGGTTGAAGTTTCTAACAAACTGGCCTGATTTTTGAGGGTTGGGGTTCCGCTGAGCATATGCTGCATTGAGCTCCATTGGTCCGGTTGAATCAGATTGATCCTCTTGAAGTTGTGGACATGTGTCTGTTGGATGAGTTGGGGAGCTACAGATTCCACAATTCTTGATAGGTCCAGGGAATAGTGACTGTGGAGAAGATGAGGTTGGTGCTTTGGTAGCCACCGCTAGTTGACGCACAAGACCTGTAAGTTCACTCATCCAATCAGTCATCTTGTTAGGCTCTATGGATTTATTATCTTGGGCTTGTTTTACTTGAGCATGTGCTTGAGTATGTAATTGTTGTGTGTTTGCAGCCATGTTACTTATGAGATCTCTTGCAGCTACTAGAGTTTTGTCAACATGAGCACTGCCACTTGCGGTATCAATGAGGGTTCGCTCCATAGCCAATAACCCATCATATAAGTATTGGATCAAGAGTTGGTCAGGGATTTTGTGGTGTGGGAAGGTTTCCACAAGCTTTTTGAACCTCTCCCAGTACTCATGGAGTGATTCATTTGGGAATTGACGGATACCACTTATTTCTTTTCAGTTGGAAGCGGTACGAGAAGCAGGAAAGAATTTTTCTAGAAAGAGACACTTCATGTCATTCCATGTAGTTATGGAACCAGGAGGGAGGTGGTAGATCCATGACTTGGCAGAGTCATCTAGGGAGAAAGGGAATGCTCGGAGTTTGATTTGTTCTTTAGAAACCCCTTGAGGCTTCATGGTAGAGCACACCACCTGGAACTCTTTGAGATGTAGATGCGGATCCTCACCGGCTAGCCCATGGAAATGATGTAGAAGATGAATCAAACCCGATTTGAGTTCGAAGTTAGCCTCTATGTTTAGATATTGAATATGAAGGGGTTGGTAATTCATATCAGGGGAAACAAGTTCTTTCAATGTTTGTTCCCTAGGATTGGATATATCGAATTCAATTGGTAGGGCAATGATTGGTTCTTGGGTGATTTGGTTATCCCTAATGGTCCTCCTAAGTTGATGAAGAGTTCTATCAATTTCAGGGACAAACAAATCCGAGGGATTGTTTGGGAGGCTACGGGGCATTCAGAGACATTTAGAAAGGATGAGGAAGGCGAGTTTTTCTCAGTGTTTTTTTTCATATTTTTTTTATTTTTTTTGTTGTTTTTTAAAAAAAATAAAAACTACCAACTACTTAAAGAAGCATCCCCGGAAACGACGCCATTTGAAATGCAGGGATGATTGTCGCCTATCGATCGGTCAAAGTTCTGGTGCTCTTCTAATAAGTATAGCAGCACTCGGGTCGAATCCTCAGCGATGATACTTTGAAATAGTTGTTTGTTTTTAGTTGATTGTATTCTGATTGGGGGGGGGGTTGATTGCAGAGCATAATTGAAATGACTAATGGATGATGTTTAATGTAAAAATATGATAAAGATTGGGGTGAGTTCATCATTAGGTTATTTAAGCTTGTGATATCCTTGAGCATTGCTTTATATTGAATTTAAATTAACACCCATGTCACAAGTTGACGTTGATTTGAATTCCCAATTGTTAAGGCTTTAATCCAAGCCTCAACTTAACTTATGATTCTAATATTTATCATATCTTGTTTATTGTAGTATATTTATGGTTCAAATAATCCATGGAAGTGACACTTTAAACAAAACAAGTCATTGATCCATGACATGATAAGTCCAATATACACAATGTTAATTCAACGAATACTCATCGACTGAAAGCTCTCAATCACTTAACATACCTAAATTAAAAATCACCCCAATGAGATATTTACTCAGCTGTAATGATGTTTATTAATCTGGTAATATATGTTTATGGTGATTAATTACAAAGAGAAGAAAAAGAAAGGGACAAGATAAGAGTAGTGTGTCGAACACACACATGAAATATTTTGAGAATCAAAAATAGAATTTTGATTGAATGAGGAAGCAAAATAAGGGACTGTAATTTAAAATGATTCAAACTATTTTAAGACCATGAATATTATACTACAGAATATGGAGAAGAATAAGAGGTATTGAAGAAGAAACAAGCACTAAAATTTGATTGAAATGAAAACAAAGTTACACAATTACAATTGAATGCAAACATAAACAAACGTGAAAGAGAAGTGGAGGAGAGGTCTCTCTTGTTGAAACAAGAACAAAGCATATCCTCCCAGAACCTTTTCAACGCTCTAGTAATGCCAAACCTCCTTCTTAAGTGCTGAAGTGCCAAACCTTTTTAAAGGATAGGAGGGGATGTATTTATATCCCAAGGTGGTGGACTGTTTACATTCCAGAAATACCCCTCCACTTGGGTCGCCGATATGTTCATCCAGATAGCCGAAACTTGAGAAATATCCTTCTTAAATGATGTAGATAAAGTGTTCGTCTATCTATTGTGAAAATTGGGCGTCAATTGGACTTATTGAGCCATGGTTATGTCGGTTTTAGTAAATAATTCTGATCTGTCCATTTCAATACATACTTTTTTGAAGTCCATAATGTGAATCGGTTTTTGAATTTGAATATTCCCTCAAATAAAAATCAGGTCTTCAACAAAGTTTGCCGGACGAATCTCCTCTTTCCCAATGAAAAAGTTCATCTCGAATGGATGTATACATCAAGAGAAATTTCAATATTAGTGTTATATTTTGAATTCCCGTCCAGAATGGTTGGCTGGACTTCAATGCATCATTTGGGACCCTTGTATTTGTTATTGGGTTCTGAAATTTTTATCATGGACTCCTTTAAATGTCCTCAAAACATGGGAGGATAATTAAAGTATTTGGACTTTTGGATTGATCCCAGTAATTCGACCATCATATATGGTCCAGTTTCTTCACAGTTTCCTTGGGCCTTCTTATGGGGTCCATATGACCCTCTAAATGGGCGAATTTGCCAAATGTGACTTCTAATGAAATGCTGGAATTTTAATTGGGAACCCTAAAAAACATAAATCATGAACTTTTGATAAGTAGGGTGATAGTTATTGTTAAAAAATTAAACATACTTGAATCTGGAAAAATCCAAATAGTGCTTAAAAATTATATTTAATATTAAAACATTAAAATTTCACAAAAATAATGCACATTTCATATAAAATCAGTAAAGGGAGTATGTAAAAAGATATTAAAATATTAATAACATCATACATATATCCCAAAATTTTTGGAGTTCTCATTCATCAACATACATTACCATGTATCTGTTCAAACAGTCCTCTAGAGATATCAAAATTTATACTAAAATTATATTTGATAATTATTTTATAAAAACAAGATTCATAGTTATCAACTAATTTATAATCAAACGAGTCAAACAATCAGCCTTTATAGAGTCTTTGAATATATTTCTCATTTTCATGCCCATGAAAATAATGCCAATGAAAATTGGTGTTAGTATCAAACATGATGTTGTTATCTGGAATGTTATGTAGTATCCACATATAGAATGTATAAAACATTCATTATATTATCTATGATATATTTTTTATTCATATATATAGATTAACTCTAATTTTAAAAATTGATGAAAGACCCTTCATGTCCAAATCAGATATAAATTTCAAATTTCTATTTATGGAAAGAACATAATAACAATTTTCTAATTCCAGAACTAATCTGCTAAGTTGATATATATCACAATTTTCTAATTCCAATGAAACAACTATTGCCCCATTTTTTTCATAGGGATATACTTCATCATTTATCAATATGTCATATTTTCATGTCTGTGTTTATCAACAAAAATGATTAATTAACACATAGTAACAAATACCTTCGATTCATAACTAGAGATGTTAATTTTTAAAACATCCGTATATAGATACTTCAATATTTCTCTTTGGTAATACTTAACAAAATTATATACCAATATAAAATTATATTATAGGTCATATCTATAAGGTAACTAAAAATAATAATCATGATGCAATATATAATCTATAAATAATATATATCTATGTGTTAGTGTCTTATTTTATATATTTTCTTTAAATAATTTTAATATGAGTAACCACCAAAAAATGATAACCCTATACATCATTACCTTTAGTAGAACAAGATCCATATTTCACTAAGTTATGAGTCTAATTTAGAATCCTCTCACCATATAGTAATTTAGGCAGAATATTATTCCAATTATATCATATATGACACGTCAATAGTTTATTTGATAAAATTTTTCTGTATTCTTTCATAAGAATAAAACTAAACACTATACATATGTTATACAAACTCTTTGTGTTTCTCTACTAGGATTTTCCCAAATCTCATAGTAGGTCATGTTTATCTAACTCTTAGGGATATCCACACCCACCTTGACATACACAAGAAATTACATGGGAACCCGAATTTGGAAAAAACCTATCCAGTTGGATGGATGTGGTTTTGATATGTGTTTTATTTCGAAATAACCCCACACTTAGTATTTTAGTGGTTTTCTTAGTCTAACCATTTTAATATATATAATATACATATTAAATCTATAACCATTTCATCACATTCAATCATTATTATATCATGTTTCATTACTAAATCTATGTATGCTTCTAAAGATCAAGTTTTTGAATCTCTATCCATCCACAAAATTAATATTTTCAAATAATATTAATGTTTAACTCTTCACACAACTCATAGTTTCTAATAATATCCTAAATTATAAGTTAATTACATTCACACATATCAAAATACATCCCATTGAAAGTGGTATATAAAAAAATTCCTTATAAAGGTCCATAATTATATTCAATTAATAACCCACAAAAGAGTAAGCATAGAGTGAAAAGTATCCAACCCCCAATTTTCTAGAAAATGAATAAGACTCCAGGACAATTAGAAGTTGAGCTAAGGTATCTATACCTATGGTTATTTACTCAATTAGTGTCTTAAATTCAGTCAAACACCAACACCGAATATATATAAATTATACTCAACCTATGAGTTGAATATTATTAATTTATCATAATGTAGATGAAAGATAAATATTATGTTTTCATACTTATCATGTAATGCATGATTTGATAATTTTCAAGAAGAAATTTCAGTAATTTAAACTAAATCATATAATATTCAAATCATAAAAATAGTTTATATACATGGGTATTTAAAAATAAATAACATGAATAAATGTACAAATAAATTATTTAACATGAGATAAATAACATTAGACAATATATTTTACCAAACATCTTTTTATATGGTCTAATGTTACAAAAATTTTGCATGATCCTAATGAGAACAAACTGATAATGGTTTTTTAGAACAAAAAAAATATAATTTTCTCTAAAATTTATCTCAAAATGGATTAAACTAAAGAATGGTGTTGTATGGGTAAAAATATTTTAATGGTATGTTCCACACCTGATATCCATAATCCAAATCTGTTTTGGTCCTATGGTCATACCATAAAACACAACCATTTTTGGATTGTAATACTATTTTGGAGTTTCCATTTTGGCCAATCCATTTCCAAATCCATTGAATTTTGTGTAGGAATTCAAAATTATAAAACAACTTTTCAATTTACACAATATCATGGTTTATCTTCCTGGGGTGGTAATAATAACATATAAATCTCTAGAATAATTCATAATGACATCAAATATGATACTATATTTTTTGAGAAATTTCTTTGTTCCTATTTCAATAGAATTATGGAATGGTCTTATATGTCCACACCCATTTTCAAGGACATCAATCTCATGGTCAAAAAAATCACGAATAAAAATGGTAATTTTGAAGGGGTTTCACTGTAATACCTATGAAGAAACCATTTCAGATTTCATAAAAAAATTATTGTATTGATTCCTCACTAGACATGGATTTGATAGCACTGATGAGTTTTTCTGGGACGTGATAATTTTTTAAATCCTAATTATTCAAAAAATCATGAAAATATTTAATAGGAGAAGAATAAAGAGGATTAATAATGAAAATCCAAAAATAAACATACCTCACTATCTAAGCTTTTAATATTCATTGACAATGAGTTTTATCAAGTTACCTTAGTAACAACCAAGGGATTCTTAACTTCAATGTTATCCATAGGAAACTAGAATCACAGAAATATTTGGTAGTTCCTCAATTATCTGAATAACGTTCTTGTACCACTTCCTTGAAAGAAATTATAGATTCATGAAATCGATAAATAATTTCATCTTGGGGAATGATTTAAAGTTTAGAAAATAAGGTATATGAATAATCACTTTATAGGACTCCTCTATTTAATGGGGGAGAATCTTGAAGTTTAGATATTTTATAACATATAAAATGGGTAAACCTAGGAATTCGATTGTTATAACTACTGAAATAGTAACCTCATTCATGTTTATTTGTTAAATTCCATTAACAATTAATAGTAATCTTATAGATCAACACGTGGTGTGTAAATGGAAAAAATAAATGTGATAACTAGTATTACATGGTCATTCAAATGATATTAAGTATCTTTATCCCAATAAACATAATGTGGTATGAAATAACACCTAAAATCATAGTCCATTGTGTGATAACTATCACCATATCATGTTCAATGCTTCAGTAATGAAAAATTAACAAAGAAATGTGTTTAAGTTGTAAAATTTGTAAAGGTTTTATGATTTTATTTTTTAGTTTACACAAGTTATTAAATGTTTTCTATGAATTATAAATGATATTTTTAGCTATTTACAGTTATAATTAAATTATTTTAGGAAAAAATAATTTGGAATTGGATTTTTTTCAATAAAAATAGGGAAATAATTTTTACATTTAGAATAATAATTCTTTTAAACAATATCATAAGGTGAATTAATTTGGGATCAAATCCTTTAGTACTTCATGATATTTTGAAAACCCCCAATTATTAGTTTTAAGGTAAGTTGGATATTTATAAATTTTTCAACTTTTTTATTAATGGGATTGTAATTTTTGTATTTGATTTAAATGATCCCTCATGTGGTTCCCTTTGGTTATAGGTTTATAATGATCACTAGACTTGTCAAATCCATATTTGAAATGAAATATGTGGGTTTCATTTGATATATTTTCTCACTAGATTTTATTTCATGGTTTTCGAATTGATGAATAGGTTAGGATTTCCTATTTATTTTGGAATTTGATATCATAATCTAATTTTCTTTATTTTTTAATTTTATTTTATTACCTTGAAATCTATATAATTATAGTTGGAGGGAACTATAATTATCTAAAAGGGTAAAAATATGGTTTATATATTGAGAAGATAAAACATGATTGGTTTATTAAGAAATGCTTCATTATATTATTATAGTTTATTTTCTCATGTAATTAAGTAAATACTTATGGTTTAGTGCTTTATAAGTTAGGATATTACTGGATAGATGTCTCTAATGATATATTTCATTGTGTGATGACATAAAGATGATAGTTTTTTGGGAATTATGAATGTTTTATAGTCTAGAGTCATGATTATAGGTTTATTTTAGGGATTTAAAATATGAAACATTGAATCTATATGGTTATTAATATTGAAGTGGATACATTGGTTAAGATAAGTTGGTATAGAGATTGAGTATACAACTGAGAATGTTACAAGTGGGAAACAAATGGATTTGGTGTAGATTATTGAGGGATAAATACATTACTATAGGGATATTATAAAAAAGTATTTTTTATAATTAATTAAATTATAATTTTAGATATAATGTATATAATGATGATGGTAAATTTAAGGAAATGATTTTTATTTTTATTTGAATTGATATGAGTCAACATTTAGATGGTATTTTTTGTTTATAAATTCCTAAATTGGTATAAGAAAGATATATTTAGAAGTAAAAAGTATTTCATGAAGTTAATATTTCAATGAGTGATAAAAAAAAGTTTTATTTTTGTTTATAGTTATGTGGTACAATTCTTAAAAAATGCATAGTAATTGTGCTTGTCACTAAGAGTGAGATAACAGCTCTTCCCAGTTTTACTGAATGATTTAGAAAATAAGAAAGAAATTCCAAGGTAATTTTATTATCTTAACACTCTTTAATTTTCTATTTAATTACCCCCATAGGAGATCTATATATTTACTCTTTCCCTTCATCTCTGTCCCATGACCATGAGGGGTCATTTCTTGAGAACTATTAATTTCTGTCGAATGTAACTCTCGATCCACACATATCTTGTAAAGTTTATTTCAATTATAATGGCAAAAAATTTCCCAACTATTAAATTGTGTATTTCTAGTATATATGGTTTTAGGAGAAGGATGTTGGGGGAAATTTTGAGTTAGAGTTGAGAATTTAGTTGGGAGGACTGTGTTATGGTGTGTCCTTATGAGCTACTACATAAAGGGATGGTTAGGAAAGATGGTAGTTTTATAGTTTTCTTTATCACATTGTGAATGGATGAGTCATGATGTGGGTTATGGTGTCATAACATGTCCATGTTTCATGAATTGGTCATGTAATCCATGGGAGTTAGGTACCATACTATTTTTTGGATGGATATTCTATCATGGATTGGAAGACGCATTCATAATGTAAAGGGGTTAAAGAGAAATTATGGTGAATCATAAAACCTTATGTTTTATATAAATCCTTATATATGGTAGTTTTACTCTCATTTATTTCATTTTCCATTTTTTGGTCATAGCGTGATGGTGTTTAGTTGTGACTTGAAGGAGTTCGAGGTGTTTTTTTAATCCTTGTGCAAGTAGATATCACTATGTAAACACTTTTTTTATAGTGTGAGACCTGGTGGTTGACTTTTTTGGTTATACATTTTTTTATGTTGTTTTACAATGGCAATGTTGTCACATTGTGGTCCTTTCTTGATCATATCATCACAAGTTGTTGAGTGGTCTTTTGAAAAATGAAGGTTGAGTAGATCATGATGTGTATTTCAGAGATTCATTTGAGATAGGAATTTTAAAACATGTCCATTACCTGTCATTCCATGATTCTTTAAAATTTTATTTTTATTATAAATTTTCAATCCCTTCCAAATACTTCCTTATTCTCTCATTTCCACTGAGTCTTATGTGACTTTTGATGCGTCCTTATAGACCTTTGTTCACCCTTCAATAGGATTTCGATGTTTTCTTTAATATATCAATTTGGTGTGATATGCGGGGAGTTTATCTTCTTTTTTTATAGGATTCCTCTATATTCTTCAAATGGGGAAGGTTGTGGTAGTGGTAGTGGTTTATTTGTGGTGATTTTTGGATGACTGGTTGATGGGGGAGATTTCTATGTTCTCGGTTGCTAATGATTTTCATGCATGATCCTATCCTGGAGTTCATCTTCTTCCCTATTCTTGTTTAATAGTTGATTAATACATTGATTGAGGTACATGATTTCATAATTCTACACCTTTGTTTTGTGTAGATTATGGAACTCAAATGATTTGTCTCTTTAGGTGGATGGTATGGATAAATACAATGATTATAATGAAACAAAATAATATAAATCAATGGGGGAAGGGTGATTTTCATTTGTTTTTTTGGATTCATTGATATTTATTGTGAATAAAGGCTACATATAGTTTCTATTAAGAATATTGTTAGAGTTGTGATATATGTTTGGTTGCTGTGATAGGATTATTGGAACCAAATTCCCTAAAAGTTCAATAATTTAATGATACTAATGAATAATTTCTTTTGTAATATATATTTTCAGTAATGATTATCATCATGGAAAAAATTAATTCTTATGAAAAAATGATTAAAATAATGTTAATTTGGGTGATTGGAAAATGGTTTAATATGGTGTGTTTCTATGGTTTTTCCACTGATATGAACGTGATTCTAGAGATGGTAGTATGGAAGAAGTAAGTTTCATGTTGGATATTGGTATTTTATTTTTATAGTTTGATGCAGTGGGTATTTGGTTTTAGTGGGGATGAATTATAGTTTCTTGGTGGTATGGAAGATGAATGGTGGTAATGAAAAATGTTAATGGATGATGGGTTAAAATGTTTTATGATGAATAAGGGGTATGTGTCAGGATAATGTAAAATATGAATCGATGAATTATGTGAAGAAAGAAGTATCTTAATGAATGGTTTTACATTAAATATGGAAATGAGTAGCATAATGAATGTAATGTGGCTAGTAAGATGGTATGTTTGGAAATAATAAATTGTGTGATTAAAAAATAATATTGTGATTACCATTGTATCTATTTTGTGGGAAAGTGGGGATAGTTTGTGGTACAATAATTCTCTGTGAGGGAAGTTAGTGGAAGTTGTATTTTGGTGGTCATGATGGTTGTCGTAGTTCTATTTTTTCATGAAAAATTAAGTTGAGATTATTTGTTTGTATATTCTATTTGTTATATTTTCCTTGTGATTTCTTATGCACACCACTTAAGTCAGATAACGTTAATGATTCCAATTTTTTTGGTTCTTGGTTTTTAGCCAACATCTAGATTGGAAAGGGAACATACATCAAATTAATAATTCTTCCTTATTCTATCTTTGAATATAGTATCAGCTGTGATGGTATGAAGTTATGATATATATTCCATAATGGATAGAATTTTGAGTGTGATGATGTCATATATTAATGATGTGATAGGGGATTTGGTACATGGAAATGGTTTTTTGTGGTAATAGGAGGGAATAAGGTTGATTTCCTTCATTTTCAGGACACCCTAATATGATGATGATGTAAATTTTGGTGATGATAAAATAATATGTTGAGGTGGTACAGAGTATGTTATGTTATGTGATATATTAAGATATAATTTTTTATACAATATGTGGTAATGACTATGATGTTTTATGGATGTGATTTGATATGTGGATATGTTTTTATAAAGAACGGATAGAATAATAATACATTTTATGTTAGATATTAAGAGTGAAAAACCAGTGGGTAGTGTTTGGGGGGTTCCTTATGGATTTTTTTGATATTAAGTTATTATATTTGTATGTGATATTGGGAGAAATTTCCTTAGTGACGTTGGGTGATAGTTGACCTATTCCAAAATGTGTAATTTTTTTTAATTTTAAATTATTTTTTCCATTAATATAGTTTTCAATGAACTACATGTGTTAATAATGATATTTTTATAACATTATGTCATATATGTAATGTTTAACAAAGGTTCATTATCTAATTTGTTATATAATGTAGTTCATATTGGAATTGAGCATATGTTAAAAAATACAGAAAAGTTACAGAGGCACATTTTTCAATATGTTATAGACTATATTTTATATTGGTATGAACCTATGGAAGTGAATTATCCAATATGTTATATATTTTAGTTCAAATTGGAATTGAACCTATGTTAAATGTTACAGAAACGTAACAGATGTTCATTTTCTAAGATGTTATAGACTATATTTCATATTGAACCTATGTTCAAAGTTAAAAAAATGTTATAGAAGTGAATTTTTTAATATTTTATAGATTTTAATTCAATTGGAGAATATAAAATGGAGTATATCATGATACATTTCCTGGTCGTACCAAAAATAATAATAATTAGAACTATTGTTTATTCACAAATTCATTAGTATGATTTTTCCACATTTTCATGAGTGGTCTTGGGGAGGACCCCATTGAGTATAAATTTATTACCACCCATATATACAAGTCTTTTTAAGATCTTAGGCCGATCATGGTTATCAAGTTTAACATTACTAGTTTTTGTTTGGATATACTATTAGAGTCGATGCCTTAGGAGTTCCCTTGGTATTTTATTTTGGAGATTATTTTTTCTATATAAAATTCATGTATTATGGGATATCTGTTTTCATTTTATATTATATAGTTTATTTATGGTTTCATATAATATATATTCCTAGAATTTTGGGGGCAATGACTCCCATTTACATGTTTTATACACTTAGTGTTAGTCATTGACTAGTGACCTATTGGAGTTGGGATTCTAGGTTCATTACCATCTTCAACATATGACTACGAGGGGATCAAAATGGGGAAAGGGATGGATAAATTTGTATTAGAGATATGGATGAGAGTTTGGATAGATTATTCAGTTAGGCATCAGTGAATATTTAATGGGTTTGGTAGGGAAAATATTTCTTCTTCTGAATTTTGTGTCTGATATAATAAGACAGACCTCCTGGGCCATAGTCAATTAGAAATCCCTATGATTTATTATAGAGACTTTAAGGTTACTAAACAACATAGGTGAGGTAATATTAATTAGAGGGTAGATTCCTAGGAGAGGTATATGAATCATTCATATTTATTATTGGTTTTGAATGGGGATGTGTTTTTGAAAAATTTAAATGAATCAAATTAAATGTTCCTTAAATGGTTTCCTTACTAACAAGTTTAAGATTTTCTTTCATACTTGTAGATATGGGGATAATCATTAACTACATGTGGCTCAGTTTGGTGATGTGTAACAATAGGATATAGTTGACCATCACATAGATGACCCTTCTTATGAGGTTGAGTATTTGAGAAATATACCATGTGAGTTCCAACACTAGGTCTTGGAGAAGTACAAGGTGAGTGTATCCAATTCAGAGCTTGAGTGATGGTTGGATGATCAAGATATTTCATTTAGATTGATTAGTGATGGGATACAGTATGAGGTCTCATTTCAAATTTGTTTGATGATAGGAGTTCTGTGCTAGTGGTGTATAATTTTCCTTAGAGAGAGTAATGAGGCTGGGGGGTTGGGGGATGATTTTCAGAGGTAGTTCTAGGTGGAGTTACTTTCATATATGATTCGGGTAGTGAAGAGGTGGGATTTTCTCTCTCTCTCTAGTATGGGATACTGAGTGTGTTAGATCTCGAGACTATGTTTTGTTATCTTCTTTACTTTTCCATAAATATTTCGATAGATGAAGAGGACAAAAAATGAATGTAGTCGAGGAGTAAAGTCTTGGTATTTGATATAAACTGAAACTATTTATGTTTCTTATGTATTTATAGGTGTATAATACAATACAAGTGATTTTGAGGATACATGTGCCACTAGGAACATCTAATAATGGGTATTATCAGGACATACTAAGGATACTAACAATAGTTAGAGGATCTAAAATTTTAGGGTAGTCAATGTTTTTTTAGAGTGTAATGACTCAAACTTTTATGAATAAAATACTACTTTTATTTAATTAAATTTATTATGGATATAGAAAAAAATTCACTTATTTGGTTTTAGTATATGAAATTGGATTTAAATTACCAATAAGTATTTTTACAGTCGATAATATTGTTGTTTAATAGTGATCACATGACTAGTATAAATAGAGGGTTTTAATAAATCCTTTTAGAACAGAAAAAGTAAGTGATGACATCAACTGGTAGGATTATACACAATGAAGCCCGTATATCAGAGTTCCTGAGGGAGATAGAATTCTTGGGATTTTTTCTAGACCAATCCTAATATTGGATTCAACAAATTAAGCATGAGAGAAACCATTTACGGGATAATTTCAATCTCATTGGGATCACAATCCAAACCATGTTCACTGAATGGCCTAATGATAGCCCTACCATCATGAACTTTACTATTAGAGTATATTCTACTGTAATAATGGGGTATGTATCAGGACCCTACCATTAGGAATATGCACATTATTTTTTTATAGAATATTGAATATATTTTCTTCCTGTTATTTTTAGTTTGTAAATATGTTTAAAATCACAAATAGTATTTTTAGTTAATATTGAAATTCAATTAATAAATATATTTTGATGAACTATTGGATTTTTAAAATAAATAATAATTTAATAAAATAATATTTTTTAATTAATTTTTTAACTTTTTAATGATTATATAATATTTATAAAGTCAAATTTAATTTATATTAGGGTTTGAAAACTGTTATTGATAAAAACCCATATTTTTCCAATAAATGTTGGTTTTATTTCTAAAAGTGAAAATTAAAATATTTAGAAAATTATTTTGATAAATTAAATTTCATTTCGGGAATCTTGACATCGAAATTATCCAATGGTAAATTTTTCATTTTTTTGACACAATCAATTTTTTTGTGTAAAAATTCCATATAAATATACAATGTGTTTTATGACATCATAATAGTCCAATAGCGATGTAATACATACCTTAAAAGGTACAATAAGAAAATTTTATCTTTTTTCCTTTAAAATAGTTTTATTTTAAGTTTATTTGATTTATTTTATAAAGCCTTATTGAATCCTCCAATACATATAAAATATTTTAAGATTTTAAATCATTTCTTTGAAAGTATGACTCATATTTACATAAGTTTTGAAAATATTTTATTATATTAGGACTTTAATATTATAGAATAATTTAATACACTACCCTTTTATAGGAACCTATGAAAAAAACATGGTATTGACTGTGGTTTTTAATATTTTATTATGTAGTGTCCAAAGAAATAATAATAATGAAATCCTCCTCCTTTCCTGTATAAACAGACCCAATATCCCATTTTTTCACTAAAACTTTATATATCCTGATAAAACTCTTAATTGTACTCCCTAGAGTTCTCCCAAGGTTCCCCATGCTCTCAAGAGTCATCTCCCAAACCATTGGAAGCATAGATTCAAGGTAGTAATTTCTCACTTCTCATTTCCATTCAAGCACTTCCTTAACAATATGATTATTAAATTCCATTTCCATATGTTTTGATATAATTTTCCATGATCCAATTAATATTAATTTTATGTATAAATATTTATATATTCCTTTTACTCTTATTAACCCTCTATAATCCTTTATTTACACCTGTTACTATACCAAAATTCACTAAGGGATTCTCTCAATCTTATTTTTATCAAGAACATCAATTATGATATGGCCTTTTTATTCCCATATTCATAATATGTAATACATTATTAACTATCAACATATCAATGAATTTTATTTTTAAATGATGGTATCCATTTAACTCTCATTTATCCCTCTTATAAACCCTAGGACACACCTGTTACTATGACAGAAGTTTGTAAGGAATCATCCACCCTCCTATTTTATCCATCATTCCTTTTATGTTATGTGTTATAATTTCATTTTGAATATTTTGGGATATGTTCTTAAATATCCCTCTTAATTTCCATTTCATTTCTAAATTATGAGAGACCCATTTCTGTCTCATCAGCCCATTTTATGAATTTCAATATGACACTGTTCTGCTGCCAAAATTTCACCACGATTTTCCATTCCAAAATCACCATGTATTGAATACCATAAACATTTCTCTATCAAGGGTATTCACCTTAATGAACATGTAATTATTTTTTTGGAAACTATATATATTCAATCCAAATACTTAGATCATGTAATAAATTATTATTTTGAATGAATCAATGTTATATGATCTATGAGGCACACTTAAACATGAGGATGAATTGATTGGGAATGGTGTGCCCTGATAGTGCTCCAATGCATTGGGTAGTGGTTAGTATCATGATACAACTTTTTTGGAAATGAAATTTATCTAATTTTTTAATTTTACTTTTTCCACTATGGGGTCTGAGATGATTTAGCCTTAATCTATTTATGATGTAGTGTTTTAAGTTGTTGTCAAATTTTCCATGGTTAGATTATCTTGATATATCATGCAATATTATTCATGTTCATTTACACCTCATTGATATGAATGGTATGATGTGTATTATTATCCCCATTCCATTCCATGTTTATTACCTTAATTTGATTTATGAATCACCCATTCCTCATGTATGTCCTCAGGTTATCCCATGTAGTGTTAAGTACAATGGAATGTTTTGGTAATCTTAATGAAATTTTCAGTAAAAATATTTCTTTTCATGTTTTAATTTGTTATATAATGTACTTAATTTAAAAAAGACACTATAACTATAAATATTATGATTTGTATTATGTTCAATTTAATGTAATAAATCTTGTTTAATTTTTTTATAAAGGGTAGGGTTTTTATTGTTGATATCAGAGTATAACATTAGTAATTTTTGGGATTAGGATTAGATAAAACTAGTGAAAGGCCTTAGAGATAATAATATTTGGAATAAAATATCCCTAAAAATTTGTGAGTATATATAAAGTGGATTATCATGAAAATAAATCCATATTTGGATAATATAGGTGGACGTAGTTATCTTGTAGATGTACCTATGAGTAACAACTCTGACAAGGTGTTCTGAGCCTGACTCGAGGTAACCTAGTACACAACAAAATGCCTTTATGTGGACCTATTTTGACACTCCCAGGGGATAGTATTTGGTAGATTCATAATCCCATTACAAAACACTATTCAGGGAACAAAAAAACCCCATAATAATATGTGTTAGGAAGTAGATCATGGATAACATAGACTAAATCCTAAAAACTCATTCGTTATGGAGATAAATGTAATTTATAAGTTATCCCTTTAATGTAAATGTATTACCCTTTACATGTTTAATTTTATGATAATCATAATTAATTATCTTTTCTCTATCCAATGGAATGTAATAGGAGGAAATGGGTTAACAACTTTTGTGAAGGGCAATGTGATGACTGCACCAACATGATTCCAAATCAGATGACAGATCATGTTGGACATATCGTGATTATGCGAAACCAACTATTAAGAATCATTATTAATAATTTGAATTTTTTTATTTCCTAAGGACATAAATGAAGAGTAATATGACATCTCATTAAATTCTATCTGATAAAGGTGATAACGGAAAGAAGAACCAATTTTCTTCTTTGCAACATGTGTGGAAAGTGGCACCAAGGGAAATGGAACAATGTAACTGGGTGATGTTTTAAGAGTGGAAATAATGGTCACAAAGTATCCAATTTCCATGAAAAATTGATAATGTGTTTGATTGAATAAATTTTCAATCTATGTCATAGTATATAATTCTATTTCATAAATGTTGATAATTCTGCAATTATCCAAAACAATGCTATATTATAAGGGCTGAGAAGCATGGTGAGCATCAACAATCTCAAAGATAAATAGAGAATAGAATGTCCAATATTGAGATGGATAATGATAAAATAATTACATGTAACTACTACGTATAATTAGTGTATTTCATATTATATTTGAATTCATGTATTGTTAGAATATCTTTTATATTTTCTAGGAACATTGAGTCCCCACCTCTAATGATATTAAATCATCAAGGATAAAATATGTGAGTATTGTATCACATTTTTAAAATATTATTAGTATCACTTTGGTGGAATTTGATGCAATTTTATTCATGGATTATATTTTCCTTTATATAGCCAACATAAATTAACATAAGCAAGAAATCACTCTCGAAATGGTGAATCAACCCTGATTATATAGAACTGAAAGGAAGATGAGGAATCTTCTTTACCACCATCATCTAAATCTTGGATATTATTTCCCTCTGATAAATAATATCTAGCTCAAATAATTGCATATAAGGAATGATCATCCTCAGAGACATGACTATTTTGAGGGAATTTATTGATGTGTTTCCTGAGGAGGTTTCTAGTCATCCTCCACATAGGGATGTTGAATTTTTGACTGAAATTATACCCGGGGTGTTGGAAAACTCCAAACTCCATATATAATGGTAGTTGTGTAACTTGAGGAGCTAAAGAAACAACTAAAAGAGAATCTACAAGAAGTGTTTATAAGCCGAAGTGCTTCACCATGGGGTGCACCTATCAACTTCGTTAATAAGTAGAATGGGTTATTACACCTTTCCATTGATTATCATAAGCTAAGGAAAATCGCAATAAAGAAAAGTATCATTTTCCATGAACTGATGACTTTTTCAGTAAACTATAAAGGGGATAATACTTCATTAAGATATATCTGTAGTCTGGATATTACCTAGTAAGGGAGAAAAAGGACGATATCTCCAAGACTACGTTTCATACAAGTTATGGGCATTATGAGTCCATAGTGATCCCATTAAGACTTAGTAATGCCCCAGAAATCATCATGGAATTTATTAATAAATTCTTTAGATTATACCACAACATATATGTGGTAGTCTTTATAGATGATATTCTAAAATACTTCAAAACCAAGGAGGAGCATGAAGATCATCTGAGAATTTTACTAAAGACAATGTGAAAGGATAAGGTCTATGGAATGTATAGAAAGTGTGAGTTCTAATTTAATGAAGTCTCATTATTGGTGAACATTATCACAAATAATGGTATATCTATAGACCATTCAAAAGAAATGAGGTATGGATGAGGAAAACATCATTGAAAGATATTCATATTTTCCTTGGTTTATCTAGATATTATCATTTATTTGTGTGATATTTACAATGTTTCTCAAATTCTATTACTAAGCTAACTTTGAAGGGAGTCAAATTTTCGTAGAGTGATGAGTGTGAAGAAAGTTTCATGGAGTTGAAAAAGAAGCTTATCACTACCCCAATGATCACACTCCAGACAAGTGGGGATATATTCATAATTTTCAGTGATGCTTCAAAGAAGGGGTTGGGATGTGTGTTGATGAAAAATGACAGTCATTTCATACACCTCAAAATGTTGAAAATTCATGATCAAAACTATACCATGCATGATCTTGAAATACATGGTGTGATCATTGTGTTGAAAATATCATGGAATTATCTCTTTCGGGAAAATTGTGAAATATTTAGGGATCATAGATGTCTTAAATATATATTCATGTAGAAGTAGATAAATATAATCCAATGAAGATGGTTAGATATCATCATGGATTAATATTGCTCAATCCACAACTATCTTGGGAAAGCGAACAAGGTGGAAAATGCTATAAGTAGAAAGGTCCCAACAATTCTATCATTGATGAGAATTAAGAAGGATTTGATCTTATAAGATATTAATAATATGAAAATGAGAATAATAAATAATGGAACATAATTAATGCTTTCACAAATGATTTCCAAACTATCTCTTTTATAAAGGTTAATGAATGCTTAAAAAATATGGTGTGGGAATTCATTAGAAGTTGGAAATAATAATAAAAGGGAAATATTTAGAGTTCAATGTTAATGAATAAGTAATTGTGATATTTGTGTCAAGATTATGTCTTCCATCAAATCCAGAGTTAAAGAAAGATCTTTTAGATGATGCACACTATTTGTCTTTCTCTATTCACCCAGGAAACAAAAATATATTTTGAGATCTCCAAAAGCACTATTGGCAGGATAAAATGAAGAAGGAGATTAAAAAATATACATCAATGTTCCTAGTATATCTGAAAGTGAAGGGTGAATGACACAAGTCTAAGGGGATGATGTAACCAACACACATACCAACATGGAAATGTTAAAACATCCCCATATAATTTGTCACATACCTTCCAAAGACATCCAAGGGAAACAATGCTATCAAGGTTGTTATTGACTGTCTTACAACAATTGCACACTTTAGTGTGACTTGAGAGGATTTATCACTGGATAAAATAGAATTGATATACATTAGAGAAGTGGTATGTCTACATGGAGTACCACTATAGATTGTGTCAGATTAAGTTCCAAGATTCACCATTATTTTTTTGGAAAAGTATCTAGAATACTGTAAAAACTGAGCTGAACATTATTATGGATTATCACCCTCGAATTGATGGATAATATGAGTAGACTATCCAAAAACACCAGGAAAAGTTGAGATAATTAACATGGTACTTCAATGGTAAATGGGGAAAATATATTTCTTTTTTGGAGTTTGATTACAAAAAAAGTATTCACTCATGAATCCGAATGGATCCTTATGAATCTCTTTATGGGAATAGATTTAGAACACCAGCATGATGGGATGATGTTGGGGAACAAAAACATATTTTTCCTAAAATGGTTAATTAAATGGAGGGGAAGTTTAAAATCATTTAGCAGTACATCAATGGTGATCAGAGTCGACCAGAGAGACATTCTGACAATCACCAATGATAGATAGATTTGATGTTGGAGACATGGAATTCATCCATATATCTCCATGGAAGAGAGTGATGAGATTTTTTAAGAAGGTAAAGCTTATTCTATGGTATTTCATCCCTTTTGAGATCATTGATTTAATTAGAGAAGTGGCCTACAAATTAGTAATTCCACCAAACTAGTCTCAAGTACATGATTTATTCAATGTATCCATATTAAGAAAGTACATTCCAGACCCATCACCTGTACTCAATCTAGAATTGTTACCATTGGAGAATGGTATTTCCCACATATAGTAGCTCATGGAGATCATATATCATAGAGAAAAATTTCTATGAAATAAGACAATTCCCCTCATCACAGTGTGGGGTTTCATGTTATCATGTGCTGAAGTGTCACAACAATGGGGTAAAATATATGGGAGGTATTCATCATATTATTTTGGGGATGGTGGTTTGGTAATGGATTGAATGATATGGTCATATCATTAAGGGGGACAAAGATTATTTTTGGTGGATTTTAAAACCTTATTTTTTAGATGAAAACACATCCATGAGATTTTTATTATCATTATTTTCATTTTCTATTTTTTTTCATACCATGATGGTGTTGTGTATTTGTGTTATAGCATTTGAGGTTTTTTTAATTATTCCATGACTAGATATTACATCATTGGCACTTCTATCATTGTGTGAGACCCGGAGGTTATGTTTTAGAGTTATTAATTTTTAGGCATTATTGTGTCATGCTGAACTTATCATGGAGAGAACCTTCTTCAATCATGTCAGATTAAGTGGTTGAACAAGATTTAAATTAATCGTGGTAGAGTATACTGTAATGTATATTTCTATGATTCATTAGTGATATTTCTATCATGACTTGACCGTAGACTACCATTCTATAACACCTTAAAATTATAATTTTATTATAAATTAATATGACCATCTTAATTTTTCATTATTCCTTCATTTCCCCCAATCCTTAACTGACGTAAGGTGAATCCATAAATATGTTTTTGTACTATTTTATTTTATTTTTCCGTTGGCTTCCTGAGATCATAAAGTTGTGATCTGGGGTGTGTTTTTATCTTTTATTCTTTGTTTTCTCTCCATTCATTATTTAGGGAACGAGTTGTGGTAGTGATTTTGTTTGAGTGATTTTGGGATGATTATTGGATGAGGGATTGAAATTTTCTAGGTTTTTTTGGGATTTTCATGCATTATATTGGCTGATGATCATATACTTCCTTGTTCTTTCATTGTGGTTGATTAGAGCTTTGATTAAGGTAGTGGATTAGATAATTCTCCAACTTTATTTTTTTTGTAAATTATGGAGGTTACATGTTTCTATTTCATTAGGTGAATTTTAATGATCAATATTATTGAATAATGCAATGAACTAAATTAAATTGGAGGGGAAATGGGATTTACATGAATTTTATAGGATTCCTTTATATTTCTTCTAAATGATGAAAATTTATTTATGCTACTGAGAATCTTTTTACTATTGTGATATATGTGAGATTAAAATGATTGAATTATTTGAATCACCATTTTAAAAAGTTTAATAATTTAATGATGGAAATTGGATGACAGTTTGGTAATATGGAATTTTGGTGATGATGATTGCAGTGACTCTTTTTTTTCATGTAAGAATTTTGGATATTTCTAGTAATATTTAAAAATACAGACACCAAGTCAGTGTGGGATTATGAGGATCATAGAGACTCAGTGTTATGATATTAAAAATATTAAATATTTTATAGTGCACACATAGTTTTTTTAAAATATGATGTAAATACTATGTAGAGCCTCAGATTGAAAATCAGATTCCATAGTTGAGTTTTGAATGTGGATTTTACCATAGGTGTGATATAATTTTTTTTTGCATCAGGTTCCCCGTGGGAGGAGACCATTGGCAAGGCATTTAATGGATGATTATTAACTTTACAAATGAAAATAATAAAGCACCAAACATTTGGACTCGTGTGTAAAGAATGGGGAGGGGAGGTTCTATCCCATGGTTATGGATGGACATTAGTGGAACCGAGGTTAGGAGGTTCCACCAAACCCTATTTGTTTTGATTCCAATCAACATTGGATCACGATTCTATAGGTTTGGGCATCATGTTGGACTTAAATATTCAATGTTTTGTAAGAAGGTATGAATATTTTCAAAATTTACACCCATTTATAAAATTTATAAGGCATTAGATCTCTATTACGATTACTAGAGATCCCTTGGAGTTAGATCTGTGGATTTCAGGTGGAAATCAGGTGTTTTGGGTGGCACACAGAGGATTACCATTTAGAATTCCCAATAACACATTGTTTAGTACAAGAAAACATTTTTTTATTCCAATTCATTGGAGATGAATTTTGGGGAATACACACCATGTGTAACATCCCAGGTAAATAAAAAGTAATACATAATCATATTAACTAATATTATTAAATTAAATATTAATTTTAATTTAAAGGGGATTCTATGCTTGATGTCATACCTTACATGCAATAACGGGTTTATTTGAAATCTTACGTTGCACACAATGACGAGTTATACTAAAAAATAATAATATAATATTATTATTTCAAATTGTAGTTAACGCATAACCATTGTAAGGGCCAGAATGAAAATAAAAAACTAAAATATGATTATACAGGTTTAGTAAATGGTTTTACATTTATCCAATAAATTTTAGAGGCTTAAAATATGAAAGAATCCAATTTTTAAGGATAAATACTCTAATATTTCTTAAGATGTCTATTTACCACCTTTTGATGGAAAACCCGTTTTAAATCTAGTTTTATTCACTTTTATATGTTTTATTTGACAAAATAATATTCTTATTTGGAATCGGGACATAAAAATTTACTTTCGTTGAAATTTTCGTCTTTTTCTGAAAATGTTCATTTTTAAGGAATAGTGAAAATACTGTATTTTAATTCAAAAATGTCATTTAATATAATTTATTTATATATTTTGATTATATTTTTAATTGGTTTTAATGTTTAATTAGACTATATTTTTACCATTTAATACAATTTTGTACATTGGATGAAATTTCACTTTAAAATTGGACATAAACATGTGTCAATATTTTAATAGTGATTATTTCTTAAAGACACACTTTTTGTTTTGAAAATGAGAATTAATTTTAAATTAATTTCTGCCACTTTTTGTTTTGAATTTGGAAAAATGAAATCCATATTTTCAATAAGGAGGTCAAAATTGTGTAAATAGAGAACTTTTTTTAGAAATTATGAATATATCCTTCAGTAAATATTTTATTAACCATTGTTAAAGAGGAAATATGGTAAATAAGGGTAAATAAATAATATTGTAATGATATTAAATTACCATAAAATGTGTCCTATTACTATTGGTTGATACATTTACAACCTTGGGAATCCTTGGATCTATTTTGGGATCCCATGAAGCCACTTGGGAGTGATAATGACACTTTATATTAATTAATTTAATGTAAAGACAAAAATGACATAAACATATATCTTTTCGTAAATAAATTTTTAAATGGGGTTATATAAGTTATCATTTCAAATATAAATATTAATTATAAATATAATAATATTTCCAAAATAATGGTATTTTATTTATATATTTTAGACATAAAATAAAGAAAATTATTTAGGACACAATGATGATGCAATAATTTCTTTATTAATGAATGATTTAAATAAATGATATAATAAAATTTTAAAAACTATCCAAAACCTGCCCAATTATTGTTTGATGAATTTATTTCAAACAATAGTAATCTTATCTTTTAATTTAATGAGTTTTGGACTTTTTGAAACTAAAAATCAGTTAATAATAAAATAATATTTTCAAACTTTCCTAAAGAGCCCCTCCTCTCCCTTATTAAAAGCCATCACCTATAACCCATTACTCACACATATAAAGCCCATTTATTATCCAAAATCTTCCTAATTAAGCTTCCTACATCCATCTATTTCCCCTAGAAGCATTACGTTAGGTAGAAGGCACTTCAAGGAAGCATTTTCGTTCTAACCAAAGGGAGTTACCCGATTTAAAGGTAACTTCTTCTCATATATTTTTTCTTTTTTCTTACTTCTCAAACCCCATAAACTCTCTTTATTACTTTATATTATAAATACACCAGTATATTCAATATAATAGGTTTTTTTATGATAATTATTCAAAATAAACTTCCACACACCTTCATCGAATGGACACAAACATATTGTTTTTGTGGATGACAAACTACTGCCTCACGAAACAATGATAGTTCGAATATATCTGAACACCTCTGATGGTGGACATTATGATGGAATTGTATTTATATATGATATATGTTATGTTTATTTTTTCTATATACTTCTATATTTTTTATTTATGTCATACCTTTATGGTGTCCATAATGGGTAAATACGATGATTTCTTTTCAGGAAGTGCAGACTACCGCCCCCTCAAAGTGATATGACTCGTTCATACGAAACATGGAACATATAAAGGATGTTGTTAATGAAATTATGTAACTTATATAAAATATGATATTATATTGTAATTATAAAATATCTATGTATAAATATGTTTTCATTCTATTAAATATGAAATAAAAATTGAATGTCGCGTTAATACATATGTACGACATACCGTCTCCATGAATGTAGCATTTCATTTATTATCTCCAAATGTTATGTATTATTAAAAGTAAATATGTATATTTGATATATATGATATATATGATATCTATATCATGAATATAATTATGGAGATATTGGAATTTCTACTATAGTGAAAAATTTTATTTATAAGAATTTAATTTTCAACTCAAGTTCCAAACATTGACAAAATGTCTCATATGAACTCAAATAATTAACTAATTATTATAGAAATATATAAAAGAAATAATAAACATGAATTTTTTAAGAAAGTATAAATTAACATTATTTTATTATTTAGTATGATAAAATAACGAACGAGTTAAGTTGGACGTGAGGTAAGGGAACTTCTTAACCCAATTCCCGTTCATTAGGTTAATTTTCTAATTATTGATTATATAATTCTATGAATAAGAGATAAATAAATTTTGATGTCCTATATTGTATTTATACATTATTTATGTGTACATATAGTGAATAAATATATTTGATCTATTTTTTTACAAAATGATCTTTGTAAGGAACGTTATCTCAATATCCTTTCATTGAGGCTTGTTTTGATAATATACACCTACATCATTTCTATAGTATATAATAATCCCCTTTGACATTTAATTTCATTAAAAGGAAATCATTTTTATATGAAGCATTTTAATAAACTAAAAAAATAATGTTTTTAACGTTTATGGTGACAATGACCTCTCCACCTCTATAATCATTAGTTATATTCCTATATAAGCATTAATGTTTTTAAAAGGAAAAGAAATACATTATTATATTTTTGATGTTTTTGTATTGAAAATGGTTTTTGAAATGGATTTATTGTTTCAATATCCTGAAATGATTTCTTGTGATTTCAAATTAGATTTTATTAGCGAAATGTTTATATTTTTAATATTTTATGTGTTATGATTTTATAATGGAACTTGGACATTTGACGAGTGTTTATGTGATAAACCAAAAGATGGGTGGTGTCATGATATACTGGGAGGGGTGGTTAGGTTATAACCTCCAAGGCATTGGGTATGATAGTCCGCCATATGGCTATTCAATTTAGTGATATATATGGAATTCGACCGTATGGTTATTCCATTTAAGTATGTTTATGTCCCAATATACCTTTATATGTTATGTGTTTATTCATTGGGTTTTATGGTAATATTTTCGTTACAAAAGGAAAAGAAATGATCTTTTATTCAGTAAATATTATTTACTACTTCATAAAGGTGAAAAGTATTACTTATGATAATTTATTCATGGATTATTTATTGTTTTGAAAAACTAACAGTTTTGGTTCTTGGTGTATCCCTTACTAAGACTTTTATGCTCATCCAATGTTTTTTAAAAATGTTTTTCACAGGACATAATGATGAATAGGGTCAAGGATGGGATCAAGGAAAATTTGTGATGTCTAAAATATGGAACTAGACATGACACTTTTTTTAAGAGTTTTTATATTGTGAATAAATTGATACTGAGTATATGTGTCTACATATAATATTCAAATTGGTATGTATATGTTATGACCTATTTCTCTAAATCTATAAACTTGAAAATCTCATCAATGCGAATTTTTAACTAAATAATAGATTATGTAATGTTTAAGGCCAGGTCCTTATAGTTGGTATTAGAGCTTGGTTTAGATAACTTTATGAGTTAGGGTATTATTAAATCAATATCCTTAAATTAATTTATGTTAATATTGAAATGATATAAAATTTACAGATTACAATGTTTCTTCACCTAACAATTCTCTATGTTTATAATGGTTTTCAGCATAGAAAACATGGCAGATATATTGGGAAGGAATACAAAGGAGAATAACCTTCCAAATCAGGAACCTAAGATGGTCGGAATTAGAATTGATCAATTTGTTGTAGTGATGGAACAATTGACTCAGGATATAAATGGTGGTAGTATCCATACATGAGATTTTCTAGATCAACCAAAAAAGAACCTTGTAAGTAGTGGAGAATTTCAATAGGCAACTCCCCCCATCATTTAGAGAATCATCTGACCCTGTTAAGGATGAAGGGTGGATTAAATAACCAGAAATGATTTTCATTGTCAAGGTTTATACAAAGAATCAAAAGAATAGTCATTCTGTTTACCATTTTGAAGGTTAATCAAATCATTGGTGGTAAATGGTGAAAAATATTTGGGATAATGGTGAGATTGATTCTCTTGTTTGGGAAGAATTCAATGGTATGTTTCTTGAGAAATGTTTTCCTATGGTGGTTTGACTTAGGATGGAAAAACAATTCTTGGAATTGAGGAAGGAGGATGACTCAGTGGATGCTTATGAAGAAACGTACACTCGACTAGCAGGGTATGATCCAAATTACATCCGAGATCTTGATAGTAAGATAACTAAATTTTACTCAGGACTTAAGGTATCATATCAAAGAGAATTAGCCTCTATTGAACTCAAAAGCTATGAGAAACTTGTCTGATATGTCGAGAAGGTAGACATGGAGTTTCCTGATGATCAGGTGTTCCACGATAGCAAACAAAAGAAGAGGTCTAGTAAGCAGGAAAAGGGAAATAATTCATCAAAGAAGCCTAGAGGTAATAAAATTAAATATCCATCTTAGGAGAAGTGTTGCAAAAAAAATCCTTTATAATGTTTATCAAGGTCTGGAAAGTTCTTATGATGTGGTAAATCTGGTCATATTTCTCATAACTGTATGGAAGATGATAATGTAGGAAATTAAAATCTAAACATAAGATGTTTTAAGTAAAGTGAAATGGGTCATTATGAAAATTAGTTTCCAATGGAGAACTTAACAAAGGGAAAGAAGACCAACTACACGTTGTAAGGGGTGGTGAAATCATTTGCAACTACTTCAGAATATGTTGGTCCATCGAATGAAGTAGTATATGGTACATCGTTTGTTTATTCAGATTATGCCAATGTTTTGTTTGATTCAAGGTCTACAAATTCATTCATTTCTAAAAAATTTCTTGTAAATTGGGAATTCCATCTGCAGATATTGATCCTGAACATATGGTTAAAACATCGAGAGGAAATGTTGAGATAAAAATAAATTATAAGAACGTTCCTATCCTTTTTTATAGAAAAATCTACCTGAAAACCTTACAGTATTTTCTCTAGTAGAGTTTTATGTAATTTTGGGCATGGATTGGCCTTCTATTTATCATTCCATGATTAACTACAAAGCTAAAAATGTTTCCTTTCCAAAAAACTTTTTGTTTTTGTACAAGAATGAACCCTTACTTTTTATATCATATCAGGAAGATGATAAACTAGTAAAATATTGAAATGAATGCTACCTTGAACATATTTTTGAAAACAAAGAAACTATTTAGATAAATGATGTGCCAGTGGAAAAGTAGTATTGGTTGCGCCCAAATTTACCCTGTCGGTAAAAGCGGTCATTGAAGTACAAGTAGGGATCGAATCCACAAGGACCGATGAAGAAACCTTGAGACATAAAGATTAGATACGGGATTGGCTATGTAGTGGCCAACATTGGATTGAATTGATTTGAAGAAATATTGATTTAATTTAAAGAACAAAACAAATGAAATTACTTGAATTAAAACAACTAATTAAGGTGAGTCGATCATAGGTTGTCTCTTGGGCTTTATTGGATGTATTTGTTTTTCATTTGATTTTCTGTTCATCGGTTCAAGAGGTATCCATTAAATGAAATAATTCCTCAATATCATTCTCCGATTTAAACCATACAAAATTTCAAGTCTAATCACCAATTCACTTATAGGATCAATTAAATGAGCACTCCAAGGAATTGGATCGTACTAGCACCCAAAATGTGTCGTCGTTATAGTCGGTGAAGACAAAGAAGAAGATAAATCAAAGAAAGGAACTCTTAAAATAAAGAACAAATTTAAGAATTTAAGAACATCAAATAACATTAAATCCAACTCATGAAACTCCCTAGGATCAACCCATAAAATTTTATCCCTCCATTGATGCTATTATATCAATGGAAGCGGGTAATTGACTTAAAGAAGAGGGATTGAAGAAGAAAGAAAAAAAACATTAATCAAAATGAACACTCCACCGTTGTGTGATTAATTCACAAGTGCGGGTGTGAATAAATTCACACTAAGATTAAATGGTATCATCATGTGAAGAAAAGGAAAATAAAAAGTTAAAAAGAATAAATTTTATTAAAATACTAAACGTGAAAGAAAAACATACATTAGAGAAATTGATGATGCCATTACAAAATGAAAGCTGGAAATTACAATTGAAAGAAAAACATGGATTCAATGGAAAATGTTAGAGGATTATTCCCTTCACCACCAGATCCTTAAATAGGCATATTAGGAGCCTTATGTCCACCCCCAACAATAAATTCACCCCCAACAATTAAGAGAGTAAAAAGGAGAGTGAAGAATCAAAAGGAAATTAACATTATAAAGTTGACCACAAAACTATCCAGATTCATCCTCCATTTTGACATGTGAGTTTGACACTTAATACGGCCAAATCAGAAGGTTTCATAAATAGAAAATATCTTCTTCCATGTATCTTCTAGAATATCTAAAAATATCAGGAAATGTGACTCAGCAGTTTGAATGTTATAGTCGAAATGGTGGGACGGATTTATGTGCATTAATGTCGGGTCCACCATTTAAATCTCAACTTCAGATCCCTTTATCATCATGAAAACATCATAATTAGATCCGGACACAGTTGAATAAAATGATCCTCATATTTTTTTCTTTCTACTTTATAAATTTGATCTTCATTGGGCTTGGTTTCTGGGTCCCACATTTTTTTGATGGGCCTTAGGCCCATTATTCTTTTTTTCCATCAAGTTTCTGCCTTTAGGTGAAAAATTCTCCATCTTACTTTGGGATTCATCCATCGGACCAAAAAGATAAAATGTTCCAAACAAAGTGATCAATAATATCCCAAAATTTAAAATTCAGAAAATTAATATAATGTTGTCCAAAAACAAATGAATGATTGGGCCCAAATTTGCATTTTAAACATGAATTGCATTTTTGTTGAGTAATGAAGTTCTATTTATTTAATGCACTAATAACAATGTTTATAGACTTTGGAACAATTAATATAAAGATATTAACAATTAATATTAGACACTTTAGGTGACAAATCAAGTATCTTGTTATTTTTCTTTATGAATTTCCTGGTATAAAACCTGATAGGGAAGTTTAATTTACTATTGACTTAGTTCTTGATGCTAAGACAATTTCAAAAGCCCCTTTTCGAAAGGATAAAATTTTAATTTTAGAGTTAAAGAATCAATTGTATGATTTATTGGATAAATGATTCATTCGACCTAGCACATCACCATGTGGGGCCCCTGTCTTGTCTGTTAAAAGGAAAGATATTTCAATGAGGCTTTTCATTGATTATAGATAATTGAATAACATCCTTATTAATAACAAGTATCCATTGCCTTATATTAATGATGTGTTTGATTAGATTTGGGGAGAAAAATATTTTTTGAATATTGAATACAGGTTGGGGTACCATCAGTTGAATGTAGAGGAATTAAACTTTTTGAAGACCACATTTTGTACTGGATATAACCATTATGAATTTTTAGTTATGCATTTTGGGTTAACCAATGCCTCTATTGTATTCATGGGTCTTATGAATAGAATTTTGCATGAGTTATTGGATAAGTTTGTGCTTGTTTTTATTTATGATATTTAGGTTTGATCCAAAAGTAAATAGGAACATGAATGTTATCTAAGGGTGTCTTGAAAACATTAAAAGAAAAGAAACTGTATGGGAAATTCAGCAAGTGTGATTTTGGGTTACAACAAATTTCTTTCCTTGGTCACATTTTTTAAGAAAATTCAATATCTGTTGTTCCTGCAAAAACTAAATTTGTTGACAAATGGACAAGACCCAGGAATATAACCATGGTCCACAATTTTCTTGGTTTAGAAGGTTATTACAAATGGTTGGTTGACAATTTTGTATGGTTATCTAGCCCAATTACTAAGTAAAATTGAAAAGGTGTTCTGTTTTTCTGGACAAAAGAATGTGATTATTGTTTCCAAGAATTGAAGAAAAGATTGGTGAAGGCTCTAGTTTTGGAACTACCAACCCGAAATGGTGAGTTTTTTATCTAGAGTGATACTTTGTTGAAAGGACTTGGTCGTGTCATAATGCAGAATGATCGGGTAATTGGTTATGCTTCACGTCAGTTGAAACCTCATGAAATAAATTACCCTACACATGATTTTGAATTAGATGTTTTTGTTTTTTTGTTAAAAATTTGAAGGCAACATTTGTATAGAGTAAAATTTGAAATAGTTACTGACCAATAAAATATGAAGTATATATTTAATCAGAAGTAATTAGACATGAGACATAGTATATGGTTAAAATTAATCAAGGAGTATTATTGCATGATCCATGACCTTCTAGGAAATTAAAATAAAGTGGCTGAAACTTTGAGTAGAAATAGTAATACTACCTTAATCAAGATACATTTTGAACGAGATCCGTTGGTTTTTGATTTAATGAATTTTGGATTGGATGTTTATGGTGCATGAAATTCATCTGTTTTATTTTAGGTGTCAGTGAAATCATCTATAGCTGACAGAATTAAGTAAGCACATAAAGATGACGATGAGTTGTAGAAAAAGGTTGAATTGGTTTAGAATGGTAATTTACCTAACTTGAATATTTATAGAGACTATGTTTTGTGGAATGTAATGAGATTATATGGGCCTTTTGATTCATTGTTGAAGAAAGAGATGTTAGGTGAAGCCCATAGTTCTCTGTTTTTAGTTTATCATGGAATTACTAAGATGTACAAAAATCTTTGGGAGTATTACTGGTGGGATGGAATGAAAAAATATATTTATAACTTTACTATGATGTTTTTAACTAGTCAACAGGTTAAAGCAGAGAAACATTTATTTAATGGGATGCTTCAGTCTTTACTGGCACCAAAGTGGAAATTAGAAAATATATCCATTGACATCATTGGGGGATTAGAAAATAGATCTAGAGATAACAATTCAATCTGGGTTGTTATTGATCAATTGACTAAATATGCTCATTTTCATACTATCTGGGATACTTTGTCTCTAGATCAACCTTCTCAGTTTTATGTTAAAGAGATAATCATGTTTCATAGAGTTCCCATATCTATTATATCTGATCATGATCTCAGGTTCAATTTTAACTTTTGGAAAGGCCTTCAAAATTCGTTGCGTACTGAATTAAATTTTATTACAATTTTTCATCCTCAATCGGATGGGTATTTGGAACAAAAAATTCAGACGTTGGAAGATATGCTACATGCTTCTTCAATGGATTACCGTGGAAGTTGGAACCAACATCATTCTATGGTTGAATTTTCTTTATATTAATAGTTTTTATTCTATTATATAGATGTCTCTATTTGAAGAATTATATGGAATGTCGTGTCAACCTATTTATCTTTGAGATGAAGTAGGTAAAAAGAAGCTAATGGGCACAGAATTGGTAGAAGAGATAGAAAATAATGTCCAGTTGATTCAAAATCACATGTGAATAACTCAGAGTAGGGAGAAAAGTTTTGCGGATAATGGGAGGAAATATCTTCCTTTTGAGGTAAGTGATCATATATTTCTCAATATTTCTCCATGGAAAAGTGTGATACGTTTTGGAAAGATGGAAAAGTTGAGTCTGAGGTTCATTGGACACTATGAAATCTTAGAGAAAGTTGGATGAGTTACCTACATAAGGGATTTACCTCGATGTTTATCCTAGGTACCCAATGTTATTCATGTTTCAATGTTGAGAAAGTATATGCCATATCCATCTCTTGTTTTGAGTCCAAAGGTTGTTTAGTTGAGAGAAAATCTTTCTTATGAGGAACAACCAGTCCAGATTCTTCATCGAAGAGAGAAGGTGTTGTGGAATAAGGTAATTCATTAGGTAATGGTTTTGTGAAAAAAAACTAAATTGTTGAAGAGGCAGTGTGTGAATTTGAAAATTCAATGAGGGATAAATACCCCTATATATTTGATAAGTGAATAAAATTGTGAGGACGTAATTTCCAAAAGGGGGTATGGATGTAACGTCCCATGTAAATAAAGTGTAATACATTTTCATATTTATTAATATTTTTGAATTAATAATAATTTCACTTTATAGGGGATACTTTGTTAGATGGCATACCCAACACACTACAAGGGGTTTCATTGAAATCATACGTTGCACAGAATGTGGAGTTATACTAAAAAATAATAATATAATATTATAATGTCAAATAGTAGTTAAAACCTAGATACTGTAAAAGAAATAATTAACATAACTTATGACAATATTATTATAGATGATTGTTAATTTCTTTTTAAATTTATCCAATAAATTTTAGAGGACTAAAATAAGAAAGATTCCAATTTTTATGCGTAAATACTCTAACATTCATTAAAAGGATGATTAACCATCTTTTGATGGAAAACCTTTTTAATTTTAGTTTTTTTCTCTTTTATATGTTCTATTTGACAAAATAATATTTTTTCTTTATAATTAGTATATAAAAATTTACATTGGATGAAATTTTGGTATTATTATGATAATGTTCATTTTTTTATGAATAGTGAAAAATAATTTTTTTTATTCAAAACTACCTTTTAATCTAATTTATTCATATGGTTAGATTATCTTTTTAATTTGTTTTAATGTTTAATTAGATTAAATTTTTACCATTTATACCAATTTTGGTTATTGTATGTAATTTCACATTGAAATTGGACACAAACAAGTGTCAATATTTTGATATTAATTATTTCTTAACAACACACTTTTTGTTTTGACAACAGGAATTAGTTTAAAATTATTTTCTTCTACTTATGTGTTTTGAATTTGCAAAAGTGTATTCCATATTTGTAATTCAGAGGTACAAATTTTTTAAATAGGTAACATTTATTGTTAGACATTATGAATATTTACTTCAGTAAATATTTTATTTACCATGGTTAAAAGGTAGATCTGGTAAATAAGGGTAAAAAAATACTATTATAATAATATTAAATTAACATAAATGTATCATATTCCTATAAGTTGACACATGTCCGACCTTGGGCATCCTGGGGTCAATTTTTAGACCCCATAGAGCAACATGGGAGTGATAATGAAACTTTATATTAATTAATTTTATGTAAATACAAAATTGACAAAAATATATATATTTTAGTAAATAATGTTTTACATTAATTTATATAAGTTTTATCTTTGACTATACATATTAATTATAAATCTAAGAAGATTTCTTAAAACATGGTATTTTATTAATAATTTTTAGATATCAAATAAATAAAATTATTTATGACACAATGACGCTATAGTGATTTCCTTATTCATTAATGATTTAAATAAATGAGATTATAATATTTAAAAAACTATCCAAAACCTATCCAATTATTAATGGATGATTTTATATAGAACTATAGTCATCTTATATTCAAATTTAAAGAATTTTGGAACTTCAGAAACCTAATATATGTTTATAATAAAATAAAATTTTCAAACTTTCATAAAGAGCCCCTCCTCTCTCTTATAAAAATCCATAACCTCTAACCCATTACTCACAACTATCAAGCCCCATGGCTCATAAAACCTTTACCCAATTAATCTCCCAACATACTTTCTTCCTTCTAGTAGCCTTAACTTATGCAAAAGTCTCATCAATAAAACCTTTTGGTTCAAACCAATGAAAGTTACCTGATTTATAGGTAACGTCTTCTCTTAGGTTATTTTCATTTATTTTACTTATCCACCCCCATAAAATCAATTTATTACATTATTTCATAACAAAACAAACATACTCAATATAATAGGTTGTTTTTATGATAATTATTCAAACTAAACATCCACACACCACCATCTAATGGATGAAATCATACTGTTTCTATGGATGACAAATTACTCCCTCACGAAATTATGATTGTTCAAATATCTCCAACTGCCTCTCATGGTGGCCATTATGATGGAACTATATTCATATATAATATATACTATGTATATGTTTTGTATATTCTTACATCTTTTTTATTTATAACATACCTTTATGTTTTCTATATTTGGAAAATACGATAATTTTATTTGAGGAAGTGCAGACTACCACACCCTCAAACTGATATGACTCGTTCAGACCATACATGGAACGTATAAAGGATGGTGTTAATGAAATTATTTATTGTATATAAAATATGTTATTATACTAGAATTATAATTTATCTATGTATAATTATGTTTTCATTCCATTAAATATGAAATAGAAAAGAAAGTAACGTTCATGCGTACGTACGACTTACCGTCTCCAAGAATAGTGCATTTCATTTCTTATATCAAAATGTTATATTATATTATTAATAAATATATAGAATATATATATATATGATATATATGATATCTAAATCTTGAATATCATTCTGGATATAATGGAATTTTGACCAGAGGGACAACTTGTAATTATAAGTTCTTTTTTAACTCAAGTTCCGAACGTCAAAAAATGTCCGGTGTGAACTCAAATATTTATCTAATTGTTACATAAAAACATAAAAATAATCATAATCATAAAAAAGGTTCTGAAAAAAGTATAAATTAACATTATTTATTTATTAAATAGATTCAACAATTAATGAGTTAAGTCTGACATGAGGTAATGGAACTTCCTAACCCAATTTCCATTATTTGGGATAATTTCCTACATCTTGATTATGTTTTTCTATGAATATGTGAGAAATGAGTTTTTATATCCTTTATTGTATTTATAATTAATTTATTTTTAGTTTTTTTGCATACACATATTTTATCAATTTCATTTAAAAAATGATCTTTGTAAGGGACATCATCTGAATCTCTTTTCCTTGAGGCGTGTTTTGATAATATACACCTCCTTCATTTATATGGTATATAATTAACCCCTTTGAATTTTGATTTCATTCAAAGCGAATATTTTTTCTACAAAGTGTATTACTAAATGATAAAAGGAATGTTTTTAACTTTTTCCATGACAATGACCTCTCTTCCACCGTAGTTGTTAGTTGTCTTCCTCTATAAGACTTATTGTTTTTAAAAGTAAAAGAAATCCCTTATTCTATTTATGGGTGTTCTAGTATAGAAAATGGGTTTTGAAATGTATTGATTATTTTAATATCTTGAAATTATTTCTTGTGATTGAAAATTAAATTTTAATAGTGAAATGTTTATATTTGCAATATTTTACGTTTTATGATTTTATAATCGTAGTTGGACATTTTATGGATAGTTACATGATAAACCAAATGACAGGTGGTGCCATGATAAACCAGGATGGGTGGTTATGTTATAACATCCAATTCATTGGATATAGATGTGAGCCGTATGGCTTTTCCATTTAGTGATATGTATGGACGTCGGTTGTATGGTTGTTCCATTTAAGTATGGTTATGTCCCAAATTTCCATTATATGTTATGTGTTCTTTATTTGGGTTTTATGTTAATATTTTGGTTACAAAAGGGTAAGCAATGATATTTTATTTAGTGAAGAGTATTTAATACTTCATAAAGGTGAAAAGTATTACTTATGATAAATTATTCCTGGTTTACATGTTGTTTTGAACAAACTAACAGTTTCTTTCTTTGTGTATCCCTTACTGAGCTTTTTATTCTCATCCCAAGTATTTTTTGAAATATTTTTCACAGGACATAAAGATTAATAGGGTCAAGGATGGGTTAATGGAAAATTCATGATGTCCAAAATATGGAACTAGACTTGAAACTTTTTTTCAAGTGTGTTTATTTTATGAAAAAATGGATACTTAGTAGAAGTGTCTGCATGTAATATTCAAATTGTTATGTATATGTTGTGACCTAATTCTCTAAATCTCTAAACATGAAAATATCATGAATGTGAATTATTAACTTAATTCGAGATTATGTAATGTTTAAGGCTAGGTCCTTATACCATGAACTATGGGTGAAAACCATGTAGTGATCTCAAGTCATGTGTCCATGGATATGGTCAGCAATTCCATGTTGAGGTAAATAGTCGTGTGGGGGTACACGGCCAATGGACACAGAAATGGGTTGAGTTACATGGGAACAAGCAAGGACATGGTAATTGTCCAGGCCAAGAGGAACATGCCATATACCAAGGGAACACACCATGTATTGAGACATGGATAGTCAATCTATTTGTGGTTGAGTATGTTACCTGATGTTTGGATATTTGTACGCTCCAAGTGATAGGGGTACACTACTTTTAGTGTCCTTTTAAATTCTTATTAGCGAGAGGGGAAATGATAATGGTCTTGTTTTGAGAGACATGACATGTACAACGGGTACACCCCCTGTACTCCCCTTGAAGAATTTTAACTTGAGTTTCTCTATCTTTAAGTCACGTAAAAAGGCCCACGAGTTGCCTATAGTAAGTAGTATCTCACACTAGGCATGATGGTGGCCATCATTTTGGCATTAAAGATGTGACATAAGGGGAAATTTTCGGATCACTTCTATTAGAGAGGTATATATTATTATCAGTTGACTGTGCTCCCATAGTATATTCCTATAAGAAAGCAATGTGCCATTATATCCTCAATACATGATTGTGATCCCCTTTATTGTATGATTTTAGATAAAGTTCGTGTATCCCTCAGAGAGGCTAGGGAAGGATCCTCTATCACATCCTCCTCCCTAAGTGGTGTTTTTGGTATCATAATGAACTTTATAAACATGAAAATGATCCCATATCTAGTAGGTATTCCTAGTAGGGTTTTTAGTATCTTCAAGTATACGATCCCCTATATAGTGGTCAGTGTCAATAGGGTTTGAGATATCATTGAGTATACATTCCCCTATACAGCTATTTGATTTGGGTTGGGTTTATAGTATCTACCACTAGTACTGAGTCTAATAACATTTCTAAGTGATGATAACTTTTATGTTTCTAGTAGGGTTAGTGGAGTCACCCATTAGAGATGGGAGGCAGTCCCTATCTATGTACTCAGATTATCTATGTTCATGTGTGACTTTCTATGTGGTGAGACCCAATGAGCGTGTTCTCATGGATGTCTTCCACCTAATATGGAAGAGATATTCTGGATGAATGATATCTATCAAATGAGTAACGATAGGGATTATAGGTCTCATGGAGTGAGATATATTGGATGAGCAATACCTTTGATCCCTTATTTGAATCTTGTGGATGACATTGAGGTTGGGAACTTATGATAACTTGAGTTTGAGATGAGTATATCTGGGTTCTTTTTGGGTTCCTTATATTGATGTATAATTAACATTCCCTATGTATAAAAAATGAATTCTCATTTATAACAAAGGAGGGGCCGATATATATTTTCTTGTTATCTCTCAGTTGGGTTTCCTCCTTTGGATTTGGGTTGAGAAGACTGTTTCCTTTCAATTTCTCTATTTTATTTTAGATTTATTGGGGCTCCAAATATGTGTTTTTATACTCACACATGCACGGGATATTACTATAAATTTCATGTAATATATAGATGATTATATTTTATATGGTGTCTTATTAGGTCATAGTGTAGGAAGATCATATCGAGATAGACAGACCAAGGTGTGTACCAGTGGTTTTATTTGATACCAGTCCCCTCCTTCTGAGAAGATTGGATATTTTTGTAGTATTTAGTGGGATTTTTTCCTTTTCATGATTTAAGTACATTATCCTTACTCTAATTTTGGGATAGATATATGAAATCATTTTATGAATTATTTGTATTATTATCTCTTCACTATTACATGAATATGGATGTGAGTGTATGCATAGAGGTACCATTGGATAAGGCATTCAATGTGTGTGATATACCAAGTCGGAACTAGTTTCTAGACCCTATCCTATTGTACTTATGATTGGGGTAGTCCCACTCTACTCATCATTTTCTAGGTGAACCTTATTGGGTTGGGTCATGATAGAGTGGTATCAGAAGAGGTGCATCCTTAGGATTTGATTTTAGAGTTTTCAAGCTATGAGATTGGATTGGATTTATGATGAAAATGGTGATGTTTTTAGAGTTTGTAATTGAATATATGGACTCCATTGTTGGTTTCATAGCTAACATATCCATTAACTAAGACTATAATAACCTCGTTGTTGACTGAGAACATCTAGGATCTAGTTGTAAGGGAACTTTGGTAAATGCATCATATTAGATTGGGTTTTGGTTTTCATTTTCTTTTGATTCATATCCCAAGATATAATCATTTAACGTAGAAAATAATTATTTAATTTCATCATTTAACCATGATTATATCCATTAAGAGTCCTATGGGGGGAATCTAATAATGATCCACCTAGTGATGTGGCTTTGGTGTATGGGTATTCATAGTAAGTGGAAACTCTATGTGGTTTTCAGTTGAACCACCCCCCAATCAGCAACATGTTTTGTCAGTGGTTCACATTGAGGATGATCATTGGCTGAGTAAATTCTATGGGTTATAGAGGAATTGGTATCTGATGAATCATGTTAAGATAGAGACTCGGTAGTTGATTACTTTCTTGAGGTAGTAACATAGGTTTTCCTACTTTTGACCACACTTCCCGATTAAATGGCGGTATTAGAAATTAGTATTCTACGGGGCACGACTAGGAGATGGTGGAGTCTATTGAGGAATAACTATTATGAGTTGATACTCACATGGATATATTTTGATCAACTCTTCAGGGAAGTGTTTTATCCAGCCATGTTATGATCGGTTCATATCTAAGATATAGTGTCGGTTTGATATAATAACATGACCATAGTAGAGTATTCAGTGAGGATCACAGACCTTTAGAGATACTATGAATATGTGGTTTGAGTACCATTTATCCATGAATGTAACTTTCATCATGGATTAGGCCATGATATCAGAGCTTCTGTGATATCGTTGTGCATTTACACCTATGTTGGAGTACTTGAATGGTGGTGGTGGAGAGTTTTCTAGCTATGTAGACTGCAACTATTGGTGTCGGCAACGTAGGAGATGAGACCTCGATAGTGGAAAATAGAATGTAGGATCACATATCATGGAATATGATATTCCTTAGGATATGAACATAGGATGGAAGGTCTACTTCTTAGGGCTCCTAGATTGGAACTAGTTATTCATGGGGGAAATAGTGTTTCACTTGTGAAGAAAGTGTACATCATTTTTGATATTTTCCAACCCCCCATGCTATAGAGAGGGAGAAGGTTATGGAAAAACCAGATAGAGAAAATGATTAGATCTTGGTGTTATTTATGATAGAGGAAGTTTCAGAGGAGTAGGGGGAGTAGCAGGAGGTTGATGAAATATGGATCTGTTGCTACACCACCAACAGCTGTTCTGATCCAGCCTCTGAGAGTTGTAGGATGGGGTGAGGATAGTTGTAGGCCATAAAAGACTATGACCTAGATTCTATAAGGATTACTAAATTTATCTTATGAATTCTTTATAATTTTTTAGTATTATTTTTAGTTATATGTGCGAGAAACCCTTTTCTTTCCACTTATTTTTTGAGGCTCAACAAGGGTGATATGGGAATCAATAGAGCCTTGATTTGCTATTATTTTGTGGCATTGGACTCAAAATAATGAGGGAAACTTCCCCCAATGAGACATGTTCTTGTGGTGTGATTAAAAAATAATTTAGGTGAGTCAGGTTTTCCTAGAGCTGATAATATCAAGTTGTGGTAGATGAGTTCCTTTAACTTCTATGTTTGTGGTGTGTTGTCATGTTTAGGCATTTCAGCATGACATGGTTGTGGTTGATAGGTAGGTGTGGTAAAGTATAATAATTAGGAAGAAGTTTTTTCAGGCTTTAAGTCTTTAGTGAGGTTCAATGTGTGACAAATGAGTTTACCACTATATCAACATAGGGTCATGGGCCACTTTTCCTGAAGTGTAGCCTTATCTGAGGCCTATCGATACTTGTTGTGATTTGTTGCTGAATGATTATGCTTGGAGGATATAGCTGAGGGGTTAAGTATCCATGCACTTCTATTAGAGGTGACCCTACTTCGAAGGAGATATCCTTACATAGGACCTTTCTATAGTGGAAGAGGGAGATCTTAAGATCATTCCTTAGAGTGGATTTTTTTTAACATCCATTCTCGTATGTTATAATTACAATGGAGGGGTAAGTATAACCAGATTTTGGGAAAAAGATTTAAAAAATTATATAATGGTGATCTCATGTCTGATAGGATGATATAATGCATGGGATGATACAACAAACATTAATTATATGGCTAGTATGAACCATGGTAAAATAGTTCCAAGGTATGTCAGTTCCATGCAATAGTAATGGAGTTGCGACATCTATCAAAAAAATTTCAGGTTTACCTCCCAACTGAAAGATGTATTCTTCATAGATTGAAACCCAGAGGCTGACTCAATATATTCATTATCATATCAGTTGACTCTGATGGAGCTTCGTGAACTATGGTGTAGTTGGAGTTTTATAGATGGAGGTCCTAGTAAGACCCAGTGTGTACACTTGGGAAGACCAGTGTTGTTCATTGTAACCCTTTTGTGCTTGAAATTAGAGATTCACATGAGATGCGAGAGGATGACATGAGATGTATCTAGTTCATGGCGGTCTTCACTCTTCTTTGTAGAAAGGTAGGAAGTCACAACTAAGAGATTCTATTTAAGAGGTCTTGCGTGACTGTATATTCACCAGACTTGTTTCTGATGGGTTTTTTGAAAACAAGAGGTACATCAAACTTACTAGGACTGATGATGACACTGGTTACTTATGGATAGAGGTGATGTGGAGGCTAATTTCCATTAATCATAATCCCATGAAGGGTGGTTGTTCCAAGTAGAGTGAACTGTTTGAGTCTTGGAGAACTTACTTCATGTTATCATATTAGCGTAGTGTAGCTGTTTCTCCACCATTGGTGTAGCACCATTTGAGGTCACATTTGGGAAGCCCTTCAAGTCACTGTTGAACTAGTTAGAGATAGTAGAATTCAACATTTGTGAGCCTAGATTGTGTGGTAATGATGACTGTTGAGGGTGTATTTCATATAAATTTGAGTGAGGTCATCTAGGTTATGTTATTCTCTGCATCGGGTTAGCGATATCTTGTACCTATAGACCTTGGGAATACAGATGGTCTAGGAGTTTGGTGTTTTCTACCTACCACAACTGAAGATACATGTGAACACTTCGTAACATGATGTCGACCTGCATTGATCTAGGTGAGTAGATGTAGTGTATCTTATTGAGGTACTCATTGGTATTTTGGTTCTAACTAGAGATAACCCTTTTTAGGCTTTTTGTTCTTCTAAGTGCATGTTTATTGACAGAATGAGAACCTTTGAAGAACTCACTTCCATGGGAGACCCATTTGAGAGATCAATTTTACCCTTGTGCCTATACCTTTTCATTTAGTGATGAAAACTATAATGGGGGGAGAATGTAGAAATTAAAGGTTTCCAATGTAATAATTTGATATATTTCTAGGAATATTTCCAAATCATGGCACTAATTTGGCTTTAAATTTCAGTGACTGAAGAGTCTCAATGGGGTGATATTAAAAATATGAAATATTTTATATCGCACATAAGTAATTTTTCTAGAAATGTGAAGTAACACTTGAATGAAGTCTCAGATCCTAAATATGATATCACATTTTAGTTTGGAATGTATGGATTATCCTAGGTGTGATATACTATTTTTAAGTGTCAGGCTCGTGGTTGGAGGTCACCGTTGGTGTGGTGTTTAATAGAGGTTTATTAATTTAATAAAATTAAAATAATAACTCCTAATTTGGATCCCTACATATGAAAGGTGTATGTTATTTTCTCTCCCATGATGAAGGATAGATCAAAGAAGAATCTATGTGAGGAGGCGCCACTAAAACTCATTTTTGATTCCAATCATCACCAGATTAAGGTGCATTACATTTTGGGAATCGCGTTGGACAAAAATCTTTGGAGTTTATCCATAAGGTCAGTGCATTTATGAGCTTTACATCCCAATTACCATTTATGTGTTTTTAATGTTTTATATCCCTATTACGAAAACCAATGAACTCCTAGGGGTAGAACAATGGGTTGTAGGTGGAAATCAGGTGTTTTGGGAGGGTCCTAGAGGATTACTATTTGAAATTATTAATTACACGGTGTGTAGAGTAGGATAACATGCTATGTGTTCTCAATCAGGGAAGATGATCTTTGGTTAATATACACCATGTACTATGGTTACACATTTTGTAGTGATCCCATGTAATGTTTTCAAGGACATATCCATGGATTTCTTGTTATGGTACATGGCCATGTGGAAGTATATGACTATAGGACCTGGGAATGGGTCGAGTTGCACTGATATGACCAAGGACACAGGCTTGAGCCAGGCCAAGAGTAACATGTCATGTACCAAGGGTACATTCCATGTATGAGGAAATTCCCAATCAAGAGATGTGTGGGAGAGGGCATTCCCATAGGTTTGGATGAGGCTACTTGTTGTTTGAAATTGGTACATATCATATAGTCTTCTTTTATTCTCCATGTACCAAGATGAGGCATGGCTAGAGGCCTGTTTAAAGATACATTTCATGTTTTGTGGGCACATTCCATGTACTCAACTTTTAAACTTTTTCCTCACGAATAACCATATTTATATATTTGATATGGATCCATGATTAGCCTATCATGAGTATATTTTTTTACTTTAGATATTATGGTGGCAAGAGTTTTGTTGTTAGAGATGCAACGCAAAAGAATTTTTTTGGGTTTCATCAGATAGAGATGTATAGAATAGGATCAGTTGAGTGTTCTCTATTCATCCATTCTATAATGGTAGAGTGTGTGATTACATCCTCAATACTATATTGTGATCCCATATATAATATGAGTTCAAATATAGTATATGTATTCCTATGGGAGGTCTGGGTAGGATCCTCTATCATATGTTCTCCCCTAGGTGGGGTTAATGGAATCATCATGACCTTCATACAGAGGGATTTGATTCCATATCTAGTAGGTTTAGCCTACAGGTTTTGGGTTACCATTGATTATATGATCTCCTATATAGTAGGTAGTTTTATTAGGGTTTTTCGTGTCATAAATAATATGATTGCTTACATGGTGGTTAGATCTAGGTTAGGTCTGCAATATTTCCCAACAGTCTTAGGAGTGATCCCCTATCTACTAATTATGGTATCTAGAGTTCCGTATTGGGTTTTTTTTGTTCCCTAGTGGTCTTGGGTTTGATACACATTTTGGGTGATGAGATCTTATGAGTTTCCAATAGGTTTAGTGGAGTCCACCATCATGGATGGGAAGGATTATTTATTAGAGTATCAAGATCCACTGGGTTCTAGCGTGACTTTCTATAGGATAAGACTGTTGGGTCGGAAGAACACCCCAAGGAGGGAAAGATGGCAAGAGGGGGGTGAATTGCCTTTTAAAAAATTGATTAACAATTAAAAAACAAAGTAAAAATGCAGCGGAAAATAAAAGAGGCAATCACACAAGAACTTGATAACGGAGTTCGGCCAAAACCCGGCCTACGTCTCCGCTCCCAACTCAACCGTTGAGAGATTCCTACCGCTTGCTTTTCAATGGTTTTAGCAAGAAACCCACTAGGCTTTGAGGTAGCACTAGGACCTATTACAGCTTGCTTTTATTGGTTTAGCAAGAACCCAATGCTTTTAATGGTTAAGCAATAACCCACTAGTCTTTTTACGGGTGAAGACTAGCTCACCGATCTCAAGCCTTTTACAAGGTAAGGCTTGACAACCTCTTCACACCTTAGTGGTGGTGTGAAACCCAAAAGAAGGGGGGAAGAGGAAAAGGGTTGGGGTTTGTAGGCACAAACCCAATTTTAAGCTCAAAATAAATAAATGCAATAAAACCCGTAATTGGGAAGACTCGGGCGCCAATGGATGATGGAGTTGATGGGCGTGCTCTCCCAAGCTTCTTGAGTGGAGCTCCTTGGATGTGGAAGTTGTTGGAGCTCTTGGGGTTCCTTTGAAGGAAGTCGCCGGAGGTTGGCCAATTGATCCAAAATATGTCCGTTGTCTTCACAAGTGTTCCGGTAATTGTCCGGGGCTTCCTCAGCCTTTATTTATAGGCTAGGAACCCTTGGGGAGGCTTCGGAGCCGTTGGAGAGGTCTTCGGAGCCGTTGAGAGTCAAGTGGACAGGCTGGTCAACAGCCCAACGGCTAGTTTGACTGTGTCCACCGGCTGGCCGGTACAGTCCCACCGGCTGGCCGGTGTGTGCAAAAAGGCATAGGATTCTTGTCCAGGGGCCACCGGCTGACCGGTACATCTCCACCGGCTGGCCGGTGCCTTGATAGAGAAGAAGAGTCTTGATCCAGGCTCCACCGGTCGACCGGTGAGGAGCCACCGGCTGGCCGGTGGAAAGACAGTAGGTCTCACTATTTGAGCTGGGTGCCACAGGTCGACCGGTGGCAGAGCCACCGGTCGACCGGTGGGGAGGCAGTAGCTACCCCTTGAGTCTGGGTGCCACCGGCTGGCCGGTGGTGAAGCCACCGGTCGGCCGGTGGACTGAATTTCAGTCCATTTCTGCCTCTTCCTTGGTCAACTTCTTGGCAATCAAATGCCTATCAACACAAACACTTAAAACACAATGTTAGATAAAAATGAAAGTGATTGTGATCATGAAAATCAAACAACGAGAGGTTCGAGATGTACAACAATCTCCCCCTATTTTGATGATCACAATCACTTAAACAATTAAAGTAAAAACATGAATTGAAAGGAATGCTTAAATAAAATGAAATGTAAAGCAAAGCATGATCAAAAAAGTTTCTCCCCCAATCAATCAAGAAATTCTCCCCCGTTGGGAGGCTTTTGGAGTTGACTGGTCAAAGCCAACGGCTAGTTTGACCAGTGCTACCGGCTGGCCGGTGCAGGGCCACCGGCTGGCCGGTGCCTTGACAGTGGCTGAGTCTTCTTTTCCAGGCACCACCGGCTGACCGGTACAGCTCCACCGGCTGGCCGGTGCCTTGGAAGTTGAGGAGAAGGTTGGTCCAGGCCCCACCGGTCGACCGGTGGAGCCTGGATCAAGACTCTTCTTCTCTATCAAGGCACCGGCCAGCCGGTGGAGATGTACCGGTCAGCCGGTGGCCCCTGGACAAGAATCCTATGCCTTTTTGCACACACCGGCCAGCCGGTGGGACTGTACCGGCCAGCCGGTGGACACAGTCAAACTAGCCGTTGGGCTGTTGACCAGCCTGTCCACTTGACTCTCAACGGCTCCGAAGACCTCTCCAACGGCTCCGAAGCCTCCCCAAGGGTTCCTAGCCTATAAATAAAGGCTGAGGAAGCCCCGGACAATTACCGGAACACTTGTGAAGACAACGGACATATTTTGGATCAATTGGCCAACCTCCGGCGACTTCCTTCAAAGGAACCCCAAGAGCTCCAACAACTTCCACATCCAAGGAGCTCCACTCAAGAAGCTTGGGAGAGCACGCCCATCAACTCCATCATCCATTGGCGCCCGAGTCTTCCCAATTACGGGTTTTATTGCATTTATTTATTTTGAGCTTAAAATTGGGTTTGTGCCTACAAACCCCAACCCTTTTCCTCTTCCCCCCTTCTTTTGGGTTTCACACCACCACTAAGGTGTGAAGAGGTTGTCAAGCCTTACCTTGTAAAAGGCTTGAGATCGGTGAGCTAGTCTTCACCCGTAAAAAGACTAGTGGGTTATTGCTTAACCATTAAAAGCATTGGGTTCTTGCTAAACCAATAAAAGCAAGCTGTAATAGGTCCTAGTGCTACCTCAAAGCCTAGTGGGTTTCTTGCTAAAACCATTGAAAAGCAAGCGGTAGGAATCTCTCAACGGTTGAGTTGGGAGCGGAGACGTAGGCCGGGTTTTGGCCGAACTCCGTTATCAAGTTCTTGTGTGATTGCCTCTTTTATTTTCCGCTGCATTTTTACTTTGTTTTTTAATTGTTAATCAATTTTTTAAAAGGCAATTCACCCCCCTCTTGCCATCTTTCCCTCCTTGGGGTGTTCTTCCGACCCAACAATTGGTATCAGAGGGATAATTTGAGTAATTCCTTAAAAGGTTTCAAATTCAAAGATCCATTTAGATGGCATCAACCTCTTTCGCCCCCGAAGGCTACTCTTTGGGTCGGGCTCCATTTTTTGATGGGTCCGACTATAATTATTGGAAAACCCGCATGACCACTTTTCTTAGAAGTATAGGATATCCCATTTATAAAATAGTCATGCAAGGTTACACTCTCTCTTCCCCCGATGAATCCAAATGGACCCCCGCCGATATTAGAAACTTTGAGCTTGATGGCAAAGCCATGAACGCTCTCCATTGCGGCTTAGATAGAAATGAGTTCAATCGAGTTTCCACATGCACCTCCGCACATGAAATCTGGAAACTTTTGGAGGTTACCCATGAGGGGACCAACAAAGTAAAGGATACTCGATTGGACATGTATAGACAAGATTTTGAGTCTTTTTCTATGCACCCAAATGAATCTATTTCTGATATGTTTACTCGCTTTACTGACGTGTGCAATGGAAGGAAATCTCTTGGTGATGATGTTTCAGCCGAGACGATGGTCAAGAAGATCTTATGGGTCCTTCCGAGCTCATGGGCACCTAAAGTGACGGCAATCCAAGAAGCTAAGGATGTCAAAAACATGCCGGTCGAAGAGCTCATCGGATCTCTCATGACTTACGAGATCACAATGAGGAGGCAAGCACAAAAGGAGGGCACACCTATCAAAGCTCCAAAGAACATCGCCCTCAAGGTACAAAAGGAAGTAAGCTCCTCCTCATCTTCTTCCTCATCTCCTTCCTCATCTTCCTCATCATCAAGCGGCGACTCGGAAATGGAGAATCTAGCCCGCCAAATACAAAAATTTATGAAGAAGCACAAGAAGAAGAAGAAATCCCGCAAGCACCGAAAGCAAGAACCCACCGAAATATCCGAGCCCAAGGTGAAATGCTACGGGTGCGGCGAAAAGGGCCATTACAAGCCCGATTGCCCACTCAACAAGAAACGGGCAAAGGAGAAAGGAAAGAAAAAGGTCCTCAAGGCCACATGGAGTGACTCCTCATCCTCCTCCTCCTCCTCCTCGAGCGACAACGGTAACAAATGCCTAATGGCATTTCATGAGGTAACATCTTCCGACTCATCCTCCTCTTGTTCTTCAAATTCAAACTCTTTCAATCATATGTCTTATGAGGATCTCCAATATGCAAGAGATCAATTGGAAAATGGTTTTCATACTTTATCCTCAAAATTTGTTGCTTTAAAAAAATATTTCAAAAAACTTTCCTCCGAAAAAGACCAACTTCTCAAAGAGAAGGAGGAACTCTCCCTTAAAATCCAAAATTTTCCAAATGTTGATTCTATGGAATCAACCATCAAAAACCTAAGGGAGACCCTAGCTAAGTTCACCAATGGGGAACAAAATTTGAACAATCTCCTAGGTTCCCAAAGGGTTTCTAGAACCACCAATGGACTTGGCTATACCAACCAAGCCTCCTCCTCCCATGCACCCACTGTTTTTGTAAGGGGGAGCTCTAGCTTTAAATTTTGTAATTATTGCAAGAAGAGCGGGCACCTCATTTATGAGTGTAATTGCAAAAACGCCCGGTACGGTCAACCCAAATCTTTTTTCTATTCCGATGAATTCTATAGGAGAAGACCCGCTATGAGACAAGTATGGATTGAAAAATCCCTTCTAGCGAGTCTCTCCGGGCCTAAAATTGTTTCTTTTCAAAATCCCTCTCCCCGGTGATTCATTGTTTTTATTTAGGGGGAGTTAGGATCTTTTAAGCTTTTTTTTGTGTTTTCAAAATTTTTCATTTCATTTTCAACTCTTGGTTTCAATTCTTTCAATTCAAAATTTTCTATTAAATTTTCTTTTCTAAATTTCCATCAGTTGGTATCGATTTTTTTTTAATTCAAAACTTTCAATTCAAATTGTTCTTCAATTTTTGATTCAAACTTTCAAAAATTTCATTTGGTTTCAAATTTCAAATTTCAATTGGTTTTGATTCAAAACTTTCAATTCAAACTGTTATTCAAATTTTTCAATTCAATTTTTCATTTCAAAATTTCCAACAATTAGTATCTTTTTCAATTGATTTTCAAATCTCATCCCTTGTTTTTCAAAATTTCCCTCAATCAAGTTTAATGCCCCACTCTATTTTGATAATCACAAAGGGGGAGAATTTCTTGATTGATTGGGGGAGAAACTTTTTTGATCATGCTTTGCTTTACATTTCATTTTATTTAAGCATTCCTTTCAATTCATGTTTTTACTTTAATTGTTTAAGTGATTGTGATCATCAAAATCAAACAACGAGAGGTTCGAGATGTACAACAAAGACCCGGTGCAGTTTTTCTTATGGATGTATGCAACCTGATATGTCGAGGATGTGCCTTCAACATAGTAATATACGATGAGTGAGATATCATGGACGTGTTCCATCATGTATGGAATAACTATTTCTGATGCGTTATATCTCTCATATGAGTACCATTAGGGATGACAAGGCTCATGGAGAGAGATATCCCAGATGAGCAACACCTTTGAGGATTTATTAGAATCTTATGGATGACAGTGAGGTATGAACCTCAGGAGAATAGGTGTCCTAGATAACTATATCTAGGTTACTACAGGTTTCCTTGCAGTGATGTATTATTAAAATACCATGTATATATTATTTGAATTTTCATTTTTAGCTGAGGAGAGATCAAGATTATGTTTCTTGTTCTCTATCTCTCTCTCTTGTGTTTCCTCCTATAGCTTCAGGTTGAGTAGACAGTTTCCAGTTAATTACTATTATTTATTTTGGTGGTTTGGGGATCTTATTGGGTATTATTATACCTCCACAAATTAGATTTTTCCACACATGTTGTGTATTATGAATAAGATATTCCTTTAAATGATGTCATTGGAGGACCTAGATATGGTAAAGCATATTGAGCTAGATAGGAGGAGGTGAGTCCCAATGGTTTCATTGGACAACATTACCATCATTTTAAGTAATTTTTATACTTTTTTAGTGTTTTTGGTGCATTTGTTTTTCCCTTTTCATTCTTTTAGTACATTTTATATACTCTAATTATGGGATATATGTATTCATTCATTTATGGTATTTTTATATTGCTATCTTTGCATTGTTTCAGGGAGATATATATATGTGCATGCAAACATGTACCATAGGATAAGTCCTCCCACGTGTCTGATATGGACACTTGACACTATATTTATGCCTATAACCTATTGGAGGTGGTATTGGGGTAGTCACAATGAATTCACCATCACTTACATGGGCCCCATTGGGCCGGGCCATGACAATGATCGTGCCCAATATAATTATTTCATAGGAAAGAATGATTAAAAGGAAGTTAATTGATGTGATTGGGTACTTTTTTATTAAAGTTTATTTTCCCATTGTTATAGTATCCATGATATGGATAGTTGTTTGGGAAAAATAAGTATTGTAGTGGTTGTCGGAATGGGATGTACAAATATTGATGAAGTGGCTATTTCTTTGTTTTGGGGATGTGTTGTATTGTCCGAGTGCTATGAAATGCGGGTATTGGTAATAAAAATAGTGATGGGTAATGCGATAAAATGTGTTGTGATTTACAAGGGGTAATATCTTTAACAAATTTGAAATATTAATTTATAAATTAATTGAATTAGGAAGTATCTTAATGAATAGATTGACATTAGATATGTGAATAAAAAGTATTAGTAATGTAATGTGGTTAGTAAAATGGTTTTTCTATAAATGGGAAATGATTTGACTAAAAAAGAATATTGGGAAAACTTTTGTGTCTATTTATATGGGAACATGGTACTATTTTAAATTACAATAATTGATTACAATGTTAGTGTGCATCAATTTTATTGTGGTGGTTATTATGGAAGAGGAATATTTATTTTATAATAAAAAATTAGGTTTGGATTGGGTGTGTGAATGTGTTATATGTTATATTTTCCTTGTGATTTCTTACACACCCAACCATAGTTAGATAACCTCATGGACACCCAAATATTTTGGGTTCTAGGTTTTTTCCCTAACATCTAGCCCAAATAGAGAAAAAATAACCAATTACCCATATTCCGTAGTCTATCTTTGGACTTAGTATTGACTCTAATGAACTAAAGTTATGATTTCGTTGTTTTGGCATCCAAGAGTTAGAGTTTGATGATGCAATGTAATGATGATGTTATAGGGGATGTGGTACATGGTTGGGGTAATTCATGGTAGGAGGGGATGATGAGGTTGATGTCCTTCTTGTTTACGATACCCTTTCATGATAAGGAGGTGACGTGCAGTGACAATGTGGTGATATGTGGGGATGGTAAGCGGTATGATGTGGTATGTGGTATGATTAGAAATTATATGGGATCCAATATGTAATTATGATGATGATGTGGTTATAATTTTAATTTGATACATTGATATATGGTTTTTTTGAAAATATATAAGTATAATTAATTTTATGTTATGTTTTAATAGTAAGAAAAACCAATGGGAACATGATTATTTTTCCCTTATTTATATATTGGTTTGATATTATGTCATTATATTAGGTTTTAATATTAGGTGAGGGAGCCTGGATGAGGTTCAGTGATAGTTGGCCTATTGTAAATTCATTCTATTTCCACTATTTATTCACTGAGGAATCAATATTTTTTGTTCTACATTTACATGAGAGGACATAAAGAGTATCCAAATAATTATACATGTATTCTCACTCATATATGATTTTTTTAATTTCCATGAAATGTTATATGATTGAGTTTGACATTACTAGGTAGGGTTAGGAGTTGTTATTGGAGTCACTACCTTAGGTGTTGATTTGTTATTTCATTTTAGAGACTATTTTTTCTATATGAAATTAATGAATTATAGGATATCAGTGTAAATTTTATATTATCATTTTAGGTGATTTCCTTTCATATTTTTTCCTGGTATTTATGAGGTTAATTCGTCCCATTTTCATGTTTCACATCCTTTGTGATAGTTGAAAACCCATAACCTTTTAGAGACATGATTCAACTATAACAACCCAAAAATATTATATATGACTACCTTAAAATTATTATTATTTTGATAGATTTCTCGACATGAAGACTATAACTTAAACAAAAACCAATATATATTTAGATAAAATCTATATATTTCATACCCAAATTTCGAAATGTCCACTTTCCTATGATAATATTAGAAACAATAAATTGTAATAACTTCTATACAAAATGATTTGTTTTTAAAATATTAGAATTTAATTACATAATGGAACTAAATTGAGACATAATTTTTTAAAATTAAAGTTATCTAGGAATCAAATAATATATTCTTCCTAGATTGAGACATATACCTCCAATAAAAAAAAGAAATTGAATGGATAACCAACTCGTATAATGACCTATTGTGTATTTGTAAAAAAAATTAAGAAAAATTGTGTGTTTTATAATATTATACTAATAAAAAATATAGAGAAACCAAAAAAGTCTTTATTTCATTACTAAATACAATTAAATTAAAATATAATGAAACCAATTAAAATTCCAAACACTACAGCTGAAAAAAATATATAATTGAAAACTAAAATGGGAAAATAAGCATTTCCCCAATCTACTAGAATCAACACCCCACTGAAAACACTTTTGAAAAGAAGAAAAATATTAGTAATATATGAAAAATTATATAAATTTAGATTCATAACCTTGAGAGAAATTGAGTTGAATATTGTGTAAAATAATGGAGTGGTATAAATAAGAGGTAACCTGACTGTTGGGTATAGTAACATGACTATTGGGAATCGTAACCTAACTATTGGGACTAGTAACATGTCCGCTGGAATTGTAATTTTAGCTGAAAAAAATAAATTCGGATATAAATAATATTTATCATGATTTATTTAAGTTAATAAAAATATCATAATTATGAAAATTAAATATCATGATTAAAAAAACTCAAAGAAAATATAGGGGCATTTTTAATAAACATTATTTGAATGTATTTTGTAAAAATAAATATTTTTATATTAAAATTTATCATTACAAATTTTAGAAATCAATTTTTATGAAATAAATATCATTTTTGAATTCAGAATGTCTAAATTTTCCGAGGGTGATTTTTGGGTAATTTTCCATAATAGATCAATTATCAAGTAATAGTACAAATACAGTTTTTACATAACCGATGTATCTCAAATTACGACATTCATGATTTAATAATGAAAAAAAATCAGTTATAGAACAATATATTAGTCCATATTATATTTTATTTCATAAATTCTTCATTAATAAACAATAAAATCAATTTTCAAACAAAAAAAAGAATTTTGAAAACCTCAAGTCACAATTGATACATAAAATAACAAATATCATTTCTTTTCACATTCCTTTTTAATAAAATAATTAAGTACAATTATAAAGGGTATTTAAAGTCTTATAATCATTTTATAGTGTAAATATATTATTTATAATTTAAAAACTCCACTATTTCATGTTTTACACTTGATATTTTATTTTATTCAATATTTTATTCTTAAAATAAATCTCTCTTTAAGTATAAATAACCACATTCCCTTCCTTTGGAAAACCACTCATCCCTCCTATTACAAAGCCCAATATCTGACCAAATACTCCCTATTAAGACCCTTATAATACATAGGGATTATTTGGATCAATCCAACTTGCATCTCCTATGTGTTATAGTATCATACAAGAGAAGATACACCAAGGATTAAGTAAGTTCCAATTCACATGTCTGTCTTTTTATTTAATCTTCGCATTACATTTATTTTTTCACTCAAACATTCACACCCAAACCCTAAAATAATTAATTAGGCATTAATTTAACATTATATTAATGATTTTAACATACATTAAAAATCATAATTCCACATATAAAATTTAAAACTTCTTTTCCATGCTCTCCCACAATGTCTCATCGAAGGTTGGTTAATCACTCATGAAGATGTTCCCATGTCAACACATATAACTATCATCGTGGATGGAAGTTATAAACAATTTATAATACATAAAAATATAATTATATTAATTTTAATCTTCTTTAATTAATTATAATAATGTATAAACTACAATTATGAAAATAGGGAAATAAAGGAAAAAGATGAAATTTTTAAGAAAAATAATATATAAAAACACCTCAATTTCATCAACTGAAATTAAAAAATACAATCCAATTATTATATTTGATAAATAGTTTTCTAAATGAAAATAATTCACTAATATATAAATTTTTTAATAAATAGATGTTTATTATTCAAGAGGTGAAAAATGATAAAATAAAGTAGGATTTAAGGTAAGGGAATTCTCGAACCCAACTCATTTTGTTTGGGTTATCCCCCTTTCACGACATATTTAGTATGAATACTAATATAATGTTCCTTAAATATCATTTAATTATTCTACCATTTTATTATTTTTGTAAATTCATGTTTCCTAATTGATTTTATGAAAAATACAAATATTTTACAATATAAATATTCATTCCAAAACACATCTTTGACACCTCTTGAGTGTTTCTTTATTCACTCAAAAATAATGATTCTAATACCAAATATGTTTTCCATTTATTCATTTGGGAACACCAGGTTTACTAATGAAATCATGATTAATGAAATCATTATGAAACACATTCCATTCCATTGGTTAATTCATGACTATCATTTAAATAAGTTATATGTGGCATGCATGATTATGCAAATATTATGATGTGACGTAAGGGACCATAATTATTTTTACCTCAAATGCATTAGGTAATGTGATTTAACTCATGAGATAATGTTTATAATTCATGACCATGATGGTATCTTTATTCATAATGGTGGTATTATGATTATGCACATATTTTATACATGAACAAGTTTCTGGATTTGTTCAAAACCATATATAGTATTTGACCACAAAGACTTGACGCTTTATTTTTATGCATTGACAATTTCCATGCCTTTATCACATGTTTCCATCATGTTATTTGTGATGATCATATTCTTATGTTATGATTATGATCTTATTCTTATGATGATGATGATTATGCTCACCCAGGTTATACTTATTAATGTATTTAATTATCATATTATTGGGATTTTCAATAAACCCTTTCATTTATTTATATCCTTATGTGATTACATATAATAAGGATGATTATAGGGCGGCTAAAATATAGAGATTAAGGAATTAATTAATTTTTATGTTTAATATATAAAATTTATGTATAAGCCTAATTTTCCAAAGACACTAAACCTTTATATCCTAGATTTGTGATTCTATTATGATGTTTATCATTAATTTTTTTTAATAAAAATGTTTGAAAAAGTAGGTTTTATATATATTCACACCTAAGTGAACTAGAATCAGGCCAAATAATCACGCAACAACATCCGTAAGGACCCCATAATTATCAAATGGGACAACTGCATTCAATCCAATTAGATTGCAAAAATCTTAAATTTTTATATTTAATTTGACACTAACATTATTTTCCACTTTTATGAAACAAATATTAGTATAAAAACATTTCAATAATTTCATTCACATTATAATTTGTACCTATAACCACTACCTTATAATATCCTCATAACGAAATAGGAGTGACGACCTGTACCCTTAGTGTAGAGTCACTTCTTTCTGAACTTTCTAAATAGGGAGGAAATATGCCAAATGATGATGTGATATAGAATTAGAGGTCTACAGAATACTAAAATAAGGGAGAAGGGGGTTGTTCTAGAAGCTTATGGTGGGGGGGGGGGGGGGTAGATGGAGGGTCCCTCGATTCTTAGGGAGGGATCCTGATGAAACAGTGAGAGTATTTGTTGTCATGAAAATATAAACTGGGAGTTTAATAGGATTAGTGAAATAATTCCAACATGTAATTACTATCATTTAAACAAGTAAACTTAATTTCATAAAATTAATTTCAAAAAAATCAAGCAGAAAAAGAAATTTTGAAATGATAACAAATGGATATTATTGGAAAAAAGTATACATATGTATGATAATGAATGAATGAACATACAAAAAAATATAACATTTTTTCGAAATTAAAGAACACATGAATATAATAAATTTAAATATGATAAAAAACCCATAGAATAGTAAATGAATGGCATATAACATAGGTGGTTGATAAGTTAGTGGATGACAACACATACATTCATATTATTCTTTAATCATGTCGTTATACTACTCCATCACTAATTATTCTTCTTAATCCACACTTGCAAGACTAATATTTTGAATATCACGATGGAAAAATAGATATGTTTTTTTGTTGATCATATTGATTTTTAGAGGTCAAATTTTCCACTTTATCACCCATATCATACAATTCTCTTTGTTTTTTTGAACAACTATACTCTACCCTTCATCCATGAAATATTTCATATAATATAACATTTCTATTATGAAGAAAATATATATAGATCATATAATTCATGTCATCTAACATCCATCAAGAAGGAGAAGTTCACAGAATTAAATTGAATGGAATGTACTTAAAAACCCTAGTAATATCAACCCGCTTCTATTTGAATAAAATAACTGAAAAATGAACATGGATGTTTAATATGATAAAATCAGTCAAATTTACATAATGTTCCAATTCATCAACAACAAATATAACACTATTGTGTGTTTTTGAAAAAATTTCTTAATTGATTGTGCATAATTTAAATCAATTCAAATTTTATGAATATAACTTTCTAGTCAGTTTTAGAGGTACTTGATCCAAAAACATAAAATCATATGAGAACCAAGTCTGAGTATAGTATTAATGATCTAAAAAATTAATATACATTATTATATTTACAAAATATCTGTCTCAACCTAATATCTATATTTTTTTCAATATTTATTATCATACACCATGTTAAAACCATACTACTAGTTGTTTATTAACATATTTTTTTATATCGTTCTCATTTCTGGTTCGACTTCTTATTCATATTTTTTTGTATCCTGTGCTCTTAAATAAATGGATAAAAAATTTCACTATTCATAAAAACATATCTATTCGCCTGTAATAATTCCATTTCGCTCATTGTAATATTTGATATCCTCTAAACTGATCATTCAATTATACAAATGATTTTTTATTTCCCTTGTAGTTGAGATTTAGTTTATGTGTTGTCCCTACATCCTACTCGATTGAAGTTTTTTTCAATATCATGTAAGTATGTACAACAAAAGGTAATAAAATTCTCTACTAAATAACCTTCAGAAGAAGAGAATTTAGGATGAGCATTATTCATCGCGTATGATTTCTAATGAGCAAGGAATCTGTAAAATATAATAAATAATAAATTATTACATATTTAATGAAGTGAAAATATTTTTATATTTAATATTAAAATAATATAAATAAATTACCTCATAATTATATAAATCCATCGATAATGTGCAGGACCTCATACTTTAGTTTCCTCAACCAAGTGCATAGTTAAATGTAGCATAATAGTAAAAAATGATGGAGGAAAGATCATATCCATTGCAAAAAAGTTTCATTAAAAATATACCATAAAGGTTTTCAAGATCATCTGGTTGTAGAGTTTTCTCACATAGTTGTATTAATAATGTGAAAAATTTTAGTACAACTATAGTTACCGTTTTATGTAACAATCTACATAATGCCAATAGTAGTAACTGCTCTATAAGAAACATGAATCCTAGAATTTCAATCCATGTAACCTATGATTATTTAAGTCTACACGCCTTTATATGTTACTTGAATACACAAAAGATAATTTCTGTTGATTTAAAATTCAATGGAATGTATCTTTATCCATATTTTCCTTTAAAAAATGGTCATAGGATACTTTCCATTCTCATCTGTCCATATATAATTCTTTATATTAATTATTTGTAATTATATCCAAGAATTGATATGGTCTTTATATTTTACATGTTCATTATGTAATTTAACGATAAATTTTCAAAAAATATTTTCTTAATATGCATAACATAAATATTATGATGCATCAAATTAAATTCCCATTGCAGATGTTTGAAGATTATATTTTTCTACTTCAATGTTTCATTATGATTTAAATTGATGATGCACTCCAAAATCATTTTCCAATATCATTCAAATGATTCACCATAACAATTTTTGTTTCAACATTAAATTGTTGTTCCCATATTTCATAAATTTTCAATAAATTTGTAGGTGGTTTGTGATCGAAAGACCCATTTAATTTTTACTTGTTCATCGAAAATTTATTAGTTGAATTGAGTAAAATATAATTACACAAGAATCATCATTGTTTACTATAAGTTAGTCATTCATACTAAAAATCAAAGTTACAAATAGGAAAAGTCAAACCATTGTAAGTTTTCTAACATGATAAGTTACTTAGTCTATGGAAGTCACTAATGGAATTAATTATAGTAGTGTTCATTTTAAACAATGTTCTATAACATGCATCATATGTATCAACACCATTACTTTATAACTCTTGAAATTATTCAATTAAAGGATGAATGTATATATTAATATCATTACTGGGATTTTGTTTACTAATAGTAATCAATTAAATTATAAAATAAATTTTTTGCATACATATCCACAGAAATTGATTTTAAGGGATAAAAAATCACGGTAAAATGCTATTACTGGTACTCAACATCCCAAAACGGTTGAATCTATTAGCATCTAATCCTAAGTGCGCATTCTTATGATCATATGAGAAATATAAATGTAATGAATTAAATATAGTCCATGATTTTTAATCTCTTGAATATCATATTAATCTATCATTATTGTTATTATATATAGAATGTCACTTTATGTTCTCATTAGTTTTAGATGACATGAATAATATTTGCAGTTGAGGTTTTAATGAGGTGCAATGAAAAACCTTTACAGGAGTTTCCTTTTTCTTCTTATTCATATTATTATGTGGATTTTGATTTCCAACATTAATTATTAACTACCATCGATATGAAAAAACATCTTTTACAATCATGTCTGCCTGGATCCTCCCCCCAACAAATACAATCATTGTGACAACCATGTATTGTTTTATAATTCAAACCATGATTTTTTACAACTACGTTTTTAAAATAAAAAAATATGGATATTAGTTATAGGATATGTTTCATGCAATAATTCCAATATAATATACACCTCTTTTTTTAATTTTATATTGGCGTTTGATTTGGTACTACTTCAGCATAATATAATGTTTGGAATATTTCATACATCCACCCTACAAATATTAATTTATACTATTAACTAAATCATGAAACATGTTTTTATCATATTTTCATTTCTATATTTCATTTGTCTCTAAAATATCAAGAGGAGGACGCAATTATATATTATGATCTTTATCTAGTTGTCCCATAGTCCTAAAAACATCATTTATAAATATACTATTTTAGCACACTCAACTAGTTGTTCTGATATGTTTAAATATTGATGTTGTTTCATTACATTGCCTAAATCATCTTTTAAAATGTTTTACATTTAATTGTCCATTTTGGATGATGTTGTGAGCTCATTCGATTGATTACAATCAGTTCTAAAACATTCTTTAACGTTTGATTCTCCTAGAAAAATATAGACTGAAATTGTTTAGGTAATTTTTTTAATATAAAATTTTTATAAACTTAATTTCTCTATAACAATAATCTATATTTATATTTAGGTCATTTTAATATTGTTGTCCCTTCAGTATATCAATTAGAAATTTAAAACTATACAAACTCATCCAAACCCTTAGCATACTGAGCTGTGTTCCATGATAACATGATTCATCTTTTATCCATATATCATAGTGTTCCTAAAATTCATGAAATAAAATTAAAACACATAACAAAACTATTGTTAAATTATTAATTTGGTGTAGTGAAAACACTCAATTGTTACTATTATAAAATAAAATATTTGAAATAAATTTTTATGTTATGTTTTGGGAAAAATCCATTGGATATCCTTTAAAACTAATATTTATAAAACCAATATTTTTGAAAAAAATAGTTTGAAAAAAAAACATTTTTAAATCAAAAGTAGATTTTTTATTGAAAAATATTTAATATAATATCTATACTCCCAAATAAATAAAAAAACACATAAATATCACTATGTAAGAACAGAGAAAAATAGATGTTAAAAAACACAACCCAAGTAGTTACAAGAAGAGTCATATAAGTAATAAAAAGGTCAAAGTAAAAAATGGAAAGTCAACGATGGATAGTATAATATAAAATAGAGCAAGATGAAAACCATACAATCAAAAATTTAAAATAATAATCATGGGAAAAACACCTTAAGGTCACTATGTATTAGTTAACGTAGAAATTATATACCCCACAACAGTGGAGATAGAGTTCTAAAAGATCTTTGGTAAAGGGGGTGTCACATAACACTTCACTAGCACTTGTTATGGTTGAAGGCCTATTTATATCTAGGATATCATACCCATGAACCATAGATTTCTCATAGTGTTTAACAAATAAGAACAAATGAAAATAAAAAAATATTTCATTAAGAACTAGATGATCATGTCCCTTTACAAAACACAGTTTAATCAATTTCAATAATCTTACTCAAATAATGTCATTAGAAACACATTCCATTTTGAAATAATCCATTACTTGAAAATTCTTCTTTTTGTAAAACTCTATTGGAGACATTTTAAGAATTAAATTATTTTCTGTCCCTGTCTAAAATAGTAATTTGTTCATAATTCATTTTAAATTTCCACTTGGAAATTAATTAGAAAAAATATTTTCAAACATAAATGTTAAACCTCATGACTCCCTTCATAATTATACACATAATCATATATGTATATATATACACATACATCTCCCAATTCACATATTCAAAGATTTCTATGTTAATGTGTACATATTTATATATAAATATATGAATACTTTTACATATGTGTATAACCCCAAACACACATGAAAAACTCACACATAAATCAAAAGTGAAAAACACAAGGATAAAATAATTAAACTAAATAAAATAGCTCAAACAAGAAAATAACAACCAAATAAACATCAAAAACTTATATTCCAATACATATAATCACATAAATAATTTCCAACCATTATAAAGAACGGCACTTCCATAATAAATTCATCAAAAATATTTTATAGGAAAAAATATAGTTATTTTTTAGGTTCAGACACTCAATAATAGAAAATATATAAAAACCACTAAGTAATCTACTATAATTTCATAATAATATTGTTAAATAAATTAATTTAAATTCATTAAAATTATCTACATTATTAATTTGAATAAAAAATATTTTATAAAAAATAGGCATGTGAGGTATTATACATAACAGTGAAATCATTGAAACACCTTCCTAGAAAAAATTGGAATGATGTTACACCTTTAAAAACACATAGAAGATAGTCCTAAGAGGATATCATACACCTTAAAATTGAAACCATAAATTTTTATAACACTGAATCCTGCTTGGGTTTGGTATATGGTGCAATGTTTCTAGATAATGAAAGAAAACATGAGAGAAGAGAAGAGAAGAGAAGGAGGAATGGGAAAATAAAAAAAACCCTAACATGTGTGGTCGAGAGAGAGAGGGAGGTGGTGGCTAATGAAGAGGTGGATTAGTGTTAGGGTGACATGGAGTAAGGGGTGGTGATGAGGGGTCAGGGGAGAGGGGGTCCGAATGTTGGGGGAAAGGGGCGGTAATGTGGTTTTTTGGGGAGAGAAAGACCATCAATTAGGGGGACATGGAAGCAATGAGAGTGAGGGGGTGAGGGGTGAAATTGATGAGGAAACATTCTTTTTGGGGGTGTGGGATATGAGAATAGAAGGTTTGTGGCTAGGGGAGAAGTTTTTTTGTTAAACGAAATGGATTTAGTGGTGGTTTTTGAGAAATAGCCGTTAAATATTTTCTATTTTTGTGGTGGTTTAAGAAACCATCACTAAAAAATAACATTGAATCCTCCACTTGGTGAATCGATTGAAAAACCCCTACCAAATTCCCATATAACTATCACCCTTCTACCATTTCCTAGGATAGAGAAAAAATAAAATTTGAAAATTGTCCTCTGATATCATTTTCTATGGCCTTGACCTGTACCACCAAGTCTAAATTGGAGTGCAGTAATACATTATTCACATCTCCCCATAAACAAGAGGCTGAAAACTAGAAGAGAGGGTCTATATATATTTATGGGAAGAATATACCCTCAGTATCATTTCATGAAAAGTATAATAAATAATAAACAATATAATAACAATAAGAGTAATCATTAAAAACTAATAGATGACATATAATTAACTAGATTGATTAATAGGCTCCCAAAGTGGAAATCAAAACCAAAGTAAAAGTGAAGAGGTAATAAATAAATAAAACATTGGTAATTTTCAGATTCCATCATGGTACCACTCTTAGCTAACCACTACATGGTTTACCCATTTTCATGGGAACTTTACCTTTTTAAAATACCTATACATGAAGATTTCAGACATATCGATATGCCAATGTATGGTCTAAGTTATAAAACCTAGTACAACACCACTAATTCATCCTTAACATGTGTGGTTCATACCATTATAGTAATAAATTTTAAATCAATCTTAACAACACACAATCACATTCCTGGTGGTTGTATGCTAACCAAGCTACCATAAACCCCTAACCTTACCTATTTCATCTCCATACTAGAATGATGATAAAAGATTTCAAAAATGATCAATACTAGATTCAATGTTTTATTCATGTAACTCACCATCCATAAGGAATTGAGTATTCACAGTCCTTGGAATATATAAGGTATAAAGTTGATAATGTACTCATAATTGACAATTCATAGAGTTCTTTTTCATTTTCTGTGGATTACTCAAGGCATCATGCTTCGTGTGTCAACAATACTATCAGGCTCCCATATCATCATCATCACACATAATGAACACTCCACTTATGAGGGGTAATCATACCACAAAAGGTCACCTGTCACATATACTAAGCACTGAACCTCTGTAGGAAAGATAATACACAATTAGGTAAAGCATGATAAACATACATGACATGAAATCATGAGAAATATAGTGGTATCCTGAAAATCATGTGAAATAAAATTAAATATTTAAAATATCTAATCCAATAAAATTTATTAATTAAAGAACATATACGGGTAACATGAAAATTCACACACCCATAGGAAATCACTATAAATATAGAATAGAACCCATTATAACACTTGAATCAAACATGTAAGAAAGTATAGATGAGAGCCTAAAATAGTAAGGAATAACCTACCTTATGTTTTTGATGATATCACCAAGGTTATTCAGTGAATCATCACTCAAATAACATCCATGAATTTATCAGTCTAAACTACTCTCCAAGGATTCTTAGAACTGATTCCAACATTTTATTTCAATATGAAATATAAACACCACATATGTTAATAATTTATCTATCATAGATGATTAAAAATTATCATATTTATTCAGGTAAAGATAAAACATTTCTTCCTTACAGAAAATAATAATTTATATAAGATAATAACTTCACCCTCTGTAATAATCCCTGATAAACATGAGATAATAGTTCATTATCATTCATGGATAATTTATATACTATAATCATATAAGAATTATTTATCCTTAATTTCTTGAAGCTCAACAAGAAATAGATTTATAGTCACTCATGAAAAAAAGGGAAAGGAATACAAATTTATACATGCGTATTTACTGACTTCAAGAAAATAAACCCAATATTAGAGCGGAAAAAATTGGTTCTACCATGCCTTTAAATTAGATGAAGTCTTGGTTTGGTCAATGAAGACTTAAAAAATTTCACATAAAAGAATTTATAGACTACCCAAAAACAATGAAATATAAAAAATAATGATAACATAAGGTAATGGTATTTCTAAAAATGACTTAGGTTTTTTCATAACATTGATATTCCCAAATAAAATTCATCATTTAATTTAGACTTTATAATTATTCTTAATTGTAGAGTGTTTAATTTCATCCATAAAAGATGTTTTTAACCAATGTAATAAATGGAATAGTTTTTCCAAAATAATAGTTTCTATGGTCACCCAAAGGGGTTACATGAATGTGTTGGGGGAGAAAAAAAATGAGAAAATAGATTAAAAAATAATTTTTTACCCAAAAACGAATTGTTTAAGGGTAAAATGGTTTTACCCACATATATCTCCGATCCATAATGTTAGGATTATATTTTACCCATACACATATCATATATATCACTTTAGGCTAGTAGTTGACAGTTATGAAACCTTTGAAAAGTAAGGGTTACCCTTAAATTTCTCAACCTTCCCTTACATAGTGGCTAGGTTACCCTCACAAAACCATTATAATTTAAGAGTTTCCATGATAAAACTTGGTATTACCTTTATGCATCACCTTTATACCCTTTTTAATCCTTTGAAAATTTATTTTTACCCATAATGAAGCTATTTAAAACCTTGATATTTATTACACTGCATCTGAGGTACCCATGTGAAACCTATAGAAATACAGTGTTACCCTGATGATGCGTATATAAATTTTCCATACCTTAACAAATTGGTTTATGTACCCTTATGAAACTAATATAAAATGTAGTTACCATTATAAAACTCCAAAAACCCTCCTTACATAAGGTTATAATTCACTTTTAATTACCATTTCCCTATTTTATACATAATCATAAAAATCATATTAAGAATTATTAAATGTTCACATGGAAAAAATCATTTGAATTAAAACCAAGAACGGTGTATGAAAATGATGATGTTAAAAAAAATTCGTTAAATTTATTGGTAAATTCAATATGTGTGTATTTTATAGTCATCAGTCTCAAAAGTGTAATGAAAATATAGAATATTCAAAAAATCATTGATTTAATTACAATAAAGTTGGGAATTATGAGACTCGATGTCCCAATATAAAAGAAAAAGTGGGAAGTGGTCATTAAAAAAATGATAAAAATTAAAATATTATAAAGTTACTAAAAATTAATTTGTTAGTGAGTTTTCATTTTATACATTATTGTGTAGGATCAAAATATAGATCTAAATACTCAATTATAAGAGAGGGGTGGATTTTATGTTTAAAAATCATTCACATTTATTCCTAAAAGAAAATACATGTTTAAAACTGTTAAACAATGTGAATTCATAAATCCTCTTTTGTTTTTGATTATGAAACAATATTTCATTGGATCCAAAAATATTGATCCATAAAAAAATGTAAGAAAAGTTTACATAGATAATGATTATACCTTAAAGAATATAGAATCGTATTTATCATATAATACAAGTATAAGAAAGTATAATAAAGTTATACATTCTTTCTTTAAAAATTGAATTGGAAATAAAACTTGTCAGAAGAACAAGTAAACAAGAAATATTTTAAACCAATGAAAAGGGTATCCAGCATACTTAGATAAAGGTACCTTGATTTATAATTTTACAAATATTTTTCTTCCCCAGACTAAGGAAGGCCCTCGATTAGAATATCAGATTCTATCATACTATACCTACAAGTCCTTGAACATTAAGGTAGTAATCACCACTATCTTCCTATCCCTAGAAGTCCTCGTACATTAATGTAGTCGAAACCTATTTCTTCTTATACCTTGAAGCCCTCTATTATTCACAACAAAAACTAGAGTTGCACACAGAATGTAGAACAAGATATTCATAAATCACACAAGGAATGAGAGTCCCTCTTTCTATAAATCACTTCACATCATCACAACATGTAATCTCTTTCAATGTGTACTGAAATCATTCAAATGATCTCCTATTTACAGAAAGGATTCCAATAGTTAGCTCCCTCCTCCAACGGTTGTATTTTTCGTTGAATTCTAGAGGGACCTGTACACATGTCCCTGAACCAACAATTAGTTAAAAACAAATAGTACGACATCATTTTATGTAAGTGAAACTTTGTAAACATTATCATTCTTAAGAAAAAATAAATTTATGGAGAATAATATCATGTTTAAGAAACTAGGATCAGAAAAAATTGAAATAATATGTTAGGAATGTAATGTAGCTTAAAAAAATATGAATAATTGTAATCTATGAAAAAATAATCAGAGTCTAGAAAAATATAAACAATCAGATTCCTAAAAAAATGGATATTCCGACTACGGATTATAAGGAATTCAATGTTTGAACTATGAGTATTCGATGTCTGAATTCCAAGTAATTCAGAGTCTATATTCTAATGAATTTGGAGTATACATTATGATGAATTCAGAGTCTAAATTTCAGAAAATTTAGAGTCCTAATGTCATAGTGTATGGAGTCTGAATTTCAAAGAATTTGGATTCTGAATTTCAGAGAATTTAGAGTCTGAAATTCAGATAATTTCAAGTCATAATATCAGAAAATTTGGTGTCAGAAAATATAAAGACTCGGTATTTAAGGAAATATAATATTCTGAGGTTTTAGATAAGGATCCATATTTTTTCATAAAAAAATATTATATTGGATTGAGAAACAATAGAAAATTAATTCAAACAATAAGCAACGTGAGAACATTTTTTCGAGAAAAAAATATTTATTTAATAAAATCATTCTTAGAGAAAGATAATTTTCCATAACAAAATTCTTTTGTGATTTTAAAAACACAATGGAATGGAAAAAAGTCATAAGGAAACCTCATTGACTAAATAATCTCCCCCTTTTGGAAATCACAAACACACTTTTGAAAATAAATATAAGAAATACTGACTTTTCGTTTTTAACATTAAAAGAAATACTTATCTCCCTTTTCATTGACCATTATTAAATATGACTAACCCACCCCCCTTTGGTTTTGAAAACCCTAAGGATCTTATTCTTTCCTTTCTTAGAGATTATACTTTTTATTTCATAAGAAAATATTATTTATGTAAACACTCCCATAGTTAGTGCATTCATTTATTAATATTATTTTGATCATTCCTTCCCTCCCCCCTTAGTGATTTTAAATATTTAATAGAGGTAATAGAAAAAAATGCACTTGAAATGTTAAAAAATATAGAAGATAAACATTGTATGTATAAAAAACTTTCATTATGATTGAAAAAAAATTTACATGGAGAATACAATAAAAAATATTATTATAAAAAAATCATTCATCCTTATTTTCCTTCGACATAAAATTCCTTAATGATTCCTTTAAATTCTTGATCTATTTGTGGTCATCCTCATATCTCTTGAGTAGTTGATCCAGATCCTGATCCCGATTCTTCCTATCGAGGACTTTGATCCTTTATTCCAGATATTTGAGAAATTCAGCTTGATACTTTATGATTTCTTACTATTTTTTGATTTTTTCATCCAAATATTCCATGGGTTCCCTTTACCTTTTCCAATATTGAGAATCTGAACTCAAATTTCCATTCTGATCTCTGTCCTCTTAAATCCGGGTAACTTTCCCGAGATTCAGCTTCTATGAAAAACTTTTTGGAAGGTTTTTGATTGTTTCATCTAACTTATAAAAATCACATTTTACTAAATCATGGATATAATCCATGATTTTTATATCATCAATGATTTCCTTAGACCACATGGTTATTTCCTTTCATGATATCCTATAATCATCATAACTAATATGATTAGTTTTTAATTCCACTTCAAGATTGATAAACTATTCCATGAAAACTCTTATCAAATTCTAATTATGATTGATAGAATGCTAAAGTAACTGAAACCTTAAATAGGTACATGGAAATAAGGGTATTTTATTCACTAGTTTCATAAAATATTCAATAACAAATCTTTTCCCGTTGAAGTTGAATATTTCGAATTATATTCCCTTGTTGGTGAGGAAATTGTTTCTAGCACATCAACCTTTTTCGTGGATGTTCCAACTACAAATTTAATATATTTCATAACTATAGATTTTCTAGGTGTATCATCAACCACTTGTCTTCCATTATAAAATTTATAAATAACCTTTTCAGCTAAAGGAGACTCATGCTCATTATCAGAGACTTGGATTGTCTTATAATCATCAAAAACATAATTCTAATCACATTCCTTAATATCATCAGGATGAATAAAAGCATGGTTACTACTTTAATCACCAGATGGATTATGAACATCACCATGTTCATCATCAACATTACCTTGAGATATTATCTTAGTTGATTCTAATTTTGATGTTATGATTAAAAACATTTATGAAGGTCATTCTTTTTCCTGGAATTATTCCACCATTTTGATCACATATTCACTCTCTTCCTCATCTGATTATTCTTATACTTATTCTTCTTTATGAGCTATTTATTATTTAACAATAGGTTTTGGAATTGAAGATTTCTTTCGTAAAGTTTTTACTGGAACTGACTCTTGAAAAATGGATTCTGGTATTTGGATCTGTTCAGTTGCTTTCCCTGTATCTTTAAGTAAACCATGAACAATTTTAGCTTCAAAAATTTTCTTCTTTATCTTTTTCACCCTTTCTTTCCTCTCAATTTCCTCAGGAGCATGAATTTATTGAGCTTTTGCCTTTGCAGTATCTAAACTAAAACTATCATATTTCTCCTTTTTTTCGACTTCTCTCTCCACATAGTTACCACTTCATATGAAAAGGTCTTTTTATTTTTCATCTTTATTGGAGCTTACTGTGTTTCCAGAATGGGAGATTTTTATATTAGTTATGGTTATTTCTCCTTTATTTTAATCTATATTTTCTTGGATGTTTTCCCTACTTCCCCTTTCTTATTAAAAACATGAATCTCACTTTTAAAAAGATCATATAGCTCTCATGACTAGAGATTGAAACCAATTTTTATTCACATTAGAGTTCCATCACACAACAAAATTATCTTAAAATTTCTTGGTTTTTAACTTCAATTAATTATAAAAGATTATAAGTAGATAACACAAATCTTCGACAAGATCACTTGATATATGATAATATGGGAGTTAAGAGTGTAATTATTGATATTTTTTATGTTAACAAGAATATAATTTATGATATTGGCATTTCTTAAATTCACCAAGAATTCCATCATAATAATATTACACTTCTTGAGGGAATCCTTATCTCCCTTTTGTTGGGATTAGAAAACCCTGTATCCACAGGGCAAGAAATATGAAGTTTGTTGAAATGAGGATTTATCTTTTGCAACATAAAACTTATAATTCCAAGTCACTACATTATATTTGACTTCTCGAAACATCCTTCTTTTTCATGAAATATATAGGGAAAAAATATAGCTTGCCTTCATAAGGTATATCCAATAAAGTAGCAGCCTTGTTGATTGATAACAAATAGGTCTTACCATAGATCTTAAATGGAAGAAATTTTCTTCCTTATTATTAATAAAAACTCACTAAATCATAAAATTATATGAGAATATCAGGATAACCTGGATCCTAATTCTCGATCTTGGAAACACAAATAATCTGCAAACTATTCTTCTTTATCACTCTTGAAATATGAGAATCATACATTAATAAGAAATTTGGATCTACCAACCGTTCTCTATAAATTTACAAATCTTTTATTTTCTTATTTTAGGCCATCTGATTTTGAGAGAAAACATTGAGATGCATCATGAGAGTAAGAAAATTTAAAAGTTTAAGGGCTTATTTGAATGGCGGTAGAGATTTGGTGCAAAATCACATGAAAAACTGTCGTACGACACGAATACAGGGGGCCTTTATATAGGATTTGTGGAAATGATTTAAATTCACAAATCAATCCAATGGTTTATATAATATTGTTATAATTTTAGGATTGATATTAATTCCAAATAATATTTTTGTAGGTTCTAATCCTTTGAGGTTTTAAGGAGAAATCGGATTTAGGGAATTTTATTTTGATAAAATTTTCTTAAAATAAGATAGAAATACCAACATGAAAAAAATATAATTATGAAAAATTTACGTAAGAAATAATACCTTCCAAATTTCATAGATAATATTTTTGAGTATGAACAAGGTTCATTATTATATTTGAAAACAATAAGAAGTCCAAAAAAATCAGGTTTTGGGAATTCAATAATTCAGATTTCGAGATTTTAAAAATTCAGATTCTGCGAATTCAAAAATTCTGGTTATGACAGTTCCAAAATTCATATTACAAAAAAAAATTTTAAAAAATGGATTTGAAAGAAAATAAATGTACTCCCTCTATGAAAATGATTTTTTTAATATAAGGAGGTAGGTTTCAAAAATAGGTTATTATGGAAGATTACCTTATGATTATCATTCCTAACTTCTTTAATATATTAAAATCTATCATAGAGTAATGATTTTGAAAAAATGATAAGAAGATGAAATTTCATTACGATAATGTGATGAATGATATCTCATTTAATTGTGGCATAGCTATGATAGCGATGCCTAATGTCTATGTTCTTTGCACGAGAGTTTAGTGCATGGGTTTTTTTCCTAGGGAAATGGAACTTTTATTATCACATAATATTTTTATTTTGTTAAAACTCATTCTATAGTCTGTGAGTGTGTGTTTTATCTAAAAAACGTGAGCACAACAACTTCCAACTACTACATATTCAGCTTCCTTAGTGGAAAGTACTACTGAATATTGCTTCTTAAATGACCAAGAAACTAATGAATCTTATAATATTTGACAATTTCTAGATGTACATTTTCTATCCATTCTATATCCATCAGAATTAGAATCTAAGAATATTTTTAAAACAAAATAACTTCCAGAAAAATAAAAAATTCAAAAGTCGAAGGTTCCCTTTTAAATAGAGAAATTTTATTTTCACTCCTTTTAAATGAGATTCCATTGGATTTGATTGATATCTAGCACATAAGAATAAATAAAACATTATGTCTTGATGACTAGTTATTATGTATAGCATACTTCCTATCATACCTCTATAGGATGTTTGATATACTGGTTTCCTAGCTAAATCAAGATCAAGAGAATGTAAGGTACCAATTGGAGTAGTTATACTATTAGTATTTACATATCCATACCTTTTAATGACATCTTTAATAAACTTATGGTGATATATATAACCTTCTTCTAGATTTTTATAAATTTGAAAACCAGGAAAAAAGTTAACTCACCCATCATACTCATTTCCAACTCAGATTTTAGAAGATTAAAAAATGATCCAGTTAACGATTATTGAGTTGATCTGAATATAATGTCATCAACATATATTTGAACAATAAATTTTTTTATCTTTATTTATAAAAAATATTTGGATAAGAAATCCCCTTAACATAATCGTTTTGTAACAAAAATCTTATAATTCTCTCATACCAGTGTCTAGGGGCTTGTTAAAGTCTATATAAAGCAATGGTATGTTTTAAAACATGTTCCAAATATTTCATGTTTTCAAAACTAAGAGGGTTTTCAACATAAAACTATTCTTGAAAATATCTATTAATGAAAACAAACTTCACTTCCATTTGAAAATGTTTTAAATTAAATAATTATTCATAGGAAAGTACAATATGAAATGATTCAAGTCTATCTACTAGTGTGTAGGTTTCTTCATATTATATTACATCTAGTTTATGACATCCTTTAGAAACTAACCATTCTTTATTTCAGACAATGATACCACTCTCATCAGATTTATTTCTAAACAAACATTTTAATTCAATTTAGAAGTTTCCTTAGGCTTTCAACCATGGCCCAGAATTTGTTCATTTTAAATTTATTTAGTTCATCTATTATCTATTTAATCCAATCATTATCACATAAAGATTCATTAGTGATTTTAGGTTCTAATTGGGAATGAAATGATTGATGTTCTACTTCATTTCATAAAAAAACTTCTAGTATTTATAGGCTGAGTTACATCACTAATGAAACTATCACTGGGATGATTCTTAAGAAACAACCAAGTTGCATTTTCTAAAACCTATTCATCAACATAAGGTATTAAATATGCTGAGTTAAATTCTTCTGAAACATTTTCTTTAGTATTTTGTTAATTAGAATAATTTCTCGTCAATTTTTGATTATATGTTTTTGAAAACACATTTGATGATATATGTTGGGCTTGTTTAAAAACAAAATGAATTAGTTTAATAAAATTTAACATGCACCCTTTCTTTAATAGTATAATAATTTTTTCTAAAAACCCTATATGATTTAGAAGTAGTGGAATAGCCTGAGAATATTCCTTCATCGGGTTTGGGTGATAATTAATGTAAGTTATCATTAGTATTAAAGATTAATACCTTTCATCCAAATACATTGATGTAAGAACCTTTAGGTTTTGGACAAGTCTACAATTCAGAAGGTGTTTTTTATGAAAATGACTAATTAAAACACAATTTATAGTATAATAAGAATTACTAATAGGTTCACCCCAAATTATTTTACCAATAAAATATTCATTCAATGTGGTTCTAGTTATATCTTGAAGAATTTGATTTCATCTTTCAACAACACCATTTTTATGAGAAGTTATAGGACCTAAGAAGTTATTATTATTTTCTTTCATAAAACAATAAAGATTCAGAAAATATGAATTTTGAAATTCTCCACCATGATCACTATGAATAGTTTTCAATGAGAGGCTTTTCTCATTTTTAACTGTGGATGAAAAAGAATTAAAATATTAAAAGGATTCATATTTCATTTCTAGAAAATTAACCCCTACAAATATGGTGTAATAAAAAACTCAAAATAAATACATAGCAATTGTCTCCAATACTTCCCGTTAGTATTGGAACAAAAAGATCCATATTCCCTAGTTGTAATGAATGAAAAGTTGAAACATAAATGATTGATTTAAGATAGACTTTTGTTTATTTCTATATTGACATGGATCATAATATTTTTAATAATTTAACCTAAGATCCAGTAGATTCTTAAAAAGTATTTTCATTAAGAGTTTTACCTCCTTTTAAGGTTATAATGTCATAGTCTTTTATGCCATAAGCAAGATTTATATTCCATTGTAATATGGAAAGGTAGGTTTGGCTCCTAAGTCATTTTATATTTTTTGTACAAACATTCTCTTGCCTATGGGCATAGAGAAAAAAACACTTCCCTAGAATTGTGAACTAAGCATTTATCATTCCTAAAAAACACAAGGTAACCATCATCACATTATTGTATTATTCTTATAAGATTGTTCTCAATACATTTAACAAATAAAAAATTTGAAATTAATTCTTTTCCAAGAATAATAATGTTACCAATACCAAAAATTTCTCCTTCAGCATTAATTCTAAAAGTTAGTTTTACTACTTTCGTTTTGATAATAATTTCAAAGATGTTTTTGCTACCAGTCAGGTTTGGGGAACATCCTCTATCCATGTACCTTATATTGTTTTTGGTACTTCATTTATATTCTTAAACACAAAATAGTTAGACTTTCAGAATCAAAACATTCTGGGATCTAGAAATTTCAGAAAGTGAAATCTTAGGTATCCACATTTTCTTATAAATATAATCGTTATGAAAACCTATGTATTGGCTTTTATATAGAGAAAAATTTTCTAATTTTCACCACATGGACACTTGGTAAAAAAAGGATCACTTTGGGGAATAAAATAGTTATGACAAAAAGCAAGATTGGAGTGAGTATAACCAAATCTAAAACTATTCCTAAGAGGATGAAATTGTGAGTATATTTTATCCAATTATTTCCTTTGAGAGGGGAAATTAGATAAATTATCCTTATGGATAAAATTTTATATTTTAGTCTAGTGACTAAATTGTTATCCTCATATTCATTTGTTTTAGGTTTTGAGTTATTATCTAAAATATTTTTCTTAGAAATAACAATTTCAAGAGATTACAATGTTTATCCTTATCAAAATTAACTTCTTTATGTTAGAAAAATCTTCTAGATCAAGAGTTTTCTGATCAACATTTTTAGAATGATATAATACTTCTTTTGTTAAAACAGAAATTTTAAATTTTTCATTCAATATTTTTTTTTTCTTACAATTATCATTCTCATGTAATTTAGCGAATATAAAGACTTCCTCAAATAAATTTAAGTTATTATCTCTTGATGTAGATGATTCTTCATTTGAAGAATCATAATATTCATCATTATAAAAATATGTATTTAAAGAAACTTTGGTTAAATATTCAACATCATGTGCGTTAGCCATAAGACAATGATTTTAAATAGGTAATTGGTCTCTAAGACCAATATTATTTTGACTAGAAGATTCATATTATGAGGATTAATTTGAAGAGTCTCCACCACTATCACTTTAGGTTTCATTCACCTTTAATACATTCTTATCCATGTATTTGCAGTACTTCTTTGAATTACTTTCAGAATTCTTTTTCATTCTGTCTTTTCTCTTTAGTAAAGAAAAATTAGGTATTATATGTCCAACCCTTTTTTAGTCATTACAAGTTATATAGAATATTTCTTATCCTTTCTATATTTCTTCTTATATCTATACTAAAAATATTTGTTTCCCACAATCTTGTTCATCCTTCTAGAATGATTAACTAATTCATTCTTAGACTATTCACTGTTACTTGATTCAGATATAGCAAAATATTTCATAGATTTAGATCTAGTTATCCTTTCAGGAGTCATGGAATTAGATGTAGTATTGAATGCTACAATTCCATTACAATTATTCTTTTTATTGAATTCATAATCTCTATTCATTCTTGTTTCATGTTGAAGAAGAGTTCTAAAAAACCCATCAATAGAAATGTTAGAATCTTTCATGTTCTCATTAATAGTGGTCCTTTTGGATTCCCACTAATTGAGTATTATATAAATTATATTTTACACAAGAAATTCATCATCATTTCTTTTCTATCCTAGATATTGAATACAATTGACAATATTCATAAATATTTATTTCTCTTCAAAAATCGGTTCTCCATAAGGAAATAAAAATACATGATATTCAACTCTTAACATAGGTCTTCCAGTTTCTAACACTTTAGATGTTCCAAAGTGTGTAACATTGTGTTTATTCTAGATACTGTTGGTTTATTCACATGAAAATATTTGATTGTAGAAATTCTTGGTTATGGAACAAATAATATTATCGTGTACCCTGCAGTTTAGTTGATATTCTTGTTTTCATGACTGGTGAATGTTCAGATTTCCAAGTATGAAATCTTGTATTCTCTAGTGATCATGATAATGTTGACCACTACAGTTTTAATAAAAAAAATTCACCCTTTTTCTCTATTACTCATAATCATTTCCATAAACTATTAGTCTTCTGGTAGGATTTATATTGTCTCCAGAGCCAACGATCATTCCATCTATTCTTATAAAAAATATTACTTTTCCACAAAACTTATCAGTATTAAATGATTATAAAAAAGATAAAAATAATTAAGAAAATCATTTGAATGTAAAGTTAAGAAAGAAAATTTAGAGCAAGAAAAAATTATATGAGAGTGTAAGTTTTCAGAGACCTTCTCTGATACGAATTTTAGGATCAAAATATAGATGCAGATGCTCAATTAAAAGATGGGGGGGGTGAATTGTATGGTTGAAAAAATTCCATTTTATATTTAAAAGAAAATATATGTTTAACAATGTTAAATAAAGTGAATTAACAAACCCTATTTGGTTCTTAGCTATGATACAATCTTGTTTAGCATCCAGAAATATGGATTTGGAAAATTATCTTATAAAAACATTAATTTGGGAAAGTTTCAACCTTAAAGCATATAGAATCTTATTTATCAAAGTATACAAGTATAAGAATGTTATACTTTCTTTATTTAACAAAATTTTAGAGGAAATAAAACATGTAACAAGAACAGGTAAACATGTTAGAAGTATTTTATCCCAAAGAGAAGGGTAACCAAAAACCTTGGATAAAGGTCCCTTGATTTATATATTCAAGAAAGTTTTTCCTACCCACACCAGGGTAATCCACTGATAAGAATCCCAGATTTTGTCTTGATATCCCTATAAGTCAAATAATATTAATGTAGTTATTATAAGGACCCGACCATAAAACATTACATAATCTTGAATTAACTGAATAATTCACATTAAGGATATTTTCAGGTTTATAGTTTTAGAGAATTAGGCCATAAATATTACAATACATCTCAAAAGTAATAAATTAGACACTTCTACTCAGTTTCCATTTTTTTCATAAAAAATAACTCCTGATAAAAAGAGTCATGTCTAGTTCCATGTTTTAGACTACATGACTTTTCCGTGACCCCATCCTTGACCCTATTCATCTTTAAGTCCAATGAAAAACATTTCAAAACATGGGTTGAGCATAAAAAGCTTAGCAAGTGTTATAAAAAATTAAAAGAAAACATTAGTTCAGCAATACATACATAACATAATCTCTTTATCATATATTATGAAAACATAATATTTATGAACATCACCTAGTAATCACAAATCTTGAAGGTAACTTGTGTAAACCTTATCAAACTTACATTGTAGCTATCACAGCTACGTATGGTGTTACATTTGAAATACCCATCACAGTATATTATTTAAATCCATTAAGAGAAACATTAACATTTACCTCTGTCACGTTACCCAATGCATTGGAATGCTCTCTCAGGCTCATCCACCCTAGGTTTATCACGAAACCACCCATATACTTAAATAATTCCCAAGAACCATAACATATTCATAACATATAAAAGAAAAATATTGGAAAAGATAACATTTCCACATTCCAATCACAATATATCATTTAAATATATTGACATAGAAAATCCATTATCATATCCATATTCAATACCAAAATACATAAAAGAGTATATGGAATTTATTTTCCTTTTAAAAAACATTTCGGGTTGTTAAGGAAGAAAAAGATCTAATAATACTCACTGTGGCGGAAAGGTCTTTGTCACCGCGTACATTAAAAAACATTCCATTTTTTCATTTAGTAAAATAATTCGTAGAAAAATATTACCTTTTAATGAAATGAAAATTCAAAGGGGATTATACACCTTATAAAATAATTTTGTCTGGAAAAAAAAATATGCCTCAATGAATGGAGATTGAGACGAAGTCCCTTACCTCGTGTCTGACTTGACCCGTTCGTTCTTCAATCTCTTGAATAATATAATAGATTTAATTTATACTTTCTTAATAACCATTTTCAATTTTATTATTCTTTTATATCACTTATTACCATGTTTAATCACTATTTAATCATTTTTGTTAATAATGGTCTTTTTCTCGATATTTGGTACTTGAGTCAAAAATGGACTTCTTATTACTACAAGTTGTACATGTGGTAAAAATTTCATTATATATAGAATTATATTCATTATTTAGTTATCATATATATCATATATATCCAGTATATACATGTTTTTATATTAGTACATAACATTTGGATGTAAGAAATGAAATGCACAGTTCATGGAGACGTTAAGTTCTACATACGCATGAACGCTACGTTCATTTCATTTCATATTTTGATGTAATTAAAACAAAATGATACATATGTATATTATAATTACAATATAATATAATCTATAATATCATTAAATTTATCAGTTATACCTCCTACTTAAGGAATTAATGAGTCATATCACTTTGAGTGGGAGGTAGTCGACACTTCCTAAAAAGATATTATCACTTTAACCTATTATGGAAACCATAAAGGTATTATATAAATGAAAAATATAGAATAATAAAGAAAACATAAACATAATATATATCATATATAAATACAGTTCCATCATAATGTACACCATGAGAGGAGGTAGGAAAAAATTGGACAATCATTGTTTAGTGAGGTAGTAGTTCGCTGTCCACAGAAACAGTATGTTCTTTACCCATTTGATGGAGGTGTGTGTAATTTTTGTTAGAATATTTCTCATAAAAACATAATATTATATTTAGGATACTGGTGTTATTATAAAAAAATATTATTAAAGTGTTTAGGGGGTTGTATATGTAAAATAAAACAAAAGTACTTAAGAGAAGACGTTATCTTTAAATCAGGTAACTCCCATTGGTTTAAACCAAAAGGGTTTCTCGAAGTGCTTTCTGCCTAATGTATGGCCTCTAGGATGAAGAGAGGGATCATGGAAGATTATTATAGCATAGGTTTGATGATCCAAGGACTTGAAAAGTGTGAGAAATTGGTAATAAGTGAGGGTTTTTAATAAGGGAGAGGAGGGTCTCTTTTGGAACGTTCGAAAATATTTTTTTATTATATAATGATTTTCAGTTTATAAAGGTCCCAAAAAATTAAATTTAGAAGATAATATTGACCATGTTCAAAATAAAATCATCCCATAATAATTTTACATGTTTTGGATAATGTTTTAATTTTTATCTTCTTATTTATTTAAATAATTCATTAATGACGTAAACACTATATCATCATTGTGTCATAAATAATTTTATTTATTTGATGTCTAAAAATTATAAAAAACTTAAAATGATGCAAGAAATGTTTTTATATTTCTAATTAATATTTATAGTCAAATATATCAGTTATATTACCCCACATAAAAATTCATTTAGTAAAACAATACATGTTAATGGAATTTTTATTTTTACATTAACTAAAAATTAATTAATTTCATTATCTTACCCAAGAGGCACCATCGGGTCCCAAAATTGACCCATGGATTTTCATGGTCATGAATTACTCAAAAAATAAGGTTAGGAAAAGTTTCAAGGAAATTTTATATTATTATAACATAATTTTTACCTTAATTACACTAATTACCTTTAATCGCTGTTAATAAAGTCAAAAATTACTATTCAACAAAAAATTATTTTCATCCCATTGAACCACATTTTACTTACTAATGACAACCATGTATGTCGGATTTTCAAAATTCAATTCACAGAAGTAGTAAAATTTCATTTAAATTAAAAATTCAGTTTTTTAACTAGTTAGTGGTTTCACAATTCCTCAAAAATTGATGATTTTCAAGTAAAATTCCAAAAATTCACCTTATGATAAATTTCATATTCAGAATTAAAAAATCATTTATATATTAAAAAATAAAAAACATAGAAGGTGCATTAATTAATTTAAAATTAATTTCTATTTTCAAAACAAATAAGGTGTTTTTATGAAACAATAACTATCAAAAGATTGAAACCTGTTAATGTCCTATTTCAATGTAAAATCACTTACCATATCCAAAATTGGATAAAATAGTAAAAATATAATATATTTAATATTTAAAACCAATTAAAAAGATAATCTATCCATATAAATAAATTAGATCAAAAGGCGGTTTTGAATTAAAATACATAATTTTTCACTATTCGTTAAAAAAATGATCTTTATCGGAAAAATACAAAAAATTTACACAAAGTAAATTTTGATGTCCCGAATCTAGAAAAGAATTATATTTTGTCAAATAGTTCATATAAGAGTGACAAAAAAATAGATTCAAAAAGGGTTCTAACTTAAAAGGTAATAAATTGACTTTTTAAAGATTATTGGAGTATTTATGCTTAAAATCAGATAATTTCTTTTTATAAGACTCTAAAATTTATTGGATAGATGTAAAATCATTTAAAAAACATGTATAATAATATTTTAGTTAGTTTTATTCATTCCCGCCAATACAACGGCTAGAAATTAACTACCATTTAAAATAATAATATTATATTGTTATTGCGCAACGTAAGATTTCAAAGAAACTCATTGTTGTGTGTTGGGTACGCAATCGAACATAGCAACACCTTTAAAGTGATTTTAATTTATTAATTCACAAATATTTTTAAATATTAAAAATGTATTATTCTTTATTTACTGGGGATGTTGCATCCATCCCCCCTTTTGGAAATTACGTCCTCATAATTTTTATTCACTTATCAAATAAGTGGGGGTATTTATCCCTCATAGCCATTTTAGATTCCCACTTTGCCTCTTTAACCATATGGTTTTTTCAAAAAACCTTTACCTGATTAATTACCTTATTCCACAACACATTCTCTCTAGGGTCAAGAATTTGGAATGGTTGTTCATCATTAGAGAGATTCTCTTCCGACCGAACAACATCTGGACATAAAGCATGGGATGGATATGGCATATACTTTATCAACATTGAAACTTGAAAATCATTGTGTACCTGGGATAAACATGGATGTAAAGCCACTCTGTATGTAACTGATCCTACATTCTCTAGGATTTTATAAGGTCCAATGAACCTTAGACTCAACTTTCCCTTCATACTAAAACACATCACACTTTTCTAAAGATAAAATTTGAGAAATACATTATCACATATCATGAAATATAGATCTTTCCTTTGGTTATCCAAATAACTTTTTTACCGATGCCGAGCTATTCTCATGTGCTTATGAATCAACTGAACATTCACTACCATCTCTGCCACCAATTCTGGTCCCATCAGTTTCCTTACTTCATCGCAAAAAGATGGAGTTCAACACTGCTTTCCATATAATGCCTCAAACAGAGTCATATGTATACTGGAATGAAAACTGTTATTATAAGAAAATTCAAAAAATGAAATATGTTGGTCCTAAATTCCCTGATAATCTATCGAGCAAGCCCGTAACATATATTCCAAGGTTTGAATTGTTCATTATTACTTCCCACCTGATGGAGGATGAAAAGATGTATTAAAATTTAATTCAGTAACCAATGACTTCTGAAAACCTTTCCAAAAATAAGAAGTAAACCTATAACAATGATCAGATACAATGGAGAGGGTAATTAAATGCAACCTTATTATTTATTTATCATACAACCAAGAAAGTTGATTTAGAGGCAATGTATTCCTAATTGGAAGGAATTGAGAAGATTTAGAGAACCGATCAACAATAACCCAGATTGTATTATTACCTAGAGATGTCTTTGGTTATCTCACAACAAAGTCCATGGATATATTTTCCCGTTTCCACTCTGGCACCGTTAAAGACTGAAGCATCCCTTTCAGTAACTACCACTCTGCATTAACTTGTTGACAAGTTAAACACTTTATAGTAAAGAAAACAATTTCTCATTTCATTCCATCCCACCAGTAATACTCCCGAAGTTCTCTATACATCATAGAACCGCTGGGATGAACAGAAAATGGAGAATTGTGAGCTTTACATAACAACTGATTCTTTAACTATGAATCAAAAGGAACACATAATCTATTTACAAATCTCAAAACACAATCATTATCAATGTTAAATTCAGAAAAATTACCCTTATAAACCAACTCTACCTTTTCCTGTAACTCGTTGTCTTCCTTCTTCACTTTCTTAATTCTGTCTGATAGCGATGATCTCACTAACACCAGAAAAAAATAGAATAAATTCCCCACCAACAACTTCTATGCCAAATATCATCAAATCAATAACCAATAGATCTCATTCCCAACATATCATAGTTAATGAAACATTACATTATTGTTTCGAAGCATCAGCCAGTTTATTTTCTTTTTCAAGATGGTAAAAGATCATGCAATCATACTCCATGATTAATTCCATCTATCTCCTCTGCCACATGTTAAATTATTTAAGAGTAAATATATTCTTTAAAAATTTGTGGTTAGTATATATTTGACATTTTACTCTATACAGATGATGCCTCCAAATTTTTAAAGCAAAAAAAACAGTAGCTAATTCCAAATCATGTGTAGGGTAATTTAACTCATGAGGTTTCAATGGACGTGAAGCATAAGAAATTACCTGATCATTCTATTTAAGGACACAACCAAGACCTTTTAATGAAGAATCACTGTAGATAAAAAATTCACCATCTCTAAAAGGTAATTCCAAAACTGGAGCATTTTCCAATCTTCTTTTCAATTCCTAAAAACAATCATCACATTATTTTGTCCAAATGAACTTAACACCTTTTCAGGTTAATTTATCCATTGGACTAGATAACCATGAAAAATTATTTACAATCCACCAGTAATAACCTGCCAATCCACTAAAACTGTGAATCTCAGTTGTATTTTTAGGTTATGACCATTCTTCAACAACTTTTGTTTTAGAAGGATCAACAGTGATGCCATTTTTTGAAACAATGTGACCAAGGAAAGAAATATGTTGTAACCAAAACTCAAACTTACTTTATTTTCCATACAGTTTGATTTATTTTATGGTTTCCAAGAAAACACTTAAATGACTTTCATGTTCCTATTTTCTTTTTGAAAGTCAAAAATATCATCAATGAACACAACCAGAAAATTATCCAAGAACTCATGGAAAATTCTATTCATAAGATCCATGAATACAACGGGTGCATTGGTTAACTGAAAAGGCATGAGTAAAAATTCATAATGGCCATATGTAGTATGAAACATGGTCTTTTGAATGTCTGATTATTTTACCTTCAATTGATGGTACCTCGACTTCATGTCAATCTTCGAAAAATTCTGAGCTCCCTAGAGATGATCAAATAAATCATAAAAAAGATGAAAATGATACATGTTCTTAACAGTGATGTTATTCAATGATCTATAATAAAAAAAAAGTCTCATTGAACGTTCTTTCATTTTAACAAACAAGAAAGGATCACCCCATGGTGATATGCTTGGTCGAATGAAACCTTTATCTAATAACTACTACAATTGCTTCTTTAAATCTAAATGTTCAATTGAGCCATTCGATAAGGGGGTTTTGAAATTGGCTTAGCCTCAGGAACTATGTCAACTATAAATACAACTTCTTAATCAGATATAATACCAGGAAACTCATTAGGAATAACATCAAAGTACTCATTTACCACTGGCACATCATTAATCTGAACAAACAAATAGTGTACCTGATACTACTTCATTTGATGGACCAACATCTGCAGAAGTAGTTGTAAAGTATTTCACCACCACTTTCTGTTTGTAGTCTGGTTTATTTCCCTCAGTTGGGTTCTTCATTAGACACTCATTTGCATAATGACACATTTCATTGAACTTAAATCATCTTACTGATTGTAAATCAGATTTGTTTCTTATCATTACCATAATATATTTCAGTGCAATTATGAGCCTTATGTCCCATTTTACCGCATCAGTAGCACTTATCATAATTCAATAGACATTCCCCTACATGTTATTTACATCAATTTTCACAGACTGCAAACTTAACTTTCTTACCATCATAATTTTTTGAAGAGTTATTACATTTCTCTTGGCACCTTGACATCTTATTCTGTTGTCTATCAAAGAAAACACAATCATCAAAAAACTCCATTTCAACCTTCTCCGCATATCAAATAAGTTTTTCATAACATTTTAACTCATGAAAAGGTAAAACCCTTAGATACTTTGGCTTTAATCCTGAGTAAAAATGCTTTATTTTACTATCATTATCCCGTATGAAATTTGGATAATACCTTGCTAGTCAAGTGAATTTTGCAACATAAGCAGCCACTGAGTCATCCTCCTGCCTCAATTCTATGAATTTTTTATCTATCCTTAGGCAAACCACCTTAGGAAAATATTTCTCAAGGAACATAACTTTGAATTCATCCCAATCACGTGCAGAAATATCCTCACTATCTATATTATTTTTCATAATATACAACCACTTATCAACTTCACCATCAAAACGGTAAACAACGATACTATCCTTTTGATGTTATGAACACCCCATGACATCAAAAAATTTCTCCAGTGCTTTAATCCACCCTTCAGTAAGCGCAGGGTCAGATGATCCTCTGAATGATGGGGGATGCTGCCTCATTAAATGATCCACTACTGACATGTTCCTCTGTGGTTGTTCTGAATGATCTTGTGCTTGGATACCACCAACATTTAATTCCTGAGTCAATTGTTCCATTACTGTAAGAAACTGTTCAGTTCTGATTCTGACCATCTTGGGTTGCTGATTTGGAAGGTTGTCTTACTCCTAATGTCATCCCAACATAGTTTCCATTTTTCCTCTGAGGAAAACCATTCTAAACACAAAATCATCTTAGGAAAAGCAACACGGTAATCTTTAAATGCTATATAATTTCGATCTTATCATAAATTAAATTATGGATATTAATTTAATAATACCCAAACCCTTATAGTTGTCTAAACCAAACTCTAATACCAACTATAAGAACATGGCCTTAAATATTTACTTAAATTAAATGAAAAATTCACATTCAGGATATTATCAAGTTTAGAGTTTTAGAGAATTAGGCCATAAATATTACATTATATCTCAAAATATACAATGTAGACACTTCTACCTAGTTTCTTTTATTTATAAAGTAAAAACTCTTGAAATAAAGGGTGATGTCTAGTTACATGTTTTAGACACCATGAATTTTTCTTGATCCCATCTTTGACCCTATTGATCTTTAAGTCTTATGAAAAACATTTCAAATCCTATGATGAGCATAAAAAGATCAGTAAGGGTTATAAAAAAAGAAAGAAAAAAATAGTTGATCCATACATACATAACATAAGTTATTTAACTTATCTCGTGAAAACATAAGATTTGTGAATAACACATAGTATTCACAAGTCATAAAGGTAAAGTTTGGCATCCATATCATACATACATTGTAGCTATCATAGCTATGTAGAGTGGTACATTTGGAATACCCATCACAGTACATTCCCTTCATCTCTTAGGCTAAAAATTAACGTTTACCTCCATCACTTTACCCAATCCATTGGAGAGATATCTCGGGATCACCTACCCTAGTTTTATCACCAACCACCCGTATACATAAACAATGCTCAAGACCAATAAAATATTCATAACACATATAACAAACATGAAGGAAAAGATAAAATTTCCACATTCCAATCACAATATATCATTTAAATATATTTAAATAAAAAATCCATTATGAAAACCATATTCAAAACCAAAATACATAAAAGAGTATATGGTATTTATTTTCCTTTTAAAAAACATTTTGGCTTGTTAAGGAAGCCAAAGATCAAATAATACCCGCGGGGGAAGAAAGGTCGTTGTCACCGCTTACATTAAAAAAACATTAGTTTTTATCATTTACTAAAATAATTCATAGAAAAATATTCCCTTTTAATGTAATAAAATGTCAAAGGTGTTTATACACCATATAATATAAAGTCGTGTATAAAAGAAATATTCCATAATGAAAGGAGATTGAGACGAAGTCCCTTACCTTGTGTCCGACATGACCCGTTCAATCATTAATGCCCTGAATAATAAACTAAAAATAATTAATACTTGCTTAGGAACCTTTTTCATGTTTATTATTCCTTTTATATCACTTATTAGCATTTTATAAACATTTTGAAATCATTTAAGTTAATAATGGTCATTTTTTCGATATTAGGTACTTGAGTCAAAAATGGACTTCTTATAACTAGAAGTTCTACTTGTTGTCAAAAGTTCATTATATATAGAATTATTTTAATTATTTATATATAATATTTATCATATATATCCATTATATACATGTATTTATATTATTACATAACATTTGGAGGTACAAAATGAAATGCACCATTCATGGAGACGGTAAGTCGTACGTACGCATGAATGCTACTTTCATTTCCATTTCGTATTCTGATGGAATGAAAAAATTATGATACATATGTATATTATAATTCCAGTATAATATCATATATAATATCATTAACTCCATACATTATACTTCCAACATATGGCATTAACGAGTCTTATCATTTAGAGGGGGCGGTAGTCCGCACTTCCTAAAATGAAATTGTCGCGTTTACCTATTATGGAAACCATAAAGGTATGCTATAAATGAAAAATACATAACCATAAAGAAAACATAATCATAATATATATCATATATAAATACAGTTCCATCATAATGTCTTCCATGAGAGATGGTAGGAAATAATTGAACAATAATCATTTCGTGAGGCGGTAGTTCGCCATCCACAGAAACATTATGTTCTTTACCCATTTGATGGAGTTTTATGTAAGTGTAGTTTGAATCATTTTCATAAAAACATCCTAGTATATTAGTGATACAATTTTTTATAAAATAATGGAATAAAAGAGTTTAGGGGGTTGGATAAGTAAAATAAAATAAAATAACTTAAGAGAAGATGTTACCTTTAAATCGGGAAACTCCCTTTTGTTTGAACCAAAAGGGATTTTTGAAGTGCTTTCTGCCTAAGGTAAGGCTTCTAGGATGAAGAGAAGAATATTGGGAGCTTATTGGAGAAGATATTAGATGAGACAATGGCTTAAGAAGTGTGATAAATGGGATGGAAGTTTGGGATTTTTATAAGGGAGAGGAGGGGCTCTTTTGGAATGTTTAAAACTATTATTTTATTATATAATGATTTTCGGTTTCTAAAGATACCAAAAACATAAAAGTCATAGATAGGTGTCCCATGTTAGAAATAAAATCATCCAATAAGAATTTTAAAAGTTTTGTATATTGTTTTAATTTTTAACTTCTTATTTATTTAAATCATTCATTAATGACGTAAACACTACATCATCATTGTGTCATAAATTATATTATTTATTTGATCTCAAAAAAATATAAAAAAATTCAATTATTAAGGAGATAATTTTAGATTTCTAATGAAAATTTATAGTCAAATATATCAATTATATAACCCCACATTATTATTTTTAAACAATATATGTTAATGGAATTTTTATTTTTTACTTTAACTAAAAAGTTATTTATGTAATTATCATACCAATGTGGCTCCATTTGGTACAAAAATTGACCCATGGATTTTATTGATAGGTGACTACTCAACCAACAAGGTTAGGACTAGTTTCAAGGTAATTTTATATTATTATAAAATTATTTTTACCTTAATTTCCCAAATTACCTTTAATCGCGGTTAATAAAAATTAAAAATTACAATTCACCAAAAATAATTTCATCCCATTGAACCATATTTTACATAATAATTAAAACCATGTATGTAAAAAAATTTTAATTCAATTCACAGAAGTGATATAATTTCATTTAAATGAAAAAGACAATTTTTTAACAACTACATAGTTGTTTCACTATTCATCAAAAATGGAAGGTTTTAAGAAAAATTCCAAAAATTCACCCTAAACTAAATTTCAAATTCCAAATTAAAAAATGATGTCTATTTTAAATAATTAAAAACAAATGAGGTTCACTAATCACTTTAAAATTAAACCCCATTGTTAAAACAAATATCCCGATTTTAAGAAATAATAACTATCAAAAGATTGAAAATTGTTAAAGTCCAATTTCAAAGTGAAATTACATCCAATGACCAACATTGGATTAAATGGTATAAAATATAATCTATTTAAACTTTAAAACCAATTAAAAATATAATCTAACCATATAAATATATTAGATTAAAAGGCAGGTTTGAATTAAAATACTTCATTTTCACTATTCATTAAAAATGAACATTATCTTAAAAATAAAAAATATTTACACAAAGAAAATTTTGATGTCTTGATTCTAAAAAAGAATTTTATTTTTTTCAAATAGATCAAGTAAGAGTGAAAAAAACTAGATTTGATAAGGGTCCCCATCAAAAGGTGGTAAATCCACATTTTAAAGAATATTAGAGTATTTATGCTTAAAATCAAATTATTTCTTATTATAAGAAACTAAAATTTATTGGATAAATGTAATAACATTTAAAAAACTTGTATAATCATATTATAATTAGTTTTTTCCTTTCCCGCCAATACAACACCCATGAATTTAGAGTCATTTAAAATAATAATATTATATTGTTAATGTGCAACGTATGATTTCAAAGAAACCCGTTGTTATGTATCGGGTACGCCATCAAACATAGAAACCACTTTAAATTAAATTTAATTTTTCAATCAATAATATTAATAAATATAAACAATTTCTTATTCTTTATTTACCTAGGATGTATCATCTTTCCCCCCTTTTAGAAATTGCGTCCTCACAATTTTTATTCACTTATCAAATAAGTCGGGGTATTTATACCTCAAAGCGTTTTTAGATTCCGATGTTTCCTCTTCAACCATATGGTTTTTCCACAAAAACATTACCTAATGAATTACTTTATTCCATAACAAATTCCCTATACATTCATGAATCTGGTCCAGCTGTTCTTTCTAAGAGTAATTCTCTTCCAAATGAACTACCTTTGGACTTAAAACATGAGATGGATCTGGAATATAATTTCTCAACATTGAAACATGAAAAATCCTTGTGTACCTTGAATAAACTTTGAGATAATGTCACTATGTATGCAACTGATCCATCATTCTCCAGGATTTCTTAAGTTCCAATGAACCAAGGACTCAAATTTCCCTTCATACCAAAACGTATCACACTTTTCCATGGAGAAACTTTGAGAAAGACATGATCACCTACCTCAATAGATTGATCCTCCCTTTGGTTACCCGCATAACTTTTCAACCGACTCTGAGCTGTTCTCATGTGATTCTGAATCAACTGAACTTATGCTACCATCTCTTCCAACAATTCTGGTCCCATCAGTTTCTATTCACCTACTTTATCCCAAAAAGCTGAATTTTGACACCGCTTTCAATATAATTCCTCGAACGGAGCCATCTGTATAAAGGAATGAAAATTTTTATTATATGAAAATTTAACCAAAGAAAGATGTTGGTCCTAACTTCCCAGATAATCCATCGAGAAAGCACATAACATATCTTCCAAGGATTGAATTGTTCATCCCGACTAGCCATCAGATTGAGGATAAAAAGATGTACTGAAATTTAATTCAGTACCCATTGACTTCTAAAGGCCATTACCAAAGTTAGAAGTAAACCTGTTATCACAATCAGACACAATGGAGAGGGGAATTCCATGCAATCTGATTGTCTCCTTATCATACAACAGAGAAAGTTGATCTAGAGGCAAAGTATCCCGAAAAAGAAGGGAGTGAGAAGATTTATTCAACCGATCAATAATAACCCAGATTTCATTATAACCTCGAGATGTCTTTGGTAATCCCACAAAAAATTCCATGGATATATTTTCCCATTTCCACTCTTGCACCGGTAAAGACTGAATCATCCCTTTTGGTAACTGCCACTCTTCATTAACCTATCGAAAAATTAAACATTTCATAGTAATGTCAACAATATCTCATTTCATTCCATCCCACCAGTAATACTCTTAAAGATATCTGTACATCTTAGTAATGCTATGATGAACTGAAAATAGAGAACTATGAGCTTCACATAACAACTCATTCTTTAACTATGAATCATAAGGCACACATAACATCTTTCTATACCTCAAAACACAATCATTATCAATGTTAAATACATGAAACTTACCCTTATTAAAAAACTCTCATTTTTCTAGAACTCACTGTCTTCCTTCTACACTTTCATAATACTGTCGGATAGAGATGATCTCACTGACAGCTGAAACAACATAGAATAACTTACTACACCAATAACTTCTATGCTAAAGATCATAAAATCAAAAACCATTAGATCTCGTTCCAAATATATCATGGTTAATGAAGCATTACTTTTTTGACTCAAAGCATCAACCTCTTTATTTTCTTTTCCCAGATGGTAAAGGATCATGAAATCATAATCTTTGATTAATTCCAGCCATCTCCCCTCTCCCATGTTCAATATTATCTGAGTAAATATATACTTAAATTTTTTTTGGTCAGTATGTATTTCACATTTTACTCCATTCAGATGATGCCTCCATATTTTTAAAGCAAAAACAACAGAATCTAATTCAAAATCATGTGTACGGTAATTTAACTCATGAGGTATCAACTGACATGAAGCATAAGAAATTACCTGATCATTCTGCAAAAGGACACAGCCAAGTCCTTTCAAAGAAGCATCACTGTGGATAAAAAATCCATCATCTCCGGAAGGTAATTTCAAAACTGGAGCATTCACCAATCTTCTTTTTCAATTCTTGAAACAATCATCACATTCTTTTGTCCAAATGAACTAAACTCTTTTTCAAGTTTATTTATTCATTGGAATAGTTAACAGTTCAAAATTCTCAACAAACCTCTAGTAGCAACCTCCCAAAATATGAACAATATGAATATCGGTTTTATTTGTGGGTCTTGGCCATTCTTCAAAAACTTTTTTTAGTAGGATTAATAGTTATGCCATTTTTAAAACAATGTGACAAACGAAAGAATTTTTTTTAAAAAAACTCACACTTGATGAATTTTTCATACATTTTATTTTCTATTATGTTTTCCAAGACTACCCTTAAATGACATTCATGTTCCTCTTTACTTTTTGAAAAACCCAAAATATCATCAATGAACACAACTACAATATTATCCAAGAAATCATGGAAAATTCTGTTCATAAGATCTATTAATATAGCAGGTGAATTGGTTAACCGAAAAGACATGACTACAAATTCATAATGGCCATATCTAGTATGAAGCAATATTTTTGGAATGTCTTATTTTTTTTAATTTCAACTAATGGTACCCCGACCTCAAGTCAATCTTCGAAAAGTACTCAGCTCCCTGGATCTGATCAAACAAATAATCGATATGAGGCAAAGGATACTTGTTCATAAAAGGGATTTTATTCAATTCTCTATAATCATTGCAAAGTCTCATTGAAATATATTTCATTTTTACAGAAAAGAAAAGAGCACATCATGGTGATGTGCTAGGTCAAATTAATCATTTATCTAATAACTCATGCAATTTCTTCTTTAACTCTAAATTTTCAATTTGAGCCATTCGATAAAGTGTTTTTGAATTTGTCTTAGCATAAGGAACTATGTAAACAGTAAATTCCACTTCCCAATCAGGTATAATACTAGGAAACTCATCAGGAAAAACATCACGGTACTCATTTACCACTATCACATCATTAATCTCAATAGTTCATCTGTTTTTAACAATATGTGCACGGTAATATTCATTTCTATCTTTTACTAATTTCTCGGTTGCCTGATATGTTATCAAAATTAAGGGTTCATTCTTGTACACAAACTGAAAATCTTTCTAAAAAGAAACCTCGAAAGCTCTGTAGTCAATCATAGCATGATAAACAGAAATCCAATACATACCCTAAATGACATCAAAATCTACTATAGGAAAAACAATAAGGTTTTCCAGTATATTTTTTCCACAAACAAGGATAGGAAGGTTTTTTAAATGCTTTTTGTCGCCAAATTCCCTCAGGGGGTTTTTACCATAAGTTCATGATTCATAACTTGAGATGAAATTCCAAATTTACTAGAAAATTTCTCCAAAATGAAATAGTGTGTAGACTCTGAATCAGAAAACACATTGGAATAATCTGAAAAAACAAATAGTGTACCTGATAATACATCATTTTATGGCCCCACATCTTCTAAAGTAGTTGAAAAGGATTTCACCACACCTTTCTTCTTGTAGTTGTGTTAATTTCCCTCAGTTGTGTTCTTAGTTGGACACTCATTTGCATAATGACCCATTTCATTGTACTTAAAACATCTTACTAATTGGAAATCAGATTTTTTCTTACCATCACTCTGATATTTTTCAGTGCAATTATGAGCCTTATTCTCCATTTTACTGCATCAATATCACTTACAAGAATTCAAAAGACATTCCCCATCATGCTTTTTACCACATCTTTCACAAACGGTAAACTTATGTTTTTTACCATCATACTTTTTTGAAGAGTTCATTCCTTTCACCTACCACCTTAACCTCTTATTATGTTGTTTTTACCAGAATACTTGGTCATAAAAAAAATTCATTTCCACCTTCTTCACACATTGAATATTTCTTCAATAAAATTTGAACTCATGAGAAGCTAAAGCCCTTCGATACTTTGTCTTTAATCCTAAGTAAAAATGGTGGATTTTAGTATCAAGATCTCTTATGAAAATTGGAGCATACATTTCCAGTCGAGTGAATTTTTCTTCATAATCATCCACTGAGTCATCATATTTCCTCAATTCTAGGAATTGTTTTCTCATCCGGAAGAGAACCACCATATGAAAATATTTCTTAATGAACATACCTTTGAATTCATCACAATCAAGTGCATCATTCTCCTCAATATCCCTGATATTTTTCAACATCGACCACCACTGATCAGCTTCACCTTCAAAATGGTAAACTAAGAGACTAAAATTTTGATGTTCCGAACAACCCATGACATAAAAAATTTTCTCCATCACTTTTGTCAACCCTTCAGCTTGCACAGGGTCAGATGATCCTCTAAATGATGGGGATGATACATCATGAAATGATCCACTACTAACATGTTCCTTTGTGGTTGTTCTAGTTCATCTCGTGCATGGATACCACCACCATTATAGCCAGAGTCAACTATGCCATTACTGAAAAAAACTGTTCTGTTCCAATTTCAACCAACTTAGGTTGCTGATTTGGAAGATTGTCTTCCACCTGATGTCATTCCTACATAGCTACCCTATTTCCTCTGTGGAAAACCATTCTGAACGTAAAAATATCTTAGGTGAAGAAACATATTAATCTATAAATTCTATATCATTTAAATCTTATCATAAATTAATTTATGGATATTAATTTAACTATAACCTAACTCATAAAGTTTTCTAAACTGAAAACTGATCCCAACTATAAGGACCCAGCCTTAAAACATTACATAATCTTGAATTAAATGAATAATTCAAATTGAGGATCTTTTCATGTTTAGAGTTTTAGAAAATTCAGCCATAACTATTACATTACATCTCAAAAGTTAAAAATTAGACACTTCTACTCAGTTTCCATTTTTTAATAAAATAAAAACTCTTTCAAAAAAGAGTCATGTCTAGATCCATGTTTTAGATAGCATGAATTTTCCTTGATCCCATCCTTAACCCTATTATTCTTTAAGTCATGTGAAAAATATTTCAAATCGTGGGATGAGTATAAAAATCTCAGTAAGGGTTATAAAAAATAATGAAAGAAAACATTATTTCATAAATAAATACATAACATGTAAGAACCAGGATCTTCTTTCTGGTGTGTTTTTCCTTCTCAGGTTGTTTTTAAGAAAAAGAAGAAAATCTAGAAATTTTCAAAGTACAATCTGTGTACTTTATAAGTACAAGTCGTGTACTTCGATGCCGTGCAAGGCCGTGTTCTTTCCATGTCCGGGCCACAGACAAGGGGTGTAGGGGAAATGTTGAGGCCACTTAAAGAAGAGTACAAAAAATCCATGTACACGTCGTGTACTTCAAAAGTACATGCCATGTATTTTCTTTTTTTTCATTTAATAGGTCGTGGACACATCTAATCGACAGTTTGGTCTTCTTCTCCAACTTCTTCGACCGAGAGAATTCATACAACTGCATACATCATCCGAGCCCTCGAGCCTCCGTCTGTTTTTCGAATTGACTGTCGTCGATTGTGTTAGAATCGCAGTGGTGTGCTCTTCCTTCTTCTTAAGTTTGATTCCATGATTTTTCCTCTTTCTCATGTTATCATGGGTAGAATGTTTTGTGATTTTTTGTAGATCTACGACGTTATAAGGAGAATCAAGCCTCGTGTTTCAAGTATATTGATCTCCTAGCATCAAGGTAGGTGGTTTGTGCCTTTCCATTTGATGTCTTTGAGTTTTATGTGAAATTTACACCAATACCCATGAACGGGGTATTGCGTGTTTACTATTTTGCCATGTTGTGTTCTTGCCTTGCCTGTATGCCTATGTAGAGGTAAATTTTTTTTATATATGAGGATTGTTTGTGTTCTTGGATTTTTTCCCCATGATGGTTCTATTTACAACCTTTGGTCTTGTACTGACTTTGGCTGTTGTACCTACTTCCATGCCTTGTGACCATAGGATGGATCCTTTTTTCTTGACATGCTTTTTTAGCTATAGTCTGGATAGCCAAGTAACTCTGTACGTTTACTTTGGTCATATAGCATTAATATGAAGTGATTGGCATGGGACTGTGGGAACCTGGTGCTTTAGTCTATATGGGATAGACTGAGGGAACTGCCCAGATAGTCGTAGATATTATAGAATATAAGGGATGGACCGAGTGAGCTTCGCAGAGAGTCTTGGATGTCATAGACTACAGGAGGGTGGACCGAGTGAGCTTCCTCAAAAAGTCTTGAGCTTATAGACTACAGGGGAAAAATACATTGATATTCCTAGAGAGTATTGGATTTTATAGAACACAGGATATTAGACCGAGTGTGCTTCCTCGGAGGGTCTTTTTTTTGTCTTTTTTAAAATTCCTTAAACCATTTCAGGATATAGGAGGAGTTGACCGAGTGAGCTTCCTCAGAGATTCTATGATATACCTGTGTCTATAGGAGGAAATGACTGATTGAGTTTCCTCATAGAGTCTCTAGACCTTGGGGATACAAGGGGAATAAACCACGTGTTCTTCTTCAAAGAGTCCCTTACTACCTTAGACTATAAGGGTAATTGACTGAGCGTGCTTCTTCAAAGAGTCTTATAATTTTCATATGACCATACTAGAGGGGTTAGGCTGAGTGTACTGCCCAGTGGGTTGTTGGTACTTTTTGGATTGGACCAGAGGGGATGGTTGTGAGTACTTCCCAGAGGGTTTCCTATTTTTGGTCAGCTGTTTGCTTCACTGCTTCTTATTGTTTTTGTGGATTATTTACTACTGTGTATTGCTGGTTCCTACTTATTTTTTACTATTTATTGTACTTTACCTACCATATAATCACTGGCTATTAGGTATAGATCATTGGGTGGTTTCCTACTGGGATTTATTCTCACACCTTTTTTGGGTCATGCTTTTGGTCCCAAACAAATTATTTTGTTGCAGGTATAGACAAGGGAAAGCGCCCTACTACATCAGGTACATGACTTTCATTGGGGTAGGAGAGCATGGGATCAAGCCAAGGCATTCGATGCTGAGGATTTGCATATCGGTTTTTCTTTTGCAATTTGGCTTAGTATTGTATTCAGCATTGTGGCTTGTTTGGATTCATTCCTAGACATATGTATTATGCATCATTTCATATATATATATATGTGTGTGTGTGTGTCTGTGTGCTCTATTTTATAGTTTTAGACTTCTGTTGTTTACGGTTGTTGGATATTAATTTCTTCCACTATTGTTTGTTGTTTATTGTTTCTCTTCTACTGTGTACTCTGCCAATGAGGGAATAGTTTCCCCACAATCACACCCAAGGCCCTACTACTAGTCGGCTGGCACTAGCGTTTGGGGAAATGCACTTGAGGCCATGTGACCAACCAGGTATGGGCACCTCTGGGTGTCATTCGGAACCGGGACATTACAAAGTGGTATCAGAGGAATTATTTTCTCTTGATTTACTATTTGGAGACTTTAGCCAGGGATAAGATGGATTCGGTACTTGGTAATAAACTGTGTCCAGGAGTAGCTAACCCATGTACTGGAAAAAGCCAATCTACCTCTCTTATTTATGTTTCTGGTTTTTCTATATTATGATTGATTTGATTTCACCTAGAGTTATTCATATGCTTTGTGCTATTACCTTTGTTGTTATGGCGGTTCTATTTCTGTCACAACCCATGAAGATGAGGGTATTCTATCTCATGCATCATATAAGGACTTGTTATAAATCACATTCCATGCATTCTTCCCATATCTTCTATGATGAATTAGTAATTGAATGTTGTTGTGACAGATGTTTTGTAGATTATTCATGCTGTTGTCATAGATGTTTTGGTAGAATCTCTATTGTTTGATAGAAAATTTTTTATATAGATATTTACTGGAATGAACACCAAATTTTGAATCTTGAGGTGTTACATGCCCTCATAAACTGAAACGTGGTATATCATTCACTTTTTTCCCTTGTACATGATATGTAGGAGATTCCAATATTTAATTCGCGAGGAGTATGGTCCCTCCCGGATCGGAATTTGTCACCTTCATGCTTGTTTTTTGTTTTTTAGGTTCGGAGCAGTTTCTAAGCTACTTCCGGGAAAAACCCATAATACACGGCATGCACTTTATTAATACACACTGTGTAGTTTTAAACCGTGTTGCTGATTGTGTGGGCAGGAACACGGGGATGTGAAAAATTTTCAGGAACACGTCGTGCACGGTAATTCCATGCTATGTAGTAGTGAGCCGTGTACCCAGCTGTGTCACTAACTACATGGGTCAGGGAAGCTTGTGTAGTATACGCCGTGTTCGGTATGATCACACCATATAGTTTTGTTCTAGGAACCCGACCGTTTTGTGAACTATACGGGACAATGTTGTATTCCCCTATACATGTCGTGTTTGTTTGGAACATGACATGTAGATCCAGTCGTGTAACCGGCCATGTAACTAATAACACAGGTAGTTGAAACTCTTCTAGTACACTCTATGTCCATAGGGAACATGCCATGTGGTATCGATTTAAGAGGAACATGTGGGTTAGCCGTGTAAGGAGACTTGGGCAGGGGAATAGAGTTTAAGTACATGCCGTGTGGGGTGACAACACGCCCTGTAGTTGGGGAATTACATGACCAGTGGTGGAAGAAGTACATTCCCATGTGGATGGCCTAAGAGAACACTCTGTGTAGTTTTTATACAGGCCATGTAGTCATGTTTTGTCAAAAATGAATGTTTTTCTCCCATTTTCCCTCTTGTACTCCTGCATTTTCAGTCTTTGATAATCCTGATTTATGTTGTGATTTTGACCTTTTAGAGCTATGCCACCAAGACGTCCTCCAGTTGAACGTCAGCTGCCAGACAGTTATCAAACATTAGATATGGCAGGTCAGGGACCTCATGTAGATCCTCCTACTGTGCCAGCCTTGGCACTAGCAGTTATACTAGTTACATGTGCTTATGCGTAGTTCAGGGAGGGTTTTCATTTGATGATACAGACCTTATTGGGAGCGCTATCTCCTACCCTGTCGATGGATGAGTTTTCATGGGTTTTCTAGCACCATATTCCTCCTACGTTCTCAGGGGATGGAGGATATCAGGCTGTAGAGTCGTGGCTCGAAGCCACACTGATGATCTTCAAGCATCTCAAGGTACCTCCTGAGAAGAGGGTAAAATTTGTGACCTATATGCTTCGAGACTCCTCCAAGAGGTGGTGGGAGGTGATCTTATAGTCAGGACGCCAGCAAAGTATGACCTGGGATGAGTTTTTATGCATCTTCTACGATTACATCTACCCGGAGACCATGTGGGCCGATTGAGCCTAGGAGTTTGTTAGTCTAAAGTAGGGTACTCTATCTGTTATGGTGTCATCGTCTCACTTTTCTGAGCTGTAGAAATTAATGCCTATTTCAGGAGGTGATGGGTTTTTCATTGCACGGAAGTTGCAGGATGGTATGACGCATGACATCCACTCGCAGGTGAACATCTTTAGGTGGAATTTGATATCATCTATCGTCAACCAGGTGCTGATCACAGAGTGCAATATGAGGGATTCTGGGGTATTGAGCCAGGGTGGTTCAACCTCTAGAGCTAGTGTTCCTCCTTCTGATAGTAGGAAGTGCCGCAGGGAGCTGTCTCGAGGAGGTCAGAGTCGGTAGAGTGCATCTTCTGGTAGCCAAGTAGTATGCTACCAGTGCAGGAGGAGTGGGCATACTAGGCCTCAGTGCCAGAGAGACCTGATGGGGTGCCGATCTTGTAGAAAGATGGACCATATACAGTGTTTTTTCAGAACTCATCACCTATGGATGGTGGTAGGGACTCTTCTATGAACCCGCATTCAAGAGATGCATCGCCAGATTCTCACCATTCTGGGAACTGGAGTTCTTCCGTCCATTAAGGCTGAGGTGGAGGTCACGGCCGTGGTGGTCAGTCACTCGGTTACCAGTGACAACATAGTGGATCAGCTCATGGTAGTCAGTCAGGGTCACAGGGTTGCGGTACAGGCCAGAATTTCACCATGGAGCAGACCCATCAGGAGCAAGATCCCAGACCTTCAACAATTCGAGGTACAATATTAGTAGCCTCTTTTTTATCTTCATCTCATTTCGATATTGTTGCTACACAGAGGATTATCTCTGTTGCTGTTGTGGAGAGCCTTGGGCTCTGTATATTTTCCTATGCCGACACTTTAACTCTAGAAACACTATTTTCGACTAGAGAAGTTGGCGTATGTCAGTGCAGAGAGTGTCCTATTGAGGTTGCAGGGTGTCACATATTATGGGACCTCTACATCCTAAAGATGATGAGCTATGATTTCATTCTCAAGATGGATTGGTTAGTTCCCTTTTAGGCAATCGTCGACTGCTATCTCCACAAAGTGAGTTTCATATAACCAGATGGTGAATCCTTTCTTCATAGAGGTGAGTGGGATGTCCAGGCGAGTCGAGTAGGACCCCATCATTATGGGAAAGGAGGAGTCACAACCCAGATTATTAGTCTTTATTTAGATGACTAGGGTACTTCGTATTTAGACGTTCCCCCAGTGGTGGACCATTTCAGAGACGTCTTTCTAGAGGAAATTTTAGGTTTGCCTCTAGAGAATGAGGTAGACATCTCTATTGAGCTCGTTCCATGAGCAGCACCAGTGTAGATTCCTCTTTATAGGATGGCTACATTTGAGTTTTAGGAGCTCAAGAACCAGTTGGAGGAGTTTTAGGTAAAGGGTTTCATCTGACACAGTACTTCTCCTTGGGGTTCTCCTATCCTTTTTGCGAAGAACGCAGACATTACCCTTTGGATTTGTGTGGATTATCAGAAGTTGAACCAGTTGATGGTCAAGAACCGATTTCCATTGCTGAGGATCGATGGACACTTTGATCAGCTTTGAGAAGCCCGAGTGTTCTCAAATATTGAATTGAGATCTGACTATTATCAGTTGCGTGTTAGACCATCAGATATAACTCTGACAGCCTTCCGGAGCAATTATAGTCTCTATGAGTATACAGTTATGCCGTTCAATCTCATGAACGCACCATCAGTTTTCATGGTGCTGATGAACCGAGTTTTCCATCCATACTTGGATTCCTTCGTGGTGGTTTTTATGGAAGATATCTTGGTGTACACTCACACTTGACATGACCATGCTACCCATCATGAGATTGTTTTGAGTACACTGAGATAGCATTATATTTTTCCTAAAATCTCAAAGTGCCACTTTTGGATGGATCAGATTCACTTCTTGGGTCACATCATCTCAGAGGAAGGAGTATCAGTGGACCCAAAAAAAGTGAGATATGTAGTTTCCTAGGAGTAGCTAAAGAACGTCTTTGAGGTGAAGAGTTTTCTTGGGCTGGCTGGATACTACAAGCACTTTATTCAAAACTTTTTACACCTAGAATAACCACTGACATGTCTGAACAAGAAAGGGATGATGTTATTATGGCCAGATTCTTCTGATTCAGCCTTTCTAGAGATGAAAGGGAGGTTGACGTCAGCACCGATTCTAGTCTTACCAGAGTCGAGCAAGAGCTACACCATTTATTGAGATGCAACAGGTATCGAACTAGTAGTTGTGCTTATGTTGGGAGATAGAGTCATTTCATATGGGTCTCGACAGTTGAGGCCACATGAGAAAAACTTCCCGACACATGACCTGGAGTTAGCAGCTGTTGTTCATGACTTATGTTGTTGGAGACACTATCTTTTGGGAGAGCACTTTGTGGTTTTAACTAACCACACAAGTCTAAAATACATCTTCACTCAGCGGGGCCTGAATCTGAGATAGCGTAGGTGGGTCAAGTATCTTCAGTCCTTCGACTTTGAGATTGCCTATACACCTGATAAGGGCAACACAGTTGCTGATACGCTGAGCAGGAGGACTCAGATATAGGCTATTCAGGAGGCCAGCAGTTAGTGGAAACTTATGGTTCTGTTCTCTGAGATGAATTTGGAGGTTCATGATAGACAGGGGCATACTTTTCTATCTTATATGGTTATTACCTCTTCTCTTCTCGATCGGGTACAGATGAGGCATCTATCAGACTCAAAGGGCCTAGTCTTATGGGAGAGTGTGTCAGGAGAGGACCCTCTTCCTGGATAGACAGTGGGAAAGGATGAGATATTGCGGTTCCAGGGTTGCGTATGGGTGCTAGTAGTCATATGTGAGGATCTAATGCATTATTTTCATTCCTCATTCTGGGCAGTTCATCCTGGTGTCCCCAAGATGTATTCGGATCTTCATCTCCAATATTAGTGGACATGTATGAAGAGAGATGATGCTGGTTTCGTTATGAAATGTTCTACTTGTCAGTAAGTGAAAGTAGAGCATCAGTGACCGTCATATCTTTTACAGAAGTTACCCATTCCTGAGTGGAAATGGAACGATGTCACGATGGAATTTGTGACCGGGTTACCGAGGTCACCTCGAGGGAGTGATGCTGTTTGGGTTGTCGTCGATGGGCTTACGAAGGTTGCTCACTTCTTGCCGATCAAGAAGACCTTCAGTGTGGATGTTATAGGATGGTTGTACATCCGTGAGATTATACGTCTATAAGGAGTTAATCAATCCATTGATTTAGATAGGGATGATCATTTTACTTCTCGGTTATGGCAGGGGCTTCTGAAGGATTTGGGTACACAGGTACTTTTTAGTACAATATACCATACCCTGACAGATGGTCAGTCCAAGTGTATGATTCAGGTGCTTGAGGATATGCTCAGAGCTTCCATTCTAGACTTTGGTGGTTCTTGGGAGAAGCATATTACTCTTGTGGAGTTTTCCCATAACAAAAGTTTTAAGAAGACTATTCATATGGCACCTTTTGATGCCTTGTATGGTAGGCCATGCGGATCACCATTATGCTGGCTGGAGGCAGAAGAGGCAGCTTTGATGGGACCTCATCTTTTTTAGGAGATATCACAGTAGATAGAGTTGATTTGCAAGAGGAAGGCTACTACACAGTCTTGGAAAAATTCTTATGCTGATCATCAGAGATGACCTCTAGAGCCCGAGGTCGGGGATCAGTTTATCCTACGTGTCACACCGAGGTTGGGACACAAGAGGATTCAGAGGTAGGGTAAGATTTCACCACGGTACATTGGGCCATTTGAGGTGTTGGAGAGAGTCGGTCCGGTTTCCTATCGGTTGTAGTAACCTTAGAGGTACTGGGCTATGCATGACATCTTTCATCTTTCTCAGCTCCGACGTTACTTTTCAGACCCATATCATGTCTTTAAACCCGAGGAGGATGAGCTCGAATAAGATGTGTCATTTGAGGAGCATCCTATTTGAATTTTCGATCATAGTATAAATATTCTCCATGGATGGTCTGTTCCCCTGGTATGGGTGCTATGGAATCACGGGCGAGTACAAGACGAGACCTGGAGAGGGATGCCGATGTACGATCGTAGTGGCCAGAGCTATTCAGAGTTTCTTCTTCTATGCCTCACTAGTGTAATTTGGGGATGAATTTCATTAAGAGGGGAAGTTTTTATGAATGTGGATCTTATTTTAAGGTATGTTTTCCATTTTCTATTTGTTTTTGAGAAAAAGAGGAAAATATTGAAATTTTCAAAGTACATGCCATGTACTTTATAAGACCATGCCGTGTACTTCGATGCCACGCAAGGTCATGTGCTGGCCGTGTCCAGGACACACACACATGGTGTGTAGGGGAAATGTGGAGGCTGATTAAAGCGGAGTACGAAAAATCCAAGTACACGTGGTGTACTTCAAAAGTACACACCGTGTATTTTTTTTCATTTAACAGGTTGGGGTCGGATCTAATCGATAGATTGGTCTTCTTCTCTAGCTTCTTCGACCGAGAGCATCTGTACGGAATCGATTAACCCTTGAGCCCCTGAGCCTCGGTCTGTTTAAAGAATCAACCACTGCCGACTGCATTGGAACCACAATAGTGAGCTCTTCTTTCTTCTTGAGTTTCATTCCATTATTTTACATCTTTCTCAGGTTATCAGGGGTTGAATGTTCTGTGCGTTTTCATAGATCTACAACATTATAAGGAGAATCAGGCCTTGTGGTTCAATTATATTGATATCCTAGCATCAAGGAAGTTGGTTTGTGCCTTTCTGTTCGATGTCCTTGAGTTTTATGTGAAATTTCCACCAATACCCATGATCGGGGTATTGCGTGTTTACATTTTTTCCTTGTAGTGTTCCTGCCTTGCTTGTATGACTGTGTATAGGTAAATTTTGGTTATATATTAGGATAGTTACTGTTCTTGGATGTTTTTCCCATGATTGTTCTGTTTAAAATCTTTGTTATTGTTCTGCCTTTGGCTGTTGTACCTACTTCCATGCCTTGTGATCGTAGGATGGATCCTTGTTTTCCTGACATGCTTGATAAGTTATAGACTGGTTAGCCAAGTATTTCTATTGGTTTACATTGTCCATATAGTATTATTATGCACTGATTGTCATGGGAATGTGGGAACCTAGTGCTTTAGAATATACGGGACAGACTGAGGAAGATTCCCATAGAGTCTTAGATATTATAAAGAATAAGGGATAGACCAAGTGAGCATCCCAGAGAGTCTTGGATGTTATAGACTACATGAAGGTGGACCAAGTGAGATTCCCTAGAAATTTATGAGCTTATAGACTACAGGGGATATACTGAGTGATCTTCACAGAGAGTCTTGGATTTTATAGACCACAGGATGGTAGACCGAGTGAGCTTCCTTGGAGGTTCTTTGTTTCTTTTGTTTCAATTCCTTAAAACATTATAGGATAGAGGAGGAATTGACCGAGTGAGCTTCCTCAAAGATTCTGTGATAGACATGAGGATACAGGAGGAATTGACCAATTGATATTTCTCATAAAGTCTCTAGACCTTGAGGCAATAAAGGGATTAGACCATGTGATCTTCCTCAAAGAGTCCCTGACTATCTTAGACTATAAGGGGAATTGACTGAGCGTGCTTCCTTAGAGAGTATTATAATTTTAATATGACCAAAATAGAGGGGTTAGGAAAAGTGTACTACCCAGAGGGTTATTGGTAATTTATGGATAGGACTAGAGGGGATGGCTGTGAGTACTTCCCAGAGGATTTCCTATTTGTGGTTAGCTGTTTGCTTCACTGCTGGTTGTTGTTTTTGTGGATTGTTTACTGCTGTGTATTTCTAGTTCCTTGTTACTGTTACTGTTTACCGTACTTTACCTGCGATATACTCACTTACTGTTAGGAATAGATCTTCGGGTGGTTTCCTACTGGGATTTTATCTCACACCCTATTTGGGTCATGATTTTGGGTCCAAACAGATTATATTGTTGCAGGTATAGACAAGGACAAGAGCCCTTCAACTTCAGCTACTTGACTTGAATTGGAGCAGGAGAGCATGGGACCAAGATGAGGCTTATGATGCTGAGGAGTTGTTTATCTATTTTTCTTTTCCACTTTGGCTTAGTATTGTATTCAGAACTGTGACTTGTTTGGATGATTTCTTAGACATATGTCTTATGCATCATTTCATATATATGTGTGTGCTCCAGTTTATTGTTTTAAACATCCACAGTTTACCGTTGTTGGATAATTACTACTTCCACTAATGTTTCTTGTTATTGTTTCTCTTCTGCTGTGTACTCTGCCAATGAGGGCATAGTTTCCCCACTATCACACCCAAGGCCCTTGCTGCTAGTCAGCAGCCTCTGCCATTCTGGGAAATGCGTTTGAGGCCATGTGACCAACTGGGCACGGGGTGCCTTTGGGTGGCTTCCAGAACCGGGACATTACATAACATAATCTCTTTAACATATCTCATGAAAAAAATATGATTTATGAATAACACATAATAATAAAAAATCATAGAGGTAACTTGTGGCATCCATGTCATACATACATTGTAGCTATCACAGCTACGTAGGGATTTACATTTGGAATACCCATCACAATATATTACCTAAATCTATTAGGAGAAAAAATAATGGTTTCCTCTATCATGTTACCCAATGCATTAGAGAGATATCTCGGGCTCACCCACCCTAGGTTTATCAGGGAACCACCCGTATACGTAAATAATTCCCAAGAACCATAACATATTGAAAACACATAATAAAAACATAAAGGAAAAAAATTTCCACATTACAATCACAATATTCATTTAAATATATTGACATAACAAATCCATTATCAAAACCATATTCAACACCAAAATACATAAAATAGTATACGGTATTTATTTTCCTTTTAAAAAACATTTCTTCTTGTGAAGGAATCTAAAGATCAAATAACACTCATGATGGTGGAATGGTCGTAGTCAATGTGTACATTAAAAAAACATTCTTTTTTTCTATTTAGTAAAATACTTCGTAAAAAATATTCCCTTTTCTTAAGACCAGAACAGAAAAATTATTATATAAACGAAAGGGGTTACACAAGTTGAAAAGAAGACATTTTTTTACATCCCGAGCATAAAGCAGAAGAAGATCAGAGGGAAGATCATCTCTCCAGGTAGTGACTTTATCAACTCCCATGTTGGAAAGGGCATCAACAATTCTATTCACTTCTTGGTATAAATTTGTATCAATGAAGCTGAGGGAGGAGAGAGAGTGTAGGCAGTCAATCTAGTGGGAAGTGAACTTCTAAGCCAGGTGTATGGTACCCTTATAGATTTCCTCGATGATAGTAGAGGAGTCTCTTTCAATCCATATGTTGTACCATTTGTGACGCTTGGAAAACGAGATCGCATGAATGACGCTGAGCATCTCGGCTTCCAAGGAGGTAGCAATACCACATGATCCGTAGAAGTAATCGAGAAGTTGATCCAGATTATTTCTGAAGATGGATCCATAACCCACTGGGCCTGGGTTGCACTTACAGGTGCCATAAATGTTGATTTTGATACATCCTGTAGGGGGGGGGGGGGGGTTCCAAAAATCATCAAGCATGAATTTAGGGTGAGGATACTTACCCAAAATCCCAAGACATCACAGGATCACCAAATCTCTGAACGAGTTGTTACACCGATCCTTCTGTATCAATGCGACCTCCCAGGTAGTAATAGGAATTATCATTTTACCTGAATTAAGATTGATGGAACTGTTGTGAAAAGTATATTCATTCCTACCATACCAGATCAAATGCATAAGCTCTACAATCGCTACCACAAAGAGGATCTTGATTTTTTGATTGTCAGATGTCTCCAAACATTATTTAACTTGAGATATTAGAGAACTACAAAAAAACCAATTTCATTCAAAGATGTCAATGATATAATTCCAAAGATATGTAGCCGTATCAAAATAAAGGAAAATATGGTTAATATCTTCATGATGTTGGTTACACACGTGGCATTTAGAGCAAAGGTTGATTCCAAATGTTTGTAAAAAAGAGTTAGTGGGAATCCTACCGTGGGAAATATGCAAAATAACAGTAAATATTGAAGGTTTAATACAGGATTTTTTGAAGCTATTATGCCAGGTAAGTTGGTCAAATCATTGATGTACATATGTTTGTAGAAACACTTCGAGTCAATCATCCCATTATGTGAAGGTTACCAGATCAGGAAATCCTCATCAATAGAGAGATGGTAATTTTTGACAATACTTTTTAATCTCTTCAAGAAAATGAGTATTTTGTATGTTCATGAGGTTTTTGATGAAGTCACTTGTATGCACAGGGAGTTGAAAGGAATAAATCAAGGAGATCAAGGGCGTGCCTGGCCATTTATCAAGCAAAGAATTCAAATTTGACTCCTTATTGGCCATCCATGTAGCATTAGACATAATGAAGTTGAAGGTATATTTAATGGATGTTCATAAAAAGGAAGGGAAATATTTATGTGTATTGATTTGGAGTTTTTCAATAAAATGAGCCTGGAGGCAGTCCATGGAAGGGGATTTGTTACAAATGAGATTATACATGAACTTTGCCTGAAGGGTTTGGTTAAATTTAGTATGGTTTTTAATTTCAATACCTCCTTTTTCAATAGTCTTATAGCAAGTGGACCATGGTATAGTGACTAATTTCTTTTCGAGAGTGCTTCCTGTCCAGAAAAATTTTATAAGGGAAACATTATTGTGTTTTAAGAGACTAGCTGACCATTTGTAGATCATCACAGAATAGACCAGTTAAATACAATTGTGGATTTAACAAGAAAAATTCTCTCTACCATTGAGATATTTTTTGCCTTTCCAAGAGGAGAGGTGTCGAAGAGTTTTATCAACAGTGGAAGAGAAATAAAAATATTTGTATATACCCCAAAAAATGGGACCAAAAAGATAATTTAAGGGGAGAGAGACCTCCTTAATAGGAAGACTATTCTTTTATGAAGCATATAAAATAAAGTTGTGTATAAAAAAATATGCCTCAATGAAAGGAGATTGATACGAAGTCCCATACATTGTGTTTGACTTGACCCATTCGTTATTTAATCTCATGAATAAAAAAAATTCTACTTTATTAAGAACCCTTTTCAAGTTTATTATTCCTTTTATATCACTTATTACCATGTTATAATCATTATGTAATCATTTATGTTAATAATAGTTGTTTTGTCGATATTTGGTACTTGAGTCAAAAATGGACTTCTTATTACTACAATGTGAACAAGTTGTCAAAAGATCATTATATACATAATAATATTCATTATTTATATATCATATATATCATATATATCCAGTTTATAGATGTATTTATATTAGTACATAACATTTGGAGATAAGAAATGAAATGCACCGTTCATGGAGATGGTAAGCCATACATACGCATGAATGCTACTTTCAATTCTATGTATTATTTGGATTGAATGAAAACATAATGATACATATTTATATTATAATTCTACTATAATATCATATATAATATTATTAACTCCATCCTTTATACGTCCCATATAAGGCACTAACGAGTCATATCACTTTGAGGGGTCGGTAGTCCACACTTCCTAAAATGAAATTATCGCGATTATCTATTATGGAAACCATACATGTATGGTATAAATAAAAATACAGAAGAATAAAAAACAAAAAAATAATATATATCATATATAAATATAGTTCCATCATAATTTCCACCATGAGAGGCGGTAGGAAATAATTTAACAATCATCGTTTCGTGAGGCAGTAGTTCTTCGTACACAAAAACAATATGTTCTTTACCAATTTGATGGAGGTGTCGTTAAGCTTAGATTGAAAAATTCACATAAAAAAATTATAGTATATTGAGGATATTGGTTTTGTTATAAAATAATGGAATAAAGGAGTGTATGGGGTTGGAGAAGTAAAATAAAACAAAATAACTTAAGAGAAGATGTTACATTTAAATCAGGTAACATTCTTTGGTTTGAACCAAAAGGTTTTTTGAAGAGCTTTCTGCCTATATTAAGGATTACTGGATGAAGAGATGGATATTGAGAGATTATTGAATAAGAGGTTGGATGATCCAAGGGCTTGAGAAGTGTGAGTAATGGGTATGAAGTGAGATATTTTTAAAACGGATAGGAGGGGCTCTTTTGGAATGTCTGAAACTATTATTTTATTATATAATAATTTTTTGTTTCTAAAGGTTCCAAAAACATTAAATTTGAAGATAAGGTGGACTTTGTTAAAAATAGAATCATCTAATGATAATTGGTAAAGTTTTGGATATTTTTTTAATTTTTATCTTCTTCTTTATTTAAATCAATCATTAATGATGTAAACACTGCATCATCATTGTGTCATAATTTTTATTTATTTATTTGATGTCTAAAAATTATAAAAAATTAAAATGATATAGAAAATAATTTTATATTTATAATGAATATTTATAGTCAAATATATCAATTATATAACCCCATATTTTTTTTTTGAAAAACAATAAATGTTTATGGAATTTTTATTTTTACTTTAAATAAAAAGTTATTTATGTCATTATCATACCCATGTGGCTCCATGGGGTCCCAAAATTGACCCATTAATTGTCTTGGTCATCCATGAATCAACCAAAATGTTTGTTATAAGTGTCAAAGTAATTTTATATTATTATACCATTTTTACCTTAATCACCCTAATTACCTTTAATCACGGTTAATAAAAGTCAAAAATTACTATTCACCAAAAATTATTTTCATCCCATTCGACCAAATTTTACTTATTAATGAAAACCGTTTATGTAAGATTTTTGAAATTCAATTCACAAATGCGGTAAAATTTCATTTAAATGAAAAAGTCAATTTTTATAACTACTACTTAGTGGTTTCACTATTCATCAAAAATTGAAGGTTTTCAGAAAAATTCAAAAAATTCACCCTAAGATAAATTTAATATTACAAAAAAATGATGTATATTTTATAAAATTAAAAACATAGAAGGTGCATTAATTCATTTAAAATTAATTCTTGTTGTCAAAACAAATAGCGTGTTTTTAAGAAACAATAAATATCAAAAGATTGATACTTGTTAATGTCCAATTTCAAATTGAAATTAATTCCAATGGCCAAAATTCGATTAAATGGTAAAAATATAATCTATTTACACTATCAGACCAATTAAAAATATAATCTAAAAATATAATTAAATTAAACTAATTGGTTGTTTTGAATTAAAATAAAGCATTTTCACTATTCATTAAAAAATGAACTGTATCAGAAAAATACCAAAAATTAAACCAAGTTAATTTTGATGTCCTGATTATAAAAAAGAATTTTATATTGCAAATAGAACATATAAGAGTGAAAAAAAACTAGATTTAAAATGGGTTCTCCATCAAAAGGTGGGAAATCGACTTTTTAAATAATATTATAATATTTATGCTTAAAATCAGATTCTTTCTTTTTTTATGCCTCTAAAATTTATTGGATATATGGAAAGACATTTAAAAAACATGTATAATAATATTGTAGTTAGTTCTGTTCATTACTGCCAATACAACGTCTAGGCATTAACTACCATTTAAAATAATAATATTATATTGTTAATGTGAAACATAAGATTTCAAAGAAACCTGTTGTTGCGTATCAGGTACGTCATCGAACATAGAAACCCATTTAATGTAAAGTTAATTTTTTAATTCACAAATATTAATAAATATGAACAATATCTTATTATTTTTTTACCTGGTATGTCACAGTTATTACTTATATCTTCCTATCCTTAGAAGTCCTAGAAATTAAAGGTAGTCAGCACCTCTATATTTCAATCTCTGGAAGACCTCAATTATACACAACAAAAATCGAAGTTATAAATAGAATGATGAACAAGACGTTCAAAAATCGCACATGGAACAAGGGTATCTCTCTAGATATCACATCATAGAATCACAAAATGTAATATTTTTCAATGTGTATTGATATCATTTAAATGATTTCATATTTATAGGAAAATATTCCTAAAATCATCTCCCTCCTCCAACAGTAATATTTTTCTTTGAATTTTGGAGGGACCTATACACGTGTTACTCAACCATCGGTTAGTTAGAAACAAAAAAACGACATCGTTTTATGTAGGATGAAGCTGTGAAACATTATCATGCCTATGAACCAATAATATGTAAGGAAAATAATATTATGTTTAAGAAAATAGGTTCGGATAAAATTCAAAAAATATGTTATGAAAGTAAAGTATGATAAAAAATATGAATAATAAAAATCTAGGAAAAAATAATCAATATCTGGAAAAATATAAACAATTAGATTCTAAAAAATAGATATTCAGAGTCAGAATTCTAAGGAATTTGATGTTTGAATTTTAAGTAATTCAGAGTTTGAATTTTAGGGAATTCCATGTCTTAATTTTGATAAATTTAGAGTCTGAATTCTAATTAATTTGCAGTATGAATTTCATAAAATTTGGAGTCCGAATATCAGATAATTCGGAGTCTGTATTTATGGAAATTCAGAATAAAAATTTCATATAATCCGGAGTCTGAATTTCAAATAATTTGAACTCTGAATTTCAATGAACTTAGCGTCTGAATTTCAGATAATTCGGTGTCTGAAAACATAAATACACAATTTCTAAGGAACTATAAGATTCTGAGGTTTTAGATAAGGATCCAAATTTTCACTTAAAAAAAGGTTAGACTAGGTTTAGGAAACATTAGTAAAGTCATTTTAAAACATAATTAAAGTTGAAACATTTTGTCGAGAAATAAAATTTTCATTAATGAAATCATTGTTAGAGAACGAAAAATTTCTTTAAGAAAAAGTGCTTATGGTTTTCAAAACATAATAGAATGGAAAAAGTAATAAGTAGACATTATTTACTCAATATCTATAGTCTTATATCTTTGGATTTTTTACCAACCATTGGATACTGAATTATAAAATCCACCAGAGGTAGGATTATCATATAAATCATTTTCAGGGTGTTTGGGAAGTTATTACTTAATAATATAGATCCCCATCCCTTTGTATAATTCCATGTATATTTAGGAATGGGTTTATTATATTTATAATGAAATTATAATTATTTTTGACATATGAAAATATCATCCCACAACCCTAATAAACTCGTTTTCATCTAGAAGTATATGGTCAACTAATAGTTTCCAATAGAATGTATTCTGATCATAAAAGTCAAATTATGTGGATGAAATTTATTTAATAGGGGGATAATGTTGCACCCATAATTTATAAATATTATTATCTTTACATTAGTCAATTTATTTTATAGTTTTCACTGCATGCAACAAAAATCTTAAATGGGAACAATATATATTTATATAATGTATAAATGTTTAAATATGACTGTTAAAACCTAGAAATTGAATTTGTTTTTTACTTCCACAAGAGACTCAATCCATCTAGTTTCTTATTAATAAATCAATTTGTTTCAATAAAATTAGTACCAATTTATAATATTATCTTATATAAAAATTTAATTCTTAAAAATCATAATATTCTAAAAGTATTTTTTTTTAAATTATGTCTTTTTTTAAATTAACTTTTCATTTATTAATATGTTTTATTTGATCAAATGATTTTAAAATTTGAAATTATATGTATCAAATTATTTAAAAAGGAAAATATTAATATTTTTTTATTAAAAATAGCACTAAGTATCAAAATTAATTTCCATGGTAAAAGTAAAAAAGGTGTAAATTGATATTAATCAAGTATAAAATACCTAAATGTTTACAAAAATGTGACTAGATTTGAATTGGTGAAATTTCAATTGACCAATACACGTTTCTCATGAAATTTTTTACAATTTTGATCCATTAAACCTTGAATAGTGTCATGGAATTTTTTAATAATGTAAAGGTGTTCCCAAAACAACCCCTTTCATCACAGATAAAAGGGTAACATCTTCACCAATTCATGTTAGATGTTAAATTAGAATTCCTCCTTAAAACTCTGTAATTTTAATCTCTCTATAACCCTCCTAATAACATAATTCTCTGATCACTCATATTTATCAAAATCCCTTCAAATTCATGGAGACTTCGAATGTCCCTAATGAGAGTACAATCAATAACTTTGTTTCTATTCATAATTTTATTATTTGAAATTTATTATCGCCACACCAATATAATGAAATTAGTATTATTTATGTACTATAATGTTACTATGTTAATTTTATTATCATTTTTTATTTATATATATCATCCTTTAAGAAAAACAATGTCAGCATTCGTGAGTTTTACAAACTGCCACCTCCATGACATTACACATTTTGTTTTCCTTTACAGCCTTTAACAGGTTGGATGTTAGGATGTGATTAATAGATAAATTTAATTGTTATGATATAATTAATGATATTTTTTTAAAAATACAATAAACTATTAATTATATAAACATTAAACTATCATCATTCAAAATAGTCATATTAAGAGGATAATCTTTTATTTGAATTATGTAATATTTTTTTATCCATCAATTCATAACCTACATAATTATTATTCAAATATATAAACCTAATATTCACAAAACATGATAATTATTCAGATTGTATAATGATATTACAACGAAAAAACATCATAACAATTAATTAAATAAATGTATATTCATGTTTGGGTTGGTTTTACATCCCAATAAAAAAATAATATCGATTTATGTCATGTGTGACTATGAATAATTATTTAATAGAAAAATATGATTTAAATGTGTAAATAATAATTTTTTTTTATGTTATGTATATATCAGGATTTTTCTCAAAAATTAATAAAACACCATTCATTCATTAAGAATAATCGAAATATGATCATCGTTGATTTCATCATCATGGTTCATAACCGAAATTGGAATTAAATAAAATTATTACATTATAAAATATATTATATAATTTATTACAAAAAAATATTTTATCATGAAATTATTATCATTTAAATAATTATTAACATTAACACCTCTATTATGAAACTAGTATAAAGGATCAAAACAATAAACATTCGATGTGGGAAATTAGAAGAATTCATGTAGATAATGATCAATTATGAAGGTTAGTAATGAAAATAAAATTGAATTATGTCATGAATTATGTTACTAATGTATCTATTTTTGTGATATATGAGGTCGATGTATATCTATGGATGTTAGTATAAGGGGTAAGTGTTTTAATTACAATTTCCCTTTATCAAGACATGTATTGTATTTATAGAAATAATTTCATTTATGTGGTGTATACATTGACTATATAAGATATCATATCATAAATAGTTTTTCAACATGGAATTAAATGTATAATTTAATTTCATCTCTTTCAACGGGGTTATATTCAAGATTTTCTAAGCCGTAGGGCTTTTCATGGATTTAATTCTCATTCTCTGCAAAAAATAAATTTTATGAACTATATTCCCTCTGTATGGTATTATATTTATTTTCTATCTCATTAAGGTTCTTATCATTGTATTTTAGTTGATTTAAAAGTCAAATCATGTTCCCTTAATCATGTGGTTATTGTTTTAGTTGTTTTGTCGGTAGTTAGGATTTATGGTAACTCGGTTTTAATCCATTTATTTATAAACATTCTTTGAACCGATTTCATATAAGTTAGTTATACTCTTCAAATTTATTGTATTATGTTATATTCTATAAATTAATATAGGGATATATATTTCTAGCGCATACACCCTTTGAAATATATTTATCACTTGTCAGGATATATTCTATTTAATCCATTCAAATTCATTATCCGGATAGCTTACCACTATGTTATTAACATATTTTCTTATCCATATACCGATTTCTCTATATGGTGTGAATGAATCCTATTAAATATCTCATGTTGAATTTTTTTCACCTACATAGTATTATATTCTATTAATATGTGGAAAAGTATTTCCATTAATATATGGATTATTATTGTAAAGTAGACTATGTATTATTTATCCACCCAACTTCTTCCAAAGAATGAGTTATGATCAAGTTATTACTTTATTGGAATATAGAATCATTTTGTCATTTTGTATGTTGAAATTTCAAACAAAATTATTTTTGGAATGTTTTATTACACATTGTCAATATAATTTCTTTTATGTTTAATTCATTGAACTTAAAAACATGATAGGTGGGGCATGACATTATATAGACCCTCAACGCCTCGAAAGGGCTCATGATGCAAAATCGATTAAGTGTTGGTTTATGAATATTCCAACAATAGGATATTATATTGGTAAAAATTATGGAAAATATGATGTCTTAACATGGGTATTTATTATAGGTAAGGTGTCTTGGCATAAGGCCTTTTATGTAGGTTTTTGATGTCTGATATTATGCATTCCATATGTATGAGATTGGTATTACAAATATCCATCCTTTCATTTTTTTTATCATGGACATAACATGCTACCATTTTAATGTTTATTGTGGATTCATGTTGTTTACCCATTCCTTCAAAAATATTTTTTTCATATTTATTCCAGGATTGTTATAGTTATATGTTTCTATTACTGAGCATATGATATCTCACAATTTTTGGATTTACATTACCTAAAGTTATGTAGAAAAGTTGTAGATGTGATATGTTTTTAAGGATATCTTGTGTGAAATAATATTTTAGAGACATTTGATACTTTTCATTAATTAAGTGCTTTCATATGTTGTTGGATAATTTTATATTTTATAAAATGAATATGGGATTTATTAGTTTATGATGTTACCTAATTATATAAAACCCAGAAATTGAGATGATTATTTTGATATAAGATATGTAAGACTAAATTTTATTTTTTAATTAATTTTGGGTGTATCTTAGATTTTACGACTAGTATAAAGAAATTAATATAATGAATTTGTTTATGATAATTGGCTCATGGAGTGCGGGTCTAGGGAAAGATAACAACATTCCCTATCATCTTCACTGTATGCCCTTTTGGGGTTCCCTGTTGGTAGAAGTAATGAAATCCTTCCTCGTTATATTAGTATTTAACATGGAATATTATTTAAGAATTTTTTCCAAGGGATTTATTAGATGATGAATAAACCATATTATATGATAGTTCATTTTTTGTCAAAATTTGTTAAGTAGTTCGAGGAGTGTTAAACATACTATGTTTTTTGGGATATTAGCTATGAGATAATACTTTTGGTTTAAGATAAATTGGATTTTTTTTCAAAAATAGTGTTATTTTATTTTGGTTATATTTCATTAGGTATTTGAATGTGATGTTTTTAAGAATGGGTATGTGGTGATGTTATTTTATAAATGACATATCAGTTAAGTGGACTCTACCCCTCTGACGATTTTTGATATAGATGTGTCTAATATGTTAAAATAATAGAATAATAATTATTTTTTGAGATATATTACGTATATTCATATCGTAAAATAATGTTTCATAATTTTAATGGGTTTAGGTATAATTAAAATTCATTTAATGAATACATTATTAATGTTAAACAATTAATCTTGTGGAGACTTAATTAAACAAATACTATAAGAAGACTATATGGGTTAGTGTGAATTAATCATTGTATTATGGAATGGATGTGTTATTAAATAATTTTTTATAACTAAATATGAATTAGAAATATATTTTTATATATTAAGTGATATTTTATTAAAGTGGTTGATTTAGAATATATTTTCAGATTAATATCCATTTTAATGAAAATGAGAAACAATATTTTATTGTATAGTTTTTGCGTTATGAATGATTGATGTTATAAATGTTTTTTCAAAATTAATTTTAAAAATTGACTTCTAAATTAAAATTACCAATGGTTTTATTATTGGTTAAAACTGATCTAGTCATCAGTTTATAAACTATTTCAAGGAAGTTGAGTAGAAGAATCATGTTTTATATGGTTTTTTGTGTTAAATTATATACCATGGAATAAATAGAGACTACATAGTTTTGAATAATTTTTTATATAACTTTTAAAGTAATGTGATTTGGTACGAACTCCTTTTTTTGGATATTATGATTGTTAAATGAATGAAACATATAAAATTATCATAGGATTAGGGAATATAATTGGATTTTTTATTATAGTGGTTATGAGTTTTTCCATTAAAAACAATGTTTTGGTGTAGGATATTCAAATGTCATAATTTGATTTTGTAAACATTACAATAAAGCTGGGTAACATAGTTTTAGGGATTATATTATATGAAAATATATTTGGTTATTAAGATGAGTGATCAACCATCTTTTAAAATATAATACATATATTTTAATATAAGTATTTGTAATAAATAAAAATAGTTCAGGGTTCTCTATGAATGTAAAATTTAATTTAAAATGTGTTTAATAGAATTATAGATGGACATCATATGATTTTAGTGATAAAATATTGAAACAATAAATTAACTGAGAGTTTCATCGCATAGCATTGTTTACAATGCAGAGTTCTTTAGATTTTCATGGTTATGTTACATGATTGAAAAACTGTGCATAAAAACATTGAACCACTTTATTTCATTTTTATTTATTTTAATGTTAAACCTCATAGAGATTAATTTTATTATTTTATAATTATAATGTTTTTATATATTAATTTACAATGGAATAGTAATTTATATATGGGGAGGTGGGTATATATTCTTTATATTACTAAATTTAGCATACTCGTTTTAAATGATAGTCGAGCTAACATAATGGCATGGTAATTATTTCTCTTTGTTGTATTATAATGTTAATATTTTCTATTGGAGTCAGTTATCTTATTTGGTTTAGATAAATGTAATTTTTTTTATTTTACATGAGTTTTGAGATGAGATGTTGACTGACCCAACTTAATGTAGTCTTCTCATAGAAGGTGTTCATTTTAGAACACCCACTAAGATAATTTAATTTGGTTCCCATGTGGACTATTATTTTAATAATTTTAATCATTGCACTATTAACATGTACACATGTTTGGTTTTTACTAGAAAAAATGATGGTTAGAGTGTTAAACTAGGTTAGAGTGGTGAATATATTAATATGATACTTATTTTTTTCAATACTAATCTTATGGAGGGAGACATTTATGTGTTAGATCAATAGGGTAATTCAATAGTAATTGTAGATTTCATTATTATACTATAGGATAAATGAGAAATATCCCTGAAACTACTAGGTGTAAATCCCATCTATATATACATATAGTATAATGGGAGGAAAATTGAACATTGATTAGTCACTCGCTTGTTTTGAATTATCTTTTTATGTTATGCTAGTGAGGGGTGTTAGTAGTTGACGGTCATTATTCAATTAATTCCATGATTAATACAAAATTTATGGCATGTTTTATATTTGTTATTTTTTAACCTATTTGATTTTTGATATTCTATACATTGTTACTATTTTTTATTGGTGGGTTGTCATCTTTTTATGTGCTTCTGATATAAATACATTGATCTATAATGAGTTTGATTCTATTACATTTTTGTGATTATTTTATGTTTAAACCTTGGATAGTAAGTAAAATTACCTAATCCCACTATAACTCTACTTGAATTAGTGAAAAAGATAGGATTTCCACAAACACGAACTCTTCTAAGAGGTCAAGGACTAAAATTTGCATTAAGAGGACTTGTATATAAATTTGGAGGAATTTTACCATAAAATATTTATCAACGTGTCCCCAAATGACATGAAAAACATTTTTCTTGACATAATATGATAAATTTCACTATGGGAAACTAATGTATACATGTAATGTCTTATCATACTCAAGTAATCAACATAGTGAAAATATTGAATAAAACATAAATGAAAACCATAAATTAAAAATCAACGTAGATGCCAATACAAGTTGAGATCAAATCATAAATAATTACACATATAGTATTATAAACTAGATTTACCATATAAATTGATACCACACATTCTAAAACTAACAAAAAACCCCATAAAAATACTCACTCTTGTAGTGATGAGTACAACACTGCACATGTTCTCATGTAATAGTGAATAAAACAATACGTAGAGAAATACAGAAAATACAATGACCTACTAAAGCCAAAATTCTGTATCAATAATAATTAATTATTAAAATTATAATATATAGTTGTGAGCTAACCAATTAGTAACATTCATGGGATATCTATTTAAAACCATCATCTATGAGACTAAATCATAATAGTAGTCTGTATGTTTACATGTAGGAGTTTATCTTTTAAAATTATCTATACCCCATCTCACCATGAACATCAATACATTTATAAAAATGGACATGGAGATACACATACATAAATATGGTTCCCATTACTAGTCCCTTACCTATTAGAAAAATATCATTAAACATCTAGGGGATCATGAACCATTGAGAAAACTAATAGTCAAAGAAGTATAGGCAACCCTAATATGGAGGATCACATTACATTAATTGAAAGATTTATCAGAGGAACACTCAATATTCATGCGTTTATATATATCGAGTTATTGATAAAATAATAGAATTTTTTAAAAACAATCTCATGTAAACCCATGTAAATATAAGGTTATATCATTATTGTCTCAATTTATCTATGTATTATTTTTTGATATTATATGGATTATTTTAATAAACAAGAGCTAAGACAACTTATGATTCTGAGGTCTAGTGTGCGAGGAATAAATTCTGGAAATATATTAAATTTATTAAATAGAACACACATGTAGTTTTTTTTGGAAAAGTAGAATAACTTATAAACGGATTCCTAGATCTGAAATCTGAGGTTATCGTTGAGTTCAGAATAGAAGGATTCCCTAGGAGGAACATAACATTATTCTTCATGTTTTTTTTGTAGAGAAGTTATCACAGGTGTGGAAATGAATAAAATAATTGACCAAAATTATTTTAATTCATTTATGTTTACATACATATTGATATTATTTAAAAATAATATTATTATAGAAATATAGGGTTATCTGCATAACCATAGAACCTTTAGAGAACCGTTAGAGAGCATTGGAGGATTCCTCTTTAGAAAACGATGATCAAATCATGTATTGATGATCAAATCCCATCATATTTGATGAATCTTGAAAACGAAAATGACACAACTTCTTTCATCATCAGAAATAGAAGTGAATCGAGGTAGTGAATGTTTTTTGAAATCTTATTCCCTGTATGTGAATTAATTGATGAATTTGAATCAATCAAAAAAATAGATTTATCATATTACGGTATGGGATTATTTTTGGGGTTTTGATTGGTGATTTATATTTGTGATGTGGTTTTTTTTTATTTTCATTACAACAGATATGGATCAAGATCTACACCAACAACAATCGAGGTTCTCTATGTAATATTTTCATGTGCTTTCCTCACCACATTCTCCATTCCTCACAACTGTTATTTGTTTGGATCATGACTCAAATTATCTTGATTGATTGATTGTTTCATACCCATTTCTTGGAACAATTATCCAATATCATCGATCTAGGATCGATATGGAAAGATGGAGGTGTGACGATGGATATAGAACGATTCAAATGATGGTTAATTCCTAATTTTTAATTCTTATATGTTATTCTACACCAAATGATGAAAATTGACTTTATTTATTTTCCAAGAAGATCTGATGATGGAATACATTTTTTGATAACAAAGATTCTTGTACGATTTGGGATATTGAATCTTGCGGTGAAAAAACCACTGGATCAGAAGTTGGAGATGCTGGAATGAACAAACAATGGATCTGGAATTCTAAAAAATCTATGTCCAAAAGGCTCGTAATATAGGATTACAAAGAGTGATCCACCCCCATATGTGGCCACTAGGGTTTCCTAAATGAGTTAAAAATAACACGATGTGTGACCCCGGTCACATGGTGTTTGGGCCCTCCCTGGATACTCGGTGTGTGATATAGGAAGTACAAAAACACATGGTGGAATACAAGGAATGCCTACATGGCATGTACTCCCCCACAAATACATGAGTAGGACTAGTACATGGGTTTATCCATGTACTAGAACTCATGTATATTGCACAGGACACCTATATGATTTTTACTCATACACAGACATGGTTTGATGAATTTGGATATTTACACGAGAAGGACCCGAGGTCAAGGGAAATGTCGTGTAATTCCTTCTACACAATTTGTACCCTTTATACATGTATTAGATATATTTTACTCTATTTCTTAAACATTTTTCATTAGGATTTATTCCCGTTATCCTTTCCTGGATGTTTTTTGGGAATCATATCCTACTCTTAGGAAAACAATCCCTTTAGTAGGTCTTCATGGATGGAGTCTTTGGAATCCATTTGAGAGGCCTAATGTGAGATACTCTATTCAACTTTATGACCAAGGTGGATTTCATGTCATCGATGGGACCAACACTACATGTGCACCAATCCTCAACTTATCAAGTTATTCTAGATTGAGTTTGTTGGTATTAAACCATGGCATTGGGAGTGATCCTAATTTATGTATCTTTCTTCTGAATCCGTCATATTATTTCTCATGAACAGATCCAATGAGAATAACCACTTGGATAGACGTTATCAGTGCTATAAGTATCAGGATTGTGTTATCCAAGATGAGTGGTTTGTGGATCTTCAAGCTGGAATCCAAGGATCAGTATACTATGGTTGTGACTTATCTTTAGACAATGATGATTTTTTGAGTATATTTGGATATTATTGTTATATATGTTGTATATATATATTCTTATTTAGATCTAAATATATTTTCGTTTTTGTATACTTTGTGATTTTGGGGTTTCTTACAGAGCATTGTTATACTCACCCCTACATGGTATTATCCCGGACATGTCATGTCTCGTGTAGAAGATCAACTTTTCGAGAGAGTCCTAGATGAACCACGACCAAAAGATGATTAGTGACACCAGACAGACCAAGGTGTGTTGCTATGACTTTTATACAACAAATTAGATTTGCTATCATTGTGGAGTTGTGTTTTAGACTCATCATGGTGGGCTTATATTTGGATCCTTATAATATCTATTACTTCTTATTGTACTTTGTTTATGGGGTTATATGTATACAGGTATAGTTGTTCATATTTTCTTACATTTCAGAATTTTATAGTATTTTATATGTGTGAATTCATACATGTAGTAAGTTTAAGGCATCCCATGTTAGTGATATGAATTCTCTATGCTATTCTCCAGCCCTGGGCCCGTTAAAGGTGGATTGGGGGAGTTGCAGCACGACACCCACTGGGAAGGGTCGTGATAGAAAGGTATCATAGAATTATATTGCACTTTAGGGCCAAGATTATATGATATTGGTTTGGGGAGAAATATTAATTGTTTCAAGTTTGGATTTTAGGACGGAGACTCTAGTGATGGTGCAACAACTAATGTATCCATACACTAGGGCTTTTATCACATGCTTTTCGACTCAGTATATGAGAACATTGGTTATTGGGAGAATTTTTTTGCATGCATCATACATGAATGGGTAGTGGTTCCAAGTCCATATTGAGTTAGTTAACTAGATATAATCATCATCCATGATACATATTATTTAATTTAATAATTCCTCTGCAATGTATATCAGCTAGGAATTATCATTATGATCACAATGATGATCCTATCAGTGATGATTCATTGATACAGGGATAAGTTATTGAGAATTTACATCCATGAAGTTCACCAACCCTAAAACATGTAGAGAATCATGTGGTACCCATAGTACAAATCGGTGAAGTGTGAAGGATGATCTCTCTTCATGAGTTTCAGGGAAAGAGACACCTCAGGTTCTGAGGACAGCCCAAACCATATGTGGTTGAGAATTGGGTTGAGGAAGTGAAACAAATTTCCATCTACCCAAGAAACCAGCTGATCAGATGGTGGTACTAGCTACGAGAATCATTCACAACATAGTAGGCAGATGTTGGTGTTTAGTTACCCAGTTTTACAATGGGGTGACTCTTTCATTGATGGAGTTTGATCGTCTCTTCATATGGTAGTTTTCTCCACCTATACCGAGGGTTGTACATATTTAGAATCATATGTTACTCTTGTAGGGCAACATGACAGTAGATGAGTATTCATCATCATTTACCAACCTCTAAGGGTAGTCTATGGATATGGGTATAGAACATTTTCCCAGGTATTAAAACATTGAGAAAGGTCAGCGTAGATACATTTGATCCAGTGTTATCCCTCTATGAATCCCTACATATTCCAGGGTTCTAGAGCGATCTATGTTGGTTGAGAGTATCTTGACTGAGAATTTTGAGCCATTAGATTCAGTAGTAAGCAAGAAAGAGTATACACCTCAGCATCAAGGAGATGACGTCACTATCAGGGACTTGTATGTGATATATTATTCATGAGAAGGTCCCATGATAGAGTATCAGTCGTGTAGAATCATAGGGTTTGTCCAGTCATACTAGAGAGAGGTTGTAAAACTCATGTGATGGTAGGAGATATCTCACATAATATTGTATGACATTCCATTATTGGATAGGGTGAATGTAGACGGGAAAAAATGGTAGAGGTAGTGGTAGGGGCAGGTAGGTTTCCTGGATGGGAAGTGTGGCGGAGCAGTTGGGAGAGAAGCAGGAGGGGGTGAAAATTTCAACTTGTTACAACCACCATGCCAATCTAGTCCACTCCACGATCAAGGAGATGGAGGAAAGTGGAGGGGATAGCTACACGTGGTCAAAACATACAACTTGGAGTCCCCTAGAATGATTCGAGGTAAAAGCTGTGTCTTTTCTACCTTAGCTGCAATATTGATAGGCATGGGTTCTATTAATTCCTTTATCTTAATCTAACTTTTTCGAGACTTATAGATTCTGGTTGATCCATTTAATCGACCCTTAAACTTAGTGAATTCTACTGGGAAGGACTCAACGATTACACACTGATGCCAACTTTGAAAACATACTATTGGAGGTGAGATTTTTATTTGGAATCTATTGGTATGGGCATCAAGGCCTTACATAATAATATTTGGTATGGACTGGTTATCCCTAATTCAGGATTACATTGACAATTTTAGGCAAAGGGTGCGGGGTGTCCATAGTTGTGGAACTTGGTTCTCCATTTTTAGTTAAAATAAAAACCATAAAATGTATGGTAGACTTATTCATAGGAGGGTGTATACAGTTACCCATAAGATGTCTAGCATAACCCTTGGTGGAGTCGATTTTATGAGTTTCCAGTTTCTTACAGTGGTGGCAGAGTACAAGGACATCTTCCATGAGGATATTACATGTTTACCTCCCCGCCGATAGACAAAATTATGAATTGATATACACACCGAGAAGGTACTGATATCTAAAATAGCATATCAAATTCTTGACATAATGTTTTTCAAGCTGAGAGATAAGTTAGAGGAATCATATAGGAAGGGGTTTTTTAGACCTAGTGTTTCACTGTAGGAAGCCTTGGTTTTGTTCGCAAAGAAGCTAGACGGGAGATTGAGGTTTTGTCTGAACTACTACTACTTGAAACATGTGTCCTTGAAGAATAAGTTTCAACAACATTGGATCAATAACCTCTTTGATCTGTTGAGAGGGGATTGATGGTTCTCAATGGTAGAACTCAGGTCCGGCTATCACCAACTGTGAGTATGGGATGAGGATATATCGAAGAGGACATTCAAATGACACTAAAATCTCTATGTGTTCTTCGTGTTTCCCATTGGTGTAATGAACACCCCAATAATTTTCATGAGACTCATGAACAAGATCTTCCAGACATTCATAGACTGGTTCATGTTAGACTTCATTGAAGATAACCTTGTTTTCTCAGCATCAATGTAGGATCATGGGATACACATAACAATAACTCTTGACATAGTATGAGATCACTGACCACTAGTAGAAATAGTTTCTTCAAAATCAAATATAGGACGTCATTTTTTTATAAATCGATGAAAAAAAACATACTGAAGCTTTTTTGCATTTGTTTTAACATAGACTGACACCAACAGATTATTTATTTTGAATTTTTAGCATCCGTTTTTTTAAAAAATCAACACAAAAAAGACCATAGAAAGGCCTTATGGAGTCGTTTTTTTAAAAAATTGACTCCATAATTGTTTTTAAAATAATAATAATAATCATTGGTTTAAAAAAAATAAATCCATCCAATAGTATTTTTTTGAGTTTTTTAATAAGTGATGTAATAAAAATTTTTAAAAATAATCTGGATCACGAATCCTTCATTTTTTCAATTTGTGAAACTGTTCTCAAATTGTGACTGCTCCAATGTCCACCCAATGAACCTAAATGAGCATTGTTGTTGATTTTATCCAATTCAAATCATTATTTTGTGATCTATGTCCTTGATTCTTCATCATATATCATTGTTTCATCATCCATGGAAGTATTTTGTCTTTAGAATCCATTTTTAGCTGACTGTCAACTGTGGATTGATTTTATTTATTTTTCCTTATTTATTGTTCCTTTATACAAACATTTTTGTAAGATCTGGCTATGTTTATTATTTTAACGAATTTGAGATAGAAAGTTCAGATTAAGGATCAATTTTACTTCTTGAACTCAAAAATTTATAAGTTTTTTTTTAAAGTTTTGAAGATAAATTATTCATCTTTTAGTAACATTTTTGAGTTATTGTTTCAATTATTTGTATATAGTTTATTGTTATTTATGAGTGTTATAGTTAATTTTTTTCCTTTGGATAAATTTTGTATTTGATGAAATTATCAAATGGTCTTAGTGATATTATTAAATGAACAATGATATGTGGTGTCATCATTCTTCAATATAATTTACATCACATGTAATGACTCCATATTTTTCACCTATTAAATTATTACAATCTTCAATACATTTTGACACACGCAACATGAAACTAATGTAAAAATAATGTAAAATGAACAAAAAAAGATATATGATTGAAAATAATTCAATTATAATATCAATAAACATCATGTATATAATATAGTAATAAAAAATTTACTATTTTTTAATTTATAAGATATATAATTTATATTACAATAGGATTTTTTTCAAATAAAACATGTTAATAATTTGTGAAATTGAACATAGTTAATAAATAGAACACATTTAAATGATTAAAAAAATATATTATTTTTCTATATATGAAGTAAAATATTATCATTAATTAAATTTCATATTCATTTGAAATAATATTATTAAAAAATAGATGTTCAAAATGTCACATTTCAATAAATAGTGTTTTTCATTTTACATGATACTACATTCTAAGAAAATTATTTTATAAATTTAATTTATTAAAATGAACATCAATTATTGATTTAGAATTTCAATATTATTATCTAAAACATTTAGGGATTTTTTTCAAAAATAATTTATTTCATGTAAATACCGATTTACACTATTTTTACCAAAAAGTGTACTTCGATAGTAGAAGGGGTCTAAATAGTTCTTATGGGGAGACTATACCCCCAATATTATAATGTAAATTAGAAAAATAAGTAACCATTTATCATACAATGTCACTAAAATTATGCTATTAAATAAAATAAATATCCAAATTTTATATTATGAGGTGTGGGAAACCTAAAAATATTGACAAAATCATTATTTTATACTAGGAATATCAAATAAATATATAAAGAAATGAAATTATGTAAATCAAAACCAAAAAATATATTAGTTTATAAAATCCTAATTTTATACTATAAATTTCTGCTAGGGTTATTACATGTGATTTACATTGGATCTGTATAACACACAACACACAAAATAAATACCTTCAGTAGATTAGTTTTTATTTTTTTCCCTATAATTTTTGATGCTTCATATCTGATTACGAATAATTTATATTGAATGTACATAAGCATACAATTTATCAATTTATATATATTTTTAAATGTTTGTATTTTTCAAAATATTCACCAATTACATTTCAATATCTGGTATTGAATGGATCAAAATTTGATAAAGTTATAAAGAAACACTAGTGAATATAATAAAGTGGTTGATTATTTCTTGGAACTTTCTAAAATATACTTTCACAAAAAATATTTTATTTTTTATCCATGTGTGAATTTTTTGATTTTGAGAATGTTAAAATTTATATAAATAAAGGATCATATCATTTTCTGTGGTTCTATATTTACTTTTACACAATAGATATGGCATGGTGAAGGAACTAATGTATCAATATCTAATGTTAATGAACATTTTTATAATGAGGCAAAAGATCATATTGAAGAATTAATTCATGATTTAGATGTTGAAAAAATTAAAAAACAATTATTGAATGATTATATAGATATTTTGAGAAACCATTATTCCTAGATTGTAGTAAATATATATTGTTATAAGCTATTTTGAGAATAGTTAACTTAAAAGAAAGAAATGGGTGGGGGATAAAATTTTCTGTAACTTACCTGATATTTTAAATGTGCTACTTCTAGAAGGCAATGGGGTTCTAGATTCCAATCATGAGGAGAAGAAAATATTATACCCAATGGGATTGTGGTATAAAAAGATACATGCCTTCCCAATTGATTGTGTGGTATAGGAATGAATATTAATATTTATAAAATTGTCCTTCATGTGGGACATCACACTTTAATATGAATGAAAAAGTCAACTCAAATTCATTCTCAGGTACTATAATTTATCATTATGAAAAATCAATTTTTCATACATTCAAATAATTTCATCAAATAATTACTTCATATAATTCCAATATTTCAAACAAGATTCATTCTTAGATACCAAAATCAAGTCTCCACCAAAATAAATTTGGTACATTCAAATAATTCCTCATTTGGAGTGATTTTTTGACAATTCAATTCATGAAAAAAGGATAATATGAAATTCAAATGAGTGCATTTTTTATGGTAACTTACATCACCACCTTGATTCGCCACAGTGGATGTTTTTTGATAAACAGAATTATTATTTTGGAAGTGAAGTTAGAAATATTTTAAAGGGATTGTGTACGGATGGAATGAATCCATATCAGAGTCTAAATACCCAACATAGTACATGGACTATTTTTTGGTAGATTAAAAATTTTCTCCACATATATGTATGGAGAAAAACTATGCTACGATGATCTTGATGTTTTTTGGACCAAAATAGTAAGAAAATGATATCGATGAGTATCATTCACCATTGATTGATAATTTGAAACTTTTATGGGAGAAAAGTGTTGAATTTTTTTATTCATATAAGAAAGAGTATTTTCTATTATGTGATTTGATAATGATTACTATAAATAACATTCTTGTATATGGAAACTTATCTAGATATAGTGTTAAGGTACATAAATCATGTCCAATTTGTGAAGAAGAGTTTTTGAATTATCTATAATAGAATGGAATAAAGTCATTTTATATGGGACGTCGAATATTTTTTCAAATTGATAATCCTTATCATAGAAAAAAAATCCATTGACACTTTATATGAATAAAATATTCCCCATTACTATTTTCAATTGAGTAATATTATGAAAGGGTAAAAAATTTGGATTCCACATTTGTAGAGAAAGGAATTTTTTGTCTTTTAAAAAATATATATGGAAGGAAAAATCCATTTTTTAACTACCTTATTTGATATTTTTAGAGATAAAAAAAACATTGATGTTATGCTTTTTGAGAAAAACATATGTGATAATATTATTAGAATTTTGTTACATATAAAAGGAAAGACAAAATATGGATTGCAATTCTATATTGAACTTGATTACAATGGGAATAAATTTAGATTTATCTCCCACTATGAAAGGGAACAAAATATATTTACCTCCATCTTGTCACACATTATGAAAGATTGAGAAAGTCAATTTTTTTAGTGTCTTCATAGTATTAATGAACCAAATGGTTACACTTAAAATGAGAATAATTTGGCATCTTTTAAGGATTATATATTAATAAGAATGAAATATTGTGATATCATCTATTGATGCAACAACTTCAACCAGTCACACTACGTGGTATATTTATGATACCTATTAGAAATACTAACATGAGGTTATGTAATTTTTCAAATCCATTTATAGAAATATTTTTTATCAAAATTTCTTAGATGTCTTTGATAATAAATCTTCTCTTATACATTTTTAACGAGAAATGTATTTTTCACCTATATATTTTGATATAATTGTTCATCAGTTGATTTATTAGGTGCATGAGATAAGAATAAGTGGACCTGTTTATTAATGATGGATGTGTCCTTTTAAAAGATATATCAATATTTTGATGGGATATGTTAGAAATACATATCGACAAGTGGCCTCTATTATTAAAAAAATATGTATCAGAAGAGGTGATTGAGTTATGTACTAATTATTTATATGAGGTAAATCATATTGGTCTCCCTCAATCTCAACGTATTATGGTTGATAGTGGAGGTAGATGGATTAAAGGATTAAAGGTAATGGTATTTCTTCATGATGAAGTTATATAGGAACATTTATTCATTTTAAATAACCCAAATGAGGTTAAATCATATATATCATCACATAATTTTGAATTATAGTTACGATATTCTAAAATAAATGAAATGTGGAAGATGTTTGATCATAAAAAAAGATATTTGTTTCGTGGTTTAAAGGGAATATCGTCACAAATATATCTGCATCAAAAACATTAAAATGGTTGGTAGGTGGACCATCTGTTAATGTGGTCACGTAGTCTGGTTTTGATATTAATGGGCAGCAATTTTATAGAAATTAGTTGGATAAATAGTGTAGTATTCAAAATAGTGGTGTAGTGGTCATCATTGAAACACTTCATTTTTCGAGTGAAAAAAGTTCAAAATCCAATTTCTGAATCAAATCCATATTTTGGAGTTTAGGAAGAAATATGGGAAACTAACTATATTACATTTTACTTCACTATGTTTATGTGAAATTGGGTTTCAAGTTATTGTTGTGTGAGACATGATGAATACGATTATAAAATGTTTTATTTGAAAAGATTTAATTTCAATGAGAAACCACATATCATGGAGACACATGAAAAGAAAATATTTTTTTTATCATTGATCCATCGAATGAGCAGTGTTTCCTCATTTATCAAGTGAAAAAAATCTATTTTGATGATGAGGATGATGACGATGTTATTGATTTATGTGATGCTTCTTAGTCTATTATAGGATTTCTAGATAATAATGACAAAGACAAAGACATAATGCATGAGGTAAGAAATGATCATGATGACATGATATGGGAAAACATTAAATTACTCTCCTAATTAATCTGGTAATTTATTACATTATATTTCTTTATTTTTATTATTTATATTGTTAAAAATATAATATTTAATAACTATTAGATATTTAGTTATATATATTTTATTATATATATGATTTTTTATAAACTTTTGATTACATACACTTATGTTTAAAATTATTTTCATTTTAATACCAGATGTACATTATTTTATTTCAGTCAAATTTATGCATATGAGAACACTTTTATAACATTTATATTTAAATTTATAAAATTTTCTATCACTTTAGAAGTAATTTTTATATTTAATAGTTTACTCAGTGTATTTTTTGGTTAAAAATCATAATATAATTATTTTTTAAAACCTATACACAAGTGACACTTTTTTCCGTACATATTTCTATTTTCTTGTATTTTAGTTATTCAATTTTCAAATAATATGAATCTACACAAGAATTTCATTACATTTTCGTATTTTAAAGAAAAATATAGATAAAAAGAGATAGGAACATATAACAATGTATTTTTCTTTTGTCATATAATTAAATATCCAGTAATATTATTATTTATTGAAAAAAACTTTTAATTAATAAAAAATAATTTCAAGACTACTGATGAGACTTTAGCGGTGGAGTCTTCTACTCTTACAATTTTGAAATCACAGTCTCGAGTTGGTAAACATTGAATTACACATTTTCAAAAACTATTACTTAATCTTGGAGATAGTAGATTATATATTAATATTTATGATAATACTAGTAATGAAACTAAACCTAATACAATTGAGTTCATCTACTATATGTCCAATTAGAGCCGTTGTAGGTTTGAAATTTAATATCTTTATTATAAGGTAGTCGATATGTTGATAATAGATTATATTTGTGAGGCTTTAATGTTAATATATCTTAATAGATTTATTTAACAAAAATTTTTAAAATATTATACACTACAAATAACAAGTATTTATTTTATTCAATTACATATGAAATTCAATTATGATGAAAAAAAATTAATAAAACATGTATTTATTTAGCGGTAGTTTGAAAAAGATATTTCAAAACTAATTTAAAAAAAATTGTTTTTTTGAAAAGAGAAAAAATGGAAACCCATGCCTCAGGTATTTGTTTTTAGATATGGATACATGGAAGAAATTTGTTTCCAGTAGATATGATGATTCCTTTATGGTAGGATAATTATATTAAATTTTTATATTTCTCATATATGTACGTAATTACTTATTATTTTAATTTTTATATAACATAAATTTGAGAGATCCCATCAAGACAAATAGATCCAGAATGTATACCCGCATACTTTATAATGTGGAGGGTATCATTTATTGGAGACAAATACAGTTGAGGAATAGTTTGACTAATTAATATCTTTGTCAGGTAGTAGTTCCGGTGAGGCCTAGTTCGGTGCTCTATATCCCCCCCCCCCCACCATGAAAAATGGAATAGAGAGAGAAGAAGAAAAAATTAAATATATCCTATAGAAAAATATAAATAAGTAGATAAAAAATTATAATTAAATATATTCTTTCATGAAATATCTATTTTATAAATTAACAACACAAATATACCATTTTCATTTTAAATTTCAGAATTAAATCTAGGAAAAATCATTATAGGGAACTTTTATCCCTGAGGGTTGGATTAACATCATAGCCACTAATTTAAGAAATCCAGAACACCCCAAATGTATAAGAGTATTTGAGGTAGTTTTTAGTAATCAAAATGTTTTTGGATGTCGAAGTAGGCAATCAAGAGACCCAGAAATCTAATCCTTAAAAGCTCAGCTCAAATATTTGAAACAGTCCATGTGAAATCAAATTCAATCAATTGTACATGATATTTTAGACTAATTAATGTGACAGTCACAGTTTTCATAGCATCCACAACCTGTCCAGCCATCTAAGCTGGTTGTATAGCCAATACAACCCTCCAAACAAGAGCATCCTTCGCAACCTGCCTAATCAGATCATCCACCTCCTCACTTAGACCCAACCATATACTATGAGTTGTTTGATGACTATCCTCATGTAAATATTGTAGTGTTCAGAGTCATTAATTTTTTTTGGGAGTATGTACTTCACCAACCTGTGAATATGGGTAAGGTGAGATTATCACTACATGATATTATTGATCTAAATAATCTTCTAACATTCCTTAATGAGGTGGTTACCAGAGTTGGTGATTGTATGCGTCATTTTTTTAATTTATCTATCTAGAAAATTCACTATCTTTCATACATGGAATGATTTTTTAAAATATTGATTACATCTAATTGAAAATGACATATAATTTTTTATTTAACTTATATAAGAATATCTAAAATCAACAGAAATGCCACAAAGGAAACATAAGGTTCAGGAAGAAAATAATTGTAGAAACTTATTATATTTCTATTAATCTATAAATATTATCTTAGGATTATTCTTTCCTGTATAATATCAATGAGTTTGGGATAACGTCCGATATATGTGGAAGATACTATCCATTGAGAATATTTGTAAAGGATATCATGGATATAATTTATTTTAAAGATATCTGGGTGCCTATGTTGTAGTTTTTTTCCACGTAAGTAAATGTATGTTTCATTTTTATTTATTTAATTAATGATGGTTTAAATAGACTAACTATATTAAATTTTTAATTATGTATCTAAACATGCTTCTTATTTAAAATGAGACCACTTGAGATTATGGTTTTTCAGATCCAGAATCAATTTCAATGGTATTAAAAAATTTGAAGACTACTAAAAAAGTCACATATATATGTGATATACTATTAAAGACAGAGATTGGGTGTTGGTTTTTTCCACATATTTATGGGTAAGAATATAAACGTAATTATGTACCAATTTTCATTATAATGTTATTAATTTTGAACATTTTTTATTATGGGGAGCATTGGATGTTAGGTGTATTCTACCCAAGTGCACACACATTATATTACTTTTTCTCTTTATTAGGGGATGTTCGTAAAATATTTTCCACCATTTTAGACAAGTATGTTTCCATATTTTTTATAATTTCATTATATTTAATTCCTATTTTAGATACATGTATTATTAGATGATATATATATATAAAAGGTCATGTGAAAAGTTTAACAATGATCACTTATCGATAAAGAACCCAAATTCAATCTTATATGTGAATGTAATAGTAATTATTTTTTATTTTAGATATTATTATATTTTTACGATATATATATATATTGGTTATTATTATTAATTTAATGATTTATAATCAATGTTTCATCATGTAAAAAATATATTGTACGTGGTTATTATGTTCTATGATTTATGTATGAGATAATCGCTACTCGGGTGACTACATAATTTGATAAGGATAGTTATATTAATTATTTTATATTTTCTTTCATAGTATTCTATTTTTAAATATTATATCATTCCATTTTATTGTAGACTTTAAATGATGTTGAGTCTTATACAAAATATGAACTTATCCATCTTTAATATTCATTTGTGAAATATTTTTTATATATGATTATAATTTCAGATATGTATATTCTAACATTTATAAATAGTATTACATTTTCCTAACAACAAGAATTCAAAAGAGAATTATTTTTTTATAATAGGTGTTTGAACATAATGATCTCAAAATTTCTCTTCAATATCAACCAAAAATGATCATTTAGAAAATTTTAGGTATGTGTTTTTTAATTCTACATTACAATAAAAATGTGAAGATAATTTTTGGATTAACTTGTTAAAAGTATGTTTGTTTTTATATATTTTTACTCAGTGATACAATCTATTTGATGGATGTATAATATTATTTCTATTAGAATTATTATGAATTTTTTGCGGGTGTAATATTTAAAATTTTCAATTAATTAGAAAATTTCAGCACCAGTGTTAATGAAAATCAGCACTGAAATATTAAAAAAATTCAACTGGTTGTTGGCGTCTTTTTTTTATTAAAATCAAAGCCAAAAAACCATTTTAGCATCAGTTTATTTAATAAATTGACACAAAAAATGAATTTTATTCTCATTTCGACATCTATTTTCCAAAAACCAATCTGAAACACCTTATTTTATACATCACCATTATAGAAGTTAGTTAAAAAAATGTTAAAATTGTAAAAAAATGTTAAATAATGTTTTGTCACTAGAGATCTTTAAGGAAATATATTGTGGATTCAGTTATGGATTCAAGTGGTCCACATTCTAGGAAACATTATCAAAGTAGATGAAGTGGTAGTGGACCTTGATAATATTGAGGAAATGTTATCTTGGGATCCACATAAGAGAATGACATAGGTGCAGATATTCCATGGTTTGAAAGGCTATTATCTAAGATTCATATATAATTTCTAGAGGATATCAGCACCATGAAAGCTTTGAATCGAAAGGGGTAGACATTTCTTTGGATAGAGAAGTGTTGGAAAGACTTTTGGTAGTTGAGATTGATTTTGATGGGTGCCCTCATCTTGAGATTGCTGGAGGATGGTGTCGAGTACGTAGTGTTCTGTGATGCATCAAGAATTGGGATTGGTTGTGTTTTGATGTAGAGGTTAGTGGTTATTGCCTATGGTTCATGCTAGTTTATATCACATATGGAGAACTACACAACCCACAATCATGAGTTAGTAGTGGTAGTATTTTCATTGAATATATAGAATCACTACCTGATGGGAAAGATATTTATCATCTATTCTAATCATAAGAGTCTCAAGTATATCTTCCCTTAAAATGATATTAATTTGAGACATAGGTAATGGTTAGTGTTCCCCTATGACCATGAATTCGATATTTTCTATACTCATGAGACGGGTAACATGGTAATATATTCACTCCGCAGAAAATCTTGTGTGTGACTATTGAAAAAGTTGTCAGAGGAGTTGACCTCATTGTAGTTATCCTTTATGGATTGAGATAAACATACCTCCAGTAGGTGGTGGTTACCCTATTATTTCATAGCGAGTCATGGAGGCACAACTAGGGGATACCGACTATGAGACCCTACGTAAACAGATATCCATTGTACATTCACCTAATGGATTTTCCAATTATGGGAGCACGTTGTTCTTCTTACTGGAGGAATATTGGTACCCATGACATTATGGGAGGAGGTTCTGATATTGTTTCACACATATTCTTTGAAGCTACATCAATGAGTTGAAAAGATTTATCAGGACCTTATACATTAGTTTTGGTAGCTTGGAATGGAGAAAGGAGTTGCATTTTTTGTCTCTCGATGCCTTACTTGTCTGTAAGTGAAGGTTGAGCACTATGATTCGGTAGTATTATCCCAACACCTTGAGGTTCCATAATGGAAGTGGGATGAGATATCCATGAACGTCAAAATGGTATTTTCACATGCATCTATAGGAAAAAACTCTCCCTAGGTGACGATAGGCTGACTCACCAATTTGGACCACCTCTTAGGCATTTAGGAGAAGAGTTTATTGGGGAGCTTGGGATGCCTCTAAATTTAAGAGACAATAAAAATTGATGGAGTTTCATCAATGATCATTTCATACCGTTATCTTTTATTTACATCATGGTGGTATAAGGGGTTTTATTACAAGTTTTGTACATAGTTACCCTTGATCACAGTGTTCCACCCCCAAACTGAAAGCCAGATAGAGAAGAAAATTCATGTTCTAGAGGATATGCTACGAGCAAACATGTTGGAATTTGTCCATAGTCGAGAGTATCAACTACCACTAAAAGAGTTTTAATAATACAATATCTACCATTCCACCATCATCCTAACACTATTCATAGGCTTGTATAGCTGAACATTCTAGTTAATAGATTGTTTGACTAACCTAGGAGGTTCATCAATAATGGGCCTAGAGTTTGTGTAATATACAAGAGAGATGGTGAAGATCATCCAGGAGTGGATTAATACTACAAAAATTCATCATAAGTATTAGGAAAATATACGATGAAGGCCTTTAGTGTTTGAGGGGGGAGACCATGTGATACTACATGTTTCACCTCATCCTAGATTATGGAGATTTCATCAGGGAAAAACGAAATTTCTGAGGTTCATTGTTGTGATTTTCTAGATACTATATAGAGTTGGAGAGGTCACATATTGCTTATCTCAACCTCCATAGTTAGAATAGGTGCACAACATCTTCCACTTGTTACATTCGAGGAGGTATTTTCATGACCCATCACACGTTATCGACTGGGGTGAGTTATACATCAAAGATGATGTAACATTTTATATGTACCTAGTGCAGATTGAGGATTGGAAGAAGAGGATCTTCCATTGGTGATTGATTCATTTAGTGTGTTTCCAGTGGAATCACGAGAATCTTCACGAGATAACATGTTAGTGGGAGGCTCAGATTCATTCTCAATACCTAAATCTCTTTGTGTAGACATTGTTTTGGATTTTAAAAGGCATAAATACCTCACGTGGGGAGAATTTAATGTATCATATTTTCCATTTATTATTTTTATTATATGTATTATTTTTAAGAATATGAACTAAAAAGGTGTACGATTCTGAGGCCTGGTGTGCCCAAAATAAATGTTAAAAATATATTAAATATATTAAATTGATCATGCATGAAATTTTTATAAAATGTATAATAATATGTAAATATAATTCAACATTATAAATATAATGGAACCATTGAGTTATGAATTTGAGGTTTTCCTTTGGTGCAACTTAAAATTAGTCAGTTCATGGTGTCTTTAGAAAATACATCGCGAGTGCACAGATAAAGATAATATTTGAATAAAATTATTTTATTTTATTTATATTGATATAGTGATTGGTATTCCTTAAAATGACTATTATGACAGAAATACATGGTTAGATGCATAACCATAGAACTATTATAGATCCTTTAAAGAGTGTTGTAGGTTTGCACACATGTGAATGATGATCAGATCGTGGATCGATGTGTGACACACCTCGAACTTGATGAATCGTGAAAATGATGATGATGCAGCTTCCTTATTCAACAACAATCAAACAAAATCAAGGTAGGGAATTTGTTTTTATTTTTTATTTTCTGTTATTGAATTATATAATGAATGTGAATCAATCAATAAGCATATTGACCTATGGTTCGATTATCTTGCTAGACTAGATTATTTACAGGGTTTTGATGGGAGATTAATCATTGTGATACAATTATTTCTTCATTCATTAAAATAGTAATGGATAAAAATCAAGATTAATATCAGTTTAGGTTTATTCCTCTAAGTTGTTATTGTTCTTTCCCCCCATTCATCACTCATCATATGTGTTCTTCGTTTTTTCCATGACTCAACTTATCTTGATTGATCAATCATTGCATACCCATTTCATGGAACAACAATCCAATATAATAGATTTAGGATTGACATGGCATTATCAAGGTGCGATGATGGAGATAAAATGATTCAGATGTCTTTTGATGCCTGACACATGATGAAGAATGATGATTTTATCCATATTCCTGGAATATTTTATGATAGAACATGTTATGTGACGACAAGGAGGCTTGGATGAGTTGGGTTCTTCAATATTGTGGTGAAATGAACACCAGATCGGAAGTTAAAGACACCAGAATGAATGTATAGTAGATCTGAGATTCTGAAAAATCCTGATCCACATAGCAAGTAATTAATGATTGAACAACTTTTGGACCCTTTGAGAGGATAGGGTTTCTATAGGGAGTTAAACATCACACGACATGTGACCGTGGTCACACAAGATGTGGTTCCACCCCTGATAATCGACATGTACTCTGGGAAGTACACGAATGCATGGTGGAGTACCTGAACTACCTACATAGTGTGTAATCCCCCACACTAATGCAGCATGGACTAGTACATGTGAAAAGTAGTGTACTAGAACACAGTTAGGGTAAATGGGGCGCCTACATGATGTGTAATTCTAAATAGACATGGTTTTATGACACATTCTGTTTACACGGGAATGACCTGGGGTCAAAGGACATGACATGAAATTCCTACTACTCACCATGTAGTCTTTCATACATGGAGTATATCTCTTATACACTTTATCATGGATATGTTTTATTAGGTTTTTTCCACTTATACTTTCCCTGAAGGATGGTATGGAATCATTTACTACTCCTAGGACAATGATCTCTTCTGTATGACTTTTTAGAAAGAGTCATTGGAGTCCCCCCCCCCAAGAGGCCTGGAGTGAGACCCTATATCAATCATAATGACTTAAGAGGCGTTCTTGGTATCAGTTTGTCCAACACTACATGGGAACCAATCCATTAATTAGTGGGTTAATCCTGATTCAACATTTTTTTGTATCACGCCAAGGCATTGGGATTGATCCTTATATGTGGATCTTATTTCTTTACACTTAACCATTTTCGTTATAATGACAAGACTCAAATACCAGTACCTCTCATATGGACGTCATCAGTGCTATTACACTCAAGAGTGTGTTATACTGGATGAGTCCTTTGTAGATCTTTGAGCTGGATTCCTAGTTTGTGTACACTAAGATTGTGACATACCTTTAGATTGTGTGTATTTGTTGATTATATCTATATATTCATATTATATGTGATGCATATACATACATATGTTGAGATAAGTGTATTTTTTTATGAGTTTTGGTTTTGGGGTATTCTATTAAGTATTTATATACACACCCCTACAAAGGCTTTTCCAGCACATGATGTGTCTTGTGCATATGATCGAAAATTTAATAGAGTACTATATAGACTAGAACCAGACAGTGCTTAGTGATACCAGGCAGACTGAGGTGTGTTTCTGTGGATTTCAGATAGCAGTCCCTTTACATTCATGCTGGACTGGGGTTTCATACTCTTTGTGGTGGGGTTGTATTTGTCATTGTTTATTTTACTTCCTGTCGTACTCTGGTTATAGTATTAGATGTATGCATGTAGGGTTGTTCAACTATTTTTACTTTTCAACATTTTATATCGTTAGAGATGTGTGCATGTTTAAGAGTACATTGAATAAGGCCTCCCATGATAGTGATATTTCTTGTCGGTGTTGGTCTCCATCTTCTGGAACATTATTGGTAAGCATGGAGAGTCGCTACATGGGTCCACCTTGGGCGGGTAATGATAATATTCAATTGGAAAATTCTGTAGAATTATTTCCAGATAAAAAAATTCCATGTTGGTGGAATATCTTATCATTAATATCAATGTCTCTAGGAGGTATATACTGAAACTTAATCACCTAAGAACATTATATTGGTTATCATAATTAACCTCCATTCATGCTTAATTTGTATTTTCAATTGTAATGTTTTTAAAGGAGACCATTAATTAACTCCCAAAAATAACAAATCCATAATTACTGCATGAAAACTACATTTAATGATTAATATGGTAATTACACCATTAAGAAACTACATCCAACATCATCATTGATTCCAAGGGATATCAATGAACATTAATGAGATTGTGGGTCTCACTAGTAATTGATTGTAAAACTCCATCATCATAAATTCCATCAAAATTAAATTCCTCCCAACCCACATATAAAATATACTAATAGAAATTTAATTGATTTATGATCTTTTAAAAAATATATGAAAGTATTCCCATATATTCTGTTTGAGAAAATTAATATAATGGTGTTCTAGAAAAATTCTTCCAAATAATCATCATTAATGAGACCCAAATCCTCAACTTCTATAAAATATATTTTAGTGGTTCTCAATTTTATTTTAGACCATCAACATTTATGTATATATATATACATTAATGAGTAATACTGACTATTTATAGGGTACACATGGAATCAAGTACAATTAAGAGTTGGATATTTTATCATGGGAGTTGAAGCGGCCACATGGTAGGCCTAAACCCCCCCCCCCCCCCCACTTGATGTGTTGTGGAAGATTGATGTGGAACATGTATATGGAATTGTTCCATGATTTAAGTGTTGTGTGAACACCTTTGTCCTTATCATCTCATAGACTTCCCAGCTAGTTTATCATTGTCATTATATTCTATAACTAGTGCTCCCTTATCTTAAGCATCACTAAGATATGCTAACTCACTTATTCTACTACCTCAATAATCTATCATGGACCACACCCAAGCCCCAATATTCCACCCCAAAAATAAGTCTTCCTAGGATTACCCAGAACACACTCTAACTTTACCACTATTGTTAAATGTAACACCCTCCCAAAATTTACCACAGATAGTGTAAAATAGTTCTCTATGGAATGACCAACCCGAAAGTGTCTAGATCCATGCCTCTACAGGCCTAATCCCTTCTACTAGATTATTAATTAAACATTTTATGTAAATATTTTTATCAAATAAATAAATTTAAAAAACCAAAATTTATCCACTTTGGTAATTAAATTAAATTAAAAAAAGTATATTTACATTTTATCAAATTCAGACCATTCCAAAAACATATTCACATGGATACAACCTTAAAACAATTGAAAAATTTCGGTCACTAGAGACCACATTATGTTTATCTTCTTACCCACATAACTGACCCAACAACTACATATTTGGTTATTACTGATTTTGGAAATCAATGTTTGAGTAGAAATTATTACTAAACCTCTCTCCTCCCTGCATCATTTGTGTTTTAGCCATCTCTCCACTTAGTGGGTTGTGAAGTGATGATAGCAATGGCCTAGAGGGGTTCGATCTCCCCACTAATGTCGATGAAGCCACTAGTGATCCAGCAAATTAGAGTGAAATGGATGGTTAACTTTTTCTACAAAATGTCCCTAGTTATTAGTTTTTTAATCCATTAGTAATTTTTTTATTATATTAAACTATATATTATAATAGTTCATGTATTTTTTAAAATTCATAAAGGAAACAAAATAACCAATTCATCAATCCTACCTCATGGGGATCACTATTACTCCTCTCACATGAATGAATTTTTTCCTCATGGAATATATGAAATGAATCAATTGATAGGTTTTACATTCTATTTAAAGAAAAAATAGGTCTTATAGGTATTTGTAACTCAGAAATTAAAAATTATACCCATAAATCAAACATACATACATGAAAAATACTGTACTAAATGGAATTTAATATGATATATATATTAGAAGATATTCTTGTTTTTTCATTAAGGGTCCTTGTTGATAAAATATAAAAAATAATTAATTTTAATGTTTTCCTCTCCCAATTTCAACATTAAATTTTTTTCAAAATTTATTAATCATCAAATATAATATATACAACCACTGAAGAAAAAATTAAATCTCTATTACATTAATATATATGATAATTCAGTGATAAAATAGAATCACTATATTACCCCCACCGTCAAATCATGTCATCTTGAAAAGAAAAATAAAACTCATTTAATATGGTGATAGTTTTGATCTCACCTCATCATTTCATAGTCATAAGTGATCTCATGAATTCCATTATTTCTATCAAGGAACCATATAATGGAAAATTTCACAATCCTAAAAAACCATTCTCATAGTGGCCCTTAATTTCCACTTTCCAACTAAATGAAATTTGTTTAATCTTTTATATATAAATTTCCCAAAAAATACACCATGATCAAGAATTCAAATGATATTATGCGTTAAAAAACATCATCGATGTCACAAATGCAATTCATTTATAATAATTATGAATAATTTTAATAGATTCTCTAAGGTAATCAACTTTAGAATAGGAAGATCAATAAATGGGATTATTCAATTTGATAATGATTCTTCAGATGGTGTTGTGGTACCTTATAGAATGTAGATGACCTATCATGATGATCATAAATATATCATCCCATTGACACTAAAAACACTCAATGGATAGCCCAAACTTCAAGGAACCTCATATTTTATCATCCATTATTGATAGGTACAACCCATTGTTACAAATTTAATGACATTTATTTTTTATATTTAGCCACCAATACTACCACCATAAAATCTACTGTATTTTTTATAATAGATTGGATTTTTAATAGTGGGGAAGTATGTACACCTCCTCTCAAAACTAAACTAGTGGGAAAAATCACTTAAATAAAATTTCATACTAACCCCATATAATGGTTCCTTAGGAGCATCACTTAAGGATATTTGATCATATCACAAATTATATTAAATATATGTTATTTAGGTTTCTTTCATGTGATGAAAACGTGTTAGAGAAACTAATATCAAAATTTGATAAATATGATCTCCCATATAAACCATAACTATAATATAGTTTCCTACCATCCCATTAACTTCATAGAATTTATCATCACCATCACAGAGATAACGATATATCTTCAACTTTCTAGAACATTCTCCATTATGATAGATTCCTGGATAATTCATATTTTTTAACTAATTATTTACATCACATGTAACAATTCATGAATGGATGTACCTAGAAAACAAGTATAACACAATCACATCATTATACCCCAAATATATAAGTAACATTCATCCATTCCCAACATATCTTTTTTGTTATCATGTGTGGTGAAAATAAAATAATTATGACTAATTCTCTGTATGATAATAAATACCAAAACTCCCAATATATTAATTATCTCTTCATCATAACTACATTACTGGTGATTTCCTTTATATCACATACTATTAATCTATATAAATGTACGATGTTTCCTTACTAAATATTTTTTTTCTAATATTATATAAATTTCCTAAAAGAATAATAGTATGGCAATTGATTATAATTTTATAGTAGGTACCACAAAATAAATTAGGTATTTCCAATATGTGACCCATACCACATCATTTTTAGAGAAAAAAACTATAACGAAGCAACAAAAGAAATTATACCTTATTCCCTGAGATAAAACCTATCTAATTAAGAGATTTCTACCATGATCATGACAAACTATACTACTTAATAAAAAATTTCGTCAATAAATATTACTAACTGGCCCTAAATGGAAAAAATATTTTTAAGAGATTATATTCTATAATGATTTAATAATTATAATGATGCCTCATTATTCTAATATATATTCTTAAAGTGATATCATAAGAATCCATGTCCATGGTTCTAAACTGAAACTGAACTATCCATTTTTTGAGAAAAGTTAACCTACCCATCATTAACACACTCTTAGTGAACTATCATCCATAATATTTATTTGAAACATATCATAGTCCAAAACCTATAATGTAATATCAACATTTTTCAAAATCGATCATCGTCATAGCTGAACATGTTGATATTGGGGTCACCAAAAAATGAAATAGTATGAAAATACAATAAAATTTAAGAAACCAACTATGATGGTATAATATTCATATCATCAATAAAATTAAAATTAACTCTGCTTTTGTTCTTTAACTACCTCTGGTCGACACTGAACCAGTTTCCCAAGCCGGTCTACGACATGGACCGAATGGTGTTTTTGATCTCCACAGGCAGGAAACTAGTGCCAAAAATCAAAAATAAACAATTGGGAATGATATGGACCATAAAAGAAAGATAACAAAATAAATAAATACTAAAAATAATAATAAAAACTAGAATATGAAAGAAATTAAACTGCACATACCCCTATGTGACCTCCTAGATCACCACCCAACACAGAACCAAGTTAACTCTGATAGTGATCCATCACTAGGGGAACCTTAAAATGAAAATATATTTTAGTGGTGAGCCCTGGAATGATCAGTATGAAATCATCATATAATCCGTGTCTTTCATTTCCCAAAAAAATTTCCATTCATTCTTGTTTGAAAATATAATTATAAAAATTGGGTTATCACATTTTGGATAAATAAGTATTTTCATCCTATTATAATATCAACACACACCACATTTCATGTTTTAAAAAAATTCTTTTAGTACCCAAAAATAAACCAAATTCCATGTTAGAATAACACAAGGTTTTGTTTTAAAACAAATAAGATAACACAGTACCAAGGAAAACAATGTGCACAAAAATACACATAAGAAATAAGATGTATCACGAAACTAGGGTTGATCCTAAACAGAATTAGAAGACCCTTGGACATAAAAGGTTCAGAACCACCTGCCAGTGTATTGGGAATCCCCAAAGTCAATGACCAATTGGCTGCTCTTACCTTGCCTCACTAATGTCACACAACTCCTGGAATGTCTATAAATCTAGGAGGGTACAAAGACATCCAATCAAGTATATAAAGAAAACACCCCTCAATCATCTAAATGACATCATGTAACACATGGTTAATTTGAATATACTATATAAGTGGTAGGCCCACACACGTGCAAATCACCTTACTTGTCGCCACTGCACTTGACTACCCCAGAAATAGTCATGACCAATAAGATGACACTAAAAAGAGAAATCCTAGTTAAGTATTACACATATATATATACATACATATGTAAATAACATCATTAAAAGTTCCAACCAAGAAGCCACAACATATAAATATTCAAAACATTATTTAGGAATATGCAGATGGCTAAACGGGACTTTAAATTCAAATTTCCAATACATTTTAAAAATATCCATTTTAAACATTGAGGAAATACATACTATTATTAAACATGATAAATTTCATCTTAATCCAAAAATTTACAAAAAAATATATTCTTTTTAGACTTTATTTAAACCTACTTTTTAGAAATTACCCATGGGAACCGACAATATTTAGAAACCAAGGGAACATTTAGGAAACCAAGTCTATATTTATTTCAAGACTAAGAAACAAATTCACAACGCATTCAAAATGAAAAATTGTCCCTCATATCTACAAAAATAGTTCCAAGACCAGGATATAAATTCACATGTTAAAGAAAGATGCCAAAAGGCTTCCCTGTCACTTGAAAATTAAACATCCTCTACAAAATACCAAATGACAAAAATTAGAAACACCATATTTTAAAACAATCCATTTGAAATTGTATATGGAACATGATATTTTTTAAGAATCAAATAACCAATTTATAAACCTTGATTTGAGAAAAAAAACTACATAAAATCCAATTTTCATTTGAGCATACACAGATGAATTCAATTGGTGAACCATGGATGTGACAACATTAAATGGCATACCTAGACCAACCATGAAATTTCCCAAAACCATTTTCAGAAATTCACCATTTATTTTTTAAGAAGGCCAAAAACTCCACCTAATTACCAAATTTAAAACAACATTTATGAAACAATGGAATATTCCAAAAACAAATTTAACACCAATTTCATAACACATAGGCATAGTTGAAAGACCACACGAGAGACCATTTTTAACTAATTTTAAAAACATCAAAACATAAAAATAAGATGGATAATGTTACCATAGGGGTTATAATATTGTTTATAAATTTATTAAAAATACTCAGGTTTCATTTTTTGTGCACACATACATGCATAAGCAAAAATTTGCTTCAAAGATAATTTTTTCAAAATTAAAATACTATGAAAACACCTCAATAAGTTAAAGAAGTGTGTCATAAAGGTGTGAATCATGTATAAAAATTAATTTAACAACTAATGTATTATTTTTATTTAATTGAAAGGGAAAAATATGGATTCACACACCCCAAATATGTGATAATGCTATGAAACATCAATAGAATGGAGTGTGATACTTCTCAGTCCTACCACACACCCTATATTTAAAGGAAATACATTCTTGGAGGGGGGGTTGCACAAGAGAATGATAGTTGAATATGGGGAGCACATTAGAGTAGTCTTACCAAATAGAGGATTTCATGATAAAATTTCTTACGCCGAATAGGGAGGAGGCGCTACACAAGATGAAATAGAAGGGAGAGGGTGTCACTGTTGAGAGAGTTCACCTCCAGGGAGATGGTCCAGCCAGAGAAGGGGGAACGTATATTGAATTCAAATTAGGGGGTTCACTCAGAATGGGAGCAGGAGGAGGTCGTACAGCTAAGGATCTCCCAATTAGCAAGGGGGGAAGGGGAAGGGTAATGAAAGGGGGTTGGGGTATGAGATGGACCCAAGTTAGGGTTTCCATAAAAAAATTTACAATAAAAAAATAGTACTAAAAATAATAATAATAATAAAACAAAAAATATTATCAATAAAAAAACAACACTAATAATAACAACAAAAATAATAATATTAACAATAAGAATAATAATAACACTAAAAAATAACAACAACAATAATAGTAATAATAGTAATAATAATATCATCATCATCATCATTATTATTATCATTAGTCTTTTAATCTTATTTTATTTTATTTATATTCTTTTAATATATTATTCCATTAAATTATATTATTTTTAAGCACATGGAGAGATAAATGGTTCGGCTTTATGGTCTACCAGAACATGATCCAACAATTCACACACCTCCAGAGGGAATGTAAACTCGCATAGAAACCACATGACTATCCCTGACCATGAGGGTTAACCATTTAACAATAAAGAAGATTCCAAAAATTTAAAATTCATCATGCTACATATAAAAATTCTAAAAAAGAAATAAAAATAAATAAATAAATAAATAAATAATTTAAAATGTTTGGGAGTTACAATTATCCCCACCACAGACACTTTGTTCCCCCAGAAAGTCACCAAGCCCAAAGATTACCACAATTAGAATGCATGCCCAGTCAAAGCAGAGAGAAACCAAGAGCCTCGGGGTGACCTCTCCCTCCACATGTCACACCTAACCAACCTAGGAGAAACCCCACCCAATGGAATAGGAGAACATGGAAGGGTTCTACCCACCATAAAAAATCAACTAGAATAAAAATTTAAAACCTATACACGCCTCCTCGGGTCCAACCTAGGAACTCACAACCGATCCAAATGAACTTATATAGCACGTGTGAAGAATCAAATAGACTGAAACATGGAAATCATGACCCCAGAAAAAACCCCTAACACTAGGAAATGACCCTTGTAAAGAACTAAACCCAAATAGAGAACCTGGGAACTACTAAAAACATCAATTCTTCAACAGGCACTTACATCTCAAAACAAGCACAACTAAACTGAGATCAACTCACACCAAGGTTGTAACTCCCCGACCCTAGTTATCCAGAGTCGGTTCATTATTACATAACATTGGCATGATCATAAGAAAGATCAAATCTCGAAAGAACGATTGGTTTAGTAGCCTTGGAAACACTAGATATATTCATAAGTCTTACATTACATCATAAAATGAAAAACTACTACAACAACATAATGTCTCCATAATCCACACTAATATCCCCACATAATATCCCTGCAGGTCATTCATAATTTACTTCTTCACTTCCTGGAAAAAATGAAACATAGAAAAGGGGTGAGCTAAAATGCCCAGTAAGGATAACAATATAGCGGAAACTTTCATAAATAAGAATAAACATTTAAGGCAATGTATACTAAAACAAAACCCTTTAAAACTTGAACTTTCAACATAGTATTGAATAAATAAAATGAAATAATTCCATTTACTTATTCACATGGATATTCTACTAATCGAATAATCACATGCAAAAACAATAACCACTTTCATAATGATGGAATGCATAATGCCAGACTATCATAACCACATAGCCAAGGCCTCGTGCCAAGACTACAAATAAGATTTTGCCAAGGCCTTGTCCCAAGACACTAGTTTGTCTCATGAGACCTACGGATGCATCGAGGAGCTATAGCGGGCTCCACCCATCACATATTAAGTCCAATGCATTCCCATATGAAAAGGTTTAAACATAACATAAACATTTGTATTCAAACTAGCATAAGAAATGTCAATAATTTCACCATAAACCATGAATGGTATAAAAATAGCACATCCATAGTCAAACATATCACAAAACCTTCAATACAACATTGAAGTTTTGTATCATAATAAATAAACTTCACATAAGCGTAAAATCCAACAAAGGATGTTGACATAGATGAAATCAAAACTCTTTTTAGAGAAATATCTCTTTTATTTTGAAATCATTTAAGATCCATATAAAATAAAACATTTTCTTTGAAAATATTCTTATAAGCATGTAAGGGAAGCTTCGACGATTTTATAATGGCGGAAAATAGCCGCACCCACCATATAAGTAAAAAAAACATTCTTACCTTAATTTTGTCGAAAAGGTTAAAAAGCACCTTGTTTGGAAAACAACAGAAAGATTCCTTTATAAACCACTTATAAAAAGTCAAACAAGGGTATAAATGACTTTAACCCATATTCTTGTGAATAGTAAAAATGTTTTGAAATATGTTTTTAAGAAACAAGGATGTGGATGATAAAGAGATCCCAGTAGATTATTACGTATAAACAACATCGGATAATGAAGAGATTGTGAAATAACCATTACCTTGTACTTTTCCTTGGTTGGGGTAGGTTAACCTCCTGTATAATGGTGAAATAATTGTTATTAAATTATACATGAATAATATATATTAATATGATATCATATATGATCTTTTAACATTGATTTGTTAATAATATCTTTGAATTATCGTCGTTTCGGGTGTTAACTTACTCGTTTTCTTTTATATGTTTTGTTACATAAGCCATGTTTTTCATGGATAGGTTGTATATTTTTCATATACAGAATGATATCAAGTCCTTAAAAATCATTTTTAAATCATAAAATGATAATTATACTTTAATGGATAAGATGGAGAATGAATCTCATCGCGTTCGTAGAGACGGTAGTCCGTACGTACGCACGAGCGACAATATCATTCTTTTGATATTAAAATAATATATAAATGGATGGTATATCATATATACAGAATCATTAACATGTTATATTTATTATTTAGATGAGTTACACATCATTATTATACCAATCCAAATAATAATATATTGAATAACAATTACACCACGACGTGGAGAAGGTAAGCCGTACATACACACGTATGGTGACATGCTATTCAAAGGGTGGATAGAATACTGAATATGGATGTACCATATTTATAATAACATCACAGTATATATAATATCCTGGAGTTATTATTTTAGAATGGTAATAACAAAGAAAGAAGAAGTGGAAGAAGAAAGGAACTTGAAAAGGGGTGGTGAAAACATTACCTCTTCTTTGGGTTTTTTCTTTTTGATTTGATCAAAAGGGATCCATAGGTTGGCTTTATGATCAAAATAAGGCCTCTCGGTTGTATTGAGGGAAGTTGGGAGAGTATTTGGGAAGAGTTTGGCCGAACCAAAAGGCTTTGAAGGTGTGAAGAAATGAGAAGGAGGAGTGCCCTTTTATAAGAGGGGTGAGGGGCACCTTTGGAAAAGCTAGAAATATTAATTTATAATAAATTCATATTCGGTTTCTAAAGGCTCCAAAGTTTATTATTTAAATGTTAAGGTGGGGATGGGTAGAAAACAACTCAACCAATAGAATTTAGACAGGTTTGGGTACTTATATTAACCTTATCTTTAAGTATTAACTCTAAGTTAATTAGTTTCACTTTTACAATGTCTCTTTGTATTTTTATATAATATGGTTAATAAACATACTATATACATCCAAGAGACCCCCAAGTGTTCCATTAATGATAAACCTATCATGATATAAGTCTCCTGTCTGATCCTTAGATTTTTAGGAATTTAATATTAATTAATAATATAATATTTGTTTTAAGAATTCTTTTATGTCAATTTTAACACTATTCAATAGTTGATTTTTGTGAAACTCATAACAGATGGATTACTTCGAACAAAGTAAAATAAATAAATCCTAATATATCATATTATCCTATAAAATTAGTTTAATTCATTAAAAGTTTCATATTATATTTATTTGGGTATTTATAATATCAATTATTTTAATTTTTCACTATTATAGTAATTAATTCATCATCATTGTGTCATAAATAAATTAAATTATTTAATGTCTAAAAATTATAAATAAAATATCATTATGTAGGAAATCTCTTTATATTTCTAATGAATGATTATAATATAAAATCAAACTTATATAACCCTATGTAAAAATTGTTTTTCTAAAAGATATATGCTTCTGTCATTTTTGTATTCATTTTAACCTAATTAAAATAAAATGTCCCTATCACCTACAAGTGGCACCATGGGGTCCCAAAATCGACCCAAAGATGACTATGGTGGAAAATATATCCACCAATAAGGCTAGAAAACGTTTTAGGGTAATTTTGTATTATTATAATATTATTTTTTTAACCCTTATTTACCGGATTTACCCTTAACCATGGTAAATAAAATATTTACCGCAGTAATTATTCAAAATGTCTAAAAATAAAAGTTACCTATTTACACAATTTGAAAATCCTGATTCCAAATATGGAATTCATTTTTCTAAATTCAAAACACAGAAATGGCAGAAATTAATTTAAAATTAATTCCCGCTGTCAAAACAAAAAGCGTGTTTTTAAGAGATAATAACTATCAAAAGATTGACACTTGTTTATCTTTAGTTTAATTGTAAAATTATGTCCAATGACCAACATTATATTAAATGGTAAAAATATGTTGTAAATATTATTTAAAACCACTTAAATTCATAATTTTTCGCTATTAATTATTTTGATTAAAAAAGTTGTTTTTAATTAAAATTTAGTAATTTTCACTATTAATCAAAATATTAAAGTTATCCGAAAAGTACCAAAATTTCACCTTAGGCTAAATTCGATATTCTGAATCCAAAAATGAAGTCCATTTTGAAATATAAAATATATATAATTTCAAAAAGTAGGTATTACTATTCATAACGGCTAGTTTGATTGGTTATGGTGTGTTAGAACTCGGTGTTGCGTACAACACACGCTATCACATTATTCAAAGAGAAGCGTACCGTAGAAGCTTGGGGTGTTACATTCTCCCCTCCTTCAAATAATTTTGTCCTCGAAATTTCTAGAATACTTATCACATGAAAAGACTTAGGTGGTTCTTCATCATAAGTTCCTCGGGTTCCCACGTTGCCTCTTCCATCTTATGGTTTCTCCAAAAAACTTTTACCAGACGCGTCATCTGGTTTCTCGGCACTTGTTCTCTCGTATCAAGAATCTTGACGGGCTCTTCACAGTAAGACAGATCGGGTTCCAGTTATAATTCTTCATAGGTGAGTACATGCGTTGGGTCAGGCATTTATTTCCTCAACAGAGATACGTGGAACACATCGTGAACTTTGGAGAGACTTGGCGGCATTGCCAATCGTTAAGCTACAACCCCAATTCGTTCTAGAATTTCTAAAGGTCCGATGTACCTAGGACTCAATTTACCTTTCTTCCCAAAATGTATGAGTCCCTTCCATGGAGATACCTTCAGGAAAACATGATCACTGACTTGAAATTCCAAATCCTTCCTTCGATTATAGGCATAGCTCTTCTGCCTACTTTGAGATGCTTTGATGTGATTTTGGATTACCTTCACCTTTTCCACCGTTTCCTCCACCAGATCTGGGCCTACATGTTTTCTTTCACCAACTTCATCCCAACAGGTTGGTGTACGAAATCTCTTTCCGTATAACGCTTCATATGGTGCCATCTGAAAACTCGAATGGAAGCTATTGTTATAGGAAAATTCTACCAGAGGTAAATATTGATCCCACATACCCTGAATGTCAAGTGAGAAAGATCTCAACATGTCTTCTAAGGTTTGAATAGTCCGTTCTGATTGTCCATCTGTCTGAGGTTGGTAAGCAGTTCTCAAATGAAGTTCAGTATCCAGGGATTTCTGAAGAATTTTCCAAAATCTTGAAGAAAAACGGGGATCACGATCAGAAACAATCGGTAGGGGTACTCCATGAAGTCTCACAACTTCATTAATATATAGTCTTGCTAGACGTTCCAGGGGTAGATCTACTCTTATAGAACGAAAATGTGTGGACTTGGTAAGACGATCAATAATAACCCATATTGCATCGTTCCTTCTAGGAGTCTTTGGTAGCCCCATGACAAAGTCCATCGTAATATTGTCCCATTTCCACTCCGGTATGGGAAGAGGTTGCATGACTCCTCCAGGCTGCTGCCTTCCATCTTTCACTTGCTGACAAACCATACATCTTGACACAAAATCAGCAATATCCCTCTTCATGTTGTCCCACCAAAAATGTTCCTTCAAATCTCTATACATTTTGGTGCTCCTAGGGTGTATTGAGAAATTGGAACTATGAGCATCATCCAGCATTTCCCTTTTTAGAGCAGGTAAATCGGGAACACAAAGTCTCTTCCCGAATTTCAAAATTCCATCTTCATACACAAAGTCTCTCAATCTCCCATCATTCACAACTTTAATCTTCTTTTTAAATTCTTCATCATCGGTCTGAGAACTCTTAATCCTTTCTAGTAAAGATGTTTTGGCAACCATTTGAAAAAGAATTGATGTTTCGCCTTCCCTGGTTATTCCCATGTCCATCTTTACTAGATCCATGAAAATTGGATCCCTTTCAATTCTCATATTGTTCAAAACTCCATGGTCTTTTCTGCTCAAATCATCTGCCACCTTGTTTGCTTTCCCCGGGTGGTAGTGTATCGTACAATCATAATCCTTGAGTAATTCAATCCATCTCCTTTGCCTCATGTTGAGTTCTTTTTGTGAGAAAATATACTTCAAACTCTTGTGATCAGTATAAATCTCACATTTCTCACCATAGAGGTAGTGCCTCCATATCTTCAAAGCAAAGACCACAGATGCTAACTCGAGATCATGAGTAGGATAGTTTTGTTCATGAATTTTCAACTGTCGTGATGCATAGGCAATAACTCTATCATTCTGCATAAGGACACAACCAAGTCCTTTCTTTGATGCATCACTATAAATAACGAACCCATCATTCTCCGATGGTAGAGTCAATATAGGAGCATTGACTAATCTTATATTCAGTTCTTCAAAACATTCTTCACACTCTTTTTTCCAAACAAATTTAACCCCTTTACGTGTGAGCTTCGTTAATGGGTTAGCCAATCGGGAAAAATTCTGGACGAAACGTCGATATTAACCTGCCAAACCAATAAAACTACGTACCTCAGTTATACTCGTAGGTGCTGGCCATTCTTGGATTTCCTTGGTCGTAGAATGATCAACAGAGATTCCATCTTTAGAGACAATATGGCCAAGAAAAGAAATCTCATGGAGCCAGAATTCACACATGCTAAACTTTCCATATAATTCATGCCTCCTCAGAGTCTTCAAGATAATGCGCAAGTGATTTTCATGATCTTCGTAGGTTTTGGAGTATACCAAGATATCATCAATAAATACCACCACAAATTCATCGAGATACTCCTTAAAAACTCTATTCATAAGATCCATGAATACAGAGGGTGCATTAGTCAATCCAAAAGGCATTACAGTAAACTCGTAATGCCCGTACCTGGTTCGAAATGCTGTCTTCAGAATGTCTTCCTTCTTCACACACAACTGGTGGTATCCAGATCGAAGGTCAATCTTTGAAAAGTATTGAGCTCCATGCAGTTGGTCAAATAAATCATCAATACGAGGTAGGGGATACTTGTTCTTTATCGTTATAGAATTGATCTCCCTATAGTCAATACATAACCTCATAGATCCATCTTTCTTTTTAACAAAAAGAACAGGGGCTCCCCATGGAGAAACACTAGGGCGAATAATTCCTTTATTACTCAACTCCTCTAGTTGTTTCTTTAGTTCGACTAACTCTATAGTGGCCATTCTATAAGGGGTCTTCGATATAGGCCTTGATCCAGGAATTAAATCAATGGAAAACTCAACTTCTCATTCTGGAGGGTGTCCAGGTAAATCTTCCGGAAATACATCTACAAATTCATTCACAACAGGTACATCCTCTATTTGAACATTCCTTTCCTCACCCACAGTCATTTCATTATCTTCCTCCCCAATAATTGAATTAAGTTGAGCTACTGGGGGTGGATCTAAATAAGAATTTGGTGGTGACGATTCTGCTCAAAAGATATGGTGTTCCTTATCATTATCATCAAGAATCGAAACCTCTTTCATCTTACAATAAATCTTTGCATCATAGTCCGAAAGCCAGTCCATACCGAGGATTATATCAAACTCAATCATAGGTATGACGATGAGATCAGCAGATAAAGAACATTTATGTGCTCTAATGGGGACTGAGTCACAAAACTTTTTTGCAATGATACTTCCCTTAAGAGTTTTAACAGACAACTCCCTTGTTAAATAAAATTGGAAATATCTAATTTTCTTAGCAAACTGGGAAGATATGAAACAATGCGATGATCCAGAATCAAATAATGCATTTTCTAAACTTGAGTAAACCATTAAATTACCTGCCACCACGTCTTTCGGAGCTTCTACCTCTGCAGTAGTGATAGAATAAGCCTGGCCTTGATCCCTTGGCCTTTTCTGAGGTAAGTTCTCCTGACGCTTAGGACATTCATTTGCATAATGCCCCATCTCCCTGCAATTGTAGCACTGAACGTTGGTAGCTTACTTCTTCCCCTTACAATCACAAGCTTGGTGGCCTTTTTCACAACACTTGTAACAGACTCCCATTCCCTTCAAGCAAGTACCAGGATGTTTCTTTCCACATTTACCACAGGATGGATATTCAACCTTTCCCTTCTTCCCCTTATTTCCATTCCCAGATTGATCAGCAGGTCTCTTCTTCTCTTGCTTTGCTTTAAAGTCATAAGACTTAGAGAATTCCTTTTCGGTCTTGATAGCACATGAGACAATGTCTTCGTACGACGAAAAGGATTGTGAGACTAATGCTCGACGAAGAAATGGTTTTATCCCATCAAAGAAACCATCAATCTTACTTCATGGGTTACGTATATAATCTCTAGCATACCCTGCTATCTTTGTATAATTAGCCTCATACTTTGCAACATTCTCATCCTCCTTCTGTCTCAGACTCAGAAATTTCCTTTCCATATCTGCTCGATGGTCGCGAGGAAAGTATTTTTCTAAAAACATATCTTTGAACTCCCTCCATTCCATATTTGATACTTCATCATCTTCCTTCATGTTTTGAATCAATTACCACCATTGATCAGCATCTCCAGTGAGGCGGTAAACTTCCATGATAACTTTTTCTCTTTCACTGCTCCCCAATGCCTGAAATATTTTCTCTAGGGAATTTATCCATTGCTCAGCTACTAAGGGATTTGTACTCCCATTGAATGTTGGTGGTTGTTGCCTCATGAATCGATCTAACATTGATCCTCCACGCTGTGGATCAGGGTACTCCATACGGGTAAGTTTATTATTCATAACCCGAGTAAGTTGTCCCAGTATGTTGATTAGCTAATCGGCACCAGTTGAATCACCAGATCCACTATAATTATCTTGAGCAGGAGGGAAATCCCTACATGGAGTGCGTGCATTGATACAATTTCCATTTCTTCCACTAGGTGCCATTTCTAAACAATGGCATAAACTAGATCAGTTTATGAATCAAAATACATAATCCCATACTTATATAACACTTAACATAAATTGAACTATTTATGGATATAATCCATAATCATAAAAATGTTTTCTTTGAGGAAGTATATACTCATAAACCCTTCATAATGATTTGTAAAGAAAATGAGAGTTATCCTAAGCATATCCCCCGGGAGTGTCGTAACCAAGAGTGCAGCAAGGCCCGTTGTCGGGCACCATTTCCCGTTCTAGTCTAGCTCAAAGCGGTGTTTTCGGGTTTTACCCCTAGGTACATCTATGCCAGAGCCGCCTCTACCTGCTCGTATCCAGACAGGGATGTATTTCTCGGAAAACTCACAAAATCTTTACAATACCAAAATTCTAAGAAGTTCTTCTATACTAATCCTCAAAGTTCATCTTAGGTCTACCTGCTCTAATCAGAGTTTATCTAAATCTAGCTTCCAAGGTTTGTACTAAACTTCCTCTAATACCAACTGTAATGCCCCGACCCAAGTTACCCAGAGTCGGTGCATTATTACATAACATTGGCATGATCACAAGAAAGATCAAATCTCAAAAGACCGATTGGTTTAGTAGCCTTGGAAACACTATATATATTCATAAGTCTTACATTACATCATAAAATGAAAAACTACTACAACAACATATTGTCTCCATAATCCACACTCATATCCCCACATAATATCCCTATAGGTCATTCATAATTTACTTCTTCATTTCCTGGGAAAAATGAAACATAGAAAAGGGGTGTGCTCAAATGCCCAGTAAGGATAACAATATAGCGGAAACTTTCATAAATAAGAATAAACATTTAAGGCAATGTATACTAAAACAAAAGCCTTTCAAACCTGAAATTTCAACATAGTATGGAATAAATAAAATGAAATAATTCCATTTACTTATTCACATGGATATTCTACTAATCGAATAATCACATGCAAAAACAATAACCACTTTCATAATGATGGAATGTATAATGCCAGACTATCATAACCACATAGCCAAGGCCTCGTGCCAAGACTACAAAAAAGATTTTGCCAAGGCGAAACTAGTTTGTCTCATGAGACCTACCGATGCATCGAGGAGCTATAGCGGGCTCCACCCGTCACATATTAAGTTCAATTCATTCCCATATGAAAAGGTTTAAACATAACATAAACATTCGTATTAAAACTAGCATAAGAAATGTCAATAATTTCACCATAAACCATGAATGGTATAAAAATAGCACATACATAGTAAAACATATCACAAAACCTTCAATACAACATATAAGTTTTGTATCATAATAAATAAACTTCACATAAGCCTAAAATCAAACAAAGGATGTTGACATAGATGAAATCAAAACTCTTTTTAGAGAAATATCTCTTTTATTTTGAAATCATTTAAGATCCATATAAAATAAAAAAATTTATTTGAAAATGTTCTTATAATCTTGTAAGGGAAGCTTCGACGATTTTATAACAGTGGAAAATAGCCGCACCCGCCGTATAAGTTAAAAAAAACATTCTTACCTTAATTTTGTCGAAAAGGTTAAAAAGAAACTTGTTGGGAAAACAACGGAAAGATTCCTTTATAAACCTCTTATAAAAAGTCAAACAAGGGTATAAAGGACTTTAACCCATATTCTTTTGAATAGTAAAAATGTTTTGAAATACATTTTTAAGAGACATGGATGTGGATGATAAAGAGATCCCAGTATATTATTACGTATAAACAACCTCAGATAATGAAGAGATTGTGAAATAACCCTTACATTGTACTTTTACTTGGTTGGGGTAGGTTAACCTCCTGTATAATAGTGAAATAATTGTTATTAAATTATACAAGAATCATATATATAAATATGATATCATATATGATCTTTTAACATTGATTTGTTAATAATATCTTTGAATTATCGACGTTTCGGGTGTTAACTTACTCGTTTTATTTTATATGTTTTGTTACATAATCCATGTTTGTCATGGATAGGTTGTATATTTTTCATATACAGAATGATATCTAGTCCTTAAACATCATTTTTAAATCATCAAATGATAATTATACTTTAATGGATACGATGGAGAATGAATCTCATCGCGTTCGTGGAGACGGTAGTCCGTACGTACGCACGAGCGACAATATCATTCTTTTGGTATTAAAATATTATATAAATGGATGGTATATCATATATACAGAATCATTAACATGTTATATTTATTATTTACATGAGTTACACATCATTATTATACCCATCCAAATAATAATATATTGAATAACAATTACACCACGACGTGGAGACGGTAAGCCGTACGTATGCACGTATGGTGACATGCTATTCAAAGGGTGGATAGAATACTGAATATGGTTGTACCATATTTATAATAACATCAAAGTATATATAAGATACTAGAGTTATTATTTTATAATGGTAATAACAAAGAAAGAAGAAGTGGAAGAAGAAAGGAACTTTAAAAGGGGTGGTGAAAACATTACCTCTTCTTCGGGTTCTTCCTTTTTATTTGATCAAAAGGGTTCCTTAGGTTGGCTTTCTGATCAAACTAATGCCTCTAGGTTGTAGTGAGGGAAGTTGGGAGAGTATTTGGGCAGAGTTTGGCCGAACCAAAAGGCTTTGAAGGTGTGAAGAAATGAGAAGGAGGAGTGCCCTTTTATAAGAGGGGTGAGGGGCACCTTTGGAAAAGCTAGAAATATTAATTTATAATAAATTCATATTCGGTTTCTAAAGGCTCAAAAGTTGATTATTTATATATTAAGGTGGGGATGGGTCTAAAACAACTCAACCAATAGAATTTAGACAGGTTTGGGTACTTATATTAACCTTATCTTTAAGTATTAACTCTAAGTTAATTAGTTTCACTTTTACAATGTCTCTTTGTATTTTTATATAATATGGTTATTAAACATACTATATACATCAAAGAGACCCCCCAAGTGGTCTATTAATGATGAACCTATCATTATATAAGTCTCTTGGCCGAACCGTAGATTTTTAGGAATTTAATATCAATTAATAATATAATATTTGTTTTTAGAATTCTTTTATGTCAATTTTGACACTATTCAATAGTTGATTTTTGTGAAACTCATAACAGATGGATTACTTCGAAAAAAGTCTAATAAATCAATCCTAATATATCATATTATCCTATAAAATTAGTTTAATTCATTAAAAGTTTAATATTATATTTATTTGGGTATTTATAATATCAATTATTTTAATTTTTCACTATTATATTAATTAATTCATCATCATTGTGTCATAAATAAATTAAATTATTTAATGTCTAAAAATTATAAATAAAATATCATTATGTAGGAAATCTTTTTATCTTTCTAATGAATATTTATAATCTAAAATCCAACTTATATAACCCTATGTAAAAATTGTTTTTCTAAAAGATATATTCTTGTGTCATTTTTGTATTCATTTTAACCTAATTAAAATAAAATGTCCCTATCACCTACAAGTGGCACCATGGGGTCCTCAAATCGACCCAAAGATTCCTATGGTCGAAACTTTATCAACAAATAAATCTAGGACACGTTTTAGGGTAATTTAGTATTATTATAATATTATTTTTTTAACCCTTATTTACCATATTTACCCTTAACCATGGTAAATAAAATATTTTCCGCAGTAATTATTCAAAATGTCTAAAAATAAAATTTACCTATTTACAAAATTGGAATATCCTGATTTCAAATATGGAATTTATTTTTCTAAATTCAAAACACATAAGTGGCAGAAATTAATTTAAAATTAATTCCCGCAGTCAAAACAAAAAGCGTGTTTTTAAGAGATAATAACTATCACAAGATTGACAATTGTTTATGTTCGGTTTAATTGTAAAATTATGTCCTATGACCAACATTATATTAAATTGTAAAAATATATTCTAAATATACTTTAAAACCACTTAAATTCATAATTTATCACTATTAATTATTTTGATTAAAAAAGTTGTTTTTAATTAAAATTTAGTAATTTTCACTATTCATCAAAATATTAAAGTTATCTAAAAAGTACCAAAATTTCACCTTAGGCTTAATTAGATATTCCAAATCCAAAAATGAAGTCCATTTTGATATATAAAATATATATAATTTCAAAAAGTAGATATTACTATTCATAACGGCTAGTTTGATTGGTTATGGTGTGTTAGAACTCGGTATTGCGTACAACACACGCTATCACATTATTCAAAGAGAAGCATACCGTAGAATCTTGGGGTGCTACATTCTCCCCTCCATCAAATAATTTCTCCCTCGAAATTTCTAGAATACTTATCACATGAAAAGACTCGGGTGGTTCTTCATCATAAGTTCCCCGGGTTCCCACGTTGCCTCTTCCATCTTATGGTTTCTCCACAAAACTTTTACCAGACGCGTCGTCCGGTTTCTCAGCACTTGTTCTCTCGTATCAAGAATCTTGACAGGCTCTTCACAATAAGACAGATCGTGTTCCAGTTATAATTCTTCATAGGTGAGTATATGCGTTGGGTCAGGCATGTATTTCCTCAACAGAGATACGTGGAACACATCGTGAACTTTGGAGAGACTTGGCGGCATTGCCAATCGGTAAGCTACAACCCCAATTCGTTCTAGAATTTCGAAAGGTCCGATGTACCTGGGACTCAATTTACCTTTCTTACCAAAACGTATGACTCCCTTCCATAGAGATTCCTTCAGGAAAACATGATCACCGACTTGAAATTCCAAATCCTTCCTTCGATTATCGGCATAGCTCTTCTGCCTACTTTGAGCTGCTTTGATGTAATTTTGGATTACCTTCACCTTTTACACCATTTCCTCCACCAGTTCTGGGCCTACAAGTTTTCTTTCACCAACGTCATCCCAACAGGTTGGTGTACGACATCTCTTTCCGTATAACGCTTCATATGGTGCCATCTGAATACTCGAATGGAAGCTATTGTTATAGGAAAATTCTACCAGAGGTAAATATTGATCCCACATACCCTGAAAGTCAACTGAGCAAGATCTCAACATGTCTTCTAAGGTTTGAATAGTCCGTTATGATTGTCCGTCTGCCTGAGGATGGTAAGCAGTGCTCAAATGAAGTTCAGTATCCAGGGATTTCTGAAGACTTTTCCAAAATCATGAAGTAAAACGGGGATCACGATCAGAAACAATCGATAGGGGTACTCCATGAAGTCTCACAACTTCATTAATATATAGTCTTGCTAGACGTTCCAGGGGTAGATCTTCTCTTATAGCAAGAAAATGTGCTGACTTGGTAAGACGATCAACAATAACCCATATTGCATCATTCCTTCTAGGAGTCTTTGGTAGCCCCATGACAAAGTCTATCGTAATATTGTCCCATTTCCACTCAGGTATGGGAAGAGGTTGCATGACTCCTCCAGGCTATTGCCTTCCAGCTTTCACTTGCTGACAAACCATACATCTTGACACAAAATCAGCAATCTCCCTCTTCATGTTGTCCCACCAAAAATGTTCCTTCAAATCTATATACATTTTGGTGCTCCCAGGGTGTATAGAGAAATTGGAACTATGAGCATCATCCAACAATTCCCTTTTTAGATCAGGTAAATCGGGAACACAAAGTCTCTTCCCGAATTTCAAAATTCCATCTTCATGCACAAAGTCTCTCAATCTCCCATCATTCACACCTTTAATCTTCTTTTGAAATTCTTCATCATCGGTTTGAGAACTCTTAATCCTTTCTAGTAAAGATGGTTTGGCAACCATTTGAAAAAGAATTGATGTTTCGCCTTCCCTGGTTATTCCCATGTCTATCGTCACTTGATCCATGAAAATTGGATCCCTTTCAATTCTCATATTGTACAAAACTCCATGGTCTTTTCTGTTCAAAGCATCTGCCACCTTGTTTGCTTTCCCCGAGTAGTAGTGTATCGTACAATCATAATCCTTGAGTAATTCAAGCCATCTACTTTTCCTCATGTAGAGTTCTTTTTGTGAGAAAATATACTTCAAACTCTTGTGATCAGTATAAATCTCACATTTTTCACCATAGAGGTAGTGCCTCCATATCTTCAAAGCAAAGATCACAGCTGCTAACTCGAGATCATGAGTAGGATAGTTTTGTTCATGAATTTTCAACTGTCGTGATGCATAGGCAATAACTCTATCATTCTGCATAAGGACACTACCAAGTCGTTTCTTTGATTCATCACTGTAAATAACGAACCCATCATTCCCCGATGGTAGAGTCAATATAGGAGCATTGACTAATCTTCTATTCAGTTCATCGAAACATTCTTCACACTCTTTTGTCATGACAAATTTAACCCCTTTACGTTTGAGCTTCGTTAATGGGTTAGCCAATCGGGCAAAATTCTGGACGAAACGTCGATAATAACCTACCAAACCAATAAAACTACGTACCTTAGTTATACTCGTAGGTGCTGGACATTCTTGGATTGCCTTGGTCTTAGAAGGATCAACAGAGATTCCATCATTAGAGACAATATGGCCAAGAAAAGAAATCTCATGGAGCCAGAATTCACACTTGCTAAAATTTCCATATAATTCATGCCTCCTCAGAGTCTTCAAGATAATGTGCAAGTGATTTTCATGATCTTCATAGGTTTTGGAGTATACCAAGATATCATCAATAAATACCACCACAAATTGATCGAGATACTCCTTAAAAACTCTATTCTTCAGATCCATGAATACAGAGGGTGCATTAGTCAATCCAAAAGGCATTACAGTAAACTCGTAATGCCCGTACCTGTTTCGAAATGCTGTCTTTGGAATGTCTTCCTTCTTCACACACAACTGATGGTATCTAGATCGAAGGTCAATCTTTGAAAAGTATTGAGCTCCATGCAGTTGGTCAAATAAATCATCAATACGATGTAGGGGATACTTGTTCTTTATCGTTATAGCATTGATCTCCCTGTAGTCGATACATAACCTCATAGATCCATCTTTCTTTTTAACAAAAAGAACAGGGGCTCCCAATGGAGAAACACTAGGAAGAATAAATCCTTTATTACTCAACTCCTCTAGTTGATTCTTTAGTTCGACTAACTCTATAGTGGCCATTCTATAAGGGGTCTTCGATATAGGCCTTGATCCAGGAATTAAATCAATGGAAAACTCAACTTCTCGTTCTGGAGGATGTCTAGGTAAATCTTCCAGAAATACATCTACAAATTCTTTCACAACAGGTACATCCTCTATTTGAACATTCCTTTCCTCACCCACAGTCATTTCATTCTCTTCCTCCCCAATAATTGAATTAAGTTGAGCTACTGGGGGTGGATCTAAATAAGAATTAAGTGGTGACGATTCTTCTCTAAAGATAAGGTGTTCCTTATCATTATCATCAAGAATCGTAACCTCTTTCTTCTTACAATAAATCTTCACAACATAGTCCGAAAGCCAGTCCGTACCGAGGATTATATAAAACTCAATCATAGGTTTGACGATGAGATCAGCAGATAAAGAACATTTATGCTCTCTAATGGGGACTGATTCACAAAACTTTTTTTCAATGATACATCCCTTAAGAGTTTTAACTGACAACTCCCTTGTTAAATCAAATTGGAAATATCTAATTTTCTTAGAAAACTGGGAATATATGAAACAATGAGATGATCCAGAATCAAATAATGCATTTTCTAAACTTAAGGAAACCATTAAATTACCTGCCACCACGTCTTTCGGAGCTTCTACCTCAGCAGTAGTGATAGCATAAGCCTGGCCTTGATCCCTTGGCCTTTTCTGAGGTAAGATCTCCTGACGCTTAGGATATTCATTTGCATAATGCCCCATCTCCCTGCAATTGTAGCACTGAACGTTGGTAGCTTCCTTCTTCCCCTTACAATAACGAGCTTGGTGGCCTTTTTCACCACACTTGTAATAGACTCCCATTCCCTTCAAGCAAGTACCAGGATGTTTCTTCCCGCATTTACCACAGGATGGATATTCAACCATTCCCTTCTTCCCCTTATTTCCATTCCCAGATTGATCAGCAGGTCTCTTCTTCTCTTGCTTTGCTTTAGAGTCATAAGACTTAGAGAATTCCTTTTCGGTCTTGATAGCACATGAGACAATGTCTTCGTACAATGAAAAGGATTGTGAGACTAATGCTTGACGAATAAATGGTTTTAACCCATCAAAGAAACGATCAATCTTACTTCTTGGGTTACGTATATAATCTCTAGCATACCTTGCTAACCTTGTAAAATTAGCCTCATACTTTGCGACATTCTCATCCTCCTTCTGTCTCAGACTTAGAAATTGCCTTTCCATATATGCTCGATGGTCGCGAGGAAAGTATTTTTCTAAAAACAGATCTTTGAACTCCCTCCATTCCATATATGATACTTCATCATCTTCCATCATGTTTTGAATCAATGACCATCATTGATCAGCATCTCCAGTGAGGCGGTAAACTGTCATGATAACTTTTTCCCTTTCACTGCTCCCCAAAGCCTAAAATATTTTCTCTATGGAATTTATCCATTGCTCAGCTACTAAGGGATTTGTACTCCCATTGAACGTTGGTGGTTGTTTCCTCATGAATCGATCTGAAATTGATCCTCCACGCTGTGGATCAGGGTGCTCCATACGGGTAAGGTTATTATTCATAACCTGAGTAAGTTGTCCCAGTATGGTGATTAGCTAATCGGCACCAGTTGCATCACCAGCTCCACTATAATTATCTTTAGTAGGAGGGAAATCCCTACATGGAGTGCGTTCATTGATACGGTTTCCATTTCTTCCACTAGGCGCCATTTCTAAACAATGGAATAAACTAGATCAGTTTATGAATCAAAATACATAATCCCATACTTATAAAACACTTAACATAAATTGAACTATTTATGGATATAATCCATAATCATAAAAATGTTTTCTTTGAGGAAGTATATACTCATAAACCCTTCATAATGATTTGTAAAGAAAATGAGAGTTATCCTAAGCATATCCCCTGGGAGTGTCGTAACCAAGAGTGCAGCAAGGTCCATTGTCGTGCACCAGTTCCCGTTCGAGTCTAGCTCAAAGCGGTGTTTTCGGGTTTTACCCCTAGGTACATCTGTGCCAGAGGCGCCTCTACCTGCTCGTATCCAGACAGGGATGTATTTCTCGGAAAACTCAAAAAATCATTACAATACCAAAATTCTAGGAAGTTCTTCTATTCTAATCCTCAAAGTTCGTCTTAGGTCTACCTGCTCTAATCAGAGTTTATCTAAATCTAGCTTCCAAGGTTTGTACTAAACTTCCTCTGATACCAACTGTAACACCCCGACCCTAGTTACCCAGAGTCGGTGCATTATTACATAACATTGGCATGATCACAAGAAAGATCAAATCTCGAAAGACCGGTTGGTTTAGTAGCCTTGGAAACACTAGATATATTCATAAGTCTTACATTACATCATAAAATGAAAAACTACTACAACAACATATTGTCTCCATAATCCACACTCATATCCCCACATAATAACCCTGCAGGTCATTCAAAATTTACTTCTTCACTTCTTGGGAAAAATGAAACATAGAAAAGGGGTGAGCTCAAATGCCCAGTAAGGATAACAATATAGCGGAAACATTCATAAATAAGAATGAACATTTAAGGCAATGTATACTAAAACAAAATCCTTTCAAACATTAACTTTCAACATAGTATGGAATAAATAAAATGAAATAATTCCATTTACTTATTCACATGGATATTCTACTAATCGAATAATCACATGCAAAAACAATAACCACTTTCATAATGATGGAATGCATAATGCTAAACTATCATAACCACATAGCCAAGGCCTCGTGCCAAGACTACAAATAAGATTTTTCCAAGGCCTTGTGTCAAGACACTAGTTTGTCTCATGAGACCTACCGATGCATCGCGGAGCTATAGCGGGCTCCACCCGTCACATATTAAGTCCAATGCATTCCCATATGAAAAGGTTTAAACATAACATAAACATTCGTATTAAAACTAGCATAAGAAATGTCAATAATTTCACCATAAACCATGAATGGTATAAAAATAGAACATCCATAGTCAAACATATCACAAAACCATCAATACAACATAGAAGTTTTGTATCATAATAAATAAACTTCACCTAAGCGTAAAATCCAACAAAGGATGTTGACATAGATGAAATCAAAACTCTTTTTAGAGAAAATATCTCTTTTATTTTGAAATCATTTAAGATCCATATAAAATAAAAAAATTTCTTTGAAAATATTCTTATAAGCTTGTAAGGGAAGCTTCGACGATTTTATAAAGGCGGAAAATAGCCGCACCCGCCGTATAAGTTAAAAAAAACATTCTAACCTTAATGTTGTCGAAAAGGTTAAAAAGCACCATTTTTGGAAAACAACGGAAAGATTCCTTTATAAACCTCTTATAAAAAGTCAAACAAGGGTATAAATGACTTCAACCCATATTCTTGTGAATAGTAAAAATGTTTTGAAATACATTTTTAAGAAACATGGATGTGGATGATAAAGAGATCCCATTAGATTATTACATATAAACAACCTCGGATAATGAAGAGATTGTGAAATAACCCTTACCTTGTACTTTTCCTTGGTTGGGGTAGGTTAACCTCCTGTATAATGGTGAAATAATTTTTATTAAATTATACAAGAATCATATATATTATTATGATATAATATATAATCTTTTAACATTGATTTGTTAATAATATCTTTGAATTATCATCGTTTCGGGTGTTAACTTACTCGTTTTATTTTATATGTTTTGTTACATAAGCCATGTTTGTCATGGATAGGTTGTATATTTTTCATATACAGAATGATATCGAGTCCTTAAAAATCATTTTTAAATCATCAAATGATAATTATACTTTAATGGATACGATGGAGAATGAATCTCATCGCGTTCGTGGAGACGGTAGTCCGTACGTACGCACGAGCGACAATATCATTCTTTTGATATTAAAATAATATATAAATTGATGGCATATCATATATACAGAATAATTAACATGTTATATTTATTATTTACATGATTTAAACATCATTATTATACCCATGAAAATAATAATATATTGAATAACAATTACACCACGACGTGGAGACGGTAAGTCGTACGTACGCACGTATTGTGACATGCTATTCAAATTGTGGATAGAATACTGAATATGGTTGTACCATATTTATAATAACATCACAGTATATATAATATAATAGAGTTATTATTTTAGAATGGTAATAAAAAAGAAAGAAGAAGTGGAAGAAGAAAGGAACTTGAAAAGGGGTGGTGAAAACATTACCTCTTCTTCGGGTACTTCCTTTTGATTTGATCAAAAGGGCTCCATAGGTTGTCTTTATGATCAAACTATGGAATCTAGGTTGTAGTGAGGGAAGTTGGGAGAGTATTTGGGCAGAGTTTTTCCGAACAAAAAGGCTTTGAATGTGTGAAGAAATGAGAAGGAGGAGTGCCCTTTTATAAGAGGGGTGAGGGGCACCTTTGGAAAAGCTAGAAATATTAATTTATAATAAATTCATATTCGGTTTCTAAAGGCTCCAAAGTTTATTATTTAAATGTTAAGGTGGGTATGGGTCGAAAACAACTCAACCAATAGAATTTAGACAGGTTTGGGTACTTATATTAACCTTATCTTTAAGTATTAACTCTAAGTTAATAGTTTCACTTTTACAATGTCTTTCTGTATTTTTATATAATATGGTCAATAAACATACTATATACATCCAAGCGACTCCCAAGTGGTCCATTAATGATGAACCTATCATTATATAAGTCTCTTTGCCGAACCTTAGATTTTTAGGAATTTAATATCAATTAATAATATAATATTTGTTTTAATAATTCTTTTATGTCAATTTTGACACTATTCAATAGTTGATTTTTGTGAAACTTATAACAGATGTATTACTTCAAAAAAAGTCAAATAAATGAATCCTAATATATCATATTATCCTATAAAATTAGTTTAATTCATTAAAAGTTTCATATTATATTTATTTGGGTATTTATAATATAAATTATTTTAATTTTTTACTATTATAGTAATTAATTCATCATCATTGTGTCATAAATAAATTAAATTATTTAATGTCTAAAAATTATAAATAAAATATCATTATGTATGAAATATTTTTATCTTTCTAATTAATATTTATAATCTAAAATCCATCTTATATAACCCTAGGTAAAATTTTTTTTCTAAAAGATATATGCTTGTGTCATTTTTGTATTCATTTTAACCTAATTAAAATAAAATGTCCCTATCACCTACAAGTGGCAACATGGGGTCCCAAAATCAACCCAAAGATGTCTATGGTCGACAATATATCAACCAATAAGGCTAGGAAACGTTTTAGGGCAATTAAGTATTATTATAATATTATTTTTTTAACCATTATTTACCGGATTTACCCTTAACCATGGTAAATAAAATATTTACCGCAGTAATTATTCAAAATGTCTAAAAATAAAAGTTACCTATTTACACAATTTTAACATCCTGATTCCAAATATGTAATTCATTTTTCTCAATTAAAAACACAGAAGTGGCAGAAATTAATTTAAAATTAATTCCCGCTGTCAAAACAAAAAGCGTGTTTTTAAGAGATAATAACTATCAAAAGATTGACACTTGTTTATGTTCGGTTTAATTGTAAAATTATGTCCAATGACCAACATTATATTACATGGTAAATGTATATTCTAAATATACTTTAAAACCACTTAAATTCATAATTTATCACTATTAAATATTTTGATTAAAAAAGTTGTTTTTAATTAAAATTTAGTAATTTTCACTATTCATCAAAATATTAAAGTTATCCGAAAAGTACCAAAATTTAACCTTAGGCTAAATTTGATATTCCAAATCCAAAAATGAAGTCCATTTCGAAATATAAAATATATATAATTTCAAAAAGTAGGTATTACTATTCATAACGGCTAGTTTGATTGGTTATGGTGTGTTAGAACTCGGTGTTGCGTACAACACACGCTATTACATTATTCAAAGAGAAGCGTACCGTAGAAGCTTGGGGTGTTACATTCTCCCATCCTTCAAATAATTTCGTCCTCGAAATTTCTAGAATACTTATCACATGAAAAGACTCGGGTGGTTCTTCATCATAAGTTCCTCGGGTTCCCACGTTGCCTCTTCCATCTTATGGTTTCTCCACAAAACTATTACCAGATGCGTCGTCCGGTTTCTCAGCACTTGTTCTCTCATATCAAGAATCTTGACGGGCTCTTCACAATAAGACAGATTGGGTTCCAGTTCTAATTCATCATAGGTGAGTACATGTGTTGGGTCAGGCATGTATTTCCTCAACAGAGATACGTGGAACACATCGTGAACTTTGGAGAGACTTGGCGGCATTGCCAATCGGTAAGCTACAACCCCAGTTTGTTCTAGAATTTCGAAAGGTCCGATGTACCTGGGACTCAATTTACCTTTCTTACCAAAACGTATGACTCCCTTCAATGGAGATACCTTCAGGAAAACATGATCACTGACTTGAAATTCCAAATCCTTCCTTCGATTATCGGCATAGATCTTCTGCCTACTTTGAGCTGCTTTAAAGTGATTTTGGATTACCTTCACCTTTTCCACCGTTTCCTCCAATATTTCTGGGCCTACAAGTTTTCTTTCACCAACGTCATCCCAACAGGTTGGTGTACGACATCTCTTTCCGTATAACGCTTCATATGGTGCCATCTGAATACTCGAATGGAAGCTATTGTTATAGGAAAATTCTACCAGAGGTAAATATTGATCCCACATACCCTGAAAGTCAAGTGAGCAAGATCTCAACATGTCTTCTATGGTTTTAATAGTCCGTTCTGATTGTCCGTCTGTCTGAGGATGGTAAGCAGTGCTCAAATGAAGTTCAGTATCCAAGGATTTATGAAGACTTTTCCAAAATATTGATGTAAAATTGGGATCACGATCAGAAAAAATCGATAGGGGTACTCCATGAAGTCTCACAACTTCATTAATATATAGTCTTGCTAGACGTTCCAGGGGTAGATCTTCTCTTATAGCAAGAAAATGTGCTGCCTTGGTAAGCCGATCAACAATAACCCATATTGTATCGTTCCTTCTAGGAGTCTTTGGTAGCCCCATGACAAAGTCCATCGTAATATTGTCCCATTTCCACTCCGGTATGGGAAGAGGTTGCATGACTCCTCCAGGCTGTTTCCTTCCAGCTTTCACTTGCTGACAAACCATACATCTTGACACAAAATCAGCAATTTCCCTCTTCATGTTGTCCCACCAAAAATGTTCCTTAAAATCTCTATACATTTTGGTGCTCCCAGGGTGTATAGAGAAATTGGAACTATGAGCATCATCCAGCAATTCCCTTTTTAGATCAGGTAAATCTGGAACACAAAGTCTCTTCCCAAATTTCAAAATTCCATCTTCATACACAAAGTCTCTCAATCTCCCATCATTCACAGCTTTAATATTTTTTTTAAATTATTAATCATTGGTCTGAGAACTCTTAATCCTTTCTAGTAAAGATGGATTGGCAACCATTTGAAAAAGAATTTATGTTTCGCCTTCCCTGGTTATTCCCATGTCCATCTTCACTATATCCATGAAAATTGGATCCCTTTCGATTCTCATATTGTTCAAAACTCCATGGTCTTTTCTGCTCAAAGCATCTGCCACCTTGTTTGCTTTCCCCGGGTGGTAGTGTATCGTACAATCATAATCCTTGAGTAATTCAAGCCATCTCCTTCGGCTCATGTTGAGTTCTTTTTGTGAGAAAATATACTTCAAACTCTTGTGATCAGTATAAATCTCACATTTTTCACCATAGAGGTAGTGCCTCCATATCTTCAAAGCAAAGATCACAGCTGCTAACTCGAGATCATGTGTAGGATAGTTTTGTTCATGAATTTTCAACTGTCGTGATGCATTGGAAATAACTCTATCATTCTGCATAAGGACACAACCAAGTCCTTTCTTTGATTCATCACTATAAATAACGAACCCATCATTCCCCGATGGTAGAGTCAATATAGGAGCATTGACTAATCTTCTCTTCAGTTCTTCGAAACATTCTTCACACTCTTTTTTCCAAACAAATTTAACCCCTTTACGTGTGAGCTTCGTTAATGGGTTAGCCAATCGGGCAAAATTCTGGACGAAACGTCGATAATAACCTGCCAAACCAGTAAAACTACGTACCTCAGTTATACTCGTAGGTACTGGCCATTCTTGGATTGCCTTGGTCTTATAAGGATCAACAGAGATTCCATATTTAGAGACAATATGGCCAAGAAAAGAAATCTCATGGAGCCAGAATTCACACTTGCTAAACTTTCCATATAATTCATGCCTCCTCAGAGTCCTCAACATAATGCACAAGTGATTTTCATGATCTTCGTAGGTTTTGGAGTATACCAAGATATCATCAATAAATACCACCACAAATTCATCGAGATACTCCTTAAAAACTCTATTAATCAGATCCATGAATACAGAGGGTGAATTAGTCAATCCAAAAGGCATTACAGTAAACTCGTAATGCCCGTACCTGGTTCGAAATGCTGTCTTCAGAATGTATTCCTTCTTCACACACAACTGATGGTATCCAGATCGAAGGTCAATCTTTGAAAAGTATTGAGCTCCATGCAGTTGGTCAAATAAATCATCAATACGAGGTAGGGGATACTCGTTCTTTATCATTATAGCATTGATCTCCCTATAGTCGATACATAACCTCATAGATCCATCTTTCTTTTTAACAAAAAGAATAGGGGATCCCCATGGAGAAACACTAGGGAGAATAAATCATTTTTTACTCAACTCCTCTAGTTGTTTCTTTAGTTCGACTAACTCTACAGTGGCCATTTTATAAGGGGTCTTCGATATAGTCCTTGATCCGGGAATTAAATCAATGGAAAACTCAACTTCTCGTTCTGGAGGATGTCCAGGTAAATCTTCCAGAAATACATCCACAAATTCTTTCACAACAGGTACATCCTCTATTTGAACATTCATTTCCTCACCCACAGTCATTTCATTCTCTTCCTCCCCAATAATTGAATTAAGTTGAGCTATTGGGGGTGGATCTAAATAAGAATTAGGTGGTGACGATTCTACTCTAAAGATAAGGTGTTCCTTATCATTATCATCAAGAATCGTAACCTCTTTCTTCTTACAATAAATTTTCGCATCATAGTCCGAAAGCCAGTCCATACCGAGTATTATATCAAACTCAATCATAGGTATGACGATGAGATCAGCAGATAAAGAACATTTATGTGCTCTAATGGGGACTGATTCACAAAACTTTTTTGCAATGATACTTCCCTTAAGAGTTTTAACTGACAACTCCCTTGTTAAATCAAATTGGAAATATCTAATTTTCTTAGCAAACTAGGAAGATATGAAACAATGCGATGATCCAGAATAAAATAATGCATTTCTTAAACTTGAGGAAACCATTAAATTACCTGCCACCATGTCTTTCGGAGCTTCTACCTTAGCAGTAGTTATAGCATAAACCTGGCCTTGATCCCTTGGACTTTTCTGAGGTAAGTGCTCCTGACGCTTAGGACATTCATTTTCATAATGCCCCATCTCCCTACAATTGTAGCACTGAACGTTGGTAGCTTCCTTCTTCCCCGTACAATAACGAGATTGGTGGCCTTTTTCACCACACTTGTAACAGACTCCCATTCCCTTCAAGCAAGTACCAGGATGTTTCTTCCCGCATTTACCACAGGATGGATATTCAACCTTTCCATTCATCTCCTTATTTCCATTCCTAGATTGATCAGCAGGTCTCTTCTTCTCTTTCTTTGCTTTAGAGTCATAAGACTTAGAGAATTCATTTTCGGTCTTGATAGCACATGAGATAATGTCTTCGTACGACGAAAAGGATTGTGAGACTAATGCTCGATGAAGAAATGGTTTTAACCCATCAAAGAAACAATCAATCTTACTTCTTGGGTTACGTATATAATCTCTATCATACCTTGCTAACCTTGTAAAATTAGCCTCATACTTTGAGACATTCTCATCCTCCTTCTTTCTCAGACTCAGAAATTGCCTTTCCATATATGCTCGATGGTCACGAGGAAAGTATTTTTCTAAAAACAGATCTTTGAACTCCCACCATTCCATATTTGATACTTCATCATCTTCCTTCATGTTTTGAATCAATGACCACCATTGATCAGCATCTCTAGTGAGGCGGTAAACTGCCATGATAACTTTTTCCCTTTCACTGCTCCCCAAAGCCTGAAATATTTTCTCTAGGGACTTTATCCATTGCTCAGCTACTAAGGGATTTGTACTCCCATTGAACGTTTCTGGTTGTTGCCTCATGAATCGATCTGACATTGATCCTCCACGCTGTGGATCAGGGTGCTCCATACGGGTAAGGTTATTATTCATAACCTGAGTAAGTTTTCCCAGTATGGTGATTAGCTGATCGGCACCAGTTGCATCACCAGCTCCACTATAATTATCTTGAGCAGGAGGGAAATCCCTACATGGAGTGCATGCATTGATACGGTTTCCATTTCTTCCACTAGGTGCCATTTCTAAACAATGGCATAAACTAGATAAGTTTATGAATCAAAATACATAATCCCATACTTATAAAACACTTAACATAAATTGAACTATTTATGGATATAATCCATAATCATAAAAATGTTTTCTTTGAGGAAGTATATACTCATAAACCCTTCATAATGATTTGTAAAGAAAATGAGAGTTATCCTAAGCATATCCCCCAGGAGTGTCGTAACCAAGAGTGCAGCAAGGCCCGTTGTCGTGCACCAGTTCCCATTCGAGTCTAGCTCAAAGCGGTGCTTTCGGGTTTTATCCCTAGGTACATCTGTGCCAGAGCTGCCTCTACTTGCTCGTATCCAGACAGGGATGTGTTGCTCGGAAAACTCACAAAATCTTTACAATACCAAAATTCTAGGAAGTTCTTCTATACTAATCCTCAAAGTTCATCTTAGGCCTACCTGCTCTAATTAGAGTTTATCTAATTTTAGCTTCCAAGGATTGTACTAAACTTCCTCTGATACCAACTATAACGCCCTGACCCTAGTTACCCAGAGTCGGTGCATTATTACATAACATTGACATGATCAAAAGAAAGATCAAATCTCGAAAGACCGATTGGTTTAGTAGCCTTGGAAACACTAGATATATTCATAAGTCTTACATTACATCATAAAATGAAAAACTACTACAACAACATATTGTCTCCATAATCCACACTCATATCCCCACATAATATCCCTACAAGTCATTCATAATTTACTTCTTCACATCCTGGAAAAAATGAAACATAGAAAAGGGGTGTGCTCAAATGCCCAGTAAGGATAAAAATATAGCAGAAACTTTCATAAATAAGAATAAACATTTAAGGAAATGTATACTAAAACAAAATCCTTTCAAACATGAACTTTAAACATAGTATGGAATAAATAAAATGAAATAATTCCATTTACTTATTCACATGGATATTCTACTAATCGAATAATCACATGCAAAAACAATAACCACTTTCATAATGATGGAATGCATAATGCTAGACTATAATAACCACATAGCCAAGGCCTCGTGCCAAGACTACAAATAAGATTTTGCCAAGGCCTTGTGCCAAGACACTAGTTTGTCTCATGAGACCTATCGATGCATCAAGGAGCTATAGCGGGCTCCACCCGTCACATATTAATTCCAATGCATTCCCATATGAAAAGGTTTAAACATAACATAACCATTCATATTAAAACTTGCATAAGAAATGTCAATAATTTCACCATAAACCATGAATGGTATAAAAATAGCACATCCATAGTCAAACATATCACAAAACCTTCAATACAACATAGAAGTTTTGTATCATAATAAATAAACTTCACCTAAGCGTAAAATCCAACAAAGGATGTTGACATAGATGAAATCAAAACTCTTTTTAGAGAAATATCTCTTTAATTTTGAAATCATTTAAGATCCATATAAAATAAAACATTTTCTTTGAAAATATTCTTATAAGCTTGTAAGGGAAGCTTTGACGATTTTATAACGGCGGAAAATAGCCGCACCCGCCGTATAAGTTAAAAAAAACATTCTTACCTTAATTTTGTCGAAAAGGTTAAAAAGCACCTTGTTTGGAAAACAATCGAAAGATTCCTTTTTAAAACTCTTATAAAAAGTCAAACAAGGGTATAAATGACATTAACCCATATTCTTGTGAATAGTAAAAATGTTTTGAAATACATTTTTAAGAAACATGGATGTGGATTATAAAGAGATCCCAGTAGATTATTACGTATAAACAACCTCGGATAATGAAGAGATTGTGAAATAACCCTTACCTTGTACTTTTCCTTGGTTGGGGTAGGTTAACCTCCTGTATAATGGTGAAATAATTGTTATTAAATTATACAAGAATAATATATATTAATATGACATAATATATGATCTTTTAACATTGATTTGTTAATAATATCTTTGAATTATCGTCGTTTCGGGTGTTAACTTACTCGTTTTATTTTATATGTTTTGTTACATAAGAAATGTTTGTCATGGATAGTTTGTATATTTTTCATATACATAATGATATCAAGTCCTTATACATAATTTTTAAATCATCAAATGATAATTATACTTTAATGGATACGATGGATAATGAATCTCATCGCGTTCGTGGAGACGGTAGTCCGTACGTACGCACGAGCGGCAATATCATTATTTTGATATTAAAATAATATATAAATTGATGGTATATCATATATAAATAATCATTAACATGTTATATTTATTATTTACATGATTTAAACATCATTATTATACCCATCCAAATAATAATATATTGAATATCAATTACACCACGACGTGGAGACGGTAAGCCGTACGTACGCACGTATTGTGACATGCTATTCAAAGGGTGGATAGAATACTGAATATGGTTGTACCATATTTATAATAACATCACAGTATATATAATATACTAGGGTTATTATTTTAGAATGGTAATAACAAAGAAAGAAGAAGTGGAAGAAGAAATGAATTTGAAAAGGGGTGGTGAAAACATTACCTCTTCTTCCGGTTCTTCCTTTTGATTTGATCAAAAGGGCTACATAGGTTGGCTTTATGATCAAACTAAGGCCTCTAGATTGTATTGAGGGAAGTTGGAAGAGTATTTGGGCAGAGTTTGGCCGAACCAAAAGGCTTTTAAGGTGTGAAGAAATGATAAGGAGGAGTGCCCTTTTATAAGAGGGGTGAGGGGCACCTTTGGAAAAGCTAGAAATATTAATTTATAATAAATTCATATTCGGTTTCTAAAGGCTCAAAAGTTGATTATTTAAATGTTAAGGTGGGTATGGGTCGAAAACAACTCAACCAATAGAATTTAGACAGGTTTGGGTACTTATATTAACCTTATCTTTTAGTATTAACTCTAAGTTAATCAGTTTCACTTTTACAATGTCTCTTTGTATTTTTATATAATATGGTCAATAAACTTACTATATACATCCAATCGACCCCCAAGTGGTCCATTAATGATGAACCTATCATGATATAAGTCTCTTTGCCGAACCTTAGATTTTTAGTAATTTAATATCAATTAATAATATAATATTTGTTTTAAGAATTCTTTTATGTCAATTTTGACACTATTCAATAGTTGATTTTTGTGAAATTTATAACAGATGGATTACTTAGAACAAAGTAAAATAAATCAATTCTAATATATCATATTATCCTATAAAATCAGTTTAATTCATTAAAAGTTTCATATTATATTTATTTGGGTATTTATAATACCAATTATTTTAATTTTTCACTATTATAGTAATTAATTCATCATCATTGTGTCATAAATAAATTAAATTATTTAATGTCTAAAAATTATAAATAAAATATCATTATGTAGGAAATATTTTTATCTTTCTACTGAATATTTATAATCTAAAATCCATCTTATATAACCCTATGTAAATTTTTTTTTCTAAAAGATATATGCTTGTGTCAGTTTTGTATTCATTTTAACCTAATTAAAATAAAATGTCCCTATCACATACAAGTGGCACCATGGGGTCCCAAAATCGACCCAAAGATGACTATGGTCGACAATTTATCAACCAATAAGGCTAGGACATGTTTTAGGATAATTTAGTATTATTATAATATTATTTGTTTAACACTTATTTACCGGATTTACCCTTAACCATGGTAAATAAAATATTTACCGCAGTAATTATTCAAAATGTCTAAAAATAAAAGTTACCTATTTACACAATTTTAACATCCTGATTCCAAATATGGAATTCATTTTTCTAAATTCAAAACACAGAAGTGGCAGAAATTAATTTAAAATTAATTCCCGCTGTCAAAACAAAAAGCGTGTTTTTAAGAGATAATAACTATCAAAAGATTGACACTTGTTTATGTTCGGTTTAATTGTAAAATTATGTCCAATGACCAAAATTATATTAAATGGTAAAAATATATTCTAAATATACTTTAAAACCACTTAAATTCATAATTTATCACTATTAATTATTTTGATTAAAGAAGTTGTTTTTAATTAAAATTTAGTAATTTTCACTATTCATCAAAATATTAAAGTTATCCGAAAAGTACCAAAATTTCATCTTAGGATAAATTCGATATTCCGAATCCAAAACTGAAGTCCATTTTGAAATATAAAATATATATAATTTCAAAAAGTAGGTATTACTATTCATAACGGCTAGTTTGATTGGTTATGGTGTGTTAGAACTCGGTGTTGCGTACAACACACGCTATCACATTATTCAAAGAGAAGCGTACCGTAGAAGGTTGGGGTGTTACATTCTCCCCTCCTTCAAATAATTTCATCCTCGAAATTTCTATAATACTTATCACATGAAAAGTCTTGGGTGGTTCTTCATCATAAGTTCCTCGGGTTCCCACGTTGCCTCTTCCATCTTATGGTTTCTCCACAAAACTTTTACCAGACGCGTCGTCCGGTTTCTCAGCACTTGTTCTCTCGTATCAAGAGTCTTGACGGGCTCATCACAATAAGACAGATCGGGTTCCAGTTCTAATTCTTCATAGGTGAGTACATGCGTTGGGTCAGGCATGTATTTCCTCAACAGAGATACGTGGAACACATCGTGGACTTTGGAGAGACTTGGCGGCATTGCCAATCGGTAAGCTACAACCCCAATTCGTTCTAGAATTTCGAAAGGTCCGATGTACCTGGGACTCAATTTACCTTTCTTACCAAAATGTATGACTCCCTTCAATGGAGATACCTTCAGGAAAACATGATCATCGACTTGAAATTCCAAATCCTTCCTTCGATTATCGGCATAGCTCTTCTGCCTACTTTGAGCTGCTTTGAAGTGATTTTGGATTACCTTCACGTTTTCCACCGTTTCCTCCACCAGTTCTGGGCCTACAAGTTTTCTTACACCATCGTCATCCCAACAGGTTGGTGTACGACATCTCTTTCCCTATAATGCTTCATATGGTGCCATCTGAATACTCGAATGGAAGCTATTGTTATAGGAAAATTCTACCAGAGGTAAATATTGATCCCACATACCCTGAAAGTCAAGTGAGCAAGATCTCAACATGTCTTCTAAGGTTTGAATAGTCCGTTCTGATTGTCCGTCTGTCTGAGGATGGTAAGCAGTGCTCAAATGAAGTTCAGTATCCAAGGATTTATGAAGACTTTTCCAAAATCTTGAAGTAAAACGGGGATGACGATCAGAAACAATCGATAGGGGTACTCCATGAAGTCTCACAACTTCATTAATATATAGTCTTGCTAGACGTTCCAGGGGTAGATCTTCTCTTATAGAAAGAAAATGTGCTGACTTGGTAAGACTATCAACAATAACCCATATTTCATCGTTCCTTCTAGGAGTCTTTGGTAGCCCCATGACAAAGTCCATCGTAATATTGTCCCATTTCCACTCCGGTATGGGAAGAGGTTGCATGACTCCTCTAGGCTGTTGCCTTCCAGCTTTCACTAGCTGACAAACCATACATCTTGACACAAAATCAGCAATCTCCCTCTTCATGTTGTCCCACCAAAAATTTTCCTTCAAATCTCTATACATTTTGGTGCTCCCAGGGTGTATAGAGAAATTGGAACTATGAGCATCATCCAGCTATTCCCTTTTTAGATCTGGTAAATCGGGAACACAAAGTCTCTTCCCGAATTTCAAAATTCCATCTTCATACACAAAGTCTCTCAATCTCCCATCATTCACAGCTTTAATCTTTTTTTTAAATTCTTCATCATCGGTCTGAGAACTCTTAATACTTTCTAGTAAAGATGGTTTGGCAACCATTTGAAAAAGAATTGATGTTTCGCCTTCCCTGGTTATTCCCATGTCCATCTTCACCAGATCCATGAAAATTGGATCCCTTTCAATTATCATATTGTTCAAAACTCCATGGTCTTTTCTGATCAAAGCATCTGTCACCTTGTTTGCTTTCCCCGGGTGGTAGTGTATCGTACAATCATAATCCTTGAGTAATTCAAGCCATCTCCTTCGCCTCATGTTGAGTTCTTTTTGTGAGAAAATATACTTCAAACTCTTGTGATCAGTATAAATCTCACATTTTTCACCATAGAGATAGTGCCTCCATATCTTCAAAGAAAAGATCACAGCTGCTAACTCAAGATCATGAGTAGGATAGTTTTGTTCATGAATTTTCAACTGTCGTGATGCATAGGCAATAACTCTATCATTCTGCATAAGGACACAACCAAGTCCTTTCTTTGATTCATCACTATAAATAACGAACCCATCATTCCCCAATGGTAGAGTCAATATAGGATAATTGACTAATCTTCTCTTCAGTTCTTCGAAACATTCTTCACACTCTTTTTTCCAAACAAATTTAACCCCTATACGTGTGTGCTTCGTTAATGGGTTAGCCAATCGGGCAAAATTCTGGACGAAACGTCGATAATTACCTGCCAAACCAATAAAACTACGTACCTCAGTTATAATCGTAGGTGCTGGCCATTCTTGGATTGCCTTGGTCTTAGAAGGATCAATAGAGATTCCACCTTTAGAGACAATATGGCCAAGAAAAGAAATCTCATGGAGCGAGAATTCACACTTGCTAAACTTTCCATATAATTCATGCCTCCTCAGAGTCTTCAAGATAATGCGCAAGTGATTTTAATGATCTTCGTAGGTTTTGGAGTATACCAAGATATCATCAATAAATACCACCACAAATTAATCGAGATACTCCTTAAAAACTCTATTCATCATATCCATGAATACAGAGGGTGCATTAGTCAATCCAAAAGGCATTATAGTAAACTCGTAATGCCCGTACCTGGTTCGAAATGCAGTCTTCAGAATGTCTTCCTTCTTCACACACAACTGATGGTATCCAGATCGAAGGTCAATCTTTGAAAAGTATTGAGCTCCATGCAGTTGGTCAAATAAATCATCAATACGAGGTAGGGGATACTTGTTCTTTATCGTTATAGCATTGATCTCCCTGTAGTCGATACAAAACCTCATAGATCCATCTTTCTTTTTAACAAAAAGAACAGGGGCTCCCCATGGAGAAACACTAGGGCGAATAAATCCTTTATTACTCAACTCCTCTAGTTCTTTTTTTAGTTCGAATAACTCTACAGTGGCCATTCTATAAGGGGTATTCGATATAGTCCTTGATCCAGGAATTAAATCAATGGAAAACTCAACTTCTCATTCTGGAGGATGTCCAGGTAAATCTTCCGGAAATACATCTACAAATTCTTTCACAATAGTTACATCCTCAATTTGAACATTCCTTTCCTCACCCACAGTCATTTCATTCTCTTCCTCCCCAATAATTGAATTAAGTTGAGCTACTGGGGGTGGATCTAAATAATAATTAGGTGGTGACGATTCTGCTCTAAAGATAAGGTGTTCCTTATCATTATCATCAAGAATCGTAACCTCTTTCTTCTTAAAATAAATCTTCGCATCATAGTCCGAAAGCCAGTCCATACCGAGGATTATATCAAAATCAATCATAGGTATGATGATGAGATCAGTAGATAAAGAACATTTATGTGCTCTAATGGGGACTGATTCACAAAACTTTTTTGCAATGATACTTCCCTTAAGAATTTTAACTGACAACTCCCTTGTTAAATCAAATTGGAAATATCTAATTTTCATAGCAAACTGGGAAGATATGAAACAATGTGATGATCCAGAATCAAATAATACATTTGCTAAACTTGAGGAAACCATTAAATTACCTGCCACCACGTCTTTCGGAGCTTCTACCTCAGCAGTAGTGATAGCATAAGCCTGGCCTTGATCCCTTGGACTTTTCTGAGGTAAGTTCTCCTGACTCTTAGGACATTCATTTGCATAATGCCCCATCTCCCTGCAATTGTAGCACAGAATGTTGGTAGCTTCCTTCTTCCACTTACAATCACGAGCTTGGTGGCCTTTTTCACCACAATTGAAACAGACTCCCATTCCCTTCAAGCAAGTACCAGGATGTTTCTTCCTGCATTTACCACAGAATGGATATTCAACCTTTCCCTTCTTCCCCTTATTTCCATTCCCAGATTGATCAGCAGGTCTCTTCTTCTCTTGCTATGCTTTAAAGTCATAAGACTTAGAGAATTCCTTTTCGGTCTTGATAGCACATGAGACAATCTCTTCGTACGACGAAAAGGATTGTGAGACTAATGCTCGACGAAAAAATGGTTTTAACCCATCAAAGAAACGATCAATCTTACTTATTGGGTTACGTATATAATCTCCAGCATACCTTGCTAACCTTGTAAAATTAGCCTCATACTTTGCGACATTCTCAACCTCCTTCTGTCTCAGACTCAGAAATTGCCTTTCCATATCTGCTCGATGGTTGCGAGGAAAGTATTTTTCTAAAAACAGATCTTTGAACTCCCTCCATTCCATATTTGATACTTCATCATCTTCCTTCATGTTTTGAATCAATTACCACCATTGATCAGCATCTCCAGTGAGGCGGTAAACTGCCATGATAACTTTTTCTCTTTCACTACTCCCCAAAGCCTGAAATATTTTCTCTAGGGAATTTATCCATTGCTCAGCTACTAAGGGATTTGTACTCCCATTGAACGTTGGTGGTTGTTACTTCATGAATCGATCGAACATTGATCCTCCACGCTGTAGATCAGGGTGCTCCATACGGGTAAGTTTATTATTCATAACATGAGTAAGTTGTCCCAGTATGGTGATTAGCTGATCATCACCAGTTGCATCACCAGCTCCACTATAATTATCTTGAGCAGGAGGGAAATCCCTACATGGAGTGCGTGCATTGATACGGTTTCCATTTCTTCCACTAGGCACCATTTCTAAAAAATGGAATAAACTAGATCAGTTTATGAATCAAAATACATAATCCCATACTTATAAAACACTTAACATAAATTGAACTATTTATGGATATAATCCATAATCATAAAAATGTTTTCTTTGAGGAAGTATATACTCATAAACCCTTTATAATGATTTGTAAAGAAAATGAGAGTTATCCTAAGCATATCCTCCGGGAGTGTCGTAACCAAGAGTGCAGTAAGGCCCGTTGTCGTGCACCAGTTCCCGTTCGAGTCTAGCTCAAAGCGGTGTTTTCGGGTTTTACCCCTAGGTACATCTGTGCCAGAGCCGCCTCTACCTGCTCGTATGCAGACAGGGATGTATTGCTCGGAAAACTCACAAAATCTTTACAATACCAAAATTTTAGGAAGTTCTTCTATACTAATCCCTAAAGTTCATCTTAGGTCTTTGTGCTCTAATCAGAGTTTATGTAAATCTAGCTTCCAAGGTTTGTACTAAACTTCCTCTAATACCAACTGTAATGCCCCGACCCCAGTTACCCAGAGTCGGTGCATTATTACATAACATTGGCATGATCACAAGAAAGATCAAATCTCGAAAGACCGATTGGTTTAGTAGCCTTGGAAATACTAGATATATTCATAAGTCTTACATTACATCATAAAATGAAAAACTACTACAACAACATATTGTCTCCATAATCCACACTCATATCCCCACATAATATCCCTGCAGGTCATTCATAATTTACTTCTTCACTTCCTGGGAAAAATGAAACATAGATAAGGGGTGAGCTCAAATGCCCAGTAAGGATAACAATATAGCGGAAACATTCATAAATAAGAATAAACATTTAAGGCAATGTATACTAAAACAAAAGCCTTTCAAAATTGAACTTTCAACATAGTATGTAATAAATAAAATGAAATAATTCCGTTTAATTATTCACATGGATATTCTACTAATCGAATAATCACATGAAAAAAATAACCACTTTCATAATGATGGAATGCATAATGCTAGACTATCATAACCATATATCCAAGGCCTCGTACCAAGACAACAAATAAGATTTTTCCAAGGCCTTGTGCCAAGACACTAGTTTGTCTCATGAGACCTACCGATGCATCGAGGATCTATAGCGGGCTCCACCCGTCACATGTTAAGTCCAATGCATTCCCATATGAAAAGGTTTAAACATAACATAAACATTCGTATTAAAACTAGGATAAGAAATGTCAATAATTTCACCATAAACCATGAATGGTATAAAAATAGCACATCCATAGTCAAACATATCACAAAACCTTCAATACAACATAGAAGTTTTGTATCATAATAAATAAACTTCACCTAAGCGTAAAATCCAACAAAGGATGTTGACATAGATGAAATCAAAACTCTTTTTAGAAAAATATCTCTTTTATTTTGAAATCATTTAAGATCCATATAAAATAAAACATTTTCTTTGAAAATATTATGATAAGCTTATAAGGGAATCTTCGACAATTTTATAACGGCGGAAAATAGCCTCACCCGTCGTATAAGTTAAAAAAAATTCTTACCTTAATTTTGTCGAAAAGGTTAAAAAGCACCTTGTTTGGAAAACAACAGAAAGATTCCTTTATAAACCTCTTATAAAAAGTCAAACAAGGGTATAAATGACTTTAACCCATATTCTTGTGAATAGTAAAAATGTTTTGAAATACATTTTTAAGAAACATGGATGTGGATGATAAAGAGATCCCAGTAGATTATTACGTATAAACAACCTCGGATAATGAAGAGATTGTGAAATAACAATTACCTTGTACTTTTCCTTGGTTGGGGTAGGTTAACCTCCTGTATAATGGTGAAATAATTGTTATTAAATTATACAAGAATCATATATATTAATATGATATCATATATGATCTTTTAACATTGATTTGTTAATAATATCTTTGAATTATAGTCGTTTCGGGTGTTAACTTACTCGTTTTATTTTATATGTTTTGTTACATAAGCCATGTTTGTCATGGATAGGTTTTATATTTTTCATATACAGAATGATATCAAGTCCTTAAACATCATTTTTAAATCATCAAATGATAATTATACTTTAATGGATACGATGGAGAATGAATCTCATCGCGTTCGTGGAGACGGTAGTCCGTACGTACGCACGAGCGACAATATCATTCTTTTGATATTAAAATAATATATAAATGTATGGTATATCATATATACAAGAAAAATTAACATGTTATATTTATTATTTACATGAGTTACATATCATTATTATACCCATCCAAATAATAATATATTGAATAACAATTACAACACGACGTGGAGACGGTAAGCCGTACGTACGCACGTATGGTGACATGCTATTCAAAGGGTGGATAGAATACTGAATATGGTTGTACCATATTTATAATAACATCACAGTATATATAAGATACTAGAGTTATTATTTTAGAATGGTAATAACAAAGAAAGAAGAAGTGGAAGAAGAAAGGAACTTGAAAAGAGGTGGTGAAAACATTACCTCTTCTTCGGGTTATTCCTTTTGATTTGATCAAAAGGGATCCTTAGGTTGGCTTTCTGATCAAACTAAGGCCTCTAGGTTGTATTTAGGGAAGTTGGGAGAGTATTTGGGCAGAGTTTGGCCGAACCAAAAGGCTTTTAAGGTGTGAAGAAATGAGAAGGAGGAGTGCCCTTTTATAAGAGGGGTGAGGGGCCCCTTTGGAAAAGCTAGAAATATTAATTTATAATAAATTCATATTCGGTTTCTAAAAGCTCCAAAGTTGATTATTTAAATTTTAAGGTGGGGATGGGTCGAAAACAACTCAACCAATAGAATTTAGACAGGTTTGGGTACTTATATTAACCTTATCTTTAAGTATTAACTCTAAGTTAATTAGTTTCACTTTTACAATGTCTCTTTGTATTTTTATATAATATGGGTAATAAACATACTATATAAATCCAAGAGACCCCCAAGTGGTCCCTTAATGATGAACCTATCATGATATAAGTCTCTTGGCCGAACCTTAGATTTTTAGGAATTTAATATCAATTAATAATATAATATTTGTTTTAAGAATTCTTTTTTGTCAATTTTGACACTATTCAATAGTTGATTTTTGTGAAAATCATAACAGATGGATTACTTCGAAAAAAGTGAAATAAATCAATCCAAATATATCATATTATTCTATAAAATTAGTTTAATTCATTAAAAGTTTCATATTATATTTCTTTGGGTATTTATAATATCAATTATTTTAATTTTTCACTATTATAGTAATTAATTCATCATCATTGTGTTATAAATAAATTAAATTATTTAATGTCTAAAAATTATAAATAAAATATAATTTAGTAGGAAATCTTATTATATTTATAATGAATATTTATAATCTAAAATCCAACTTATATAACCTAATGTAAAAATTGTTTTTATAAAAGATATATGCTTGTGTCATTTTTGTATTCATTTTAACCTAATTAAAATAAAATGTCCCTATCACCTACAAGTGGAACCATGGGGTCCCAAAATAGACCCAAAGATGCCTATGGTCGAAAATTTATCAACCAATAAGGCTAGGACACGTTTTAGCATAATTAAGTATTATTATAATATTATTTTTTAACCCTTATTTACCGGATTTACCCTTAACCATGGTAAATAAAATATTTACCGCAGCAATTATTCAAAATGTCTAAAAATAAAAGTTACCCATTTACACAATTTGAACATCCTGATTCCAAATATGGAATTCATTTTTCTAAATTCAAAACACAGAAGTGGCAGAAATTAATTTAAAATTAATTCACGCTGTCAAAACAAAAAGCGTGTTTTTAAGAGATAATAACTATCAAAAGATTGACACTTGTTTATGTTTGGTTTAATTGTAAAATTATTTCCAATGACCAACATTATATTAAATGGTAAAAATATATTCTAAATATACTTTAAAACCAATTAAATTAATAATTTATCACTATTAATTATTTTGATTAAAAAAGTTGTTTTTAATTAAAATTTAGTAATTTTCACTATTCATCAAAATATTAAAGTTATCTGAAAAGTACCAAATTTTCACCTTAGGCTAAATTCGATATTCCGAATCCAAAAATGAAGTCCATTTTGAAATATAAAATATATATAATTTCAAAAAGTAGGTATTACTATTCATAATGGCTAGTTTGATTGGTTATGGTGTGTTAGAACTCGGTGTTGCACACAACACACGCTATCACATTAAGACAGATCGGTTTCTCAGCACTTGTTCTCTCATATCAAGAATCTTGACGGGCTCTTCACAATAAGACAGATCGGGTTCCATTTCTAATTCTTCATAGATGAGTACATGCATTGGGTCAGGCATGTATTTCCTCAACAGAGATACGTGGAACACATTGTGAACTTTGGAGAGACTTGGCGGCATTGCCAATCGGTAAGCTACAACCCCAATTCGTTCTAGAATTTCGAAAGGTCCGATGTACCTGAGACTCAATTTACCTTTCTTACCAAAACGTATGACTCCCTTCCATGGAGATACCTTCAGGAAAACATGATCACCGACTTGAAATTCCAAATCCTTCCATCGATTATCGGCATATCTCTTCTGCCTACTTTGAGCTGCTTTGATGTGATTTTGGATTACCTTCACCTTTTCCACCGTTTCATCCACCAGTTCTGGGCCTACAAGATTCCTTTCACCAACGTCATCCAAACAGGTTGGTGTACGACATATCTTTCCGTACAACGCTTCATATGGTGCCATCTGAATACTCGAATGGAAGCTATTGTTATAGGAAAATTCTACCAGAGGTAAATATTGATCCCACATACCCTGAAAGTCAAGTGAGCAAGATCTCAACATGTCTTCTAAGGTTTGAATAGTCCGTTCTGATTGTCTGTCTGTCTGAGGATGGTAACCAGTGCTCAAATGAAGTTCAGTATCCAGGGATTTCTGAAGACTTTTCCAAAATCTTGAAGTAAAACGGGGATCACGATCAGAAACAATCGATAGGGGTACTCCATGAAGTCTCACAACTTCATTAATATATAGTCTTTCTAGACGTTCCAGGGGTAGATCTTTTCTTATAGCAAGAAAATGTGATGACTTGGTAAGACGATCAACAATAAACCATATTGCATCGTTCCTTCTAGGAGTCTTTGGTAGCCCCATGACAAAGTCCATCGTAATATTGTCCCATTTCCACTCTGGTTTGGGAAGAGGTTGCATGACTCCTCCAGGCTGTTGCCTTCCAGCTTTCACTTGCTGAAAAACCATACATCATGACACAAAATCAGCAATATCCCTCTTCATGTTGTCCCACCAAAAATGTTCCTTCAAATATCTATACATTTTGGTGCTCCCAGGGTCTATAGAGAAATTGGAACTATGAGCATCATCCAGCAATTCCCTTTTTAGATCAGGTAAATCGGGAACACAAAGTCTCTTCCCGAATTTCAAAATTCCATCTTCATACACAAAGTCTCTCAATCTCCCATCATTCACAGCTTTAATCTTCTTTTTAAATTGTGCATCATCGGTCTGAGAACTCTTAATCCTTTCTAGTAAAGATGGTTTGGAAACCATTTGAAAAAGAATTGATGTTTCGCCTTCCCTGGTTATTCCCATGTCCATCTTCACTAGATCCATGAAAATTGGTTCCCTTTCAATTCTCATATTGTTCAAAACTCCATGGTCTTTTCTGCTCAAATCATCTACCACCTTGTTTGCTTTTCCCGGGTGGTAGTGTATCGTATAATCATAATCCTTGAGTAATTCAAGCCATCTCCTTTGCCTCATGTTGAGTTCTTTTTGTGAGAAAATATACTTCAAACTCTTGTGATCAGTATAAATCTCACATTTTTCACCATAGAGGTAGTGCCTCCATATCTTCAAAGAAAAGATCACAGCTGCTAACTCGAGATCATGAGTAGGATAGTTTTGTTCATTAATTTTCAACTGTCGTGATGCATAGGCAATAACTCTATCATTCTGCATAAGGACTCAACCAAGTCCTTTATTTGATTAATCACTATAAATAACGAACCCATCATTCCCTGATGGTAGAGTCAATATAGGAGCATCGACTAATCTTCTCTTCAGTTCATCGAAACATTCTTCACACTCTTTTGTCCAAACAAATTTAACCCCTTTACGTGTGAGCTTCGTTAATCAGTTAGCCAATCGGGCAAAATTCTGGACGAAACGTCGATAATAACTTGCCAAACCAATAAAACTACGTACCTCAGTTATACTCGTAGGTGCTGGACATTCTTGGATTGCCTTGGTCTTAGAAGGATCAACAGAGATTCCATCTTTAGAGACAATATGGCCAAGAAAAGAAATCTCATGGAGCCAGAATTCACACTTGCTAAACTTTCCATATAATTCATGCTTCCTCAGAGTCTTCAAGATAATGTGCAAGTGATTTTCATGATCTTTGTAGGTTTTGGAGTATACCAAGATATCATCAATAAATACCACCACAAATTCATCGAGATACTCCTTAAAAACTCTATTCATCAGATCCATGAATACAGAGGGTGCATTAGTCAATCCAAAAGGCATTACAGTAAACTCGTAATGCCCATACCTGGTTCAAAATGCTATCTTCGGAATGTCTTCCTTCTTCACACACAACTGATGGTATCCAGATCGAAGGTCAATCTTTGAAAAGTATTGAGCTCCATGCAGTTGGTCAAATAAATCATCAATACGAGGTAGGGGATACTTGTTCTTTATCGTTATATCATTGATCTCCCTGTAGTCGATACATAAACTCACAGATCCATATTTCTTTTTAACAAAAAGAACAGGGGCTCCCCATGGAGAAACACTAGGGCGAATAAATACTTTATTACTCAACTCCTCTAGTTGTTTATTTAGTTCAACTAACTCTACAGTGTCCATTCTATAAGGGGTCTTCGATATAGGGCTTGATCCAGGAATTAAATCAATGGAAAACTCAACTTCTCGTTCTGGAGGATGTCCAGGTAAATCTTCTGGAAATACATCTACAAATTCTTTCACAATAGGTACATCCTCTATTTGAACATTCCTTTCCTCACCCACAGTCATTTCATTCTATTCTTCCCCAATAATTGAATTAAGTTGAGCTACTGGGGGTGGATCTAAATAAGAATTATGTGGTGACGATTCTGCTCTAAAGATAAGGTGTTCCTTATCATTATCATCAAGAATCGTAACCTCTTTCTTCTTACAATAAATTTTCGCATCATAGTCCGAAAGACAGTCCATACCGAGGATTATATCAAACTCAATCATAGGTATGACGATGAGATCTACAGATAAAGAACATTTATGTGCTCTAATGGGGACTTATTCACAAAACTTTTTTTCAATGATACTTCCCTTAAGAGTTTTAACTGACAACTCACTTGTTAAATCAAATTGGAAGTATCTAATTTTCTTAGCAAACTGGGAAGATATGAAACAATTCGATTATCCAGAATCAAATAATGCATTTTCTAAACTTGAGGAAACCATTAAATTACCTGCCACCATGTCTTTCGGATCTTCTACCTCAGCAGTAGTGATAGCATAAGCCTGGCCTTGATCCCTTGGCCTTTTCTGAGGTATGTCCTCCAGACGCTTAGAACATTCATTTGCATAATTCCCCATCTCCCAGCAATTGTAGCACTGAACATTGGTAGCTTCCTTCTTCCCCTTACAATCACGAGCCTGGTGGCCTTTTTCACCACACTTGTAACAGACTCCCATTCCCTTCAGGCAAGTACCAGGATGTTTCTTCCCGCATTTATCACAGGATGGATATTCAACCTTTCCCTTCCTCCCATTATTTCCATTCCCAGATTGATCAGCAGGTCTCTTCTTCTCTTGCTTTGCTTTAAAGTCATAAGACTTAGAGAATTCCTTTTCGGTCTTGATAGCACATGAGACAATGTCTTCGTACGACGAAAAGGATTGTGAGACTAATGCTCGACGAAGAAATGGTTTTAACCCACAAAAGAAACAATCAATCTTACTTCTTGGGTTACGTATATAATCTCCATCATACCTTGATAACCTTGTAAAATTAGCCTCATACTTTGCGACATTCTCATCCTCCTTCTGTCTCAGACTCAGAAATTGCCTTTCCATATCTGTTCGATGGTCGCGAGGAAAGTATTTTTTCTAAAAACAGATCTTTGAACTCCCTCCATTCCATATTTGATACTTCATCATCTTCCTTCATGTTTTGAATCAATGACCACCGTTGATCAGCATCTCCAGTGAGGCGGTAAACTGCCATGATAACTTTTTCCCTTTCACTGCTCCCCAAAGCCTGAAATATTTTCTCTAGGGAATTTATCCATTGCTCAGCTACTAAGGGATTTGTACTCCCATTGAACGTTGGTGGTTGTTGCCTCATGAATCGATCTAACATTGATCCTCCACGCTGTGGATCAGGGTGCTCCATACGGGTAAGGTTATTATTCATAACCTGAGTAAGTTGTCCCAGTATGGTGATTAGCTGATCGGCACCAGTTGCATCACCAGCTCCACTATAATTATCTTGAGCAGGAGGGAAATCCCTACATGGAGTGCGTGCATTGATACGGTTTCCATTTATTCAACTAGGCGCCATTTCTAAATAATGGAATAAACTAGATCAGTTTATGAATCAAAATACATAATCCCATACTTATAAAACACTTAACATAAATTGAACTATTTATAGATATAATCCATAATCATAAAAATGTTTTCTTTGAATATGTATATACTCATAAACCCTTCATAATGCTTTGTAAAGAAAATGAGAGTTATACTAAGCATATCCCCCGGGAGTGTCGTAACCAAGAGTGCAGCAAGGCCCGTTGTCGTGCACCAGTTCCCGTTCGAGTCTAGCTCAAAGTGGTGTTTTCGGGTTTTACCCCTAGGTACATCTGTGCCAGAGCCACCTCTACCTGCTCGTATCCAAACAGGGATGTATTTCTCGGAAAACTCACAAAATCTTTACAATACCAAAATTCTAGGAAGTTCTTCTATACTAATCCTCAAAGTTCATGTTAGGTCTACGTGCTCTGATCAGATTTTATCTAAATCTAGCTTCCAAGGTTTGTACTAAACTTCCTCTGATACCAACTGTAACGCCCCGACCCTAGTTTCCCAGAGTCAGTGCATTATTACATAACATTGGCATGATCACAAGAAAGATCAAATCTCGAAAGACCGATTGGTTTAGTAGCCTTGGAAACACTAGATATATTCATAAGTCTTGCATTACATCATAAAATGAAAAACTACTACAACAACATATTGTCTCCATAATCCACACTCATATCCCCGCATAATATCCCTGCAGGTCATTCAAAATTTACTTCTTCACTTCCTGGGAAAAATGAAACATAGAAAAGGGGTGAGCTCAAATGTCCAGTAAGGATACAAATATAGCGAAAACTTTCATAAATAAGAATAAACATTTAAGGAAATGTATACTAAAACAAAAGCCTTTCAAACTTGAACTTTCAACATAGTATGGAATAAATAAAATGAAATAATTCCATTTACTTATTCACATGGATATTCTACTAATCGAATAATCACATGCAAAAACAATAACAACTTTCATAATGATGGAATGCATAATTCCAGACTATCATAACCACATAGCCAAGGCCTCGTGCCAAGACTAAAAATAAGATTTTTCCAAGGCCTTGTGCCAAGACACTAGTTTGTCTCATGAGACCTACCGATGCATCGAGGAGCTATAGCGGGCTCCACCCATCACATATTAAGTCCAGTTCATTCCCATATGAAAAGGTTTAAACATAACATAAACATTCGTATTAAAACTAGCATAAGAAATGTCAATAATTTCACCATAAACCATGAATGGTATAAAAATAGCACATCCATAGTAAAACATATCACAAAACCTTCAATACAACATAGAAGTTTTGTATCATAATAAATAAACTTCACATAAGCGTAAAATCCAACAAAGGATGTTGACATAGATGAAATCAAAACTCTTTTTAGAGAAATATCTCATTTATTTTGAAATAATATAAGATCCATATAAAATAAAACATTTTATTTGAAAATATTCTTATAAGCTTGTAAGGGACGCTTCGATGATTTTATAACGGCGGAAAATAGCCGCACCCGCCGTATAAGTTAAAAAAACATTCTTACCTTAAATTTGTCGAAAAGGTTAAAAAGCACCTTGTTTGGAAAAAAACGGAAAGATTCCTTTATAAACCTCTTATAAAAAGTCAAACAAGGGTATAAATGACTTTAACCCATATTCTTGTGAATAGTAAAAATGTTTTGAAATACATTTTTAGGAAACATGGATGTGGATGATAAAGAGATCCCAGTAGATTATTACGTATAAACAGCCTCGGATAATGAAGAGATTGTGAAATAAACATTAACTTGTACTTTTCCTTGGTTGGGGTAGGTTAACCTCCTGTATAATGGTTAAATAATTGTTATTAAATTTTACAATATTCGTATATATTAATATGATATCATATATGATCTTTTAACATTGATTTGTTAATAATATCTTTGAATTATCGTCGTTTCGGGTGTTAACTTACTCGTTTTATTTTATATGTTTTGTTACATAAGCCATGTTTTTCATGGATAGGTTGTATATTTTTCATATACAGAATGATATCAAGTCCTTAAACATCATTTTTAAATCATCATAGGATAATTATACTTTAATGGATACGATGGAGAATGAATCTCATCGCGTTCGTGGAGACGGTAGTCCGTACGTACGCACGAGCGACAATATCATTATTTTGATATTAAAATAATATATAAATGGATGTTATATCATATATAAAAGAAAAATTAACATGTTATATTTATTATTTATATTAGTTACACATCATTATTATACCCATCCAAATAATAATATATTGAATAACAATTACACCACGACGTGGAGACGGTAAGCCATACGTACGCACGTATGGTGACATGCTATTCAAAGGGTGGATAGAATACTGAATATGGTTGTACCATATTTATAATAACATAATAGTATATAAAAGATACTAGAGTTTTTATTTTAGAATGGTAATATCAAATAAAGAAGAAGTGTAAGAATAAAGGAACTTGAAAAGGGGTGGTGAAAACATTACCTCTTCTTTGGGTTCTTCCTTTTGATTTGATCAAAAGGGATCCTTAGGTTGTCTTTATGATCAAACTAAGGCCTCTAGGTTGTATTGAGGGAAGTTGGGAGAGTGTTTGGGCAGAGTTTGGCAGAAAAAAAAGTCTTTGAAAGTGTGAAGAAATGAGAAGTAGGAGTGCCCTTTTATAAGAGGGGTGAGGGGCACCTTTGGAAAATCTAGAAATATTAATTTATAATAAAATCATATTCGGTTTCTAAAGGCTAAAAAGATGATTATTTAAATTCTAAGGTGTGGATGGGTCGAAAACAACTCAACCAATATAATTAGACAGGTTTGGGTACTTATATTAACCTTATCTTTAAGTATTACCTCTAAGTTAATTAGTTTCACTTTTACAAAGTCTCTTTGTATTTTTATATAATATGGTTAATAAACATACTATATACATCCAAGAAACCCCCAAGTGGTCCTTTAATGATTAACCTATCATGATATAAGTCTCTTGGCCGAACCTTAGATTTTTAGGAATTTAATATCAATTAATAATATAATATTTGTTTTAAGAATTATTTTATGTCAATTTTGACACTATTCAATAGTTGATTTTTGTGAAACTCATAACAGATGGATTACTTCGAAAAAAGTCAAATAAATCAATCCTAATATATCATATTATCCTATAAAATTAGTTTAATTCATTAAAAGTTTCATGTTATATTTATTTGGGTATTTATAATATCAATTATTTTAATTTTTCACTATTATAGTAATTAATTCATCATCATTGTGTCATAAATAAAATAAAATTATATAATGTCTAAAAATTATAAATAAAATATCATTATGTAGGAAATCTTTTTTTCTTTCTAATTAATATTTATAATATAAAAGCCAACTTATATAACCCTATGTAAAATTTTGTTTTCTAAAAGATATATGCTTGTGTCATTTTTGTATTCATTTTAACCTAATTAAAATAAAATGTCCCTATCACCTACAAGTGGCACCATGGGGTCCCAAAATCGACCCAAAGATGCCTATGGTCGAATATTTATCAACCAATAAGGCTAGTACATGTTTTAGGGTAATTTAGTATTATTATAATATTATTTTTTTAACCCTTATTTACCGGATTTACCCTTAACCATGGTAAATAAAATTTTTACCGCAGTAATTATTCAAAATGTCTAAAAATAAAAGTTACCTATTTACACAATTTTAACATCCTGATTACAAATATGGAATTCATTTTTCTAAATCCAAAACACAGAATTGGCGGAAATTAATTTAAAATTAATTCTCGTTGTCAAAACAAAAAGCGTGTTTTTAAGAGATAATAACTATCAAAAGATTGACAATTGTTTATGTTCGGTTTAATTGTAAAATTATGTCCAATGACCAACATTATATTAAATGGTAAAAATATATTCTAAATATACTTTAAAACCACTTAAATTCATAATTTATCACTATTAATTATTTTGATTAAAAAAGTTGTTTTTAATTAAAATTTAGTAATTTTCACTATTCATCAAAATATTAAAGTTATCCGAAAAGTACAAAAATTTCACCTTAGGCTAAATTCGATATTCCAAATCCAAAAATGAAGTCCATTTTGAAATATAAAATATATATAATTTCAAAAAGTAGGTATTACTATTCATAATGGCTAGTTTGATTGGTTATGGTGTGTTAGAACTCGGTGTTGTGTACAACACACGCTATCACATTATTCAAAGAGAAACGTACCGTAGAAGCTTGGGGTGTTACATTCTCCCCTCCTTCAAATAATTTCGTCCTCGAAATTTCTAGAATACTTATCACATGAAAAGACTCTGGTGGTTCTTCATCATAAGTTCCTCGGGTTCCCATGTTGCCTCTTCCATCTTATGGTTTCTCCACAAAACTTTTACCAGACGCGTCGTCCGGTTTCTCCGCACTTGTTCTCTCATATCAAGAATCTTGAAGGGATCTTCACAATAAGACATATCGGGTTCCAGTTCTATTTCTTCATAGGTGAGTACATGCGTTGGGTCAGGCATGTATTTCCTCAACAGAGATACGTGGAACACATCGTGAACTTTGGAGAGACTTGGCGGCATTACCAATCGGTAAGCTACAACCCCAATTCGTTCTAGAATTTCGAAAGGTCCGATGTACCTGGGACTCAATTTACCTTTCTTACCAAAACGTATGACTCCCTTCAATGGTGATACCTTCAGGAAAACATGATCACCAACTTGAAATTCCAAATCCTTCCTTCGATTATCGGCATAGCTCTTCTGCCTAATTTGAGCTGCTTTGATGTGATTTTGGATTACCTTCACCTTTTCCACCATTTCCTCCACCAGTTCTGGGCCTACAAGTTTTCTTTCACCAACGTCATCCCAACTGGTTGGTATACGACATCTCTTTCCGTATAGCGCTTCATATGGTGCCATCTGAATTCTCGAATGGAAGCTATTATTATAGGAAAATTCTACCAGAGGTAAATATTGATCCCACATACCCGGAAAGTCAAGTGAGCAAGATCTCAACATGTCTCCTAAGGTTTTAATAGTCTGTTTTGATTGTCCGTCTGTCTGAGGATGGTAATAAGTGCTCAAATGATGTTCAGTATCTAGGGATTTCTGAAGACATTTCCCAAATCTTGAAGTAAAACAGGGATCACGATCAGAAACAATCAATAGGGGTACTCCATGAAGTCTCACAACTTCATTAATATATAGTCTTGCTAGACGTTCCAGGGGTAGATCTTCTCTTATAGAATGAAAATGTGCTGAGTTGGTAAGACGATCAACAATAACCCATATTGCATCGTTCCTTCTAGGAGTCTTTGGTAGCCCCATGACAAATTCCATCGTAATATTGTCCCATTTCCACTCCAGTATGGGAAGAGGTTTCATGACTCCTCCAGGCTGTTGCCTTTCAGCTTTCACTTGATGAAAAACCATACATCTTGACACAAAATCAGAAATCTCCCTCTTCATGTTGTCCCACTAAAAATGTTCCTTCAAATCTCTATACATTTTGGTGCTCCCAGGGTGTATAGAGAAATTGGAACTATGAGCATCATCCAGCAATTCCCTTTTTAGATCAGGTAAATCGGGAACACAAAGTCTCTTCCCGAATTTCAAAATTCCATCTTCATACACAAAGTCTCTCAATCTCCCATCATTCACAGCTTTAATCTTCTTTTTAAATTCTTCATCATCGGTCTGAGAACTCTTAATCCTTTCTAGTAAAGATGGTTTGGTAACCATTTGAAAAATAATTGATGTTTCGCCTTCCCTGGTTATTCCCATGTCCATCTTCACTAGATCCATGAAAATTGGATCCCTTTCAATTCTCATATTGTTCAAAACTCCATGGTCTTTTCTTCTCAAATCATCTGCCACCTTGTTTGCTTTCCTCGGGCGGTAGTGTATCGTACAATAATAATCTTTGAGTAATTCAAGCCATCTCCTTTGCCTCATGTTGAGTTCTTTTTGTGAGAAAATATACTTCAAACTCTTGTGATCAGTATAAATCTCACATTTTTTCACCATAGAGGTAGTGCCTCCATATCTTCAAAGCAAAGATCACATCTGCTAACTCAAGATCATGAGTAGGATAGTTTTGTTCATGAATTTTCAACTGTCGTGATGCATAGGCAATAACTCTATCATTCTGCATAAGGACACAACCAAGTCCTTTCTTTGATGCATCACTATAAATAACGAACCCATCATTCCCCGATGGTAGAGTCAATATAGGAGCATTGACTAATATTCTCTTCAGTTCTTCGAAACATTTTTCACACTCTTTTGTCCAAACAAATTTAACCCCTTTACGTGTGAGCTTCGTTAATGGGTTAGCCAATCGGGCAAAAGTCTGGACGAAACGTCGATAATAACCTTCCAAACCAATAAAACTACGTACCTCAGTTATACTCGTAGGTGCTGGCCATTCTTGGATTGCCTTGGTCTTAGAAGTATCAACATAGATTCCATCTTTAGAGACAATATGGCCAAGAAAAGAAATCTCATGGAGCCAGAATTCACACTTGCTAAACTTTCCATATAATTCATGCCTCTTCAGAGTCTTCAAGATAATGCGCAAGTGATTTTCATGATCTTCGTAGGTTTTGGAGTATACCACGATATCATCAATAAATACCACCACAAATTCATCGAGATACTACTTAAAAACATTATTCATCAGATCCATGAATACAGAGGGTGCATTAGTCAATCCAAAATGCATTACAGTAAACTCGTAATGCCCGTACCTGGTTCGAAATGCTGTCTTCGGAATGTCTTCCTTCTTCACACAAAACTAATGGTATCCAGATCGAAGGTCAATCTTTGAAAAGTATTGAGCTCTATGCAGTTGGTCAAATAAATCATCAATACGAGTTAGGGGATACTTGTTCTTTATCGTTATAGCATTGATCTCCCGGTAGTCGATACATAACTTCATAGATCCATCTTTCTTTTTAACAAAAAGAACAGGGGATCCCCATGGAGAAAAACTAGGGCGAATAAATACTTTATTACTCAACTCCTCTAGTTGTTTCTTTAGTTTTACTAACTCTACAGTGGCCATTCTATAAGGGCTCTTCGATATAGGCCTTGATCCAGGAATTAAACAGGGAAAACTCAACTTCTCATTCTGGAGGATGTCCAGGTAAATCGTCCGGAAATACATCTAAAACATCTTTCACAACAGGTACATCCTCTATTTGAAAATTCCTTTCCTCACCCACAGTCATTTTATTCTCTTCCTCCCAAATAATTGAATTAAGTTGAGCTACTGGGGGTGGATCTAAATAAGAATTAGTTGGTGACGATTCTGCTCTAAAGATAAGGTGTTCCTTATCGTTATCATCAAGAATGGTAACCTCTTTCTTCTTACAATAAATCTTCGCATCATAGTCCGAAAGCCAGTCCATACCGAGGATTATATCAAACTCAATAATAGGTATGACGATGAGATCAGCAGATAAAGAACATTTATGTGCTCTAATGGGGACTGATTCACAAAACTTTTTTTGCAATGATACTTCCCTTAAGAGTTTTAACTGACAACTCCCTTGTTAAATCAAATTGGATATATCTAATTTTCTTAGCAAACTGGGAAGATATGAAACAATGCGATGATCTAGAATCAAATAATGCATTTTCTAAACTTGAGGAAACCATTAAATAACCCGCCACCACGTCTTTCGGAGCTTCTACCTCAGCAGTAGTGATAGCATAAGCCTAGCCTTGATCCCTTGGCCTTTTCTGAAGTAAGTTCTCCTGACTCTTAGGACATTCATTTTCATAATGCCCCATCTCCCTGCAATTGTATCACTGAATGTTTGTAGCTTCCTTCTTCCCCTTACAATCACGAGCTTGGTGGCCGTTTTCACCACACTTGTAACAGACTCCCATTCCCTTCAAGCAAGTACCAGGATGTTTCTTCCCGCATTTACCACAGGATGGATATTCAACCTTTCCCTTCTTCCCTTATTTCCATTCCCAGATTGATCAGCAGGTCTCTTCTTCTCTTGCTTTTCTTTAAATTCATAAGACTTAGAGAATTCCTTTTCAGTCTTGATAGCACATGAGACAATGTCTTCGTACGACGAAAAGGATTGTGAGACTAATGCTCGACGAAGAAATGGTTTTAACCCATCAACGAAATGATCAATCTTACTTCTTGGGTTACGTATATAATCTCCAGCATACCTTGCTAACCTTGTAAAATTAGCCTCATACTTTGCGACATTCTCATCCTCCTTCTGTCTCAGACTCAGAAATTGCCTTTCCATATCTTCTCGATGGTCGCGAGGAAAGTATTTTTCTAAAAACAGATCTTTGAACTCCCTCCATTCCATATTTGATACTTCATCATATTCCTTCATGTTTTGAATCAATGACCACCATTGATCAGCATCTCCAGTGTGGCGGTAAACTGCCATGATAACTTTTTACCTTTCACTGCTCCCCAAAGCCTGAAATATTTTCTCTAGGGAATTTATCCATTGCTCAGCTACTAAGGGATTTGTACTCACATTGAACATTGGTTGTTGTTGCCTCATGAATCGATATAACATTGATCCTCCACGCTGTGGATCAGGGTGCTCCATACGGGTAAGGTTATTATTCATAACCTGAGTAAGTTGTCCCAGTATGGTGATTAGCTGATCAGCACTAGTTGCATCACCAGATCCGCTATAATTATCTTGAGCGGGAGTGAAATCCCTATATGGAGTGCGTGCATTGATACGGTTTCCATTTCTTCCACTAGGCGCCATTTCTAGACAATGGCATAAACTAGATCAGTTTATGAATCAAAATACATAATCCCATACTTATAAAACACTTAACATAAATTGAACTATTTATGGATATAATCCATAATCATAAAAATGTTTTATTTGAGGAAGTATATACTCATAAACCCTTCATAATGATTTGTAAAGAAAATGAGAGTTATACTAAGCATATCCCTCGGGAGTGTCGTAACCAAGAGTGCAGTAAGGCCCGTTGTCGTGCACCAGTTCTCCTTCGAGTCTAGCTCAAAGCGGTGTTTTTGGGTTTTACCCCTAGGTACATCTGTGCTAGAGCCGCCTCTACCTGCTCGTATCCAGACAGGGATGTATTGCTCGGAAAACTCACAAAATCTTTACAATACCAAAATTCTAGGAAGTTCTTCTATACTAATCCTCAAAGTTCATCTTAGGTCTACGTGCTCTAATAAGAGTTTATCTAAATCTAGCTTCCAATGTTTGTACTAAACTTCCTCTGATACCAACTGTAACGCCCCGACCCTAGTTACCTAGAGTCGGTGCGTTATTACATAACATTGGCATGATCAAAAGAAAGATCAAATCTCGAAAGACCGATTGGTTTAGTAGCCTTGGAAACACTAGATATATTCATAAGTCTTACATTACATCATAAAATGAAAAACTACTACAACAACATATTGTCTCCATAATCCACACTCATATCCCCACATAATATCCCTGCAGGTCATTCATAATTTACTTCTTCACTTCCTGGGAAAAATGAAACATAGAAAAGGGGTGAGCTCAAATGCCTAGTAAGGATAACAATATAGCGGGAACTTTCATAAATAAGAATAAACATTTAAGGCAATGTATACTAAAAAAAGCCTTTCAAACTTGATCTTTCAACATAGTATAGAATAAATAAAATGAAATAATTCCATTTATTTATTCACATGGATATTCTACTAATCGAATAATCACATTCAAAAACAATAACCACTTTCATAATGATGGAATGCATAATGCCAGACTATCATAACCACATAGCCAAGGCCTCGTGCCAAGACTACAAATAAGATTTTTCCAAGGACTTATGCCAAGACACTAGTTTGTCTCATGAGACCTACCGATGCATTGATGAGCTATAGCGGGCTCCACCCGTCACATATTAAGTCCAATGCATTCCCATATGAAAAGGTTTAAATATAACATAAACATTCGTATTAAAACTAGCATAAGAAATGTCAATAATTTCACCATAAACCATGAATGGTATAAAAATAGCACATCCATAGTCAAACATATCACAAAACCTTCAATACAATATAGAAGTTTTGTATCATAATAAATAAACTTCATATAAGAGTAAAATCCAACAAAGGATGTTGACATAGATGAAATCAAAACTCTTTTTAGAGAAATATCTCTTTTATTTTGAAATCATTTAAGATCCATATAAAATAAAACATTTTCCTTGAAAATATTCTTATAAGCTTGTAAGGAAAGCTTCGACGATTTTATAACGGAGGAAAATAGCCGCACCCGCCTTATAAGTTAAAAAAACATTCTTACCATAATTTTGTCGAAAAGGTTAAAAAGAACCTTGTTTGGAAAACAACGGAAAGATTCCTTTATAAACCTCTTATAAAAAGTCAAAAAAGAGTATAAATGACTTTAACCCAAATTCTTGTGAATAGTAAAAATATTTTGAAATACATTTTTAAGAAACATGGATGTGGATGATAAAGAGATCCCAGTAGATTATTACGTATAAACAACCTCAGATAATGAAGAGATTGTGAAATAACTCTTACCTTGTACTTTTCCATGGTTGGGGTAGGTTAACCTCCTATAAAATGGTGAAATAATTGTTATTAAATTATACAAGAATCATATATATTAATATGATATCATATATGATCTTTTAACATTGATTTGTTTATAATATCTTTGAATTATCGTCGTTTCGGGTGTTAACTTACTCATTTTCTTTAATATGTTTTGTTACATAATCCATGTTTTTCATGGATAGGTTGTATATTTTTCATATACAGAATGATATCAAGTCCTTAAACATCATTTTTAAATCATCAAATGATAATTATACTTCAATGGATACGATGGAGAATGAATCTCATCGCGTTCGTGGAGATTGTAGTCCGTACGTATGCACGAGCGACAATATCATTCTTTTGATATTAAAATAATATATAAATGGATGGTATATCATATATACAGAATCATTAACATGTTATATTTATTATTTACATGAGTTACACATCATTATTATACCCATCCAAATAATAATATATTGAATAACAATTACACCACGACGTGGAGACGGTAAGCCGTACGTACGCACGTATGGTGACATGCTATTCAAGGGGTGGATAGAATACTGAATATGGTTGTAACATATTTATAATAACATCACAGTATATATAAGATACTGGAGTTATTATTTTAGAATGGTAATAACAATTAAAGAATAAGTGTAAGAAGAAAGGAACTTGAAAAGGGGTGGTGAAAACATTATCTCTTCTCCGGGTTCTTCCTTTTGATTTGATCAAAAGGGCTCCTTACGTTGGATTTCTGATCAAACTAAGGCCTTTAGGTTGTAGTGAGGGAAGTTGGGAGAGTATTTGGGCAGAGTTTTGCCGAACCAAAAGGCTTTGAAGGTGTGAAGAAATGAGAAGGAGGAGTGCCCTTTTATAAGAGGGGTGAGAGGCACCTTTGGAAAAGCTAGAAATATTAATTTATAATAAATTAATATTCGGTTTCTAAAGGCTATAAAGTTTATTATTTAAATTTTAAGGTGGGGATGGTTCGAAAACAACTAAACCAATAGAATTTAGACAGGTTTGGGTACTTATATTAACCTTATCTTTAAGTATTAACTCTAAGTTAATTAGTTTCACTTTTACAATGTCTCTTTCTATTTTTAAATAATATGGTTAATAAACTTACTATATACAACCAAGAGACCCCTAAGTGGTCCATCAATGATGAACCTATCATGATATAAGTCTCTTGGACTATCCTTATATTTTTATGAATTTAATATCAATTAATAATATAATATTTGTTTTAAGAATTCTTTTATGTCAATTTTGACACTATTCAATAGTTGATTTTTTTGAAAATCATAACAGATGGATTACTTAGAAAAAAGTCAAATAAATCAATAATAATATATCAAAGTATCCTATAAAATTAGTTTAATTCATTAAAAGTTTCATATTATATTTATTTGGGTATTTATAATATCAATTATTTTAATTTTTCACTATTATAGTAATTAATTCATCATCATTGTGTCATAAATAAATTAAATTATTTAATGTCTAAAAATTATAAATAAAATATCATTATGTAGGAAATCTTTTTATCTTTCTAATGAATATTTATAATCTTAAATCCAACTTATATAACCCTATGTAAATTTTTTTTTTCTAAAAGATATATTCTTGTGTCATTTTTGTATTCATTTTAACCTAATTAAAATAAAATGTCCCTATCAGCTACAAGTGGCACCATGGGGTCCCAAAATCGACCAAAATATGCCTATTGTCGAAAATTTATCAACCAATAAGGCTAGGACACGTTTTAGGGTAATTTATTATTATTATAATATTATCTTTTTAACCCTTATTTACCGGATTTACCCTTAACCATGGTAAATAAAATATTTACCGCAGTAATTATTCAAAATGTCTAAAAATAAGAGTTACCTATTTACACAATTTTAACATCCTGATTCCAAATATGGAATTCATATTTCTAAATTCAAAACACAGAAGTGGCAGAAATTAATTTAAAATTAATTCCCGCTGTCAAAACAAAAAGCGTGTTTTTAAGAGATAATAACTATCAAAAGATTGACACTTGTTTATGTTCGGTTTAATTGTAAAATTATGTCCAATGACCAAAATTATATTAAATGGTAAAAATATATTCTAAATATACTTTAAAACCCCTTAAATTCATAATTTATCACTATTAATTATTTTGATTAAAGAAGTTGTTTTTAATTAAAATTTAGTAATTTTCACTATTCATCAAAATATTAAAGTTATCCAAAAAGTACCAAAATTTCACCTTAGGCTAAATTCGATATTCCGAATTCAAAAATGAAGTCCATTTTGAAATATAAAATATATATAATTTCAAAAAATAGGTATTACTATTCATAACGGCTAGTTTGATTGGTTATGGTGTGTTAGAACTCGGTGTTGCGTACAACACACGCTATCACATTATTCAAAGAGAAGCGTACCGTAGAAGGTTGGGGTGTTACAAAGGTTAAAAAAACTCAAATAAAAGGAAAGATCATAAAATACACATTGATATATTAGGTTTTCATGAATTAAAATTGAATATATCCATCATAACTTCACAATGAAACATTGAGATTACAATGACAATATGACATAAAAAATAGAAAAATAAGCAAGGATAGACTATAAATTTTCCAACACTAGCAAGGAACACAAAACCTGGATCGATGGTTCAGACCCCGGGTAACTCTTGACTATGGGTGATCTTCACCTTAAGACCTATGGTTGGGGATCCGATGGGTGCAACATCACATTCCTCACAGTCAGGCACTAGCATCCTCTAAAAATAATGTATTCTTCAGGCAATGATTTCTACAAAATTTCTCTAGATGAAACAAACATCTACAGTGATGGAATGTCTTCGGAGGGATGCTACATGACGACTTTGAGTGCCTAAATAGGCAACCCTGTTGGTACAAAAATGAATTGATTGATGAACTGGAAGCTATAACCAATAAAGAGGACTCCTTAAGAACATGTTCCCCCGACATGTGCACCTCAATAAATGGGGAACCTTTATGAGAAGTAAGAGATGTTAGACTTCCAACCACTAGCACTCTGGATACAAACACATCTATGAATGCTTCATCTATCAGATTCTTGAAATGATGGTCCTTATAAGAGAGGACCAGCTCCTTTATCTATAGATAAAGACCCCCAATAATGAGTGATATCTTCATCAAATCCTATGATGCTACCTCCAAAAAATTGCAATCAAGTTCCTTGAAATGGTCAACGTATGCTTTCAACATCCTTTTTCCTTATTGAACACACTTGATCTATTATCGTTTCTAAATATTCACCACTTCATATATGAAACAGCAGATGAGGATAGGCTTAAAAACGTCTCAAATGATCTGATCTTATAATGATATCAGGGTGATAAACTCCCATTCACCCAAATATGGACTTTCAAATGACCCTAGGACTTCTTGAAATGTAATATCCTTAAAATTTCTCATCATCTTGATGAATCGCTTTTCCTATCTAATCCTCATAACATCCTCTAACGGAACTTGATCACTGTGTAGAATAGGAAATGTCTGAGAAGGACCAAAAATAGGGCATGATTCATTAGAAATCATAGAAACCATTCTAGGTTTCATTTTCTAAATAACACAGAAAACACAAACCATCACCGATATCAAATCAAAGTAAAAAAAAAGCAATATACTAGGCCAAAATAACAGGCTCATAAACCGAACAAATACAAACACATATAAAAACACTTCATCTTAAAGTCAACCATGTTCATTCAAATTCCTAAACAACCTTCAATTTCAATACCCAAATTTCCAATTTTTAAACCATTTATTATAAAATGATTTCATTTCAAAACCAATTTCATTTTCATAAGACAGTATCTCTAACTAGAATCAAACAAAACCCAACATTAAGAAAACCATTGGAGTGAGGAACTAGTAGTTATTCTTAACCCAATGACACGGTAAAGAGTCATGATCCATGTAAGCATAAAAAACAATAAGGAACTATACAAGAATACTCATACTCTATAGGGTCTCTACTCCATGTTAAATCATGACATAACATAAGATCGCCTCTGTTATCATCCCTCAATCCAAATCAATGATAAATGACTCAGATCCCGGACTACCCCTTTTAACTTGAGGATTAGTGTGAACAAGAGTTCATGATGATCTTACCGCACCTACCTCCCATGTCCTGACAGTACTAATCTCTATATACCACACACCCCAAATAAAAAGAACCTACTCTGATACCAATTTGTCTCGAACCAACCTAGGTCAACCCTTAATTGCTCACATGAGATAGTCTATGGCATGGCCCGAAGGGAGTTCCTGATTCCCATGGGTTAGAAACAATAGATAATCCTAAAAACTAAATAAGTGGGAATGATTTACATTATAATATAATTATGAGATAATTAATAAAGTCTAAAAATAAAAATGAACACTAGCAGTGGAAATAAATTAAACTACAGAAACCTCTATGCGACCTCCTATATCACCATCCAACATAGAACCATGTTCGATATGTGGGTGATCTAACACTATTATAACCAAAAACTAAAAATATATAGTCGGTTTATGTAATAAAATTCCCAGTAAGAAATCATCACAAAATCCATTTGTTTCTTTTACAGAAAACATTCCATTCATTCTTGTTTTAAAATAAAATAATAAAAATAGGGTTTTCACATTTTAGAAAATTAATAATTACCATCCTATTATGAAACAAACACACACCAACTTTCATTTCAAAAATAGTTTTTTTTGTATGAAATACTAAAACAAATACCATGTAAAAATAACATAGTGTTGTGCTAAAATAAAAATAAAAAAATAGAGTACCTAGAAAAACTAAGTGCACAAAAATAAACACATGAAATAAGAAATAGAAAGTAGACATGGGTGATATTAATCAAACCTGGAAGACCCCTAGATATACTCAGTTCGGAACCACCTTTCTATGTATGTTGAACCCACTATGTCAATAACCAGCTGGTTTCTCTAACCTTCCCTCACTAATGGAAAAACTCTCCCAGCCTTTTTATGACTCTAGGTGGGTACAAACCCCTCTAATTAGGGATTACAAGAAACCATCACATAGTTATCTAAAAGAATCACAAGAACGCATGGTTGTAGTGACCCTATCATTTTACATATAAAGTTACATGATTTTAAGCATAATTATACATCAGAGAATAAGATAATGATCCTTAAGTCTAGTTTCTTGTAAGACTTGGTACATAATACAAAAACATGGGATAAAGTGACTTATTTATTTAATATTCATAAAGAGCTCCTAAATTCTTTAGAGCCCTTAAATCTTCATTGGATAACCTAGGGATAATATGACGAAAAGGATGAGTTAAAAATCCTAGTAAGGGAATAGACATAAGAAATAATCTTATGCACATGAGTTAGGAGGCATTCCATAAAGATACCAAAAGAATGGAACATATGTAACAATTACATATAAAAATAAGATAAAATAAACATGGAATCATATAAATTTGGAAGAAACATATAACATTTCATTAGTATATGTCAAGCATAACCACTAATCTAGTTTCCCCTAGTAGTACGAGCCAAGTCAAACCGCCAATCCCATTTCTCATAGTAGCGCAAGCCAAGGATAAATGACAAGACCATTGGACATAGATAATCATGAGACTTAAATTTAACCAATTCATTAAAGAACTATATAAGAGCACCAATATTACTTTTCATGAACATATTTTCCACATAAATTATCATACATAATCAATCTTACATAAACAAATGGGTTGCCCTTGAAAAAAATTTGTTACCACAATCATGACCTAGAACATAACCAATGGGTGTATCATAAAAGTGTCCATGAAATAAAGTAATTAGAAAATAAATGGAATCTTATAAGGTAAAATATGAATATATCATAGTAATTGATGTCAAATAGAATTTGTAACACGTATGAAATATATTGGAGAAATTTTAGTATGATAATATTTTTGTGCGGTTTTAAGGAACATAATATAGATATTTTAAAATAGACAAGGGAACGATCTTTTACATAAAACCAAAAGTGAAACAAAAGAATATTTTCATGATAAAAATAATGATTTTATATATACAGTGGCTTCTTAAAATAGAGGATGGAGTGCACTTGTATTTGTGTAAAAATTTGGGAAGTTCCCTTAAAACTAGTTTTCATATTAGGAAGTATCAAGGAGGGATTCAATTATAATCATGTATACCCTTGAAAAATAATGAGAAATGGATATTGAATCATGTGTATAGATCATATAAACAGCATTTAGATGTTTTAAATAAAAATAAAATAAAAATTCATTTTGCTAAAAAGAAATATAAATCAACCCAAAGGAATAAAGGAGGTTTAGGTAGAATTCATTACAGATTATCGGCATGGTATTGGGTTTACCTAAAAGTGCTTGATGTGCTATAAAAGGGGTTTCTAATCACTTAAAAATCATGATTGATGTATGGGAAATATTAGAACTGATAATCCAAAATTTTGGATTAAACATAAAAACTAATATCATAACAGAAAATTTTGATTAAGAGTGAAATGGAGAGGATCCCTTACCATAATTTCGGCTTAATTTTATCTCTTTTACACCGCCTGAATAATAAATTTATCTTTATTAAAATAATGATAAAAATTTTAATTGTAGTAATTTTATAAAAATATTTGTCAATTATATTCATTTTATTTTATTTCATAATTTTCATCAATGAAAATGATGCGTTTTGATATCATATTTTACTTAAAAAATTTCTATCTTGCGACAATTTCACATATTATTAAATTTAATTTAAAAATATGTATAATTAGTTCATGAATCATAGAATACATGTAATTTTATTTTAATATATTTTATATAATTTATATTATTCATATAGGAATGTTTTTACTATAATAATATTGGCAATGTATTCGTAGATGGTTAATCGACCTTTAACGAGACGTTGTCGATAGAGTTGGAAAAGGAAGTATGACATTTATATTTTTCATTAATATGATAATAAAAATAGGTTAACATAATTAATATAATGTTAAAATACATCATAATAATTTTTTAGTATGTGTTTATGAAATTTTTAGGTTAAAAGAAAAAAGGGATAAAAGAGTGAAGATTAAATAGAGTCTTATTATCTCATTTGTAGAGCTCCTCTTGCATGAAACTATAAATCCATTGGCGATTGGAGTTGTTGGGATCCATAAAGACCCTATGTATTCTAAGAGGATTTTGAGGGATAATTTGGGTAGATATTTGGCTTTTTAAAGGATGAGAGGAGTGTTTTCCAAAGTGGAGGGAGGGGTTTATTTATACTTGAGGAGGGGGTGTTTTTAGTATAAAATATTAAAAAAAATATTAAATAAAATGTTAAATAAAGTGAAAGACTTGTAAAAGTAGTTTTATTGAAAATATAAATCATATATTAATAAAATATAATTTTTTTATACATTAAACTATATTTATACTTCTGATTTATTAATTTATTAAAAGGAATATGAAAAGAAATTGAAAATGATTTTAAGGAATGACTTTTGACTATAGGTTTTGGAAAGTTTTTTTTGGTTTGGAAATAGAGATTATTTTATTCTAATGAACCATGTATGAAATTAAACTTAAAATGGATGCATATAATGTTCTATAATGTTAATGAAATCATTACATCATGAATGATGCAATTGAGGATATACCGGTTTGGTGAACAATTGTATTATTTATTATTCACCCAAAAAATAAAGTATTTCAAAAAAATTGAAAAAATTAACTATAACCATTTTTTATGTGTTGAATCCAAAAACTAATTCCATTTTGAAAAAATAATTTTCTAATTATGATTAATTTAATTTTTAATAAAAATTACAATTTACTTGAAAATAACGTTTTTTAGAATTTAACCTGACTTAACATTGCCTTCAAAAATTACATAAGGTCTTATAAAATTTCTTCTAACCAGAAAACATAGAATTTTTAATTTATGAACACATTTTATAAAATTAATTTTCTTATAAAATAATTAATTTTAATTCTTTTTTCAAAAGAGAATTCCCATGCGTGGAATTTTCGAACTCTCCACACACTGTCACCCCTCCCCCTTGATGGAGTCACTGCCCAGAGGTAGAGCCACAGCCAGGGAAGGATCGATTGCCAGCTGAGATGGTTGAGAATCCTAGAGGGTAATGGTCTAGTCGGTGATGGTTCGTCAAAAAAATCTGTTAGCACAGTGGACCTTGCCTTATTTTTTCCACCAAGTTGAAACCATGTGACCCAACAAGATGGGTGGATCCCGTGGGAGTGGCTCGCCCCAAAAGCAGACTCCCAGGATTCGAACTCTGAACCTATCAAGAACTAAATTTGGATTCTACTAATCTTTACCAATGCGCCACCACTAATGTGGCAATTATAATTGATTATTTATGACTTACAAAAATTCCAATACTTTTACTATGGTCAAATTTCCACTAATAAGATTCCTAAATTTTATTAAATCATTCATGAGTAAGGTTATTATTATTATAGATTAATTAATATTTATAAGGGTCATATTACCATTCCTAAGGGTAGGTTACTATTCATAAGGGTTGGTTACTATTCACCAAAATTTAAAATTTTCCTATTGAACTCTAAATAACTTACTACTCGCAACCATGTACGAAATTTTTTTGAAATTCAAAATATATAAGTGGGAAAATTATGTGTAATGGTCACATGGTGTTTAGTATGATGATATTTCATTGTGCTTCATAATACTATAAGTCATAATTATAAGAAGGTAATTCATTTGATAAAACTATGGGTCTTTACATTCATCCCCCCTTATGAAATTTCACCCTTGAAATTTTGTTTTACCAAAACATGTGAGGGTAATTCTCCTTCAATGCCTCCTTTAGTTCGCATGTTTCATAATTAAACTTATGGTTCCTGCACAACACATTGACATGGTGGGTTGTATTGTTACATTTAACATTATCTCTCTGGTCCAGAATTATTACTAGTTTCTCTTCATAAGAGAGATCATGTTTCAGTTATACCACCTCCGAGTTTGGTACATGTGAGGGATCCAATATGTACTTCATCATGAGTGATACATGAATCACATCATGAGCATGAACTATATTCGATGGATGTGTAAGCCAATAGGCCAAGACTTCTATGAGGTCAAGGATCTAAAATGGGATAATGTACCTCGAGCATAGATTCCCTTTCATTCCAAGCCGTATTACTCTATTCCATGGTGTTATTAGAAGGAATATTTTACCCTGAACATTGAACGACGAGTCCATTCGATGGTTGTCATCATGGCTCTTTTACCGACTTTGAGTAGCATTGATATATTTGTGGATGACTTGAACCATCTCAATGATCTCTTTCACAAGATTAGGTCCAATTGGATTTCATTATTCAACATCATTCCAATAGTTTTGAGTTCTACATCGCATTCCATACAAAGCTTCATATAGAGCCATCTGAATTCTCTAATGGAATCTATTGTTGTATGAGAACTCAACCACTGTGAGATGATTATCCCATCCACCATTGAATTATAAAGAGTAGTGTCTTAGCATGTATTCAAGTGTCACAATAGTCCTTTCATATTGTCCATCAGTTTGGGGGTGATAGGTCAAGTGGAAATTTAATTCAGTACTCAAAGTATGTTGAGGAGTCCTCCAGAATTTTGTTGTGAACCTTGGATTACGATCAGAGACAATCGATAGTGGAACACCATGCAGTAACGCCACATTCTTCACAAATATCATTAAAAGTTTTTAAAGCAAGATATCTTCTTGAATAGTGATGAAATGGGCAGTCTTGGTGAGTCAGTCAACCACAACCCATATCTCATTATTTTCCTTGGATGTCTTTGAGATACCTCTGAAAAAGCCCATAGTGTCATTCTACTATTTTCTCATGGGTAAATGAAATAGTTTCATCGACCCTTTGGAATTTTGTCGCTCTTCTTTATCATGTTCACATACCAATAACTAAGATATATATTCCAAAATCTCCTTCTTAATTATATCACAGTAAGAGTGTTCTCAGAGATCACAGTACATCATTGTACTACACAGATTGAAATAGAATGTTGAACTGTGTGAATTATCCAAACTCTCTTTCTTTGTATTTGGTGATGAAGGCACAAAAAGTCACATTCCAAACCGAATCACACCATCATCATTGATATGGAACCCATTAATCTTCCCTTCCCTTACTAAATTCACCTTATATTGTAACTCTAGATTGTCCCTTTGTGTTTCCTTATTAGACTCTTGGATAGATGGTTTCACAATCATTTGGGAAAGGTGATATGTATCCCCGATCATTATGATTTCTAAATCCATACTTTGTATATCCAGGAAGATATGGTCTTTCTAAATCCATAACATGGATAGAGTAACAGGTTATTATCTCCTTAGAGCATTAGCAACCATTCTTTCCTTCACATGAAAATAGTTAATAGAGTGATTGTAATCCTTGATTAGCTCTAACCATCTCCTTTGATGCATGTTGAGATCCAATTGTTTGAATATATAAATTAAGATCTTTTTGTTAGTGTATATGACACACTAATCATCATAAAGGTAGTGGCGCCATATTTTCAAGGAAAAAATCACAACTGCTATCTCCAGATAATTCATCAGGTAGTTTTGTTATTGTATCTCCAACATTCGTGAGGCATAGGATATCACATTATCATTTTTCATGAGTAAAAAACCCATGAATTACTTTGAAGCACTGCTGTATATCACAAAACATTATCCACTTTTCGGTAGTGTGAGTACTTTTGCAGTTATCGGCCTTCTCTTTAGCTCATGGAATCCTTCCTCACATTCTTCCATCTTGACATACTTTACCCATTTTCTTGTTAAATTATTTAGTTTTATTGACAATTGATAGAAATTTCTCGCAGAACACTGATATTACCCATCTAATATAAGAAAACTACGTTTTTCTGTGACACTAGAGGGTCTGAGCCATTCTTCAATTTCCTTTGATATGGAAGGGTCTATATAAATTCCCTCACTTGTGATCTCATGTCCCAAGAATGTGACATGCTTCATCCAAAAGTCACACTTGATGAACAAGGCGTATAACTTCTCTTTTCTCAATGTTGCCATCAAATTTCTTATATGGTCTTCATGTTCCTCCTTGGTCTTGGTGTATATGTGAATATCATCAATAAAAACTACCAAAAATTTATCATGGAAATGTATAAAGAATCTATTCATCAAATACATGAATATTAAAGGGGATTTAGTATTTTCAAAGGGCATCAACAGAAACTCATAGTTCCCATAACTTGTGCAGAAGACATTTTTCTGAATATAAACCATATTCACCTTTAGATGATGATATATAGAATGATGATCCACCTTTGAGAAGTATTGCTCTCATCTTAACTAATCAAACTCATCTTCAATCCTTGTAGTATGATACTTGTTCTATATGATTATATTTTTATGTTACTGATAATCGATACATTGCTGCATTGTTCCATCCTTATTCTTCACAAACAACACTTGTGCACCGCACGGTTACGCACACGGACATATAATCCATTTTACCAAATGCTAGTGAAACTAATTATTTAACTCTTATAGTTTAATAGTCTCTATCGTATAAGGACACTTGGAGATAGGAGTTGCTCTATGTATGTGTTCTATTGAAAACCCTAGATCATGATCCAGGGGATGTCCGAGTAACTCTTCAGGAAATAAAACATTGTATTCCCTCACAATGGGCATGTATTTGAGAATGATTCTCTCCTTCATTTTAGTTATTTGAGCTATAAATTCATTCCCATAAGGTATTAAGATCCACACTTGAGACAATTATTCCAAAGGACATTCATCATCTTCCATATATTTGTATATAATCGGATGATGCTTCATGATGTGAAGAGTGATCCCCCTTCACCGACAATTGATGATGTATTTGTACAAAGATATCCAATCCATACCCCAGATAGAATCCAACTCCACTAAAGAAAGTATGAAAATATATTATGAGAGTTTTAGTCCCCAAACATTATCCAGGGTGAGTTATAAACCACAGACATAATAATTTCCCCATTCTCTATTCCCACATATTACTTTTCCTCCTAATTTTGAGGTGGTGTTTGAATAGCTATTCTAAACATGCAAGATATGAAATAACGAATTGAAGCAGAATCAAATATTACTTTTTATATTTTTGAATAAATAACTAGAATACTTGAAAACACATCATTTAATGGATCCACCTCAGTAGTAGTGATATCATAATCCCTTCTCTGTCTCCTTGGATGTTGTTGTTGATTTACTCTACCAACCCTTGGCTTTGGGTAGTTGTTAACAAAATGCCCATTTTACTTGTAGTTGTAACACTCCACCATTAGATGAGTGTTGATCTGAAAATTCCGTTCTTCTTCAACATTAGTGGGATTTTTCATTTCCCTTCAGTGGTTCTTCGAAAGATGACCAAACATTACACATTTAAATCAATTCATGGTTCCCTTTATGTCAGAACCCTTGTTTTTCTGGACTGCAGTTTTGAGCAGAAATTTGAATTTTGCTGTTGGATGCTCGTGAGGGGTAAAATGGTCATTTTACCCTACCATATGATCTTAGATAATTTTTTGACAACTCTGTTGGTCCTGGAATAGGGTGTTTACCATAGGATAGGAGTTTGGTTGAAATCTGAGCTGTTCGAATTTTGGCAGAATATTTAATATTTAATATTATTAAATTAAATATTAATTTACTCATGCATGTTCTTTGGTGATAAATTTTAAATAGAGCATCGTACTGAGATTCCGTTTGCATCGTTGAGTCAAGAATGGGGAGTTTATCCGAAGGAAGGCATAAACTCATGTCGGGCGCCAGGGCTGGCATGAGTCCCTTTTTTTCTTCCTTTTCGTTTCTTCATTTCTTTTCTTTTCTCTCTCTTCCTTCCTTCTCCTTCTTTTGTATGGACCTTGTGTGCTAATCCTTGGCCGTGTCGTATGGGAGATTTTTTAGATCACAAAATAGGGAGAGAAGGAAGGTAATATGGGTACCGATTTGAAGCCCTCGATGCGCTGTGTCCGCGAAGGGAAACCGGGAGTCGTGAAATCAACCAAAGCTTCGACGGTTTCCGCCCAAAGGTAGGGTAGTTTAAATTTTCACCATATATCCCCTTTAAACAAGTTTTTTTATGTTTTTAATACCTTATATTTCTTGCTTGTATGCCAATGGGGCTCGATCTGTTGTTTCAGTGGTGAAAACTGGCGAATCGGGCGTTTTTAGGGATTTCTCGTAGGAAAACCCAGTATACACGGCGTGTGTTCTAGGGGAACATTCTGTGTGTTCTTCCCATCAGGGGAAGAAGAGTTTTTTATGTAAACTTCGTGTAATTTGTGTACACGCCATATAGTGGTGGCCGTGTGACCGGCCGTGTAAAATCGAACAAGGTTTTAGTGGTTTTTTTGAAGTACACGTCGTGTACAGTAATTTACACGCCGTGTAGTGGTACATGGGAATGTGTTCATGTGAAAACATACACGATGTAACTTTTTGTAAATAGTAAACTGCATGTACAGTAAAGTACACTCAGTGTACTATTTCACAGGTAGGCCAAATGGGTTCTGGCCATGTACTATGGCCATGTACTGCTATGGTTTAGTAATTTTGGGATATCTTGGGCTCTGGAAGTTAGAATTGGGCCGTGAGTAGTCGAATATGAGAATTTTTTCATGTAGATCACGATGATGGAATCCTTTTATACTTTTATAGGTCATATAAGGGGGGGGGGGGTTGTGGTTTTTATCTAAATGGAGGGGATTTTTCCTCCCTTTATCGAGCCCAGTCGTCACCTGAGGGTGAGACTTGGCGAGTTTGTTAGGTTGGGTGTTTGGACCAACATAATTGAGACCATTAATATGAGATGAGCTGTGAGCTATCTCCCCTAACCTTTTCTTTATAGGACGTTTTCCCTTGTGAGATGTTCCCTTCTGGCCTATGAGGCCGTGAGACCAGATGCTTCTACGAGTCCCCTGAGAGATGCCTTGCTTGTGTACTAAACTAGGGAGTCCGTGTAGGAACTATCTCCTGTTTTGTTTGAGAGGAACCCTATTATGGGTTGCCTCTTTTGTTCTTCCTTCGAGTATCCCATGTATGATCCCTCATTACTAAGGATCTCGTGTAGGATTCCTTCTCTCTAGTTATCTAGAGGATCCCGAGTAGGATGACTCATTAGTGTTTGACTTGTGGGACCCAGCGGTTTCCCTTTGTTTGACCAACCTGAGTTATTACATCGGGTTTGGGTAGAGAAGGTGTTCAGGTGTTATCTAGAACCCGTACCAAACTAGTAATCCAGCGGGGTTATGTTTTTAGTGGTGGGTTGGGTGTTCGGTCACCCTCACTCGTTTGTTTATATCTGACTTGGGTTGTTGATGCTGTAGTGGTTACCAGAGGCGCTTCTTAGTTGGTGGCTGTTGAGGCTGACGTGAGGTGTCTTTTTGTTTGTTGGGATGCCAACTTTCCCTTGTGTTCCTGAGTAGTAGGTGGTCTTATGTTTATTTCCATCTAATGATTTTTTTTGTCTACCGTTGTGCTACATGCTCATGGTTGGGGGGTCGTATGGCTGAGGCCTTTGCTAAAAGATATCTAGAATTGCATAGATAATATAATTATAAGTTTAAACTATTGTTTGGGATCACATCTTGGATCTAGAACCACCCCGGGGGTGCGTTCCTCTATTTAGCTATTTGGACAAGGTCCTTGAGGGTATGCCATGATTCTATTGTGTATTGCAATTTCATGAGAGAAGGTTTATATAAATGATTATTTCTATGTTGGGCTCATCTTGGTTACATGATTTCTTATGGAATGCCTGAGGGCAGTATTTTATTTAGCTCGAGGGCAGTGTTTTGTTTTTCCTGAGGGAAAGTTTCTGTTTACCCTGAGGGAAATATTTTTCATGCATGAGGGCAGTGCTTTTTTAGCCTGAGGGCAGTTTATTTAGACTCAGGGCAACATTTCTCATGCCTGAGGTCAGTAGATTCTGTGCCTAAGGGAAATATCTCTTACGCCTGAGGGCAATTTTCGTTATACCTGAGGGCAGTCACCTAAGGGTTTTGTTTCTGTTCACCTGAGGGCAAGGATTCAAATGTCTGAGGACAGTGGTTACATTGTATATTCACAGTGGTGATTTATTCTGTTGAACCTTCCATGCTACATCACAGGATTGGCATTGTTATTATCTTTGACTTGTTCATAGCCTGTTGTGGTTTCTAATGTGGCTCTGCTATAGTAGATGGTCGGTCGAGGCCGAGTCTCGGAGAAACTCAAAATTGAATTATATTGAACTGGTTACTTGTTATTGGTTAACTTTTTCAGAGATATATTTCCGGCGTTGGTCGAAGCAGGTAAATTTCGATGGGATTACAGACCTAGATATCAACTTAATGATACACGGCTTGAGTGGCACGACGTCCATCCCAATTCCCTTGCACAGGATGTCCAAGAGATCGGCCTTATGGTCCCAAGGATCGATTGCTGATGTGGTTTCTTGTTATTTGAATCACTTAATCATGAATATTCATATTTATGTACATGTGTATAGGTATGTGACTATACATGTGTACATATATAGATATGGACATCCATGGTGGCACTTTATCAATTGACAGGGATTACATACCCTGATTTCAACTATGGAAGAACGTTTGGTTTATATCCTTTGATGTGTTCCAGCTGGGCTGAGCATCTTGTTGTTGCATAAACTATTAGCAACGCAGTTATAAGTTTCTTGTCGTGGTTCCCTACTGAGATTATTTCTCAACACTACACGTGCACCTCGGTGTATGTGTAGACCTTATGTCTGCTTTCCAGGTTGACCATTAGTTTCATGGTGGATAGGGAAGAGGCCTAGTGTTTCATGATCAAGCAGAGCTGCTCGAGTAGTTCTATGGATCGGACTGCTGCAGTTCGACAGTGTTTGGGGATTGGGTATGTGGATTGGCTCGGAGTTAGTAGTAGAGCCATGTACTTTTACTTTCAGTTTATTTTGTACTTGTATCTTTATGTTCGGCCAGTGGGTGACCAGTGTTGTATTGTATTGCATAGTTGTTCAGGCTTTTACAGCATTTTACTATTCTAGTTAGTTCTATTTCAGTTGTTTACTGCTTCCACACTCTGTTTACTTTCCGCTGTGTATGATACTTAGTTATTTCCACTGTTTTCTTACTCTGGTATGAAGGCATATTCTCCCCACTATCACACCCTAGGACCTCGCTGCTAGTCGGTAGCCTCTGGCATTTGGGGAGGCGCGCTTGAGACCATGTGGCAAACCGTCTTGGAGCACCGGTTTAGTGGCTTTCGGGTCAGGACGTTACAAAGTTGCATCAGAGGAGTTTTCTTTTCTAGTCTTTACTATTTTGGATATGGTATACAGATGTTTAAAAAATGTGTCGGAACCTGTGATGGATATCGGGCTGGTGCGTCGAGAACACTTATTCTAGTAAGATGTCCTGGTTTCCGGGGTTTGGGATTGCTGTTATGATTTTGTGATGTTACAGTTGTACATGATTTTCACCTTGAGTGACACACATGTTGTGAGGCGTTTTGATTTACTGTGGATCTCTGGCTCTTGGTCATTGGAAATATTCCAGGGACAAATTTTGACTCTTTCCCAACAAAGGCAAGTGGGGTCTCATGCATCATAATAGGCACGTAGGATTCAAATCTTATAGGCCTTCTAGTGTGTGTTTTTAATGATAACTAAGACCTTTTGGTCTGCTTACACATACTTTTTACTATGATGGACGATTGTGTGGATCTTCATTGAGGCTTTTTGTTGAGGTTGATGAATCAGTCCATGAGCACAGGTGGTGCAGTGACCCTAGTTGGTCTATGTGGCACGTGATGCCTTTTTGTATAACCCCTTATTGGGTGTTTTTTTCAGGTGTGTGGTTATCTAGTCGAAAGGAGGAGTACGATGTCAATAAATGCCACAGATTTTCTTGTGAAATAGAACTCCTTGTGGTATTGCTGTATACAAATACCCGATAAGCGTCAGTTGAGTTTATATTCTTCTTGGGGTGTGAACTCCAGGGAGTAGATCCTTCTGAGGATGGTTGGAGAGGATAAGTGCCCTTGTAGGTTGTGTTTTGGTTTTAACTCGAACCCTTTTAGGTTGATGTCTGTTTTGTTCTACAGAAACCTGTGTGAGGAGAGTTGACTCGTGTTTGAATACTAGTCTAGTTTTGGTAGGATGTTAGCGTGTCTTGGAGGGAGCTGGACATGCCTTCGGTTAAATCATAGTGTACTCCTGTTAGATACGATCATTCACTATATTGATTCATCTTGTGTATGCTGAGAGAGCTTTGACCCTACATCGAGCTTCTTTTTCTTTCTTAGTGTTCATCCCTGTTGAGGATGAAACGTGTTATGGTTGTGATCTCAGGGCGGTTTAAGGAAAGACATATGGTGGGGAGTGCAGCATTAGCCTTTTGAGGGTGGTTCTCCCTGTATAGGTTAAACATAAGTGTTTTCCAATATCTTTTGAGCTCAAATATTTCTTTAAGACAACGACAAGGGTATTCCTATGGCGGGGAGTACTAGTTTGGTCGTAGATTAATATCTTCTATGTAGAAGGTGGTTATTAATGATTTCAGGTGGGTCGTTGGACGATTAATATAGCTTGGTTGTGCAGATGATCAGGTTGATAGCATGGCATCTGGGTCTTTCACTGGGCTTCTCGGGGATGAAAAGGTTTATGGTGGGGAGTCTGTAAGAACCCGTGTTTTTCCGGACTGCAGTTTTTAGCAGAAATTTGAATTTTTACTGTTAGATGCTCGTGAGGGGTAAAATGATCATTTTCCCCTACCAGCTGATCTTAGATAATTTTTTTGACAACTCTGTTGGTCCTGGAATAGGGTGTTTACCCTAGGATAAGACTTTGGTGGAAATGTGAGCTGTTTGAATTTTGGCGGAATATTTAATATTTAATATTATTAAATTAAATATTAATTTATTCACGCAAGTTCGTTTGGTGATAACTTTTAAACGGAGCATTGGATTTAGATTTTTTCTGCGCCATTGAGTCCAGAATGGGGATTTTAGCCTAGGGAAAGCATAAACTCATGTCGGGCGCCGGGGTCAGTCCGGGCCCCTTTTTTCTTCCTTTTCTTTTCTTCTTTTCTTTTATTTTCTCTCTCTTCATTCCTCCTCCTTCTTGCACAAGGAACTTGTGTGATCCTCATTTTACATGTCCCATGGGAGATTTGGGAGATCTCAAAATAGGGAGGGAGAGAAGGCAAGAGGGGTACCGATTCGAATCCCTCAACGTGCTGAGTCCGCAAAGGGAAACCAGGAGTTGTGAAATCAACCGAAGCTATGGTGGTTTCCACCCGAAGGTAGGGCTGTTTATGTTTTCACCTTATATCCCCTTTAAACAAGTTTATTTATGTTGTTAAAGCCTTATATTTCTGTCTTGTATTCCCATGGGGCTCGATCTGTTGTTTCGGGGGAGAAAACGGGCGAATCAGGCGTTTTTAGGGATTTCCCGTCGGAAAACCCAGTATACACGGCGTGTGTTCCAGGGGAACATGCCATGTGTTCTTCCCGTTCGGGGAAGAAAAGTATTCTTTATGTACAACCCATATTTTTTGAGTACAGTCCATTTTGTGGTGGTCGTGTGACCGGCCGTGTGAAATCGAACACAGTTTTAGTGGTTTTTTTGAAGTACACGCCGTGTAAAGTAAAGTACTGGCTGTGTAGTGGTATATGGGCATGTGTTTGGGTGAAAAAAGGCACTTCATAAATTTTTTTGAACATTACAAAGTATGTATAGAAATGTACATGCTATTTACTTTTACACATGCATGCCCAATGGGTTCTGGCCATGTACTCTGACCATATACTGCTTAGGTTTAGTAATTTTGGGATATCTTGGGCATTGGAAGTCAGAATTGGGCATGTGAGTAGTTGATCCTGAGCATTTTTTCCTGTAGATCAAGATAGTGGAATCCTTTTGACTTTTAGAGGTCATATAATGGGGTTTTGGAGGTTTTTATCTAAATGGAGGGGATTCTTCCTCCCTTTATCGAGCCCAGTCGTCACCTGAGGGTGAGACATGGAGAGGTTGTTAGGTTTGGTGTTCAGACCAACATAGTTGATGCCTTTGATATGGTATGATCTGTGAGCTATCTCCCACAAACTTTTCTTTATAGGTTGTTTTCCCTTGTGAGACGTTCCTTTCTGGCCTATGAGGACGTGAGACCGGATGCTTTTAAGGGTCCCCTGAGGGATACCTTGCTTGTGTGATGAACTATGGAGTCCTTGTAGAAACTCTCTCTTGTATTGTTTGAGAGGACACCTGTTATTTGTTGTCTCTTTTGTTCTTCATTCAAGGATCCCATGTAGGATTCCTCTTTACTTAGGATCTTGTGTAGGATTCCTTCTCTCTAGTTATCTGGAGGATCCCGAGTAGGATGCCTCCTTGGTGTTCGAATTGTGGGACCCTGTGGGTGCCCATTGTTTGACCGACGTGAGTTGTTAAGTTGGGTTTTGGTAGAGAAGGTGTTCTGGTGTCATCGAGAACTCATGCCAAACTAGTAATCCTGTGGGGTTATGTTTTTAATGTTGGGTTGGGCGTTCGGACACCCTCACTCGTTTGTTTATAGCTGACTTGGGTTGTTGATGTTGTAGTGGTTACTAGAGGCACTTCCTGGTTGTTGGATGTTGAGCCTTATGTGAGGCGTCTTCTTGTTTATTGGGATTCCTACATTTCCTTGTGTGCCAATGTAGTTGGTGGTCTGATGTTTATTTCCAACTACTGAATGTTTTTGTGTACCGTTGGGCTACACGCTCATGGTTGGGGTGTCATATGGATGAGGACTTTTCTAAAACATATCTCGAATAACATAGGTAATCTAATGATAAGTTTAAGCTGTTGTTTGGGATCACTGCTTGGATCCCGGAGCACCTCGGGGGTGCGTTTTTATCTTTATCCATTTGGCCAGGGTACCTGAGGGTATTCCATGATTCTATTGTGTATTGTCATTTCTTGTGAGAAAGTGTATATAAATGCTAGTTTGTATGTTGGGTACGACCCTATTACTTGATTTCCTATGGAATGCCTATGGGAAGTATTTTATTTTGCCTGAGGGTAGTGTTTTGTTTCGCCTGAGGGCAGGTTTCTGTTTATCCTGAGGGAAATGTTTCTCATGCCTGAGGGCGGTGCTTTTTTAGCCTGAGGGTAGTTTATTTAGCATGAGGGAAACATTTCTAATGCCTGAGAGCAGTGGCTTCTATGCCTGAGGGAAATATCTCTTAGGCCTGAGGGTAGTATTAGTTTTGCCTGAGGGCAGTCACCTGAGGGTTTTGTTTCTGTTCGCCTGAGGGCAAGATTTCAAATGTCTGAGGACAATGGTTACTTTGTATATTCACTGTGGTGATTTATTCAATTGAACCTGCCAAGCTACATCACAGGCTTGGCACTCTTATTATCTTTGACTTGTTGATAGCCTGTTGTCGTTTCTATTGTGGCTTTGGTATAGGAGATGGTCGGTCGAGGCCGAGTCTCAGGGACACTCAGAATTGAATTATATTGAACTGGTTACTTGTTTTTGCTTAACTTGTTTAGAGATATATTTACGGCGTTGGCCGAAGTAGGTACATGTGGATGGGATTACGAACCCAGAGATCGAGTTAATGATACACGGCTTGATTGGCATGATGTCCAGCTCAATGACCATGCACAGGATGTCCAAAAGATCAGGATTATGGTCCTATGGATCGACTGCTGAAGTGGTTTCTTGTTATTTGAATAACTTAATCATGAACATTCATATTTTTGTACATGTGTATAGGTATGGGACTATACATGTGTACGTATATAGATATGGACATCCATGGTGGAACTTTCACAATGGATAGGGATTACATACCCTGAGTTCAACTGTGGTAGCACATTTGGTTTACTTCCTTTGTTGTGTTCTAGCTGGGATGAGCACATTGTTGTTGCATACACTATTTGCAGCGCAGTTATAGGTTTCATATCGGGGTTCCCTACTGAGAGTATTTCTCACCCCTGCATGTGCACCTCGGTGTATGTGTAGACCTTATGTCTGCTTTTCAGGTTGAGAACGAGTTGCATGGTGGATAGGGATGAGGCCCAGTGTTGCATGATCGAGCGGAGCTGCTCGAGTGGTTCTACGAATCAGACTGCTGCAGTACGATAGTGTTTGTAGATCGGGTACGTGGATTGGCTCGGAGTTAGTAGCAGAGCCCTGCACTTTTATTTTCAGTTTCTTTTGTAATTGTATCTGTATGGTCGGCCAGTGGGTGGCCAGTGTTGTATTGTATTGCATAGCTATTCAGGATTTTGTTGCATTTTACTATTACATTTAGTTTTATATTAGTTGTTTACTGCTTCCACACTCTGTTTACTTTCTGCTATGTATGATACTTAGTTATTTCCACTATTTTCATATTCTATTATGAGGGCATAGTCTCCCCACTATCACACCCTAGGCCCTCGCTGCTAGTCAGCAGCCTCTGGTGCACGGGGAGGTGTGCTTGAGGCCTTGTGGTGAACCGGCTTGGGGCACCGGTTTAGTGGCTTCCGATTAGGGACGTTACACATTAAATAGTTCCCAAGATACTTCTTCCAAAAAAATTTACAGGTGGGATATTCAGGTTTCTTTCCATCATGGGATTTGGTTTCTGAACCACAAATATTATTTTCCATTTTCTGATTCTTGTCCGTAGGACCACAAGACCACTCATAGTCTCCAATATCTATTCCATCCTTGAGGGAACAACATATAGTCCCCTCATAACTGTCAAAGTCCTGAATTTCCAACGCTTTTCATAGACTCATATTTCATCTGGTAAATAACGATCCACCTAGATTTAGGTGCTCATGAAAAGTCTAGAGGCATACCTTGAAATCCTTTTAAAATTTTCTTTAAACAGCCAAATGGACTCATCTTCCTTTTGCATGAGTCCTAGGAACTCTCTATCCATTTTGAGATAGATTGTTCAAGGAAAATATTTATTGAAAAACATCCTCTTGAATTACTCTCAATCAATGGAATCAATTTCTTCATGGGGATTCGTATTCTTGATCAGTGACCACCACTAATCAGCTTCCCCATCAAAATTATAGACTGCCAGAACAACTTTTTATTCTTCCGATCACTGGAGGATGTTGAATATCTTTTAAAGGGATTTATTCCACTTTTCTATGAGGAGGGGATAAGACGATCCTCTAAACATGGCAGGAATTTTCCAAAGGAATTATTCTATGAGAATTATCTATTTCCTTTTAGGATTAGGTAATTCCACATGGTTCATGTTATTTTTCATAACATGATCCAGGTGATCAAGTGCTGTCATGATGTTTTGAGCACCCATTCCCATAATTTTAGGCATATTATTAGGGAAATCATCACATTGACTATTATATTGTTTTTTTAAATGTGTTCTTTTATTTGATAACATAAACTAAGAAAAATCATGTACAATTATAAGTCTTGAATACTTATTTATTGAGCACAATAAAATAAGATTTGAATGTAAGAGGATAAACATGTAAAGGATAAGGTTATCTTATCTTTTAATTCCCTATGTTTAAATCTATGTTATCATTGATCTATTTTATAACCTATATTCATATGGGATTTTTCCCTTAACAATTTATTGTACTAATATCATGAATTAACAAAAGCATATCCCCCAAGAGTATTGTAACCAAGAGTGTAGTAAGGACCATTGTCGTGCACTAGTTACCATTCGATTCTATCTCAGAGCGTTGTTTTTGGGTTTTTCCCCCGACACATCTGTGCCAGAGCCGACTCTATCTACTCATACCTAGATAGGGAAGTATTTCCTTGATAAACCACTCACTCAATACTAAAAAAATTATGAATTTTTTCCTATACATAGTCTCATCTTTATGGTTCTCTATTCCAAATCTCCAAAAAATAAAAAGACCATCCTCTAATACCAACTACAATGACCTTGTCCTTTTATATATAACATTACATGGTGTTAATAATAATTGTACATCATATTACAAGAAAAGGATGATTATGTCTATTATCTGGGAAGACTAATTACATAATACATAAACACGGGATAAAAACATCTTTATTTAATATTCATAAAGAGATTATAACTTCCTTTGAGCCCTTACATATGCATAGGATAACATAGGGATAACATGAAGAAATGGATGATCTAAAAATAATATTAAGGTAATAAACATAAAAATAATGCTTAAGCACATGAGTTAGGAGTCATGACATAAAGATACCAAAACCATAGAACATATTAAATCATAACATATAAACATTGGATCATATAAAATGGAATCATATGAATGTGGAAGAAACATAAAAATTGTATTTAGTATAAGTAAAGGCTAACCCCCAATCTTTTTTCCCACAGTAGTACATGTCATGGATAACCGCAAATCTCATTCCCCATAGCTGCAGAAGCCAAGGATAACCGAAGAGGCTGTTGAAAATAGCATCTCACGAGAATTAAAATTACCTAATGCATTGGAGCGCTATCTAGGCACACCTATCTTACTTTTCATTAACTTGTTTTTCCAACAAATAATCATAAATAATCAATCTTTCATAAACAAAGAAGTTACCCATGTAAAGAATTTGGTACCACAATCATGACAAAAAGCATAAGAAATAGGTGTATCTTGAAAGTGTCCATGAAAAAAAGGAATTAGAAAATATATATAAATTAATAAGGTAAAATAAGAATATATCATGGTATGTTATGTCAAATAGAAGTGACAAGATGTATGAAAAGTATTGGAGAAATTTTGGTAAAAAAACATTTTTGTGCGGTTTTAAGGAAAATACCATCGAGCTTTTTATGTAGACAAGGGATTTAAATTTTATATAAAACAAGAATTGAAAAAATAAAATTTTTCATTATAAAAAGAGAAATTTTATAAATTCAATGGTTGATTAAAAAGGAGGATAGAGTTCACTTTACATTGGGTACAAATTTGGGATGTTTTTTTAAAAGGGGTCTGCTTATTGGGAATTATCAAGGAGAGATTCACATAAAAGCATGTATATCCATGAAAGATAATGAGAGATAGATCATGGAAAATTATTTTGGAGAATATAAACATAATGTAATTTTTTTACATAAAAGTAAAAGACAACTTCATTTGGGTAAAAATAATTATAGGGCAACCGAAAGGAATAATGGATATTTGTGTAGAATTCATTATGGATTATCGGCATGTCATCGGGTGTACCTTAAAGTGATTGATGAGAGAGAATAGTGGTTTCTAATAACTTATTAATCCAGAGGAAATTATGTGGGAGTTGAATGATTATACCCTATTATTTGTGATTACACATAAAAAGGAATATCATAAAGGACAATATTGATTAAGAGTGTAATTGAGAGGATCCCTTATTTTAATTTTTTCATAATTATGTCTATTTTGCGCCTCCTAAATAATAAATTTAGGTTAATAAAACAATTATCTAAAAGTGAATTACAGTAATTTTATTAAAATTTTTATTAGTTATATTCATTGGATTTTATTTTATAATTTTTTTCATTGAAAATGAATCGTTTTTATATCATATTTTACATAAAAACATTCCATCTTGGGACGATTTTTCTTTTTATAAAATATAAATTATAAATTAATATAATTAGTTATAGTAGAATAGAATACAAGTAATGTGATTTTATTATATTTAATATTATTCATATTTTTTATACATTAATGTTTTCAAAATAATTATCTTGAAAATGTCTCTGTAGATGGTTAATTGACCACTAACGGGACATTGTTGATAGTGTGGGAAATGGAAGTATTCCATTTATATTATTCAATAATATGATAATTACAGTAGGGAAAAATAATTAATATAATTTAAACATAATTCATAATCCATTTTTTAGAAAGTGTTTTTTAAAGGGATAGGGTTAAATAAAAAAGGAATAAAAGAGTGAAGATTTAATAGAGTCTTACTCTCTCCTCGGTGTAGCTCCTCGTGCATGAAACTATAACACCCGTGATGATTAGAATTGGGGGGCTCCAGAACGACCCTATGTATTATAAGAAGCTTGATAGGGAGAATTCGGGAAGAGATTAGGATTATTAAAATATTAGAGAAGTGTTTTCTAAAGGGGGAGAGGGGTTATTTATACTTGAGGAGGGGGTGTTTTTTGAATAAAGTATTAAATAAATAATACATCAAATGTTAGACCTGTAATATAAGTTTTTCTAAAACATAAGTCATATATTAATATAATATAATTATATTAATACTTAAAAAAATATTTATATTTCATATTTATTACTTTATTAAAAGGAATGTTAAAAGAAATAGAAAATGATTTCTAAGGAGTCACTTTCTGACTTTAGGTTTTGTAAAGTTCTTTTTTTGGTTTGAAAACTGGGTTCATTGTGAAAAACGATATTTTTACTATTCACTTGAAAATTAAAGTATTTCAGAAAAATCCCAAAAATTCCCCCTAACTAGTTTCTGATGTGTAGAATCCAAAAATTAAGTCCATTATTCTAAAATAATTTTTTAAATATGATTAATTTAATTTTTAATTAATATCACAATTCACATGAAAATTACAGTTTTTAAAATTAAAATTCACTTTATAATGTTTTAAAAAATTACATAAGGTATTATAAAATTATCTTCAAAGAAGAAGAAATAAAATTTATATTTTTTTAACACATTTTAGGAAAATAAATTTCATTACAAAATAATTAATTAAAATTCATTATTTATGAATAACAAAAATACCAATACTTTTACTATGGTCAAATTCCCACTTATAAGATTCCTAAATTTTATTTAATCATTCATGTGTATGGTAATCATTATATTTGATGAATTAATATTCCTATGGGTTGTATTACTATTCCTAAGGGTAGGTTAATAATCATAAGGGTAGGTTATTATTCATAAAAAATTATGTTTTTCCTATCGAACCCCAAATAACTTACTGATCGCAACCGTGTATGAAAAATTTTCAAAATTCAAAACAAAGTAGTGGAAAATTTATGTTTAATGTTCATATAGTGTTTAGTATCATGATATGTCATTGTTATTACTGATACTATAAGGTATTATTATAATAATAGAATTCCATTGACAAAAATTTGGGTCGTGATAGGGGTAGATATGAATCTTCTCTATAATGGGGAGGAATACACATGTGTGGATCACCTTATCTTCAAGTATTTCACTTACCTACACCATACAAAAAAACCAATTATATGATAAACATAAAAAGGAAAATCCTATATAGAGGTTACCTATATATATACATACACAAGTATATCACATCACTAAATGTTCCAACCGAGCCTTCACATCTTATAAACATTCAAATCATTCTTTTGGAAAATGTAAATTGAAAAATAGACCTTTAAATTAAATTTTACAATACATTTTTCATAAAATACCTTCTAAATATTAATGAAATACCAATTCTGATTTAAAATACCAATCATAAACTTATGTAAAACATGTTCCAAACAATAATATTCTTTTTAGATTTCACATAAACCCTCCCTTTTGAAATTACACAAGAGAACCAGTGACATTTAGAAACCAATAAACTATTCAAGAAACCCAATCCATCATTATTTCAAATCTAAGAAAAAATGTAAAACACACTAAATTTTTTTAAAAAGACCTTTCATCCTAAAAACGAGTTCCAATACCTACATAGAAGTTCACAAGTTAAAAAATGATGCGACCATGATTCACTATCACTTAAAAATAAACGATCTTCTACAAAATAAAAACTGACCATAATTCCATTCATGATTTTTTTAAAACCATAATTTTGAAATTTCTTATGGAAAATCATATTGTTTAGGAATCAAATAAATTTTTTAGAAACAAATATTTGAGGAAAAGCATTGTTAAAGTGAAATTTTCATTTAAGGCCACACCCATGCATGCACTTGGTGCACCATGTATATTATAACATTTAATGGAATACCTAGACCAAAAATGAATGTACCCAAAACTATTTCCATAAATTCGCCACTTACTTTTGACCAAACCTAACAACTCCACCCAATTACCAAATTACAGACAACATTTATGAAAAAAATTAATCTTCCCAAAAAAATGTTTCATGCGATTCCGTAAAAATTAATATGTAATCATGTATAGACCAACTTTTGTTCGTCATCTTAATAAAATAAAACTAAGGGAAGAATCCCCAAAATCATGGGACATTACTTTAAAATATCTCTTCGCATTTTTTTCACACCATGTGGATAACACATATGCATAATTTAAAATCCCCACCAGGGACCAATTTTACCAAAATATAAAAATATTAAAACACCACAATTGGTGGGAAAGGGGTACCATAAGGGTGAAAATAACATTTAAAAAATTATTAAAAATACTCAAGTTTCTTTTGGTGTGCACAGATACATGTATAAACAAAAATTTTCTTTGAGGACTATTTTTAAAAAATTAATCTATTATGAAAACACCCCAGTAAGTTAACCTAGTGTGTTATAAAAGATATAATAAAGTCTAAAAATTAATTATAAATGGTCAAGTATTATATAAATTTAATCGGAATGGAAAAATGTGTATTCTCCTACCTCAACCATCTGAGAATGACATGAAACATAAAAGGAATGGAAAAAGAGACCTTCTGGACCAACCATATAACGAAAATTAGAAGAAAACATAATATTGGAGGGGGGGTTTCACTGGAGCAGGTATGCTAGACAGGGGAGAACACCAGAGCGGGCCGCCTAGATATATGGTTTCCCACCAGAATGGCTCTCGCCGAACATGGAGAAGGTGCTGCCCAATCTGAAAGAGAAGTGGGAGGGTGCATCCACTAGGGAGATGGTCCTACTAGAGAATGAGTAATACAGAGGGAATTCAGAGAATGGGTTTTACTAGGAATTGGATCTGAAGAAGGTCTCACCACTGGAGGTCGCAAATGCCGTAATGGGGAACTAGGGGGAGGGCTGTAAAAGGGGGGCTAGGGGAGGAGATGGACCCGAAATTGTATTTCAATAAAAAGTTATAATAATAATATTATTATTAGTAACAATAACAACAACAACAAAAATAATAATACTAAAAATAATGGAAACATCAACAATAACAACAATGATAATAATAATAACAATAACACTAATAATAATAATAATAATAGTAACAATAATAATTATAACACTAACAATAATAAAAATAACAAAAACAATAATAATAGTAATAATATTTTTATTAATATTATTTTTATTTTTATTAAAAAAAATTAATTTAAATTAATATAATTTATCTTAATTTATTATATTATTCCTTTATATTCTATTAATTTTAAGCACCAGGAGAGCCGCATGGTTTAGCTGCACAGTCTACCAGAACAAGAACCAACTGTACGCATGCCACCCGAGAGAAAGGATACTCGAATGGGTACCACACAGTTACCCCTGACCATGCGGGATAACATTACAATAATAAAAAATTCTCCATAAAATTAAAATTTGACATTCCCACTAGTGAAATTAAAAATAAGAACTTAAAATAATTAAAACAATTAAAAAAAATTAATTTACATGTTTGGGGTGTGACAAATATAATTTCTAGATTTGATCCATAATCTTGAGAATTATCATTCTAAGATAATCGCTCACCTCTCTTACGAGAGATACTTTTTTAGTACTTCTTTGATTAAAATTTTCACACCTTGTGGATAATGTTACCCCAAATAAGACAAGTGAATCTAATCTACTTGTAATCATATTTATATTTCATTTATAAAATAATCATGATATGTTGAACTAAACATAGAATCAGTCCATATATTATAACATAATTGGAAATTAATTCCTAGAAGGTATTATTGTCTCAAGTATGAGTAAATGGTAATGATTATACTACTGAGATATTCTCCTCTAAGATACTCTATGTCATGATCAATTATCCAAAATCCTTATAGTTGATTAAGAGGATGAGATGTTAATTCCTAATTTGGATATCTTGGTGTAGTTTATATTCAAAAAAACGATCCCTCATATTTTTATTAGTGAAAATATATAAGGCCCCGGCCTTAAACCATACTTAATCTTGAGTTATTACAAGATTACACATTGAGGATCTTTTCAGGTTTAGAGTTTTAGAGAATTAGATCATAAAACTTGAACTACATTCGACATTTAAACAAAGTGGTTATATAAAAGATTGTATTCATTTTTCCCATCAACGGAAACATATTTAAAATAAAACATGGATTATTTCTTGAAACTTCCTTGACACTATCATCATATCATGTACCATTCCCTTGACCTGTGAAAAACATTTCGGAAACATGGGATGAGCATAAAAAGCTCAGTAAGGGTTATAAAAATTATGGAAAGGAAACTTGAGTACATATATACATAAGAATGTAATCATAATTTTTACATAAAACATAAGCACTTTAACATACCTCATCAAAACATGAATAAATCATAGAAATCATAAGACATAAAGGTAACATGAGGCATTCATAACATTCTTACATAGGGAGTAACCCTCTTGGTTATGTTTGGAATACCCATCACAATATATTCCTTAAATATATTTTGAGAAACATTAATTATTAACTCCTTCCCATTACCCAATGCATTGGAGAGATATATCGGGCTCAACCACCCTTAGTTTATCATGGAACCACTCGTCTTCATAAACAATGCCCAAGAACCATAACATAATCGTATCACATAAAATATGCAAAAAGGAAACATAAAATTTCCACATTTCAATCACAAGATATCAATAACACATTGATATAATAAAAACATTATCAAAACCATTTTGAATACCAAAATAAATGAAAAGTAAAACATGGTATTTATTTTTCATTAAAAAACGTTATGGCTTGTAGAGGAAGCCGAAACTCAAATAATGGTCACGGTGGCGAAGAAGTTGTTTTCGCCACGTATGTATGACAAAAAAATTCCCTTTTTTCATTTATTAGAATTATTGGTATAAAAAATTTTCCTTTTGGATAAACTCAAAAGTCAAAGGGGTTTATACACCGTATAAAATAAGGTTGTGTATAAAACAAAATATGCCTCAATGAAAGGAGATTGAGACGATGTTCCCATACAAAGATCATTTTTTAAACAAAACAGATCTATTATGTGTATTAAATATAAGTACACATAAATAAAGTATAAATAAAAGATAGGACATAATATTATCATGACATAATTTGAAAGTAGGAGATTAACCCAAAGAATGAAAATTGGGTTAAGAAGTTCCCTTACCTCATGTCTGACTTGACTCGATCGTTCTTTAATCTCCTGAATAATAAACTTGAGTTAATTTATATTTTCTTAAGAACCTTTTTCAAGTTCATTATTCTTTTTATATCATTTATTACCATGTTATGAACATTATGTAATCATTTAAGTTAATAACGGTCGTTTTGTCGATATTCGGTACTTGAATCAAAAGTGAACTTCTTATATTTACATGTTGTTCACGTAGTCAAATATCTATTATCTCAAGAATTATATTCATGATTTAGATTCCATATATATCATATATATCCAGTATATACATGAATTTATAATATTTCATAATCATTTAGAGGTAAGAAATGAAATGCACCGTTCATGGAGACGGTAAGCCGTACGTACGCATGAACGCTACTTTCATTTCTATGTCATATTAATGGAATTAAAACATAATGATACATCATAGTATTATAATTCCAGTATGTTATCATATATAATATCATTAAATCTATCCTTTATACATACCACATATTGTATTAACGAATCAAATCACTTTGAGGGGGTTGTAGTCCGCACTTCCTAAAATGAAATTATCGTGTTTACCCACAATGGAAACCATAAAGGTATGCCATAAATGAAAAATACAGAACCATAAGGAAAACATAAACATAATTTATATCATATATAAATATAGTGTCATATTAATGGCTACCATTGATGTTGTCAGAAGAATATTGAACAGTCATCGTTTCGTGAGGCAGAAATTCGCCATCCAAGGAAACAGTATGCTCTTCAACCATTAGATGTATGTGTGTGTAAGTGTAGCTAGAATAATTTTTATAAAAACAACCTAGTATATTTATGATAATAGAGTTTTTAAAAAATAAATGAATAAAAAGAATTTAGGGGGTTGGAGAAGCAAAATAAAACAAAATAACACAAGTGAAGACATTACCTTAAAATCAGGTAACTCTTATTGATTGGAGATCAAAGGCTTCCTTGGGAATACTTCTGCCCAATGTGAGGCTTCTAGAAGTTATAGAGGGATGTGGAGAGACAAAATGGGTAAGGGTTGTCCGAGCCAAAGGCTTGATAGGTGTGGTTAAGGTGGTAGAGGTGGGGGCCTTTTATAAGAGGAGAGGAGGGGCACTCTTGGAAAGGTATAAAATGTTACTTTATTTTTAAATGAGTTTTGGATTTTAGAGGACCCACATTGATGAAGTTTTAGGATAAAGTGCTAAGGGTTCTAAATATACTCATCCAATAGGTTTTTGACATTTGTAGGTCTTAGATTTTACATTATCTTTTCATTTTATTTAAATCGTTAAATAATGAGGTAATCGCTGCATCATCATGATGTCATAAATAATTTAATTTATTTAATGTATAAAAATTATAAAACAAATACTATGTTGTAAGAAATCTTTTTATATTTCCAATGACAATTTATAGTTCAATAGATCATTTATGTAGACAAAATTAAAAATGTTTTACTCAGGTGATACATTCTTTGTTATATTTAACTTTCTTTAAAAAATAAAAAGATAAAAAGTCACTTTCCCACAAAAGTGATTCTATGGGGTCCCCAACTTTGTCACAAGGCATCCCATGGTCGGCCATGAGGCAACTAGTCGCATTAAGACACATTTTGTGGTCATTTTTTATTATTAGGATATTATTTTATTATCTTTAACTACCTGATTACTCATTAATCAAGATAATTAAAGATAATTACCGTCGTAACTATTCATATTGTCCAAAAACAAATGAGTATTAATTACATAATTTGGACCTTATGATTCCAAATATGGAATAAATTTTACCAAATTCCAAACATATAAATTGAAATAGTTAATTTTAAAAATAATTCCGGTTGTCAAAACAAATAGCGGGTTTTTTTGAAACAATATCTATGAAATGTTTTTCACCTGTTTATGCCAAATTCCAAAGTGAAATTAATCCCAATGACCACCGTTGGATTAAATGGTAAAAACATATTCTATTTAATATTTGAAACCAATTAAAAAGATAATCTGACCATATAATTAAATTATATGAAAAAGAAGTTTTGATGTAAAATGCAGTATTTTTCACTATTCATTAAAAAAATGAATATTGTCCGAAAAATACCAAAAAATTATCCAATGTAAATTTCAATGTCCCAGTCATAAATAATAAGTTTATTTTGACAAATAGAGCATATAAAATTGTCAAAAGTTTGATTTAAAAATGGGTTTCCATTAAAAGGCAGTAAAACAATCTTTTAAAAATATTAGTGTATTACATGCTTAAGATTGGATTTATTCTCATTTTAAGCCTCTAAATCACTATCTAATACATAAATAGACATAGATAAAAATATATATTATTCATTACTTACTTGGGATGTTACATCCTTCCCCCCTTTAGAAAATTGTGTCCCCGCAATTTATTTACTTATCAAATAAGTGGAGGTATTTACCCCTCATTGCATTTTTAGATTCCCATGTTGCCTCTTCAATCATGTTGTTTTTTCACAAAACCTTTACCTGATTAATCACATTATTCTGTAACACTTGCTCCATGTGGTCAAGAATCTGGACTGGTTGTTCCTCATAAGACAGGTTCTCTTCCAGCTAAACTACCTATGGACTCAAAACATGAGATGGATCTAGAATGTACTTCCTTAACATTGAAACATAAAAAACATTGTGTACCTAAGATAAACTCGGAGGTAAAGCCACTCGGAAAGAAGCTGATCCAAATCTCTCCAGAATTTCAAATGGTCCAATGAACCATGGACTCAGCTTTCCATTCTTCCCAAATTGCATCACACTTTTCCATGTTGAAACATTGAGAAAAACATGATCACCTACCTCGAAAGATAGATCCTTCATCCGGTTATCCGCATAACACTTCTGCCTCCTCTGAGTTGTTCTCATGTGTTTCTGAATCAACTGAACTTTTTCTTCCATCTCTTCTACCAATTCTGGTCCCATCAACTTCCTTTCACCCACTTCATCCCAAAAAGCTGGAGTTCGACACCGCTTCCCATATAATGCCTCAAATGGAGCCATATATATACTGGAAAAAAATGTTATTACAAGAAAACTCAACCAAAGAAAGATGTTGATCCCAACTTCCCTGATAATCCATAGAACAAGAACATAACATATCCTCCAATGTCTGAATTGTTCTTTTTGACTTCCTATCTTATTGAGGATGTAAAGTTGTACTAAAATTTAATTCAGTACCCAACGACTTCTGAAGACCTTTCCAAAAGTTAGAAGTAAACATGGGATCACGATCAGATACAATGGAGTGAGGAAATCCATGTAACCTGACTATCTCTTTATGATACAAATGAGAAAGTTGATTTAGGGAAAAAGTATCTCGTATAGCAAGGAAATGAGAAGATTTAGTCAACCGATCAACAATAACCCGGATTTCATTATTACCTCAAGGTGTTTTCGGAAATCCCATAATGAAGTCCATGGATATATTCTCCCATTTCCACTCTGGTACTGGTAAAGGCTGAATCATCCCTTTCGGTAACTGCTGCTCTGCTGTAACCTATTGAAATGTCAAACACTTCACAGTAAAATCAGCAATATCCCTTTTCATTCCGTCCCACCAGTAATACTCCCGAAGATCTCTATACATCTCAGTACTTCTTGGATGAACTGAAAACAGAGAACTATGAGCTTCACATAACAACTCTCTCTTCAACTGTGAATCACAAAGAACACACAATCTCTTCCAAAATCTCAAAACATAATCATTATCAATGTCGGATTCATGAAACTTACCCTTCTGAACCAGCTCTACCTTTTTCTGCAACTCACTGTCTTGCTTCTATGATTGCTTGATTCTGTCTGATAGAAAAGATTTCACTGATACCTGAAACAAAATAGAAGGAAATTCTGCACCAAAAAATTTTATTCCAAAGTTCATCAAATCCTTAACCAAAGGATCACGTTCCAATTTCAACGTTGTTAATGAATCATTACTTTTTCAACTCAAAGAATCATCCACTTTATTTGCTTTTCCCGGATGGTAATGAATTGTACAATCATAATCAGTGATTAATTATAGCCATCTCCTCTGTATCATGTTCAATTCAATCTGAGTGAATATATACTACAAACTTTTGTGATCGTTATATATATCACACTTTACTCCAAACAAATGATGCCTCCAAATTTTTAAAGCGAAAACAACAGAAGCTAATTCTAAATCATGTGTAGGGTAATTTACCTCATGAGTTTTCAACTAACGTGAAGCATAAACAATTACCTGATCATTCTGCATTAGGACACAACCAAGTCCTTTCAATTAAGCATCACTGTAGATAACAAACTCACCATTCCTGGAATGTAGTGCCAAAACTGGAGCATTCACCAATAATATTTTCAATTCCTGAAAACAATCATCACATTCTTTTGTCTAGATAAACTTAACATCCTTTCGAGTTAGCTTAGTAATTGGACAAGATAACCATGAAAAAGTTTCAACAATCCTTCGGTAGTAACCAGCCATACCATGAAAAATACGGATCTCAGTTACATTTGTGGGTCTTGGCCATTCTTCAACAAATTTTGTTTTAGCAGGATCAACAGTTATGCCATTTTTGGAAACAATGTGACCAAGGAAAGAAATTTGTTGTAACCAAAACTCACACTTGCTGAATTTTCCATATAGTTTCTTTTCTTTTAAGGATTGAAAGATAACTCTTAAATGTCTTTCATGCTCCTCTTTACTTTTAGAAAACACCAAAATATCATCAATAAAAACCACCAAAAACCTATCCATGAACTCATGGAAAATTCTATTCATTAAGTCCATGAATACAGCAGGTGCATTGGTTAGCCCAAAAGGAATTACTAGAAATTCATAATGGCCATATCTTTTATGAAACGCGGTCTTCGGAACATCTTCTTTTTTTACCTTCAGCTGATGGTACCCCGATCTGAGGTCAATCTTTGAAAAATACTGAACTCCCTGGAACTGATCAAACAAATCATCGATATGAGGCAAAGGATATTTGTTATTAATAGTGATGTTATTCAAGGCTATATAATCAATGAAATGTCTCATAGAACCATCTTTCTTTTTAACAAATAAAACAGGAGCACCCCATGGTGATGTGCTAGGTCGAATGAAACCTTTCTATTATAAATCTTGAAATTGCTCCATCAACTCTAAAATTTTAGTTTGAGCCATTTGGTAAGGGGTGTTGAAATTGGCTTAGCATCAGGAACTAAGTCAATACTAAATTCAACCTCCCGATATGGTATTATTCCAGGCAACTCATCAGGAAAAACATCAGAATACTCATTTACCCCGAGCACATCAATAATCTGAACAGTTCCCTTGTTTTCAACGATACGTGCAAGGTAACATTCATTTCCATCTTTTACATATTTCTCGGCCTCTTGATATGTTATCAACAGTAAGGGTTCGTTGTGGTACAAAAATTGAAAGTCTTTCTGAAAAGAAACTTCTTTAGCTCTATAATAAATCTTAGCATGGTAAATAGAGATCCAATCCATACCAAGGATAAGATCAAACTCTACTAGAGGTAAAACAATAAGTTTTGCAAGTAGGTTCTTTCCACGGATAAGGATAAGAAGATTCTTATAAATTCTTTTTGCCTCAACATTTCCCCCAGGTGTTTTTACCACCAGTTCAGGAGTCATTTCTTGAGATGATATTCTCATCTTACTAGAAACTTTTTCAGAGATGAAAGAATGTGTAGGCCCCGTATCAAACAAAACACTGGCATAATCTGAAAAAACAAACAAAGTACCTAATACAACTTCATTTGATGGCCAGACATCTGCTGAAGTAGTTGCAAAGAATTTCACCACCCCTTTCTTCTTGTAGTATAACTTCTTCCCATCACTCGATCTCTTTGTCGGACACTCATTTGTATAGTGACCCATCTCATTGCACTTAAAACATTTCACTAACTGTAAATCATATTTGGTCTTATCATCACCTTGATCTATTTTAGTGAAATCACGAGCCTTATGTCCCATCTTACCGCATCAGTAGCACTTTCTAGAATTCAAAAGACATTCCCCAGCATGCCTTTTACGACATTTATCAAAAACTAGAAACATAGTTTTCTTATCGTCAGACCTTTTTGAAGAATTCTTTCCTTTCTCCTGCCACCTCTGTCTCTTCTTCTGCTGGTTGTTATAGAACACTTGATCATCGGCAAACTCCATTTCCACCTTCTCAGCACTTCGAACAAGCTTTCCACAACTTTTAAAATCACAAGAAGCCTATGCCCTTTTATATTTTGGCTTTAATCCTGAGTAAAAATGATTGATTTTACTATCAAGGTCTCGGATAAAATTTGGAGCATACCTTTCCAATCGAGTGAACCATTCTTCATAGGCAGCCACTGAGTCCTGCTCTTGCCTCAATTCTAGGAATTGTTTTACATCCTATATTGAACAGCCATAGGAAAATACTTCTCAAGAAACATACCTTTGAATTCATCCCAGTCGAGAGCATCAATCTCATCAGTGTACCAGATATATTTAACCATCGACCACCACTGATCTGCTTCACCCTCCAAATGGTAAATAGCAAGACTAACCTTTTGGTTGTCTGAACACCCCATGACAACAAAAATCTTCTCCAATTATTTAATCCACCCTTCAGCTAGCATATGGTCAGATGATACTCTGAATGATGGGGGATATTGCCTCATGAAATGTTCCACCACTGACATGTTCCTCTTCGATTGATCTGGCTGACCTCGTGCATGGATACCACCACCATTTATCGCTTGAGTCAACTGCGCCATTACTGCAAAAAACTGTTCAGTTCCGATTCCGACCATTTAAGGATGCTGATTTTGAAGGTCATTTCCTTCTGTATGCCTTCCTAGCAACGCTTCCCTCTTTCCTCTACGGAAAACCATTCTGAACAAACATGTCTTTGATGAAGCAACCTGGTAATCTTCAAATGCTATATCATTTCAATTTGACCATAAAAAATATTTTTGGATAATCATTTTATATAATTCTAACTCCTAAATTTATCTAAACCGACCTCTGATAGCAACTATAAGGCCCCGGCCTTAAACCTTACTTAATCTTGAGTTATTACAAGATTACACATTGAGGATCTTTTCAGGATTAGAGTTTTAGAGAATTAGATCATAAAAATTGCATTACATTACACATTTAAATAAAGTGGTTACATAAAAGATAGTATTCATTTTTCCAATCAATGGAAACATATTTAAAATAAAACATGGATTCTTTCTTGACACATCCTTGACACTATCATCATATCATGTACTATTCCCTTAACCTGTGAAAAACATTTCAAAAACATGGGATGAGCATAAAAAGCTCAGTAAGGGTTATAAAAAGTATGGAAAGGAAACATAAGTACATATATACATAAGAATGAAATCATACTTTACCCATAAAACATAAGCACTTTAACATACCTCATCAAAACATGAATAAATCATAGAAATCATAAGACATAAAGGTAAATTGAGTCATTCATAACATTCTTACATAGGGAGTAACCCTCTTGGTTACGTTTGGAATACCCATCACAGTATATTCCCTAAATCTCTTCGTAGAAACCTTAATAGTTAACTCCTTTGCATTACCCAATGCATTGAAGATCTATATCGGGCTCAACCGCCCTTAGTTTATCACGGAACCACCCATCTTCATAAACAATTTCCAAGAACCATAACATAATCATATCACATAAAACATGCAAAAAAGAAACATAACATTTTCACATTTCAATCAGAAGATATCATTAACACATTGATATAATAAAAATATTATCAAAACCGATTTCAATACCAAAATAAAATAAAAGTAAAACATGGTATTTATTTTTCATTATAAAAAGTTATGGCTTGTAGAGGAAGCCGAAACTCAAATAATGGTCACAACGGCGGAGAAGTCGTTGTCGCCGCATATGTATGACAAAAACATTCCCTTTTTTCATTTAGTAAGACGCTTTGTACAATAAATATTCCTTTTGGATAAACGTAAAAGTCAAAGGGGTTTATACACCATATAAACGAATTTTGTGTATAACACAAAATATTCTTCAATGAAAGGAGATTGAGACGAAATCCCATACAAAGATCATTTTTAAACAAAATAGATCTATTATGTGTATTCACTATATGTAAACATAAATAAAGTATAAATACAAGATAGGACATAATAATATTATGACATAATTTGAATGTAGGAGATTATCCCAGATAACGAAAATTGGGTTAAGAAGTTCCCTTACCTCATGTCCGACATGACTCGATCATTCTTTAATATCCTGAATAATAATCTTGAGTTAATTTATACTTTTTTAAGAACCTTTTTCAAGTTCATTATTCCTTTTATATCTCTTATTACCATTTTATGAACATTATGTAATCATTTAAGTTAATAACGGTCGTTTTGTCGATATTCGGTACTTGAATCAAAAGTGAACTTCTTATATTTACAAGTTGTTCACGTAGTCAAATATCCATTATATCAAGAATTATATTCATGATGTAGATTCCATATATATCATATATATCCTGTATATACATTCATTTATAATATTACATAATCATTTAGAGGTAAGAAATGAAATCCACCGTTCATGGAGACGGTAACCCGTACGTACGCATGAACTTTACATTCATTTCTATGTCATATTAATGGAATTAAAACATAATGATACATCATAGTATTATAATTACAGTATGGTATAATTTATAATATCATTAAATCTATCCTTTATACGTACCACATATTGTATTAACGAATCAAATCACTTTGAGGGGGTGGTAGTCCGCACTTCCTAAAATGAAATTATCGTGTTTACCCACAACGGAAACCATAAAGGTATGCCACAAATGAAAAATATAGAATCATAAGGAAAACATAAACATAATATATATCATATATAAATATAGTTTCATCTTAATGGCCACCTTTGAAGGTGTTAGAAGAATATTGAACAATCATCGTTTCATGATGTAGAAATTCGCCATCCACAGAAACAGTATGATCTTTAACCATTATATGTAGGTGTGTGTAAGTGTAGCTAGAATAATTCTTATAACAACATCCTAGTATATTTAAGATATTGGATTTGTTACAAAAGAAATGAAAAAATAGTTTAGGGGGTTGGAGAAGCAAAATAAAACAAAATAACACAAGTGAAGACATTACCTTAAAATTAGGTAACACTTTTTGATTTGAGCTCAAAGGCTTCTTTGGGAAGACTTCTGCCCAAAGATAGGCTTCTAGGAGTAATATAGGGATGTGGAGAGACAAAATGGGCAGGGTTTGGCCGAGCCAAAGGCTTGTGAGGTGTGGGTAATGTGGTAGAGGTGGGGGCTATTTATAAGAGGAGAGGAGGAGCACTCTTGGAAAGGTATAAAATGTTACATTATTTTCAAATGAGTTTCGGATTTTAGAGGTCCCACATTGATGTATATTTAGTATAAACTGATAAGGGTTCTAAATATATACTCATCCTATAGGTTTTTGACATGTGTAGGTCTTATATTTTACATTATCTTTTCATTTTATTTAAATCGTTAAATAATGAGGTAATCGCTGAATCATCATGATGACATAAATAATTTAATTTATTTAATGGCTAAAAATTATAAAACAAATACTATGATGTAGGAAATCTTTTTATATTTCCAATGATTATTTATAGTCAAATAGATCATTTATGTAGACAAAATTAAAAATGTTTTACTCAGGTGATACATTCTTTGTTATATTTAACTTTCTTTAAAAAATAAAAAGATAAAGAGTCACTTTCACACAAAAGTGATTCTATGGGGTCCCCAAGTTTGGAACAAGGCATACCATGGTAGGACATGAGACAACCAGTAGCATTAGGACACATTTTGTGGTCATTTGTTATTATTATGATATTATTTTATTATCCTTAACTACCCGATTACTCATTAATCAAGATAATTAAAGATAATTACTGTCGTTACTATTCATAAAATCAAAAAAAAGTCTTAATTACATAATTTGGACCTTCTAATTCCAAATATTGAATCCATATTACCAAATTCCAAACATATAAATCGCAATAATTAATTTAAAAAATAATTCCCGTTGTCAAAACAAATAGCGGGTTTTTTTAAACAATATCTATGAAACGTTTGGCACCTGTTTACGCCCAATTACAAAGTGAAATTAATCCCAATGACCACCATTGGATTACATGGTAAAAGTATATTCTATTTAAATTTAAAAAAAACAAAAAATATAATCTAAAAATATAATTAAATTAGTTGAAAAAGCAGTTTTCATGTAAAATGCAGTATTTTCACTATTCATTAATAAAATTAATATTGTCCGAAAAATACCAAAAAATTATCCAATGTAAATTTCAGTGTCCCAATAATAAATAATAATTTTATTTTGAAAAATAGAGCGTATAAAATTGTCAAATGTTTTATTTAAAAATGGTTTTCCATTAAAAGGAAGGAAAACAATCTTTTAAAAATATTAGTGTATTCCATGCGTAAGATTGGATTTATTCTCTTTTTAAGCCTCTAAAACACTATATAATTAATAAATAGACATAGATAATAATATATATTATTCATTACTTACTTTTGATGTTACAAAATATCACCAAAAAAATTAAACAACACTTTGAATTAAGATTTATACTTTACAATGGTTATAAAAACTAGTCAAAAATCACATAACTATTATAACCTGTCCAAAAAACATGGTAATGGAAAAAATAAACATTTTGTAAAAGGATTGATAAAGCGTCTCTTAATAATTTTTCTCCTATTCTAATCTATAGGGTTAACTTCTAACTATTGTTTTCTCCCAACAAGAAATAAGATCATTTCTTTAAACACTGTCTTAGATAATGTAATTTTTGTTATATAAAATGTCAATTAAATGTTTCATAATCAAATAGATGTTGTTTGGGAATCAAACCCACAAAATAATATTAGTTTGGTGTCACAATTTAACTCATATAGCTCTTATACATTATGAGTTTTATAAGCCTCTACATTAGGATCTATCTACAATATGAATGTAGGTTCCTATCCCTTTTACTCAAGTACCTGGATAACATCCCCATCATCCTCATTATTATCTAAGAGTGGAATTGTGAATGGTTTAAAACTTTTATTTATCAGTTCATGTTTCAAAACTAAATTTCTATCAGATAAAAAACATTATTTAAAAGTAATTCATTATTTGTGCTTGATTTTTAATGTGAGAAAAGAGAAATATTCAAAAGATAAAAATATAATTTCAAATATTTATCAGTCAAATAATTTCACCCTTATAAAAAACTATTAATATATGTCAGGGATTAACCAAAAATATAATGAATGTTCCTGCATACTTTTACCTTACATATAATGATCAGTATATGATTAGAGTCCTAGCATTTGAATTTTTCATCTACCAAACCCATATATGGGTTCTTTGAAATGATATACTGAACTCCAATTCCTTAATAATTGTTTATATAAATTTAAAATCCATAATTCCACATTTTCTTACATGAATCAGGTTTCTAAAGATAATTATATCTCTGATATAACTCTAACAAGGTCTCATCCCACCAATACCCTACCCTAGTAAGTAATGTGGTTAAAACTGTCACCCCAATCCCACCTCTAATAATCCAGAAAGCTAGGTTTTAATAATGATATTAACTTTTATTACATACTATAAGCTATTATAAAATTCATCCAAGGAATAAAAAATAAATGAAAAAATAATTATAAAATAATAAGATAAAAATATATTTGATGCATATTTTAAATATTTAAATCAAACTTCAATTGGTGAATTCAATAATCCTTCAGTATCCACCGATAACTCAAATAACCAATTAATTGTAGAGATTAAATTCTTATTTAGGTCTTTTTACTCACTCCTCTAAGTAAAAGGATAAAAGGAGAAAAGATAAAGACATTAGAGAACCTCCTCAATATGTAAAACTAACAAACTCCCCCAAATGAGTAAACAAGAGAACTATTTCCTAGATGAATAACATATGAATTCAAAAACCTCCATTTCTTTTTTCAATCAATTAGATAAATAATACACCTCTATTACCTAAAATGTATTGCAATATAAGAATTCAGTATAATCCAAGCAAGATAATGCCAAACATAACCCAATGGATGTGTAATAAATAGATGAAAAAGAACATGTGGATCATTAAATAACCTTCATAAGTGGTTTATGTACAAAACCACATTGAGTGAAGCATTATTGAGAATATAAATGGGTTAAAAGTGTCAAATGATATGGATAAATGGCCTCTTTAACAATGCATTCAAATTTTACTATTATAGTAGGCCTTGAATGTACATTACTCCAAGCCTATGAAAAAAATACCATTTATTGTATTCTATTTCCACATATTTATGTCATAATAATATAAATAACTCAATATATATATATATATTAAAATGACACATTATTTATTTTATTAAATAATTATTAAATAATTATTTTAAATTCAGAAAACATACATCTTATATGTTTTTATAATAAACATAACATTTTAACAATTTGAATAATCACATCAGTCTAAATATACCAATTAAAATTATGTTATGTGTGACCCTAAAGGTCCTTTATGATTTTGGAATAATTATCATTATCATTCATAACCATAAAATAATAGTGGTATCTATTAACACATCATAGATTTCCAAATTACAATGGGGTTTGGTTTGATATAATCTACTATATATCCATCTACAATGTTCCATTGTATTTGACATCAAGATTAATCATGGAAATTAGATAATGTCAATCCCATACACCTTATATCCTTTTATCAGTTCTTGAACAAACTAAATATTATATAATTACAACAAATATAACATTATTACCTTGAACATTCACTTAGTCAAAACTTAACTGAGGGTCATAATGTAATAACCAATCATATGGGAAACACAAATTGTCCTGTTTGATAAAATCTATCCACTTGAATACTTTCATGTATTATTACCTTTTATTAAAAAAATCACAAATGGCTTTAGATATGTATCATTATTTTAAACTATACATGTAGGGAACCTATTTGGAAACCTCACATCAAGGATTCACTTCTGTAATACAAATTCTGCATATATGAATATCCATATAGGGTGATTTAATAATGTTAATCTGAACACATGTTCAAAAAATTATATCATATGAGATATTATTTTTATCTCTATAAAAGTTATCCTTCCCATACTAAACATTATATATCTATAAAACCATATATGATGATAATTAATAAGGGGTAACCAAGAAATTCTTGTATTCTAATTGGTTGTTATAATATTTCATGTTCTATGAACCAATCATAAATTAATGATATATTACTTCCATTAATATACAATACATGACACAATATATCCCTATGATAATAAATATTGATTAATTTTGGTGGAAAAAGAGTGAAAAATCACACATTCAATAAATCCAATAACCCATGTATCTAATACCAAGATAACTGGTATTAATTTCCTGATTTTTTTTCGTAGGTTCATTATTAGGGGTTCTGTAATATTATACCTAGTAGGAACTCTACACATATTAATATCATCTCTTTTAATTAGAACTCGAATTAGATGAAATTTTTGAGGAATGTGTTTAGATATTTCATGAGACCTAGGTTTCTTATCTTCTTTGAATACAATAATATTTTCACAATTTAGTTTAATTGGATGCAATGGTCTTGGAAAAAACCCTAGATCATTAATGAAATTTATTATCCAAGATGATTGTTTATGCATATAAATCATTGTGAAAAATTTAAATTATATTATAGACTCAAAACTATATATTTCATGGAAAATTTATAGATTACTTCTCCACTATTCATGAAAAAAACAAATCCAAACTAAGATAAAAAATAATATTTGAAAATATAGAATCTAAAATCATTTAAAAAATCTACAACACACTCTTTTCCACTGATAAAGACTAATAATACAACCTTAGTTCTTCTTAATTACTTAAATACATTATTTAAATCTTCCCAACAAATTCTAAAATCATTTGATTGGAATAAACCCATAAGAATTAATTCATTAGATACATAAAGATGTGTATAAAATATATTATACATTATTGATACATCTAAAGAAGAATATGTAATCATAATCATGTGTTATTGTTCTTCAATAGTTGAATGAAATCGTATATCTGAAATACAACCATTATCCCACAAAACCATTTATATAAAAAAGTTATTATTTATTTTTTATTAAGGCAAAATATTTTATATCTGTATAAAAAACAATTTTCCAACATCACGAATCTTTCTTATGTCCATAAATTTTATCACTCCATCTTAAAAATCATAGCAGTATTTCTTGGATCTTGAAAAACATTGTGTTTTATCATATGTAAATTGTAAAAAATACCATAAAATAATTTAGTTTTGATATATAATTGATATATCTCATAATAATAATATTTTTTCGTGGATAAAATAATTTTAATGCATTTCATCATAAACATTGGAGAAAAGATTAATTTATAATCAATACCATGAACGTATTCAAAACCATTATCTATATAGATATGTTTATATAAAGAAACTCAACTATATATGCCAGTATTCTGGTGAAATACCCACTTGTATAAAATCCATTTTACCCCTTCGTGTAGATTTAATAGATTCCAAAACTATTTACAGTTCATGGATTACATTTGAGACTCCACTACTTTTAAACATTTATCATAGTTAGAATTCCTGATAGACTCTTAATATGATGTGTGATAACATTCTATAAACAAAAATTCTCATTTATCAGAAATGTGATAACTATAGCTCTCATGTTCTTGATGAAATATTCCATTCCTTTATGGTTTTTATGTATACCATGTTAATTCATTTTACACAAACATTTGTGTTTCTAACTTTTATTTATATCATCTTTTTGGTCATGATCACCATTAATTGAAATTTTAATCCCACTAATTATTTTGTAGATAAATTCTTATTCTATATGGATAGATGTTTATAAAGAAATTTTTTTCTATGTAGTATTATAGAAATAATAACCTATAACATCAATAAGATAACCAAAAAATAGATATTTATTTATTCCAATTTCAAATATACTTTTGGAAATGTTCTTCATATATTCCTCCAAACCACATATTTTCATAAAATAAAATTCTTATGCTCCAATTCCATATATCATATGGTTTCTATTTAGTATTTAAAACTATAAGAGTATTAAACGAAGAAAATTATGTTTGATAACATATAAGATGTGCAACACCAAACTTAAATGAACTAAGAAATATCTTTTTTGAATATTTCTATTACAATTTTGATATTAAATTGGAAGGTATTAATAGGAATGACCACATTAAGAAATATATAAAAGGTACTACTCAAGGAAATATTTTTATTAACTATAAGTTATTTAATTTTTTATTAATGTCATATTATGATTACAAAATAAATTTCCTTCAAACAAGAATTTTATTTCTTTTTGTGAAAAACCTTATATTTAATTTATTTTTTAGTTTTAAAAATTTATTTGATAAAATTAGAATAATTTTTGAAATCATAATACAAAAAATTATATTTGGTTGAAATTTTGGGATATTTATAAATAGATTTATTTTTCAGAGAATAAAGAAAAATACTTATTATTTTAAAAACTAGATTTTTTGTTTCAATAATTTACGAAGTTCTATTTTTTATAATTAAATTAAATGGAAAATTAATTATACTATATTATTAATAATTTATTTATGTTAATTTTAATGAATTTTATTTTTTAAAATACTATAAAATCATTTTTTATACCTAAAAGGCATTTTTCAGAAAAACAATTTTTTCGTTGCATTTTTCTGTTTTTGTATTATATTAATATTTTCAACTTATAGTGATTTAATATTTAAAAATTGATACCATATTTTGAATTATAAATATTAAATATTTTAAATAGTTTTATTTAATCTATGGTCAATAGGAATAGTAACCATAGTAATTTTTTGTCACATCAGTAATGATAATATTGAAAAATATGGTTAAATATGTGGTATAAAGCATTAAAATCTATCTAACACTTGAATTTATCCTATTAAATGATTTAATTTTAAAACATTACATCCATGTTTCAAATATATATCCACTATGTTCCATATTTCATTGAATATGGCCTTTATATTCATTTAAGAAGAGAATAAATACAAATTGTCACTCTCTTGACATTAACATCTGTAAAATTTTCTCACAAGGATAAATTGTGGTTATGTTTGGTTTTAAATGTTTATTTTTTGATCTATAATTTTTCAACACGGTAATTTTATTTAAAGGTTTATTTATTTAATCATTACCTTAAATGCCAACGAAATACCAAAAGAGTATTTATTCAATTATATAAAAAATAAAATAAATGAATTTAAAAAGATCATAAGTTACACAATTTTGATTAATTAATGTATTTTACATAATTTTAATATAAATATAAAATATTATAGTTGTTTTAAATTGTTATATTATATTTCCATATTTTTATTTCTTATTTAAAATCAAATTAAATGAATAGTGTCAAAAATGACAATATTGTTATTTTTTTAAAATAATATTTAAATAAATTATTTAAAAATAATAAAAATATTTTAATATAATCATTTGGATAATATATTGTCAAAAATTTAATCCATTGGGCATTTATGATCTAATTTCAAGATAATATGTAAATTTATAACCCCTTAAGATCAGAAAAGATGTTACCCTAGTTAAGGTTAACATAGGTTATCTATGTGATTAAACGAAATGATAAGGATTAATATACCACTTAATATTATAAATATTTTATTGGTTTTTAATATTTCAATAAAATCATACCTTTTATTCTAATATATTTCCATTTTAAATTATTTTTATAAATAATGACTTTTTATATTAGAATCTTTTATGAAATTTCAACTGTCCCCCTCCCCTCACATATAAATGGGAACCATTTCTATCTCTTATTTACAACACATTGAGCTTTATATATCGAATAAAACATAGTAAATTATCTTCTAAGCATTCATAGACTCATTATTGAGGTGATTTTATTTCCTAAAGAAAACCCCTAGTAACCTTAATAGGAGATCTAAATAAGTTGTTTCAAAGAAGAGTTAATAACCTTAACGGATCAATTTCCTTTTCTTATTTATTATTTTACCTCATATAAATATATGATGTTTTTAATAATATAATGACTTAAATATCATAAATACACTTAACTTTTATTAATATTTTCAAACCACCTTTACTCAACCTTTTCCAATCAATTTGGATGTGAGAGTATCACTCATTTTACACGTATGACTTACCATCCCCACATAACGATACAATTCATTTTCCATAACAATATTTTATGGTTATTTATAATGATTGGTTTAATTTTTATATAATATATTTATTACATATTTGATAATTTATAATTAAAATGTCTTATCTATCTTATTACTTTCCAATGTATTAGAAAATGTTGATTTCAATCGTGCGTTTGTGCGGACTACAACCTCCACAAAGTGATGTGATTTTTTTTATTTTCATTTTACATTGATGATAATAAGGGTAGATTATATATATATATATATATATATTATCATTTTAAAGTTATTCAATAAATTATTGTTATTATTTACCTTTATTTCAACCCATTTATCATAAAATTAAAACAATGTCCATGTGTACGTACGAACTATCGTCTTTAAAACGGTGTAATTTATTTTATTATAAATAACTTTTATATATTAATATAAATATATGAATATTTGTATAATATATATATATATATTATATTTATATCATTATTAACATCATGTGGATGATGTAACCATGAACAAAATACAACGATAAAAACTATCAAACTTAAATTCTCATAAAAAAGAATCAATTAACACAATGTATTTTTGACTTTAATTAAGAATAATTAAAAAATGGGCATTAAAATATTGAAATTGGTTCATACAGGATATTATATGATTGTTAATGAAACTTTTTTATAATTATAATAATTAAAATTTATTATATAATATGTTATAGTTCTTTCAATGCATGTAGAATTCAAGGTAAGGGTATATCGTCTAAATTGTATTTAAGACATTTGTTTTTATATTCACCTATATTATTTTATGAAGTGTAAGTAATTCAATTTAAAATATTTAATAATGAATTTATTTATCTTTAGGAGATTAGAATTTTAATTTAATGTTATTATTTTATGGGTATTATAATTAAAAGGTTACCAATGCAGTACCTTATTTAATAATATCATTGTTTACCAGGATTGGTTATTATTATTTTTATGATGATAAAATTTTAGGATATACCTATCAATAAACTAATGAATTTTCTTATTATATGGCTATTTAAAGAGGTTTAATGTATTACTTTAATTTTCCTCTATTTAATATCTCAAAGTATCACAATATTATTTGTATGGAAAACAAAATTTATTACTCATTTTAGTAGAAAAACAATTTTATAACATGTCTATATTTTCTATAAATGTTTTGGACAGTGTATTTAATATTTTTATATGATTTTTTAATGTAATTTTTTTAATTATTTAATTTTAATAAAATGGTTTAAATTTAATATTCTTTTCATTCTCTAAATGATGTAATTTTTGAGTTTTACAAAAGGCGTGAAAGGAATGATTTTTAACATATATAGAATGACAATAGTTTCCCATCAACCTTAATAATTATTAATTATAATCTTAACTTAAAATTACCATGGTTATTTTCAATGAAATTTTATTTCATAATATATGACAAATTCATTTAGATTTTTAAAAATTTAAATCTATGTGAAAATGATATTTTCCTCAAGAAAATTTCCATGTGACATTTTAAAGGAATTTTTTATCTAAGATAGAATCCCTTGACATTAGCTAATATTTACTGGGGATATGATCCAGTGGTAAAATCCATATTCTTTATATTTATTTTTTATGATTATGATTATATGATTTTTATGAAACCTTTTATATTTTACGTTAGTTATGCTATGATGAATTTATTAGGAATCATGTTTCTTTTCCATGAGTCATGCCATTTTGAGGTGATTATGAGTCCTATTAATTATTCATGGGTTATGATATGATGAATATATTATGATATTTTAGGGACACATTCTTAATAATTTATTTATGTTATTTGTGGAATTAAAATTATATATCCCTCTAATTCATTGGGTAAAGATGGATATCTCATGAGATAAACAGGATTGGAATAAAGAGTGATCCCTGAACAGTAAGGGACTTTATCCACAATGATAGCACTACGAGTAAAACTTTAATACCTTTATAGAATGGGGTATAAACCTAATCCACTATGATCGTCTTATAAGTGAACCTTTACTTCTAAGGAAATTATTTTCTATTATTATGTATATAAAACTAACTTATGATTTATGATAATGTTTTACTCTCATAGCTCAGGTTCTTTGATTTCATTATGATTAAATTCTTACAAAATACAAATATTTTTGCCATAAATAAATATTATGTTCTATGATATGAAATTTATGGTCTTAAAATTTTATTTTCTTACTCTCATTCCATTATACTCATGTTATTTTTATGTTATTATTGATACCACCCTTCTCAAACCTTACCGAGCATCACATCCCCCATTTCCTTTTTCATTCCCCAGTTTATGAAAAAAAATGTTTTATATATGATATGTATAACAAGGGTTATATTTAAGAATAAATATGTCTGTGATGATCTGGTTCACTTATGAACCATTGATGTTCGTATCCATGATCTGAAATATACTAGCTCTAATGGCCTGAAGGGCTTAATTTTTTTATTGATTTTTGATAATCCACATTTCAAGGGTTGAGGTGGAACCCTTAAAAGACCCATAGGTGTATGTATTATATGGGCCATAGGCCATAGATGAATTAATTACCCATATGCTCCAAACATTACATACAACATAGACTAACTACTTGGAACTGCTCCTCCCTAGCATCTTTATCGTGGAATCAGCTCTCCACCTTCGCATGGCTGCTTG